>JAEOAD010000004.1:43751666-45002500 GCA_036365145.1 Orientallactaga sibirica | reverse complement strand
GACGGATATTCACCATTTTTCACCAGTGATCCCGAGAGCAGACGGAGGGGAAGCTCCCTAAACGGTCCCACATTACCGCAGGCTGATTAGGCCCGGGATCCGCTGGCCCTCTCCTTTCTGCCCTCCCCAATCCTGGAGCCGGGCGGCGGGATTAATCCCAGACCCAGCCCAGCGCTGCAACGCTGCAGAGGCCCAGCGCACCCCAGGCCGACGGGGGAGAGGGCGAGGACCCTGGGGCGCCCCGGAGCACATCCCCGCCCGAGGGTAGAGCGGAGAGAGACCATCACCTCTCCCCCCCCCCCCCCAGCGCTTGTCACATCCTGTCTCTGGCCTGATATTTTAGACGAGCAAACGGAAGGGAATTGCAATGAAGATTTATGTGTGTTTCGAGCACGGCTGGTTTCCCATCGTAGGGAGCTGGGGTGCGGCTTCCCATCGCCATTTTTCATTCGTGCTTTGGGGCGCGCCGTCGAGTGCGGGGGTGGGGGTTGAGGGTCTGCGCGGCGGCGGGCGGATCACAGGGCCCAGGGACTGTGAGAAAGGCTTGCATGCCGGTTGCCCCCGGCGGGGTAGGAGCCGGCCCTGGCCTCCCAGAACCCCGGCTCTATGTCTGCCATAGCCCACCCCTCTTCCTCCCCGCCCCCTCACTTCTGGGACGGGGGGGGGGGTTTGCGTTGCTGCCATCTCTTCTCCATCCCTGTCTGCGGAAACCACCCCTAACTTTCGCCAGGCCCCTGCACCCTTCTTTGCGTGCTGCCCCGGGTGAGGGGGGCGGGAGGCGCTTCTTGGCCCTGCTCGACCTCGCAGACGCCCAGTGCCAGGTTCTGCGACTCCGGCGAGTCTGTGGGGCCTCAGCCCACCCCAGAGAGGGGCCGCCCGCCCTCCGGGCTCCCAGGCTCGGCTCATGCCAAGGCCTGTTGCGTGATTCCAACTTAGGCTGACATTCCCTGCCCCGGGCGCTCCCGGCGTAGGCCTCTTAATCATCTTGTCTGCTGCAGATCCTCGACACCAGCCAATTTACTGCCCTGTCTCTCCCCGCTGGTTTCTGGAGGGGGAGGGGAGTTCATGCAAAGGAGGGAGGGCACAACCTCAGAAGGAAGGCTGGCACCAGCCATTGGCACTCAAAACACCCGATGGAATTTGGAATTTTTTTTTTCCTGGGGAGTGGAGTAGAGATGGACGTCTGCTACCCAGCGTTGAGTTAGGAAGCCTAGAATCCCAGGTCAAGGAGTTTCAGCCCTGGCCTCCTTAGGCTGAGAAAAGAATATAGAAATGCACAAAGGCGCAGTGCATTGTTCTGTCCCCTCGTTTCTAGTACTCTCCTTGGACCACACTCTGTTATGAACCAGACATGGAGCAATCTGACCAGAAAAGTCTAGCATTCCCTTCAGGATGGTGCCATTGAGTCCAGGAAGCCACTTCCACTTCATGGCTGTGTCTGGCAGAAACGCATAGGTAACCCACAGAACCTGGAGGAGAGGAGGCCTGGATCTGGCAAGAAGGAGTCTCTGGTCTGTGTCCAACTTCCGCTCTAGTGGAGGCTGGTCCCTTGGAGGGGATGGCTGTGGTTCAAGCCCCAGGTGGAAGGAGCCAGAGCTGTCCCGACCTCAGGCTCCTGCTCAAGGTGAAGTTGGAAGGGTCTCTTAGTGACTCTGGAGGTCATAAGTAAAGGCTCTCTGATTTGAAGCATTGTAATAAACTAGTAATACTAAATATGAAGTAGCTAAAATTTAGCCGGTGTTTATCACTTGCCAGGCACTGTTACATCACTGCCTCATTAAGGGTTCATTAAGTTGCTCACAACTGCTAGCCATAGCTTTCATTATTTCTCCTATCTTACAGATCTGCAAACTGCAACACAGAGAGGTTAAGAGGGTTGCCTAAGGTCACACAGCCAGAGATTGAAGCTAAGGGCGCTTCCAACTGCAGACCATAGCGCTTTCGGGGGAAGAGACTCGCATTTTAGGCCTGCATTATACTGCTAGTCTCTCCTATTTTTTTTTTTGTTGTTGTTGTTGCAGGAAATGCTAGAAAGTACGGTCATTTCCAAAGCCAGAAGCTGGTTGTTGGAAAGATCTTGTAACTCTGGACTTCATAATTAGTTTCTCGGACTTGAGGCATTTTGAGTCCCGCGGTGGAAAGAAGAGCTGAACGATGTGCGGACTTTTCCCCTTCAGGGGTGTGAGGTGCAACAATGCCGTTCCCACAGCGGTGTGCATCAGTATTTGCTCATCTCTCTCTCTTTCTCCGTGTGTGTGTGTGTGTGTGTGTGTGTGTGTGAATTTATCAGTGTCTCTGTGTGCATACATTTGTGTCAGTGTGGTGTGTGTGAGGGAATCTATGTGACTGGAGGGAGTTCTGTCTTTGAGTGTTTGACAGCCTAAGTGTGACTATGTCAGTGCGTGATTGTGTGTGGTAGCGTAGCGCGGTGCGCGGGGGTCACCCAGCATTCCAAAGCAACCAACCATGCGCCTCCAGAGGGTGACTCACAGAGTCCCGGGATCAGCCAGCTCCAAAAAGGCCACAGGGCAGACGGAGGGGTGGGACCAATGCAGGGACCTGATCCCAGTCTTCCAAAGAGCTGAGGCTCAGGACAACAGGTTGCTGCCGGCGACTTGGATGCAGGGCCAGGCCAGCTAGGCGGGGGTGGTGGAGACCGCCCAGGCGCGGGGCAACGGCGCCGGCGCCAGAGGGGCTGGGCGGGTGGAGGCTGGAGCCGCCCGGCGCTGAGTGAGTCACCGCGCTGCAGGCTGGCGAACCCCGGGCCGCCAACTCCCGCGGAGGCGGAGCTGAACCCCCCGCTGCGGCCCCAGGCCCGGCGCGCCTGGCCGGGACTAAAGAGCACCTCGCGGTGCTCGCAGCCTCCTAAAGGTGCCCACGTAGCTCTTCTCTTAGTGGACTGGATTCCGAGCTCCGGCAACGTGTTAAAAGGTTCCAGTGCATAATCGAGGGAACCCTGGCACCAAGGAAAAAGCACACACTCCAGTGAAAACAATAATTTATTTAAATAATCTCTTCATATTGTAAAATCAACATTAAGAGCATGTTGCTTTCATAATAAATAACCCCAAAATACCTTGCATTCAAGAACAAAGCCTTCAGGATAAGATAAAACAAATTCAAATCAGTAGCTTAATTTAACTGAGAATTTCTTTCCAAGGGAGAAATTAGACGAAGGGGCTGCTGAGGTCTCTGCTAAACCGCAGTTTTCACAACTCAACTGGGGGTTTACAAAAAAGTCTCAAAAGATGAGGATTTTTATACAAATAAGTGGGAAAATCTGCACAGACACCTTTATTTACAAACTCTGTGTCGAAGTCCAGGCTAATAATCCTGAATACATTTTAAAAAAGATAATTTAAACACATTTTTTGCAGTGTCCACATATTAAAAAATCAGTTTTTTTAAAACATCAAAATGAGGTCATCCGCAAAGGCACCTAAACTTTTAAAAAAATAAAAATAAAAAAACTCCACTGGTGATGGATGAGGAGAGAGTTTAGGGAGCGCTTCTGAGCGAAGCGAAGGCGAAGAGGAATCAGGGTCGAGGGCTGGGAACCGCGGGGCAGAAAAAGAGCGGCTGGGCCGCCGGGGTCACGGGGGCACGTGGGGGAGGGCGCGCGGGCAGGACCCCTGGAGGTCAATCATCGAAGCGGACCGGAGCCGAGCCCCGGGGGCAGGCGAGGAGAAAGGAGCCTCAGAATGCTCGGGAAGCCTCGCGGGTGGGGATGCCTCCCCTTTCCAGGACCCAGTTTAGGGCCCGGGGCGACGACGGCGCCAGACGGCCACATCAGGCGGGCCGGGAAGGGACAGCAAGTCCGCGGGGGGTAGGGGGTTGGGTGGGAGGGCTCAAAGTGGCCGTGCCACAGGTCGGAATTGCGGCCGTGCAGCTGTCGGTATGTCCGGAGAGGATACAGCAAAGCGAGGAGGCGCCTCCCTGTTCTGGGCATCTTCGTAACTGCCACGCGTGGAGCTGGACCCAGGGCGGGGTCATCCCGCGATCTCCGGAACAACCGGCTGGGTGGCGGTCGCCGGCTAGGGGGACGCGCGCTGAGGATCACCGGTGTCTGTTCTCAGTCTCTGGCCCACCTACTCTTGGGTTAGAAAATTGTCCCGGCGCTCACCTGGGCGCCCCCGCCTCCATGGTGGTGGTGGTGGTGGTGGTGGTGATGATGATGGTGCGCCTGCGGGGTCTGCGTGGGGTGCAGCAGAGGCGCCGTGGCCTGCAGGTGCGAAGCGGAGCCCGAGGCCTGGTGATACCACGGGTAGTTCCCCAGAAAGGCCGAGGCTGCGCTGCTTGGGCTGGAGCCGGAGCTGCCCGCGCCGCTGCCTCCGCTGCCCGGGCCGCCGCCGCCACCTCCACCGCCGCCGCCGCTCCCCATCCGCTGCGGCGCGCCGAAGTCCCAGGAGGCCGGCGCCGAGACCGGCGGGGAGGCACAAGGTGGCGAGGCGCTGGCTCCGGGATGCTGCTCCGAGGGGATCTCACCGCTTTTCCACATCTTTTTGAATTTGGATCGGCGGTTCTGGAACCAAATTTTGACCTTCGTCGTAGAAAAACGAGCAGCGCGTTAGTGCAAGAAGTGGAGGTGGGCCGGGGTGGGGGCAGGGAGAAGAGGGAGCCATGGAAAGGCTGGAGGTTCGAGGTGGCTGTGGACCGACCGGGGCCCCGTGAGTAGATCCCGCGTGGTGGCGGCCTGGGGACTCTTGTTTCTGCTCCCTTAGGAGAAAAATCTCAAAACAAAAACAAAACAAAACAAAACAAAACAAAAAACAACCCCCCCCAAAAAAAAAACCCACACCGATGCATGTCACAGTGTCAGGGTGTCAACAGGAGGCCAACTTATTTCACCCGCTTCATCAGTAGCGAGTCTGAAACCGTCTCTGTAGGGGACTTCTGCCCACCCGGGTCCCTTCCTTCGGCGCCTTTGAAGTGTTCAGCTTTGGGCCTTTTATGTTGCTGGAGGCCCAGGCCTTGACATCCTTCAAACTACCGATAATATACTTACTCCACCACCCCCTTCACTGCCCCGTCAACGCGCCCCCTTCCCAGCCCACCCAGGCCAGCGCCCACCTCGCCCGTACCTGAGTCTGGGTGAGCCCCAGGGACGCAGCCAGCTCGGCGCGCTCGGGCAGCGCCAGGTACTGGGTCTTCTGGAAGCGTCGCTGCAGAGCTGCCAGCTGGAAACTGGAGTAGATGGTACGCGGTTTCCGGACTTTCTTTGGTTTCCCGTTTACTATTCGGATTTCAGGCTCGAGGTCTTCCTTCTCTGCATCGAAAAGGAAGAGAAAAAAAAAAAAAAAAAAAAAAAAAAAAAAAGGACCGGTTAACACCACCCAACCGAGGCTCGGGAAGTTCCCCAGCTCTCCTCCAGGCCCTTGGCACTTTGGCGGGAGCCTGGAGGCGGATTCTTGGAGATGTCACGCTGCGTGCAGGAGCCACTATCGCTTGGGGCATGGAAGGCGCATCCGCGGCGAGAAAGGACAGACAGCTAGAAGGACACACAGTTGGGTGGGAGGCATGCACAGCTCTGGGTCCCTTTAGCTGAGCGTCTAGGGACCTGAGCCCCGACCGGGAGATGGGAAGAGCGTCCCGGGCTGGAACGCGCGCACTGTGCCAGGCCCTCCCTTGCCCAACAACATCTTCACCCTCCCCACTCCCCGTCCATCCCAAAGTGACCACCAGAATGACCCGTGTCCTACCGGGCTCGTTGTTGACCGGGGACGCACTGGTGGCATAGGGAGCGTAGGAGGCGTAGGCGGCGGTGTAGCCCAGGTCGTAGGAGCTCTTGGCCGAGTAGGGGACATTGCCGAGGCCGCCGGCGTGGTACTGGTAGGAACCCATGTGCGCGTAGGGCGAGGCCCCGCCACCCCCTCCGCCGCCGCCGCCACCGCCGGCCGCCGGGTGCTGCTGGTTGGTGTAGTAGCTGCTGTCGGTGGCCGTGGACACCGGGAGGGTGGGCGATTCCTGCGGCTTGTGCAGGCCGCCGCCTCCGCTGCTGGGGCCTCCGGGGCCCGCGCCGGCGCCGCTCGGGGGCTGCGGATGCTGATGGTAAGTGCTGGAGGCCGCGATCTGGGTGGAGTGCATATCCGCCACCAGACTGTCAAAGACTCCAGTCATCCTGGTCCCCGGGACGCGAGACGGGGAGCACGGGTGGCGGGCGTGCGTGCGTGCGTGAGGGCCACGCGAGGCGCCTCCTCTGTCCGTCCGTCCGTCTGTCTGTCTGTCTCTCCGGGTCCCTTGCAGCAGCCAATGCAATTACGGGGAGGTGGGGTGTAGTGGTGGTGGTGGTGGCGGGGGGGAGGGTGAGGAAAACAAGAAAATGAGGCGACGGTCTTAGGCGCCTCCTCCTCGGGAGGGAGGCGATCAGCGCGCGCGGCTGGGGACCGTCGCCTCGGGCCGCCGCCGCATCCTCTTTCGGCCTCTGCGACCTGGCGGCGGCTCCGGGCTCGTGCGCGAGTCGGGGTGGTGGTGGGGGGAGCGGGCTGTGGACGAGGCGAAGGGAGGTAGTGGTGGTGGTGGGGGGGGGGAACACAGGCCCCGATCGGGGCTCCCGGAGGCGGGAGCAGGTGAGCGGGCCTGGAGCAGCTTTACGATTGTCTGCCAGCCGGGGCTCCTGCAGGGTGAGCATTTAACACTTGTCACGTGAGCGCGGGCGACGTCACCTAGCAACAGCCAATCAGAACGAACGGGCTGCGGGCGCGGGGCTTTGGGGATGGCCAAGCCCGGGGTGGACTCGGGGGCGGCGGCGGTGAGTGTCTGTCACCGCGCCCAGGGGACCCTGGAGGATAGGAGTGGGCTGCGGAGTGAATCGCTGCAGGACTGAAGGCGTGAAGACAGACACTGGACAGAGCGGAAGCTCCTGGGATGTCCTGTGGACAAGGACCAAGTGGTCCATGGAGTTTGTAAACCTTCGCCTCCGAGGTCACAGGCAGCAGACGGAGCTCACCCCCCCCCCCGCCACATCCCGCGTTTCCTCGAAAGGTTTGGCATTTGCCACTCGACACTTTACAGTCAGTTGATTTAAATTCTCCATAAACCGTGTCTAATAATACCTGCTTCCTAACCAACCCACAGGGATATTATGACAATTAATTGGATAGCATTTAACGTTTTCCTCCTGTTGCTTGAGAGAAAAACTATATAACCCCAAAGGTATTATTAATAATAATGTCTTTCAAGGCACTTTCCCTTGTACTTTTCTGACCCATCAAGGCTCTGAGTAATGATAGACACTTGAGTCCATCTGGTCAGGGGCTTCTCCACAGTATCGACGCGACAGCCTTCAAAGTGACTTCAGTCAATGCTTTTACGAAAGGAATAACGAAGTGATACTCGAGTGAGAATATAGATTTATCAAGTCTCCGTCGTAGATCTATTATGTCTTCTTGGTAAAAATTGCAACAAATAATTTTTTTAAAAGTTTATTTCTTGCAACTTATACCAACTTTATAGTTTCTCATTTTAGGACGTTGTTCCTCCCTGTCATTGCAATCTCTCTTTAAAAAAAAAAAAAAGAAGTGGGGACTTTCTCTATATCTCTGGTGGTTGGGAATCTTGGCTGGACAGTGATGGACCCTGGCGTTGCGGGATTCCAAAGTCCGAAGTTCCTGCCGCAGCGCCTGCTTTATGGCGCCACCTGGTGGACAACGTAAGAAGTTGCGGTGGGTTGGGTAGACGGTCTAATCACGCCCAGGCGCCAGTCTCTGAAACCCCCCAAAAGAACAAAATAGTAATTAAAAGCCACAAAATTGTGCTAGTGCGCGCCATCTGAAGCTTCCCTTCCTAAAGACATAACATGTCGCTGAAAGAACTTGTTACAACAACTGCCTAATGGAAAACAAGTTGATACTTTGAAAAATAGGATCTTTGGTCTCCTTCCCCAGAAAAAGCAAGTGTGTAATTACAAATCCAGCACTCACACAGCGGAATCATGAGGATGGTAATGTGCCTTCCAGTCTGCCTGGACTTAGGTTCCCAGCCAGTATTGGTTGAGATGTGGAAGAGCAGTATCCAGCCCCACTGCCTTCAAGTTGCTTCGTGCACCCCAGTTTGACCTCTTGGTTTTAATCTGTGTTGCCTTTTTAATGTTTTGGCGACTACAAGTCCCAGTGCTCTATTACCATGCTGTTTGGACCTAATAAAGGAAAACAATTCCCTGAAAATGCAATTTAAAAATGCAACTGCCAACTTCTTGCCTCTTCTTTGCTTCGTTGTTTCCACTCCAAGCATGTCCTCCAGAGTTACTCATGGTGGCAAGTTTGCTGTGTATTGTTTTTTTCTTCTCTCAAACTCCCATTAAAATTCCAAAGTTCATTTCAGCTGAGATTTGAAAAAATAGCATCTTTCTGGAATGAAATATGACTGTAATCCTCTTTTATCTGGGGAAAAAGATGTGTGACCTGACAGTGGAAGGCGAGCACCAGCGAGCACCATAGCTGTATTTGGAAAATAGTTGAGTACCGTTTGGAACGTTTCTGATAACAGACACAATTCTAGGTTTTGTTTCAGTTATTTATTTTTGTTTTGTGAGACAAGATCTCACCACAGCCTGGAACTCTCTATGTACACCAGCCTGGCCTCCTCTGTCACCCAGGTGTTTTGAATTACAGGCGTGAGCCACCATGCCCTCCCTGCTGGACAAATCTAGGTTTGACCAAATTATTTAGTTATTGCATCAAAATAGCTCAACAGTTTTCCTACCTTGGTCTAAAAATGAAGTACCCTACAGCATTTATACTCTTTTTGGGAGGGGGGGTCAAGGTAGGGTCTCACTCTAGTTCAGGCTGACCTGGAAGTCACTCTGTAGTCTCAGGGTGGTCTCAAACTCATGGCGATCCTCCTACCTCTGCCTCCCCAGTGCTGGGATTAAAGGCATGCACCACCATGCCCGGCAGCATTTATACTTTTGTCTACAGTTCACTTCACAGCAGATTTTGTCCCCCTCTCAGTAGAGATTTAAGAGGTGTGAAGAAGGACTTTGGATGAATTTGAGTGAAAACAGAATGCCCCAGCTTCCCCCTCCACCCCAGGACAGCCACTTTTCCTTTCTTTGCTTGTCGCCCCCTCTCAGCCTTCTATTCTTCATGGAGGACCTAGAGGAAGGTGGGGGGACAAGGCATTTGTGCGTGGTGTGCTTCACCTTCATCCCCAGAGACTTTCCTGTAGCGCCCATTTCCCTCTGCTGGCTTTATCTGTTAGGAGTTGCAAGCCAGCCCTTGCCCCATGCAGGACCAAATCACAATCCCCTTGTATTGATAGACACTAAGGCTCCCAGGTGGAAAGAAGCCACTTCTTTTTCTTTAGATGCCCTTCCACTCCCTCGCCAGCCAGCTGCTTGCTTAGCTGCCACAGGGTGAGTCACAGGGGGTTTAGGCCTTGGCTAACAGCCTGGGTCTGCTGCAGACCCCCCCACCTCCACAGCTGTTCGTGGCTCACATCACCGCATTTTTTCACTGGCCTGGCTGGGTCAGGTTCCCTGCGCTTCTCTTGGCCTTCCTGGGCTTGTCTCGGGTGTTCTCTTACCCATAGAGGGGTGTGGTGAGGGAGAGGGTGCACCCCCTGCAGGTAGGGAGCATCAGCTGAGCTTCTTGCCTAGCTACACCAGGGTCCAGCCCCGCTCAGAGGTCACCAGAGCTGCAGTCGGCACTCCCCCACCCTCTGGTTCAGAGTCTGGGAATTGGGACTCCCCCCCCACCCCCGCCCTTGCTGTTCCAGAAGCACCTCTTGTTTTGTACCACACCCTTTCAGTGTTTTCATCCCTAGAGCGGTGGCAGCGAGAATCCACACTTTCTAATCCTCTTGAGATGCACCTAAAACTCAAGGCGGGGTGTGTGTGTAAATTTGATTTATGAGAATTCCGCACCCCCCACCTCCAAACTCTGCTTTTCTGTGACCAGTTCTCTGCCACAGGTCCTAGCTACCAGGGACAATTCCTTGGATCCTTCCGCATTGCGCGTAGATTCTTCCCCGTCCCCCACGACCCTACTAAGGCAGTGTCGAGGAAGCGCCGTGGAGCCATCCGTTTGCCACAGCTTCTTAGGTCTTCAGGTGGACAGTATCCCTGACTCCTTGGAGCTCACATTGTTTTTTTTTTTTTTTCTTTTCTTTTTCCTACATAGGCCCAGCAAGAGGACTCAACGGACACATCAAAGACAACTCTACGGAGGACCTGAGATGGCCCAGCAGAGACAGTGGCACCCTCTGTTCTCTGCTTCCTTGGTAGCTTCTGGGGGCATCTTCACCCCTCCTTTACAGCTCAGGGGTCCCCCACACCTTTCGCAGTTCTTGAGTCCCTTGCTCTACCCCACACCTCATTACTGCACTCCCGTGTTCCAAGTTCTGTGCCAGGCACTCGAAGCTCCTGACCCTCCCGAGGTTGCGGGCTGGTGGAGAAATCGAAGGCCAGGGTTTATTCGTTGATGGCTTTTGGACTCCTGGGGCTCTTACGGTAGAATGATTAAAAAAAAAAAAAAATCAGGGGCCTGGAGAGATGGCTTAGCGGTTAAGTGCATGCCTGTGAAGCTTAAGGACCCCCGTTCGATGCTTGATTTCCCAGTACCCATGTAAACCAGATGCACAAGGTAGCGCATGCATCTGGAATTCGTTTGCAGTGGCTGAAGGCCCTGGCGCGCCCGTTCTTTCTCTCTCTTTCTGCCTCTTTCTCTGTCACTTTCAAATAAATAAATAAATAAATAAATAAATAAATAAATAAATAACAAAAATCACCCACAGTGAGGAAATAAATGCATAACATTGTATCCCTTGTTCAAACCATGCGGCAGAGGTGGGATTCGATCTCAGCCCTGGGCCTCAGAGACCTGGGAGGTTGCTCTGTCGCGCCGTTTGTGGCCTGGGGAAGGCGGGGACGAAACCAGTTTGACCACCGTCCTCTCTGAGGCCTGGGTCTCCAGCGAGTGCTATCCGCACCCCACCCTGCCCCCCGCGAAGGTCACTGAAGTCCCCAAGATGGAGCAGCACGCCCCTCGAGTCCCAAAGAACAGACTCTGGAGATTGCAGAGAGACTGGGAGGTGTGTCGCCAGACCAGATCCGGAGAGAGTCTAGACTACACGCACATATAGCCGCAGGCCTGAGCTCTAGTTTCTGGGAGGCCTTCCCTTGCTCAGATTCTGTCCAGGATGCTCCCTGGTAGGGTGTGAGCAAACCCCAAGGACTTCAAGGAAAAAAAAAAAAACGGGCATACTTACATATCCGTTGTTCCCAGCCGCAGCCTTTCAGTGGCGTTGAGCCTGCTTCTAGAACTTTCTACCCAATCACCATCAGCGTTCCCAGCCCTATTTCACTTTATCCATGCAAGGACTGACGCAAAGACATCAAGAAAAGGGGAGTGCATTCCGGGGACCAGGCCCCCCCCCCACCAGACCCTATGGGCTCTGAACACATGCACCCATACTCATGGGCACAAGTGTCAGCGAGCGGGGATGGGGTGAGGTGTGCGTGTGTGGCAGGGGGACGTGTCCTCTTTCCATGGCTGTCTTCGCTCTCTGTGCCCAGGACGCGAGGGCTGGGAACCCCACGGGTATCCGGATCGCAGGGACGTTCGCTTTTCTTTCTTTCTTTTTTTTTCAGCAGCACCTACGTGGTGGTGAGAGGTGTGCAAAGGGCCCTGGCCGAGGCCTGTTCTCAAGGAGTGGGGATCTGCTGTCCCTGTGGTCTCCCTACAGTTGCCCTCCTGCGCAGTGGCTCCTGGCGGGCAGGCTGTGCTGGACGCTGGTTAGTGCTTCGCTCCAACGGGAGGACGCCTATTCTTACCTGCACAGCTCCTTGTCAGCACACTATGCATCCTGCCTGCTGTCTTAGACACTTATAAGGCCTACGACGTTTTATGTTTATCTAGCGGCACACACATGCACATACGCGAGCGCACCCCGCACCCATGGGAGCTCACGGACCTTCCTGAGTAGAGGAATCATTGTCTTTCCACAAGCCTTTCTCTGTACCCCGGGCTCAGCTAGAGTGGACCCACTGCCGGCTGCAGACGCAACGGCTCCAGGAAGCCAGGCTTTGCTGGCTTGAGCCACTGCGGTGACTTCGTGGTGCTCCCCAGTTTGCCAATAGCAATGCTTCCTCCCTCACCATTTTCCAGGGACACCCCGCTGCTGCTGGTTCTGTCTGCTGCGGATTTATCGGCTCGGGCCTGGGTGGTGCAGGATTTGGACTGCCAGGCTTCTAGAGGCGAAGGAGGACAGCCTCGGGCTGCAGGTCCAGTGTTCTAGAACAGGCTGGGGAGTTGGGCGTGGTCTCTGAGGAGGTAACAGTGGATCTGCTGAATACTGTGGGAAAGTCAGGTGCTGGAAGATGAGGAAGGACAGGGTCGCCTGCAGCTCTGGACTTTGGCCAGGCTGGGTCGTTGCTTGCAGGTACTGCAGGTGGGAGCCACCGGCTTCTGTCCTCTAGTGCCAAGCCTCTGGAAGTTTCCTGAAAATGTAGAGGGACACAGGGAAGTGACTTTGGGTAGCCACTCCAGGTCATAAGCCTCTTTTTTATTTATTTGATTTTGTTTTGAGCCAGAGTGTCATGTTGCTTAGGCTGGTCTGGAACTTGTGGGCTCAAAGCCATCTTCCCACCTCAGCTCCTGGAGTAGCTGGGATTATCTGCTTGAGTCATGGGGCCAGAGAGATGAGTGTCTGGTGATCGTTTTGAGGTAGGGTCTCACTTTAGCTCAGGCCGTCCAGGAACTCATTCTATAGCCCAGACTGGCCTGGAATTTATGGCGATCTTCCTGCCTCAGCCTCCTGAATGATGGGACTAAAGGCGTGTGCCCCACAGGCTGAGGGACTTTTCATAAGGGGCTTTGGTTTTCTCTGTGAATTACTTGTTCATATCCTTCATTCAGTTTTCTGTCTTTTTAAAAAATTGATGTAGGGAACCTCTACAGATTGTGGAGATTTAATTTGCTTGTGCTTGTTTTTGTGTTTCAGTTCAGAAATGTTAAAAGTTTTTGTTTTTCATTTGGTGCTGGGAATTGAACTCATGGGCCTCACAGTGCCAAAGATGAAAGCTTTACCACTGAGCTACATTCCTCCTCTCTCCCCCTCCCCTCGTCTCTTCTTTCCTGTATTTGAATGTCTGGACCTCAGAATGATAACAATGTTTCTCCATCTTTATATCTTTTTTTAAATTTATTTTTATTTTTTGTTTATTTTTGGAGAGAGAGACAGAGAGAGAGATAGAGATAGAGAGGGAGAGGGAGACAGAGATGGGCGCTCCAGCAGTCTCTCAGCTGATGTGAACGAAATCCAGATGCGTGCGCCCCTTGTGGGCAAGTACAGCATTGCGCCCTTGTGTCACTTTGCATCTGGCTAAACGTGGGACCTGGAGATTGGAACCAGCGTTCTTAGGCTTAGCAGGCAGGTGCCTTAACCGCTAAGCCATCTCTCCAGCCCATATATATCTTTTTTTTAAAAATTAAGTAGAAACTTTGTATGGACATATCCTGTGTTGGTCCCATTCTCCTTCTCCCTGCCCCCACTCCATTGAGGGCTCTCCTCAGTGGGGTTAGTGGTATTCACCATGGGGTTTTGGGTTATCAGCTGTGAAAGCCACAGCCAGTCATTGTGGGAGGGACAGTGCCTCTGGATATTCCTTCCCACTCTGTGGCTCTTACAATCTTTCCACCCCCTCTTCCTCAATGTTCCCTGAGCCTTTGCGGGTGTGTTATTAAGTCTACTTTAGTGTTACACTCTCAGCAACTTCTGGATTCCTGCTTTGATATGTGTTGAGTGTCCTCAGTGTCTGTTGTCGTCACCCTGGCACAGGTTGTCAGGTTCACCTTGAGAGCAGCACTCTTGCTTAACTTACCATTTTCTCTGCAGTTTCCCCTGGATCCAGGCTGATGTTTGAGAGGTGGCTCATCTTATAATAGGGATTCAGTTAACTTTTCTAAAACCTTTATATCCTTTTAAAACCTTTTTATTTTTAGCCTGATGTAGTGGCGCACACCTTTAACCCCAGCACTCGGGAGGCAGAGGTAGGAGGGAATCACTATGAGTTCGAGGCCACCCTGAGACTACATACATAGTGAATTTCAGGTTAGCCTGGACTAGAGTAAGACCCTACTTTGAAAAACCAAAAAAAAAAAAAAAAAAAAAAAAAAAATTTGGGGTTGAAGAGGTGGCTCAGTGGTTAAGGGCATTTGCTTGCAAAGCGTAGTGGCCCAGGATTCAATTACCCAGTACCCATGTAAAGCCAGATGCACAAAGTGGTGCGTGAGTTTGGAGTTTGTTTGCAGAGGCAGGAGACCCTGGTGGGCCCATTCTCTCTCTCAAATAAATAACCAGGCATGGTGGCACATGCCTTTAATCCCAGCACTTGAGAGGCAGAAGTAAGAGGATTGCTGTGAGTTTGAGGCCAGCTGGGACTACAGAGTGAGTTCCAGGTCAGCCTGGGATCAAGTGAGACCCTACCTCAAAAATGCAAATGAATAAATAAATAAATATTAAAATAACTTATTTGTAAGGGGAAAGAGAGACTATGAATGAGTGTTATAGGGCCTTGCTGTTGCAAAGGAACTCCAGTTGCATGCACCATTTCATGCATCTGCCTTTATGTGGATGTTGGGGATTGAACCTGAGCCAGAAGGATTCGCAAGCTAGTGCTTTTAAAAAAAATATTTAATTAATTTATTTATTTGAGAACGAGAGAGGAAGAGGCAGAGAGAAAGAAAATGGGCACACCAGGGCCTCCAGCCACTGCAAACGAACTCCAGATACATGTGTCCCCTTATGCATCTGGCTTATGTGGGTCCTGGGGAGTTGAACCAGGGTCCTTAGGCTTTGCAGGCAAACACCTTAACTGCTAAACCACTTCCCCAGCTCTGCAAGCTAGTGCTTTGAACCACTGATCTTCTCCCCAGTCCCATCTTTACATCTTTATTGGTACTTTTTTAAGAGACAGTGTCTCATGTATCCCAAGTTGGCCTCAAACTCCCTGTGAATGACCTTGAGTTTCTGATCCTGCCTTCACTGCTGAGTGATGGAATTGCAGCACTCTGTGGTGTAATGGCGATCCCACCCAGAGATTCCTGCATGCTAGGCCAGCGCTCTCCCAAATGAGCTACACTCCCAGCCCTATGGATGCTTTTAGAATTGATACAGTAGTTTTAAATATGGACTCAGGACTCAAATCTTAACTTGAACTCTCACTACCTTTGTGGCCTTGGGGAAGTTATTTAACTTTTCTGTGCCCCAGCCCAAAACATCATCGTATGAATGAGTGATGGATATGTGTACAATAGACCAAGTGCTGGCTCCTGAAATCTGGTTTTGGGTGAATGCAGCTGAGCCACCATATCTAGACCCTGCTTTGAACTTACACATAACCCTGTTGCTCCATTTCAGGCAGTGAAATGGCAGAGGAAGTCCCGTTTGCCACTACCAGTACAGGACCTTCAAGACCAAATGGAGACTCCTCTGGGTTCTCTGTCCCCTTCAACTATGCAGATGACTTGGCTCTAAGGGATTCTCCTGGGAGAATTGCTTGAGGGGAACCTTCACACTTGTTTAGAAGGTTGGCTGACCAAGAAATATACTTTGCATGTTGCAAATTATGAATCTGCCTCTCCAGTGATGGGGATGGAATCAGGTCGTGAACATGCTTGGAAAGTCCTTGTGGTGGTTTGAACCAGGTGTCAAGTGTTCTGAATGCTAAAGGCAGTTTGGGAATTGGATCCTTACTGGAGGACTTGTGTTGTTGGGGGCGGACTTATGGGTGTCATAGCCAGCTTCCCCTTGCCAGTGTTTGGCACACTCTTCTGCTCCTGTTGTCCACCTGATGTTGACGAGGAGGTGATGTCCACCCTCTGCTTATGCCATGTCTCCCCCCTTGAGTCTGTAAGCCAAAATAAATCCTTTCATATTTTGGTTTGGTACTTTCTTTTTATTTATTTATTTTAAAAAATATTTTTATTGGCTGGGCATGGTGGCATATGCCTTTAATCTTAGCACTTGGGAGAGTGAGGTAGGAGGATTGGTATGAGTTCGAGGCCAGCCTGAGCAATATAGTGAATTCCAGGTCAGCCTGGGCTAGAGCAAGAATCCTACCTCACCCCCCCCCCCCAAAAAAAATAGTTTTATTGATTTACCTGGAGAGGAGAGAGAGAATACTGTACCAAAGTGTCCTGCTGCTGCAAATAAACTCCAGATGCATGTGCCACCATGTACATCTGCCTTTACATGGGAACTAGGGAATTGAACCTGGGTCATTGGACCTTGTAAGCAAGTGCTTTTTTTTTTTTGTTTTTGCGAGTTAGGGTCTCACTCTGGTCCAGGCTGACCTGGAATTAACTATGTAGTCTCAGGGTGGCCTCGAACTCTCAGCGATCCTCCTACCTCTGCCTCCCGAGTGCTGGGATTAAAGGCGTGCGCCACCACGCCTGGCCTAGCAAGTGCTTTTAACCTGAGCCATTTTCCCAGCCCTGGCTGGGAACAGTCTGACAACAATACGAAGGTAACTGCGGTAGCTTTCTACCCTTGAGGAAAAAATATGTATATCAACTGTGTCTTGAAGGTCCTGTACTGGACTTGTCTGGTGTTCCACTGCCTGAAATTCACACACACACGTGTACACACACACACACACACACACACACACACTATGGTCTTGAAGTCAGGGTACAATGACTTCGTCAGCAAATTATTGGGGGGAAACCCAGAACATGTTTTACCTGTGAAAATCAGCCTTTGACTCACGAGCCGGGCATAGAACGCCAACCACCTGGCTTTTTAGCAGCGAGCTGTTGGTGAATGGAAAGAGGTCAGCACAGCTGGCTGTTATCACTAGGAACATGTCTTAAAATGATCATTAGGGGGGGCTCTGGTGGGTCTTTTTTAAAGGTGACAGATTGCAGAAGTTTTGTCACCCTGCCACATGGGACCTTCCTCTTCCAGCCAGTGTCACTCTTGCTCTGGGCCCATGCTGATTATGCTTAGGACTTGTCACCATGTGGTAAGCTCACTTCCTGTGGTGGTCTTTTTTGGCTCTGCAGTACCCAGGCTAATGGGAAGAACCAAAGCAAAGGCACACAATGGCAAGAAGCACAAATAAACCAGACGTGGTGATGCACGCCTTTAACCCCAAAACTTGCGAGAGAGGATCATCATGAGTTCGAGGCCACCCTGAGACTACACATTGAATTCCAGGTCAGCCCGGGCTAGAGCAAGACCCATCTTTAAAATAAAAAAAAAAAAAGTGAAAAATAAAGAAAAGAAAAGGACTGGAGAGATGGCTTAGTGGTTAAGGCACTTGCCTGTGAAGCCTAAAGACCCAGGTTCAACTCCCCAGAATCCATGTAAGTCAGACACACAAGGTGGTACATGTGGCTGGAGTTCAATTACAGTGGCTAGAGGCCCTGGCACACCAATTCTCTCTCTCCCCTCTTTCTCACTCTGTCTTTCATGCTTTATCATAAAAAAGAAGCACTGATAATGAAATAACATCAAACAACAATGAGTAGGTGAGCCTGGCAATACAAGCTTGTAATTCTAGCTACTTGGGAGGTTGAGGCAGGAGGATCTTAAGTTCAAGGTTTGCCTGGAATACAGAGCCACTACAAGTCAGCCCAGGCAACTTATCAAGACCCCATTTTGAAAATGAAAACAGATAGAGGGGGCTGGAGATATAACTCAGTAGAAGAATGCATGCCTAGTATGTGTGAGGCACTTGAATCAATCCCCACGACTGAGAAACCAAACCAAACCAAACCAGGAGAGCCCCATTAAAAGGGAGAATAGCCAGACATTTCAGCACAAACCTGTAATTCCACCAATTAGTGGGTAGAGGCAGGAGGATCAAGAGTTCAAAGTCATCCCTAACTACATAATAAGTTTTAGGCCAGCTGGGGCTATAGGAGACCCTATCTCCGAAAAACAAAATAAACAAATGAACCACCCCCTAAAACAAACAAACACCCAACAGAGGAAGGATACTAACTTCTGGGCTCTGAAAGGTGACAGGCTCATTTCAGGTATTGTTCTGTCTTCTCCCTCCTCTCTGTGCCTCTTGTGTGCTGTCACGTGGCTAAACTCCCAATCCAAGCATTTGGTTCCATTTGGAATGGAGCCCAACTGATTAGCACACTCCAGAAAGGGTTGAACACCCTGGAGTCTTGTACTAGGCTGGGATGACACCCAGTGGTCACTTAGGGTCTGCATCATCTGCATCAGCAAATCACACCCATTCCTATCAGGAAGGTGTCCTGTGTGTATGCGTCTTGTAAACAAAACAAAACTTCACATGGTTGTACCCAGAGCCAAATCCTCACACTGCCCCAAGAGATGCGGTTGTAGCTGAAGAAATTTAACAAAGAAACCAGACCCAGATGATATTGTAAAATACAAATTTCTTTCTTCTACAAAATATTTTATTTATCTATGAGAGAGAGAGAGAGAATGGAGAGAATGGGTGTGTCAGGGCCTCTAGCCATTACAAACCAACTCCAGATGCATGTGCCACCTTACATAGGTACTGAGGAATCGAACCTGGGTCCTTAGGCTTCACAGGCAAGCACCTTAATTGCTAAGCTATCTCTCCAGACCTAAAACACAAGTTTCTATTGTACAAATGCTACTAGGGAGACCCTGAGTCTCCTCTCTATGCAGTTGCACACTGCTAGGATTGCAGGTGTGCACCACCAATCCACGTAGCCTTGACTCCTGTTCCTCAATAGTTCATCTTAGGCTCTTGCATCCTGGTTGAACTCAGTAGAGACTTCCATTACACACTTTCCCCCATTACACTTTTCATATTCTGACCATCTGGACTTCTTGATTTCTGTAATTCAAAGAGCATCTGGGGAGAATCCTAAGATGCCCAAACAAGGTTTTGCTAAAGTCTTGGGATAACAAAAGGGAAATAAACATCAAAAGAATCCTGGACCCAGATGGCCAAATGCTATAGATTCTGTTGATGTGAACAATGTGTGTCTTGTACAATACTATCTCCTCATCAACCAATGAGTGATTGGAGAAAAAACGACATATAAAAGGCTGCAAGCACACATGAGAGGTAACTGGGAAAATAGCTGAGAGAAGGACATCAGTGGAGGAAGGAAAAGCCTGGACAGGGCTGAAGAGATGGCTTAGCGGTTAAGGCGCTTGCCTGCAAAGCTGAAGGACCTCTGTTCGATTCTCCAGGACCCACATAAGTGAGATGCACAAGGTGGCGGCATGTATCTGGAGTCATTTGCAGTGGCTGGAAGCCCTGACACATCCATTCTCTCTGCCTCTTTCACTCTCTAAAATAGATAAAATATTTTTAAAAATTAATTAAAAAAAAAAAAAAAAGCCACGCCTTTAATCCCAGCACTCAGGAGGCAGAGGTAGTAGGATCGCCAAGAGTTCGAGGCCACCCTGAGACTACATAGTTAATTCCAGGTCAGCCTGGACTAGAGTGAGACCGTACCTTGAAAAAAACCATAAAAAAAAAAAAAAAAAAAAAAGCCTGGGCCTGGAGAGATGGCTCAGCAGGGAAGGCGCTAGTCTGAGAAGCTAAAGGATCCTGGTTTGATTTCCCAGGTCCCATGTAAGTCAGATGTACAGGCGCATGCGTCTGGCGTTTGTTTGCAGTGGCTGGAGGGCCTGGCATGCCCATTCTCTCTCTCTCTCTCTCTCTCTCTTCTCTCTCTCCCTCTGTCTGTAATAAATAAATAAAAATAAAATCTTAAAAGAAAACAGCCTGGCAAAGTTCTGAGTTTGACAAGGACATTTGAACACCTGAAAGAAGGACAGAGGGATTGCATTACAGTGAGCAAGAAAGTGCAAGGTAGGATGAGAAAGGCAGTCAGGGAATGAACAATGTAGGACTTATTAGGTTTTGGCTCAGAAATGATAGAATTTATTCATTTACTTATTTGTCTGTTTGCTTGTTGATTTGGCGCTAGGGGCCACATCCAGGGCTTCATGCATGCTGAGCATGTGACACACAGCACTGACATTTCCTCTTGGTGTAGTCTTTTCATGGTGCCATAGTGGTGCATATGAAAGTCTTGGTTGAGTGGCCCTGAGAGTGTTAACCATGCTGGAAAGAGCGACAAGCTCAAGTCACTCTTAGACTGTGTGCCAGTCATTGTCCATTTACTTCTATTGCTAAGCTATCTCTCCAGACCTAAAACACAAGTTTCTATTGTACAAATGCTACTAGGGAGACCCTGAGTCTCCTCTCTATGCAGTTGCACACTGCTAGGATTGCAGGTGTGCACCACCAATCCATGTAGCCTTGACTCCTGTTCCTCAATAGTTCATCTTAGGCTCTTGCATCCTGGTTGAACTCAGTAGAGACTTCCATTACACACTTTCCCCATTACACTTTTCATATTCTGACCATCTGGACTTCTTGATTTCTGTAATTCAAAGAGCATCTGGGAGAATCTAAGATGCCCAAACAAGGTTTTGCTAAAGTCTTGGGATAACAAAAGGGAAATAAACATCAAAAGAATCCTGGACCCAGATGGCCAAATGCTATAGATTCTGTTGATGTGAACAATGTGTGTCTTGTACAATACTATCTCCTCATCAACCAATGAGTGATTGGAGAAAAAACGACATATAAAAGGCTGCAAGCACACATGAGAGGTAACTGGGAAAATGGCTGAGAGAAGGACATCAGTGGAGGAAGGAAAAGCCTGGACAGGGCTGGAGAGATGGCTTAGCGGTTAAGGCGCTTGCCTGCAAAGCTGAAGGACCTCTGTTCGATTCTCCAGGACCCACATAAGCGAGATGCACAAGGTGGCGGCATGTATCTGGAGTCATTTGCAGTGGCTGGAAGCCCTGACACATCCATTCTCTCTGCCTCTTTCACTCTCTAAAATAGATAAAATATTTTTTAAAAATTAATTAAAAAAAAAAAAGCGCACGCCTTTAATCCCAGCACTCGGGAGGCAGAGGTAGTAGGATCGCCAAGAGTTCGAGGCCACCCTGAGACTACATAGTTAATTCCAGGTCAGCCTGGACTAGAGTGAGACCCTACCTCGAAAAAACCATAAAAAAAAAAAAAAAAGCCTGGGCCTGGAGAGACGGCTCAGCAGGGAAGGCGCTAGTCTGAGAAGCCAAAGGATCCTGGTTCGATTTCCCAGGTCCCATGTAAGTCAGATGTACAGGCGCATGCGTCTGGCGTTTGTTTGCAGTGGCTGGAGGGCCTGGCATGCCCATTCTCTCTCTCTCTCTCTCTCTTCTCTCTCTCCCTCTGTCTGTAATAAATAAATAAAAATAAAATCTTAAAAGAAAACAGCCTGGCAAAGTTCTGAGTTTGACAAGGACATTTGAACACCCGAAAGAAGGACAGAGGGATTGCATTACAGTGAGCAAGAAAGTGCAAGGTAGGATGAGAAAGGCAGTCAGGGAATGAACAATGTAGGACTTATTAGGTTTTGGCTCAGAAATGATAGAATTTATTCATTTACTTATTTGTCTGTTTGCTTGTTGATTTGGCGCTAGGGGCCACATCCAGGGCTTCATGCATGCTGAGCATGTGACACACAGCACTGACATTTCCTCTTGGTGTAGTCTTTTCATGGTGCCATAGTGGTGCATATGAAAGTCTTGGTTGGTGGCCCTGAGAGTGTTAACCATGCTGGAAAGAGCGACAAGCTCCAAGTCACTCTTAGACTGTGTGCCAGTCATTGTCCATTTTACTTCTTTCTTTTAAAAAAATATTTTATTGGGCTGGAGAGATGGCTTAGCGGTTAAGGCACCTGCCTCCTAAGCCTAAGAATGCCTGTTCCAGGTCCCACGTTTAGCCAGATGCAAAGTGATGCAAGGGCGCAATGCCGCACTTGACCATAAGGGGGCGCACACATCTGGATTTCGTTCGCATCAGCTGAGAGGCTGCTGGTGCGCCCATCTCTATCTGTCTTCCTCTCCCTCCTCTCTGTCTGTCTCTCTCTGTGTCTCTCTCCAAAAAAAAATTTTTATTTATTTATTTAAGAGAGAGAAAAAGGAAGGGGGGGTTGGGCATGCCAGGGCCTCCAGACACTGCAAACGAATTCCAGATTGCATGTGCCACCTTGTGCCTCTGGCTTACGTGGGTACTGGGGAATGGAACCCAGGTCCTTAGACTTTGCAGGCAAGCACCTTAACTGCTAAGCCATCTCTCCAGCCCCATTGTCCAGTTTCTAACTGATGATCTGTGGTAATAAAGCATGGTGATACTGACAAGTTTGAAGCCTTTGAAGGTTGCAGAGCTGGAAAAGGTTGTAATCCTTACAGGCATATTAAATGAGTGTAGCATGATCAGTCCCAGGAAGTCTAAGCAGTTCAAAGACCCCGAGAAATGTCAAAATAATGCTCCCATCCCATCAGTTTCGTTTCGTTTCGTTTCACTGCACTGATGAACCTCACCTAGCATGATGCACCATGATGAGGCAGAGGAAGACACAGGAGGACAACCCTGGGATTCTCTTTCTAGGGCTGTAGAACAAACATACAAATTAAATGCCTCAATGGGAAAACAGAATAAAAACTTTTAAAAAATTACATATTATTTGAGAAAGGAGAGAGAGAGAAAATGAATAAGGGCATGCCAGGGCCACCTGATGCTGCAAGCAAACTTTAGCTGCAGGTGCCACTTTGTGCATCTGTCTTTATGTGGGTACTGGGGAACTACCCTGGGTCATCAGGTTTTTCAAGCAGGTGCCTTTAACCACTGACCCATCTCTCTAGTCCAAGAAGGAATTATTATTATTATTATTAATTTTTTTTTTTGTGGAGGAGGGGAGTTGAGGTAAGGTCTTCTTTAGCCCAGGCTGACTTGGAATTCACTATGGAGTCTCAGGCTGGACTCAAACTCACAGCTATCCTCCTTCCTTGGCCTCCCAAGTGCTGGGATTAAAAGCATGTGCCACCACATCCAGCAGAAGTGAAACTTTTTTTTTTTTTATTTTTTTTGGTTTTACAAGGTAGGATCTCATTCTAGCCCAGGCTGACCTGGAATTCATTATGTACTATCAGGGTGGCCTCGAACTTGCAGCAATCCTCCTACCTCTACCTCCGGAGTGCTGGGATTAAAGGCGTGTGCCACCACACCAGGCTGGAAGAAAAACTTTTAATTAAACTTTTTATCTTGAGATAATCATAGAGTCAGTCATAAGAGATACTAAAGAGCAACCCTTCGCACCCTCACTGTTTCCCAGTAGTGAGTCTTGTGACGTGACAGGTAAACCAGTCATCAGGATATTGACATTACTAGAATATTCTTGTGGTGTGTTTCTACTCCCACTGCACCCCACCCAGTATCCTTCAAGATGCCCTTCAGTGACCCTCTCTGCTTACCTACCACCTCCACCTTGTCCTTAGCCAGTGGTAATCACTAATCTAGTCTCTCTTCCTATAACTTGTCACTGCAGTAAAGTTGTGCAAATGGAATTATATGATATGAAATGTTTTGGGATTTTCTTAGCACAATTGTCTGGAAGTTATTCCAAATTATTATATGTATCAGCAGCTTGGGTTTATTTATTTATTTATTTATTTATTTATTTATTTATTTATTCATTTATTTATTCATTCATGTTTCAAGGTAGGGTCACACTCTGGTCCAGGCTGACCTGGAATTCACTATGTAGTCTCAGGGTGGCCTTGAACTCACTGTGATCCTCCTACCTCTGCCTCCCGAGTGCTGGGATTAAAGGTGAGTACCACCACGCCCAGCGGGTTTATTTATTTACTAACTTTTTATTGACGACCTCCACATATATAGACTAGTTTGTCTTTTGATTGTGCAGTGATATTCCATCACCATGTGTGTTTCACTGTTTGTTTAACCATTTACCTGTTGAAGTGTTACAGAAAAACACTGCTTTCAAAATAGGCACTGGAGGCAGAGTAGAGAATCAAAAGATTTATTCATGTTGACATGGACTCAGATTCAAATCCGGAGCACTGAGCTCTGATGGCTAAGAGTTTTTATAGGCTGTATGGTGATCAGTTTGACATCACCTTGAGTTCTTCACATTGCTTACTGGTCAAACTTTTGGGCTATGTGTCTGGAGACTACAAGTGGAAAGTTAGGAAAGCTCAGGGGAGTTTGCCTGTGGCTGCAGGAACCAGATAACATATTCGAAGCAGGGTGCAGCTGCATAAATTGGGGGGAGAGGCAGGGTCATGCTGTCTTCCTGGTATAGGCTTGTACAATAGACAAGGTAATGCAGGATATGGCCTTGGGACCAAAGGGCTTTAGAGTACCATCTGGGTCTGGTTTCTCTGACAAGTATCTTCCACCACAGGACGCTGTCATTTCCAGAAACTATAATTAAACTGCTATAAACTTGATATGTTTATTTATTTAGACCTAGGGTCTTGAACTCAAAATCCTTCTGCCATAGTCTCTTCAAGTACTATTGATAAGTGCCACAAGGCCAAGGCACAGTATATGTGGTGTGTTAACATAAGTTTTCATTTCTCTGGAATAGATAGGTTGTATAGTAGTTGCATGTTTAATTTTAAGATAAATCAGGTTGTAGACTTATGTTGTGTCTCCCCACCCCAACATTTATATGTCAACAACCTAACACTAGTATCTGAAAATACTGACTGGCGAGTTTCCCCCTCAGAAGGAAGGTTCATTGTGGCTCCCAGTTTAAAAAGACAGTCCATCATGTGTGTGGGCAGCATGGCAGCAGGGCTGTGAGGCCACTGGGCACATTGCATCTGCAGTGAGGAAGCACAGGAAAAACTGGGGGTGCTCAGCTTGCTTTCTCCTTTTTATTCAGTCTGAGACCTCAGCCCATGGAATGGTGCCACCCACAGGGAGGGTGTGTTCCATCTCAGTTAACCTAATCTAGAGTCTCCCTCACAGACATGCTCAGAGATTTGTCTTGTAGGTGGTCCTAGATGCGGTTGAGTTGGCAATATTATCCACCACAACTGCTAAGTAAAGGGTATCGTTGTGGTTATTTGATGGCCACCAAGGAGAAAGTGGATGTGTAGTAGGATCTGTTTCAGAAGCACAGGTCAAGTTCTTAGAGTTTTCCTGAAAGAGACAAATGCAGCAGCAGGTCTACTAAGCTGTTGTTATTTTAAAGCATAGAAGCACTAGGTTGCTTTTTGACACACTTTGGCTCTCCCCATCAGAATCTCCAGGACTTTTAATTTTTTATTTTATTTATTTATGAGAAAGACAGAGAAGAGAGAGAGAGAGAGAGAGAGAGAGAGAGAGAGAGAGAGAGAGGAATGATGAGGGTGTGCCAGGGCCTCCAGGCACTACAAGGCAACTCCAGACACATGCGCCCCCTTGTGCATCTGGCTTACATAGGTCCTGGAGAATTGAACCAGGATTCTTTGGCTTTTCAGGCAAATGCCTTAACCGCTAAGTCTTCTCTCCAGCCCTGACTTTTATTTATTCATTTTTAATATTTTTATTTACAGCACTCTGGAGACAGAGGTAGGAGGATTGCCGTGAGTTCAAGGCCACCCTGAGACTACATAGTGAATTCCAGGTCATCCTGAGCTAGAGTGATACCCTACCTTGAAAAATCAAAAAAAATTATTTACTTGCAGGGGAGTGAGAGAGAGAAAGAGAGAGAGAGAGAGAGAGGAGAGAGAGAGAGAACACATGGGTGAATCAGAGCCTCTTGTCACTGCAAATTAACTCTAGATGCATGTGCCACTTTGTGTATCTGGCTTTATGTGGGTATTGGTGAATTGAATCCTGGCCATCAGGTTTTGCAAGTACCTTAAACCACAGAGCCCTTCAGACTCTTTTTTTTTTTTTTTTCCTTTTCCAGGTAGGTAGGTCTCACTCTGTAGCCCAGGCTGACCTGGAATTCACTATGTAGTGTCAGGGTGGCTTTGAACTCATGGTGATCCACCTACCTCTGCCTCCCGAGTGCTGGGATTAAAGACGTGCACCACCATGCCTGGTGAGGGTGCTTATTAAAACATTTAAACAGTGCTACCTTGATCATCAAAGGTCCTGAGAGTGGAACTATAGAAATTTTCATTGAACATGTTTCTATAAGTGGGCCTTAGGCAGAGGAAAGTGCAGGCAAAGAGACTTCCACTGGGCATTAGCATGAGAAAAAAGTATTCTGCCATCCACTGAGCTGATTTAGGTACCTGAAACCAGAAAGGTTAAGCAATCCGCCTGAAGTCACACAACTTGAAAGTGATGGGCATCTGACCAGAAGCCCTAACTGAACCACTGAGTGGGGCAGAGCATATGATGCTGTAAACACAGATAAGAAGTCAGCTATACTATTCAGTGGCATGGCCAGATGCCACTTTTTCAATTCTGCCATTTCAGGCAGTTCTCCAGTGTTTGGTTTTGATGTTCTTTATAAAATGAAATTCTCTCTTCAGGGCTTCAGACTGAATCTGTGGCCTTGCACATACTAGGCACATTCTGTCCTGCTGAGCTATATCACTAGCTCCTGCAGAATGAGGAGCTGATAATGACTTCTCCCTCAGGTTTGAGAAGGATGTGGCCTAAGCTTTATGGTTGGGGGGATGTGTACTATTGGCCTCTGCATTCTGTGATTTGCTCACACTCAGCCTCTTCCCAAATTTGCAGTAAATTACACACTAGAAAAAGGTAAGCTTGGGGGCTGGGGAAATGGCTTAGTGGTTAAGGAGTTTGCCTGCAAAGCCAAAGGATCGTGGTTGGATTCTCCAGGACCCACGTAAGCCAGAAGCACAAGGGGGCGCATGCATCTGGAGTTTGTTTGCAGTGGCTGGAGGCCCTGGCGCATCCATTCTCTCTCTCTCCTTCCCTCTTTCTCTCTCTCTCTCTCAAATAAATAAATAAAATATATTTTTTAAAAAAGAGTTAAGGGCTGGAGAGATGGCTTAGGGGTTAAGGCACCTGCCTCCTAAGCCTAAGAACACTGGTTCCAATCTCCAGGTCCCATGTTTAGCCAGATGCAAAGTGATGCAAGGGCGCAATGCCGCACTTGACCACAGGGGGGGCGGGGCGCACGCATCTGGATTTCGTTCCCAGCAGCTGAGACACTGCTGGTGCGCCCATCTCTGTCTTCCTCAACCTCTCCCCTCTCTCTGTCTCTCTCTGTGTCTCTCTCCAAAAAAAATAAAAAATAAAAAATAAAAAGAGTTAACAAAAAAAAATGAAAAAGGTTAAGTTTGGCTGGGGATATGGATAGACTGCTTGCCTAGCATCCATGAAGGCCTTGGTTCAGTCACCAGCACCATACAAACTGGAATGTGAGAGAGGAGGATTGGGAATTCAAGGTCTCTCTAGGATGCTTGAAGCCACGGGAAGCTCTCTCAACAGCAGGAAGTAAGCTTGTTGGACACTGTGGAGAAGGTGGGAAAGAAGTGTCGCAATAGGATACTCCCCTGGCTCCACCTGGCTGTGGGGAGGTTACAACCTTCAGTTAGGATGGCGCACTGTACTAAAACTCTCCTCATGGTAATTTCCACCATGCAAATGAAGGCAGTTCAAGCTTTGGTTCTGGGCTAGGCTGGCTTCACAGGGTGGCAGCTCTGTGGTCTGGTCGAGGTTAATTTTGGCTGGCCAGGGTCCTTTACACCATCTGGGCTCATGGTTTGGCTGAGAAGGAACTGTGTTTTATTTTCGGAAACCCTTTCTAGATGGGACTTGTATTGAGGAAAATCTTGCTAGGGGTTCTGTTCCCTTTTGGGTCTGTCAATCATGGCCTTCTCTCCACAGAAGTGAGTGAGAAGGAGATCACAGGCTCTTCTGAAGCCAGATGTGGAGAAGGACATGAGGGGCGGGGAGGCCTACTCCGAGGACGCAGGCGGAGCTGGACTTCTGATGGGGACCGGAGACTGGTCTGTGAGATTTCCCTGTGCCTTAATCTTCAAGAGGTTGAGGCTGTCTCAAGTCTGCTTTCAACGGGGTTGAACTATATTTCTAAAACCAAGGAACTCTGTTTCCTTATGGGGACACTTTCAGGGTTTGTATTTTGAAGAATGTCGATCGTTTCTAGCAGAAAGTATGGTAGAAGGAGGGCAAAGCATCATTTGATTACTTAATTTTCATGTTTACATAGCATGTGCTGCAAAGTAGTCAGAATCTAAATTCCAAATGTGGTTACAAAATCAGCCTCCACTTAAACTGGTAAGTGCATCTTCATGAAGCTTAATTTTAAAGCATACATTTGCATATTGAAATTTGCCTCAGCCAACTCGTAGAGCAGTCTCCAGAGCCCTGGTTCTCTAGTATCCTGAGAATACAGCAATCCTTTCCTACCTGCTTCTAGTGGCCTGGACATGTTTGTTTAACTGGTAACAGGCTTAGTAAAATGGGAGGGAAGGAAATGAAATGTTAGTAGCCCCTGGTGCTGTTCCTTGAGTTCTGAGAATGTTCTTGGGACCACTGTTTTGCAAGAGAGTGTTAAACATATTTATCCAAGGCTCATGTGTATATGAACCCGTGGCATGAGAGCCTTCAGTTAATAGTAGAGGAAAATTTGCCACATCAGGAATAGATGGTTTCCATTTCTTGTTCACACATTTACCCCAAAGCCAAGCTGCATGAAGACATTTACCCTGAGTGCAGAGGGTTTTCAGTGGTCATATAAACCCAAGGCTAATTTATTCAGGTTAAACCTTTATTAGCTGGAGAAGAAGAACACAGGGAACATATGTGAAACACTGATGTAAACATGATGGCTAATTGAATGAGTATGAGAAGAAACCAGGAAAACACAGACATTCTACCCCTCTGAGATCAGACAGGTACCATTTCATGGCCAGTAACTTTTGAGATCTGTTTTACTCCCTTCTCAGAGGATTTGTTTTTCTAGAGGTGGACTAGAACCCAGGGCCTCATGCATGCTAGTCATATGTACAACCACTGAGCTACATCTCCAACTCACCCTAGATTATATATATATTTAAATTATTTATTTATTAGCAACAGACAGAGAGAGGAAGAGGGAGAGAGAGAGAGAGAGGGAGGGAGGAGAGAGAGAGAGAGAGAGAGAGAGAGAGAGAGAGAATGGGTACACTAAGGCCTCCAGCCACTGCAAACAAATTCCAGATGCATGCTCCCCCTTGTGCATCTGGTTTTCATGGGTCCTGGGGAATCGAGCCTCGAACCAGGGTCCTTAGGCTTCATAGGCAAGAGCTTAACCTCTAAGCCATCTCTCCAGCCCCTATTTTTTTTTTTTTTTTTTTTTTGAGGTAGGGTTTCGCTCTAGCCCAGGCTGACCTGGAATTCACTATGTAGTTTCAGGCTGGCCTCAAACTCAGGGTGATTCTCCTACCTCTGCCTCCCAAAGTCCTGAGATTAAAGGTGTGCACCACCACACCCAGCTAGAATTTATATATATATATATATATATATATATATATATATATATATATGTATGTATTTATGCACACATATATGTAGAGAGGGAGCGAGAGAGATAGAAAGAGAGAGAAAATGAGAATGGGCATGCCAGAGTGTTTTTTCACTGCAAATGAACTCCAGATGGATATGCCATTTTGTGTATCTGGCTCTACATGGGCACTGGAGAATTGAAACCAAGCCATCAGGCTTTATAAACAAGTGCCTTTAATGACTGAAACATATTCTTAGCTCCATTGATAGTTTATTTATTTTTGTTTTATTTTATTTTTTGGTTTTTCAAGTCTCTCTCTGGCCCAGGCTGACCTGGAATTCAGTATGTAGTCGCAGGGTGGCCATGAACTCACGGTGATCCTCCTACCTTTGCCTCCTGAGTGCTGGGATTAAAGGTGTGCACCAGCACGCTTGGCTAATTTATTATTATTATTATTATTATTATTATTATTTTAGTTTTTTGAGGTAGAGTCTCACTCTAGCCTAGGCTAACTTGGAATTCACTATGTTGTCTCTGGGTGGCCTTGAACTCACTGTGATCCTCCTCCCCAGCCTCCCAAATGATTAAAGGCATGGTTCCTATTGATACTTTTTAATATATATTTTTTTACTTTTATTTTTATTTATTTATTAGAGACAGAGTGAGATACAGAAATAAGCAGGTAGAGAGACAGAGAATGGGCACGCCAGGGCCTCCAGCCACTGCAAATGAACTCCAGATGTGTGTGCCCCCTTGTGCATCTGGTTATGTGGGACCTGGGGAGTCGAACCTGGGTTCTTAGGCTTTGCAGGCAAGTGCCTTAACAGCTGTGCCATCTCTCCATTCCCCCATTGATACTTTTGACACATTAACATATTATAATTTGATTCTATTCCATCCTCTTACCCTGAGTGAGCACCCAACTCCTTCCAAGTAGTACTTCTTTTACATTGATGTCTTAATCTTTTTTGTTCTCTTCTGTTCTCTATGTCAAAATGTTGATGGGGGGCTGGAGAGATGGTTCAGCAGTTAAGGGTGCTTGCTTGCAAAGCCTGACAGTCTGGATTTGATTTTCGAGTACTCACGAAAAGCCAGATGCACAAAGTGGTGAATGATGCATCTGGAGTTCATTTGTGGTGGCAGGGACACATGGTGCACCTGTACTCTCTCTCTGGCAAATAAAAATAAAAGTATTAAAAAATGTTGGTGGGTTGGTGGGCTTAGAATCGTGCAGGTCTTGTGGAGGCAATTACACCCCCTGAAAGGTCATGAATGCACCAGTGGGTTCATGACCAGAGGACAGCGTCCCAACTTATTCCTTCACATTTTTTTAAATTGTTTTTCGAGGTAGGCTCTCACTCTAGCTCAGGCTGACCTGGAATTCACTATGTAGTCTCAGGGTAGCCTTGAACTCACAGCGATCCTCCTACCTCTGTCTCCCTAGTGCTGGGATTAAAGGTGTGTGCCACCATGCCCAGCTTTCACCTTACATTTTTTCCCATCACCTCTTCTACAGTCTTCCCTGGGCCTCAGAGGCGTGATGGAAACATTGTGTTTAGTGTTGAGCTCTCAACAGCCTCTTATTTTCAGCTTTAGTGTACTTTGAGTGTCCTGGGTGTCTACCACCATCTCCCTCTAAAAGCTCTTCTAGATGGCAGTGGAAGCAGTACTAATATTATTCCTGCCACCTCCTGTGTAATGTTCCCTGAGCTCTGCCAGATGTATAGACGTGACTCGCCCAGTGCTAAGCACTGGCTTTCTCTTCTTCTTCTTTTTCTTTTTTTTGTTTTTTTTGAGGTAGGGTCTCACTCCGGTCCAGGCTGACCTGGAATTAACTCATGGCGATCCTCCTACCTCTGCCTCCCGAGTGCTGGGATTAAAGGCGTGTGCCACCACGCCCGGCTTTCTCTTCTTCTTATTCCCTTGAAGAGTCTTGGGTCTTCTTCCCAGTATTCAATGCCATCTGTAAAAAAGAAGCTACTCTAGGGCTGGAGACATGGCTTAGTGGTTAAGGCGCCTGCCTGCAAAGCCTAAGAAGGCCTGTTTGATTCTCCAGGTCCCTTGTTTAGCCAGATGCAAAAGTGATGCAAGGGTGCAATGTTGCACATGCACACAAGGGGGCGCACATGTCTGGAGTTCATTCACAGAGGCTGAGAAGCCCTGGTGCACCCACCCATTCTCTCTTTGTCTCTGTCTCTGTCTCTCTCTCTCTCTCTCAAAAAAAAAAAAAAAAAAAAAAAGCTACTCTAACCAAAAGTGAGAATAGCATTAGTTAAAGGTCATATGGAAGTTATGCTTTGAAATCAGAACTGGGACTATTTGGAGGGTAGAAAGGACCAGCAAGAGGGAAGCACAGGCAAGAAAAGGTGTTTGGGAGATGAATATGAGCAAAGTACAATGTTTATATGTGTGTGTGTGTTTGTATAAAGTGATTAATAACATAAAAGAAAGGTATGCTTATAGGTAAATTGCTATTATCTTTAGGGATTAGCAAGCCATGGTTGGAACAGACTCTCCTAGGGTCTGTAATATACCCTACATGCCAAAATGTCCCACATATAGAAGATAGGAAAATAGCTGGGCATGGTGGTACATGCCTCTAATCCCCAGTTCAAGGCTTGATTTCTCAGGACCCACATAAGCCAGATGCCCAAGGGGGTGCATACATCTGGAGTTCGTTTGCAGTGGCTGGAGGCCCTGGTGCACCCATTCTCTCTCTCTCTCTGCCTCTTTCTTTCTATGTCTGTCACTCTCAAATAAATAAATAAAAATATTTAAAAAATAAGTATAGTACTCCACTCTGTGGAGTGTATTCTGTCCTTTTATTCTCACTTTCACTAATTTCAAAAAAATAAAAATAGAAACCTAGAAGTTTGAAGTAATTTATAAATTAATGCTATAAGGCATAGAAAAATTTGAAAGCTGTATATAAGCTTATAATGTGAAAATTAAAAAAAAAAGTTGGGCTGGAGAGATAGCTCAGCAGTTAAATCGCTTGCCTGTAAAGCCAAAGGACCTAGGTTCAATTCCCTAATACCCACATAAAGCCAGATGGAGAAGGTGGCACATGCATCTAGAATTCGCTTGCAGTGAGCAAAGGCCCCAACACACCTATTCTCTCTCTCTCTGTCTCTGTCTGCCTCTTTCTTGGTGGGAGGGAGGACTGGAGAGATGGCTTAGCAGTCAAGGCATTTGCCTGTGAAGCCTAAGGACCCAGGTTCGATTCTCCAGGTCCCACATAAGCCAGATGCACATGGTGGTGCATATGTCTGGAGTTCGTTTGCAGTGGTTAGAGGCCCTGGTGTGCTCATTCTCACTCTCTATCTCTCTTTGTCTTTAATAAATACATAAATAAAAATAAATAATTTTTTTTCTGATTCTAGGTCTCATTCTATCCCAGGCTGACCTGGAACCTACTCTGTAGCCCAGGCTGGCCTCAAACTCAAGGGGATCCTCCTACCTCAGCCTCATGAATACTAGAATTAAAGGTGCAAACTACCACATGACTCTTATTTCTAATTCCATTATTCAACTATCATTTTTTGCTGTTTTATTTTGGTCTGTACTTTTTGAGAAAGGTTGGTCTTGAACTCATAGGCTCAGATGATCATTTCATTTTAGTGTCTCAAGCAACTGGGGTGACAAGCATTTGCCACCATGGCCAGTCCTCACTCAGCAACTGTGAACCTCTCCCCAGAGGGTTTGTATATGTGTGTGTGGGCACGTTTGCAGGTCCACGTTTACGTATGCATGTGTAGGTCAGAGAACAACCTTGGGTGTTGTTTCTCAAGTACGCTGCCCACCTCTTTTGAAACAGGGTCTCACTTTGTCCTGGAGCTCTTCAAATAGGCTAGACTACTTACCAAGTGAGCTCCAGGGACCTGCCTATTGTAACCTCTCCAATGTTGGGATTAAAAGCATGTGCTACCATGCCTGGTATTTTATATGGGTTCTTGGGATCATGCTCAGATCCTCATGCTTGTGAGGCAGAGCACTTTACTGACTAAGCCATCTCCGCAGCTCCTCCATAGACTATTCTCTACATTCCTTACAAAAGCAGGGTTATTATGATGGTCTACAGGTCCCAGCTGTCCCCTGGATGTCCACTCCTGCTTGTGTGTTCCTCCCTTTCCTCCAGCTGAAACCTCTGAGCACATCTTTGTCTCAGAGCCTTTGCTTGGGGCGTTTCCCAGGTTCACCCTCAAGGGAGCAGCTTCCCCCTTCCAATTCCACAGCTTTAACATTTTATCCCTTATTTATTTGATTATGATATGTGCACATGCACATTTGTGTGTGAGTGTGGCTACATGCATGCCACAATGAACATGTGGACGTCAGAGGGCAACTTTCATGTGTCTGTCATTGACTCCCACTGTGTTTGAGGCAGGGTCTTTTGTTTTCATAGTCATTCACTCCTCTGTTTGCCAGGCTGGCTGCCCCAGAGCTTCCAGTGGGTTCTCCTCTCTTTGTCCTCTTTCTTTCATTCTTTCTTTTTTCTTCCTTTCCTTCCTTTCCTTCCTTCCTTCCTTTCCTTTCCTTTCCTTTCCTTTCCTTTCCTTTCCTTTCCTTTTCTTTCTCTCTTTCTTTCTTTCTTTCTTTCTTTCTTTCTTTTTCTTTCTTTCTTTCTTTCTTTCTTTCTTTCTTTCCCTTTCCTCCCTCCCTTTCCCTTTCCTCCCTCCTTTCTCCCCTCCCCTTCCCCTTCCTTCCTTCCTTCTTTCTTTCTTTCTTTCTTTCTTCCTTTCTTCCTTTCCTTTTCCTTTCTTTCTTTCTTTCTTTCGAGGTAGGGTCTCACTCTAGCCCAGGCTGACCTGGAATTCACTATGTAGTCTCAGGGTGGCCTTGAACTCACGGCACTCCTCCCACCTCTGCCTCCCGAGTGCTGGGATTAAAGGCGTGCACCACCATGCCCGGCTTCTCTGTCCTCTTTCTTGCAGTAAGTATGCTGGGATTATAGATGCCCACCATGCCATCTGGCTTCATATGGGTTCTGGGGTATCTGAACTCAGGTACTCGTACTTACATGGCAAGCATTTTGTCCACTGAGACATCTTGCCAGCTTAAACTTAATTTTTATTTTTCACAGGGTCTCATGAAGTTTAGGCAATCCTTGAATTTGAACTATGTAGTTGTGGCTGGCCTTGACTCACGATTTTCTTGCATTCACCTCTTAGGGACTGGGATTATAGGTGTTTGATACCATGTCTGCTACTTCTTGACTTCTTTTTCCAGTATACCTTAGAGTGGTCTCCCAGGCCAGACAGTAGCCATCTCCCCTACACTTTCTACCCCTTTCTCTATTTCCTTTTGTCTTTGGCATTTTTTTTTCAGACAGGGTCTCACATAGCCCAGGCTGACATTGAGCTGTCTATCTAGATAAGGATGACCTTAAACTCCTACTTCTGAGTGCTGGGATTACAGGTGTGTGCCACCTGGCCTGATTATCCTCAGCACTTTGTATGTGACTTGTGGTCGTGAGTATTTCCCTCTGGCATGGGAGCTCCATAGAGGCTGAGACACAGAAGAGGCTTATGAAATATGGCTTTAAATTCTTAAAAAAATTACTTGAGTGTGTGTGTGCTCGCCATGGCATGCATGTAGATAGCCAATGACAACTCTGAGGTATCTGTGCTCCACTTTCTTTGAGACACAGTGTCTTCTCACCACAAACAAACGGCCAGACTTCAAACAAATGTCACACTATCTGGCTTGCAAGCTTTGGAATCTTCTAGCTCCACCTCCCATTGTATGTCCATTGGGATCACAAATACATGTGCTACTATTGCATCTGGCTTTACATGGGTGCCGGGGAATTGAAGTTGGGTTGGCAAGCTTTGCAAGCAGGCACCTTTAACTGCTGAGTCATCTCCCAGCCCCCTTATTAAATATAACTTTAATGAATGAATATTGAGCACAGTTATATAAAGTAATACCTATTTGTATGATTTTAATATATATTAATATATAATATATAAAATTTATTTATAAATTAATTTATATAAATATATTTAATATATTTATATAATAAATTATATATTAAAAATATATATTTGAGAGAGAGAGAGAGAGAGAGAGAGACAATGGGTGCACCAGGGCCTCTAGCCATTGCAAACAAACTCCAGACGCATGCACCACCTTATTCATCTGGCTTATGTGGGTCCTGGGGAATTGAATCTGGCTCCTTTGGCTTTTCAGGCAAGTGCCTTAACTACTAAGCCATCTCTCCAGCCCCCTGTATGATTTCTTTTTAATTAACTTGGATTACATTGTGCTGACAATCACCCAGTTGCTTTTGATCACTCAGCAGGAATCTTGGACATTTTTTCTCTATGAGCATCCATGGATCCAGTCCATTGTTTCAATCCTCTGCATAGTTTTCCAGAGTGCAGCGTAACTGTAATCTATTTAACTATTTCCTGATGGTCACTAATGTGATGGTTAATCTCATTGTCAACCTGATTAGATTTAGAACCACCTAGGAGATTGGGGAGTCACACCTCTGGGCATGTTTATGAGGCCATTTCCAGTAAGGAGTAACTGAGGGGGAAAGATGAACCATCAGTGTAGGTGGTACCATCCATAGGCCGGGGGGCCTGGGTAGACTGGAAGGGAAAAGGAGAAAGCTGGCCAAGCACCAGCATTCTTTTTTGCTCTGCTTCCTGGTTGTCATGAAGTGAGCATCTCTCCTCTGTCACATGGTCCTGCTGCCATGATGGCTGCCCAAGCACATGGGACAAGTGAGCATGGGCCAAACCCTCTGAAACAAGGAGCCAAAAGAAATCATCCCTCCCTTTCATTTGTTTCTGTCAGACATTTTGGTTGCAACAACAACAAAAAAGCTAATGAATGCAGCTAGTATTTAAGAATTTCACAAGGTCACAAATCAAGGAAAAGAGTATAGTCCATATTTAAGGTGCAAAACTCGTTTCAGAACTCACCAGAGGGCTATTGGCTATTTTCTTTATCTTATTATTATTTGTGTGTGCATGTATATGTGTGTGCATGTATATATGTGTGTGGATATGTATGCATATGTATGATATGCATGCACGTGTATGGAGGTCAGAGGGCAACCTCAGGTTGTTTCTCTTCTCCTTCCACATTCATTTTTTTAAGATTTTATTTTATTTTAATTAATTTATTAGAGGACAGAGAGAGGGAAAGAGAGAGAGAGAGGGAGGGAGAGGAAGAATGGGTGTGCCAGGGCCTCTAGCCACTGCAAATGAACTCTAGACACGTGTACCCCTTGTGCATCTGGCTTATGTGGGACCTGGAGAATCGAACCAGTGTCCTTAGGCTTTGCAGGCATGTGCCTTAACCGCTAAGCCATCTCTCCAGCCCCTTCCACATTCACTTTATAAAATAAAAGAGAGATACAGAGGAGAGGGAGAGTGTGTGCCAGGGCCTCTAGCCATTGCAAATGAATTTCAGAAGCATGCACCACTTTGTACATCTGGTTTATGTGGATGCTAGGGAATTGAACCTGGGTCCTTAGGCTTTGCAGGAAAGTGCCTTAACTGCTTATGCCATCTCTCCAGACCTACATTCTTTTTATTTGAGGCAAGTTCTAACCTATGACTTTCTTGTGCTGTAATTGTTATTTTTCTCTCACCTTGGTCACTCAACTAGAAAAAGGTTGCACAGGTGAGATGTAGATAGATAAGGATGTCAGGACCACATATGTACCTGGAATAATTCTGCATGAATAGTTACTAGGGCAGATCTCTGTATAGGCCAAGCATTGACATATGGTGGGGGACATATCTTTATTTCTTTTGCCCTAGGTCACCCCGTTTACCTATGCCTTCATCTGGCCTTGGTAATTAGGCCATTCATCTGCCACGTGCCTTCAGAATGAATGCCTGACATTCCATGTGCTGGCCAGTTCCTCTTCTCAGCAATCATATTCTTCATTTTTTTATTCATTTAAACCCTTCTCGTTCACCTTTGCAGTCTAGTCACATGGCTTCTTTCCCCTTTGGAGTCTGTTCCATCCTCTGACATCTTTTACACAAAAGTTCAAGCCTCATTTCTCAAAGAAACTTGAAGATATGTCCTTCATCTGGCCTTTCATTTCCCTCTGGCCCCGGACCAGTCCATCTGTTCCTTCCTAGCATCTCTGTCGCTTTAATCAATCTGTTGCTCCTGCCTCTGATCTGTGCTCGTTACACCTGCAAGCCCAGCCCATGGAATGGTCCTTTCTCCCTAATCTTCAGAAACCCATCTGCTTCCCTGATGGTCCCAGCCTTCCGCCTTCTGTGAATCATTTCTCAGGTTAGTCGGGCTGGTTCTCTTGTGGGACTGGATATTTATTTCTCACGTGCTAGTCCATTCAGCTTTCTTGACTATTTCCGTTTGGCTCAATCAGGGTGCTATGGGATCATATTTGGCCATCCCCAAGTTTAGAGAGGTCGAGCATTGCTAAGTGGGCACAGGAAAAGTGGAAACTACCAGGCAGGCTGCCAAGCCTGGTGTTGCTCACTTCCCCCCCACACCCCACCCCACCCCCCGCTCCTCTGCAGGCTGATGGAGAGACCACTGTTTTCAGAAGAGAAGGCAGTTTAGCTTGAGGAAATGCTGTTGGATTATAGACAACAATGCTACCAAAAGTTAATGGGTTCTTTTTTTAAATAAATATATTTATAGATTTATTTAGTTATTTATTTGAGGGGGAGAGAGCGAGAGTCTCCTGCCACTGCAAACAAACTCCAGGTAAATGCGCCACATTGTGCATCTGGCTTTACATGGGTTCTGAGGAATTGAACCTGGGATGTCAAGTTTTGCAAGCAAGTACCTTTAACTGCTGAGCCATCTACCCAGCCTAGTCTCCCCCCTTCTTTCTAGGTAGTGTTCCTCGTGACAATACCTGTGGGACCTTCTTTTCAGAAAAATGAACCCACACACAAAATTTGAATAAACAAGTACATGGGGTTTCCCAGTCCCTCTAAAAGTTCCATGCCCCCAGGTTAGAATCTACTTCCTTAGAGCTTATTTTATATTAATTTGTTACCTCCCCCCATCCCTACCTGTCCACTGAATTCTGGAAGGAACTGTCTTAATGGCATAGATGATATGATTTATATGAGATCTTTTGCTTTTTGTTTCCTCATTCTCTCTCTCTCTCTCTCTTTTTTTTTTTTTGGGTGTTTCAAGGTAGGGTCTCACTCTGGCCCAGGCTGACCTGGAATTCACTATGTAGTCTCAGGGTGACCTCAGACTCACGACAATCCTCCTACCTCTGCCTCCCAAGTGCTGGGATTAAAGGCATGCACCACCATGCCCAGCTGTTTCCTTATTCTTTTTTTGTTTTTGTTTTTTGAGGCAAGGTTTCACTCTAGCTCAAGCTGACCTGGAATTCACTATGTAGTCACAGGGTGGCCTCAAACTCACAGCAATCCTCCTACCTCTGCCTCCCAAGTGCCAGGATTAAAGGCGTGAGCCACCATGCCTGGCTCTGTTTCCTTATTCTTAAAGCAAGATTTGCTTCTTTTTGGAAACATTCCAGGTTGATGCACCCCATGCATGAATTTAGGACCCTAAGGTTCTGTTCTTGAATCTAGTTATTTGTATTGTGGTGGGGAGTGGGTGGGAATTCTCCATTGAATCTTACTGAGAATTTTTCACTATTAGTTCTCAGCTTTCCTTCCCACACAGCTCTTTTAGATCTGGTGGTCTGACTAGGAACACAGAGAATGACAGAAAAGGGGGAACAGTCTTGTTGCTAAGAGCACCAGTCCATTAGCCAGGATGAGCTGAGTTCTATCATGCAGGGATCTTGACTTGGGGGCTCAAATGCCAGAGAAGCCAGGAAGTAAGTTTTGCTTGTCTTCTCAGTATTTTTAAAAACAATCTTGGAAGCCAGGAATGGTTGCTCATGCCTGTAATCCCAGCACTTGAGAGGCTGAGGTAGAAGGATTGTCATGAGTTCCAGGCCAGCCTAGGCTAGGCTACAGAGTGAGTTCCAGATCAGCCTGGGGCTAGAGATCTTGCCTAAACCAAAACCAAAAACAAAACAAAACAAAATAAAGAGAAAATTAAAAAACAACGTGGAGTTGGAAGAATGTCAGTGGTTAAAGGCACTTGCTTGCAAAGCCTGCTGGCCCAGGTTTGATTCCCCAGCACCCATGTAAAGTGAATACAAAAGTGGCACATACATCTGGCATTCATTTGCAATGGCAAAAGACACACACACACACACGTAAATAAGAAAATTAAAAATTAATTTCAGTGAAAGTTATTGTTTTAATATCAATAAAGGCAATGCGAAACATTGTCTAATATTTTTTAAAAAATTTTTACTTAAGAGAGAGAGAAAAAGAGGCAGAGAGAGAGAGAGAGAGACGGAGAAAGAGGCAGAGAGAGAGAGAGGAGAGAGAGAGAGAGAGACAGCAAGCATACCAGGGCCTCTAGCCACTGGAAATGAACTCCAGACTCATAGAAGCATGTGCCACCTTGTGTATCTGGCTTAAGTGGGTCCTAGGGAATTGAACATGGGTTCTTTGGCTTTGAAAGGCAAATGCCTTAACTGCTAAGCCATCTCCCCAGCCCAACATTGTTTCATTTTGGCCTTCTTAAAGTATCCATATTAAGGGTTGGAGAGATGGCCCAGAGGTTAAAGGTGCTTGCTTGCAAAGCTGATGGCTGGGGTTCGATTCCCAGTAACCACGTAAAGCCAGACACACAAAGTGGCACATGTGTCTGGAGTTTATTGGAGTGGTAGGAGACCCTGGCATGCCCATACTTTCTCCCTTTCTCTCTAAAATAAATAAATAAATGAATTAAAGTATCCATGTTCATTACTTGCCTTGAGATAACTGAGTTTAGGATTGGCTTTCCCATCTGTACAGTGGGCCTGCTATACCTTACAGAATGAAACAACCTATGGGTGTAAAAGCTAAATGAGCCATTTCATTCCTGTAAGTTCTTAATAAAGTGTGCATGTGGTTATTATTATTAATAATAACTTACATTGATGGATGTCTTGGGAAATGCTCAGGAAGGAGCTGGAAGTATGGGGGTGAGAGGTGAGGTGGGGACACGAGAGACCCACAGGATCTTAAATCTTTGTGTTAATAGGAAAGCCACCAGAAGGAAAGAGTGGAGAGGCACGGACCAGCAGCCTGGAGTTGTGGCTCAGGGAAGTCAGTCAGGGTTTCTTGCACAACAGGAACATGTGGTTGTCCACTACTTCTTTGAGAGAAGGAAAAGACTCGATCCAGACCTCTTCTGGTGGGCTTTCCCACCCTCAGGCTTGCTACGCTCCCCACACTGCCTTCTCCCACTGCCCACCCACGGAATGCTCAGCCTTTCCGGACACGGATATGCCTTTGGTGAGGCAGCCTCCTCCGCAGCTTGGGTGCCCATGGCTCAGTCCTGCATATCTGGAGCTCATTATAACCATCAGCCTAGGTGCCTGGATGCCCTTGACTTGCTGGGGTTTCCAAGCACTGAAAACTTCCACCTGGCTTGGTGTTGACCTCTTTGTGACTCAGGTTGAAGCTGTCTGTGTGAGGGGAAAGGGGATGTTGGGAGGGTCTCTGATGGAGGCAGGTGGGCAGGTTGTTTTTAGAGTTAGAGTGGGGGGGGGCAGAGGTGGGGCTGAGGCTGGATGGAGGACAGGGGGCTAGAGCTGGTACAAGTGCAGTGAGAAGTACACATGCTGTACATGAAGTACACAGATCTCGGTTCTGTTGTTTACAAGTGTTGTGACCTTTGGATAAAACAATAAATCCCATGGGAGTCTCCAGTGCTCTCTTCTAGGAGATGGAAATGATTAAATCCATCAACTGAAATACTTATAAGTATTTGCAATTATTAGTCTAAGGCCAGGGTTAGATTGCTGCACTGAGTGTTCGGAGTAGGCACCAGTCAGACAGGGCTTGGGGTTACCATGAAACTAACCAGATTTGGGGACCACCATTAAAATGGTTGGGTTAGGCCTGGAGTGGTAGCGCACATCTTTAATCCCAGCACTCGGGAGGCAGAGGTAGGAGGATCGCTGTGAGTTCGAGGCCACCCTGAGACTACATAGTGAATTCCAGGTCAGCCTGGACTAGAGTGAAACCCTACCTCGAAAAACAAAAACAAAACAAAACAAAAAAATAGAATGGTTGGGTTAGGGTTAGTGCTGGACTGTAGCCCGGTCTAGACTTTCACTAAGGGTGAGAGGGATAGGGTAGGAAATGGGGTCAAATAAAGGCAGCCTGTGTTCTACCCCTAAGCCTCAAGCTCCAACATGCACACCTGTGCATGCGCCGCTCTGAACCTTCACACACCAGGGTGCCTGAAGCCATGGAAGGGAGTGGAAGATTCCGAGGGGTCTGAGCATGGGCTGGATGCAGCGGCTGTGGAGCCAGGGCCAAAGGACAGTGGGCCAGTAAGCATGAGAGCTGTTGCTGCCTCCCAGGCCTCTTCTCCCAATGGCTGTCCTGGTGCCTTAGTTGGGAAAACCTAACAGAAGTGGTGAGGATGGCTTGGGTCCCCAAGACAGTGGAGATGACATCACTATTCTTCCCCCTTTGCTCCGACAGCACTGAAGCTGGAAGGTGTGTGTGTGGGGGGGTCGTGGGGGAAGCAGGAGGAAGCTGGGGAGGATGTGGCTCTCTAAAGAGGTCTTTTTGCCCAGTGGTACAGCAAGTCCTGGCACCACTCTGCCTGATGATATAGTCACCTCTTTGTGACCGTGGTCTTCAGTGCCTGGAGAATTTGCTTCTGAGAAGGGGAGGCCTGAAGCTCTTGAATAGTCTCAACCTGCTTTGTAGTCTTGGCTGACTTAATATTGACTGTGTAGTCCTGGCTGGTCTTGAACTCATGGCAATCTTCTGTCTCAAGATCCAACATGTTGAGGTTACAGCACTTCAGACTTTTTGCCAAGGCTTCTTCAGACTCACGATTCTGCCCCCATATCCCAACACTCAGTTTCTCAAACCCAGCACTGTGCATGCTAGGCAAACATTCTACCAACTGAGCAAGCTTCATCCCCAATCCCTCAGCCTGTTTTGAGTGGCATGAATTTGCTCATGTGGAGATGGGTGGGTGGAGCAAGGAAAGGGCATAGAACTGACCAGACTTAATTGTCAGGACAGGACAGAAGTCATTATTTTTATATCATTTTAACACCCACTGTCCACTTATACTGATTGGGACACAGCTACCACAGCTGCTAGCATATATTCACCCAGCATCACCAGACTTGCCATGGGCATGACCAGTGTGTGGCCAGGGTGCTCTTGTTCTCAGGGCTGCAGGCACTGCCCTGGCCAGGGTCTAAGATGTGCTAGAGCCCTGCAGGCATCAACAGGGCTGCTACATCGGGGTGTGTGTGTAACAGACAAAGGAATGTTTGCACATTGTGGTTTATGGATGGAAAGGAGACTTCTTTAACAGCTAACCACCCTGATGTTATGAAGACTTACATTATTATATTAAGATTATTTTCAGTGGTCTGTAATAAGAGTAAAGTGAAAGGAAATGAGCACATGAGAGGCTGCTAGGCTCCGGTTGTGAAAATCAGCAGGAGGAAGCACCAGAGGCCATCTCCTTAGAATCATGAAGGGCTGGTAGAACACCCACCATCTCCATTATTATTTGATGTCTTTCCCAGTTTATAACCAGTGTAACTGAAGATGAAACAAACAAGGTTTTGAACACTGGAAAGAGGACAAAATTTCATTGTTTGCAGATGACACCATTTTAGACTCAGCCTACTAAGAGAACCACACAAAATAAAACCTCAGCTATTGGACATAACAAGAAGGTAGTGTGTTGGTTGCAAGCATGATAGATATATTCAAATCAAAAGCTTTCTTATATGCCAGGACTAATGGGCTTTGAGAGAGAGAGAAGAGAAGAGAAGAGAGGAGAGGGAGAAGAGAAAAGGAGAGAGGAGAGAGAGCGAGTCTACATTAGGATCTTGGCACGGTAGCATGCACCAGTAACCCCAGCATTTTAGAGGCTGAGGCAGAAGGATTGCTGTGAGTTCAAGACCAGCCTGGATTACACAGTCCATATCAGGTCAGCCAGGACTCCATAGCAAAATACCGAACTCAAAAATAAACAAAAAAAAAAATCAAAACAACAGCAAAACAAAACAAAACCAACAATTAATGACCTTAATAATACTATGGGATCTATGAAAGGAAACGAAAAGTGTTTGCTGAGAATTTTTAAAATTAATTAATTAATTTAAAGGAAGGACAGAGAGAGGGGCAGATAGAGGGAGAGAGAGCGAGAATGGGAGCACCAGGGTGTCTAGCCACTGCAAACAAACTCCAGGCACATGTGCCACCTTGTGCATCTGGCTTTATGTGGGTACTGGGGAATGGAACCTGGGTCCTTTGGCTTTGCCAGCAAGCACCTTAACCGCTAAGCTTCCTCTGCAGTGAGTTTGCTGAGAATTTTAAAGATGTGAATGAATGAGTACTGTGTTTTTTATTTTAAGGTAAACACTGAGGCTTCAGGGTGAAAAGACACAGACGTGGTCCTCAGCTTTATGGAATTCACATTTGAGGGAAGGAGGAAAAAGAAAGGATTAATGACTTACGTCAGTAACACAGTTCTCAATAAGAAAATACTGGCAATCAGCCTTTCCCTGACTTCTGCGATACATTTCCCTCACTTTCCTGTTTGGCTCTGTAGAGTATCCCCCAGTTTTTGAAACTATGAATATACTGACTGTAATAACCTTATGGAATAAGTCATGAGTATCCATGTACTTGACTTCTAAGACAGTATGTAAACAAGACCATATAAATCCCTTAGCTTTGTTATGAAGGTCAGAACACTGAACACTGGGCTTTTTTCTTTTTCTTTTTTGAATGTATGTATGTATGTATGTATGTATGTATGTATGTATGTATGTATTTAGAATGGGGCACCAGGACCTCCAGCCACTGCAAACGAACTCCAGATGCATGCACCACCATTTGCATCTGGCCTACATGGGTTCTGGGCAATCAAACCTGGGTCCTCAGGCTTCACAGACAAATGCCTTAACTGCTAAGCCACTTCTCCAGCCCTGGGTTCTTTTCTTTAACTGGAATTTTTTTTTTCCCATTTCTTATATGTGTTCTTGCACATGTCATGAAAAGGCAGGAGGGCTTGCTTTGGCCTGTTTCTCTAAGGTGGGGCAGGCTTACCTCTGGTTCTATGCTGGCCAGCCATGAACTTCTCTAGCTGATCATAAGAATGCAGTCAGTTTTTGAGCCTAGAGTCCCTCAGAGTTTTGTGGGTCCCTGCTTTTTTTTTTTTTGATTGGCAAATCAGGAAAGGATGTAATGTAATTGTTTTTTGCATCATTATATACTATACAAAAGAGCAGGACAGGGCTGGAGGGATGGCTTAGCGGTTAAGGCGCTTGCGCGTCTGGAGTTCGTTCACAGTGGCTGAGGGCCCAGGCACTTTCTCTCTCTCTCTCTCATATATATATATATATATATATATATATATATATATATATATATATGTATGTATGTATATGTATATGTATGTATCTGCCTCTTTCTCTCTCTCAAATAAAATTTTTAAAAATCTTACAAAAGAGCTGGGCGTGGTGGCGCACGCCTTTAATCCCAGCACTCGGGAGGCAGAGGTAGGAGGATTGCCGTGAGTTCAAGGCCACCCTGAGGCTACATAGTGAATTCCAGGTCAGCCTGGGCCAGAGTGAGACCCTACCTCAAAAAACCAAAAAAAAAAAATCTTACAAAAGAAGAGCAGGACAGAAATGCCTTCAGCCTAAGGGTATTGAAATTAACATGGAAAATCTTTTTTTTTTCTCAGAATATTATTCTCTCTTTTTTTGTGTGTGTATTATGTAGTGTTTGTGTGTGTGTGTATGGTGTTTGCACTTGTGTGTATAGATGCATGTGCCCTTGTGCACATGCACAAAGGCCAGAAGAGGAGCGCAGGCATTCTCTGATAGTGTCCTTCCACATTATTTCCCTGAGACAGACTATCTCACTGAAATTGGAGCTCTCCCTTTCCCCCAGCGATCCTCCTACCTCGTGTTCCTTTCAGCTTGGGGTTACAAGCATCCATGGCCATACCCAGCTTTTCCATGGATGCTAAGGGATTGAACTTGGGTCCTTATGCTTGTACCCACTTAGCCACCTCCCCAGCCTCTGGGAATGTTATTTTCTTTCTTTCTTTCTTTCTTTCTTTCTTTCTTTCTTTCTTTCTTTCTTTCTTTCTTTCTTTCTTACTATGTTTAAAATTTTTTTAAATTTATTTACTTATTAGAGACAGAGAAAGGGAGAAAGAGAGAGAGAGAGAGAGAGAGAGCGAGAGAGCACTCAGGAGTGAGAATGGGCGTGCCAGGCCTCTAGCCACTGCAAACAAACTCCAGATGCATGTGCCACCATGAGCATCTGGCTTACGTGGGTTCTGGGGAATTGAGCCTTGAACTGGCATCCTTAGGCTTCACAGGCAAGAGCTTAACCACTAAGCCATCTCTCCAGCCCCAATTTTCCTTTCTTTTTCTTTTTGGTTCTTCGAGGTAGGGTCTCATTCTAGCCCAGGCTGACCTGGAATTCACTCTGTATTCTCAGGGTGACCTCAAACTCATGGGGATCTTCTAACCTCTGCCTCCCGAGTGCTGGGATTAAAGGCGTGAGCCACCATGCCTGGCTGGGAATGTTATTTTCTAGGCAAGTGTTCTACTACTGAGTTCCATCCCAGCCCCCAGAGCATTGCTCTCTAGGATTGATTATCTAGTTTTTTTTTATTATTATTACTGGCCTTTTACACTTATCTTCTTTTCCTGGATGAGGTTGGCTGGCTTCCTCTCTGCTTCTGCCCCTTTCCTTTAACCCTGTCACAGTTTCCCAAGAAGCCCTGCCTGCAGCCAACAGGCAACGATCAGCTTGAGAGAACACAGGAAGTGGATAACCAGATTCCAGTGTCCTGCTTTGATGCTGTCTTTGCAGAGCCTGTCAAGGACATACGGAATTCATTTTGCATCCCAAGTTACCAACAGACACGTTTGGTTTGTTTTATTTTTCCTAAAGAAGGTGAGCTTGGGCCGGATGTGGTGGTGGGCTAGCTTCTGTTGTGCTGCAAGAGGAGGAGCTGATGGGCTACTTCACTGTCCAAGCACCCAAGAGCTAGAAGCCTGATCTCAAAGAGAAAGAGACCCTCTAGCTTTGGCTCTTGTGCTACAAAGATAGATAAGTCCAGAGAAGCAAGACTCAGTGATAACTGTTAGAGCTGAAAGAAACAAAAAAAAAAAAAAAACAAGACAAAAACCAAACCAACAACAACACAAACAAACAAACAAAAACTAAAAAAACACCCCTTTCCTCTAACAAATGGGAAATTTAGTAAGTCTTGAGAAGTGAAATGACTTTCCCAAGGAAAGTCCCAATTTTTTTGGAGACAGAGGTTTCCTGTGTAGCCCAGGATGGCCTTGAACCCAGGATCCTTCTGCCTCAGCTCTGGAGTGTTGGGATCTTAGGAATGCACCATTCCCCTTGGCTCAAGATTGCTAATGCTTAGTCCAGTGGTGTTCCCAATACACCTCGCCATGAGCTGTAACGTTTGAAACCACTGCAGGTATCCACTGGTGCTCTGAGCAGAGGACAGGCGTGGCTCTCTCTTGTACATCACCGAGAGCACCAGAGTACACTATTTTTTTCTTTAGTGAGGAAGAGAAGGCTTTAAGTTAGTTACCGACAGTGGCAGATTTCTCAAGCTGTGTGCATTCATGAGATAATGACAAACATATGAGATGCCAGGGCAGATAATTCTCCTAGTGATAACAGCTGGGCAGACAAAAGCCCCACACACTTCAGGGCAGTGGGGACAAGAGTTTCTTGGAACAGATGTATGTTCAGCCACAAGTGCTTTGGGAGAATCAAGGTAGAAGACATTTGAAAGAAAGGATTATCTCAAAAGACATGAAGAACGGTTCACCATCCAGGAGCACAAAGAGAAGTGTTGAGGCCAGATGTAATCTTTAACAGTTACTGGTTTTTTTTTTTTTTTTTTTTTTTTTGAAAAATCTCAAACCTGCAGGCAGGCTGAGAAGATAATACAGTGAACACTGGCATGTCTTTGCAAATTATTTTTCCTATCACTGTCTCAAATCCCTGACATAAACAGCCTACAAAGAGATGATTTGGACTCACAGTTTTGGAGGTTTCGATTCATGATGATGGGCCCTGCTGTTTTGGGGTCTGTGGAGGCAGCATTTCAGGGTGGAAGCATATGGACGAGCAAAACGACTTGCCTTGTGGTTATGAGCAAAAGAGAATGGGACTAGGGTCCCACCATTCCCTCTGATGGTATACCCTCAATGTCCTAATGATGCCAGGGTGTCTGTCCTGGGGCATCCAGTATTTTGTTTACCTTAAGGAACAAACCTGAGCCCCTAGACTACTAGCCAGCACCGGGGCACCACACAGTGTTGTAAGCAGAACATTATGGGCTATTCTGGTACTAAATACAGAAAAATTGTGGACTGTGAAAGCTTTCAAAAGGGAAAGAGAGAGCTTTGTTGGAACTAGGCTATTGGCAAAAAAGACTGACTGAATTCTTCCACCCATGCCCTGAGAGTTTGATCAAGGTTGAATTTAAAATAATGGGCTGGTGTGCTTGGCTGAAGGTATAGAACAGAAAGATATGAAAGATGTAAGGTTTATCATGAAAAAATTCAAGCAAGTTTGAAGTTACAGGCATAGAGATTGGTTTTAGGTTACTGAAGCTGCAATTGTTACGTTGATTACCACCCATTAAAGGTGGACATATTGCTTTGCACTGGGACAATGGAAAAGACGCCTGAAGGTGAAACCCACCCATAAAAGGCTCAAGATACAAATTCATTTGAAAGGAGGTGCCTTGAAGGAAGACTGTTGGAGTATCCTCTTCAAGGTCAAGATTTGCCCCCTAGTACTATGGAATATAACAAATTCTGGAAAGGGTCATTGGATGTGCAACACAGTTTTGTTTTTTTTGAAATGGCCTCTGGGTGATATAAGGAAGGGTTGAAATTCCTGTGTGGAGATCCAATAAGCCATTTTATGAAGACAAACTGGTTCCAGGGGCTGTTGCTGAGATCCCTGTGTGAAGAGATTAAAGCTGTGTGTCATCACTCCCAGCATAAGGTTTTTTTTTTTTTTTTTTGGGTCTATATTTCTGCCAGCAATTTGTTGTTTATTTTCTTTTGCCACGCCCCCCCTTTTTTTTTCTGAGGTAGGGTCTTGCTGTATCCCAGGCTGACTTGGAATTCACTATGTAGTCTCAGGGTGGACTTGAACTCATAGCAGTCCTTTTATCTCTGTCTCCCAAGTGCCAGGATTAAAGGCATACACCACTAGCATTATTTATTTTCGTAATGACTCCATTCTGACAGGGATGAGATGAAATTTCAATGTGTAAAATGTCCAATCCAGTTGTTTTATGAAGTGAATCACATATATTTAAAAAATATTTTATTTATTTATTTATTTATTTATTTATTTATTTATGAAAGAGAGAGAGGTAGATAGAGAGAAAGAGAGAATGGGCATGCCAGGGCCTCCAGCCACTGCAAATGAACTCCAGACTCATGCGCCCCATTGTGCATCTGGCTTACGTGGGTCCTGGGGAATCAAACCGGGGTCCTTAGGCTTCACAGGCAAGCACCTTAACCGCTAAGCCATTTCCCCAGCTCTTGTATTTTTTTGTTGTTGTTGTTGTTATGAGAGAGAGTGAAAGAATAAGAGAGGGAGAGGGATGGGGAAAGAGAGAGAGAGAGAGAGAGAGAGAGAATTGGCACACCAGGGCCTCCAGCCACTGCAATTGAACTCCAGACATGTGTGTCACCTTGTGCACATGTGTGACCTTGCACTTGTGTCACCTTGTGTGTTTGGCTTACATAGGGTCTGGAGAGTTGAACATGGGTCCTTAGGCTTTGCAGGCAAGTGCCTTAACCACTAAGCCATCTCTCCAGCCCACATGTTGTATTCATCTAATAGTTTTTTCATGCTTACTTTAGGGAAACATATATTTTTCTTTGGCAAAAATACTACATATGAGAATGTGCATATACCTTTTTTCTTTCATTACCCAAGAAGGCAATTAATGTGTTGAGACTCAGTTATGGAGTCTGTTGTTTCCCTCTAATTCTCCCTTTCTAATTACCAAATGCTCTGTATAGTAAGACTTTGGATCTATGGGAATATATGACTCACTCTTCAGTTTTGGCACTCACTGACTGAATTGCTATTACCTCACACGTTGCAAAATATTCATTCAATCCTAATCCTATTGTTCCTTCTACACATTTTTTGCAAGGTAGGGTCTCACTCTGGTCCAGGCTGACCTGGAATTAACTATGTAGTCTCAGGGTGGCCTCGAACTCTCAGCGATCCTCCTACCTCTACCTCCCGAGTGCTGGGATTAAAGGCGTGCGCCACCACGCCCGGCCTTACATTTCTTTTTTTAAAAAATAGATTTTATTTATTTATTTATTTGAGAGAGAGAGAGAGAGAGAAAGAGGGAGAGAGAGAAAGTGAGAGAGAGAATGGGCACACCAGGGACTCCAGCCACTGTACGTGAACTCCAGATGCATGTGCCCCCTTGTGCATATGGCTTATATGGGTCCTGCAGAACTGAACCGGAATCCTTTGGCTTTGTAGGCAAATGTCTTAACCGCTAAGCCATCTCTCCAGCCCCCTTCTGCATTTCTTAGTAGACATCTAGGAAGATATTTTAGCTGGATGTGGTGTCATGTGCCTGTAATCCTTGCACGTGAGAGGCTGAGGCAGGAGGATCAAGAGTCAGAGGCCAGCCTGAGTTACATAGCAAATTCCAGGCCAACCTGGACTACATGGGAAAACTTTGTTTAAAAACACAGAAAGAGGGCTGGAGGGATGGCTTAGTGGCTAAAGTGTTTGCCTGGAAAGCCAAAGGACCATGATTTGATTCCCCAGGACCCACATAAGCCAGATGCACAAGGGGGTACATGTGTCTGGAGTTGGTTTGCAGTGGCTGGAGGCCCTGTCGTGCCCATTCTCTCTGTCTCTCTCAAATAAATTTAAAAAAAAACCTTAAAAAAATTTAAAGAAACTACAAAAAGAAAGAAAGAAATCATTATTTCACCTCTGTTTGAGTATCACCATGGAACATAGAATATTCTAGACAATTTATGTGCTGCAATCCATTCCTATCATTATTAAACTATCCCATTTCTTTCCCATTCTTCCAGATGGGGTAGCAGGAACATGTATCTTTTTCCTTTTTGACATGTCCTTGAGAATTTTTTTGAAATATCCCAGGCTCACTTGCATTTTCTTCCTCCCTTCCTTCCTTCCTCCCTCCCTCCCTCCCTCCTTTCCTTCCCTCTTTCTTTTTCTCCCTCTCTTTCTTCCTTCCCTCCCTCCCTCCCTCCCTCCCTCCCTCCCTCCCTTCTTTCTTTCTTTCTTTCTTTCTTTCTTTCTTTCTTTCTTTCTTTCTTTCTTTCTTTCATTTTGAGGTAGGGTCTCACTCTAGCCCAGGCTGACCATGAATTCACTATGTAGTCTCAGGGTGGCCTCAAACTCATGGCAATCCTCCTACCTCTGCCTCCCAAGAGCTGGGATTAAAGGTGTGTGCCACCATGCCTGGCCTCACTTGCAATTTCTTTCTACCAAACCTGAAGTCAGGATTTCATCAATGGATCCTTAGAGGAATGGCATTTATAAACCATGGTCCAGGGGTGACTGGGGCACATTTACATTAAAATGAAAACAACTTGCAACATAGTGTGGTTAGATTTTTTTGAGATATGTAAATAGTCTACTTCCCTCCTTGAAGTCCCAAGGGTTTTTTTTTTTTGTTTGTTTGTTTGTTTCTGGAGGTAGGGTCTCACTCTCGCCCAGGCTGATCTGGAATTCACTATGTAGTCTCAGGCGATCTTCCTACCTCTGCCTCCCAAGTGCTGGGATTAAAGGTGTGCCACCTTGTCCACCTCCTTTTTTTTTTTTTTTTTTTTTTTTTTTTTTGCCTCACCTTTATTCATCCACATCATATGCATAGTTGTAGTTTGTTCATGTTTGCTGCATGTTTCTGGCATGTGTCAGAGGATGATTCTGGGTGTAGGTCCTTGCCTTCCACCTCTTTTGAGGGATGGTCTCTTGTTTACCACTATGCTGGCCAGGTTAGCTAGCTTGCAAACTCTAAGCAATTTTCCTATTTCCTCCTCCCTCCTCACTGTGTGTGTGTGTGGGGGGAGCAGGCGGAGATAAACTTATCACAAAATTATTCATTATTCTTGGGTGTTGGAGGCAGAGAATAGCTCACCATGTGTTCTGACTTTCTTTGACTATGTCTTATTTTGGAGAAGATGGAAAGGTAAAGATTTTGTTTTCTAGTTACTGTTTACAGTGAGGATTTTGGGTAAGCTTTAGATCTAAAACACTCACATGCATGTGCAGAAACCTCGTCTTTGGACAGGGCATTCGCCTGTGTGTGGTGGCAGATATGACATGCAGCTGTAGCATTCTGACTCTAGAAAATGTGACTCTTACATGGGCCAGTCTTCTGGTGTGATGTCAATCATTCCTGGAAGTCCAGCCTAGAGTTTGTTTCTTGACAAACCCTCCCCAGATCTCCCACTTGAGGTAGCCAGCCAGAAGCCAGACCTGTGTTCTCTGCAGCCAGACCTTTACTGGTCTGCAGGGTATGACCTTCCTATGCAAGCCCTGGGTGCTATGTAAATTACCATGACTAAATAGTGGCATAACTAATGGATAGGTCATAGATCACAGATCCAAACTATGGGACAACTTAACAATTTAAATTAAATAAGATACTTTAAATCTTAAAGTTATATAATTATGGTTAGGACTAAATTATGCCTTATACATAGATTAGGAAAAAAACCATATGTAAATAAAAGTGATAGTGTTGCCTGCTTTAAGAAGTGTTTCTTGGGGCTGGGGAAATGGCTCAGTAGTTAAGGTGTTTGCCTGCAAAACCTAATGGCCGAAGTTCGATTCCCCAGTACCCATGTAAAGCCAGATGCCCAATGGTGTATGTGTCTGGAGTTCATTTGTAGTAGCTGGAGACCCTGGTGTACCCATTCTCTCTCTTTCTCTCTTTGAGAATAAATAAAATTAAAAATATTAAAAAAGGAAGTGATTCTTGTGCTGTCTTAGAGATTGGAAAATGCCCAGCACGAGTTTCAAATTGCTTCATTAAAAAGTGAGAAAAAAAGCCGGGTGTGGTGGTGCACGCCTTTAATCCCAGCACTTGGGAGGCAGAGGTAGGAGGATCGCTGAGAGTTTGAGGCCACCCTGAAACTACATAGTGAATTCCAGGTCAGCTTGGACCAGAGTGAGACCCTACCTTGAAAAACCAAAAAAAAAAAAAAAAAAAAAAAAAGTGAGAAAAAAGATTATGGTGCAAGCCTATAATCCCAGGAGACAGAAAGATCGACAGCTCAAGGACTATCTGGAGTACAGAATAAATTCAAAGTTAGTGTGGGCAACTTAGTGAGACCCTAACTCAAAATAAACAGCAAAAAGAGACCTGGGGCTATATTTCAGTGGTAGAGTGCTTGCCTAGCATGCATAAGGCCCCGAAGTTCAATCCCCAGCACTGTATATTGATTTTAAAAAGTGAGAAAAAAAACTGGGCATGTTAGTACACCTTGTAATTCCAGCACTCAGGAGGCTGAGCCAGGAGGATCCCCTGGATTTCAAGGCCAATTCAGACTTCAAAAAGTGAGAAAAAAAAAAAAAGCAAGGTTTTAAAACCAATACTTTATTTCTTAATTTACACTTTTACCTGTAATTAAATGACTGCAACCATATACACATATATTATTTATATTTTCAAACTGACTTACCACCCTTAAAACAACAGCCTCGAGCCAGGTGTGGTAGTGCACGCCTTTCATACCAGAACTTGGGAGGCAGAGATAGGAGGATGACCTTGAGTTTGATGCCAGCCTGGGACTATAGAGTGAATTCCAGGTCAGCCTGGACTACATTGAAACTCTGCCTCCCAACAAACAGGTTGGAGAGATGGCTTAGCAGTTAGGGCGCTTCCATGAAGCCTAAGAACTCAGGTTTGATTCCCCAGTACCCATGTAAGCTAGATGCACAAGGTGGTGCATGTGTCTGGAGTTCCTTTGCAGTGGCTAGAGGCCCTGCTGTGTCCATTCTCTCTGCCCCCTCTCAAATAAATAAGTAAAAATACTGAAAAGCAAAACCCCCAAGAACCCCCAAACCTACCAACTTTATTTTTGGGAGATTATACCCTTTGCAAAATGTGGAATGATTATGTTTAGGGTTTTCTGATCATCAGGTTCAGCATTGTACACTCAGCATTCGCGATCTGGTGTTCAGTTAACTACTCAGATGACAGAAAATCCGGACGACGGTGTTGCCGTGGTGACGTTGCTGTTTCTATTTTCTTTCCTGTCCCGGCCTCTGCTGGGAGGTTTCTGCCACAGCCGAGGAAGGTTTCTGGCCAGGCTCTTGATGGGAGCGATGTGCAGATCCATTTCGAAAGCAGAGGTGACTGGGGGTGGGGGTGGTGGCAGCAGCAAGCCAGGGCACACTTTTATGTGGGCCACGCTCAAATGCAGGCAGTAGGTGGCATTTTTGGTTGAGCCGCTTTCCAGCCCGATTAAAGGTAGATTTCCACCCCACCCCCCCAACCCCAGGTAGGGTCTCACTCTAACTCACGCTGACCTGGAACTCACTATGTCGTCTCAGGGTGGCCTCGAACTCCCGGCGATCTTCCTACCTCTGCCTCCCGAGTGCTGGGATTAAAGGCGTGCGCCATCACGCCTGGCTACAGGTAGATTTTGCTTCATAAACCGCCAGACGTCTGAAGTTGTGAATTAGAACATCCAGCTCATCAGAACTTTCTAGAGCAAATCCACTTTCACCTACAGTGTGAGAAGTCGAGAGTCAGATAGTCAAGTTTGGCGACGTTGTCTGGGCTCCGTCTGTCCACTTCCAACGCGGGAAGGGGCCGGGCGGGCACATCACTGGGCAAGGTTCCCGGTGGGTGGGCGACGTCCTGTCCGGCGCAGTTTCCCCGCGGCCCGCTGGGTCGCACTGTGGCCTTAAGAATGCGCGGGGTGGAGGGTGGCCGTGGCCTTGGGGCGCAGGGCCACTTCCAAACGCAGCGAAGTGTGCACTTGCGACACCCCAGGGACTGCACCTCGCCCGCCCTCGGCAGCCCGGGGAAGGTCCGGGTCCCCAGGGAGCCAGGCGCCGGGGGCGCACGGGGGTCCCCAGGAGAGGCCTGGGAAGTCTGCACAGCGCTGCTTCTTCCTCGGCTGCTGCCCATCATGGGGTGGGGGTGGGGGGCTGTGTTACTGCGATGCCTTCACTGTATTGCTGTGTTGCTAAATTTTATTTTGTTAGACACTCTCCTCTCCGCATACTTTCTTCTCAGCTCCCCAGCGCTAATGTCCCTTCCCCTTTCCTGTGCCTCCCCTCTCCTCTCCCTCGTGGGCTAGGAATCTCTTTCGGTGTGATTGCAGAGCTCAATGTAACATGGACCCCTGCTATCCCAACTTTTGTTGTTGTTATTATTATTATTATTATTATTATTATTATTATTATTATTATTGTTATTTTGGTTTTTCCAGGTAGGGTATCACTCTGGTCCAGGCTGGCCTAGAATTCACTATGTAGTCTCAGGGTGGCCTTGAACTCAACGTGATCCTACTACCTCTGCCTCCCAGGTGCTGGGATTAAAGGCGGGCACCACCACGCCTGGTCCAACTTAATTTTTATTTAAAATCTGTTTTAAGAAAAATTAGCTAGTTTTAAAAGTGGAAAATCTAGCGAATATGGCAGAAACGTTGGTATCGAGGCTAAGACATCCTTCCCTTAGGCATCTTCCAGAATGGCAGGCACGAGCCTTCTTCCAAAAGCGCTCCTCACGCCCAAATTGCGTCATCAGCGCCTTGCGGCCCTCCCTCTCAGCAGGAATCTTGGAGCTGGCTCCCCACCAGCACTTGGGAACCCACAGCGTTCTTTAGGAATGGACGCCTGGTGTTCTTTTCTACCAGTACCCTATAATTAGTCAATCAATTCCTGATTGAAAGACATTGAGCACCCTCCCCACCCCCGGCCTTTAGCTGTTACAAACGATTCTGCTGTGAACATCTGTGTGCCTTTGTGTGCAACTGTGTCCATAGGACACATTTTTAGAAGTGTAATTGTCCCTTTGAAGAATAATTGCATTAAAAATTTTGGAGCTCTTCACTGACTACTCCCCAAAGGTGTTACCCAGTCATGCCTTCATCAGTGACTGCTCTCCGCCCCCTGTCTTACCAACACAACAGCCTATCATGTGACAGGACTCCATAGGTTCTCTACTCTTCTTAAATCTCTCTTTGGGATATATTATATGTTTTCACTTATGGTGAAGCAAGTCCCAGTTTTCATATTCTAGTAGTTGCCCATCCGACTACACACTGACATCCCTATCATTTTAAAAAATATTTTTAAGATCTCTTTTTATTTATTCAAGACAGAGAGTCAGAGTGAGAATGAGTGTACCAGGGCCTCTAGCCACTGCGAACAAACTCCAGACGCATGTGCCACCATGTGCATCTAGCTTACGTGGTACCTGGAGAATCAAACCTGGGTCTTTAGGCTTTGCAGCCAAGAGCCTTAACTGCTAAGCCATCTCTCCAGCCCTTCCCTATCATTAAAAAAATTTTTTTTTAATTATTTTTTATTTATTTTTTGGAGAGAGACACAGAGAGAGATAGACAGAGAGGGAGAGGGAGACAGAGATGGGCGCGCCAGCAGTCTCTCAGCTGCTGTGAACCAAATCCCCTTGGGGGCAAGTGCGGCATTGCGCCCTTGCATCACTTTGCATCTGGCTAAATGTGGGACCTGGAGATTGGAACCAGCGTTCTTAGGCTTAGCAGGCAGGCGCCTTAACCTCTAAGCCATCTCTCCAGCCCCTTCCCTATCATTTTTAATGTGTGTAAAGGCTCAGAATGAGAAACTGTACTTGTGTTTCTAAATACTTTTAAAATGTTTATTTTTATTTATTTATTTGAAAGAGGGAGGGAGGGAGGGAGAGAGAGAGATTGAGAATGGGTGCGCCAGGGCCTCCAGCCACTGGAAACAAACCAGATGCATGCGCCACCTTGTGCAGCTGGCTTTCATGGGTCCTGGGGAATTGAACCTGGGTCCTTTGGCTTTGTAGTGCTTGGCCAATAAGTCATTGCTATAGCCCCTGTACTTGTGTTTCTAGGAATGATCTTCAAGGCCATGGAGTGCAGTTCTTCACTTACAGGTGAGAACATCCAGGCTCTGAAATCTTAGTTCCCTTCACACATTCATGTCTCAGCACTATGGGGTAGCACAGGATTCACTTGGAAAGTTTTTGTTATCCATGTTCTGAATTGCACATTCTTTCTTCAATGCCAACTTTTAAGATGAATTGGCCTTTGCTAGCTGTGATTACAGAATTTGTGAATGGGCACATTTGTGTAGCGCTCTGGCCATGCCAAATGCCTGGCCACTGAGGAACTAAGCTCCACAAAGAATTCCTGCCTTCCCTTTCTTGCTGTCTTTCACAGTGGAACCCTTCCTTCATGGGTCTTTCTTTCCTGTCCTCCATTCTCTTGCTTTGAGGAATCTAACCTGTTTTATCCTGATTTTTTTTTTTTCATGGTAGGGTCTCGATCTAGCCCAGGCTGACCTGGAATTTACTATGTAGTCTCAGGGTGGCTTCAAACTCACAGTGACCCTCCTACCTCTGCCTCCCGAGTGCTGGGATTAAAGGGATATACCACCACACCTCGCTTTATCTGGAATTTTTAACCTCAGATATTTAGCAGGTTTTTATTGTATGTTACACTGAGAAAACTGTTTTTTTTTTTTTTTTTTTTTTTGTGAAATCAGTCTCTCTCTTTTTCTACCTCCCTCCTTCCTTTCCTCCATTTCTCCAACTCTTTCTCCTCTCCTCTCCTCTCCTCTCCTCTCCTCTCCTCTCCTCTCCTCTCCTCTCCTCTCCCTTCCCCTTCCTGACTTTTTCTTTTGGATCTCATTATGTTGCTCAGGTTAAGAAGATCTTCCTGCTGGGGCTGAAGAGATGGTTCAGAGGTTAAGGCGCTTGCCTGCAAAGCCTTAAGGACCCAGGTTCAATTCCCCAGGACCCATATAAGCCAGATGCACAAGGTGGCGCAGGAATCTGGAGTTTGTTTACAGTGGCTAGAGGCCCTGGTGCACCCATTCTCTCTCTCTCTCTCTTTTTCTCTCACTGCCTCTCCCCCCCCCAAAAAAATACGTAAAACAAAAACTTTTTTTTTTTTTTTTTTTTTTTTTTTTTTTGAGGTAGGGTCCCACTCTAGCCCAGGCTGACCTGGAATTCACTCTGTATTCTCAGGGTGGCCTTGAACTCATGGCAGTCTCCTACCTCTGCCTCCTGAGTGCTAGAATTAAAGGCGTGCATCACCACATTCGGCTTAAAAACATTTTTTAAATTAAAAAACAAAACAAAACAAAACAAGATCTTCCTACCTCAGTATCCCAAGTGGCTGAGACTGTAGGTTCATGGACTTGGTTCCATACCATGTTTGGCTCTTTAGAATTTCTTAAAAACTCTTTAAAATATTTTTAGCTTAAAGAGTAAATTTTAGGAGATGCAGATATGGCTCAGCAGTTAAAGGCTTACAAAGTCTGATGGCCTAGGTTTGATTTCCCCCTGTACCCACCTAAAGCCAGACACACAATGTGGTGCATGTGTCTGGAGTTCATTTTCAATGGCAAGTGGCCCTGGTATGTCCATACTCTGTCTCTGTCTCTCTATAAATAAATATATTTAAAAACAATTTTTTGTTAATTTTATTTGTATTTATTTGAGAGTGACAGACACAGAGAAAAAGAGGCAGAGAGAGAGAGAGAGAGAGAGAGAGAGAGAGAGAGAGAGAGAGAGAATGGGTGCACCAGGGACTCCAGCCCCTGCAAACGAACTCCAGATGCATGCACCATCTTGTGTATCTGGCTTACATGGGTCCTAGAGAATCAAGCCTTGAATTGGGGTCCTTAGGCTTCACAGGCAAGTGCTTAACTGTTAAGCCATCTCGCCAGCCCAAATAAATATTTAAAAAATATTTATTGGGAGGCAGAGGTAGGAGGATTGCCATTAGTTCAAGGCCACCTTGAGATTACATAGTGAATTCCAGGTCAGCCTGAGCTAGAGTGAGAGCCTACCTCAAACCACCCCTGCCCCCCCAAAATTTTAAAAATTATTGTATACATTTAAGATTTATAACATAATGTTATGAAATATATACAGATTGTAAAAAAGTACTTGAAAATGCCACAAATAAAAATAAACAAATTTTTAAAAGTGAAAAAGTATATTTCATAAAAATAAAATCATAACAATAACAAAAAGGTTTTTTTTACCCAAAAGGTGTTTTTTTTTTTTTTTTTTTTTTGGTTTTTCGAGGTAGGGTCTCACTCTGGTCCAGGCAGACCTGGAATTAACTATGTAGTCTCAGGGTGGCCTCGAACTCTCGGCGATCCTCCTACCTCTGCCTCCCGAGTGCTGGGATTAAAGGCGTGCGCCACCACGCCCGGCTTTACCCAAAAGGTTTTAATGTGTATTATTTAGAGTCATTTTAATCAACATAAACCATTTTAGATGCTATTTCACTGGTTTTAGAGTTTCAGCTATCTCTTGTCAATCCTGTAATAAACTTGGAATTTTGTCTCAAGAAACAAGAAGGGAATTTGAGGTTGGATTGTGCTGTCTTCACTGTACCTCTCATGAAGACATTTCCAGGAAATAGCCCATCTCCCTTTTCCTTCCCCTAGTTAACTTTGCAGAAAAATCTTTGCTTTGCTTTGATGTAGAATTCAGTAGTTTTTTTTTTTTTTTAAATAAGAAAAGGTCTAGGAAATCTTTTTTTGTTTTGTTTTGTTTTGTTTTACATTTGGCTTCAGATGAATTGTATTCCCTATAATGAATTCCTTGAACCTCCTTTTCCTGAAGAATAAATAGGATATCCTATCTAATGGTGACATCAGAAAATTAGAGTATAAAACTCAATTTTAGATCTTGACTGTGACTGGAATGGGGTGTGAAATCTTCAATGAGAAAGTGGTGATAATAATTAGCTAAATAGTCTTTAGGTTTCAAGGGAAAGAAAATCATGCTAATATAGCTGTTCTGGTTTGGATGCCAAAATTATATTGGAGTTTGGTCTCCAATGTAATGATATTGAAAGGTAGAGGCACCATTATAAAGTGGTGTCTTGTGGTAAATGATTTGGTCATAATCATACTCTAGAAATTATTAATGCTGGTATTGAGGAGCATGTTAGTTCCTATGAGAGCTTGTCATTCCAAAAGAGTGAGCCTGGTCCCTCTCTGTCTGCTGCTTCCTGTCTTTCCATGTGATCTTTGTCTTGCCATGTGATGCCATCTGCTATGTTCTGAAATTGCTTGGAGACCCTCACCAGAGGCTGATCAGATGGTACTGTCAGTCTTGGACTGTCAGCCTTCTAAACTGTGAGATTAATTGAAACAGACTAATGACACCAGCTTTATTGGTCGTACGAATGGGAAGTCCAAGAAGGTGCTTCTGTCTTCGAACATGGTGGAGCCTAGGAACTTGGTTGATGTCATCAATTCTGTCCCTCATCCTCCCCTTCTAACTCTATTTACTTCTGCCTGGCTTTAGCAAAGCCTTTAATTCTACACAGATAAAGAGCCTAAAGGAAGAGAGAAAGCATTTTCCTTTCAGGGACCACATGTCAAATCTTAGGGAATGTTCTGTGGGTCCATTGGAGGACCCTTGCTTATCCTTGAACTAGTAACTGTGGCTAGGAGAATAGGGTGCTTTGATGGATTCAGGCTTATCTCTCTGGCAGAGAGAGGGTTGCATGTCTTGATAGACAACCTCCTGTAATGGGGTTTATGGAGTTCTGGAAGAGTCCTTAAACCCCAAACCCCAGTTTGTGTCTGTTTTTTTGAAAAAAATTTTTTATTTTTAAATTTTATTTGAGAGAATCAGAGAGAGAGAGAGAGAGAGAGAGAGAGAGACAGAGACAGAGAGAATGGGCACACCAGGGCCTCCAGCCACTGCAAATGAGCTCCAGGTGCATGCGCCCCCTTGTGCATCTGGCTTACATGGGTCCTGGGAATCAAACTTGGGTCCTTTGGCTTTGCAGGCAAACGCCTTAACTGCTAAACCATCCCTCCAGCCCTGTGTCTATTTTTAACCAAAGAATCGGGATAAACAAGACCCAGAAGGATAATTTGTAAACTATTACATTTTTAATAAGAAATATCAGGGATACAAGGGAGTGAGGTGGTTTGAGAACCAAGGAATGGAAAGTGAACATACCCACGTGGTCGGGTGGGAGAGGGAGAGTAGAGTTCATGACCTCCCCTTGGCTGCCGCAGTGGGAAGGACAAAGTCTTACCAGCACAGGGACCCAGGCTTGGAGATGTGAATAGCCAGAGCCGGAAAGGGAATTCTCTTCCATAAGCCCAGGTAAGATTATTTATTTGGGGTGGAGAGATGGCTCAATGGTTAAGGCAGTTGCCTGCAAAGCCTAATGACCTAGGTTCGATTCCCTAGTACCCATGTAAGCCAGATGCACAAAGTAGCTTATGCATCTGGAGTTTGTTTATAGTTGCTAGAGGTCCTGACATGCCCATTCTCTCTCTCTCTCTTCATATTTCTCTGCCTGCAAATAAACAAGCAAAATATTTTTTAAAAGATTATTCCTTTATTTATTCATAATAAGAAGATTATTCATTTGGAGTCAGGGTTCCCCAAGAGGTTGGCATACCTGTGTTAGGTGTGAAAGCCAATTGGCCTGGGCTCAGAGAAGGAGTCCTACCCACACCTGGGTGGGGTTGCCTGCTTGAGACAGATCTGATTGGGTGAGATGAGCAGATGCTGAATTCCAGTCCAGCAGCTGAGGTAGGTGGGGTGAGAGTCTGATATGGGAAAGATTGCCCTCTTGTGAGCTTAGCTAACTAACTGGCTGCCAGCCAAAGCTACTTGACTAGTCTCTCTCATTAGGGCCTTATGTAGCCCCGGCTCACTCGCTATGTAGCTAAGGATGGCCTTGAACTTCTGATCCCCCTGCTTCCATCACCCAAGTGCTAGGATTATAGGCATGCACTAGCATGCCCAGCCACCCATTAGTTTTCACTATAAGCCATCAGCTTCACTGAACAGGAAAGAGTATCATGGCAAGCCCGAGAAATCCTTATGACTTAGAAATGTATGTCAGGCGGGAGAGGTCAAAGTCTAAGTATAGTTTCTATTTAACTTTGCTTACTGTAGAGATATTATATTTACAATAATTTTCCTTGGGTCTTGTTCATTATATAACTGACAAGAGCTTTAAATTCTTTTGCATTATAAAAGTAGCACAAAAGGGTATAAAGTAAAACTGAAACTTTATCCATCCTGTCCCTGGAAGCAGAAAAGCTTCTATATCATTCCAACTTTGATGGATTTGCAAATGCCCGTGCATTCCTTATTTAAGCATGAAGATTGTTCTCCGCAACCCTCTCGGTCATTGCCTTATCATGTAGTCTCAGACTGTGGAGGTCTTTCCTCCTCAGTTCAGATAAGGTGCCTTCCTTCATTCTAGTGGCCACACGGTGGTCTGTAGAATGGATATGATTCGACATATGTAGCCCGCTCTTCCGTTTTAGAGAAGTTGAAGTAAGCTGTTCTACAAAGCACCACTCCATTCCCTTCTTCTGCTATACAGCCTGGCATGGCTAGAGAGCCTGTGGCTCTGGAGATGGGCCAAAGGCAGCTGTGACATTAAGGTTTTCCCTGAGGAAAATTTCCCCAAGGCTGAGTGAGAGTCAGAATCTAGTCCTCTTATTTCCCCTCATTGTCCTCGCTGTGGTTAACCAGGGAGGAGGCTCATTGTTGAGGGCTTGGGCAAATGTGTGAGAAAATTGCAAGGCTAAAATGACCTCTTCCCTAGTTTTGACCACACACAGGGAAACTACACCAATCTCAGATGGTGACAGTGGCCGCTTCTGTGTCTAGCAGGGAGGCTCCCTGGTACCCTCCATTTGTTTGCAAATGATGGATTTCTACGCTGTGATCAGATGACTGGTAATTCACTCACATTTAGCTTGATAGTGCTCATGTAAGATGTAATTGCTCCAAATGTCTGTCTGTTTCTTGCAACCCAGTCCCAAGACTGCCCTAAAAGGTAGCTTGAAATGTAGGGTGAGTGACTAGGACAGCCTGCGAGGACAGCAAATGGAGTCGAGTCTCTATTCTTCCTCCGAAGGGTCCTTCCCCACCCTCTCTGGGCTTCACTCCTGTCATCCTTTCATGGAAAACTGGCCCGCTCCTGGGGACTCCTGGCTGGATGAGGCTTGAGTAGGGACGACGTGGGTTCTGCGGTCTGAGACAGGAAGGGGTCTCATCTTTCCTGCTCTGGCTCAGGCCTCTCTCTGCTTTTATTGCTCTTCTTTTGTGGGTGGCTCTGTGCATTGAAATTGTTGCCCTTCTAGACCCAGCTCTGACGCCACCATGACGGTACCAGTGGGCATCTCACCTTTGATGCACACACCGGCTACCAGGTGTGCCTCAGTGGGGTCCTGGTCATTCTTGGAGGTGCTGGGATAGCATTTCCTCCCCTATGCCACCTGCCAGATTGCCCAGCTTCTCTCTAAAGTGCTGATTCTTTCCCCCCTTTTTGTTGACAGCTTCCGTACTTACAGACAATAAGCCATGATAATTCCCTCCCCTCCCCCACTTTCCCTTCACAACTCTACTCTCCATCATATCCCCTCCCTCTCTCCGTTAGCCTCTTTTATTTTTATGTCATTGTCTTTTCCTCCTATTATGAGGGTCTCGTGATGGTATTGCTAGGCAAGGCCAATTTCTGTCTGGGCAGTTGTATTGTAAGGAGTGTTGCCCTTCCTTCACCTCTTACATTCTTTCTGCCACCTCTTCCGCAATGGACCCTGAGCCTTGGAGGTGTGATAGAGATGTGTCAGTGCTGAGCATTCCTTTGTCATGTCTTCTCAGCACTATGTTGCCTTTGGGTCATCGCAGTGGTCACTGCCATCTGAAAAGAGAAGCTTCTCTAACCAAAAGTGAGAATAGCATTAATATATGGGCATGAACATTAAGTAAAGTGCTTACAGGGCAGTTTGGTGAGAATAATATATGCATTTATCCAGACAAGAGCAGGCTTTATACCCCTAAGGCTCATGACCTCCCCTGCCACAGGCTTTTGATTAGACTTTCAGTACCAGGCACATATTCCCTCCCATAGAGAGGGTCTCCAGTCCAATTAGAGAGCAGTTGGTTTCCCCATAACAGACATGCCACCATTGCACCCAGTGGCTCATTTGGCCTGGCTGGCCAAACTTGAGACTTGCAGTGTCCACTGTTGACTTCTGTCTCCCACAGGGCTGCATACAGTGCAGCTTTTTCAGCTTTCTGTCAGCTGGTCTATAGGGAGGAGGTTTTCACTGAGCTGATTCTTATTTATTTATTTAAGAGAGAGAAATACAGAAATAGGCAGGTAGAGAGAGAAAGAATGGGCACGCCAGGGCCTCCAGCCACTGCAAACGAACTCCAGATGTGTGCGCCCCCTTGTGCATCTGGCTTACGTGGGTCCTGGAGAATCGAGCTTCGAACCGGGGTCCTTAGGCTTCACAGGCAAGCGTTTAACCACTAAGCCATCTCTCCAGCCCACTGAGCTGATTCTTAACCAACAGCATATGTGGATCCAAGCAGAGGTGATCTGTGTCTGTGTAAACAACAAATCGGTGCAGTTCAGTATCTCCTGTGAGGACTTGGACTAAGTTTCACAATGAAATCACTCCCATCATTTTTGGCTTATTGTGTTTACTTCCTCTACTGGTGTTTGAATTCTGGTAATGCGTTCCTTCCCCCCCTCCCCCTTGAGATAGGATTTTATGTAGCCCAAACTAACCTGGAACTTGCTATGTAGCAGAGGATGACCTTGAACATCTGCTTCTCAGCCTTGCCCTCCTGAGTTCTAGGATTACAGGAATCACCAGAATTGGTGATTCTTTGCCATTTAAAAATATGTTTACATGGGCTGGGGAGATAGCCCAGTGGTTACAGGTGCTTGCTCACAAAGCTTGATGGCCTGGATTTGATTCCCCAGTACTACAGGAAAGCCAGATGCACAAAGTGGTGCATGCATCTGGAGTTTGTTTGCAGTGGCTGGGGGCCCTGGAGTGCCCATTCTCTATCTGTCTCTCTCTCAAATAAATAAATAAATACAAATTAAAAAAGAAAATAAATATATATTTTAAAAATGTCAACTCTGGGCTGGAGAGATGGTTTAGCAGTTAAGGCATTTGCCTGAAAACCAAAGGACCCAAGTTTGATTCCCCAGGACCCATGTAAGCCAGATGTATAAGGTGGCACATGCATCTGGAATTCACTTGCACTGGCTGAATGCCCTGGCATGCCCATTCTCTCTTTCTCTTCCTTTCTCTCCTTCTCTCTGCCTCTTTCTCTCTCTCAAATAAGTAAATAAAAATAATTCTGTTTCTTTTTAAAAAAAGTAAACTCTTTCCTTCCCCCAGCAGACCTTAATCCCAGCAGATCCCAGGGAATGTAACTGTAGAGGTGTTGCAGTCACGTTCACATTGCTGATAGAAACCACCCAACCAAGAGCAGCTTGTGGGGAAAAAAGAGGTTTATTTTGGCTTACAGGCTCCAGGGGGAAGCTTTGTGATGGCAGGGGAAAATTATGGCATGAGCAGAGGGTGGACAGCACCCCCTGGCCAACATCAGGTGGACAACAGGAACAGGAGAGTGTGCCAAACATTGGCATGGGGAAATTGGCTATAGCACCCATAAGTCTGCCCCCAACAATACACTGCCTGCCTCCAGGAGGCTTTAATTTCCAATTGCTATCAGCTGGGGACATGGAATTCAGAATACCTAAGTTTATGGGGGACACCTGAATCAAACCACCACAATAGGGATGAGTCATATGTAAGTCTAAGATGTTTTGTAAACTTTAGAGTCAGAAGAAAAAGAAATAAATGCAAACAGGCTCCAAGAAGTAGCATCTTGCCCATGGGGGAGTCAGCTAGGGCAGCCACTGGGGTGTGCTCTGAATAAAGGGTTCTGGTTGTTGTAGTTCTGCACACAGATGTAAATGACAGCACATGGGGCTGGAGAGATGGTTTAGCGGTTAAGGCGCTTGCCTGCAAAGCCAAAGGACCTCAGTTGGATTCCCCAGGACCCACATAAGCCCGATGCACAAGGTGGCACATGCATCTGGAGTTCGTTTGCAGTGGCGGGAAGCCCTGGCATGCCCATTCTTTCTCTCTCTCTCTCTCTCAGCCTCTTTCCCTCTCTCAAATAAATACATAAATAAATGACAGGTCATGAAGTCTTCATTAAAGCAGACATCTAGTTTGTGGGTTCCCTGTCTGGGCCCTTGACTTTGCTCTGGAAAGGGTGCCTAGGGCATGCCTCAGAAGCTGCTGGCTTTACCATCTCCCAGAGATAGCTCAGCCTCCTTATGTGGGTTTTCATGGCTTCACAAATCCAGCTGGGACTCCCATACTGGATTCAGATGGTATGCCTAGAAGCTACGGCAGAATCTGTTTCTCATATGGCAAGGATCCTGAATTTTTCTGTTTTCATAGTCCTCTAGCAGAATTTTGGTGATAGCACCCCAGTTTAGGGAAGTTCTGATTCATTTTCTCATCTTCATTGCCTTTATGAAGCCTTCTGGGAGATTTAGGGTTTTCCCCCTTCATTCTTTTCAAATCTTATAAGCAATCATATTCTCTTCCATTTAAATAAAAAGTATGCTTGCTCTCTGAAGAAAATCAGAAACACAGAGACACATAAAGAAAAATAAGTTATCATTTAAAAACAGAATATTTTGGAATATTTTCTTTTGAATGTCATTTACGTACTTATTGTTTTCATATTAGTTTGTATTTTCATTCTTACTAACTCAGCTTGACATTGAGAGCAATGTATATTCATATGAGTCCTGATTAACACTTCATATGTTGCCTAAAAATTAATCTGTGAGGAGTTGCTTACCTTACATTGAACTCTTCACTTTGCTAGACATTTAGATAGATTTTTTCAGGCTGACCTGGAACTCACTGTATAGTCCCAGGCTGGTCTCAAACTCATGGTGACCCTCCTACCTCAGCCTCACAAGTGCTGGGACTAAGAGTGTGTACCACCATGCCTAGCTTTAGATAGATTTTTTAAAAAAACTTTTTTAAATTGGGAATTTTCTTACATGTCCATAATGTATTTTGATCATAACCCCTTCTGTTACCTTCTCTTGCTCTCCCTCCCCTTCTATTGAACCACATTTTTCCAACAAGCCCCTCTTCTTGCATTGCTGAGGCTTGAACCTAGGACTAGGACCTCACACGTTTGGCAAGCACTTTACCTCTGAGCTATATCACCAATCTCCTGCTCAATTTTAATGTCTTTTTTTTTTTTTTTGCCTCCTCCACCACCCATGATGGAATGTTGGTGGGCTTAATATCCTGCAGGTAAAAATATTTGCTATGAGGTCATCAATGCAACGGACAGCTCATTTCCAGAAGACAGTGTTCCAGAGCATTCCTCCTCATCCTCTGGCTCTTCAACTCTTCCTGCTTTTTTCTTTGATTGTGGTTTATTTAATCATTTTTTACTGGGAAATTTAATATATGAACATACCATAAATTGGTCATATTCACATTGGGTTATCCTCTTTTGTCCCCTCTCCCTCAGCCTCTTCCACAGAGGACCGCCCTCAGTGGGGGTATCTGTCATCACCATGGAGTCATGAATGCACCAGCCATGCCTGGAGGACAATACCTCACAGTCTATCGTCCCATCCTATGGCTCTTACATTCTTTCCATCCCCTCTTCTGCTATGTTCCTTAGTCTTAGTCTCCTTTAGTGTTGATCTCTCAGCAGCTTCTGATTTTCTGCTTTGATGAGTTTTGAGTCTCCTCAGTGTCTACCATCATCTCCATGGAGGAGGTTCTCTGTTTAGCAGTGTGAGCAGCACTTATATTTAGTCTTCTACTTTCTCTGTAATGTTTCCTGGGTCCTGAGTGGTGTGCTAGAGATGACTGGTCCTGTGTTAGGTGCTTAGTTTTCTCTTTTGTCATTTTTTTAATTTGAGAGAGGGAAAGAGAGAGAGAGGGGGCAGAGAGAGAGGGAGAGAGAGAGAAAGAGAGAGTGGGCATGCCAGCAGCCTCTCAGCTGCTGTGAACAAACCCAGACACCTGCGCCCCCTTGTAGGCAAGTGCAGCATTGCACCATTGCATCAATGCATCTGGCTAAATGTGGAACCTGGAATCAAACGGGCATTCCTAGGCTTTGCAGGCAGGCACCTTAACCGCTAAGCCATTTCTCCAGCCCTCTTTTGTCATTTTGACAAGTCTCAAGTCTTTTCTTGGGTTTCACCAGTATTTTCTGTTATCTGTCAAAAAGTAGATTTTCTATGCTGGGCATGGTGGTGCATGCCTTTAATCCCTGCACTCGGGAGGCAGAGGTAGGAGGATAGCTGTGAGTTTGAGGCCACTCTGAGACTACATAGTGAATTTCAGGTCAGCCTGAGCTAAAGTGAGACCCTACCTTGAAAAAAAAAAAAAGGAGATTTTTCTAACCAAGACTGAGAGCAGCATTGATCAAAGGGACCACACACACACATATGTGCATATATGTATATATGTTTTTTGATGGGTATAACCTTTCCACTTAGCCAAAGAACAGTGTAAGTTTCCCTCTAGGGTTTATGACCTTCCAAGCTATAGGCTTCAGGCTTATTTCTCCATACTCCCCACTGAGTGGGCCTCATATACAGTCAGAGAGCAATTGATTACCCCCATAACTTATGTGCCACTATTGCACTGGTGGGTACATCTTGCCTGGTTGGTTGATTTTTTTAGCTCAGCAGGATCCACTGCTTGTTCACACTGTTGGTGACTTTTCTTCCCCAGCAGCTTGCATAGCACTTTCTAGCACTATGACATATGGCAGGGAGATAACTTGCATCTCAGTTTCAGATTTATTTCTCATGTCTGGTGACCTCAGCCCATGGTATCTTTAGCAATAGGGTCTTACCATCTAGTTCTGATGGGTAACCAATAATGGCCTGTATTATTTTTAGGGGTAGTCAAAAAAAAAAAAAAAAAGCTTGACCTTCATGGCTGTACATAATGAGCCATACTGAAAGGCATAGACAGATCAGATTAATGGGAGGCCAGTTGCATGGTGCAGTGGCTTCCCAGGAGCTCCAGGCTAGACAAAGAGGATATTGGGAACCTGTATGTATTCTTTGGAGAAATGTGTTTTAAAAGAATTTTGCTCATTTTTTAATTAGTTTGTTCTTTCTTTATATATCATAGCGATTTGTCACTTATCACATATTCAATTTTCCAGTCTTTCTCCATTCCATAGGTTTGTTCTTTGCTACCCCAAAGATTTAATTAGATGAAATCTAATTGACCTTTCCTTTGTTGTCTGCACTTTTTTGGCGTGTTATAGTCAAGAAATCATTGCCAAATCTCATATCATAAAGTCTTGCCCTATGTTTTCTTCCTCAAAATATGTAACTCATTTGACCTATCTTCACTGATTCTTTTGCATGCCCAAATCCAGTTTTTGAGTGCTTCTTAACATTTTTCTTTTCAATATTTTTACTTTTCATCTCTAGAACTTGTATTTGGTTTTATACTTTCTATGTCTTCATTGAGGTTTTATGTTAGGTAAGACATCATTCTTTTAAAAATTATTTTTATTTATTTATTTATTTATTTGAGACAGAGAGAGGAAAAAAGAGAGAGAAAGAGACAGAGTGAGAATGGGCACACAGGGCCTCTAGCCACTGCAAACAAACTCCAGACACGTGCACCCCTTGTGCATCTGGTTTACATGGGACCTGGAGAATAGAACCGTGGTCCTTAGGCTTCACATGCATGTGCCTCAATGGCTAAGCCATCTCTCCAGCCCAAGACATCATTCTTTAGACATAAGTCTTCTTCAGTTCTTTCAATATATTTAAAATAGCCAATTTAAAGACTTTAGCAAAAAGTCCCATTTCTTAGCTTTCTTAGGGACTGTTTACATTATAGAGTAGTATATTTTCTTTTCTTTCTTTTTTATTTTTCTTTTTTTTTTTTTTTTTTCAAGGTAGGGTTTCACTGTAGCCCAGACTGACCTGGAATTCACTATGTAGTCTCAGGGTGGCCTTGAACTCATGGCAATCCTCCTACCTCTGCCTCCCAAGTGCTGGGATTAAAGGTGTGCAATACCATGCCCAGCTAGACTATATTTTCTTATATCCTTGCATATTTCATAACTTTTTAAAAAAGCCAGCACTTTTATTTTTATTTATTTATTTGCAAGCAGAGAGACAGAGAGAGAGAGAAAAAGAAAGAAGAGAGACAGAGAAAGAATGGGTGTGCCAGGGCCTCCAGCTGCTGCAAATGAACTCCAGATGCATGTGCCACCTTGTGTATTTGGCTTTATGTGGGTCCTGGGGACTTGAACCTGGGTCCTTAGGTTTTGCATGCAAGTGCCTTAGCTGCTAAGCCATCTCCCTAGCCCAACCTTTTAAAAAATATATTAAAAAAATTTTAATTTAATTTAATTATTTGAGAGAGAGAGAGAGAAAGAGAAAGAGAGAAAGAGAGAGAGAGAGGGGAGAGAATGGGCACACTAGGGCCTCCAGCCACTGCAAATGAACTCCAGATGCATGTGCCACCTTGTGCATCTGGCTTACGTGGGTACTGGGGAACTGAGCCTTGAACCCGGGTTCTTAGACTTTACAGGCAAGTGCTTAACCACTAAGCCATCCCTCCAGCACCCTAGCCCAACTTTTTAAAATTGAAAACTGACATTTAAAATAATAAAATGTGGGCATTCTGGGAATCAGATTCCATCTTTTCCCTTGGTTTTGTTGTTATTACTTTAGTATTTCTTTCTGAATTAATTCTACATAGTATGTATTTTTTTTCCTGAGGTAGGGTCTCACTCTAGCCCAAGCCGACCTGGAATTCACTATTATGGTCTCAGGCTAGCCTTAAACTCACAGTGATCCTTCTACCTCTGCCTCTGGAGTACTGGGATTAAAGGCATGTGCCACCATGCCCAGCCATAGTATGCATTCTTGTTTGCATGTAGCTACTGAAGTCTCTTCTCTCTCTTAGCCTCCGCTGTTGTGTGTGCATTGACATATGCCTTCAGGGTTCAATGGAGTGTTTTATATCTTTGATTAAGCAGAACCTCAAGGTCAGTAAGAGGTAAGAATCTAGAATTTTTTCCAGTCTTTTCCAGATGTGCACTCCTAGAGTCTAGTAATGCGTTGGAGCTTTTCTGAGTCCCGTATGGATGTCTCATTGCTTTATTTTGACTTTGGTATACTTGTTTGGTTGTTTGACCTGACTGTTGTCACTGCTTCAGACAGCTGACATGTTAAATAATCACTACTGATTGTTTTTGACCAATGTGCCCAAGAATAGGTGATTTGAATTGGACAAATACCGGCAAGACTTTCCAGTGATTTTTCTTTTTCTTTTTTTTTTCTCCAGGGAACTTGTAGATAGGTGGAAGGAAGACAGTTGTCTGTGAACCTGTTGTGTCCATTCTGTTAATCTCAAGTGAATCACTGATGACTTTGGTTTTTGAGGGCTGCTCTTGTTTGAGCAGAATTTGGTGTCTTTCTATCAGAGTAAGGGTTATCTCTAAATGGTAGTTTGTGATTGTGTGTTCATTTCTTGTGTGAGAAGCCCAGATGGTATGCTTGAAAATGTGATCTTCCTGGCAGTAGGGCAGGAGAGGGTGTAGGGCTGGGCAGTGAGTCAGGGCTCCTGGCCAAGATGCTTCCATTCCTTCTGGGTGAGGCCAACCAGCAGACACTGTCTTGCTTCTTTGGACCAAAGGCTGGGTGTGGATGCCTCTGAGGCTTGTTCATACTGCTCAGTGTGTGTGCATGAGTGAGTGAATGAGTGTGTGTGTGTGTGTGTGAGAGAGAGAGAGAGAGAGAGAGAGAGAGAGAGAGAGAGAGAGAGAGAGAGAGGGAGAGAGAGCACATTCCTATATGCCTCCTACTGCAGTGTCCAACCAGCTCTAATGGTGGCCCAGAACTTTCTGATCTGATTAGGTTCCCAATATCCCCTCTGTCTAGTTTGGGGCTCCTTGGAACCCATTGCACCAAATAACTGACCTCTCCTGAATTTTATATATATATATATAAAATATGTTTTTATTGACAACTTCTTTAATTGTAGACAATATCCCATGGTTCCTGTATATGTTTTGGGCTCCATTCATCTGATTGCATGTCTTTCAGGATGCCTTATAATATTTGGCCATGAAGGTTACCTACCTTTCTTTGACTACCTTCAGTATTTCTAAGTTACTTACTTGAAATCGTTTCTTGCCATTTCTAGGGCTATAAGGACATGCTCAGCTGAAGGGGACGTTCTTCTCTCATTTCCTGCATTCTCTCAGAGTCTCTTCAATTCTCCATCCCATGGGGAAGGCTAGGCTGTAGCATGTATTCAATTTTCTCAGGTGATCTTGTCAAAGTCCTTTGACGTTTCCTGTAAAGCCAGAATTCAGAGAAATGATCAATTGTTAATCAGAAGGAGAGATGGCTTCATATCTGGTGCTGACATCTTTGCAAGAGTTGGAAATTCCCAACGTGCAAAGCGTGTGCCCTTTGGACTTGGCTGCAACCCACGCTTGCTTTCTCTAGCTGTAGTTAGCTACCCGGCCTCAGAAGCTAATCTTTGTTGAGTGCCAATCACCTTGTTGCTACAGAACGTCAGTGGCCTGAGACAGCACCTCCTTGGCCGAGGGCATTCTTTTTTTTTTGAAGCTTTGCAATTTTTAGGGAGCAGCCTGGGTGGGGTCACGTTTCAACTGCACCCCATACCGTCCGGTTTCCCACGTCCCGTCTGCGGTGAGTCTGCGGCCGGCGGCTCTGGCCCATGAGCAGAGAAGTGGCGGTGCTGAGCGCCGTGACTCACGGGCAGCCCTGGCTGTGGTTTGCGCGCATGTCTGCAGCCCTCTGGGGCTGCTGTTTCTGTGAAATCTTTCAAGTTCATTCCTGTTCCCGGGGCTCACCCTTTCGCAAGTACTTGCTTGCCCTGCGTGCCTCAAGCGGCAGCCGAACATGGACTGCACAGGGTCACGTCAGCGGTTGTTTTCCGACGACTGTGCCGTGCTGGCCAGGGTGGTACCACCATGCCAGTGTTTGTATAACATCATAACAGAGCTGCTCTGTCCTTCCCTGAGCCCTTCCCCTGAGGAACTTTGAACATCTAAACATGGTGCTTTAGTAATCCTTTCGATTTCAACCCGAGGTAAATGTTTCTCTTTATTAGTTTTTTAAAAAAACTTTATTTTATTTATGAGAGAGAGAGAGAGAGAATGGGCACATCAGGGTCTTCAGCCAAACAAGCTCCAGACATATGTGCCACCTTATGCTTCTGGCTAACGTGGGTCCTGAGGAATCAAACCCGGGTCCACTAACCCAGCTCTCCAGCCCACTATTCTTTGTTAATTTTTAAGGCAATGAATTTAGCTTGGAAGATCACCCCTCAGGCTTTACCTTTTACCACAAGACAAAAGAGCTTTGTATCCGAAGCCTGCTAGAAATGTGCGTTTTATATTACTAGGGGTGTGGATATATGTACTGGCATCTTTTACTTAATGGCATGTCAATGAAGTTGGTTATAAGTTATTACTAATAAAACTTGATTTATTTCCCCAAGGACTTTTGATGTAAAATCAGAGGTGTATTTTTTTTTTTTTTTTCGAAGTAGGGTCTTGCTCTAGCTCAGGCTGACTTGGAATTCACTGTGTAGTCTCAGGGTGGCCTGGAACTCATGGCGATCCTCCTACCTCTGCCTCCTGAGTGCTGGGATTAAAGGTGTGTGCCACCATGCCCAGGTCAGAGGTGTATTTCTTCTTAGGGAAATATTCTCACAGAAAATGTTTAGATTTTGGTGAGGTAGGATTAAGGAGTTTAGCTTGGTTGTTCATAGACATTTCTGCATATAAAAATCACTGGTTAGTTTCTGGAAACTACACCAGTGCTTGAAGGACACCAAGACTGGAAGTGGCCCAGTGGGAAGTGGGAAGACTACACATGGGCCCTGAGGAACTTTGTGGGGGAAGGGAAGGATCTACCCTGGGGGATAGTGCTGGTGGCATAGCTGTCTATCTTTACTAAAAATATTAGTGAACTTACAACCGGTGAATTACGGTATTAAAATTATATCCCAATAAAATATTAAAACACCTTGCCTGCATATTACTTCAGAGCACTAATAAGATTCTCTGGGGGTAGAATGATGATATTACTATTTTCAAAAAATTCTCCAAGTGATTCTAGTGTGTAGCCAGGGTGATGACTTGTTGACCTAAACTCTTGTCTTAGTAGATGTTGTAGTTAGCTTCTTGCCTCTGGGACAAAGCACCTGACTAAAAGCAGTTTATGGGAGGAACTTGTTTATTTTGGCTTATAGACTTGAGGGAAAGCTCCATGATGGCAGGGGAAACATGGCATGAGCAGAGGGTGGATGTCACCTCTGTCATAGCAGGTGGAACACAACAGTGTGAGAGTGCCCAACACTGGCAAGGGGGAACTGACATAACACCCCAAAGCCTGCCCCCCACAACACATCTCCTTCAGCAAGGCCACATTTTTCAAATTGACACTAGCTGGGAACCTAGCATTCAGAGCACAGGAGTTTATGGGGGACATTAAGTCAACCCCCACAGTAAGAACGTCCTTACTATAGCCAATAACTTCCCAAACAGATACGACTTAGATTTAGTTTTTTTTTTTAAACTGTCATTTAAAATAATACAGGTGGGCTCAAGAGATGGCTTTGCTGTTAAGGCACTTGCCTATGAAGCCTAAGGACCCTGGTTCAATTCCCCAGGACTCATGTAAGCCAGATGCACAAGGTGGCATATGCATGTGGAGTTCATTTGCAGTGGCTAGAGGCCCTGGCATGCCTATTCTCTCTTAAATAAATAAATAAAATAATAAATAAATAAATAAATAAATAAAATTTTATATAAAATAAAATAATATAGGCATGTATGACTTAAATATAAAGATGGCTGATGATAAAAAAATTAATTCCTATATTTTCCAGCAAAATGGATGAATCATATTACTTGGAATAAGTCAGATACAGAAAGACAAAACCATAGTCTCTCTCATATATAGATATTAAAGAAGAGCTGATAGGAATATAGAAGTGATTACTAGGGGCTGGAATGGGTGGGATGAAGGAAGATAATGAGAAGTTAAATAATAGGTATCCAAAACACAGATGTAATTAATAACTTGCAGTGTTTTATGGTACAATGGAGTGCTAGAGTTTACCGTAATCTATTTTTGTATTTTATGAATAACTAGAAGGGAGGAGTTCAAAGGCACAAAACTCGAAGTAATACTAAGGTGTGATAGGAGACTTTTTCCTTAGGGAGATGCAGACATACATCCATTGACCCCAGAATAGGCTCAGCCCAAAGACCAAAGTACAATTGCCCCTAAATCAGTTCTGGTGAACCAATGAGTTTATTGGGTTACTTACAGAGCAAAGTGAGGGGCTGCTTCTAGGATCATGGGTGATCCAAAGGCAGCCACCCCAGCTTAGTGATAACTCATGGAAGCTACATCTTTGGAGCATATTGCACAATCTGCAGGCAGTTCAGTGGTTGGAGAGTCTCTTCCCAAGCAGTTGTTCTCCCTTTAGATAATCTTAGGGCAGGGTCTTACAACCCCTTTCCCAGACTTTTTGGATTAATGATATTGTCATAGAATTGAGATTAATGACAAAATTAATGACGCTGGGGACCAGTATTCAGAACACATAAATTTATGGGGACACACCTAGCATCAGTTTATACCTAGGCTCCCAGATGAAGCTTGGTTAGCAATCTTCCTCAGAGTCGGGGCCACATCCAGCTGGTTCTGCAAGGACAGTCTCTTGACTCATGCCTGGTTCTTGCTACTGCTGTGGTAACTGAGGGCTGCAAGATGTCCCATGCGCCTGCTTGTTGGAGAAGGGTCTTTAAAATACAAAGAGTGTGCCCTGAGCTCTATCTGGATAGATGAAAAATAATTTCTAACTGCCCATTTTTATCCCTGGGGCACAAGGGAGAAGAGTGAGTGTGGCCTCCAAGGTTATTTGTGCTTTTTAAAATTTTGAGGTAGAGTTTCACTCTAGTCCAGACTGACCTGGAATTTACTATGTAGTCTCAGGGTGGCCTTGAACTCATGGTGATCCTCCTACTTCTACCTCCTGAGTGTTGGGATTAAAGGCGTGTGCTACCATGTCTGGCTTTATTTGTGCTTTTGTTTTGTTATTGTTTTTTTTTTGAGGTAGAGTCTCACTCTAGCACAGGCTGACCTGGAATTCACTATGTCTTAGGTTGGCCTCAAATTCTAAGCGATCCTCCTACCTCTGCCTTTAAATTATTTTAATTAGATATGGACATATTTAGTATGTAAACAACACGTGTTGGTACCAACCTTTCCCTCCTCCCTGCCCCTTTTCTGAAGAGGCCTTCCTGGATGGGGAAGCAGGTCAATCCCATGGGGATTGTGGGTCATGCATTATGTATGGGTATTTGTACTTTTTTTTTTTTTTTTGAGGTAGGGTTTCTGCTACGTATCCCAGAATAGCTTAGAACTCACCATGTAACCCAGGCTAGCCTTGGGCTCACAGTAATCCTCTTGCCTCAGCCTCCAGGTTGCTGGGATCAAAGGCATGTGCCACCATGCCTGTTTGTTAGTGCTTTAAGCACGTGCCTGTAATCCTAGCAATGAGGGAAGTAGAGACAGGAGAATCAGGAGTTCAAGGCCATCCCTTAGCTACTTGTAGACTTTGCAGTAAGCCTGGACTACATGAGAGCCTTTATATAAAAAAAGCAATGCTGGGGCTGGAGAGATGGCTTAGCAGTTAAGGCGCCTGCCAGCTAAGCCTAAGAATGTCAGTTCCAATCTCCAGGTCCCACGTTTAGCCAGATGCAAAGTGACCCAAGGGCGAACTTGACCAGAAGGGGGCGCACACATCTGGATTTCATTTACAGCAGCTGAGAGACTGCTGGTGCACCCATCTATCTGTCTTCCTCTCCCTATCTCTCTGCCTCTCTCAAAAAATATAAATATTAAAAAAAGCAATGCCCAATCCGTATTCTGGAGGGTCTGGGCCTCCATGTAAGGAGCTCCGGTTTGAGCTGCAAATCTGGAGTTAGAACTTGGATCTCTAATCTGATCAATGCATGACTTCATCCAGGAATGGGACCAACTTTTGTGGTTTGATGTTTATCTCATTGTCTGGGTGTCCAAGTTGGTCTGTCTAACAGTTGGCTTCCTGTTTCAGGGACAAGCACCTGACCATAAGCAGCTCATAGGAGGACTGGGTTTAATTCAGGCTGACAGTTTCATGGGGAAGCTGCATCATGGTGGAAGAAGCTGGCTCATTTCATCATATCTCTGCAGCAAGAGCAAAGTGACTCTGAACATGTAGTAGGGTTGGATTAAGCCACCCCAAGGTTCACCCCTAGAGACTCACCCCTCTAGCAGGGCTCCGCCTCCCAAACTGGGCACTAAGTTGGAAGCTTAAACACAAATGCTTGAAGCCATGGGGTATTTTCATTTAAACCACCGCTGTGCATGTTCATGCATTTTCCTTAAGAAAATGAATCTACATTTATAAATACAACACTAAATTTTGGACTTTAGAAAGGGCCCCTTGTCAGGGCTGGAGAAATGGCTTAGAGGTTAAGGTGCTTGCCTGCAAAGCCAAAGGACCTCAGTTCAATTCCCCACGTAAGCCAGTTGCATAGGATGGCACATGCATCTGGAGTTTGTCTGCAGTGGCTAGAGGTCCTGGTGTGCCCATTCTCAGCCCACCCCTCTCTGTCTCTCTGCCTGCCCCCCTCTCACAAATAAATTTAAAAAAAGAAGAATTTTTTTTTTAAAGAAAGGGCCTCTTGTCACAGTAAAGGATACTTAAACCTCACTGGCTTCATGGTGAAATTGTCTTCAGTGTCCCTCCAGCACTGTATTCTTCTTATACCTTTGTAGGACCTGTCTGCTTTAGGAGTCTGTCAAGTCTTATCTTCCAATCTCATGCTTTCAAACAGCCCAGAATACTTTACCTTTGAAAAGTAGTGATTGCTTAAGAGCCTTTGTTGCAGCACCACACTGGCTGAGTTTGTATCCTGGCTCTGCAAATTGAGTCCCGTTATGTGGACAAGCCAGTCGTTTTCTGCTCTGGTCTTACCTTGATGGGCTTTGCTGGGGAAGGTCTAACCGAGGTGATGTGTGGTGGCTTAACAAAATGCCCACCACATGAATATTCCGTGGCATTTCTGCTGGGGTTCTCAGCAATGGAAACTGACTTTGGCAATCTTAAATGGAGAAGCGATTTATTGGAAGAATGTGGGGTAATGGGAAGAATTCACAGCCTGTTTGGAAAAGCAGGAGTAAGGGAGACCACACAGTAGAAAGAATCTGATAAGGACATTGCACCCAGGTATCTGGTGGGTCCTGCCATGGCTCTACCACTTCCTTTTCCTTCTTTTCTTCTTAGTCTCTCAAGAGTCAAGGTAACTGGTAATTCTGTTTAATGGGTTAAGCCTAAGATTAGTAATGGGAAAGTCTGTCTTATTTAGCTTCTACAGTAGAAGCTGAGTTCTCTTACCGTGGAGGAGGCCACACACACGGGAGGAACGTCTGGATGTTTGGGAACAGAAATCTCTCTTCATAATACTTGTTTGCTCCGAGTCCTTTCGTGCGTTAATGTCTAATAGAACTGAGCTGTAGTACTCGATGGTACCTGTAGGTGTCGCCCTTTAACAGGCGTGTGCACCTTCACCTCTACTGTGGCATCTCAAAAGCAATGTGCTATGGGCAGAACATAGTGGTACTTTCCTCTGAATTCGAACTGATGGTCCATCCTCTGGTCACCGAAAACGGATTCAGTTCTCTCAAATGCAAACTTACTGTCCATAAGTTTATGTTAGATTTTTTTTTTTTTTTTTAGTATCTGTTGCCTCATCGGACAATAAATATAAATTTCTAGTAAATTAAACTTGATGGAAAATGAACCACCTGATAGACTTTACTAACTTTTTTTCATGATAGACTTTTTTGGCCTTTTTTTTTTCTAGGTAGGTCTCTTTCTAGCCTAGGCTGACCTAGAATTCACTATGTAGTCTCAGGATGGCCCCTAACTTACATTGATTCTCCTACCTCGACCTCCCTAGTGCCTGGACTAAGTGTGTGTCACCATGCCTGGGTCATGATATGCTTTTAAAATTACGATAATATTGCTTTTCTGAAAAGATTTTATGAGAGAAGTGTTTCATACAGCTAAATGGGGAACTGACTTTCTAGTACTAATAAATTGACACTAACGGATTCGATTCAATTCCCAGTTTGACCTGTGTGTTAACGTTCTGATTTTTTTTTTTTTTGGTTTTGTGAGGTAGGGTCTCACTCTGGTCCAGGCTGACCTGGAATTAACTATGTAGTCTCAGGGTGGCCTCGAACTCACAGCGATCCTTACCTCTGCCTCCCGAGTGTCATTAAAGCATGGACCAGCCCAGCTAACCCTGATGTTTTAACAAAATACTTGAAAACCAAGTTACAGAAGGAAAATTGCTTTTCTCCTACCATGGAACATTTAGTGATGAGAAGTGTTTGGGCCTGTACAGCTAAATGGAAGGGAACCAGACTTTCTCAGTACTGGAATAAATTGACAATCCCTTTTGAGAGCATGTCCCCAGTGACTTAAGGAACTCCCATTCAATTCCCAGTTTGACCTGTGTGTTAACATGTTCTGATTTTTTTTTTTTTTTGATGGTTGGTTAGTTACACACACAGGAAAGACTTCTAGGGTCTCAAATCCTGGTGAAAACCAGACCTGGAAACGGCAACTATTTTAGTAGTCTCAGGGAGGCCTCAGAACTCTCAGCGATCCTCCTACCTCTGCCTCCCAAGTGCTGGGATTAAAGGCATGCCCCATCCTCAAGGTGTGTGTTGCTAACTTTCTGATGTTTTAACAAAATACTTGAGAAAACCAAGTTACAGAAGGAAAAGGCTTCTTTTAGCTCCTACCATGGAACATTTAGTCCATGATCAATTCATCCTATTGGGCCTGTGATGAGGCAGGCAGTATAGCATGGAAGGGATGCAGGGCAGAGCCAGACAGCTCACCTTAAGCTGGAACACAGAGAGTCTCACAATCCCTTTTGAGAGCATGTCCCCAGTGACTTAAGGAACTCCCACTAGGCCCACGTCCTAATCTCCCAATATTACAAACCTAGCAATCAGGACTGTAGGACATGGGATGCTGGGATGTGGGAAACATGTAACTGATGGCAGCTGGTTAGTTACACACACAGGAAAGACTTCTATTTCTAGGTCATAAAATTGAACCTGGTTGAAAACCAGCAGGAGGAGAACGGCAAGGGCTCATTTTAGTAGTGGGAAAAGAGGAGCACTGCACCCAGAAGTGTGACTGTCGAGGATGGTGTGCACGCCCCATCCTCTTGAAGGGTGTGTTGAGGTCAGTGTGCATGCCCCATCCTCTTGAAGGGTGAGTGTTGAAGATGGTGTGCACACCCATCCTTTTCAAGAGGTGAGTGTTGAGGACGGTGTGCACGCCCATCCTCTTCAAGGGTGAGTGTTGAGGACAGTGTGCACGCCCCATCCTCTTGAAGGATGAGTGTTGAGGACGGTGTGCACGCCCCATCCTCTTGAAGGGTGAGTGTTGAGGACGGTGTGCACGCCCCATCCTCTTGAAGGACGGGGTGAGTGTTGAAGGATGAGTGTGAGGACAGTGCCCCATCCTCTTGAAGGGTGAGTGTTGAGGACGGTGTGCACGCCCCATCCTCTTGAAGGGTGAGTGTTGAGGACGGTGTGCACGCCCCATCCTCTTGAAGGGTGAGTGTTGAGGACGGTGTGCACGCCCCATCCTCTTGAAGGATGAGTGTTGAGGGTGTTGGTGTGTGTGCGCCCCATCCTCTTCAAGGATGAGTGTTGAGGGCGGTGTGCACGCCCCATCCTCTTGAAGGGTGAGTGTTGAGGACAGTGTGCATGCCCCATCCTCTTCAAGGGTGAGTGTTGAGGACGGTGTTCACGCCCCATCCTCTTCAAGGGTGAGTGTTGAGGACGGTGTGCACGCCCCATCCTCTTCAAGGGTGAGTGTTGAGGACGTGTGCACGCCCCATCCTCTTGAAGGGTGTGTTGAGGCGTGGTGGTGTGCACGCCCCATCCTCTTGAAGGGTGAGTGTTGAGGTCGGTGTGCATGCCCCATCCTCTTGAAGGATGAGTGTTGAGGACGGTGTGCACGCCCCATCCTCTTGAAGGGTGAGTGTTGAGGACAGTGTGCACGCCCCATCCTCTTGAAGGGTGAGTGTTGAGGACGGTGTGCACGCCCCATCCTCTTGAAGGATGAGTGTTGAGGACTAATGAGTGTTGAGGACGGTGCCCCCCATCCTCTTGAAGGGTGAGTGTTGAGGACGGTGTGCACGCCCCATCCTCTTGAAGGGTGAGTGTTGAGGACAGTGTGCACGCCCCATCCTCTTCAAGGGTGAGTGTTGAGGTGGCCTCAACTCTCAGTGTCCTGAAGGGTGACACTGTGGTCAGTGTGCACGCCCCATCCTCTTGAAGGATGAGTGTTGAGGACGGTGTGCACGCCCCATCCTCTTCAAGGATGAGTGTTGAGGACAGTGTGCACGCCCATCCTCTTGAAGGGTGAGTGTTGAGGACGGTGTGCACGCCCCATCCTCTTGAAGGGTGAGTGTTGAGGACGGTGTGCACGCCCCATCCTCTTCAAGGATGAGTGTTGAGGATGGTGTGCACGCCCCATCCTCTTGAAGGGTGAGTGTTGAGGACGGTGTGCACGCCCCATCCTCTTGAAGGGTGAGTGTTGAGGACAGTGTGCACACCCCATCCTCTTGAAGGGTGAGTGTTGAGGACGGTGTGCATGCCCCATCCTCTTGAAGGGTGAGTGTTGAGGACGGTGTGCACGCCCATCCTCTTGAAGGGTGAGTGTTGAGGGTCAGTGTGCACGCCCCATCCTCTTCAAGGGTGAGTGTTGAGGAGACACTGTGCACGCCCCATCCTCTTGAAGGGTGAGTGTTGAGGGTGAGTGTCACGCCCATCCTCTTGATGAGTGTTGAGAGTGTGAGGACGCACTGCATCCTCTTGAAGGATGAGTGTTGAGGACAGTGTGCACGCCCCATCCTCTTGAAGGATGAGTGTTGAGGACAGTGTGCTCCTCTTCAAGGATGAGTGTTGAGGATGGTGTGCACGTCCCATCCTCTTCAAGGTGTTGAGTGTTGAGGGATGAGTGGACGTGAGTGTTGAGGATGGTGTGCCCCCATCCTCTTCAAGGGTGAGTGTTGAGGACGGTGTGCACGCCCCATCCTCTTGAAGGGTGAGTGTTGAGGACGGTGTGCACGCCCCATCCTCTTGAAGGGTGAGTGTTGAGGACGGTGTGCACGCCCATCCTCTTGAAGGGTGAGTGTTGAGGGTCAGTGTGCACGCCCCATCCTCTTGAAGGATGAGTGTTGAGGACGGTGTGCACACCCCATCCTCTTGAAGGGTGAGTGTTGAGGACGGTGTGCACGCCCCATCCTCTTGAAGGGTGAGTGTTGGGGTCAGTGTGCACGCCCCATCCTCTTCAAGGGTGAGTGTTGAGGACGGTGTGCACGCCCCATCCTCTTGAAGGGTGAGTGTTGAGGACTTGAATCCTCTTGAAGGGTGAGTGTTGAGGACGGTGTGCACGCCCCATCCTCTTGAAGGGTGAGTGTTGAATCCTCTTGAAGGTGAGTGTTGAGGGCGGTGTGCACGCCCCATCCTCTTGAAGGAGGAGTGAGTGTTGAGGATCCTGGGATGTGTTGAGGATGTGTGCACCCCCATCCTCTTGAAGGATGAGTGTTGAGGACGGTGTGCACGCCCCATCCTCTTCAAGGGTGAGTGTTGAGGACGGTGTGCACGCCCATCCTCTTGAAGGGTGAGTGTTGAGGATGGTGTGCCGCCCATCCTCTTCAAGGATGAGTGTTGAGGATGGTGTGCACGCCCCATCCTCTTGAAGGATGAGTGTTGAGGACGGTGTGCACGCCCCATCCTCTTGAAGGGTGAGTGTTGGGGTCAGTGTGCACAAGGATGAGTGTTGGGACGGTGTGCACGCCCCATCCTCTTGAAGGGTGAGTGTTGAGGACGGTGTGCACGCCCCATCCTCTTGAAGGGTGAGTGTTGGGGTCAGTGTGCACGCCCCATCCTCTTGAAGGATGAGTGTTGAGGACGGTGTGCACGCCCCATCCTCTTGAAGGATGAGTGTTGAGGACGGTGTGCATGCCCCATCCTCTTCAAGGATGAGTGTTGAGGACGGTGTGCACGCCACATCCTCTTGAAGGGTGAGTGTTGAGGACGGTGTGCACGCCCCATCCTCTTCAAGGATGAGTGTTGAGGATGGTGTGCAGGTCCCATCCTCTTGAAGGGTGAGTGTTGAGGACGGTGTGCACGCCCCATCCTCTTGAAGGGTGAGTGTTGGGGTGAGTGTGCACGCCCCATCCTCTTGAAGGATGAGTGTTGAGGACGGTGTGCACGCCCCATCCTCTTGAAGGGTGAGTGTTGAGGACAGTGTGCACGCCCCATCCTCTTCAAGGATGAGTGTTGAGGATGGTGTGCACGCCCCATCCTCTTCTAGGGTGAGTGTTGAGGACGGTGTGCACGCCCCATCCTCTTCAAGGATGAGTGTTGAGGATGGTGTGCACGCCCCATCCTCTTCAAGGGTGAGTGTTGAGGACGGTGTGCACGCCCCATCCTCTTCAAGGATGAGTGTTGAGGACGGTGTGCACGCCCCATCCTCTTCAAGGATGAGTGTTGAGGACGGTGTGCACGCCCCATCCTCTTGAAGGGTGAGTGTTGAGGACGGTGTGCACGCCCCATCCTCTTCAAGGATGAGTGTTGAGGACGGTGTGCACGCCCCATCCTCTTCAAGGGTGAGTGTTGAGGACGGTGTGCACGCCCCATCCTCTTCAAGGGTGAGTGTTGAGGACGGTGTGCATGCCCCATCCTCTTGAAGGGTGAGTGTTGAGGACGGTGTGCACGCCCCATCCTCTTGAAGGGTGAGTGTTGAGGACGGTGTGCACGCCCCATCCTCTTGAAGGGTGAGTGTTGGGGTCAGTGTGCACGCCCCATCCTCTTGAAGGGTGAGTGTTGAGGACGGTGTGCACGCCCCATCCTCTTGAAGGGTGAGTGTTGAGGACGGTGTGCACGCCCCATCCTCTTGAAGGATGAGTGTTGAGGACGGTGTGCACGCCCCATCCTCTTGAAGGGTGAGTGTTGAGGACGGTGTGCACCCATCCTCTTGAAGGGTGAGTGTTGAGGACGGTGTGCACACCCCATCCTCTTGAAGGATGAGTGTTGAGGACGGTGTCCTCTTGAAGGATGAGTGTTGGGGTCAGGTGTGCACGCCCATCCTCTTGAAGGATGAGTGTTGAGGACGGTGTGCACGCCCATCCTTTTCAAGGGTGAGTGTTGAGGACGGTGTGCACGCCCCATCCTCTTGAAGGGTGAGTGTTGAGGACGGTGTGCACGCCCCATCCTCTTGAAGGATGAGTGTTGAGGACAGTGTGCACGCCCCATCCTCTTGAAGGGTGAGTGTTGAGGACGGTGTGCACGCCCCTTCCTCTTGAAGGGTGAGTGTTGAGGAGTGTTGAGGACGGTGTGCACGCCCATCCTCTTCAAGGGTGAGTGTTGAGGACGGTGTGCATGCCCCATCCTCTTGAAGGGTGAGTGTTGAGGACGGTGTGCACGCCCCATCCTCTTGAAGGGTGAGTGTTGAGGACTGTGTGCACGCCCCATCCTCTTGAAGGATGAGTGTTGAGGACGGTGTGCACGCCCCATCCTCTTCAAGGATGAGTGTTGAGGACGCCCCCCATCCTCTTCAAGGATGAGTGTCGAGGACGGTGTTCCTCTTCAAGGGAGAGTGTTGAGGACGGTGTGCACGCCCCATCCTCTTCAAGGGTGAGTGTTGAGGACGGAGTGCACGCCCCATCCTCTTCAGGGATGAGTGTTGAGGACGGTGTGCACGCCCCATCCTCTTGAAGGGTGAGTGTTGAGGACGGTGTGCACGCCCCATCCTCTTCAAGGGTGAGTGTTGAGGACGGTGTGCACGCCCATCCTCTTGAAGGGTGAGTGTTGAGGACGGTGTGCACGCCCCATCCTCTTCAAGGGTGAGTGTTGAGGACGGAGTGCATGCCCCATCCTCTTCAGGGATGAGTGTTGAGGACGGAGTGCACGCCCCATCCTCTTGAAGGGTGAGTGTTGAGGACGGTGTGCACGCCCCATCCTCTTCAAGGATGAGTGTTGAGGACGGTGTGCACGCCCCATCCTCTTGAAGGATGAGTGTTGAGGACGGTGTGCACGCCCCATCCTCTTGAAGGGTGAGTGTTGAGGACGGTGTGCACGCCCCATCCTCTTCAGGGATGAGTGTTGAGGACGGTGTGCACGCTTCATCTTCTTCAGGGATGAGTGTTGAGGACGGTGTGCACGTCCCATCCTCTTCAAGGATGAGTGTTGAGGACGGTGTGCATGCCCCATCCTCTTCAGGGATGAGTGTTGAGGACGGTGTGCACGCCCCATCCTCTTCAAGGATGATTGTTGAGGACGGTGTGCACGCCCCATCCTCTTCAGGGATGAGTGTTGAGGACGGTGTGCACGCCCCATCCTCTTCAATGAGTGTTGAGGACGGTGTGCACGCCCATCCTCTTCAAGGATGATTGTTGAGGACGTGTGCACGCCCCATCCTCTTGAAGGATGAGTGTTGAGGACGGTGTGCGCCCCATCCTCTTCAAGGATGAGTGTTGAGGACGGTGTGCACGCCCCATCCTCTTGAAGGATGAGTGTTGAGGACGGTGTGCACGCCCCATCCTCTTGAAGGGTGAGTGTTGAGGACGGTGTGCACGCCCCATCCTCTTGAAGGGTGAGTGTTGAGGACGGTGTGCACGCCCCATCCTCTTGAAGGGTGAGTGTTGAGGACGGTGTGCACGCCCCATCCTCTTGAAAGGTGAGTGTCGAGGACGGTGTGCACGCCCCATCCTCTTGAAAGGTGAGTGTCGAGGACGGTGTGCACGCCCATCCTCTTCAAGGTGAGTGTCGAGGACGGTGTGCATGCCCCATCCTCTTGAAGGGTGAGTGTTGAGGACGGTGTGCACGCCCCATCCTCTTGAAGGGTGAGTGTTGAGGACGGTGTGCACGCCCCATCCTCTTGAAGGGTGAGTGTTGAGGACGGTGTGCACGCCCCATCCTCTTCAAGGATGAGTGTTGAGGACGGTGTGCACGCCCCATCCTCTTCAAGGGTGAGTGTTGAAGATGGTGTGCACGCCCATCCTCTTCAAGGGTGAGTGTTGAGGACGGTGTGCATGCCCCATCCTCTTGAAGGGTGAGTGTTGAGGACGGTGTGCACGCCCCATCCTCTTGAAGGGTGAGGTTGAGGACGGTGTGCATGCCCCATCCTCTTCAAGGGTGAGTGTTGAGAACACTGTGCATGCCCCACCCTCTTTATGGTCCATTCTGGTGAGGGTCTGTTTGGAAGATGTTCTTTGTTTCAAAGACTGAAAATAAATCAATGTACAGAAAGATTAATTAGGAAATTAATTAGATTAAGATAGCTTTTTTAAGGATAAATAATATTGACATGCATACCCCATAGAACTTCAAAGGAAAACGTAATGGAAATCCATGGAAGTTTATTTGCCTAGTTGCAAGGGAAAATGGTTGTCTTAATTCTTTTCTTTTCTGTTTTTTTTTTTTTGGAAATATTTTATAGCATATATATCTGCTTTTCTGCTTTGTTCGTATAAAACAGTAACAGAGTCTTGATTCAAGTTATACTTTATGGTTTGGTTTAACTTGCAAGTGATAAATTCGAGATGGGGCTATATATGGTCCAGGTTATTTCGAAAATGCCTCTTGACTGTAAAATTTTACTTCTGACTTGAAAGTTTTGAGTGAAAACATTGCAGCACACTCAGTAGTGTAAAGCTACCTTGCATTGATAGGGTTTGCTTTCGTAATTAAATAAAGCTGATAGCACAATTAATCTTATTCATGGATAAAAATATTGGTTTATTTATTTATTTATTTAGAGAGAGAAAGAGGGAGGGAGGGAGAGAAAGAGAGAGAGAGAGAGAGGTGCTTCAGAGCCAATAGCCACTGCAAATGAATTCCAGACCAATAAGCTACCTTGTGCATTATCTTTATAGGGGTAGTGGGGAATTGATCCCAGGGACTGGCAAATTGAACCTGGTTCCTTAGGCTTTGCAGGCAAGAACCTTACCTGCTGTGCCATCTCTCCAGTCTGATAAATGATTTTTAAATGTATTTTTTCTTTCTTTATTAAAGAGAGAAAGAGAGAGAGAGATGAGAGAAAAGAGAGAATGGACCTCCTGCCATTGAAAATGAACTCCATATACATGCACTACTTTGTACATTTGGCTGTATGTGGGTCCTGGGGAATTGAACCTGGACCATCAGGCTTTGCAAGCCAGTATGTTTAACTGCTGAGCCATCGAGCCATCTCTCCAGCCCATAAAGTGATTTTGTATACCTTTGAAGGCAGTTTGGAAATGGAAACATTCTATAAATGAAGATATTTACATATCTATTTGTGTATGAGAGAGAGATAAAGAGAGGGAGAGGGAGGGAAAGAGGGAGATAGATAGATAGGCAGAGAAAGAACAGGGTTTCCTTATGTAGTCTACGCTGGCGTTGAATTTGAGCTCTTCCTGCCTCAGTACCCTGAGTTCTGGGATAATAGGTGCATGTTACTATACTCAGCTTAAGACGATTTTGTAGAAGCTAAATCAGTATCTTACTATTCTATCCAGGATCTGTAACATTTGTACTATCCATTATTCTTCTGAGATTTGTATCAAGGAAAGCCATCTCACTCATCCCCCAGAGGCCCCAAGTCTTACAGAGTAGGCTCAAGCTGTCGGGTCTCCAGCCTGCCACTTTAGCTGAGCATGCCAGATTAAACCTTGGTTTCTCCTTCCTCTAAAAACAGGTCTTCATCTGTTCCTTGTCTTGGGAGGCAGGGGAGGAGCTCAGTGACTTTGGCCTTGGGTGAAGTTTTTACCTTCTCCTTACCTGTTTTCTTCTCTGAGAGGGGTTAGTGATGGCACCTGTCTCACAGGGTCATAAGGACTGGCTTCACTTATGCATGAAAGTGTTTCCAATAGCACTTGGCATAGAGGTGTGCTTTAATGTCCCATAACAACAACAACAATAATAGCTATCAAGTCAGTAAAGATACAGTGACCTGGGCATATGATTCTTGTGATTCTGTTCACAGTTGTATGTATTGATACCAAATCATCTCCTGTATTTATTTGTTTTTGATGATGGCTATTGTGAAGCAGGAGAGTGCTGGAGAAATGGCTTAGCGGTTAAGGCATTTGCCTGAGAAGCCAAAGGACCCAGGTTCAATTCTCCAGGACCCACGTAAGCCAGATGTACAAGGGGCACATGCATCTGTAGTTTGTTTGCAGTGGCTAGAAGCCCTGGCGTGCCCATTCTCTCTTTGTCTGTCTCTCCTCTATCTCTCTATCTCTGCTTGTAAATAAATAAATAAAATTAAAAAAATATTTTTAAAAAAGAAGCAGGAGAGTCTCCTTTCCATCCTATTTTAAGTCTTTATCCTAATGACTCTCCAATTCACAGTTTTTACAAAGATCTTTCTAACTCTAGACACCTCTTCCAACTGCTCAGTTCAACCTATCTCTGTGATACCTAATCTCAAACTTCCCATATCCCTCTCTCCAATCCACGTGACATTATATTTCACCCAGAGACTTCTCCAGAGTAGCTGCTAGAAGCTCTATCCCTTCCGCGGCATTTGGAAACTCCTCCTTCATTGCATCTCAAATGTATCCCATCAAAAAGTTCTGCAGCTGCTCTGGTCAAAATCACTATCACCTTTAGCCTTGCTTCCTTATCGCCCTGTTTAGACCTTCGAGTATATTCCTAACAGACACGAGTGAGCTTTCAAAAACAAACATGGGGTTGGGGTGTAGCTCAGTTGTAAAGGGCACACCTAGCATGAGCAAGGCTCAGTTCAATCCTCAGCACTGTAAAAACAAAACAAAACAAAACAAAACAAAACAAAACAAAAACACTGCTGTGAAAAATTTGCTATGTAGTCTAAGGGTGGCCTCTAACTCACGGCGATCCTCCTACCTCTGCCTCCCTTTGCACTGGTCATTCCCTGTGCTGGAAAGCCTCTTTGCTCAAAATTATCCCTATAGCTAATCCTCTCACTTTCTTCCAGTATTGGCTTACAGTTAGGATTTCTCACAGGGTTGACCTACTCTGGCCTCTCTGCTTCATTCTGGCCTCCAAGGCTGCCTGATTGAGTGCTTGTTCACTGGGTAAAGTTCCAGAATGTGGGAAAGGAAAATCCACTGTGTTCCCTGAGCCTGGCTGTTCCCTCTGGAGCGCTCCTTCCTCAGATGTTGCTGGAGCTCATGTCTTTAAGTCCTTCACGTTTTCCCTCAGTGGGACATTTCCAAGGAGGCTTGGGTTAGATAGGATTGGAAAGCCAGGCAGATATCAGGAGCTAACGTGTTGTATAGTAGCTTGGAAAACATTTGTCTCTTTTAGCCCAATCAACATACCCTTTTGGCATGTGCAATGTTTTTGCAAATAGAGTTGTCTGAGGGAACCTTGCTGGTGGGGGATTCTAGGAGCTCTGGCCATCTGTTTCTTTGTAACTCAAGGGGCAAAAGTCTAGACAACCATGAAATAGGCATGCACTGTGCTGGCAGCTGCTTGAATCATCAGAACATGCCTTGCCCTGAGCTTCCCGCCTTGGCAAACACTGTGTGTGAGTGTGGGTTGGGGCCCAGATGCTAGTGGATGAGGTGAGTTTGATCTTGTAAACCTGCCCTGAAAGTCAGCACTGATCCATTTGTGTAGCCAAGTGTTTCCACCGCAGCAATGTCTGCAGCTCTCTGGTGTCTCTTATTCTATACTCGAGGGAAGGACTGAGATTGCTGAAGACAGGCTGCAACCTGACATAGCCTGATCCCCTTCTCTGCTCCTGTCCCCCTTCTGCTTCCTAATGTTATAGTCCGCGGTTCTATGGGGACTTGTCTTACTAGTTTGATTCTGCAGGTGGCAGCTTCCTTGAGGATGGATCAGCATAAAAGGGGGGAAGTTGTTTCTTCCATAGCGGTCACAGCAGGAATGGCCTCCTTAAGATACAGCCACATGGATACATTCAGGGACCCTCTTTCATCTCTATTTTTAGCTTAATTCCCTTTCTAGGGGCAACACCTGCCATTCTTATTCACAGACCTGGAGAGAACTCCAGGGACACTCATCTCCTCTGCCCTACAATCGCAAGGATGGTTGTTGCCTTTTTGTTGCTGGGACAGTCCTTGTTTTTATTTTTTTATTAAATTTTTTTTTATTATTTTAAAAATATTCTTATTTATTTATTTATTTATTTATTTATTTATTTATTTATTTATTTATGAGAGAGAGAGAGAGAATGGGCATGTCAGGGCCTTTAGCCACTGCAAATGAACTTCAGACATATGTGCCACCATGTGCATCTGGCTTATGTGGGGAATCAAACCTGGCTCCTTAGGATTCACAGGCAAGTGCCTTAACCACTAAGCCATTTCTCCCGCCCTTGTTTTTATTTTTTGATTCAAGGGAACCAATAGTGAGCCAAAGCCGAGAGAGAAGGATGATATATTTATGGTGCTCATGTAGTAAAAACAGAGTTAGGGAAAGAGCAGGTTTTCACTTTGGGGATGGCAGTATTCAAAGAAAAAGCTTGCCAAATGGCTAGAGATATCCTACTCTCTTTCCAAAGATACTCCTTGGAGACTGGGGACCCAGGCACAGTTGTTACATATTTGGTCCAGGTTGCAGGGAGTGCCTGATGCAGTGCTTAGGGGTTCCTGACACACCCAGTTCCATTCCTCACTCTTGCTAAACAGTCCTAAGGAACACAGTGGATATGAAAATGCTAACCCAGAAGAAAGCACACGATGCTGAACAGTGGGACATTAAGGTGAAGAGTTGTTATCTAATACTATCTTAAAAGGTCAGCGCCAAATGTCTTCTTTGAAATTTTGAGTTCATTCTAGCCCTTATCAGGCTTTCTACTGAATTCTATTCACCTTATTCACCTTTGCTGAATTTCTTACTTGTTTTTAAATTTTAAATCTATCTTTTTTTTTGAGGCAAGCCCCTCAAAAACACTTGCCCCCCCTTTTTTTAATGAGAGGGAAAGACAGAGAGAGCGAGAGAGAGAGAGAGAGAGAGAGAGAGAGAATTGGCGTGCCAGGGCCTCCAGCCACTGTAATTTAACTCCAGATGTGTGTGCCACCTTATGCACATGTTCAAACTTGCACACTTGCATCACCTTGTGTGTCTGGCTTATGTGAGACCTGCAGAGTTTGAACATGGGTCCTCAGGCTTCACAGGCAAGTGCCTCAATCGTTAAGCTGTCTCTCCAGCCCTAAATCTACCTCTTATTATAGTGCTGGGAATTGATATCAGGATCTCATGCACAATTGGCAGGCTCTCTACCACTGAGCTTCATCCCAGTCCAGCCCTAGCTGTTTGTTGTGAAAACAACCAAGAGAATAATGAGTGAAGGTTTGCTCTTCTTTGCCCATCCTCTGTCCTGGCACCATGCTCTTGGGTGATCCATTAGTTACCCAGTGAAATGAACAGTGTATGGGAAAGACCTGGTCAGAGGTGTGGAAGGAGTCTGAAATTTGAAGTCATCTGAGCTGGAGTAGTCAGGTCTAAGTAGACCTTGATGGGCAGCTTGGAAGCTGGGAAGCAAGCTGGGAAGCAGTGAGCAAGGAGGGCCTTTGCTGAACAGGGGATGCAGCAAACAGAATCACAGATGTGAATACAGGTTTGATTTAGGCAGTAACACAAAGCCATGAACAGTGGAAAGTGAGACAGAACTTGTGAACTGGGCCAGGCAGAGGGTCTCAAAGACCAGGATTCTGGCTGAAATAGTATACAGGCAGTGAGAGCCCGAATAGAGCTCTGCCTCTGAGGTGCTTGCAAGGTCACTTCATGTGTGGTTGCTGGTCCTCCCTGTACATGTACATTGTCCTTTGTATTATGAAATGATCTAGTCCTCTTTCTCAAATCTGGGATGGCCTTAATGACATTGACCGTTGCAGAAACAGCTTTCTGAGAGTTCTCAGGCTTTGTCATAAGAAGCCTTGTAGCTTCCTCCCAAGTCCCTCTGACTGCTCAAACTTGGGCTGTTCCTTCTTGTGATGGAGTGGCTTGCCTGGCATGCACAAGGACCTGCTTTGATCCCCAATACCACGAAAAGAGGATGGAGGGACAGGGGAGATGTCTCAGTGGGTAAAGTGCTTGCCTTGTAAGCGTGAGGACCTGAGCTCAGATCCTCATTACCCACGTCCGAGGCAGGCATGTGGAGCTTCCTATAACTCCAGTGCTAGGAGTGCGGAGGTGAGAAAGGGAGTCCCCAGGGCTTTAGTCTAGACAAATAGGTGCGCTCCCGTTTCAGTGAGAGATCTTGTCTCAAACACTAAGGTGGAGAATGACTGAAGAAGATATCTGACGTTGACTTCTGGTCTCCACACATACACGCACATACATGCACATGCACCCCTCCACACACATGCACAACCACACATGCATGTAAAAAAAAAAAGAAATGGGATCCTGGACTACATGCATATCTTGCTGGATCAAATCTATTCCTGACTTCCATGATAAGCTAGTAACTTAGGCACTTTGAATTTAGTTTTCTGTTTCTTACAAGTAAATGACACAGAGGAGTCCTGAATGAGTCTTTGGTTCCAGTGCTTGTCTCTTAACTGGGATCAGGGCGGTGCCTGCTCACTGCCTTCCTTATCTCTCTGTCTTTCATGAATGCTCTCAGTGACTGACTTACAGAGACAGAGAGAGAGAGAGAGAGAGAGAGAGAGAGAGAGAGAAAGAGAGAGAGAGAGAGAGAGGGAATGGGTGCACCAGGGCCTCCAGCCACTGCAAACGAACTCCAGATGCTTGTGCCCCCTTGTGCATCTGGCTTATGTGGGTCCTGGGGAATTGAACCTGGGTCCTTTGGCTTTGCAGGCAAGTGCTTAACCGCTAAGCCATCTCTCCAGCCCAAGTGTCCCCTTTCTTTTGCTCCAGATGGAAGTATTCTGCCCCGCCATCCCCCATCTTGGTCCATGTCCACTAAGAAATAGCTCTCCTTAGCTGGGTGTGGTGGTGCACACCTTTAATCCCAGCACTCGGGAGGCAGAGGTAGGAGGATTGCCGTGAGTTTGAGGCCACCCTGAGACTTCATGGTGAATTCCAGGTCAGCCTACGCTACAGTGAGACCCTACCTCAAAAAACCAATAATAATAATAATAATAATTAATAAATAAATAAAAAGAAAAATCTCTCCTTAAACTGTCAACTACCTTCATGGATTTCTGAAGCTCTCCTTCTATTTGTCTCTAGGCTAGTCTTTTTTTTCTGTTACTCTGACCCTCCCTCACCAGTTCACACAGTGGCAGCCTCCAGTTCGCCATTTTACCTGGAAGTCTGAACTGTCAAGTACTTACATTATTTGGGAACCCATTCCTTTTTATTCTCTTTATGCTTTAGAGTCACTCTACCCTTTATTTTATGTACCTCAAATGTGTACCTTTTTTAGGTTAGCAATGACTGCCAACGTAGCCAACCAACCAACCAACCAACCAAAATCTCTTTTCAAATAGAGGAAAGATTTTACTCAGTTGAAGCCAATAAATTAGCTCTTAGTTATAAATGAGTGTGGACAGCGTTTGGGCCTGATCCTCTGGGGTTAAACTGACTGACCCGTGAGACTTGACCTTTCACCTCTGGGATGGCTCTGGGGTCTGTGGTAACAGGCTCAGAGAGCGTCCAATGAGACTTACATGTTGTTTCCTCCCTCACTTCTTGGACTTCCTGTCTCCAGGGATTTTGAAGGACATATCTGCCTGGGTATTTCTTGGCTCTGGCATATAATAACTTGAAAGGTGTGTGGGTCTTCCAAAATGAAATCAACCTCATGACCAAAACACTTAAAGTCACTAACCTAGAGTAAGTTTATTATTTTTTTTTTCCCCAGGCAGAGTCTCCTTCTGGCCCAGGCTGACTTGGAACTCACTCTGTAGTCCCAGGCTGGCCAAAAAACTCGTAGTAATCCTCCTACCTCTGCTTCCTGAGTGCTGGGATTAAAGGTGTGTGTCACCACGCCTAGCTTAGAGTAAATATTATTTTGGGGCTCTGAGAGGTTCTGCTATAATTGCCTCATCTGTTTTGTCATATTGGGAGGGCAGAAACTCTCATTGTGAAGGCAGGGTGTGTATATGTATCAGGGCCTTGGTTTAGGAAGCTTCTATCTATCTGTCTGTCTATTATCTATCTATCTATCATATAGCATCTATTATTTATTTTGGTGATGAGGATTGAACCCAAGGCCTTGTACGTGATAGGCAAGTGTTCTACCACGGAGCTAAAGTAACTCTACCACTTGAGACAGGGTGTTGCTATATATATCAGGCTGGCCTCAAAATCATTATTTTTCTACCTCCATTTCATGAGTGCTGGGTTGACAGGTGTGTGAGCCATCACATCCAGAGAGGAAGTTCTAATTTAGAGACATTAACCTCACAAATACAGATAACAAGCCCAGATGCCTGTCTGTCCCCATCCTGTTGTAGAGGTGCTTCTACATTCTGCTTCTACATTCCTCATGTTCAAGGGGATCAGAACAGTATTTTGTTGTTGTTGTTGCTCTTCTCTTCTTCCTTCCTTTCTTTCTCTCTCTTTCTTTCTTTCTTTCTTTCTTTCTTTCTTTCTTTCTTTCTTCTTTCTCTCTTTCTTTCTTTTCTTTCTTTCTTTCTTTCTTTCTTTCTTTCTTTCTTTCTTTCTTTCTTTCTTTCTTTCTTTCTTTCCTTCTTTCTTTCTTTTTGTTGAGACAGGGTGTCTCTCAAGGTACAGGTTAGTTTGGAACTCACTATGCAGAGCAAGCTGGCGTCAAACTTGCAGTGGACCTACCTTCTGCCTCAGCTTCTCAAGGACCACAGGGTGACCTACTAAGCCCCAACAGCTACTCACCGCATACAAATCCAGTCCAGCCCAGGCTCAGGGCACTGGGCAAGCAAGAAACCTGAGTTCTAGGTGATCTTTGACTTTCAGTCCTTTGACTTTGGAAAGCCACTTGTGGATACTTTCATGTGAGTTATAACTTCCACTTACAGGGCTGTGGGAAATGAAAAGGGTCATGAGGCAGCCCTTGGACGTCTGGGTGGCCTTAGGTCTGTGTGTCTCACTCAGCCTTTGTGTTCTCACAGATGAACATTTTGAGTGGAACGCTTAAAGCCATCAAAAGTGAATGTCGGTTAAAAAGAAAGCCAGGTTTGGAAAATTCCAAATAGATCCTCTCTTTAGATCCTAAGTCCAGGGGCCTAGCTTCTTCTTCTAGCAGCCTGTGGGGAAGGTCTGACAGCACAAGCACTAACAGATGCAGCAGGAGGAGAAGCCTCCAGCGCAGGCTCTGCTGCTTGCTGACCAGCATGTTAGGGACTCAGAGGTTATTTGGTTAATTCAATACTTGTAGACAGATAGAAGATAATTACAAGGGAAAAAAACATTAGCTTTGGGACATGATTTGCCTAGACTGGCTGTCTAGAATGATCTAATTATTAAGCGAACCATCTTCACTTGAGGCGAGGGAGTTTAGGGTGTTATGGTTGGGGCTATATCCTTGGGAACAATGTTTGAAGTCATAGAGTATATCCACGGTTTCTTGTAAGAGGAGCTTTCTCCACTCCCCACCCCAGTCTTCCTCAGCGAGCTATGTTTAGAGAGAATGCAACCTAAAATGTCTAGGCCCTCACTGCATTTCTACTGGAGGGTATACATACATTCTTCATGTTGCCAGTGCATTTAGGGATGGGGCTGTTTAGCATTACCATGTATCATCAACTTTTCCTTAACCCCCTTTTCATCCATTAACAAGGGGAGACAGATTATGGCCTATAACCATAGTCTTCACAAAAAAAAAAAACACAAAAAAAACGAAAGAGGAAATTGGGTGATTGCGCTCTTATTTATTCATCTTCATTGACTTTCTAAATTTTCCAGATTACCGTGGGGGTGGTATGCCCACCAGGGTGGTTAGCATTCTATTGATGTGGGAATCTATTTCTTGCTCCCCAGGCCTTCTAATGGGAGTGCCACACTGATTTCTTTAAATTAAACCTCTCAGAGCAGCCCAGCTAAGAGGTAGAGTTGTGCTACTTACGGGCCTGACTCGCAGTCAACATGGATTCACTGCTGTTACCTATTCTCTGCCGTTAAAATGGCAGCCTATTATCCTAAGGGTGGAAGAAAGCACAGTAGAAAGCGGAAAAATAAAGTAAGTCTGCGGTGTATTGTTCTCAGGGCAAAAGGTTTCAAATCTAAAAGCACAACAAAAGAGTGGACAGAAAGAGCTTTTTGTCATCCGAAGGGGAAAAAAATTCCTCTCTTTGCCAAAGCTCTTCTCTTCTTGGAAAAGATAAAGAGCTTTTTTTTTTCCCTACAAGGTTAAAAACACACACACACATGCACACACACACAAGGAAATAGGGTTCCATTCCCGGGTCAGGACCTGCTATTTCTCAAGAGTACAGAGGACCCTTGCATGTTCTGTCACTTATAGGAGAGAAGCATTTACTAGAAAAGTGAGGCATGCTTGGAACAGGGACATAATCCCCCCTTTTCCTCCAAACAGACAATGACAGTTCAGTAGAGGGGAACTGGTTCATTCTGACAGGACCAAAAAGTAGTGTTCTAATTTTCATTGTATTCTTGCTTCAAATTGTCTTTCCCTGATGGTTAAAGCCTTCCTGTGCAGAGTACTTAATAAACTGATTTTAGAACAACTAGGTTTGAGGTTGTGAGGCGATCTGAGGCTTCAATCCAAATCTAGTTCACTGGAAAGAAAGACCAGTCGTACGGTTCACGTGAAACAGCATGGATTTCCATGGCACAGTGGCTCCCAAGCCTTCCTTCCACACACAGAATCACCTGCAGGGCTTGTTAAAGCCAAGATGGAGAGAGACATTCACATGGACCTCACAGATTGGTGGTTCTCAAACTTCAGGTGGGACAGAAGCACTTGAAAGTCTTGTTAACCCACACATGACCGAGCCCCACCTTCCCTGCTTTCCACGTTAATTCCACAGGGCAGGATCTGTGAATGTGTACTTCCAGCAAGTTCTTGAGTGATGCAAAGCCACTGGTGGAGCAGGGCTGGTTGAAATGCCCAGAACCATCCTGACTTGTGCCAGGTCTGAAAAGCAGGACCAAGGACAAACAGAATTGCTGGTTGAGCTTCTCAGGGTCGATCTGTCCTGATCTGGCTTGTGGACTCAGTTCTCATCTGGGCTCCAATTGTTAAACACATCACAACAGGAAGATTCTTCTAGACATTACAAAGAGGACTTCTAAAGAAAAATAGAGAGGTTTTGAGATGGAAAAGGTACAAATGGCACAATATTTTCATATAGGTCCTGTGCAATAGAATTTTTCTTCTCCTAATTTTCCTTACATAGTCCTGATTCTTCCTCTTTCTTTCTTATATATATATATATATTTAAAGATATTTATTTATTTATTTGAGACAGAGAAAGGAGGGAGGGGGTGAGAGAGAATGAGAATGGGCATGTCAGGGCCTTTAGCCACTGCAAAAGAACTCCAGATGCATGCACTACCATGTGCATCTGGCTTACGTGGGACCTGGAGAATCAAACCTGCTCCTTAGGCTTCTCAGGCATGCACCTTAACTGCTAAGCCATCTCTCCAGCCCTCTTCTCTCTTTCTTTGTGAGAGAGGGAAAGACTGTGTGTGTGTGTGTATGGGTGCACCATGACTCTTACTGATGCAAACAAACACTGCTTTGGGCATCTGGATTTATGTGGGAACTGGGGAATTGAACCTGGACCAGCAGGCTTTGCAATCAAGTACTTTTAACCTCCCCAGCCCAGTCCTGATTTTCTTGAATCTATGAGTAACTTATTTATAAGGAGGGTTGGATTTAATTTTTATACTCAGTGCTGCTCCTACTTAAGCCTTGAGGTTTTCTAGTCCTTTAATTCCTCTTTAGTTAACAGAAAACCACTTCACTTTTTTTTTTTTTTTTTTTTGAAGGATCTTTTTCTAGTCCAGGCTGATCTGGAATTCACTCTGTAGTCCTAGGCTGGCCTCGAACTCACAGTGATTCTACCTCAGCAACTTGAGATTTTCATCGGTGGTGGGATGTCACACAGCATGCAGACGTTAGCTAGGACTGTGGTGGTATTATAAAGGTGAGAGCAGAGGAAGAAGTCTCCGAGTTTGTGTCTTTCAGTTGCTTCTATCTACAGATAAGTAAATACAGCCCTGAGTATTCAAAGAAGGGGACTCTGGGACAAATGGCAAAGTTCTAGCATGGCCAACTGGTGATGGATGTGGGCAGAGGGGTAGCTGCCGTGTGAAGGGGCTGTGTGTCCTGTGTGCGTTGGCTTTTTAGGCTGATGTCACACTGACATGTAGACATGCCTCCATGACCTGGTATGTGGAAACAGGGCAGAAGAATACATTGTTGGATCTGGCAACTGAACCATGCAACCCCTTCCCTGGGATTTCATGGAGTCTCATTGATTGGGAGGCCAGCCAACTTGCCGTCTGCTCCTGAGCGTGGGTGAGAAAATGGGAGGAAAGAACTGTGTGACAAAGAGAGGAGGAGGACAAATGGAATCCGTGAGGAGCAGAACATCTGTCAAAGGGTTTGAGGAAAAGGAAAGTGAGCCTCAATTTAAAATATACCATCTATAGCAGACCAGGACTTTCGTGTGTATCATGTCATCGTTAGTCCTGTGCTGGCCCTGGGCCTGTTGGTTCTCAAGTGTCATCACTGCACTGTGCCACAGGGGAGCCAATCTAAGGGGCTGGTATCCCATGATGCATCTACATGGTTGTCTAGTGGAAAGCACTGCTTGCGCTGAAGGTGGGGGAAGGGAAACTCGAACCTCCACCTCTCAGGCTACACAGGCACTAGCTGTCAGATCAGATAGGAAGGGCCCAGCTTCTTCCTGTGACCCTGGACTCCACTGTTCTCTTTTGCCTCTCATCTTAGGGAGGGAAGATGTTTCCTGCCTATTTTGCCTCCCTCTTCCTCTGTAGACATAATTTCTCGACTTAGGTTCTTTCTGTTGTAAATACTTAAAAGTAGTTTTTGCTTATCGGCTAGATTCTGGCTGCTACAGACTATAGTTATTATTTTTAGCGAATTTATGAGGAGACTGAGGTTTGTGCAGGTTAACTAGCATGCCCAAGGTCATCACACCTAGCAAGCGATGGGATCACTGATCAAAATACCACCACCGAGCTCATATTCCCACCATACCAGCACAGATCCTCTCCGAATGAAGATGAGGCAATTAAGGAAAAGGAAGACAAAAAAATTTGTTTATGCATGCCTGAAACAGTAGTGATGAGAAGGCAGCGTGAAAGCATTGCTTTAATCTCAAGTAACCTCTGATAGGGTGCCTGTTGTTCTGTGAACCTAAATCTTGGGGAATTGATTCAACTCAGGCCCCGGTGCTCGTTTTTTCTTATTGCTCATTTTCTTGGTTGATCACAAGGGGTTACTTATTTTCCACTCATCTCGCCGCAGCTTGTGAGAGTGTGGCCTGAGCCTTGTGTTGGAACTCGGGTTGCTATGGCAACTTTTGACTGGAGGCGCATGGATCATGAAGGTTCATTAAAGAGAATTCTCCTGTACTACCTCTGGGCTCACTCTGCATGACAATCCAAGAAAGGCTCATTAGTTTTTGTATTAGTCAAGGCTCTCTGGAGAGGAGAGTGTGTGTGTCTTAATATTTGAAGAGTAGGGGCAGGGGAAATGGCTTAGTGGTTAAGGCATTTGCTTGCGAATTCTAAGGACCCTGGTTCGATTCCCCAGGACCCAGGTAAGCTAGCTGCACAAAGGGGCACAGTGGCTGGAGGCCCTGGCGTGCCCATTCTCTCTTTCTCTCTACCTGCCCCTTTCTCTCTCTCTCTCTCTGAAATAAATAAATAAATAAATAAATAAATAAATAAATAAAATATTTGATGAGTAGAGGGAAGTGGTCCTCCAGCACTGGATCCCGGAACAGTAACATCAGTTTCAGTTAAGAAATTGTTAGAAATGCAAACTCTTGCCTCATCCTGAACTTCCCGAATCAGAAACTCTGGAGAGGGCTCTGGAATTCTGTGCTTTCACAAGCCCTACCAGCCCATTCTGCTGCAGCTGCACACTTGAAAACCAGTGATGCAGTGTTTCTCAAATTTGGACCCATGAGACTTCATGGGTCAGCGAATATATCACTTACTTTCTCATGGCTGGGATGAAATCCTTGGCCGGAAGCAGCTTAAGGAAGGAGACAGTTTATTTTCAGCTTGCAGTGTAGAGGAGCGGTCTACTGTGGCAGGGAAAGGAAGTAGGGGCAGACAGCGGGCACCATCACAGTAGAGGAGCACCAGCAGTGAGTGCCGGTGCTCAGCTAGCTTTCTCCTTTTACACAGTCCAGGAACCCAGCCCATGGGAGAGTGCCACCCACAGTTAGGGTTAGGGTTCCCCACCTGATCTAGAAAATTCCTCACAGTCATAGCTCGAGATTTGTTTCCATGGTGAGTCTAACTCCTGTCACATCGACAACCACAGATGTATCGTCACAGCAAAGGTATTGTGTGCATTCTATAGCCATTTCTTCAGAATTGAAGTCTCCCTCCTAGCGGGAGGACAGAAGCTCCTAAGAACTTCCAGGCTCCAGAGACTAGAAAGTTAGCAGATCCCTTCCGAAGTTTAATAAGCAGCAAGCAACTTCCAAGAAGGAGGAGGCCCTTCAGGGGAGGTGCCCGTATGTTGGTTAGGAGCTCTGTGGACGCTGCTTCTGTGAGGCATTGCCCATGCCAGGGTGGGCCTTTGGGTGGTGCAGCTGCCTTTGAGTCACTTGTGCTCTTGTAAGTAGCCCCTCACCATACTCTTGTACAAATGCCGCTTATAAATGATTAGCCATGCTAGACCTGGGTAGAATCATTTCTTTAGTCTTGTTGGTCCTCTATCTGGGGTGAAGAGACATTTGTTCATGTCTTCCCAGGAAAAATTCTACAATATGTAGAGATACAGGATTTTGTTAGCAAATAACTTTAAAAAAACGAGCCATTTTATTTTGACAGAGAAAGCTATTATAAGTAGTTCTAGGTAACTTAACCATTATATTAGTATATAAACATACTATTTCATTGTCCATAGTTTTAGGTTTTGGCTTTTAAAGAATATATTTTAGTTTTATTTATTTATTTGAGAGAGAGAGAGAAAGAGGGAAGGAGGGAAGAAGGAAGGGAGAGAGGGAGAGAATGGGCATGCCAGGGCCTCCAGCTACCGCAAATGAACTACAGACACTGCACCATCTTTTGCATTTGGCTTTATATGGGTCCTATGGAATTGAACCTGGGTCCTTTGGCTTTGCAGGCAAGCACCTTAACTGCTAAGCCATCCCTCCAGCCTGGTTTTTGTTTTTGTGCTAGTACGGAATAGAATTACTTTGCCACAGGCTGATGAAATTCATTTGTGCAAAGTGAAGGCGAGGTGAGTAATGTTATTGCAAGTAGTTTGAACCTAGAGAAGTGATAGAAAATGGAGCCATCACTTAGTATGGTACAATATGCAAGCCAGATAGGAGAGACATGCCTCAGCTGTCAATGTCTATTCAGGCATGATTCAGTTTCAGCAAACAGAATCGCCTCTCATATCAGGTTCATGGTGAAAGCTTCATTTTTACTGGTTTTTGTAGGTTTGAATGTTTAATTTGCAAGCTTATTTTGGTTTTGTAGTTGCTTACATGCAGAAATCCAAGGACCTTAAACTGAAACTTATATTTGCATGTATTTAAGTAGCATAATAATGAAAATAATTTATGTTTTTGTTTTGTGGTACTGGGGATTGAACCTAGGACTTCACATGGGGGAGGCAGGTGATACATCACTAAGCTATCTCAGCCCATGAAAATAACTTAAATGAGCTTTAGGGGTCCATAAAAGCTTGTCTCTTGTAAAAGGAATATATAGTAACATAGAAGTTGAGAGAGATTTGCTAATTGAAGTCACTCAGTAAATCAGGCTGACTGAGGTTTCATTTGTTTGTTTTTTTAAGGTAGGGTTTTGTTTTAGTCCAGGCTGACCTGGACTTCACTATGTCGTCTCAGGGTGGCCTCAAACTCATGGCGATCCTCCTACCTCTGCCTCCAAGTGCTGGGATGAAAGGCGTGTGCCACCACGCCCAGCCTGAGGTTTCATTTTTGATGTGTGTATCCTTCTTTCTTCTGTGTTTCCTTCCTTCTCTCCCTTCCTCTCTACCCCCCATTATCCCTCTTTTCTTTCTCCTCTCCTGCCATGTTGGGGCGCAAACCCAGCGTCCTTTGTAAAAACTACACAAATACTCTACCACTGAGCAACATCCCCAGCTCAGTCTTGTGGATTCCTTAAGAAAACATTTTATTGAGCTACACTTACATGCCAGCATAATATGCCATTTTCAGGTATATAGTTAAGTGTGTTTTAGTAGTTTACATAGCTATACAATCTAATTTATCCTCTATCCAAAATTACAGAACATGTTAATCACCTTAAAAAACAAACAAACAAACAAACAAACAAACAAACAAAACCCTGTTGTCATGAGTAGGGTTTTTCCTTATTTACTAGTCCCAAACAGCCTCTAATATGCCTTTTGTTCTAGGGATTTACCTATTCTGGATATTTTCATATTGCAAAGTGAAGGCGGTGAGTAATGTTATTGCAAGTAGTTTGAACCTAGAGAAGTGATAGAAAATGGAGCCATCACTTAGTATGGTACAATATGCAAGCCAGATAGGAGAGACATGCCTCAGCTGTCAATGTCTATTCAGGCATGATTCAGTTTCAGCAAACAGAATCGCCTCTCATATCAGGTTCATGGTGAAAGCTTCATTTTTACTGGTTTTTGTAGGTTTGAATGTTTAATTTGCAAGCTTATTTTGGTTTTGTAGTTGCTTACATGCAGAAATCCAAGGACCTTAAACTGAAACTTATATTTGCATGTATTTAAGTAGCATAATAATGAAAATAATTTATGTTTTTGTTTTGTGGTACTGGGGATTGAACCTAGGACTTCACATGGGGGAGGCAGGTGATACATCACTAAGCTATCTCAGCCCATGAAAATAACTTAAATGAGCTTTAGGGGTCCATAAAAGCTTGTCTCTTGTAAAAGGAATATATAGTAACATAGAAGTTGAGAGAGATTTGCTAATTGAAGTCACTCAGTAAATCAGGCTGACTGAGGTTTCATTTGTTTGTTTTTTTAAGGTAGGGTTTTGTTTTAGTCCAGGCTGACCTGGACTTCACTATGTCGTCTCAGGGTGGCCTCAAACTCATGGCGATCCTCCTACCTCTGCCTCCAAGTGCTGGGATGAAAGGCGTGTGCCACCACGCCCAGCCTGAGGTTTCATTTTTGATGTGTGTATCCTTCTTTCTTCTGTGTTTCCTTCCTTCTCTCCCTTCCTCTCTACCCCCCATTATCCCTCTTTTCTTTCTCCTCTCCTGCCATGTTGGGGCGCAAACCCAGCGTCCTTTGTAAAAACTACACAAATACTCTACCACTGAGCAACATCCCCAGCTCAGTCTTGTGGATTCCTTAAGAAAACATTTTATTGAGCTACACTTACATGCCAGCATAATATGCCATTTTCAGGTATATAGTTAAGTGTGTTTTAGTAGTTTACATAGCTATACAATCTAATTTATCCTCTATCCAAAATTACAGAACATGTTAATCACCTCAAAAAACAAACAAACAAACAAACAAACAAAACCCTGTTGTCATGAGTAGGGTTTTTCCTTATTTACTAGTCCCAAACAGCCTCTAATATGCCTTTTGTTCTAGGGATTTACCTATTCTGGATATTTTCATATATGGTTTCTTTTACCTGACATGACTTTTTTTTTTTTTTAATGCAGAAGGGTTTCATTTATTTAATGTTTAAAACATGAAAAAATAGTTTGACATCTAAAAACACATACTCAAGTAGCAAAGGCATGAAGGGAATGATTAAGAAAAGTTTAGGTTTGTGGTGAACTGGGGGAGAGACAGTTTTCCCTTTCGTCTGTATGTAGGGAATTCTATTTATTTATTTATTTATTTATTTATTTATTTATTTATTTATTTATTTATGAGAGAGAGCGAGAGAGAGAGAATGGGTGTGCCAGAGCCTCTAACCACTGCAAATGTGGGTCCTGGAGAATTGAACCTGGGTCCTTTGACTTTGCAGGCAAGCACCTTAACTACTGAGCCATCTTCCCAGCCCCAGTGTTCCCTTTTTAAATCCAGGCCTGAAGGCATTCACTGCAATATTAACTGCTAATATTTATGTGTGTACCATTACAGTACAGTCTTGCTGTAGCATGTGTGTACCCCAACACAAATACAACTGACTTGCTAAATAAAAAATACTGATGAGCAAGGTATATAGACACAGTAGACATGGGCTGGGGGCATTCTGTAGATGAATTCCTTTCCCACTTCTCAGTAGAGGATGACATGACATTTTTAAGGCTCATCCATTGTTAGTATGTAGCAGGATTTCATCCTTTACAAAATATTAATTATTTATTTGGAGAGAGGGTTTGGGCATGCCCGAGCCTCTTGCCACTGCAAACAGACTCGTGTACCACATTGTGTGTCTGGATTTACATGAATACTGGGAAATTGAACCCAGGTAGTCAGGCTTTGCAAGCAAGTACCCTTAACTACAAAGCAATATGTCCACCTCATTCCTTTTTTAAAAAAATTACAGAACAACATTCAATACAAGAATATTCCAAATTTATTTATCTACATATTTATTGGATGGACATCTGGGTATTATAAATAATGCTGCTTTGAACATTCATATGTAAGTTTTGTATAAATTTGTGTTTTCAATTTTATATGCCTATGAATGAAATTGCTATGTCATAAGATAACTGTGTTTAACATTTTGAAGAACTGCTAAAGTGTTGTCCACAGTGGCTGTAGTATTTTACATTCCTACCAGCAATGCATAACGATTCCAATTCCAGGCTGGAGAGATGGCTTAGTAGTTAAGGCGCCTGCTTGCTAAACCTAAGAAAGCCTGTTTGATTCTCCAGGTCCCACGTTTAGCCAGACGCAAAAAGTGACGCAAGGGCGCAATGCCAAACTTGCCCACAAGGGGAAGCATGCATCTGGAGTTTGTTCACAGGGGCCGAGAAGCTGCTGGGGTGCCCATTTTTTTTCTCTCTCTCTCTGCCTCTTCCTCTCTGTCTCTGTCCCCCCCCCCAAAAAAAAGATTCCAATTCCTCCACTTCCTCTGCAATAGTTGTTTATCTTTTAAAAAATATTTTTAAAATATTTATTTGTTTGCAAGCAGAGGGAGCTAGAGAGAAGAGAGACAGACTGAGAGAATTGCTTTGCCAGAGCCTCCAGCTGCTGCAAACAAACTCCAGATGCATGCTCCTCTTTGTGCATTTGGTTTTATGTAGGTAGTGGGGAATCAAACCTGGATTGTTAGGCTTTGTAGGCAAGCACCTTAGCAGCTGAGCCATTTCTCCAGCCCAGTTGTTTACCTTTTTAAAAAAATTAATTTTTAAATTATTTTTTATTTATTTTTGGAGAGAGACACAGAGAGAGACAGACAGAGAGTGAGAGGGAGGCAGATAGATGGATGCACTAGCAGTCTCTCAGCTGCTGTGAATGAAATCCAGATGTGTGCGCCCCCTTGTGGTCAAGTGCGGCATTGCACCCTTGCGTCACTTTGCATCTGGCTAAACATGGGACCTGGAGATTGGAACCACTGAAGATTGGAACCAGCGTTCTTAGGCTTAGGAGGCAGGTGCCTTAACCCCTAAGCCATCTCTCCAGCCCTAAAAAAATATTTTATTGTGATTCATTTATTTGAGAGAGAATGAGCGTGCCAGGGCCTCCAGCCCCTGCAAACAAACTCTAGAGGCATGCACCATCTTGTATATCTGGCTTATGTGGGTTGTAGGGAATCGAGCCTTGGTCCTTTGGCTTTGCAGGCAAGTGCCTTAACCACAAAGCCATTTTTCCAGCCCTTGTTTATCTTTTTGATGGTAGTTCTTAGTAGATGTGAAGTAGTTTTGAATTGCAATTTCATGTTGACGGATGATGTTGGACATCTGTTCATGTGTTTGTTATCCATTGCATCTTCTTTGGAGAAATACCACTCAAATGGTCTTGTTTCTCTCTCTGGGTGTCTGTGAATATGTTGGGAGTCAAATTGTGCATGATAGGCCTGTGCTATAGTGCTGAGCCCTAGTCTTCTTATTTGTTTTAAATTGAGTTACTGGTCATCTTGTTGAGTGGTAGCAACTTACATATTTTAGTTTATAGATCCTTATTACATACATGATCTGAGAATATTTTCTCTCGTTTTGTGCCTTGTTTCATTTTTGCTGATAATGCCCCTTGATGTATAGCTTTTTAATTTTCAAGTCTAATTCATGTTTTTTTTTTTTTTTTTTTTTGGTTTTGCAAGGTAGGGTCTCACTCTGGTCCAGGCTGACCTGGAATTAACTATGTAGTTCAGGGTGGCCTCAAACTCTTGGCGATCCACCTACCTCTGCCTCCCGAGTGCTGGGATTAAAGGTGTGCGCCACCACGCCCAGCTATTTTTTAACTTGGTTGCGCTTCATGACGGGTGTCAGAGCTCAGGCGCTTGTTGACTAGCTTTGATCACCACAGCAGTGTGCTGAGGCAGAGCACGTCCTGACTTCAAAGCCTTCACCTGGCAGTTGCACTCTTGTGGATGTTCACATTTCATGGCCATAGAATGAATGCCACATGGTTGCACCTAATTTAAGGCAGCAGAAAGATGTAAACTTTCTCCCCCACCCTCAGGATGTTTTTCTGTAGCTTAGGGTGGCCTCCAACTTGAGATCCTCTTGTCTCAGCCTCCCTAGTGCTGGGATTATAGGCATGTACTTCTGTTCTTGGCTAAGAAGTGCAAATCTTACCATGTGTCTAGAAATGGGGAAAACAAAAAAGATTGGGTAAAATAGTACTCATATTTGAAAAACACAAAACTTAAGATCATGAAAACCTAATGCATTTGGTTTTTGTTAGAATCAAATGATTTGGCTTGCCAGGCATGGTAGTGCACACTTTTAATCCCAGCACTCAGGAGGCAGAGGTAGAAAGATCATTACCGTGAGTTCAAGTGTGTGAGTACTGGGATTAAAGGCATGTGCCACCACACCCAGCTTTAAAAAAATTATTTATTTATTTGAGAGAAAGAGGCAGAGAGAGAGAGAGAAAGAGAGAGAGAGGGAGGGAGATTGAGAGAGAGAATGGGCACACCAGGGTCTCCAGCTACTGCAAATGAACTCCAGATGCATGCACCTCCTTGTGCATCTGGCTTACATGGGTCCTGGAAAGTTGAACTGGAACCTTTGGCTTTGCAGGCAAACGCCTTAACCACTAAGCCATTTTCCAGCCCTGTTTGTTTTTTTTTTAACACTATCTTTTGCATGAATGAATAAGGATAGCTTAAAGCTTAGTAGTACCAGGATTTCTCTTTTTTATTTTGTTCTGAGTGTCCCCAATGGCCTTGAACATGCTGAATTTTCTAATCTATAGAAGAGCTTTGAGCATTATTGCTTTCTTAATAGTCCTAGGTCATAATATATTTTTCTAAGGTACATTTAAGGCCTGCCAACTATGTAGGATTTTGTAAAATGTTGGCCTGAGTTTTACTTAATGTCACTTTAGAAAGTAGAATCCATCAAAACAATCTATTCTTTATATCTCTCTAAATTGCTAGGATCTGGTCAATTTGAAAAATCTTGGCACTTGATTTCAAATTATACATTATACTTTTTTACATGGTTTGACTGATGTCACAAACTTTTATTTGAAACACACACAATACATTGAATAATTAATCAATTAATTAATTAATGTATTTATTCATTTATTTTTGAGGTAAGGTCTCACTCTAGCTCAGGCTGATCTGGAATTCACTATATAGTCTCAGGGTGGCCTTGAACTCACGGCGAACCTCCTACCTCTGTCTCCCAAGTGCTGGGGTTAAAGGTGTGTGCCACCATGGCTTCCTATTGGTTGTCCATAATATTTTTAGTGTAACACTATTGCAACATATATAATAAGTCTTTCTTAAACTTGATAATCAAATCTTTCTTTCTTTTTTTGTTTGTTTTTTGAGGCAGAGTCTCACTCTAGCTCAGGCTAACCTGGAATTCGCTATGTATTCTCAGGGTGGCCTCGAACTCACAGCGATCCTCCTACCTCTGCCTCCCAGTGCTGGGATTAAAGGTGTGACCACGCCTGGCATATTTCTTTTTTTTATAGTGAAAAAAGTAGAATTAACCAGCTGGATCCAATTTAGATGATCCCAATTTCGTTGGCAACATCCAAAGCATCATAATGGGGAGCAGTCGAATGTATGCCTTCTTCTCTCCATCAGACCTGATCAGGGTAGTGACTTTGGCCGCATCAGTGTCATAGAGTTTCTTCATAGCTTGTTTCATCTGGTGCTTGTTGGCCTTGACGTCCACAGTGAAGACAAGTGTGGTGTTGTCTTCTGTCTTCTTGATGGCCAACTCCGTGTTCAGGAGGAACTTGATGGTGGCACAGTGGTCAAGCTTGTTTCTCCTGAGGGTGCCCTTCCAAGGGTATGTAGGCTGCCTCCGGAGGCGCAGTGTCTTGAGTCACTGGAAGGGGGATGATGTGCGGATCTTCTTCTTGTGGCTGGGGACGTCTTTCAGCACTGCCTTCCTGGCTTTCAAAGCCTTTGCTTTAGCTTTAGTTTGGGGAAGGACAGGAGTTTTCTTCGCTTTCGCTGCCATCTTGGCAAAATCTAATTAAATTTTGCTCTATGTATTTGCACAAATGTCATCATTACCATCATTTTCCACTAAATGACTGTACACAGCTGACCCAAATCAGTTAGAAAAAAGTGTCTTGGATTTTTTTAAATGCCTTAATTACTAAAGCTTTATTCTTTTTTTTTTTTAAAAATTGTTTATTTTTATTTATTTGAGAGTGACAGACAGAAAGAGGCAGAGACAGAGAGAGAAAGAGAGAGAGAGAGAGAGAGAAAGAGAGGGAGAGAGAATGGGCACACCAGGGCCTCCAGCCACTGCAAATGAACTTCAGATGCATGTGCCTCTTTGTGCATCTGGCTTATGTGTGTTCTGGGAATCGAGCCTCAAACTGGGGTCCTTAGGCTTCACAGACAAGCGCTTAACTGCTAAGCCATCTCTCCAGCGCTAAAGCTTTATTCTTAAGGTGCGATGTGATCTAGTTTGTTAGACGGAACTGAAGATTCAAGGTCAAGACTTATGTGAGGATTGAATACTCTTTTACAAAAATGGAAAATGGGCATCATTATTGACTTGAACAAGGTCAAACATTTGTTCTTCTGCAATAAATTCCATCAGGCACAATTCCTCTAGTCCTCGTTCTGTCTTCAGATGACCTTGGTGCATTATAAAAATTTTCTTTTTACAAGCTGTAATTTTTTTTCTCTAAAAAATGTTCTTCAAAACCTGAGTGGAAGACATTGTATCCCTACCCCACCAATTTCTTGAGCTAATGTACTGCTAAGTATTGGGCTGGTGGCCTGGATCCTGCTTTTAAGTGCCTGGCTGGTTATAAACAAATAGGAAGAAATACTAGGTGAACAGAGCGAGTTTGCCATCAGGTTCTAGCGGGGCTTCCCTTACCTCTTCAACTATGATGCCCCCTTTCTTTCCAGAAGGGTCCGAAAATGGAGGGCCCAGAACCCGGGGCCTCCCTTTTAGGACCTGGGCTCTATTAGCCACTTTGCACATCTTTCATGTGGCTTTTTTTTTAAAAACCATTTCCATTTCTCTTCAGAAATGCCATAGTTCTAGTATTTATGTCTCAGTTCCTCCCCAGCTCCTTCTCACTTCTGATTTTATTTCTTGAAGCTTTTCCCCCGTGGCAGGGGTAGCTGCCTTGAGAAGAAATGGTGGCACTAAGTGTGTAAGATTTATAAACCTTTGCTTTTAGAGAACCACATCTTCTGGTTATCTGAGGCTGGCGCTACCAGGCCTAACTGTCCTCTTTCCACCTATCTGCACTTCTGTTCCTCCCCGCAGAAGTATCTCATTGTATTCTCTCTCACTCTTCTTCTGCCCAACCCTTCTCTCATGCCCTTCGTCTCACGTGTTTTCGTTTCTTCTTCAGCGAAGTTTTCTCAGCCTACCCTAAGGGTTCTAGTCTTGCCCTTTCAAGCCTCTCCACTCCCTTCACGGCCAAGCTACCCAGGACAGATCTCATTCATTTCCTTCCCATCCTCTCAGACCCCTCTTGCGTGTGTAATACGTTTCAGGACTTGCTTCTCCATTGTCTCCCCCCTCTGTAAAACCCCTCTCCCTCCACAGAAAGACTCATTCACAGGATGATCTCCTAGTCTCCCAACCTCCACAGAAGTGTGTTTGATCAGAAAGATGCAGCTGGTAATCAAGTTTTTCCCGAGGGTAGTGACCATTGACAACAGTAGATAGCCTGGTCCTTCCATTTTAATATCTTTCAGAGACAGACACTGACAGGCATCTTCCTGCATATTCATGTTGTTTTAAAATTTTTGTTTATTTTTATTTATTTCTTGGAGAGTGACAGAGAGAGAAAGAGGCAGAGAGAGAGAATATGGGCACACCAAGGCCTCCAGCCACTGCAAACGAACTCCAGATGCATGAGCCACCTTGTACATCTGGTTTACATGGTTTACATGGGTACTGGGGAATTTAGCCTCGAATTGGGCTCCTTAAGCTTCATAGGCAAGCGCTTAACTGCTAAGCCATCTCTCCAGCCCCCTCCCCCCCTTTTTTGGAGAGAGGGCAGGCTCTCTCTGTGAGAATTACTGGTCCTGGATTCAGACAAACACAACTGTAACTGCTGTCAGGGTAATCCAAGTAAGCCAGGCTGTTAGGAAATTGGAGGGGCTGCCTTGTACACATGTGGTGGCCTGGGGCTTTGTCTTGTTTTAGAGGAAGTCAGGCTCAGACTGTTAGGTTCTTGAGTTCTTGCAAAACCAGGTGTTGCATTTTGTGGGTGTGCGGTATGGATAGCTTAGAGATGGTAGTCAGGTAGGAGAGAATATAGAAATTTTGGTTTCAAAATTGCTTGAGGATGGGCTGGAGAGATGGCTTAGCGGTTAAGGCCTTTGCCTGCAAAGCCAAAGGACCCAGGTTCAATTCCCCAGGACCCACATAAGCTAGAAGGGGGCACATGCATCTGGAGTTCGTTTGCAGTGGCTAGAGGCCCTAGTGTGCCCATTCTCTCTCGGTCTGTCTCTCTTCTATACCTCTCTCTCTGCTTGCAAATAAATCAAATTACAAAAAAAATTGCTTGAGGAATCTGGGGCAAGGGTCACTGCTCTGCTGGTCCGGTGGGCTCAGGATGCCTCAGCCTAGTGAAACAGACTATCCATAGAAGGTGATGTGGAAATATGTGTAGGGTTTGTTTCTCTGCAGAGCAGGAAGGAAGGAAAATAATTTGGTGTCAGGAAACCCCTCTTGCTGCTGCTCTCTCAGAATCTTGTTTTGAAATGACATCTAGATTTCAGTAACATGTTCACACTTGAAAAATGAAAACATTAGTTGGGGCTGGCGTTTACAAGTGTGAACTTGTTCTGGCATCTAGTATAATTTTTTTTTAGCTACATAACTGCCATTTTTTTTTTCATCTGCTCCCCCAACTGGAGGCGATTCTCGGTTGCTTTGTCCAAAATAGGCAGTGGGTGGGAGCAGGAAGGGGTTCCCTGTCTCCCAAAAGAGGGGGCATTACCTGTGAACAGGAGCCAGGAGTGCAGTTGTAGCCAGACACCAATGTAACATTGACATGTCTGACTCTGGGAAGGCTTTTGGTGGTGGTGGTGGGGGGGGTTGGAGCTGCTTTGCTCTGGTCTCTCCTCATGGGACGTTACTCCTACAGATCCCCATGGAGGGCTCCCGAGGTAGGCACAGTGAGGATTCTCTGCATCTTAATCTGCAGAACAGCTGGCTTCATGAATTCCCAGCTACCATCTGTGTGATGGCTTCTGACCTGTACTAGGCTGGCTTGGTTTTGAAGGGAGTGGTGCTGTAGTGGGTCCCTTGAAAAGTCCACATGAGCAACAAATAATATTTTAGAACAATTCATAATATTGCACGAGACTTATTTTAAAATTTATTCATTACCTATCTGAAATCTGAATTTAGCTGGAGTATTGTTTTGTCTTAGCAAATCTGATGACCTTCATTCTATGGGGTCTGGAGATCTGAGGTAGAATTAGGTCTTAAATGCCAGGATATTTGTATGGCTCCTTTTGTGGCAGTTTCTTGCCATGGCTCATGGTGACAGTGTGGTGCTGAGGAGCTCTTTTCCTTCCTTCCTTCCTTCCTTCCTTCCTTCCTTCCTTCCTTCCTTCCTTCCTTCCTTCTTTCCTTCCTTCCTTCCTTTTTACCTCCCTCCCTCGCCTCCCTCCCTCCCTCTCTCCCTCCCTTCCTTCCTTCCACCCCATGAAGTCCCTAGTTCCCCTGATCAGATTGCAGTTCCAGACCCTTGTATAAAGATCTTGGGAGCCACCCCTGGGCCAGATGCTAAGTGCTATAGAGGCCCAGTGTGACCAGCTGTTCCCAATAGGAGCCACCAAAGTTCTTTGAGCAGTGTCTCTGTAAGAACACAGAGAACAACAACAAATGCAAAGACCTTCCAAAAGTTTCAGCGTTTAGAAGAAAGGCTTCTATTAGCACATTGGTTGCTCTGTGCCCAGTGGAATGTGCTGATATATGTATTACAATAAAAGAAAGAGGGATAGATGATAGGGCAGCTTTAATGGAACTGAAAGGCTTTTAAAAAAGACATTAGAAGGAAGTTACAAGGACATTTCAATGTAATAGATTTCACATAAGGATGGGTAGAGGGGAGGGCTGAAGTATAGACCATGGCCCTCAGAGGCAGAAGCTACCTGGGAATTCACACTTTGTGGGGGTTTGAATGGATGTTACCCAACAGATTCAGGAGTTTTTTTTAAAAATTTAAATTAATTTATTTATTAGAGAGAGAGAGAGAGAGAATGGGCATGCCAGGGCCTCTAGCCATTGCAAACGAACTCCAGATGTATGTGCCACCTTGTGCATCTGGCTTACGTGGCACCTGGAGAATGGAACCAGGAACCTTAGGCTTCACAGGCATGTGCCTTAACTGCTAAGCCATCTCTCCAGCCCCAGATTTAGGAGTTTTATTAAACCTTCTTGGTGTCACTGGGTGGGATCCTAGGGTCTAGCCCTAAGGTGTGGGGGTGGATCTGAATTCCAGCCTAAAATATGCAGAGTGCTTGAGCTCTGCCTGGGGCTCCTGGAGTGTGCTTATTTGTGGTGCCAGTGTTTGCTTCTCCCTCTCTGTGTGTGGACCCCTGAAATAGGGGCAGATCCTTCCACCATTATGGACCTTCCCCTGCATCTGTAAGCTTCAATAAATCACTTCTTCCTCAAATAAACTGTGCCTGGTTTGGAAGTTCATCCCAACTATGTGAAGCTGAATGTGGCACACACCAAGAGTGGGCAGAGCTAGTGCAAGGTCCTGGGTTTCACTCATTCCCCTACCTGGCAGCTGGAACCAGCCTTGATGCTCAGCCCACCACTGCCCCCAGAGAGTCAGCTGGCTGGTGGGCTGGCTGACAGGGGTGTTGTGTGCTGAATTCCTTTCCAAGAGGGAGGAGGAGATGCCAGCTCTTCTATACATCACCCTCTGCCACCTGCCAAGGAGGCGAGATACCGCTGTGGGGAAAACAGCTTTTACTCATTCCTTTGTATTGAGGCCTGAATACAAGCCAGAAGCGATGGGGTTTGGTTAATAAGCTGGCTGCAAATCATGCTAATGGGAGTGTTATCTTGGGAGCCTCAGAGCTGGGGAGCCAGTGATTGAGTGTTGAGACTCTCAGGGAGTTTTCCTCCCTCTCAGTCCATTTTCAGAGCTGTCTTGGCACAATCACATCAGCATGGCTGGATGTGAGCAGCAATCATAACAGGGAGGGACAGGCCAACGGCTGGGTGGGTGGGAAACACTTTGAGCTTTTCTGTGGTATTGCTATTGGAGGGTGAGACTATGCCCTGCCTTGGAATACAAGTGGTGAAGGTGGAGGGCTGAGGCATTGTGCCTGAGGTGACAAAGACAGAGGTGAACGGCATAGTTACCAGTACCACCTGCCAACTCCATCAGGCAGGGCTCCGTAGGGTTTCACTTGGGCCAGTGCCATCACTCGACATGACTGGTGGTTTGAATGTAAATATCTCTCATAGCCTCAGGTAGTTTTGATTATGCTTCATGCTTAGTGCCCAGCTGGTGGAGTCTTCGGGGTTCGGGTTGAACCTTGCTGTAGGAAGTGTATTGTGGGGGGCGGACCTTGGAGTTGAAAAATTCAGCCCTACTCTATGTTCAGAGCCAGCTCGTGCTTGCTGTTCTCGCTGTGCTGCAGCACTCGTGTGATGTTGTGAGCTGGTTTCTTTTCTCCACCATGATGAAGCTTCTCCTCAGAACTGAAATACAACCCTTTACTCCCAGAAGCTGCTTTTGGTTGGGTGTTTTTGTCCCAGCAACAAGAGGCTGACTGCTACAATGGCCAAATTACCAAATGTAGAGGAAGGATCCAGCATGCTCGGGGAGGGTGGGGGGAGCTCTTCTCATCCTGGACACATTGGAGTTTGGCATTGCCTGCCCTCTGCCTGACCCCGGTGTGTCCTGGTCCTGGCACTCTGCCCTCTGTTGGCTCGGGTCTGGCTTGCCAGCTGCTCTCCGTTGTTTTTTCTTCTAAAGATCCTATTACACTCAGCTGCCTGTGCTGTGCTCCTCTGCAGGTAATGTGGGGATGCCTGGGAGACTCAGCGTCTTAAGTGATGTGGAACTTTACTGGAGACAGAAGAGTTGCATGTGATGTCTTGGGAGAAGTGTTCAGAGGTGAGCAGAGTCATTCATTACTGCCTTATGCCTCTCCTCTCCCATCTTGCCCCAAACACACACCTGTACCCCTTTTTGACCCTCTTCTGTCTCTAGGTGACTAGTAAGTTTATGAGTTAAATATACTTAAGGGCTCTCATGTCTCTTTGTTTTTTTTAAGGCATGGCCTTGAGCTAGCCTCTTCCTACAGCCTGCCTTCCTGAGTCATTGTCCTGCTCAGCTGCAGGTGCGTTGGGAGGAGAAGGGAAGGGAAACTAATGACACAGAGAAGAATCTTTAGCCAAGAGAGCCATTCTTCCTGCACCAAGTCCTGTGTGGAAGGAGTGTGGCACACTGGGCTTCCCCTCGGATGTCGCAGGGAGTTCAGGATGACTTAGGTCATGATTTTCTCCTCCGTGGGGGTCTGATTCAGAGCAGGGCAGTGGCCTTGCTGTTCCCAACCAGATGAGGAAACAGACCCTTTGGAAGTCGTGTTTCATCAGGTTCTGTGAATGTTCTTGAGCTTAGTAACACGAGCACCTTTCTTGTGCAGACCAAGGGCCAGTGTGAAGGGCATTAAATCACTTCATAAAGGCCTTTCTCCTTCTTTTGAGTGTCCGTTCTCTCAAACTGTAAAAGTGAGCATCCTTGATTTCAGACCAGAAACCCCTTCCCTAGTGACTCCCCGGGGAAAGAGAAATGAACTCTTTCAGCACTTTTGCTTTCTGTCTCCTCAGAGAAGGGATCAGTTTAGGAGACAAGGACCCTGTATCCAAACACCACACCTCCATCCAGCACCGAGGATCTGCGCCTTTATTCATAATTTATTTACACAGCTCGGCGGCCATTGAAGAGTCTGTTTAATGAAATGCTAGGCTTGTTTTCAGACGGGGCTGTTGGAAGTCATTATGAGTAAACACGTGTAGACATTTATTTTCCTTCCCCCAGAGGTCTCTCGGGGGTCCCTGGGATAAATATTTGCACGGTGTCCAGTTTGTAGTTCCCCAGCCTAATGTGGCAGTGAGGTAAGTGCTTTGGGTCTTTGTACCCAGCTTGTTAACATGCACAGAGCCACTTCCCTCCCAGGGTTGCCTGTGACAGTCTAAGCTTGCTTCAGAGACAGTGGGCCTGGGCAGCAGCCACTTACCCAACTCAGTGCATGCGTGGGCTTGTTGCTGGTGTGAACAACCCCACACTGCTGTGAAGTCTATGGGCCGAAGTCCCATGCGAGGCATATATTCACCAAGCCTAATCCTGTGATGCAGGGGCGGTGGACGTCACTCCCAAGAATCCTGAGCAACTGAAATCTCTTCAATTCTCAGCGTGTTCTTTAGGGAGCTGATCTGAACTTCCGTTCACATCATTTGTTTTTGCTTCAGCCTCTTAATAATATTCCAAAACAAACCAGGAGATACTGAGCCCAGGGTTAAAAAAAAGAAAAGAAAAGAAAAGAAAACTTTTTGAATAGTGTTTTTTTCCAATTAAAAATGAAGAGACGAGAAATTGTAGAATGCATTATGCTTTTAACATATACATTTTATTTACTTACAAATTAGGAAGGGGAGACCTAAGGTTACTCCATAAAAGACATGACTGGACATTTTAGAGTGCATCACCACTAGCAGAAAACGGGGTTAAGAAGAGGTCTATAGAAGGTTGAATTTTCTTTAGGACTGCATAGTTGATTGAGTGAGGCAGAGGTTTCTAAATAAATTTAGGAAAAATTCTGCACTCAGATGCAAAAATGTACAGTTAGTACTGAAGCCTACAAAGCCACTACCTGCTCAGGTCTGCAATTTTGAGCTGGCACCCGAACCCATGAACCCATGGGACAGGCTTAGAGAGGTCTGTGGTCACCTTTGAGGGATTTGGAAGGCTTATGGCATCTGTACGTGTATGGCTGCCTAAGTATCCAGGGCCCACAAACAAAACTGCTGCACCCTGCAAGATTTAGCAGTTGATGCTTTCTGGGTCACTGTTGGGAAGAGAGACCTGAAAGCGCTCCTAGAAGTTCCGTTCCTTGGGGCTGTTGCCATCCCTGTGAAGAAGGGATCCTTGCACGAGTCACAAGTGAGGAAGGCCAGTGAACTTTTTTTGAGAACCTGGCAGCCCAGCAGACATCCCGGCGCCTGCAGGACAGCAGAGGGAATTGAAGGGCTTTGGACACCAGGAGTAAACCATGCTTCTTCCTTGAAGGAGGGAGAGCCCTTAGCATTTGCAAGACCCCCGGTAGCACCTGGCTTGGGATGCGTGGCGGGGAAAGAGAGCTTGTAGACTGGAGGGTTGCTCTGTGTGTAATGGGGGTGCGAGAAAATCAGAGTTCTCAAGGGTGAAACAGGGATGGGAAGGTCAGGGAGGAGAACCCAAAGTGTCATTTCCGGTTGGAAACTCCACCCCCAACCCCAGCTCATCTTTCGGGCACCGCTTTCTTGCCAGCGGCTTTTATGGAGGGAGCGAGCGAAAGGGTTGAAGGATGCCTGAGATAAAGAAGAACGGGGCTCTGGGGAAGTCACAGGTTCCTACGACGTGGTCCTGGGACATTCCTCCACTGCAGAATTGGTGGGTTCAAGTTCAAGACAACTGCACTCAGGTCTTACAGAACCCGTGGGCCACACCTTTGACAGAGTCCTTTGAACTGAGGTCCCGGGCAAACGATGGAGTGTGTTTTCAGGTCCCGAGGGACTTGGAACGGGAAGGATGCTCCCCGGGGGAGCGCTGGGACCAGGTGCGGGCGGGCGGGCCGGGCCGGGCGCTGTCAGCGGTGGGCGGCGCCGGGCTAGGCGCGCTCTGCTCGGCTCAGGGGACAGCTGAGCCTCCGCCCGCCGCAGCGCAGGCAGCGCAGCGCACGGTGACAGGCTCCGCAAGAACAGCTGCGGAGCAATCTTTCTGTTTGGACAACGTGGGAAGGGCCATTGTTCACAAATTGGTCTCTTCAATAACACCTGCATGCACAGATAATAATCCAGTGTCGTTCTAGCCCCCCGCGGCTTTCAAAGACAAAAAGACAGCCGTGGAGGGAGGGAGGGAGCGAGGAGGGGCGAGCGGAGACTTGGAGCCCCGCAGAACATCTTGGAAACCGAGCCCAGGGCACACGAGGACTCCAGGTTCCGTGCGCGAATCCATCTCTCGCGGTTGTTCACCGTGGGCTTCTGTGTTTTGTTTTTCCCCCTTCCGGTTTGCCGCCACCGCTTTTATCCTTGCAGGCCACCAACATCCAACATCGCAGCTTCGTCTCCCAGGTCGTTGCTAAGCGCACTTCTTTGCAAATGAGCGGTCAATACTGGTAACGGGGGCATGCTAAGGAAGGTCAACACGTGCGTATGCAAATGGCAAGGTTTATGAGGCGCAGGTGGTTCGTACTGCGTGGAGATTGCAGGATTAGCATGTTAAAGCTAAAATGGAATAGGGGTAGATGAGCCCAGCTTTCTTGAGGCCCTGGGAAGGTCTCAGCAGATCCCTTGATGCTGCTGCTGCTGCAACTTACAGGTTGGTCGTTGCCTTCCACCGTGTTTGAGGAAGGGTCTTTTATTGTTCACAGCCCCCTTTAAGAGCTTCTGCAATTTTTTCCTGTCTCGATCTTCCTTATCATTGTGGGCATCCTGAAGCCAACCATAGCTTCTGTCATTTACATGGGCTCTGGGGATATTGCGCAGCAAGTACTTCATCATAAGCCCATCTCCCAAGTCCCAACTAAAAAAATATTTCTCTCTCTCTCTCTCTCTTTCTCTCTCTCTCTTTCTTTCTCTTTCTTTCTTTCTCTCTCTCTCTCTCTCTCTCGAGAATGGGTGTGCCAGGGCCTTAAGCCACTGCAAAGGAACTCCAGATGCATGTGCCATCTTGTGCATCTGGCTTATGTGGGTCCTGGGGAAGGGAACCAGGGTCCTTTGGCTTTGAAGGCAAGCATCTTAATCGCTAAGCCATCTCTCCAGCCCCCAAGCCCAAAATTTAAACAATCAAAATAAAATGAAGTCAAGGGTCTGGGAAGATGACTCAATTATCAAGTGCTTGCTGTGTGGGCGTGATGACCTGAGTTCAGATCTCAGCATCCTTGTAAAAAGCCTGGTACATGACTGTATCCCAGCTCTGGGGAGGTGAGGCAAGAGAATCTCTGGTGCTTGGTGGCCAGCTATTCTGGTCAAATCAGTGAACTCCAGGTTCAGTGAGAGAACTTGTCAAAAAAAAAAAAAGGTGGAGCAGGGCATGGTGGCGCTTGCCTTTAATCCCAGCACTTGGGAGGCAGAGGTAGGAGGATCACTGTGAGTTTAAAGCCACCCTGAGACCTCAGAGTGAATTCCAGGTCATCCTGGACTAGAGTGAGACCCTATCTCACAAAACCAAAAAAAAAAAGGGCTGGAGAAATGGCTTAGTGGTTAAGGCGTTTGCCTGCGAAGCCAAAGGATCGCGGTTCAATTCTCCAGGACCCACGTAAGCCAGATGCACAAGGGGCACATGCATCTGGACTTCATTTGCAGTGGCTAAAGGCCCTGGCATGCCCATTCTCTCTCTCTCTCTCTCTCTCTGCCTCTCTTCTATCTCTCTCTGCTTGCAAATAAATTAAAAAAAAAAAAGAAAAGAAAAACAAAAACCCAAGGTGGAGAGCCTCCACACACATGTATGCACACATACATGTGCACTGACACATGGGTACATACATTACACACAAATATGAATATGCACACATACCACACACACATATAAATAAGTAAATGAAATTACTTCATCGGTTGTTTATGATCTGATGTGCTGTATAGCCACCTCTGCCTCCAGGCCACTGGATTGGATAGGGCAGAAGAGTCTATTGTACAGCACTGTGTCTACAGGCTACGATTTAGTGAGGATTCTTTTCTGTCTGATTTGTGTTACCTTCTTGTGCATACATGACTGTTGATTTCTAAAAGGCAGCCTGAGCAGTTTTCAGGTTCATTGAAGTAAAATCTACATACAACAACATTTAGATGTTCAATCGATGAGTTTTGACTCGTGGACAGAATCCTATAACCACTGCCATGTTCTTTCATTATAATGTTTTCTTGTGCCTCTGCCTCTTCTTCCAGGAAAGCAATAATCTACATTGTTTCGTTATATATTAAATTTGAGCTTTCTAGGAATTTCCATATAAATGGGATCATGTAATAATTTCCTCTTGCTTAGTCCCTTCCAACATAATTTCTTTTTTCCAAGGTTTTAATTTTATTTATTTATTTATTTATTAGAGACAGAGAGAAAGAGAGAGAGAGAGGGAGAGAGAGGGTCAGAATGGGCACGCCGGGGCCTCTAGCCACTGCAAACAAACTCCAGATGCATGCGCCACCTTGTGCATCTGGCTTACGTGGGTCCTGGAGAATCAAACCGGGGTCCTTAGGCTTCACAGGCATGCACCTTAACCACTAAGCCATCTCTCCAGCCCCATAATTTCTTTTGAAATATTTATTAGAGGAGGTGGGGAAAGTGAGAGAGAATGGGTACACCAGGGTCTCTTGCCACTGCAAACAAACTGCAGATGTATGCACCACTTTGTGCATCTGGCCTTACATGAGTACTAGGGAATTGAACCCTGGTCAGCAGTCTTGCAAGCAAGTGTGTTTAACCACTGAACAAATCTCTCCAGTCATCAATATAATGTTTCTGAGGTTGTCCATGACATTGCACAGAGCTAGTTTCTTTATTTATTAATGAGTGTTGATCCTTTTTTTGTGGCTGTATTTCAGTTTATGTCTCCATTTACCTGTTGATGGACATTTGGTGTGGTTCCAGTATGGCTATTGTGAAGAAAGCTGTGAGGAACATTTGCATACCAGTCTTTGTGAGGGACATGCTTTTATTTCCTAAAAGTGGAACTGCTGAGTCATATAAGTGTCTGTTTAACTTTCTTAGAAGTGGGCAGTGTTTCCAAAGTGTCTGTGACATTTTGCATCCCGTTTAGCAAGGTTGCCTTGCAGGATACAAGGTCAGCATGTAGCAATCAATTCTATTTCTATGTGAGAGTTATGAGAAATCAGAAATATACATCTAGAAACACTAAAAGCACTTAGAACAGCATAAAAATGTGAATGTTCAGAGTTAAATTTACATTGAACATTGAAAACTATAAAATACTGTGGAGAGAAAATTTAAAAGACTTAAAATTAGAGAGATACATACTGTACTCATGGGCTAGAAATTTGATCTTGTTAAGATGATATTTCTGTGCAGATTAAAAAAATTTTTTTAATTGAAATTGACAAATTGATTCTAACATGTCTGTGGGCATCCAAAGAATCTAGAATAGGCAAAACAATATCGACCAGAAGAGTAAAGCTGGAAAATGTCCATGGCTTCATCTCAGGACATAAAGCTGTGTCATGGCTCTTGAATAAAGAAAGTCTAGATAGAAGTTACTGGAAAAGGACTGGAGTAAGACAAGATTTAAGAGTTAAGGCTGGTGGGAAAGAGTTAATAGAGTAGCTAAAGCCGAGTTTGGTGACACACACCTTTAATCCCCACACTCAGGAGGCAGAGGTAGGAGGATCGCTGTGAGTTCAAGGCCACCCTGAGCCTACATAGTGAATTCCAGGTCAGCCTGAGACTTTATCTCAAAAATAAAAATAAATAGTTTTCTTGCCCCAGCTTCCAAGATGACAAAGAAGCAGAGGAACAACAGTCGAGCCAAGGAAGGCCGTGGGCACGTGCAGCCTATCCTGAGCACAACCTGCGCCCGGTGCGTGCCCAAGGACAAGGCCATCAAGAAGTTTGTCATTTGGAACACAGTGGAGGCCGCTGTCGTCAGGGACATTTCTGAAGCAAGTGTCTTCAATGCTCTATGTGAAGCTGCATTGCTGTGTGAGTTGTGCAATACACAGCAAGGTGGTCAGGAATCGATGTGGTGAAGCCTGGAAGGACAGAACCCCTCCACCCAGATTTAGACCTGCTGGTGCTGCTCCACGACCGCCACCAGAGCCCATGTAAAGAGTGGGATTCTTAGGGACTGAAGATAAACTGTCTTCTCAGAAAACAAAATGAAGTTGAAATTACACTTTGAGAAAATAAATAAAATAAAAAGAGTAGCTAAGGAAGAACTTTTCAGGGGCAATTGGTCTCATGGGGGACTTTCCCTAAGTTTGCTGTCTCTGCTATGGAACATGAACTTTTCTTGGTTGACAACCCTAAATTTTCAGTAAAGCTCTATAGCTTAGATGCTTGGGTTAGGCACAATTTTCATAGAAATCCACTGTGAGTTTGAGGCCACCCTGAGACTAAATAGTGAATTCCAAGTCAGCCGGGTTAGGGTGAGATCCTACCTTGAAAAATAAAAAAAACAAGCCGGGTATGGTGGCGCACGCCTTTAATCCCAGCACTTGGGAGGCAGAGGTAGGAGGATCACTGTGAGTTTGTGGCTACCCTGAGACTGCATGGTGAATTTAAGGTCAGCCTGAGCTAGAGTGAGACCCTACCTCAAAAAAAAAAAAAAATAAAATAAAATAAAAATAAATAAATAAATAAATAAAAAAAAAAAAAAAAAAACAAAACAATAACAACAACAAAACAAAAACAAGGGGCTGGAGAGATGGCTTAGTGGTTAAGGTATTTGCCTGCAAAGCTAAAGGATCCCAGTTCGATTCTCCAGTACCCACATAAACCAGATGCACAAGGGGTGTATGCACCTGGAGTTCCTTTGCAGTGGCTGGAGACCCTGGCACGCCCATTCTCTCCCTCCCTCTCTCTCTCTGCCTCTTTCTCTTTCTTTTTTTTTTTTTTTTGGTTTTGGCGAGGTAGGGTCTCACTCTGGTCCAGGCTGACCTGGAATTAACTTAAATAAATAAATAAATAAATAAATAAATAAATAAATAAATAAATTAAATAAAATATATAAAAAATTTAAAAACAAAACAAAAAGAAAGGTTATGGGAATGTGAGGCTTGTAATAATGATCTCCAAAATGATATATTATCTCTTGGGTTTTTCATTAGTGTTTTTACATATGTTCTTTATTTTCTAAACTTCTCAGATAAAGACACACTAGAAAGGACAGGATAGGTGTGCAATAAATCCACAAATGAAAACTCGCAGCCGGGCGTGGTGGCACACACTTTTTATCTTTGATCTTCTTTGATGTGGGGACGAGATCTCCAGTTCACACATCCTGGATTAAACAGTGTCGTAGTTACCTCCTCCTGCCGGGAAAAAGCACCCTACCAAAAGCAGCTGATGGGAGGAGAATTTTTATTTTGGCTTACGGTCTTGAGAGGAAGCTTCATGATTGCAGGACAAAGCATGGCAGGAATAGAGGTGCTGCACATTACCTTTGCCACAGCAGGTAGAACATAGCACCAGGAGAGTTCTGGCAAGGAGGAGGGGGCTATAATACCTCTAAACCCACCCCCAACAACACACCTCCTCTAGCAAGGCTCCAGCTTCCAAATTGCCAGCCACTGGGGACCAAGTATTCAGAACACAAGAGTTTATGAGGGACATCTGATTCAAACACGACAAACAGCGTATCTTGTTCTATTTTTCTTAGATTTCACTCCTTGTACAAAGTCCTTCTGACTAATCGAGCATGCTGCACACAGAATGCAAAGCACATTTACTGATTTGAATATCCAACATTCATTCCTCTGCTTTAGGAATGACACCCTGATTACTTTCTGGGGAATCATTCCTTTACTCTGCAATAGAACTGCTTCTGCTCCCAGTTATCAGACGGGAGCCCGCCAGTTGGCATAGAGAGAACCAAGGCCATCCAATTCCCTGTTGAATTCTCAAGTGATTAGACTTCCTTCTAAGCTTTGCTAAAGCTATCAGTTTTGTAAATAATGTCTTTATTGTATTTTAAGTAAACTTAGGTTTATTATTTGTTTTACTTTTAATATATTTCTTATTTATTTTAGAGAGAGAGAGAATGGGCACACCAGGGCCTCTAGCCACTGCAAACGAACTCCAGACACATGTACCACCTTGTACATCTGGCTTATGTGGGTACTGAGGAATCAAACCTGGGTCCTTAGGCTTCGCAGGCAAGCCCTTAACTGCTAAGTCATCTCTCCAGCTCTGTTTTAACTTTTTTTTTAAAGATAGATTTTATTTATTTGAGAGAGAATGAGAATGAATGAGCACACCAGGACTTCTTGCTGCTGCAAATGAACGGCAGATGCATATGTCACTTTGTACATCTGGCTTTATATGGGTACTAGAGAATCAAATCCTGGCCATCAGGCTTTGAAAGAAAGTGCTTTTAACTACTAAACTGTCTCTTCAGCCCCAGCCCTCTTTATTTTATTTTATTTTATTTTATTTTATTTTATTTTATTTTATTTTATTTTATTTTATTTTATTTTATTTGAGACAGGGTCTCATTTAGCTCATGCTGGCCTTGAACTTCTGATGTAACTAAGGCTGGCCTTAAATTCCTGCTTTTTTGGAGTGTGTGTCACCACACTTGGTTGTACACCTATTTTTATATTCTGCAAAACAAAATAACTTGAGGTGAAACACTCAGCTTTTTATCTTCTCCTCTGACCCATCTTGTTTGTTGTCATAGCTATCGTTTCAGCCCCTGAGAAAAGTCAGTGACTACGAACATGGACCCCAAAGTCATTCTACTTTATCTTTGGAGGCCATGTCATTCATCAGGGAGAGTGAGGAAGGAGACAGAGCAGCACATGAAGAAAATTTTTGCAAACCGCACCGGGCATTTCTTCAGTCCACAGCCTTTGCTCAGAACCCCAAGTGATGCTCCCGACTGTAGGGAGTTCGGAAAAAGTGTTTGAGCATGTTACCCTGACAAGCTACATTTAACTTCAAGATTTAAAATAGTCATTTGTTATTGATTTCCCTACTTGAATAGCTTTATCCAGCTCCCCCAAAAAAAACACAACAGAATACTGTTTTAAATATTTTATTTATTTATTTGCAGAGAGATAGATAGAGAAAAAAACAGACAGTGAGAGAATGGTACACCAGGGCCTCCAGCTGCTGCAAACAAACTCCAGATGCATGCACCACTTTGTGCATCTGGCTTTATGTGCTTACTGGGGAATATAACCCTGTCGTTAGACTTTGCGGCAAGCGCCTTAACCACTGAGCCTTCTCTCCAGCTCTTGTTTTTTTTTTTTTTTTCTTTCAACATAGGGTCTCACTCTAGCTCAGGCTAAACTGGAACTTGCTTTGTCATCCCAGGATGGCCTGGAACCCCCAGCAATCCTCTCCTCACCCACTGAGTGCTGGAATTAAAGGGGTGTGCCACCATGCCTAGATCAGACTGTTAAAAAAGTTTACATAATCCTTTCCCCATTACCCTCTTTTATGTCCCCTCTCCCAACCCCCTCCACCAAACTCTGTCTTCTTTCCTACTATTCCATCTTCTATTCTTCTGGTTTTTTTTCTTTTGTTGTTGTTGGTTTTTTTGTTTGTTTTTTCAAGTAAGGTCTCACGCTAACCCTGGCTGACCTGAGATTCACTGTGTAGTCTCAGTGTGGTCTTAAACTCATGGTGATCCTCCTACCTCTGCCTCTTGAGTGGTGAGATTAAAGGCATGCGCCACCAAGCCTGGCTCTATTCTTCTATTTTGATATCTTCTTTCTTTCCCCTTCATTATTCATGACAACCTGTTGCTGGGCCCCATCAATAATGTGCAATAATGCCAGCCACTGTAAGGTCACATATACAGTGGTCACGTTATGTCTGGAAGACAGCGTTCTGAAGCACTCCTCCCCATCCTGTCGTGCTTGCATTCTTTTTGCTGTAATCCCGAGCAACTGGAGGATGTTTTAGAGATGTCTCTATAGTGCTGAGACTCAGACTGTCACTTCTCTGCACTTGAACAAGTTTTGAGTCTCTCTTCAGCAATTACCACCATCTGAAAAGGGAAGCTTCTCTAACCAAAAGTGAGAGTAGCATTAATATATGGGCATGAACATAAATATTTAGAGGGAATTTGGTGCTCATAATATATCCAGTTAGCTAAACAACTACAGTCGCTTCCCCCCCTCCCCCAGGCTTTATGACCTTCCTTTCCACCCATAGACTTTTTTTTTGATTAAGTTTTCAGTATAAAGCATGGATTCCCTCCCATGGAGTGGGCCTTAAATCCATTCAGAGTTGGTCACTTCCATAATAGACAAGCCACTATTACACTAGTGAGCACATATTGCCTGGCTGGCCAGTGTGTAGTTTACAGGGTTTGTTGTTGGTTGATGACTGCTAGTCAGCAGGGAGAGGTTTCAGCTCAGTTCCAGCTTGATTTCTTAGTGTCCTGCTACTGAAGCACTTGGTGTCTTCAACAGTAGGGTCTTACCATCTAGTTCTGGTGGGTAACCAAGAGATTTGGCAATAGCCTATATTGTTTTTTGGGGGGGTATCCCTGAGCAACAACTCACTGGACAATAACCTACCTCTGGTACTGAAATTTTTTTTTGTAATAACCTATGGCTTCTTAGTGTAGCATTATCCACCCCACAGGGTACTTTTGGCAAAACTCTATTTTTTTTCTGTTCATTTTTTTTATTGCCAACTTCTATACTTACATACAAAAAACACATGATATTTCCCTCCCCTCCCCCATTCCACTTTAGAACTCCAATCTCCATCATATCCCCTCCCTCTCTCCATTGGTCTCTCTTTTAATTTGATGTCATCATCTTTTTCTTCTATTTTGAGGGTCTTGTGAAGGTATTGCTAGGCACTGCAAGGTCATGGATATCGAGGCCAATTTCTGTCTTGGCAGTTGCATTGTAAGAAGTCATACCCTTCCTTTGGCTCTTCCATTCTATCCGCCCCCTCTTCCGCAATGGTCCCTGAGCCTTGGAGGGTGTGACAGAGGTGTTTCAGTGCTGACACTATGTTGCCTTTTGGGTCATCCCAGTGGTCAGCGCCATCTGAAAAGAGAAGCTTCTCTAACCAAAAGTGAGAGTAGCGTTAATATGTGAACATGAACATTAAGTGTAGTGCTTTCAGGGCAGCTTGGTGGGAATAATATATACATTTAGCCAGACAAGAGCAGGCTTTATACCCCTAAGGCTCATGACCTCACCTGCCATAGACTTTTGCTTAGGTTTTTCAGTACCAGGTATGTATTCCCTCGTGTAGAGAGGGCCTTCAGTCCAATTATGGAGCAGTTGGTTACCCCAAGAGTAGACATGCCACTATTGCACCCATTCAGTCATTGGGCCTGTATGGCCAAACTTGAATATTCAGTGTCCACTGTTTTCACTGCTGATGACTTCTGTCTCCCATATGGCTGCATGCAGTACAGCTTTTTCCAGCTTTCAGTTGGCTGGTCTACAGGGAGAAGGTTTTCTGCTCAGCACCAGCTTGCTTTCTCAGTGACCTTGCCTCTCAGGCAAGAGATGTCTTCAGCAATAGGGTCTTACTACTGTTTCTCAAGGGAAACTAAGGGCTTTGGCAAAAGCCTTTAATGTTTTGGAGGCTACTGGGACCTCCTTGGCCAACAACTCACTGGAAGGTATCCCATCCCAGGCACTGAAAATTTTCTAGTAACAGTCTACAGCTTCTAGATGTGCCATTCTTCAAAAAAGTAGGTTTATATAAGTCTTATTCACAATATCTTGAATTTAAGACCCTCCCTCTGCCCTTCTTTTACACATTCTCTTCCCATGGCCTCGCTTAGGCCATTCCCCTCCCTGTAATCTGTTCTTCTACTTACATATGTGCAATACCATACACTCAAGTCTTCCTTTCCTCCCTCCCCTATAGCCTTTTACCAGCTTACTGGTTTCTGGTACCTATTTTTGGTTCCAGTTTACACACAGCTCTATACATTTGTACATAGGATCCACATATGAGAGAGAACATGTGACATTTGGCTTTCTGAGCCTGGATTACCTCACTTAGTATAATCCTTTCCATATCCATCCATTTCCCTGCATATTTCATAATTTCATTTTAACTCTCTATTTTTAAAACCAAAAAAAATTTATTTGCAAGGAGAGAGAGAGAGAAAAAAAATGAATGAATATGGGCATAGTGAGGCCTCCAGCCACTGAGAACAAACTCCAGATGCATGTACCACTTTGTGCATCTGACTTTAGTGGATACTGGGGAATCAAACCTTGGGTCATTAGGCTTTGCAGGCAAGTGCCTTAACTTCTAAGCCATCTTTCCAGGCCCTCTCTAGTTTTTAAACTTCATTTAAAGATAGGTAACAAAGAGGTAGCTTTTCAAAAAGCTTGCTCATAACACTTTAGTTTTTTTTTTTTTGTGTGTGTATTTAAGTATGTAGAGAGTGCCACAGTGTCTCTTGCCACTGCAAACCAGTATCTGTCCATCTTTACATGGGCAGTTGGGTTTTTCTGAGGTAGGGTCTCACTCTAGCCCAGGCTGACCTGGAATTCACTATGTAGTCTCAGGGTGGCCTTGAACTCACAAGGATCCTCCTACCTCTGCCTCCCATATGTTTTTATATGCATCCTCTCTGTTCTTTCTCTCTGCCACTCCCTTAATCCAGCCCCAGCTGTCTCTCCTCTACCTCACCCTGTTCTGCATTCCCCTCTGCCAGACTTCTCAAGGACAGTGGCTGTCTTGTCCGGCTTTGTATTCCTAGTTGCCTGCAGGTACCTCCATAAGCATCAAGAAATGTTTACTTTGTGAAAACCTGACAGGCTAATTTTCCTTATGCACCAAGTTCAGCATGTCACTCCTTTGCTCAGAAGTCTTCAGGAGATCTTGTAGTTTACCTGTCAACTCCACAGCTATCTGTCTGCCTTTCCATCCTCCTTCTTCTCTGCTTCCCAGGCCCAGCTCTCACCCATATGCTCCTGCGTGCTGTAGCCCTGAACATGCAGCTGTGTCTTTCCGGAAGTCCTCTCCACATCTCCCTCTTCCCTCAGCCTTTCCAAACACCATCTTCCTTCTAGCTCTCTCCATATCCAGCTCCCTCTTTGTAGAGCTCTCCCTCTCTTTTCTTCTCTTTCTGGTCACCCTTGCCTCTGGACTCTGGCAGCCTGTGGATAAGCAAGGCACCCTATCTCCTAGCTTCTCTGAGAGAACCTTGTATGTAAATGATGTAATGACGGGTTCTCTTGCTGGGCAGATTGGACCCGTGTGTCATGTGAAAGAAGACCAGGAAGGAATGAACTGACTACGGGAATACCTTCTACCACACTCTTCCCATGGGCCTTTGAGTAAAAGTGAACAACGATAGCATTATAGTTTAAAAACTATCAAGTTCAGGGCTGGAGAGATGGCCTAGCAGTTGATGAGGCACTTGCTTGCAAAGCCAAAGAATGCAGGTTCGAGTCCCAAGGACCCACGAAAGCCAGATGCACAAGGTGGCCCATGTGTCTGGAGTTCGCTTGCAGTGGCTAGAGGCTCTGGTGCACATTCTCAATCTCTCTCTCAAGTAAATTTAAAAAAATAAATTAAAATTAACAAATAAAAGAACTATCAAGTTCAATCCGTTTGTTTTAAAATGAGGACACTGAGGCACCCAGAGAGGCAGAACTGTCTAAGAGCATAGCTGCTTATTGACATAAGTTCAGAGCCACTGAGTGCTATTCTTAGGGTAGGTTTTTTTTCCTACCACCCATCCGTACCCTCTATGTCTTGCTTTGTTCTCTGCTGCCCCTGTGTGAGAGATGATCGCCCTTCAGAGCAAAGGTTAACTGGTAGCCTTCTCCAGGGCTCAGAGTTATATCACAGTAAGTGCTCCTTTCTGATTTAGTCACTTGAATTCACTTCCCTATCCCAGGGTTTGAAATTTTGTGAACTTTTCCAGGATCTATGACTAACACTATAAACTCATTACGTATCAGAACAGAAAAAGATAAGATGGGAACAGAGAAAAATGAAAGTAACCTCATTTGATAGCTGGAAGGACTAAGGGCGAGTTTGTCTTTATGTGCTCCAGATAAGAGGATGACAAATATGATGTAACTGACTTGAGTGCAAAGGTCTGGTATGCTATCTTTAATGCAACCAAGGAAAGCTTTCTGTCCTTTGCAGTACGATCACAGTGTACTAATTCCAGTGTTCTATCTTCTTTAAAGTTCCCCTATAATCTTTCTCTTGTCCATTCCAAACCCCTTCAGGTATTTGAAGCTCATCTGTAACAGGCATTTATCATGGATCGCATCAGTGAGATGATGAAACCTGTAACTATTTCACCATGACTCTAAGTGTAGTGGAGCCTTAGCAGAAGGGTAGACTTCTCCCGAGGGTGCAGACATGCGCAGTGCACGTCAGTATGCAGCATCAATGAATCCATTTAATTAATTAATACTTAATTTATTATGGCTTGCATCAGTGAAATGATGAAACCTGTAACTATTTCACCATCATTTTTAAAAGATATTTTATTTTTATTTATTTGACAAAGAAAGAGGGAGAGAGTGAGATGTAGAGAGAGAATGGGCACGCCAGGGCCTCCAGCCACTGCAAACAAACTCCAGATGCCTGTGCCTCCTTGTACATCTGGCTAATGTGGGTCCTGGGGAATTGAACCTGGGTCCTTTGGCTTTGCAGGCAAACGCCTTAACCACTAAGCCATCCTTCCATCCCTCACCATCATTTTAAACACAGTGGACCATTGCAGAAGGGTAGACTTTTCCTAAAGGGTTAAGACATGCACAGTTCATGGCAGACTTTTCCTAAGGGTGAAGACATGCACAGTCCACATCAATATGCAGCTTTAATAAATCCCTTTAGATACGATAACCGGATCTCAAAGGTAAACAGTTCTGTTCAAAATTGATTTAAATGAATATTTCAAAAGAGGCCATCTCCAGAGGTCAGAGAACAAAGGCAAGAAAGAGGCTGTTTGAAGAAAGGCTGGAAAGAGATGTGGGTGGGCAAAGCACGTGGCTGTGAGAGATGAAGACACTGGTGTCTTGGAACTGCCAACTATGACAGGATCCTGTGGCTTTTCCTCCCTTGCATTGCAGTCAGGGACCCAGAGGGCCGTGTGTGTGTGTGTGTGTGTGTGTGTGTGTGTGTGTGTGTGAAGAGAGGGCTGGTGCTTTTGCCTCTTGCTCTGAAGGTGCAGGTTTGCAGAGCTATCATAAGGAAGCCTCCTCGCCACATCATAGTCTGGTGCAAAGAATGGAAACAACTGGCTGCTTTCAAATAGTCTAAATCACAAGAAAACCCAGAAGTTAGCTACTACTTCATTCTTTTTAAAATAATAACTCCATTCTTCTTCTTCTTCTTCTTCTTTTTTTTTTTTTTTTTTCTTTTTGTTTTTGTGTGGGAGTGCAGACACATGTATGCCACAATACACGTGTCAGAGGACAACCTGGGGTTTGTTTAAGGCAGGGTCTCTCAACACTATGAATGACAGCCTATCTAGACTATGAGCTTCCTGGTGATTCCCCTGTCTCTGCCTCCCTTCTCTCTATAGGCATGCTAGGATTACAGATACTGGAGCTACAGCTCCTGGATTTCATGTGGGTTCTGGAGATCTGTGTTCAGGTACCCACACTTACACATCATGTGCTTTATCCACTGAGCTATCTCTTCAGCTCCCAAAAGTACTTTTTTTTTTTTGAGGCAAGCCCAACAGACTGGCTTTTATTTATTTATTTTATTCTATTTTTTATATTTTATTTTTATTTATTTGACAGAGAGATGGGGAGAGAGAGAAGAAAGAGAGAGGGAGAATTGGCATGCCAGGGCCTCCAGACACTGCAAACAAACTCCAGATGCGTGCACCCCCTTGTGCATCTGGCTAATGTGGGTCCTGGGGAATCGAACCTGGGTCCTTTGGCTTTGCAGGCAAATGCCTTAACTGCTAAGCCATCCCTCCAGCCCTTGTTTTTATTATTTATTTATTTATTTGAGAGTGACAGACAGACAGAGAGAGAGAGAGAGAGAGAGGGAGAGAATGGGTACACCAGGGCCTCCAGCCATTGCAAACAAACTCCAGATGCATGTGCCACCTTGTGCATCTGGCTTACGTGGGTTCTGGGGAATCGAGCCTCGAACCAGGGTCCTTAAGCTTCACAGGCAAGCGCTTAATTGCTAAGCCATCTCTCCAGCCCCCTGGCTTTTATTTATTTATTTTTTTTAGTTTTTATTTATTTTTGGAGAAAGAGACAGAGAGAGATAGACAGAGAGGGAGGGAGACAGAGATGGGCGTGCCAGCAGTCTCTCAGCTGCTGTGAACGAAATCCAGATGTGTGTGCCCCCTTGTGGGCAAGTGCGGCATTGCGCCCTTGTGTCACTTTGCATCTGGCTAAACTTGGGACCTGGAGATTGGAACCGCTTGACATTGGAACCAGCGTTCTTAGGCTTAGCAGGCAGGCGCCTTAGCCGCTAAGCCATCTCTCCAGCCCGGCTTTTACTTTTTTATGTGGGATAGAGAATTGGTGTGCCAGGTCCTCCAGCCACTGCAATTGAACTCCAGACATTTGTGCGCATGAGTGACATTGCACACTTGCATCTGGCTTATGTGGGACTTGGAGAGTCAAACATGAGTCCTTAGGCTTTGCAGGCAAGTGCCTTAACCGATAAGCTATCTCTCCAGCTCTCCCACAAGTCCTTATTAAGGGCTCTCTTTGGAATCTTGTTAGGCTGCCCTGTGAGGTTGAGCAGTCTGTGCACTGCACAGAAGCTCAGATTGAGCTAGAGATTGGGAATGGCATTCAGCATGGCTTTATTTACTAGGCTCTGCATTGGCACGAGACTGCCTCAGCTTAAAGGAAGGGCACTTTTCCCTAGTCTATCCAAAGTTAGCTTGCTAAGCCAAATGTACTCAGGGTGTGCCCTTTCCTAACGTGCACAAAGACACTGAGTAAGCTCATGGTGGTCCAGAAAAGGAGAGGAGGTAGAAAAACTTGCTGGATGGGGTGTGTTGTGGGCAGGCTTTGAGGTGTTACAGTCAGCTCCCCCTTACTAGAGTTCTGCTTACTCTCTTGTTGCTGTTCCACTTGCTATGGCAGAGGGGATGTCCAGCCTCTGCTCATGACATGCTTTCCTCTGCTATCATGAAGCTTCCTCTAGAGCCTGTAAGCCAAAATAAAAATCTTTCCTCCCATCAGCTGCTTTTGGTCAGGTGTTTTGTCCCAGCAATGAGAAGGTGACTACAACAGTAATATCCAGCTCTGACCCCAGTCCTTAGACTATTTCCTTCCTACTGCTCTGGAGGTGAGATGCCCAGCTTCCTGCTTGTGCCATGCTTTTCCTGCCACAATAAAACGCCCCCCTTGAAACGCTAAGCTGAAATAAACACTTTCTTCCCATAAGCTGCTTATGGTTGGGTGTTTTGTCCCAGCAACAACAAGGTAATTGCAACATCCTCCTTGGAAATGTGACATCCAAATAGTGAAATAAGTTTAGCTGGTAGTGGAGGAAAAGGTGAAAGGATGCTAGAGATAGGTGCAAGACCTGAGCCAGCCAATCATGGCCAAATCCAAGTTAGAAGCCTGCAAGGCTAGTCCCCTGCATAAATACCAAAGAGATTTGCTTTGTTTTGTTTTTCAAGTTAAGGGTCTTGCTCTAGCCCAGGATGACCTGGAATTCACTATGTAGTCTCAGGGTGGCCTTGAACTCACTGCGATCCTCCTACCTCTGCCTCCTGAGTGCTGGGATTAAAGGCGTGTGCCACCACGCCCGGCCAAAGCGATTAAAAAAAATAAATTATTTATTGTTTTGCAAGCAGAGAGAGGAGACAGACAGAATGTGTCAGGGCCTCCAGCCGCTGCAAATGAACTCCAGATGCATGCACCACTTTGTACATCTGGCTTTATGTGGGGCCTGGGGAATCCAATCCAGGTCATTAGGCTTTACAGACAAGCGCCTTACTGCTGAGCTATCTCTCCAGCCCACCTCAGGGATTTTACAAAGTGAAGGAGAAGTGTAGATGGCTGTGGTCCAGCAAGGCCTTGAGAAAGAACTAGCCCTTTAAGGCATGGGAAACATACACGGGAAGTAGCCCAAGATCGAGGGCAGTAAGCTGTATTGGGTCGTGCCAAGGCAGGAGCTGGTTGAGAGCCATAATTTGGATTGTATGAGAGCACTGAAGGTATGAGAGGCCTCTTGTGATTTTTCTGGCTGCCAGTGCCTCCCTCCCTCTCCTCCTCTCCCCGAGTCAGCATTTAGATTAATCTTAACCCAAACTCAGGAGACACAAAGAATGACTACTAACGGAATCACACTCTGCCACAGAAGATGGAAGGGTAAAACGGTGCTGTAATAATCTTGCCGACAGAATGAATGTTGTAGCGGATTATTATGTTGTCTAAAACAGTCTTTGTGAGGAGTGAATGACACTTGGGAAATTCTCAGCGATTTGCTTTGCAGCACTTCCATTTCCATTCTGTTTGGAGTGATGGTTTCTCTTTGCCAACGCCTCCCCTCTCCCTTCATCTTGACAGTGCGAATAACCTGACAGGGTGCCTGGAAAAGAACTCTCGCAAGGTACAGCCACTCAAAGTTTCCTAGGATTCTGTAAAATTCCATTTGACTCTGTGTGTGGAGGGGGAGAGGGAGAGAGAGAGAGAGAGAGGGAGAGAGAGAAAGGAGCTCTGAATAGATGCCACAAAAGGAGTCCGGCAGCACTGGCCAGCTACCATGGGGACAGAAGTTTGTGAAGAGGCATTTGTGAAGCAGCCCAAGGGTGACGGAAATACTGGAGGACAAGGCAAACCCTTTTCTGAGCTTCAGCATTGCACGATAAGCCCAAATGTGTTCACATACCCTTTTAGAACCTTAAACTTAATTCTTGATATTTTGCAGTAATACCATTTACAGGTGTTGTTAGAGTGGAAATTCCATCACTTTGTATTCTCCTACACCCCAGCTTCTCAGGATCTTTCTCTGAAGATGAATTTTCCTACCCCTGCTCCCCGCCCAGCTGGACACCCAAAGATGATCCATATACAAACTAGTGCACATGTATTCTGTTTTGTTTTCTTTTTTAAAGCAGGTCTTACTCTAGCCCATGCTGATCTAGCACTTACTCTGTAGCCCAGGCTGGCCTTGAACTCATGGCAATCCTCCTATCTCAGCTTCCTGAGTGCTAGAATTATAGGCATGAGCCACCATGCATGGCATATTTTTAAGTATATTTTTAAACAGAAATGATAGCATATTATACTATCCTGTAGTTAAGTTTTCATTAATCAATAATATATCATTGAGACAATTCTTGAACTTCAAATTAAAGATTTATAGTGCTGCCTTAGTCTTCATAGCTACCTGGTGTTCCACTGTGTGACTGTGCCATTGTTTAGTAAGTTTTTATTGGTGGTGTCAGAGGCTAAATTGTGCACTTTGCAGTGTGCTGAAATCCTAACACCAAGTTCTGTAAAACTGACTGTATGACAAGGAGTGACTTTTAAAGAGACAATTAAGGTTAAATGGGGCCATCAGTGCAGTGTGGTCCTGGAGTCTACAAGAAAGGATTAGTAGGACTGGGGAGATGGTTTAGCAGTTAAAGATGCTTGCTTGCAAAGCTTAGGTTCAATTCCTCAGCAATCATATAAAATCAAATAGACAGACAATCTTTTGTAGCGGCATGCACACAAATGCACATGTGCAACTACATAAATACAAATAAATTTTAAATATTTTTATTTATGAATGAGAGAAAGAAAGAGAGAGGGAGAGAAAAGAGAGAATGGGTGTGCTAGGGCTTCTAGCCACTGCAAATGAACTCCAGATGCATGTGCCACCCTGCGCATCTGGCTCTATGTGGGTACTGGGGAATTGAACCCAGGTCCTTAGGCTTTGTGGACAAGTGACTTAACTATTGAGTCATCTCTCCAGCCCCATAAATAATCTTCTCTTGAAGAAGAAAGCAACAGCGCCCAGGCATGCACTGTGATCCTATAAGATGCTGCAGAAGAGGATGCCCACCTACAAGCCAAGGAGAGAGACTGCATGCACATTCGTGGGAGGCGTCCTTGAGTTCTCAAGAGGACCAGTGGGCCCAATTGCAGAACCTTGTGCCCTTTGCCTTGAGTGAAGCTTCAGTACAAAAACCCCATCCTGGTGCTTGGAGATGGCATCCCTTTATAGGAACAGCCTAGTGTGACCACTTCTGTTCAAGCATGTCTGTGTGTCCGGGTGAGAGCTGGTATCACTTTGGACCAGGTGATCATGGGAAGAGACATAAAACTTCCACCCACTGTTGAGAATGTTGGGCCACAGACATCCAGAACACTTGCCGCATGGCTGGAATGCAGCAAGAACTTGGAACCCAGTCCACTTGACTTCACAGTGTCCCCTCGTCCTCCTCATGTCACTGTCTGATCGGGAATGACTGATAGGCTTCTGATGATTCACTACATTAGTCCTGTCATGTAGAATGAGCCAAAAAGAAAAAAAGAAAAGAAAAAATTAAAAAGAACGAAAGGCAGAGGATTTTTAGCTTTCCTAAGACAACAGCTTTAAAAAATTTTTTTATTATTTTATTTATTTTTTGGAGAGAGACACAGAGAGACATAGAGAGGGAGAGGGAGACAGAGATGGGCACGCCAGCAGTCTCTCAGCTACTGAGAACGAAATCCAGATGTGTGTGCCCCCTTGTGGGCAAGTGCAGCACTGCGCCCTTGTGTCACTGCATCTGGCTAAATGTGGGACCTGGAGATTGGAACCGCTGGAGATTGGAACCAGCGTTCTTAGGCTTAGGAGGCAGGTGCCTTAACCGCTAAGCCATCTCTCCAGCCCGACAACAGCTTTTGTCCTTGAGCATCCTGGATCCTCAGGGACCACAATGAGCTTCAGGATTCCTGGAATCCCTGAGAAGATGCTGCATCCTGTAGTCATGTTACCACAAGGTGATGGGGAGGAGAGCCCAGAATCTCCCAGAGTCTCAGAAGGCTCTGTCTGTGACCTCACCCAGAATGCACTGCTTTAGAAAATCACTGAGAGCTACTCTGCCCTCCAAGGATTTTTCCCCCACTCTAGCCATAGCAGCATATGAAGTTTCTTTTTAAAATTTTTATTCATTTGAGAGAGAGAGACAGAGGGACAGAGAGAGAAACAGAGAAAGAGAGAGAGACAATGGGCACACCAGAGCCTCTAGCCACTGCAAATAAACACCAGATGCATGTGCCACCTTGTGCATCCGACTTTACGTGGGTTCTGGGGAGTTGAACCCGGGTCATTTGGCTTTGCAGGCAAGCACCTTCACTGCTAAGCCATCTCTCCAGCCCTGAATTTTCTTTTCAAAAAGAAAGTATGAGCTGGGCGTGGTGCTGCACGCCTTTAATCCCAGCACTCGGGAGGCAGAGGTGGAGGATTGCCATGAGTTCGAGGCCACCCTGAGATGACATAGTGAATTCCAGGTTAGCCTGGGCCGAAGTGAGACCCTACCTTTGAAAAAAAAAAAAAAAATAAAAAGAAAGTTTGGTTAGAAGCAAGAAGAAATTGTCACCATTCTTAAGGAGTGGACTGGCAGAGGCTGATAGGATTTGGGACAGGGCATTCTGGCCATGGTCCTGCTCTGGGAGAATCCCTCTGCCTGAGTCTGAATGAATTGGCGGAGCCTCTGAGTTTTACCTTAGGGCTATTCTTTGTCTCAGAAGTCCAGCCAAGAACAGAGAGGCTTTGCTCCCTATGGCTCAATAACCCTGTTTCCTAGAATGTAGCTGCAAGTACCTGGGACCTGTGCCCTTGTTTCAAGGTACCATCATTGGTCCAAGTTATATTTGCTTGACTCTCTAGAGATGGGGCTCCTTCTTAGGAGACCTTTCAGCAATAATATGTTGTAGGCAGAGCCTGGCCACAACCTTTGTCCCTCTGGCACATAGAAACCTTGCTGTGACCTTACACAGTTAGTAGATGGAAGAAACAGCTGGGAATCAGGAAGACAGGAGCCTTGAGTGGCTTTCCAGTGTTTGTTGGTTTTTAAATCGCAATGTATGTGTTCTTTCAATAAATCATTCAGGGGCTGGAGAGATGGTTTAGTGATTAAGGTGCTTGCCTGCAAAGGCAAAGGACCCAGGTTCAATTCGCCAGGACCCACATAAGCCAGATGCACAAGGTGTCTGGAAGTTGTTTGTAGTGGCTGGAGGCCCTGGTGCGTGCCCATTCTCTCTCTCTCTCTCTCCCCATGCCTTTTTCCCTCTCTCTCAAATAAAAAAATTAATTTTTTTAATTTGAGAGAGAGAGAGACAGAGGAAGAGACAGAGAGAAAGAGAGAATGGGCATGCCAGGACTTCTCAGCCACGCTGAACAAACTCCAGACGCATGTACCCCTTCATGCGCATGTGGAACATTGCGTGCTTACGTCACTTTTGTGTCTGGCTAAATGTGGGACCTGGAGATTCTAATGGGTGTTCTTAATCTTCATAGGCAGGTGCCTTAACCACTAAGCAATCTCTCCAGCCCAAATTAAAATATTAAAAAAAAAAAAAAACTCAAAAAACCATTCAGGGAGCCCAGCCTGTTTGACAAGTGGATGGAGCAGTTCTGATGACAATGGATGAACATGGGCCTTCACAGCTCAGCAACCCTATGCCAAAGGCAGCCCGGCCCTGAGCTTTGTCTGAGGAGAGATGCCCAGGACACTACTCCCCTGTAACCAGCCGCACCCGTGCACAGACAAACTCCTCTTAGTTACAGCAAAAGGGGTATTTCCTATGTAGGAGGGACACAAGTTCATTTTTCACATAGCCCAACATGACGCCCAGCTTTATCTGGTGTCACTTTTTTTTTTTTTTTTTTTCCAGTACTGGGAATTAGAACCTAAAACCATGCCAGGAAACCAGTGAATTATATCCCTAGTCTTCTTTTTTTAAATCCTTTTTAAAATTGTGAGGCAGTGTCCTACTAAGTTGTCTAGGCTGACCCTGAATTTACAATCCTCCTGCTTCAGCTTTCCGGGCAGCTGGGATTATAAACCTGTGTCCCTAGGCCCACTGGAATTTGTTTTCATTTCCCCCCTCCAGCCTTTATTTCTAGGTTTGCATGCTTACTCTTCCCCTCCTTCTCCTTCCTAGCTCCTGTAGTGGATGGAGACTCTTTCATGCAGGCAGGTGATGCGCCACCAGCCCTAAGGAGTGGTCGCATGGGCTGGAAATCATCAGAGGCTCAAGACTGCTGCAGGTGATGTTAGTCCGTTTCGCCCACGCTCTCTGTTTCTGAGCTTCAGGTTTTCCATTCAAGCTCATGAATGCCACACCCGGAGCATTCCAGCTGAGCTCTTGGTAGCTGAGCCAGAGCCTGTAGACAGCTGGAGAAAAAATGTGCTGAAGAAGCAAAACCTCCATGTTTTCATCCTGTGGGGACTCACCCCAGTAGCCTCAGCTGGGGCCAACATCCTCCAGTATAGGCATGGTTGACCCTGGGCCATGAAAAGCTAGAGCTATAACTAAAGGCTACCTCCCCTCCTCCCCTCTCTGTGAATCTGGGAATGACTACAGAATGAGCAAGCATTGAGGAGACAGGATATATTTGTCAAAGTGAGCGAGGCATGTAGGGTCACTTTAAATGGGATGACTCAAGAGATTTCCACCTGATGAAGGAATGTCTCTGCCCTTCCTGGATATGAGTTAAGAGATGCTCAACATGAGAAAACCCTCTCCAAATACTATAAGTGGCAAACTCCAGGCTGCCTATGTTTTTCAGGTAGGGGGGAAAACAAGACTGTAGAAGGGGAACTGACTTGTGAAATGACATCCAGAGCAAATTCTGGCTTGTAGGTTGTTGAATAAGCAGGGGTCCATTGACCTGAGGCTGTCTCCTGCTTTGAATGTGCGAAGAGGAACTGTGACCTAAGTAACTGAACAACCAGCTGAAAACCCAAGCTACAGGTACAGCCTGTAGCTAACAGCCTAGGATCAGCCAATCACAAGCAGCCGAGCATTAGCCAATCACTGGCTGCCAACTGATGGCACTATGTCCCATTAAACTGTAGCCTGTTTCTTCGTACTTTATTTCTCTTTTCCACCTGCACTCACTGCCCACATTGCAGAATAGCACTCATACACAGGTTGTGATTCTGATGGCCACTGTGCCCTCTTCATGAGCCATTCATTGCTTAAATAAACTCTTAAATTTAATTTGTCAAGTTTCCTATTTAAAAACAGGATCCGGGGGTTGGAGAGATGGCTTAGGCATTAAGGCGTTTGCCTGCAAAGCCGAAGGATCCTGGTTCGATTCTCTAGGACCCTTCGTAAGCCAGAGGTACAAGGGGGCACATGGGTCTGGAATTAGTTTGTAGTGGCTGGAGGCCCTGGCACTCTCTCTCTCTCTCTTTCTGTCAAATAAACACATTAAAATTAAAATTAAAAAAAAAACCAACAGGGGCTGGAGAGATGGTTTAGTGGTTAAGGTGCCTGCCTCCTAAGCCTAAGAAGGCTGGTTCCAATCTCCAGCGGTTCCAATCTCCAGGTCCCACGTTTAGCCAGATGCAAAGTGACGCAAGGGCGCAATGCCGCACTTGACCACAAGGGGCGCACACATCTGGATTTCGTTCACAGCAGCTGAGAGACTGCTGGCACGCCCATCTCTATCTGTCTCCCTCTCACTCTGTCTGTCTCTCTCTGTGTTTCTCTCCAAAAATAAAAAACAAAACAAAAACAAAACAAAAACAAAAAAACCCAACAGGCTCCAGACTCAAGGGAGATGGTTCTATGAGTGTGGCTATTTGTCTGCTCTTCCTGCATTCTATGCTGATGACTCTGAGGACTTTGAGGAGTAACCATCAATCACATTTTCATGGAAGTTTATGGTTCCAGAAGCACTTTCTCATGCTGATCAGATAGGGTTCAGTGCAGATAACAAAACTGCCTAAGGAGTTTAAGCAGGAGTTAATATAGGGAGTTGAATGCTTACATCATGGCTACAATGGCTGGAGAAGCAGGTGTCAGGCTGGGTCTCTGGGATGCCATTACAACTACAGTCCAGAAAAGGCTTGCCAAGACAGGGTCAACCCCTGCCATGGTCAGGAAGCCACTGCCAAAGTGCTGGTTCCAAGAATCAGTGCCATGTGATTACAGAGCCATGTGACTGAACTGTACAATCAGGGTGCATGCTTCACACCAACCCTCCTCCCCCTTCTCCACTTTCCATGTTCAACCCTTGTAAAAGGACTTGTGACTGGTAGAACCCACATCATATCTGGAGACATAGCTGCAAGGGAGTCGGGTAATTGGAGGTCTTAGCTTTCCAATCTCTGCAGTACAGGAGGTATGCCGGCAAGCCGGGCTAGATATCTGCTCGCTGTCTACCACGCTACAGAATAATTCACTTGATGTGTCCAAGAAAGCTGGAAAATGACAGGAGAGGTATTAGCCTTCTTCAGCATATGAGGAAAGTTGGGGTGATGATAAAGCTGGAGGATCACAGCAGGGAGATGGGGGGGGTCAGGAACTTCTGCCTTGAGCAAGTGACATTTGTGTTGGATCTGCAGAACACTGGGGGCTAAAGTAGATGAAGAACTGGGCAGGCACTATGTTCTAGGCATGGTGTAAAAGTCCTGGGAGTGGAAGAAGAATGATCTAACCACAGAGATGAATGAGAAAGGGGACATGGCTGAAGGCCAGGACACTGGAACCCAGCCCTCACTGATTGGGCTAGTCCTGCTAGTCACTTTACCTCAGGGCAGTCCCCTGTCTGTCTCCACCTCCTGATGACCAGTGGGCCATCATCTCTACCCTGCACTTATCTGGGGCTGAGAGTCCAAACTCAGGTGCTCATGCAAGCACTTTTTTTTTTTTGACGTAGGGTCTCACTCTGGCCCAGGCTGACCTGGAATTCACTATGTAGTCTCAGGGTGGCCTCGAACTCACGGCGATCCTCCTACCTCTGCCTCCCAAGTGCTGGGATTAAAGGCGTGCAGCACCACGCCCAGCTCATGCAAGCATTTTACTAAGCAAGCCACCTCCCTAGCCCCGCTGGGGTTTTCATGTTTGTATAATTACTTTTTTTTTTTTTTTCCACTCTAAGAAGCAGGATGAAAAGCAACAAACAGGAAGGGACTAGGATGTGGCTCCATGGATGAAACGTTCACAGCTGAATTCAATCTCCAGACCCCATGTGCAAAGCTGAAAACTATGCATTTCTATAAGCCCAGCAAGCTGATGCTGAAGGTAAGATATGGGGGGGGGGTAGTCATGGAATTCTTGTAAGCTTGTGGCAAGTGCAGCCAAGAACATTAGCAGAGAGAATCCAGAGTGAAAGGCCCTGCCTCAGGGGAGGTAGACAGGCAGGCAGAGGATCGACCTGAGACTTGTGCTCTGACCTCTGCCTGCACAGCGCGGCACAAACATGCCTGTTCTCATACGCTCTCACAAACATGCACACACACACACAAATACATCATGAACAAGATGAAATAATACCTAATACATTAAAATAAAAAAAAACTGCAAAGAGTAGGTGTACAAACCAGTGAAAGCATTCACAGAGATCTGGGTATTTGTGTAAACACAGGCTTTTGTAGCTGTACTGGGGCGTTGGCAGGTTGTTTGAAATGCTGCAGCACATTGTTCTGTGGGTGGAGAGCGACAAGGCGTGGAAGTGAATCAGCAGGAGAGGCTTCTCAGGGTGCTCCTGGTCTCGGAGAAGTCAGCTGGCCCTGGTCAACTCCGTGCCCTGAGGCGAAAGACTTATTTCTCCCTGCTGGAGGTTGGGTGTTTCACTGGTAAGCAACCCTGGGGCTTGGAAACACCTAGAGATTAAAAGCAGAAAGTTATGAAACTATCAGCTGTGTAACTGAACCCCAGCCCCCAACCACTGCTGCACATTTTTAGAAAACTGTCTCCTTAGAATCTTTGGGGTCAAACCTCCCCTGAAGCCTCCTTCCTTGAAGACTCCTGCTCTAGCAGCACCTTTTTTTTTTTTTTTAAATTTTATAAGTATATTTATACTTACAGACAATAAACCATGATATTTCCCTCCCCTCCCCCACTTCCCCTTCACAGCTCCACTCTCCATCATATCCCTTCCCTCTCTCCATTAGTCTCTCTTTTATTTTGACGTCATCATCTTTTCCTCCTATTATGAGGGTCTTGTGAAGGTATTGCTAGGCACTGAGAGGTCATGGATATTGAAGCCAAATTCTGTCTGGACAGTTGCATTGTAAGGAGTAGTACCCTTCCTTTGTCTCTTACATTCTTTCTGCCACCTCTTCCGCAATGGACCCTGAGCCTTGGAGGGTGTGATAGAGATGTTTCAGTGCTGGACACTCTTCCGTCCCTTCTTCTCAGCACTATGCTGCCTTTTGGGTCATCCCAGTGGTCATTGACATCTGAAAAGAGAAGCTTCTCTAACCAAAACAGAGAGTAGTCTTAATATATGAATATGAACATTAAGTACTTTCAGGGCAGTTTGGTGGGAATAATATATACATTTAGCCAGACAAGAGCAGGCTTTATACCACTAAGGCTCATGACCTCCCATGCCATAGACTTTTGCTTAGGTTTTCAGTACCAGGCATGTATTTCCTCCCATAGAGCGGGTCTCTAGTCCAGTTAGAGAGCAGACATGCTACTATTGCACCCATTCGGTCATTTGGCCTGTCTGGCTAAACTTGAGTTTTCCAGTGTCCACTGTTTTCACCACTGATGACTTCTGTCTCCCATAGGGCTGCATGCAGTGCAGCTTTTTCCAGCTTCCAGTTGGCTGATCTGCAGGGAGAAGGTTTTCAGTTCAGTACCAGCTTGATTTCTCAGTGACATTGCTGCCCAGGCATGTAGAGTCTTCAACAATAGGTCTTACCATCTAGCAGCACCTTTTTTTTTTTTTAACCAAGTATGACCATGGACCAGGTCCAGCACCAAGGCTCACCTAGCTGGAGACTAGGTCGTGCAGTGCTAGCTTCCCTACTACGTCTTAGAGTTCCAGTTTCCCGAGCTGGTGAACTCCTGGGAGGAAAGGAGTGTACTTTTTACATATCTCTGTATTCCTTACAGCACCCATCTTGGTTTGTTCATAGTCTGAATTCAAATTATTTATGAGACTGACGCGCAGAGACCACTGCACAGGGAGAGCTGCTTCAAAAAAAATTGCTGAATCCTAGCCGGGCGTGGTGGTGCACGCCTTTAATCCCAGCACTCGGGAGGCAGAGGTAGGAGGATTGCAGAGAGTTCGAGGCCACCCTGAGACTACATAGTTAATTCCAGGTCAGCCTGGGCTACAGCAGGACCCTACCTCAAAAAAACTTTATGAATCTTGAGATTATTTATGTCTTATAATCACAGTTTCCATGGGGTAAGTTGTCCACAGAGCCAAGGTTGAGAATATTTGCGTAGACCAAACCCCCAAGAGCGTTTCCTGCCACAGACCTCTTCTAAAGTGTCCCGAGATTCTACACCGTGGGTTTCCATGCTGATCTCAAGGTCAGTACCAGGTACAGGGAGTCTGCTTGGTGAGGTTTTCCCCAGGACTGTGACTGGGTGGATGACCCCCACATCCAGCAGAGGTGGGCACGCACAGCCAGGGTAGGTCTGCCGATGTGCACTGAGCAGTGGCAAGACGTGAATGCCATGGCAGTGCCCTGTTTCTTTTTTTATTGCTTTTCTAGAAGAGCTTCCCAGACATAATATAGCTGCCTTTCTATGTTTCCTGCCTGTGGCAGGCACTACATGATAGAAAACTGGTGTCTCTCCTGTCTAGTGCTGGAAAGTGCTACACGAGCTACTGGCAACAAACGGTCTGAGCAACGAGAGGTCTAAGCTACTCAGAAGCAAGCACTCCGACACGATGTACACACCAGTGAAATAGTGGCACACATCCAGATGTGTGTGGGTAACCAATAGCTTTCTGATTGGCTAAGAGATCTGCTCAGTGGAAAGGACCCATGTCTGGAATTGGGAACCAGATCAGAATTCTATGGAGACAAAGATTATGTTCTCCAGTGTCAAGCTCTCACTGCTTTTAGGGTTACATACATTAAATTCTCCCTAGATTAATAATGCTTATCCCAGTTAAACTATGCTGACTTCACTCTCCACTGGAGAATCTGTTTTTCTTTTTCAGATGGTAGTGAGACCCAAGGAGAAAAACTGACCCTTGCACTTCAGCCAAGCCATAGCTGAAACCACAGAGGAATGGGGAGATGAGCAAGAGGGCTGCTTCCATGGCGAACCTGAAAATCAGTGCCAGGGTGAAGGAGACAGACCCTGAGGATACTCAACACTTAACAAAGCAGAGATCCAGAGGCTCCGAAGAGCTCATCCCTGAAGTGAACTTAAAACTCACCCACCATAGCTCAGGGAATTTTGTAGAAGAGGGGTGGAAAGATTGTAAAAGCCACAGATTGAGACATCATGCCCAGAGGCATCCCCACCCCCCACTCCTCCATCCCCCACCCCCTACCCCCACCCTCCCCCTCCCCCCGCAAAAAAAATAACTGACTGCTGCTCCCACAATGCATAAACCACACCCCCATGGGGAATAACTGCAACCCCACTGAGGAGGCTCCCCAACAGAATGGGGGCAGGGACGAGGGAAAAGAGGGTACCAACACATGATGTATCCATACGAAATGTTCTTAATAATAATAATAATAATAATAATAATAATAAAAACAAAAACAAACAACAACAAAAAAGAAAGAAAATCGGTGTCTTTTTGTGTACTGGGTTTGGTGCTCTAAAGCAAACATCTTTGCTGAACTGGGTTATGTCTATTTTCTCGGTCCACAGCTACCCCATAGGAAGAGTCATTTCTATTTATGCTTAGAGGACTTGGAAAGAAATATACGAGAAGCCAAACCTTTCTCCAGTTTTTTTTTTTTTTTTAAAAAAGACAACACTTAGGTGAAAAACCAAATGATTAGTGAAGGGAAACCTTGGCAGGTGACAGTGTCACAGAGACACAAGGCCGAGAGGCTGCTGGGCTGAGGAGGCATGAAAGTGGTTGTGAATGGGGAGGTGGAAGTCTTGAGGATGGGTTGTAGTGGTGTTTGCACAATAATGTGAACATACTTAATGCCACTGAAATGCATACTTACACATGGTTAAAGTGGTAAATTTGATGGTACATTTTCCCACAATAAAATATTTAAAATGAATCATGAATAGAACATTGTTTCATGAGGAGGCACTAACACTGTTGACTTTTAGGTCAGGTGCTGTGTGTGTGTGTGTGTGTGTGTGTGCGCGCGCGCGCATGCTCGCGTGCACGTGTATATTTATATTAAGAGCAGCCTGTTTCCTGAAAAACACATAACTGACCCCTGGCCAACAGGCTTTTTTCCTGTGCTTTTGTGCATCCTGATGCTGTATCCATAGTGTGTTGGTCAGGAAGTGAATGATTCATGAAGTTTTTATGACAGACCACTGAGTCACGCACACACACACACACACACACACACATCTGAGTCACTCCTGCAGGCTTCTGAGACAAGCAATGATTTGATGTCAGAGATGTGCTTAAGGCAAGCAGCAGAAGGTGGGGCCGCTGCCTGCCCATGGCCAGGGCATTCCTGAGCTGCCTCTCCCAGGGTTTAGCATTAGGGAATGCTGTGACCACAGCTTCTGATTCAGCCCTGTAATGCCCCTTTCTGCTCTCTTTAAGGACAGCCTGGATGTCAGCTGCAGGGAAGAGAACAGTAGATAAGGAAGCTCTGGGTGCCCACTTGGCCACTGTGGATGGTACTGGTTTTAGAGGCCTCTTTACCCTTTGACCTGAGTGGCACTTGATAGAGGCATAGAAGAAGACTGATATGTGGCGACATGGTCAGGTTAATCACGAGGCTGCTTGTATATCCTTCTGGGGGTCATAAGTCAGATTGGGACTCAGTTCTAGTAACAATGGACAGAGCAGTGGAGAGAACTGGGTTCACTTTGGTTTTTTTACTTGGTTTTCTTACCATGGTAAATCATATAAGTTGACTGGCCTTAGTTTCCTTGTTTCTTTCTCTTTTTAAAATTTTTAAAAATTTTTATTTAAGAGAGAGAGAGAGAGAATGGGCACACCAGGGCCTTTTCAGCCACTGTGAACGATCTCCAGATGTGTGTGCCCCCTTGTGTGCATGTGCAACATTGTGATCTTGTATCACTTTTGCCTCTGGCCATATGTGGGACCTGGAGATTTGAACAAGCATTCTTAGGCTTTGTAGGCAGGTGCCTTAACCGCTAAGCCATCTCTCTAGCCCACTTGTTTCTTTAAAAGGAGGAGGTGGCATAGATCAGGACTGATTGGCACATAGCCTCATGTAATGCATGCCCTGGAGCTGACACAGACTGCTCCCAGCACACAGTCCTCTGTTCCTAGCACTTTCTGCCTCTGAGCCCAGAGGACATGGCCTTTCTTGGCCTCCTCCCACCACCATCAGCTGTTTGTTGGTATTAGTATTTGAAATGACTCCAACTTGCTATCTGAACAGCTACAGAGGTGGTCTTCAACCCTGGCTTTTATACATTTTCTGGAAACATCTACTTCTAGTCATCCTAGGTAGAGAGAGCACTGAAGAAATGATTCCAGCCAAGTCCAGGGTGGTGAACCCCTGACTTTATCAGGGTATCTTACAGGAGAAGCATGGGAGATCCAGGCAGTTGTATCACTGAGCTGCCCTCCTCGACATAGGTGATGGGCCAGGCAAGCTGACTTCCTGCTTCCTGCTCCCCACTGGGGAGACTTGCAGGCAGCTACAGCACTGAGGACGCTCTTCTACCCTGGCAGTTGTTTACTGCTTACATAACTCCAGGGAGGGGCCTCATGAGTCTTGGGGCTTGTGATTTTTCATGAATCTTATAAACACCCCATCACCCCCTGTGGAATTTTTTTTTTTTATGAGAGGGAGAGAGAGAGAGAGAGAGGGAGGGAGGGAGAGAGAATTGATGTACCAGGGCCTCCAGCCATTGAAATTGAACTCCTGACATGTGCGACACCTTGTGAGCATGTGTGACCATGAGTCACCTTGTGCGTCTGGCTCATGTAGGACCCAGAGAGTCGAACATGGGTCCTTAGGCTTCTCAGGCAAGCACCTTAACTGCTAAGCCATCTCTCCAGCCCTGTGGAATGTTTTGATTCAGAGGGAAGAACTATGGAACAGACTTCACATTGGAATAGCTGGGAACGTTTACAGAACACAGCTCTCTGAATGGAGTCTGATCTCATTGTTCTGAGATGAGACTTGGGCACTAGTAATTGTGGATTACTAAATTGTGGATTAGTAAAGGTGGTGTCAGGCAGGATTGAGGGGCTGGGTGAGATAAAACCAAAGCTCATATCCAATCACTCCAGGACCAGCAGTCCACATTAACATGGCAGAGGTGACAGCCCATTAAGCCAAGTTCAGTAGCAAGAGTATCAGGCTGAAGATCAGGAGACCTGACTCTTGATTTAATTTTCACTCTTAATTAACTTATGGTCTTTACAATGATCTTCGTGTGCATGTATGTGTATGCGTGATTGTTGTCATGCATGTCCCGTAGCACATGTGCGGAGATCAGAGGACAACCCAGAGTGTCTGTTTTTGTTTTCTACCTTGTCTGAGGCAAGATTTTTTGATGTCCACCACTGCAAATGACAGGTTAGCTGGCCAGCAAGTTTCTGGGATTCTCCTATCTCCAGTCTCCCACCTTACTGTAGGAGGGCTGGGATGACAGATGCTTGCTGCTGTGTCCGGCTGCTTTTGTGTGAGTCTGGTGATCCAAACTCAGGTACCGGCACTTATGGTCTTGAGTGAGTTGCTTATTCTTTTTGAGCTTTAGTTCCCACATGAATATTACAACATTTAGCAACTTACAACAACTCTGGGCATGATAATCTCACAGTACTCACTTGAGCTTCCAGCTTCACCATATTCTGAGGAGGAAGAAATGATAACAGATCCATTAGAGGAAAGTGCTAAAGTAGTGTGGAATTTATTTTGTTTTTATAACCTACTTATTCCCAAACACTCTTACAAAAATTAATTTTTTTTGTTTTGTTTTTTCGAGGTAGGGTCTCACTCTAGCTCAGGCTGACCTGGAAACCACTATGTAGTCTCAGGGTGGCCTCGAACTCATGGCGATCCTCCTACCTCTGCCTCCTGAGAGCTGGGATTAAAGGCGTGCACCACCACACCCGGCAAAAATTAAATTTTTATTTATACCTTGTGGCGGTTTTGTGTTGACTCAGTAAAACAGCGTACCCAACAGCATCTAACATGATACCTTGGTAGATTTGCAGGAGCAGAAGCCAGGTGAAGGGATTTTCCACTCACACCAGCCTCCTTGCAAAGTCAAGAAACCCAAAGGGGAAGACAGCAAGGACCAGCTAAGCAGATGCTAAAGGAGAACACAAACAGGACCAGCTAGCAGCTACGGTACAACTCCCCAGGCATACTGCACAGCCTCCCTTCCCCCAACCATCAGTGCCATGAACCACTGGAGAACTCATCCACACCACCCCATTCCAGCCACACAACATTCAGTGATCCAAGAAGCTTAACTGCATGCACAGTGCAACAGAGAGGGACCAAGGTGGGTACTCAACATAGGTGAGATTGGAAGCCATCCCAAAAGGTAATGGGGAGCGGGGGGGGGGTGATGGTGCTTAGCGATTAAGACGCTTGCCTATGAAGCCTAAAGACCCATGTTTGACTCTCCAGGTCCCATGTAAACTAGGCTTACAAGGTCGCACATGTGCACAAGGTGGCACACGTGTCTGGAGTTCTATTGCAGTGACTTGAGGCCCTGGCACACCAATTTTCTCTCTCTTTATTTCTCTCATAAAAAAAAAAAAAAAAAAAAAAAGGTAATGGAGCTTACTTACACAAACCCAGGTATATAATCCTGCACTGGAAGTGCTAATCTCACTTCTATGTCAGAGCAGGTTTATGTTAGATTTGATTGATGTATTCTTCTTTTTTTAATTTGTTTTTTCGAGGTAGGGTCTCGCTCTAGCCCAGGCTGACCTGGAATTCACTATGTAGTCTCAGGCTGGCCTTGAAATCGCAGCAATCCTCCTCCTCCTACCTCTAATAAAGGCAGGCACCACCACACCTGGCTGATTGATGTATTCTTCAGCTTTTCCAATCTCAAATAAGCTGTATTTTGGAGTTGACTATTGCTGCCTTTGATGTTTCCTGATTTTTCGGGCCTTTGTCTTCTTCTTCTGTCATTATTGGGGGCAGGGTCTCACTCGCCCCCAGACTGACCTGGAACCATTTCAGACCAGAAAGCTCAGCCTCCAGTAGACAGGATTAAGGGTGGGGGACTTCGACTTTACTAGATTATCTGTTTGTATTAATCCCGACTCTTGCTTAGCATGATGGCTTGTAGGTGTGCAACGCAAACTTGTTTGGACATTTTGGTGGAGGTTATTGAAAAATAAGTCAGAAAGATGGTTCTACGTGTCTTCAAAGGAAGGGTCAGCTCATGTCTGTTAGCACTGTTATTAGCACTGGTCCTTTACTTGACTTTTCTAAGAAGAAATTATGCATACCGTGCCTAGCGTATTCTCAATAGAAAATATTCAAATCATCAGTAAAAAGAGAAAGATCGAAACCTTTCCTACTTCCCTCATTTCACCTTTCCCTCTCTAGAAGCAGTGAGTGATAGTGACTGGAGTTATCTCTCCAAGCCCTTGTTTGTACACTTACAACACACGCGTGCACACACACTGCATTTCTTCTGGTAGAATGTTATGTATTCTGTCATGTTTCAGGGATCTTTCCATGACCTCTGGCTAGCTAGTTCATCCTGCATGTCTTAGTTTCCTCATCTGGAAATGGGGCTGATAACATGAGATCATTCTGAAGAATTATATTACTATTGAAATGCTGGCATTGGTGTCTATTACTTTCCCACGGCTAAACTCACAGTCACTAGCTTTTGTTTCTTTTGCAGTACTGGAGACCCAGCCCTGGGTGTCACACACTCTGGACAAGTGTTGTCTCACTGAGTTACACTCCCAGCCCTACACAGTAATTCATCACAATTTTTTTCCCATTAAATGTATGTGCTATTGAGTATGAAAACAACTAATAATAAAAAGTTCTTTGCTTTCATTTGCGCTGGACTTAAGGCCGATATAAAAAAAAAATGTTTTAAAAAAATCCACCACTCCTCAAGTTGAAACTTGGGAAAGAGGCATTTTGGAAAGTTTGTAGATCTGTTATCCATTAATGCTACGTATTTCACATGATGAATGACGGACCCGGGGACCCAAGACTGGAGCCTTTCAATGCATTTCTGGGCCTCAATTTCTCTCCTAAAAGCTAGGTATTATCCTCAGACAAGAGGTACCGAGAGCAGTAGGATGGTAAGTGTTTACCAGCTCGTGGGTGGGCAGGGGATGACATCCCAAAGTGCTAGCTTGTGTGCTGAGGAGCACAAGCTTGTGACCTTGTCTCCAACCTCCCTCCCTGATTTCTGAGGGAAAGTAGTGAAGAGGAGAGAGAGTTGGCATTTTGCCTCTAGAAGAATTTTGATTAAGGATAAACATATTCCAAGATGCCATGAAGTTGAAGTCACATGAATGCTAAGTGATTTCTTGGCATCAAAAGATCAATCTCTTTTATGTCAGTCCTAAAAAAAAAATAAACACTTTTACCTTCTGCAGTACCAGAAATAGCCAGAGAGGCTTCAGCTATTACAGCAAAAGCTTTTAAAATAATTACTTCTAGAATGCTATAATATTAATGATTAGCTTTGTGTGAAAATTGAAAAGATAAGTAGTTAAATACTGGGAATAATAAACCTTGGAAGTGTCATTGTGTAATAAGTTTGCCCTTTAAAAGTATCATCTTTCAATGATTCGGCTCATGGTGAATTGTTCAGGAAAAGTTAAATTCTTCACTCAGTAATCCCTTTTCTATGATTAAAGTGACTTCTTGAAATGATCTTTGATCTTTGTGTAGTACAGTCAGGTCCTTTGAAAACAAGGTGTTTAAAAACGTAGTTGGATGATCATCTATGATGTACTTTCTGTGTACGGGGCCCTGTGTGGGGATAGTCTTCTTAACTCTGCAAATAGCTTTCGGGAGCAAGTACGACTGCTATCTCTCCATTTTCGAGATGAAAAACTGAGGCTAAAAGAGGAAAAGTCAGTGGTCAATAGAACTCAACACATTTGCCCCTTTGGGAACCAAAGTTTCCAAATAGTTATTCTAAGAGCCAAAGCAATGGGTCACAGTGAGGCAAAAATACTACAAAGGTCTGGATTTAGCACAGGTCAAAACCTCCTCTGGGGGCTGGAAAGATGGCTTAGGGGTTAAGGTGCCTGCCTCCTAAGCCTAAGAACTCCGGTTCCAATCTCCAGGTCCCACGTTTAGCCAGATGCAAAGTGATGCAAGGGCACAATGCCGTTTGACCACAAGGGGGTGCACGCATCTGGATTTCGCTCGCAGCAGCTGAGAGGCTGCTGGCACGCCCATCTCTATCTGTCTCCCTCTCTCTCTCTCTCTAAAAAAAAAACCTCCTCTGGACACATCAGACACACGTACAGTTCAAATGCATGTGTGTGTGTGCATGAGTGCATTGAAATGAAGCTGCAGGAGGTCAGAGGGACTGGGGTACTCAAGCCTTATACAACAGAACTCAGCTGGAGAAAGCATGTCCCTAGGTCATATGCCATGGCCTGGGCCCAGAATGTCTGGCAGAGGTTGGAAGCAGCTGGCAATTCCCCTGTGCAGACACACAAGACTGTGCAAGGGAGAGGTCTCTGGACAGAACCCACTCCTGCCTGCTAGGAATGTGGGTTTTGTCATTAACTTAAGGATGAAAGCCTGCATGGAAAGTTTTACTTGGTGGCTCAGAACTGGAGTTTCATGCTGCTACTGCCTTCTTTATTGCCACAAGTGACATAGAAAAGACCAGACTTGCCTCTGCTCTTTACTTCTTAAAAAAAAATATTTTATAGGGCTGGAGAGATGGCTTAGTGGTTAAGGTGCTTGCCTGCAAAGCCTAAGGACCCATGTTCAGCTCCCCAGATCCCACCCACATAATCCAGATGCACAAGGTGGTGCATGCATCTGGAGTTTGATTATAGTGGCTAGAGGCTCCTGCATGCCAATTCTCTCCCCTCCCCTCTCTCTTTTTCTCTCTCTCTCTTATAAAAAAGGCCAGTCTGTTGAGCTTGCCTCAAAAATTTTTTTTTAAAAGTTTTTTTTTTTTTTAATTTATTTGAGAGAGAGAGAAAGAGAGAATGAGCACACCAGGGCCTTCAGCCACTGCAAATGAACTCCAGATGCATGCACCACTTTGTGCATTTGGCTTACATGGGTACTGGGGAATCGAACCCCTGGTTCCTTAGGCTTTGTAGACAAGTGCCTTCACTGCTAAGCCATCTCTTCAGCCCTGCTCTTTTCTGTTTCAGGACAGTTATTAGGTAAAATGTAAAGCCTACACTTGCATGAAACTCCCACCCACCTCGTGTGCACACACAGGAAAGTTAGCTGTAGATCTGCCAAGGTTTTAGCCCCTTTACCCCTGTCTCCTAAAAGCAAGTATCCCTCCTAGGAGCTTTAACATTGATCACCAATCAATAGCCAATATGGAAGGTTCCCGATTGTGCCAGTAATACTTACTCTTAGGCTTTTTTTTTTTTTTTTTTTTGAAACAAGGTCTCATGTATCTCCAGCTAGCCTTGAACTCACAATCCTCCTGCCTCAGGCTCCTGAGTGCTAGGATTCTAGACCAGCACACCACACCCAGCTTCATAATGTCCTTTGTAGGACTAAAAAATAATTTCAGATCCAGGATCCAGTTAAGACTCCTACATTGTAGTTTTTGTGTGCATAGCCATGCCTGGCTTTTCATATGGGTGATGGGGATTCAAACCCAGTGCAGTAAAGGCTCTTACTTGTCATCTCCCTAGCCCCAGAAAACTTAAGCACCAAGAAGGAGTTTGTGAGAAGGAGTCAGGTAGCTTTGTTAGGAGTTAGGGTGACTGGGCCCCTGAAAGTCTCCTTGCAGTCTCCACTTTGCTAGAGATCAAAGTATGATCTGACTTCTTATCTCCTCCTTTTTCCACAAACAACCTGGGCCCCTCCTGGGAGGGAAGTCTTCTTTCCTAGGACCTAATCCTAACATTATGGTTTGTCACGTTCAGCCCCCAGAACTTGGCATATGGCTAGCCTCTCCTGAGCCAGCCTCTAGCCCAGACCAGTCAGCTGTTGCTCTGACTCACCTGAGCAGAAGGTAGGGCCCACCACCGTAAGGTTATAAATACATTCACCAGGGGAGGGCAATCTCTCTTGGTGGTCCACTCATCACTTTTGAACCTCCAGGTTCTGGTGAGTGTTTGCCCTCAGCTCAGCTCAGATCTGAGACAAGGGGAGAACCCCTTAACCCCTACTTCCTACATGGGCTCTCCACCCCCTCCTGCCTTCCTCTGTACTTTCTTTTCTGTCTTCTCTACAGCTTTTCCAGACCCACCATGTGAGCTGTCAGGCCACATGGGTGTATTCATTTTCCTTCCCTTGGTTCTGTACTTCCTTAAATATAATACTTTAATAATTATCCTTCTCAGTTTGGTTTGCCCAATTCTTTGGTTAAATGCAAACTCAAACCCAGGGTTTGGGATTCAAGGACTTTCCTGAAACTCTAACACCCCATTTCAGTTGTGTTTCTACCTTGTAAAACATGTGTGCAAGTGCCAGCTTATCCACCTCCACTTTAAAAAGGAGCCGTGCAATGAAAAAGGCACTTTGTACTCTGTGGTTCCGTGGAGGGAAAGTCCCAGGGTGAAACGAGTCCTCCAGTCCCTGGCTTGAAGACCATTTCCATGCCACCGTTTTGCTGCCTTTGGGAGAGGCCTTGGTGGCCTTGCCTGGAGACAGCAGCCTTTCTGTGAGTAACACTGACTGAAGGTCAGCATACATGGCAGCTGTCTGTCACTGGTCTGCCTAATCAAGTATTTCCCTTATAGGGTTGATTGGGGAAAATTGGTAGTTGATTAACTCTGGAAAGCTTTTAACAAGCACAAAATTTGAGGCCGAACTCAGAAACAAAACCTTCTGCTAAAGATAAAGGTTAAGATAGCCTTCTTCCTTTCAAACTCAGGCTTTAAAATTTTTTAAATTTATATTTATTTATTAGCAACAGACAGACACAGAGAGAAAGAGGCAGAGAGGGAGAGAGAATGGGTGCACCAGGGCCTCCAGCCACTGCAAATGCACTCCAGATGCATGCGCCATCTTGTGCATCTGTCTTATGTGGGTACTGGGGAATCAAGCCTCGAACCAGGGTCCTTAGGCTTCACAGGCAAGCGCTTAACTGCTAAGCTATCTCTCCAGCCATAAATTTTTTTTTCATATAACTTTGAATCTGCTATTTGGTGATGCTTCGTCCATTCTCAGTGCTGTTCTGTTTTCATCCCCTCAAAAGGAAATTCCATAGCCATTATCCATTGTTCACTATCTCTCTTCTCAGTCCTTGTTAACTATGAATCTGCTTCCTGTTTTTAGGGATTCTCCAATTTTGGACATTTCCTTTAATCACCCAATATGTGAGGCTTCCTTCCCTTAGCATAATGTATTTAAGCTTCAAGCATGATATTGCATGCTAACCACGTTCCACTGCTTTAAAAAGGGGGGGGGACTGGAGAGATGGCTTAGTAGTTAAGGCACTTGCCTGTTGAGCCTAAGGACCTAGGTTTGACTCCTCAGAACCCATGTAAGCCAGAAGCATGCGCACAAAGTCATACATGTGCACAAGGTGATGCATACATTTGGAGTTTGATTGTAATGGCTAGAGGCCCTGGTGTGCCAATTCTCTCTCTCTCTCTCTCTTGTAAAAAAATGGATAAATAAAATACTTTAAAAAAAAAAAAAAAAAAAGGAAGGGTTTCACTCTAGCCCAGGCTATCCTGAAACTCACTCTGTAGGCCCAGTTTGGCTTTGAACTCGCTGCGATCCTCCTACCTCAGCTTCCCAAGTGCTGGGACTAAAGGAGTGTGTCACCACGCTCACCTTTCAATTGCTTTTTATGATGCAATAACATCCATTGTGTGAGGAATCACATGAAAAATCCACATATAGAAAATGGCTCCACACCTAGGGTGAACGGAGCCTCCTGCATGGATTTCAAAGCTCGCCCCAATCACACCATGATCTGCAGTTAGTACTCCAGATAACTGTTGCCTGTGCACTTGGCCTGCTAACACGTTTTGCTCTGAAAAGCAAAGAGTAGAATGTCTCGGCCTGACAATGAAGCCTCCAAAGTTTGGGACAACAGTCACCTGTTGTTGTATGCTACCTACCCTCCTATGCAGCCCTCCTTAGTGATAGGCCCCAAGACATCCAAGCTTCCTAAATGACTCAGTCAGAAGGAGCATAACACCACTCCTGCAGGGTCATCACTCCAGAGAACTGCTGCTTCCCTTGGTTTCTAATCTGCTTATCACCCCCCAAGCCCCCAGGACACTCATGCTCTTTGAACACAAAAATTCAGAAATACTGCTGTCAATAAGACACTGCCTGCTGCTTGCTTTAGCCTGAATCTCCCGTGTGTGTGTGTGTGTGTGTGTGTGTGTGTGTGTGTGTCTACAATCACTGAGACAGGGATTAGCAAGAAACTATTAGAGAATTCATTTGATGGCTAATGGTGGAAAATCCCAGGATTTCAAGGGGGCAGAAAAAAAAAACAAGAAAGTAGCGCCTGACTTATTTTCCAAACAGATGCAAAATTCTCCACTCTCTATAATTAATGTCTTGAGCCTCACAGCAAGGCAGGGAGAGGAGGAAGCACAGACCCTGAGTGCAGGAAAATAATGTCAAATTGCTGATCCCTTGGTGCCACCGGGCATTGTTGAAGAGAAGGAATCTGATGAGGAATAACTAATTTTCCTTTCCCCTCCCTCCCCACTGTGTCTTAGGCTTTTCCATTGGTCTTAGCAATTTGTAGACTTTAACAAGAAAGACATCCTGGGGCTGGAGAGATGGCTTAAGAGTTAAGGCACTTAACTAAGGACCCAGGTTCCATTCTTCAGGTCCCACATAAGCCAGATGCACATGGTGGCACATGAGTCTGGAATTTGTTTGCAGGGGCTAGAGGCCCCGGCACGTCCATTCTCACTCTCTTGCTCTCTGTCCCTCTCTGTGTCTTAAATAAATAAATAAATAAATAAATAAATAAATAAATAAATGTAAATCAGAAAGAAAGAAAGAAAGAAAGAAAGAAAGAAAGAAAGAAAGAAAGAAAGAAAGGAAGAAAGGAAGGAGGAAAGAAAGAAAGAAAGAAAGGAAGGAAGGAAGGAAGAAAGACATCCTGCATGGAGCTGAAATTAGCTCAGGTAACAGAGTAAGGTGACATCCCAGAGGTGACTCTTATGCTTGCTCTCTGTGTTTTCTTAGGGTAATAAATCCTGTCTTCCACAGAGAGTTTCTTATCTTCCAAGTCAACTGAGCTGTCTCACCCAATTATCCACCCCTTCTCTGTTTTATTTTTTTCCCCTTTTTTAAAAATGACCCCGCTCAAAAGCTTGACACTTGCTTATCTCAATGGCCAAAACATTTGCTGGAAGGCATGGAGCTGGCTACCCACACCTGCTGTCTTCCCAAGGCTTCTGTCAAGGTCAGGCAGTGCAGGAGGAGGGCAGTGTCTTGTTGATCACCCTGCTTGGGCCTTGAAGGCTCTGGCACAAGAAAACTATCAACACATGCTTTCCTCCAGTCTGGTTTCAAGATCCACTTGAGGATTTGGGTGGGGCAGGGAGGAATCAAGTGTTTGGCCTATCCCAGGGGATATTAGTCACCCAAATTATGTCTCTGGATATAAAACATATTAGACAAGTTTGTATGCATGGGAGTAGCTGTCAGACTGGCCATTCCTAATTGAAGCTTGGGGTTTTGGAATTCTGGGTTGCCTTCTCAACAAGTGCCCGTACCCCAAATTAGAAAGGCCTTCAAGAAAGTTGCTAGGAACTTTTCGGAATGTCCTTTTCTTTTTAAAAAATTTTTTTTTTTTATTTATTTTTTTGAGAGCAACAGAGAGAGAGAGAGAGAGAGAGAGAGCAGATAGATAGAGAAGGGATACGCCAGGGCCTCTAGCCACTGCAAATGAACTCCAGATGCATGTGCCACCTTGTGCATCTGGCTTATGTGGGTCCTGGGGAATTGAGCCTTGAACCGGGGACCTTAGGCTTTACAGGCAAGCACTTAACCACTAAGCCATTTCTCCAGGTCCCGGAATGTCCTTTTCTTAATGAAGAAGAATAACAATGGTGTATCTAGTAGGAAAAAGGTCCTAATGAAACCCATTATTTTGTACACTTCCTAAAAAAATAATAAAAAAATAAAATATGTTAAGTTATAACACAGAAAGATGAGAGGGGGGATAGTAAAGGTAACCACGATTAAAATAAGTATGAATGAGCCCCTCCCCCACACCGCCTCTACACTAACCTTGACCATCTGTAGGCAGACTGCTGACCCTTGAATGTCAGGAGAGACCCGGGGGGAAGGGCGGAGAAAAGCAATCATGGCCGCTGAAGGGGTCAGGAGGCTCCAGTATGAATCTCCAGCTCTTGACAGTTGGACTGTCCCAAGGTGCCATCTGGAGAGCAGAGAGCAATCCTTATCAGATACCCAGCCCACTGACACCTTGAACTTCAGCTTCCCAGTCTCCAGAACTGTGAGAAATACATTTTTGTTTTATACATTACCCAGTCTGGGGTGTTTTGTTAGAGCAGCGCAGAGGAACACAGATACTCATCATCTCAAGGGTTGTTTACTTCCTGCTGGCTGCCTGCCAAGCACAGTGCTAACTGCTGGGAAGCTAATATAATGTAATCTAAATGCATGTCATGTGAAATTGGACATATTAACACATATGTGCTCCCCCCAAAAGATGTGGCTTGTGATGATGGCTTCCATTATATCTTTATCGGATAGCCTTGCTTTAGAGTCCTCTGCTCATAACCACTGTCAAAGGGTGCTGGAGGGCAGGTTTCTCCTTTGTTAATAGCAGCCTCAGCACATACAGCACTGACCTGAGCCCCAGAGTCAAGTTAGCAGAGATCAGGATTTTTAACCAGCTTAACCTAGTTACTAGGCAATGTGGACCTCAGAAGACTGCTACCAATAAGGTCGTCTGGACGCGTAGCTCTGAATGAGCAGAAACTTCACAGTGGTCTGAGGGCATTTGTGAAGGGCACATTGTGTGTGTGTGTGTGTGTGTGTGTGTGTGTGTGTGTGTGATGCATGTAGTTGTCAGACACTGACGTAGGGTGTTCATCTTATTTATTGCGACAGGTTCTCTCACTCAAGCCCAGAGCTTGCTGATTCGGTGAATCTACTAGCCAGCATGCTGGAGGGATCCTTTGTCTCAGCCTTCCAGGTGCTGACAATGCAGGCACACCATCCTGCCCACCAGCTTTAGGTAGGTGCTGGGGATTTGAAAGCAGTTTCTCAGGCTTGAATGGCAAGTGCTTTACCCACTCTCCATCTCATAAAGGACTCATTTTCAGAAATGGATTGGTGGATGCAGGCTGACTTGGAATTTGGACTCCTGAAGCATATCAAGTGATGTCGTTTGATTAAGAATCCCAAGCTAGACAGTAATGCAAACAGATACTTTTGCTGTTGGTTTCGATGTTAATCAATTTATTTGCTATCAAGATTAGATGACTAATATTTTAACTTGAACTTCACAGCATACCCCTTTGCAATGCTATATGTCTATATATTTGCGTGTGAGCACATATGTACAATTTCACATGACATGCATTTAGATTACATTATATTAGCTTCCCAGCAGTTAGCACTGTGCTTGGCAGGCAGCCAGCAGAAGTAAACAACCCTTGAGATGATGAGTATCTGCGTCCCTCTGTACTGCTCTAACAAAATACCCGAGACTGGGTAAAATGTATAAAATAAAAATGTATTTCTCACAGTTCTGGAGACCTTGACTGTGGTCAAGGTGTCAGTAGGTTGGGTATCTGATGAGGATTGCTCTCTGCTTTCCAGATGGCACCTTGGCAGGCCGAGGCAGCAAGATGGCAAATTCAAGTCCAGCCTTGGCTACATGGAGACCTTGTCTCAAAGACACGAAAATCAAAACTAAGATAGTGCTTTGTTCCTACTTCATCACATGGCAGAAAGTGGAAGGACAAAATTTAAACGTCTCAGCTACGCCCCCAGCAGCAGCATTTTTAAAAGGGCTGATCTATTCAAGAGCTCCATGACTTAATCATATCCCCAAAGGCCTTACTTCTGGGGTTTTTTTTGTGGGGGGCATGGGGGTTCAAGGTAGAGTCTCCCTCTAGCCCCAACTGACCTGGAATTCACTAGATAGTCTCAGGGTGGCCTCGAACTCATGGCGATCCTCCTACCTCTGAGTGCTAGGATTAGAAGCGTGTGCTACCACGCCCGGCTTGGTCAATATTTTTATTATTTATTTGCAAGGGAAAAGACGGGGAGGACTGGCATGCCAGGGCCTCTGGCCACTGTAAATGAACTCCAGATGCATGCACCACTCTGTGCTTCTGGCCTTACATGTGTACTGGAGAATGAACCCAGGCCATAAGGATTTGCACAAAGCACCTTTAACTGCTGAGCCATTTCCCCAGCCTTGCAAGGCTTTAACCTCTTCTTCTTCTTTTGAAAAATATTTTATTTATTTATTTATTTGCACAGAGAGAGAAAAGACATGCCAGGGCCTCCAGCTGCTGCAAATAAACTCCAGATAGATGTGCCATTTTGTGCGTCTGGCTTTTCATGGGTCTTAGGGAATCCAACCCCAGTTCTTAGGCTTTGTAGCCAGTCGCCTTAACCACTGAGCCATCTCCTCAGCCTCAGGCCTTACTTCTTTGTTTCTTTGTTTGTTTTTATTTATTTTATTTGAGAATGACAGGCAGACAGAGAAAGAGGCAGAGAGAGAGAGAGAATGGGCGCTCCAGGGCCTCCAGCCACTGTAAATGAACACCAGATGCCTGCACCCCCTTGTGCATCTGGCTTAAGTAGGTCCTGGGGAATCAAGCCTCAAACCAGGATCCTTAGGCTTCACAGGCAAGTGCTTCACCATGAAGCCATGTCTCCAGGCCCAGGCCTTCTTACTACCACCACAATGGAGATCCAGTGTTAATATAGGAATTTTAGAGGTCATTCAGGCCATAGCAATGATTGTTTGTATTATCCACATATTTGTAGAGAAAACATCTTAAAATGTGTTTTATGAATTTTTTTTCCCAAAGTGTCTTTAAAATGCCTTTAAACATGTACTGAGCATAGGAACTATAGTTAATACTAATTATATCATGCATAGTTAAAAATTGCTCAAGAAGGCAGATTTTAAGTATTCCTCCACATACACACAAAAATATGCCAAGCATATGAGGTAGATATGTTATAGATTGATGCAATCATTTAATAATATATGCATCTATCAGAACATAACACTGTTCTTAAAAAATACGTACAAGTATTTATCGCCAGCTCAACCTAAAATTAAAAGTAGACTAGAGGGTTGGAGAGTTGGCTTAGTGGTTAAGACACTTTGCTTACAAAGCCAAAGGACCTTGGTTCGATTCCCCAGAACCCAGATGCACATGGGGGCACATGCATCTGGAATTCATTTGCAGTGGCTGGAGGCCCTGGAGTGTCCATTCTCTCTCTCCCTCACTCTCTCAAATAAATAAATAAAAATAAAACTGTATTTTTAAAAAGTTGTGGAACAAAATATAATGAGACATATATATGAAAATGCCGCTGGGCGTGGTGGCACAGGCCTTTAATCCCAGCACTCGGGAGGCAGAGGTAGGAGGATCGCCATGAGTTCAAGGCCACCCTGAGACTACATAGTGAATTACGGGTCAGCCTGAGCTAGAGTGAAACACTACCTTGAAAAACAAACAAACAAAAAAGAAAAAAAGAAAGAAAGAAAGAAAGAAAGAAAGAAACAGCCATTAAAATGAGGCCTATTACTTTATATGCTAACTTAAAAAATTAATTAAGAGTGAGGGCAAGTAAGAGAGGAGCGAGCAAAAGAGAGAGAGAGAGGAGAGTGTACTTCCAAGCAGTCTGGCAGGTGGTCCTGAGGGGACAAGGCTTTCAGGAGGTCTCCTCTGTACAGGGGCCTTGGCAGCTCACTTGTTTCCAGATGAGCAGAGCCTGCAGCCGCTGGAGTGGCTTCCCCCAGCAAGTGGTCCCATTCAGCAGCAGTTAATGGCTACTTCCTGGGCTGCCACCTAATGCACTGAGACCGTGGCCTGTGTTCTCCGGTCGCCCTTTCCTGTGCGTTGTTAAAGGGATGGACACCTGAGGAGCAAGGCCAGTGGCCAGTCTGTGGGAGCCTACTCTATGGGTTGCTGTTAGCTCCAGAGCCTCTCAGGGGTCACGTTGACCTCCTGGGCCTGACCTGCCAGGGCTCACACCTGTGCCTGCAAGTGCAGCTGCAGCCCTCACACAGCTCCCCTCCCCCACCTGGGACCTTCAACCCCAGATGATCTCTGTTGTTTGGGTCTAATGTTTCCCTAGGCTGCTTTGGGCTGGCTCTAAACTCAGCCAGTCTTCTAGTTCGTAGATTTTTAACAGAAGAAACAGCGTGCAAACCTATCTAAAATAGCTTAGCTGATGCTGAATTCTAAAAATGACCAAAGCCGGGAGTGGTGGCACACGCCTTTAATCCCAACACTTGAGAGGCAGAGGTAGGAGGATTGCCATGAGTTCGAGGCCACCCTGAGACTACATAGGGAATTCCAGGTCAGCCTGAGCTAGAGTGAGACCCTACTTCAACAAATAAATAAATAAATAAATAAATAAATAAATAAATAAGACCCCTCCAAAATCATTTATATGGTAAGATCTGTGTCCAAAGGACATTTTGAACCCCAAGAGGGAAATCCATACTCTGGTGGTAGGTGAGTTCTACTTTTCCACCTGCACTGATGGTGACTGTTTTTTTTCCCTTCACAAAAATCTGTCTGATGTTCCATTATCACCTTGTTGGCAGGGCCCCAGAGGGCCAAGTTCTCAGACTGTCAGTCCCTTTCACTCTTGTATAAACATCCCGTTGTCCCCTTCCCTTTCTCTTGCAGGCACAACCCCACCCCACCCCACCCCAGAGCCTTCAGAAGTCTTTTTATCTTCAAAGAAAGGAAGAGCTGGAATGGGATTGAGTGGGAGGTCAGCAGAGAATGAGAAAGGGCAGAATTGTCCTAAGTGACTTTGCATGTCCCAGACTGTCCCTTCTCCCACAGATCTACCCAGGCTTGTTGCTTATGACTGCAACAGTATCTGAGATATTCCTGGGGCTGGCCAGGTGGTAAAGTGCTTCCTTAGCCCTGGGAGGTCTGGGCTTCACCCCTGTAGGTGGTGGTGGGAGGGGTGGTGATAACAGGTTGCTCTCAGGGCTGCCTCCACTTCTTGCTCAACTGGACGGTCTCTCCTGGGAAAGGTCAGTCTATAAGCATGGAGGAGAACATCCTGTCTCAGACTCAGAGTTTGAAGAGCAACAAGAAAGCCCCTCACAGACTGTTGCAGTCAGGGTCATGTTGCTGGCAGAAAACACCCAACGAAGAGCAGCTTGTGGGAAAAAAGGGTTTATTTTGGTTTATAGACTCGAGGGGATGCTCTATGATGGCAGGGGAAAATGATGGCATGAGCAGAGGGTGGACATCACCTCCTGGCCAACATCAGATGGACAACAGCAATAGGAGAGTGTGCCAAACACTGGCAAGCGGAAGCTGAATACAACACCCATAAGCCCATCCCCAGTAATACACTGCCTCCAGAAGGGTTTAATTCCCAAATTGCCATCAGCTGGGGAACCTAAGCATTCAGAACACCTAAGTTTATGGGGAAACCTGAATCAAATCACCACACACATAACAATGTTAGGCACCTGCACTTGCCTGTGGGGTGCTGGAGCTTTCTTCCTCTCTGTGCTGGTGCTGGTGCTGGTGCTGTGAAGAGGGAGAGCTGAGTCAACGCTCACTCCCTGGGTATCTGCCATGAACGCTTCAGGTGCTGTCCCAGCTGCTCCAGGTGTACCCAGGACCGAGAACCCTGCTTTTTCAGAGTTCTCTGCAGAGCAGTTATCTCCGAGCCCTGGCCACTGTACATCTTTATAGCAGAGAAACTTAGCTGTCCTATCCATTTTTAGCTGTTGATAAATTATATAGTGATTGTTATGTTATCCATATCAAATGACATGATTTATGTACATTATAAAATGAACATACAGGGCTGGAGAGATGGCTTAGTGGTGAAGGTGCCTGCCTGTGAAGCTTAAGAACGCCAGTTCCAATCTCCAGGTTTCACGTTTAGCCAAATGCAAAGTGATTCAAGGGCACAATGCTGCACTTGCCCACATGGGGCGCACGTGTCTGGAGTTTGTTAACAGCGCTGAGAAGCCCTGGCATGCCCATTCTCTCTGCCTCTTCCTCTCTCTCTCTCAAATTAAAAAAAAAAATGAACATACAAAATTAATTAATCTGGATGAGGTGGAATTGTACAACCTCTAGGTGCTGGCCTGTAGAGGTCACAGAGATGGGAGAATGGATGAGGATCTTGGTGTCAAATGTCCTTGTTTCAAAGCTCAACTCTGGTACATATTTTCTGTATGATTTAAGATCTGTTTGGTTTCTCCATCTGCAAAGTGGACTTTTTTTTTTTTTTTGATGACTCCTCTTTCAGGGTTGTAGGGAAGATTAAATGCAGCAATCCATGTAAGATGCCTGGAAGTCTTCATTAATTAGCCGGTCTTAGTCATGTAACTGTGGACGACTATCCCACTAAGCAAGGATGAGATACTCAGAGGGTATGCCCAAGGGCCCTTAGTCCCATCAGGGCGGGAGCCAGGGTCAGAGCAGGGATGGCATCCTAGAGAAGGGAGCACCCTGGACAGGGCTGGAGGCAGAAGAGGGCTCAGCCCACTGGAGACAGGGCAAGGCCGGAGAGAAGGGGAACACACTGCACCCGAGGAGAAGCTGGGGTGGCGTGCGTTTATCATGGATCTTGGTTTCAAAAATCAGAACCTAGCCGGGCATGGTGGCGCATGCCTTTAATCCCAGCACTCGGGAGGCAGAGGTAGGAGGATCACCATGAGTTCTAGGCCACCCTGAGACTATGGTGAATTCCAGGTCAGCCTGGACTATAGCGAGAGCCTACCTTGAAAATCAAAAACAAACAAACAAAAGCACAATCAGGGCTGGAGAGATGGCTTAGTGGTTAAGCGCTTGCCTGTGAAGCCTAAGGACCCTGGTTCAAGGCTCAGTTCCCCAGTACCCATGTAAGCCAGTTGCACAAGGTGACACATGCAGCTGGAGTTCGTTTGCAGTAGCTGGAGGCCCTGGTGTGCCCATTCTCTCTGTCTCTTACTTTGCCTCTTTCTTTCTCTCTCTCTGTTGCTCTCAAATAGATAAATAAAAATAAAACAAAAAAGTAAACCCTAAAAAAAAAAACAAAACAGAACCCACTTACTGTAGAACAAGCAGAAAAAGGACTTTAGTAACGGGTATTAAGACACCTAACTCTAGGAAGGCCAGAGAGTCAGAATGGGAGGCCAGGAGGTCAGAACACAACCAATGCTAAACAAGCATCCCCCATAAAGGATGTGTCATCACAGTCTACAGCTTCTCTCCAGCTAAGTGGAGCTCTTTCCTTGCAAAATCACAAGCTAGAAAGGCCTGACTCAGCTGCTAAAATAACGTTTGTCTGTGTGGTGGGTCAAGACTTGGAAAAGCCTTGAAGGGGCAGAAATTTGAGAGGAGAATGTTTTGGCCCATCTCAGGACCAAACAATGTGTAACGGGGTCGCGGGGGTAAGATGACGTCACACACAGAGGCTGCCTTCTTGGAAGAAACTGTCCTTTTTTCTTTTCTTTCTTTTTAAAATTTAATTCCCCCTTTTTTTTTTTTTAGAAAAAAAGTAACTCCTAACGATAACATGATTTTTGTTGATTCAGGAAGCTGGTTAAGTTGAAAGGGCTTATTTTGTATGAACAAAAACAAATTAGGACTTCAGTTCAAGTCATAAATAATGCACTTCTAAACATAGAGTGAAATATATTTTAAAAAATAGCTGCGGGCTAGAAGGTCAACGTGGAACTGAGGAAGCTGGTTTCTGTGCAGCTCGATATTTTCTGGTGAGTAGTCTGACTTAGGGCCAAAGCAGAATCTTTACTCAGTTGTGTTTTTCCAATAAAATGATCTAGCATTTTAAAAATAAAAGCCTAGTGAATTCTTTAATAGTATTTAAATAATTTATGTAAATCTTAGGTGATTGTTTTAATGATTCCATAGATCAGAAGTTCTTAACTGATTATCTCACAATTAAAAACAATACAAATTGAAGCCTGGCATGATGGCGCACGCCTTTAATCCCAGTACTTGGGCGGCAGAGGTAGGAGGATTGCCATGAGTTCAAGGCCACCCTAAGACTACGTAGTGAATTCCAGGTCAGCCTGGGCCAGAGTGAGACTCTACCTCGAAAAAACAAAAAACAAACAAAAAACCAATACAAATGAGGCAGAAGCATAAAAACCTTTTAATCACATGCATCTGAATATGCACAATATCTGATATCATTTCACCAAGTTTGTGATAATTTCACATCAGTACTTTGATTCTGAAACAGTGGCTCTTAACTACCTGGGTGGGGAGGGGGGGCACAGCTTACCTTTGGTATCTGACTTTGTCTTTTTTTTTTTAAAGTAGTCTTGCCTTACTCACACAACAAAATTGGCATGTAATTTCAAAGAGATTCAAGCCTTAAATTCTGGCTTTCTTCAGATAAATCATGGCACAGGCAGGAAGCTCAGGCTGGTGGCAGATGGTAATATTCTCAATGATGGACGGTCCCAACAGTGGTGGTGGAAGAAGGCCTACTTGTACATAGTCCCCTAAAATGCTGGATTTGATGTAGCTGGTTTAATAGCCAAAAAGGCATTTTGCACCAGGAACTAATCAGCTAGTTAAAAAAATTATTGACAATTTCATATATGTACATAATGTATTTTGATCATATTCCCTTCTCATTACTTTTATTGTCCCCATTCTCCTGTATCCCTTCCACTGAACGTCTTCTTCTTTCCAACCAACCAGCCCTTCTATTTTGATATAGATAAAATATGGTTATCCACTACCATCTATGACCAGAGGTTGATATGGCCAATATTGCGCAGGTCTTGTGCAGATACTGACAGCCACTGTGAGGTCGTGAATGCCTTGGCCACTTCTGTCCAGAAGATAGAATGCCAAAACACTCATTCCCACCCTCTAGCTCTTAGATATTTTTTTCTGATTCTTTTCTGCAATGTTTTCTGAGCCTTGCAGAGCACGACAGAGATGTTTCACCTAGCGCTGAGCACTCGACAGTCACTTAATTCTTAGCACTTTGATGAGAATGAGCTAGTTGTTAGTGACTACAGTGTTCTGGGTAGAATGGAAAGATCCTGGCAACAGTACTGCAGCCCCCTGGCCAAGCAGAACCCTCTCCTGCTGTGCCCCTCCTCCAGAACAAAACAGACCTTGCCAGGACCAACACTCAACCCTCCTCCCAGGAGCCCTTCGATGTTAGCACTTTTGAATCACAAATTCTCGTTCAGTTCTTACTTTCCAAATATAGCTTCCTCTCTTCTCAAGTAGATACATACATTTTTGAACGGAAGAGGGCTAAATATCTTCACTCAAAAGGTGTCTAATGGGGAAGTCCTTTTGGGCAGCCAAGTGGTAAGAGGGCCCAGGGTAAGAGACCAATTGATGGGAACATTTGTCAAACTCCTGAACAGAAGAAAGTTTTAAAATCGCAATATTCCACATAAGGGTGAAAATGGAACACCTTTTTTTTTTTTTTTTTTTTTTTTTTTGAGGGTTAACAGGAATACATTTCTACAAGGAGAAGGTCGCTGATAACAGCTCTTTTCCAAAGAGGTTGTGATAAGGTTTCAGGACATGGAGTAAAACCTGATTTTGGTGCTGGCTCTGCCAGCGCCCCAGTAGGGCACTCTCTTCATTTTGTGCCACCAACTTTTAAACATTGCCAGTGAAGTCATGGCAATAGCAGCCCTGAGGCTCAATTCTGAGAAAAGTTCTCAACTTCCTGAGCCTAGTCCCTTCAACTTTAAAATGATAATCCGTATTTCATAGTATTTTTGTGTGGATCTACACGCAATAATATACACTGTGTATTCCATCCATTCCAATGCGCACACTTCCATCTTTATACATTAAAGAATTCTCTGAAAGTGACAGGTAATCCAGAGGCAAGTGCAGGTTTTATAGGGCTCTAACTTTATTTTGCTTGGGAACTTTTCTTCAGGCAGGGTCTCACTCTAGCTCAGGCTGTCTTGGAACTTACTCTGTAGTCCAGGCTGGTGTTGAACCCAGCAGAGATCCTCCTCCCTCAGTCTGCTGAGTACTGGGATTATAAGCTTGAGCCACCATACCTGGCTTTGGGAAATCTTTTTGAAAAGAGAAAATAAACCATGAATTCAAAAAGAATCATGAGAAATTTAAAAGTTTTACTACGGAGTCACAAGGAACATAAAATACCTATCTTTCAAATAACCCCTCATATTTTAAAAGTTAATGGCATGATACGTTTCTGAAATATCTTCTTGTCCACTCTGTTTTGTCCAGAGGTCTGCATGGCAGTGAATTTATTATGTGATTTTTCTGTGAAGAGAATAGATAACTCTGCTTTCTAAAAGGTGGACGGAGATTCATCCTGTATTGTTGATAAGTTACAAAAATGTTTGCCAGCTTCATCATTTATTTTTTGGTAATGTGTTATAAATTTTTAAGCTTGTTGCCAAATTTGGGAAAATCCTCTGTTATTTCTTCCATATGTGAGCTATAAGGCTTGGAAGGCTTTCACAGACCGACGTTGGTGTAAACCTTGTTCTTTTTCTCCTACCCACGACCTTTCCTCCCTGTGAGCTTAGTAGGACACGTTGACACTGGACACACCCTCCAGGCCCACAGCTGAGGGCCTGACTGGCGGGAAGTTGGTGTGGTAGAAGGGAGAAAAGACTAGCAGTGTCTCAGGTGTACAAGCACAAGCATACCTTCAGACCCACCCTGAGTGTGTCCGCTCCTCAACTTCCTCTTCAATAGGATCCCCAGATTGCCCATGGCCACTCCACTGCCACCAAACACAAGGGGAAGTGGGACAGAAGGAAGTCAGAGGGAAAGAGACAGTGGTCTAACGGAGTCAGTTCAAGTAGCTTACTTTGCAAATTTCACGTCAAAATGTCCATGTCAACACACTGCAGGGACCCTTCTGGAAGGCTGGAAAAGGTCCACGTGTGCAAGGCATCATGAGGCTTACGGCTGCTTCACAGGTCATACACTGTGGATGGCATTCTTCAGTTAACTGATAACATGTTTGTTGCATGGCAAATAAAGAGTGTGTGATCGTTGATGGCCGCTTAAAATTGATTTAATGCATAGAAAACAGTCCGCACAGTGCATGGCACATACCAGTGGCTTAATAGTGTTCGTGACCTCCTCCTTTTGGTGAAAAACTAAAACCCAAAGCTGCTTCCGTGGCAGACTGTGCCCTTCAAGCGCATTATTGAAGCATCAGCTTTGCACACGTTGATAATGCCATTAGTTTGCCTATAACCATTTTAAATTGCTGTTTTTGAATTCATGGATCTTAGTTCAAGGTCAATAGAAAGTGATTGATAGGTAACGGGTGGATGCTCAGGGACAGAAGAGGTCCTGTTGCTTCGCCAGCGGTCGATGACAATGTTCTTATTTCCAGCCAATCATTAACAAGGAAAGCTAGGAAACTGGAAAAAAAAAATGAAAAGGACCAAAGACCACGAAATGTACTGTATTGAGGACACTTAAGTTTTGCAGAGCAAAGACTTTTCCAGAATCAGCCCCCATGCTGCCCATTAACTCCCTGAAGGGCCTAGGCAATCTAAGGTTAGGTCCAGCCAGGACTCTGTGGAAGTTGTTCTGTTTGACCTTTCCTCCTCACCCTCCTTCCCTTGCATTCTTTTTGTTTTTGGTTTTGGTTTTTGGAGGTACAGTCTCACTCTAGCCAGGCTGACCTGGAATTCACTAAGTAGTTTCAGGGTGCCCTTGAACTCATGGTAATCCTCCTACCTCTGCCTTCCAAGTGCTGGGATTAAAGGCATGTGCCACCACGCCCGGCAATAATGTTTTTTTCCCTTTCATTCTTTCCTTCCCTTCATCTCGCCCACATCTTCTACTTGTCACTTTCTGCAAAAGAAAAGAAATTCCACACTTCATTGCTTGTTGATGACATATCACTTCCCACCTTCAAGGCTGTTCTTGTATGTCAAGATCTCTGGGAAGCTGGTTTCCGGTCGGCAGAAGAGGAGGTGTATGTACTTCCTTCCTCTGGCCCCAATTTAAATTTGTGGCAATTCAGAGGCAACTCACAGGCTTCTCTGGGGACCATGTGTGAATCCTACCGGTAAATACTATAGTTTCCTTCATCTCACACCGTAGATTAAGCTTTATTTCAGATTAGGGATAAGGAGATGGTATTTCATGATCAATCTTAGGGATTTTGATTAGTTAAGATGCATTCTAGAACAAGCAGCTGAATTTACTGGAATAATGAGGTATAATGAAAAAGGAAGCCTGTTTCAATATCTGACGAGGACATTGGTGTGTCTGTAATCTGATTCCATCACAATTATTTTCCTTAAAATAATTTGATGCTACATTGGTTTGATTATTATGATTTCCTGTTGAGAACACAGATACCTTCTGATATTCCCCCAATGGTCTATTTCTGGAAATGACTTCAACCAATTACATTAGCTCTTTCTGTCCTGGTCTCTATGTGGTTCGCCAGACAGGAACCGGGCTGCTCAACTGCTCACCCTGGATAGCATGAGGCTTTGGGGTAGAAGGCTTTTAAAATGACCTTGCAAAGCTGTGTGGTGTGGAGACGGGTCTCTGTGAAGGTATGTGATGCCACTGAGGGTTTGGTGCAGGGCATATTCTCCACGTCACAGATTGCTTGGGATGGCAGGGTCTTCAGCCCCATCTTGGTACCCCTATGAATCTGCCAGAGGATCCACCCCAAGTCTTTGCCTCAGGGGTCCATGCTGCTTCCCTGTCCCCATGCTGTCAGGACTGGAGGAATCCCCAGGAGAGAAGGGTTTTCCCAGCACCAGCCCTGAGCCGCAAGCATTGTCTAACTATACAAGGTGAGCTAGGAGTCAAGGTGCTTCCTGCGAAGGAAACACCTGCTTCCCCGGGAATCAGGTTCAGCCATTCTACCTCCATCGAAGCTGTAAAAGAGGGCAAGTGATCCAGATGTGACGGGGCACACAGGCCAGAGGATCACCATGAGTAGCCTGTGCTACATAGTGAGTTCTAGTTTAGCAAGGGCTACATAGCAAGATGCTGTTGCAAAATAAATAAATAAATAAATAAATAAATAAATAAATAAATAAGCCCCCAAACTGCAAAGCAAAACAAAACATAACCCAAAATAAACTTCAAAAGTGGGAAAGCTAGAACAACATGTAGCTTGGGCCTTGCTATAGCCTGGAATACATAGAGATCCTCCTGCCTCAGCCTTCTGAGTGCTGGCATTACACAAGTGTGCCACCGCAGCCAGCTCTGTGTTCTTTTTCTCAAATCAAATTTAGTGGCCGCGTTGGCAGCTGATTCTTAGAAAACAAATGGAAATGGCAGAAACTGAAGACAAGAGTGTCCCCCAGAGGGACACTTGTCCCCCAGATAACACTGAAAAAAATGTTAAAGAGGGCTGGAGAGATGGCTTAGTGGTTAAGGTGTTTGCCTGCAAAGCCAAAGGATTTTGGTTTGATTCTCTAGGACCCACGTAAGCCAGTTGCACAAGGGGGCGCATGCATCTGGAGTTTGTTTGCAGTGGTGCACCCATTCTCTCTCTCTCTCTCTATGCCTCTTTCTCTCTCTCAAATAAATAAATATATTCTTTAAAAATGTTAGGGAAACTTGCAGAAGATTCAGCCTCCAAGAATGCTGACCCACAGGGGACAAGAGCCTCAGATAGGACAGCCATCAGAGTGCGGGGCTGTATCTTTGTATCTCAGCTGGTGCTTGCCTAGCGCACACAAGCCCTGGGTGTTGCATAAACAGGGTGACCACATAATACTGGCATGGCTAATGCTATAATCCCAGCAGTCAGGAGATAGAAACAGCAGGACCGGAAGTCCATCCTCTGCTAAAAAGTGAGTTTGGGATCAGCTTGAGTCTAGTTTGGGCTACGTGAAAACAACCCCCCCCCAAAAAAAAAAAGTGTTCTAAAAGAAACATAGCGTCGTTGTAAGGATTGTTTGGTAAACCCGTCCTTTAGTTACTTTCCCGACCCCGATTCAGGAGATGTCTACCTGAACCCAGTAAAACCTCAACTGAGAAAGAAGAAGTTGTTTGCAGCACAGTTAAAGACAAGTGGCTTTAATTTCCCCTTGGTCCCATAAGAGCATATAACTTGAATCCAGTGAGTGACATAACTCTCAGATTTCAGAAGTGGGTTGCTCTGGGCCAGAAAGCTCCAAACTGCCAGGTTCTTGAGGAAGTGGTGAGCCGGGGCCTGACACCCCACCAGCCTGAGGTAACTACCAGTCCAGGCGCATTCTTTTTTTTTAATTATTAATTTTTTTATTGACACCTTCTATATTTACATGCAAAAAATATATGATATTTCCCTCCCCTCCCCTCCGCTCCCCCATTCCACTTTAGAACACCAATCTCCATCATATCCCCTCCCTCTCTCCATTAGTCTCTCTTTTAATTTGATGTCATCATCTTTTGCTTCTATTTTGAGGGTCTTGAGATGGTATTGCTAGGCACTGCAAGGTCATGGATATCGAGGCCAATTTCTGTCTGGGCAGTTGCATTGTAAGAAGTCATACCCTTCCTTTGGCTCTTCCATTCTATCCGCCCCCTCTTCTGCAATGGTCCCTGAGCCTTGGAGGGTGTGACAGAGGTGTTTCAGTGCTGGGCACTCCTCTATCCCTTCTTCTCAGCACTATGTTGCCTTTTGGTGATCCCAGTGGTCATCGCCATCTGAAAAGAGAAGCTTCTCTAACCAGAAGTGAGAGTAGCGTTAATATGTGAACATGAACATTAAGTGTAGTGCCCCCAGGGCAGCTTGGTGGGAATAATATATACATTTAGTCAGACAAGTGCAGGCTTTATACCCCTAAGGCTCATGTCCTCACCTGCCATGGACTTTTGCTTAGGTTTTTCAGTACCAGGCATGTATTCCCTCACGTAGAGAGGGCCTTCCATCCAATTATGGAGCAGTTGGTTACCCCAAGAGTAGACATGCCACTATTGCACCCGTTCAGTCAGTGGGCCTGTATGGCCAAACTTGAATATTCAGTGTCCACTGTTTTCACTGCTGATGACTTCTGTCCCCCATACGGCTGCATGCACTGCAGCTTTTTCCAGCTTTCAGTTGGCTGGTCTACAGGGAGAAGGTTTTCTTTATCCCTCCATGATGCTCTTCAGGCCTGAAGGTAGAGGCCAGTGAGTAATAGCCTGAAGGACTTTGTGTGTGACAGTGCCACAGGTCTGTGAATTGTTAAGTGCTGTATCTTCCTGTGGGGGCTGCTGGAGAGGCAGCATGGACCCGTTTAGGTTTGAAATCAACAGTTCTGGATCAGGTGAGACTTCAATGTCTGTATCCAGTGAAGTCTGAAATGTTCACATGTGGTCAGTTCCTGCATCTCTGTGACTTGTTATAGATTTCAGAGTGACTAGAAGCATCCGATGGTTCCCAACACATAGAAAGATCCATGTTCAATAAGGTGGCAACCCCAAATACCCTGATTTAATCAGTATACAGGCTTTTATACACAGCCTTATCATACTGTACTCAATAAATAAGTACACATATTATGTATAAAAATAAAGAGTTTTCAGTGGTAAGTGAATGGAATCTGTGCTGGGCCCCTTTTCAGTCCTTCCAGTAGGACACAAGAGACGGCTGGCACATGTGCTGTCAGTGGAGGGTGAGGTTCGGGGTGTGGAGTTGGATCAGTCTTGTTCCCAAGCCTGTTGTCCATCTACTGTTAGGACACCAACCCACGGTAGGAAATATCACAGCATGGTATATACTCAGATATGTGCCATTTAAAAAAACTCGCGTATTTGCTTATGTGTGTGTAATGTGGTGTGTGTGGAGCACGCATGCGTATGTGCCCTTACAGCACCCAATATGCTTGCCTGAGGAGGGGATTTCTCACGTGCTCAGTGTTGGCTGGAGTAGAAAATGGGGTGAATGGCTCCATCGCTTTCTTCTGGTCTTGTTTTAAGACAGAGTCTTCTTTTATTAACTCTACAGCTTGTGGGTCTCCAAAGACTCTTGGGTCTCTGTTCCTCTGTGGGACTAGTGTTCCAGAAGCTCGTGGCTAAACCCAGCTGTTTGACTTGGGATCTGGAGATTTGAACTCAGACAGTCTCAAGCTCTTTTAGGCCCTCATGCTTGTGCCAGAAGTGCACTTAACCACTGAGCCATTTTTTCCAGCTCACACACAAGTCTTATATGAAATCTGGAGTAATGTTTATTTCTTTCTTTTTTTAAATCATTTTTTGTTTTTTCAAGGTAGGGTCTCACTCTAGCCCAGGCTGACCTGGAATTCACTATGTAATCTCAGGGTGGTCTTGAACTCATCACGATCCTTCTACCTCTGCCTCCCGAGTGCTGGGATTAAAGACGTGCGCCACCATGCCTGGCAAATAATTGTTTCTTGAAATCCTGCTCATTCTACTGCTTTCTGTTCTGTTCATTAGGAGCATCTGAGGGTGACTTTGATGGCTTATTTTGATTATCAACTTGACTGATGATTAGCAAAGCACAGCTCTGGGTGTGTCTGTCTGGGTGTTTCCAGAGATTATGGGCATGTGGGGGAAAACTTGGGGTGGGGGTGGAGCGTATCTGTTGTGAATGTCGGTGGCACTGTTCAATAGGGTGGGATCTGGATGGAGCCAAAGCAAATGAAGGAGGTGGCCCACTAGTGCAGCTTGCTGCTTCCTGGCAGCTACAAGGTGAGCAGCTTTTCTCTGCCCTGTGCTCTCCTCCATCATGTTCTGGCCCAGAAACAATGATGCCAGCTGACTGAACCCAGCTGATCACAGACTGAACCTTCTGAAGCCATGAGCCGAAATAAATTCATCCTTCTGGAAGTTGACTTCCTCCCCCCTGCCAGCACCTATTACCTTCTAAGCCATAGACTTTTAGACTAGGTGTGCAGTACCAGGTTTGAATTACCTTCCATGACGCAGGCCTCAAGTCCAATCAGAGAGCAATTGGACCTCCATAATGGTCATGCCACTTATTACACTGGTGGGCTTATCTTGCATGGCTGGTCAGTTGTATAGTTCACAGGGTCCACTGATGGTTACGACTGTTGATGGCTTTTCTCCCCCAGTAGCCTGCATAGCACTTTCCAGAACTCGGGCAGCTAGCCATCAGAGAGGAGGCTTCCAGCTCAGTACCAGTTTGATTTCTCAGTGTCTAGCAACTGACTCATATGGTATCTTCAGCACCAGGGTCTTGGATTCTAGCTCTGGTGAGGAGCCAAAAGCATTGGCCATAGCCTGTACTGTTTTGGAGGGTGGGGAGGGGGTGCTCATGGGCCTCTCTTTGGGACGTTTCCCAACCCTGGCACTAGGATTTTCCTGTGACAACCTATGACTTAAAATTTATTTTTAGTTATCTAACAAAGAAGTAGGTTTCCATATGGTTTATTCATACGTCGTTGGTTTTAGTTAACTTACACCCTCCTCTTTTCTATCCCTTTCCCCTAAGTCTCCCCTTTTATCTTTCAAGCCCAATATTCTGTCCCTCTACTTATATAGCTGCTGTCCTTATGCCCTGCTCCCTCCTCCCCCATCATGGCCTAAAAAGGGGGCATTCTTTTTTTTCTTTAATGACCCTGAGGACACTGCTATCTACATGTGTTTTCTGGACCAGAGCAGCATCTTGGGATGTTAATTAGCATAATAACATAATGTGCCAACTCCCACCCAGACATCACAGGGTGTGGAGGAGGGAAAGGGCCCGGATTCCTGATCACACCGTGGAGTCAGTGAGTTCACTAACTTGGAACTGCCTTGCTTTTGGGCTTCTTATAGGCGGTAAGAGACTTCTCATTGTTTAAGCTTCTTTTAGTTCAAATACGCACTAGTGAGGACCCAAGTGGTTTAACCAACTCTTGTCTCTGGAACATTTGTTATAAATTATTTACTTTGAATCACCAGGGGAATAAGTAGAATTAAAAGCAAATGAATTGCCTCTTTAAAGATGTTTAATTGGAATCACATCCTATAAATAATAAATATAATAAATTTATATAAATAATTAAATATTTTAAATAATTTTTAAATTTAAATTTAAATTATTTTAAAATAAATATTTAAAATTTCATATAATATTTAAATATTAAATATAAATAAATAATTTATGTAATAAATATAATAAATAAATAATATTAAATAAAAAGAGGACACTTAGTAATTTTTTTTCTAAACTGAATTGATTTTTTTTTTTTTTTTGGTTTTGCGAGGTAGGGTCTCACTCTGGTCCAGGCTGTCCTGGAATTAACTATGTAGTCTCAGGGTGTTCTCGAACTCTCAGCGATCCTCCTACCTCTGCCTCCCAAGTGCTGGGATTAAAGGCGCGCGCACCACGCCCGGCTGATTTTTTTTTTTTGGAACCATACTAGGGATTGAGTCTGGAGCTTTCTACATGCTAGGCAAGTGCCCTACCTCTAAATAACATGACCAGCCCTCCTTTTACTTTTCATCTTGACATAAGATCTCACCAAATTGCTCAAGCTGGCCTTGCATTCTTCCTGCCTCAGTCTCCCAAGCAGCTGGCATTACAGACCTGTGCTAGCCCGCCACGGTGACTGAACTGATGTTAACATTTCCGTTAACTAACCTGTCGTGGAGCTGAGGCCTGATCCTTGGGCCCTGCTCCTAATGAACATCCCATATGTCTCTAAAAATAGACCATTATCAAATGCTTTCTATCAGGCGAGGATAGGACAACAACTATGACTTTCAGTTCACTTCCTTCCCTCTCATCTGATTTTAAATGATCTCTGACATTCAGGATGTGGTAAGTCTAGTGTGTTCAGAGGTCTGAACATAATTTTCCAACATAAGGTGAGCTAGAAATACCTTTTTCAGACAAAACGTGGAAATCCTACCAACTGGTGGTGAATTCCCTGGGAGTTTTCCTCTTCCCTCTCAGGAAATGCACCTTGGGTCTCCTGTATCGGCTTTGTGGGCTGGTGCTGAACCATCACCATGGAAACATGCTTCCCCAGGTCCACAAAACTGTGGCCAGCCAGGCTCCAGTTCACACTTGTCTCATGTAAGTGACCAATAGGTCCCAGAAGCCTGTGTCCCCACTCATCCCATCTTTGTTTTGCTCAGTCTTTTTTGATTGAGTTTTTTTTTTTTTTTTTTTTTTTTTTTTTTTTGTGCAAAGAGCTAGGCAAACCCAGCATTTGAATGTATGGTTCATGCTGTGTGTTCACTGGTAGGCTGGCTGCAAAGGGAGGAAAAGACTCACTGGCACGCCACCCTTATAGCAAAGAGATGGCCACTCTTTTTGCCACAGCACAGCTGGGAAGGAGCATTTTTAACGGGAAGGGAATAGGGCCAACACAGGCCTGGGATGAGACAGGTCATCATTTAGAGAATCCGGATTTTGGGAGAGAGTGCCTCTTGTCTGCTTTTATATGTGGTGAGTTGTCTTCCCTGGCAGGCGGCTGTGAAGTTGGAAGTGCTTCTGAGGCACACAGCACACACATCCTGTGCTGGGGGGCGCTGAGCTGTCTGCAGGGCCTGGCAAAGCTGCAGCTTTCCAGTCTGCACACACACACACACACAAAGCTGGTTTGTCATCCACTCTGTAAAAGTCAGGACAGAGGGCTTCATTTAGTAACGTGAATTCAGATAGCACCCCTCCTAGTCTATCTTCTGCCGCTGTTTGCATGAAACCAAAGACTAAATTTTAATGAAAAGAGGCTTGCTTTGGCTTCTAGTTCTGGAAATTCAAGGCCTAGGGCCTGCTCTGATCGTGGTCTTCTATGCTAGTAAAGCCAAAAACAAGAAAAGAGGATGAGGGGATACATGTCTCTGGTCTGTCTCCTTCTTCGTTTTCTTCTTTTGTTTTTAATATTATTTATTTATGAGAGAGAAAGAGAGAGAGAGATCAAATCCCTGTAGGATCTTGAGTTGGGGACACTTGTTTGAGCTTTTGTTATTGTAAGTCACTGCAAAACCAATCTTGGATCTATCCAGATGCATCTATCTAGCCCAAGCAATTGTGCATCTGGCTTACATGGGTCCTGGAGAATTGAACCGGGATCCTTTGGCTTTGCAGGCAAACGCCTTAACCACTAACCCATCTCTCCAGCCCTCTCTCCTTCTTATAAAGCCACCAGGATTCCATCATGGAGGCTCCACTTTAGTGACTTTATCCATTCCTAATTGTCTCCTAAAGACCCCACCTCTGTACACTATAGTTGATTGAGTTTCTCAGGTGCTTGGCATGAGCTGAACAGGGGACACACGAAATGAAATTCATTTGCCCTCTGCTTGCAAAGCTCCCTGGGTGATTTCTAGAGCCATCTTGAGTGAGAGGAGCCAGGATCTCACTGGCAAGTGTGAACAGTAGACTGGATGTCGCTGGAGTGACTGGATGAGAGGCAGCCTCTGTAGAAGGTGGCTCCCAACCTGGGCCAAACCGAAGAGCCCAGGCTAAGTCCTCTTCCTCAGATTCAGGCAAACAGAAGACTCCTGCTCTGTTAGTTCCCAGGCAGGTAAGTGGTTCTGCTGGGTTGAGAACTTCGGTTCAGAAAACAATTACAGGCCTCTAGGGCTAGCCTCTGAGAAGACACTGTATAAGGCCCTGAGAGTGTTTCTGAGTTCCAAGAGAAGTCAGGACCAAACACTGGAAAAGCCTGCTTCCTCCCTGACCTCCATCCATGGCAGTGCAATGGACGCCTGACTAATGCTTCCTGACACAAATACCACACATCCACCATGAGGCGGAACCTATTCTCCTATTCCTCCCTCTACCTGCTGTGTTCTTCAGAGTTCAGGAAAATCATCACATTTACATGGATTTGGTTTGAATGAGAAGCCTAAGAATTAAACATCTGATGGCCCTCAAAGTGTTTGTGTGGGAGGATGGGAAACGGTTTGGGCCCACTTCTTGACTTTGTGACCCCCTTTCTCCTGTCATTCATTCCCCATCTCCAGCCTGGAGAAAAGAACTAGGCAGACAAACATGCGGAAACTGGGCTGCCTCTGTCAGGCTGGGTGACCTGATCAAGGCCCCCTTGTGTCTCTGGGCCTGAGCTTATCTCATCTTTAAAGTATGTGTGTGTGGTGGGGGGACGTGTGCTGCTGCTGATGACCAAGTATCCTTGTGCTCTCAAAGCTGTCCTTCTAAACTCTGATTGCAATCACTCAACAATGAGAATGAACATTATTAAGACTCACCATGTGCTTGGAAAGACACTAAGAGTTTTATATACAACTTCTGACTTAGTTCTTACAAGAATAGACTAAAGCAGTTACTTCAGGTTATGCTCACATATCAGTTAACATTTGCTCTATCTGCTTACACAGAAATGCCCTCAACAAAAGTGACTGAAGTGAGAGATTTATGTTTCTCCCATGTAAACCTAAGAAACAAAACACCCAAAGATGGAACAGCTCACTGGCGGTGTGAGAACTCAGTGGTGTCATCAAGACATCTAGCTTTCTTCACTGTCTTTGAAAGCATGTATTTTCAAAGTCATTTCATGTCCAAGGGAGCTGCATGAACTCCAGTCATCACATCTTAGCTTCAGGCAGCAAGAAACAAGACCAAAAAAAAAAAAAAAAAGACATTTTCATCACTTTGTATCCCTACAAACCCCAACCATGTTTTTCTTTACACTTCATTGGTTAGCACTGACATGTTGCCTGTTCATATCTGGCTTCAGGGAGGCTGGAGCAGTCTCATTGTTTTCTGGTCATCATTGTGATACCAGTAAACACCTGAGTCCTGTTGGCAGGAAGATGAGAGTGGATGCTAGAGGACGTGCTAACACTGTCCACCTCAGTCTTGACTCCATGGCTCTAAGTTCAGTTCCCTTGAATCTAGAAAGCTTCATATTCATCCACCTCTAGAATACAGGTGAGTTGGGTAGGGCTAGCATGCTGAGGCTAGTCTGCTCCATCGCCAGTGAAAGATGTTACCTGTGGAGTCTCCTCGGGTCCTCACGCTCTGTCCTCATCCAAGACGTCTTATCTTGGGTCCCTCCCCATTTCTGTGTCTCATGGCACTCCCCGCCTTCTCACCTTTCTACCTCCGAATGTTTCAATTCCTATCTAACCCAGTCCATTTTGTGATAGCAGAAGACCACAGACTGGGTAACCTATAGATAAAAGAATTTAATATATCACAGTTCTGGAGACTGGTCCAAGGGCAGGCACTGGCATCTGGTGAGGGACGTTCTGCTGAATCATAACATGATGGAGGGACAGAGGACTGTGAGGGACAATGAGAGGAAACCAGACAAACCCATCATGTTGATCAGAAACCCACTCCCTAGACAATGACATTGATTCAATCACAATGGCCAACCCTTCATGATCTAATCCCCTCGTCATACTGTCACCATGGTGATGAAATGTCACCAGGAGTTGTGGAGGGATACCCCAACCACAGCAACCTCCTTGCCAAAGTCTACAATACACAAGTGCCTCTTCTTGGGTGTTTGTGTTTGAAAAGATGATGGAATAAATTCTCAGTCAAGATTTCTTCTTTCTGAACATTGGAGCCCTTGCAATTACATTATAAAGACACCTTTTTTTTTTCACTCCTGGTCAGGTTGGTTTGTGCATTGCCGAATCACCTCTGCTTGCTCCTCCTGTGAGGAATAAGAGCTAGATGCACAAAGCACTCGGTGGGCCAGCATCCTTGGCAATACTGGGGAGTTTCTAGAAAAGCAGGCCCTCAGGCCCTTTGTGGACCTCAGAGTCTGCAGGTCACAAGGTCTCTCTGGTGACTGTCAGGCACATCACAGTCTTGCCACGCACAGACTGGAGCTGAAGGTTTGCAATGGGCACGTAGGAACCCAAACAACCAACCTCCGAGTTTACTTGTTAAATGCACTGTTTGTTTTAGAAGAAACAGAATGGAGCAAGAGAGAGCAAGTGACCCTCAGGTATTGAAATACTTTGTTTGTGGCACAGCTTGGCACTAGCTATGTAGCCAGAGCATGCTGTATGTCAATCAGTTCGCTGACTGACGGGTAGATTAGAAGAGGGAACCAGGCAAGAACCGATAAAAATTCTCATGCTTAGGTTTCCTTTTAAGGATTTCCAGGAAAAATTACCCAAATCAGTGTACTTAAGTCTCCAAGTGGCTTTTGCAAACCAGATAAGTTTGGCATTTGGGGCTCACATAGTCAGCCAGTTTTGCTAAGAGACTGCCAAAAGTAGTGTTGTCTAAACAGCTATTTTAGTTTAAGGATACAATCTGGGTTTAAAAGCCAACATGTGACGCACGTTAGATTGTTCAATGCTCAGGGGAAAGAGCTGTGGTATCTTTATCGTTAGATTCTGTAGTACTTTAGACATCTGAAATCATCACAGAGCTATTGATTTCTAGGAGCTCCGGCTGGCATTGTGGAGCGCACTGAAGAATTTCACTTGGCACTTAAAACACGCTTCCTCCTGCCCCAGTGCTTCAACGAACAGAGATTCTTGAAGAGGTTTGAGAGGTTTTAGACTTGAGTTGGCAGTAGGACATAGCAGTTGTAGGATGTGATCAGCCGGGTGCACATATAACATTTCCCAGCCCTGAAGACTGCCAAGTGGCCCACCCTCTCTTCCTGGCTGCCTGATGATGGGGGAGTGTGTGAAAAGGCTCAACAGTGGTGTGTGTGACATCATACAAAGTGTCGGGGAGACATTTACTAATGAGGGGGAATCAGGTAGCTTGTCGGCAAATTAGGGTGGCTCCTGAAAGTGAAAGGCAGGAAGGGCTGCCCTTGCTAGAGATCAAAGGATGATCTGACTTCTCATCTCTTGCCTAGTTCCCTAGAGCTGTTTTTTCCATACCTGAGTCCCTCCATGGGAGAAAGGTGTCTCGTAGGAATTAAGACCAGCCCTAACATTGTGGTTGGTCAAGTTCAGGCCTCAGAACTTGGCATCATAGCTGGTCTTCCGGGGACAACCCCTAGCCCAAACCAATTAGCTATCCCTCAGCTCATCTGAGCCAGAAGGTAGGGCCCACCACCATAAGGTTATAGCTACATTTGCAAGGGGAGGGCAAGCTCCCTGAGCTGCCTGGCCACTTGGGACATCCAGCTGCTGGTGAGTTTCCCCTGTGGCCTAGCTGAGAGGACAGCCCTTAGCCCTTACTTCCCACATGGATTCTTTCTCCACATGGCAGGAGCTCTTTGAACTTTCTTTTCTGTCCTTTTCCATAGCTTTTCCAGGCCCTCCATGTGGGCTCTCAAGCCACATGGGTATTTTTCCATGGTTCTGTACTTCCCTAAATAAATATAATAATTTAACACTTATCTTTCTAGGTCTTATTTTGTTCAATTCTTTGATTAAAATTAGATACGGACCTAGAGTTTAGGGTTCAAGGATTTTCCTGAACCCCTAGAACCCCATTATACTATGTCTGCTTACACATCTCACCCTACGGTTTGTCTTTTTATTTTACCATAAAGGATGCAGAGACAGAAGGTTAAAGACTGTCCACCGCAGGCCCTGGAGGTAGAAGCTGTCCTACAGCTTAGGGACAACGTGCTGCATTGTACTAGAACCCAAGTGTGGTCAGTGGCAAGAGAATCTGACCCTGAGTTTTCCTTGTACCTTGGCATGATTCTGTCTTACCCCCTGACCCAGCGTTATTTTTAACCTTTTCACTCCTGGCCAGGCATTCTGGTCTGGGATACTGCTGGAACTCAAGCTGGTCAATGACATCTGTGGGATAAGGGACAGCTACCTCAACTGGTGTGAACAGCAGAGCACTTTTAAGTCACTGAACTCAAAGTTACTCATTCCCTGAAGCTTTGCTAATTCCTCCTACCAATTATAGCATTTTTCTGAGATTAACCGATTAATCCTCACCATCTACCCCAGAGATGAAATTAAAGCTAATTCTTTCACATGTGTGAAGCACCTTTTATCTAAGGATTACTAAAGCGAATGCATTTGTCTCCCATGACAACGGTGCAAGGGTGACAAGGAAAGCGTTCATTAGTATTTTATAAACTAGGAGCAAAGAAACCCCCGCCCTGTGCAGTATGCAGAGGAGATTGAAGTTGCTGAGTATACTTGGGCTGCATTGACAGGATTCTCACTGGAACACACCCATGAGCTCAGAGGTGGGCTGAACCCTTTCCCAGTTCTGGGGACTATCTTTAGAGTCATAGGTCTGAGGGGCTGGGTCCACAAGAAGAAACAAGAGATGGCCCATAGGGTATTCACTACCTCTCATTGCTGCTGACCTCTGTCACCACAGTGTCGGTTCCTTGTCCCCTCTATCTGTCACAGCTCTGTTTGCAAACAAGAGGAAATAGAGTCAATAGCTAAAGGTGTGGGGAGAAAAGCACCAGTGCTTGGGAGGCCAAGGTTAGGAGGAGCGCTGTGAGTTTGAGACCAGCCTGGGGTTATAGAGTAAGCTCCAGGTCAGCCTGGGCTACAGTCAGAGCCTACCTCAAAAAAAAAAAAAAGAATGGAAGAAAGAAAAGAAAAGAAAAAGAAAGAAAGAAAGAAAGAGATAAAGAAAGAGAGAAAGAAAGAAAAAATGAGGAGGCAGAAAAAAAAGTTCTTACCTTAAAGAGCTTACTTTAAGGTGTATTTCCAGAGCTGTCTTCTTCTCTTGTGAAGTTAGATGGTGTGTATCCATGGTAGAGTCAGAGGTCCTGAACTACAGAGCTCTAAGATTATTTTTATTATTTTCTCTCTCATTGTCTCTCCTTGTACATGCACTCCATGGTGCATATGTCAGGGGGACAACCTCAGGAAATTGGTTCTTTCTTTCCATCTTGTTAGAGACAGGGTCTCTCTTGTTGTTTTGCTGCTGGAAAGGCTAGCCTTAGCTGGCCTCAGATCTTTGGGATTCTCCTGACTCAGTTTCCCATTTTTGTGAGATTATAGATGTATGCACCACTGTGTGTCTGGCTTTATGTGGGTGTGGGGGAATCTGAACTCTGGTTGGCAGACTTGCATAGCAAAGTACCTTTAACCACTGCCCCACCTTCCCAGCTCCCTAAACTTACTTATGATTTTATTTTATGAGACAGCATCCTGCTATATAAGCTCAAGTTGGTCTTGAACTTGTGTCGCGCCTCCCATGTCTTAGGGACAAGTGTGCACCATGTTGTCTTGCTTTCAAACATACAGTCTTCTTAGCTTGACCAGTCTTTTTCAGGGGAAAAAAAAAAAGCTGCATTCATTGTTAGGTCCAGAAAGCCTGCATTCCCAGGCAGGCGCAGAGCAGGTGCTTGCATACACACTGGGGTATGAGGGAACCAGTGTTGGAAAGGAATGAAAGAATGAATTCCTCAGCCAGCCTGTGGTGGCAGCTGAAGTCCAAGTGTGCTCAGAGTGATCAAGACAAGATGCCACAGAACCTCCTGCTGACCTGGCATGAGACCAGGAGACTGGAGCAATTTAGAGACAGGCTAGGCTGCCGCAGAGACACAGCTTATACAAAATAGAGGGCGGTGTCTCTTTAAGGTAAAGCCCAAGCCAGTACATGACCTGGCTCTCAGGAGTCTGACACCTAGATTGCCCCTCCTAGATTTTCTGCCCTTCATAGAGGTCTGACTTAGCCACCAGATCATAACTACATCCATGTTCTATGAGGAAAGAAAGGGGAGATGAGGAAGGCACAGCATGCTGCTTCTGTTGAAGGACATGTGAATACAATCTTTACTGAGAGCGGCCAAGGCTGTAAAAATGATCTTATTATTCTATGCAAAGAGAGATTAGCAGTGGTTGGTGAACTGTGCCTATAGCCTCAGGACTCAGGAGGTAGAGGCAGAAGGCTCATGAGATGGAAGGCCAGCTTCATTTATATATTAAATTTCAGGCCAACCTGGGCTATAGAGCAAGATCCTGCCCCCCCCCCCGCCGCCAAAAAAAAAAAAGAGGCTAGAAAGGGAGACTAGAAATTGAGGAACTTGTCATTCCTGCCACATATGGATTTTTACATAATGTAGTACAGATGTGAATGTCTACAGAGGCTTGGTGCAGACAGGGGTCTGGTGATACACAGTTTGGAAGCATTTCCTTTGAGAAACTGTGTGGGTGTTGGTGGGAAAAGCCTCAGCCGTCATGTGAATACAGCACCAAAGTGCTGTCTCCAAACACAAAGATAAGAGTGTGTTCTCATTAGGCTGGTGTGGTCGTTGTGAGCCTTCTGTCTACTTGCAAAGAAGAGATGATGGCACAGTCAATCAAATGTATTGATTGCTGCCTCACACCTCCATAGCAACTGTGACATGAAGGGGCAAAAACGGACACCAGAATGGATACAGTTGTGTGACTGGACATATTCACCAACAGCTTTTAAAAAATATTTTATTTGGGGCTGTAGAGATGGCTTAGCAGTGAAGGAATTTGCCTGCAAAGCCAAAGGATCCAGGTTCGATTCTCCAGGACCCATGTAAGCCAGATGCACGTGGTGGCACTTGCATGTGGAGTTCGTTTGCAGTGCCTGGAGGCCTTGGTGTGCCCATTCTGTCTCTCTCTCTCTCTCTGCCTCTTTCTCTCTCTCTCAAATAAATAAATAAATAAAATGTTTTTAAAATATATTTTATTTATTTGTGAGAGAGAGAATGAGTATGGGTGTGCCAGGGCCTCTTGCCACTGCAACTAAATTCCAGATGCATGTACCACTTTGTGCATCTGGCTTTACATAGGTACTGGGGAATCAAACCCAGGCCTGCTGAGCCATCTTTGCAGCCTTCCAAAACCTTCTTGTTGTTTGGTTTTTTTTGTTGTTGTTGTTGTTGCTTTGTTTTTTGTTTTTGCAAGGTAGGGTTTCACTCTGGTCCAGGCTGACCTGGAATTAACTATGTAGTCTCAGGGTGGCCTCGAATTCTCGGCAATCCTCCTACCTCTGCCTCCCGAGTGCTGGGATTGAAGGCGTGCGCCACCATGCCTGGCTGTTTGGTTGTTTTTAATGGTACTAGAGATTAAACGCAGGGCCTTGTGCATGCTAGGAAAATGCTCTACCACTGAGTTACATCTCTAATCCTTCAGAGGCTTTTTGAGGCAAAAATCTCACCACGTACCCCAGGCTGGCCTTGACCTTGTGATCCTCCTGTCTGAGTCCCTCAAGTGTTAGGATTACAAGCATGTGCCACTGTGCCTGGCACCCCATTCCCTTTTAAATGACTGGCCCTCTGTTGTCACATGTCCTGGTAAGGGTGTGGTAAGGTAATGGGTGGCCTTGGTACTTATCCACCAAATCTGTCCTCCTCTTCTTGGGGGCGATGAGGAGTTACTTTCTAGCTCTCTTGCGGGTAAGTGGTGGGATGGCTGAGCTCTTTCCTGTGGGATCTGAGCACGTTCATTCCTGGCCTAAGCTGAAGGTTGCAGGTGTCTTGCCGGAGTTCCCTCCCCCTGCTCCCTGCCCTCCTGGTCACGTGAGTATGAAGGCCATCTAACCATGACCTGTAGACAACAGCCAGGACCGAGGGAGTGATGGAGCAGTGGCTTGAAGGGCGCTTGGGTCTCTGACTGACTCATAAGCCAGAGCTGCCCCTGGCTGGTACACTCATCCTTGACTGCTACGTGAGAAAGGACCCTTTTCGTCTTCTACTCCACTGTATTGGGACATATTTTTGTGGTAGCAGTTTAGCCTTTTCATGTAGCAAATATACATGTATTGTTTTTTTTTTTTTTTTTTTTTTTTTTGAGGCAGTGGAGATTGAACTCCAAGCAAGTATTCTACCACTGAGCTACATCCACAGCCCCTTCCCCTTTTTAATTACTTTTTATTTTGAAACAGGGTCTCAATAAGTTGCCTAGGCTGGCCTTGACTTCTTTTTGCATGTGTGCACGCATGTATATGAGTGTGCTTTTGCACGTGTATGGGTACACATGTATACAGGTTCACATGCACATGTGTTTGTGTATGTGTGTGTGTGTAAGCCAAAAGTTGATATTAGGGAGCTTTCTTGATCGCTCTCAATCTTTTTTTTTTAATTTTATTTATTTCTTAATTTTTCTTGGTCCTTTTTAGTGAGACAGGGTCTTCATTTCAAGCCAGAGATCAGTGATTCAGGTAGTGTAATTAGCCAGCTTACCTTGTCTCTGCTTCAGAGTGCTGGGATTAAAGATGGGCAGTTATACCTACCCAACATTGACATGGGTGCTGGGGATCCAAACGCCAGCCCTCATTGCCTCCTTTTGTTCTCCTCACCTCTCCTCCCACTGGCTTACTTGTCTCTTCCTGTGATATATATATTCTTCATTTGAGAGAGAACATGATTTTTGTCTTTCTGAGACTGGCTTTGTTTAACATAAAGATCACCAATCTATCCATTTTCCTGCAAATGATGTAATTCTGTTCTTTATTGCCAAATTTAAGTCCATTGTGTATGTAACAATTACTTTCTCATTGCTGGGACAAAACATCTGACCAAAAGTTGGACATAGAAGAAAACAATGTATTTTTGGCTCACAGTTTCAAGGGTGTTTCATCAGGGCAGGGAAAGCATGGCAGAGCAGGCAGCTGGGGCATCACATCTTGTCATATCAGCCGGAAGTGGTGGTGGGGGGGTTGGTGACTTACATAACATCCCAAGGCCTGCCTCAAGCAACATACCTCTTCCAGCAAGGGTCTATCTACCTCCCAAAGGCTCTACAACTTTCCCAAATTGCCACCAGCTGGGGACCAAATATGAAGTTTAATCACAAACGCATAACACTATAGGGGATACTCCACATTCAAATTGCCACAGTGCATATATACCACATTTTCCTGAAGAAACCTAGGCTGGCCATATCTTGACTGTTGTGACTCAATAATGTCACAATAAACATAGATGTGTAGGCATCTTACTGTAGGCTGACTTTGATTGCTTTGGGTATATACTCAGGTGGAATAGGTGGGCCATGTGGTAATTCTACTTCTAATTTTTGGATGACCTTCCATACAGATTTGCATAGTAGCTTCACTGGTTTGTGTTCCCACCAGCAGTCTAGAAGGGTTCCTTTCTCCTTTCTTCCTCACCAGCATTTAAATTGCATTTTAAAAGGATACACAGGGGCCTGGAGACATGGCTTAGTGGTTAAGTGCTTGCCTTTGAAGCCTAAGGACCCCAGTTCGAGGCTCAATTCCCCAGGACTCACGTAAGCCAGATGCACAAAGGTGGCACATGTACCTGGAGTTCATTTGCAGTGGCTGGAGGCCCTGGTACACCCATCCTCTCTCCCTCTCTCTGCCTCTTTATCTCTCTGTCTGTCCCTCTCAAGTAAATAAATAAATACATAAATAAATAAAATTAAATAAAAAAAAGGATACACAGAAAAAGAATTTATAGTAGCAGTAAAATGTAAAATAGCTTAGAGCAAACATCTTAAAAGACAGGGGCCGGAAAGATGGCTCAGTGGTTAAGGATCTTGCCTACAAAGCCTAACAGCCCAGATTCAATTCCCCAGTACCCATGTAAAGCCATATGTACAAAGTGGCACATGCATCCAGACTCTAATGGTTGGAGGCCCTGGTATGCCCATTCTTTTTGTCTCTCTTTCTCTCTCTCTCTCTCTCTGTTTGCAAATCAATCAATAAATAAAATATTTTTAAAAGATATAATCAGTACCTACATGAAGCAAATGATCACATTTCTTTGAGGCACATGATAGAGCTGACTAAATTTAGGACATAGCACACCATGAAAGACTTAATTGCAAAGATTCACATTCTTTACAAATGAAGTCAGATTAAGCCACTGTAAAAAAAAATGACAAGATTATTTTTGGACTATGACAGCAGCAGTGATGTAAAGTGATCTTGAGGGGCTGAGGATGAGGGTCAACGTTAGGGCGACAGCCAGCATGCACAGGGCTTGCAGAGGCTCCTTCATCACTATGAGACAAGGCAGACCACAACACTCAAAGCAACGATGCAAACCAGGAAGTTATTCTGAGGAGTAAATGGGGAGAATGACCAAGCAGGTGTTGGAAAACAATTATTGGGAATATTTTTTTCCACCAAACAGCAAAATGTTAACACTAGAATATGTAAATCAGTCTCATACAATTTTAAGGATAGTCATACAAATTAATGGCTAAAACACCGAAAATCCTTATAATTGTATGTGTGCACATAATGCCTGAATTCTGTGCATTATAAACGTATTCTTTATATTAGTAGGAAATGTTTGCACTGTTCAATTAATGATCATAGGATAATTACTTGAATGAGTAATAAAACATAAATATATGGATATATAGGACCTCCAAATGTATGCACACACATATTTGTATATGCATTTGCACATATACTGACATGCACACATGCATGTACACACAATTAAAAACCCTCATTGCAGTAGTAATCAAGTAAATGATAATTAAAATAACAATGAAACATATATTTTAGTATATTCCCAAAGATGTTTAAAAGTTGTAGTATATAGCAATGAATTGAAAATTCTTACACATACTTATAATAGATCAGATCCTTCCTGGGAAAAGTTGATAACATGTATTAAAAAAACCTTTAAAGTATATAAATATCCCTTCTAGGAATTTATTGCATAGATTTAGTCAGGGATATCCCAAAGATTTATGTGTTGAGTATCATATTAATGACATAAAAAAAAATCAACAAAAGATACTGAGTACATAATGTTGGTTCACATAGTGGAACATGTTTATGTATGTATCTGTGTAAGCACGTGTGTGCCGCTGTGTGTGTCTGTATAGTCACATGTGTCTGTATCTGTCTGTATACTCATAGTAGAGAGGCTCAGGTCACTAGGATGAACATCCACACCAGGCACAATTATGGGAGGAAGGGATTTATTGAAGCAAGGGAAGTTCCATAATGGCAGAGGAAGTTGGCCCCCTTTCACAGAGACTAAAACAGAGACTAAAAAGCCAAAAGCCATACCAGCACTGTAAGCAGGCATGCTTAGGAACTCCAGGCAAAGCTCAAGCACTTGGCGTATCTTTAGACTGGAATTCCAAATCCACCCCCACACCTTAGGGCTAGACCCTTGGACGTGCCCACAGTGATGCCTCATGTAGCCAGGTGGCTGCAGATCTAAATTACAAACTTTTTTGTTGTTGTTTTGTTTTGTTTTCAAGGTAGGGTCTTGCTCTAGCCCAGGCTGACCTGGAATTCACTATGTAGTCTCAGGCTGGCCTCAAACTCACAGTAATCTTCCTACCCCTGCCTCCCAAGAGCTGGGATTAAGGCCACCACGCCCGGCTTTAAATGATAAACTTTGAATAAACTCCTGAATTAATTGGGGGCCATCCACGTGTACATGTGTGTGTGGAGGTCAGAGAACAACCTCAGGCTGTTGGCCTTCACCTTCTATATATATATATTTTTTTAAGATTTTATTTATTTGTGTGTTGGGGGGATGCTTCCTAAATCCTTTTGCCACTGCTAAGGAATGCCAGATACATATGCTGTGTTTTGCATCTGGCTTTATGTGGGTACTGGGGAATTGAACTTGGGGCCAGCAGAATTTGTAAGCAAATGCCTTAATTCCTGAGCCACGACTCCAGCTTTTTCCACATTGTTTTGAGACTGAGTCTCTCTAGCTGGCCCTAGAGCTTGGGGATTCCCCTGACTCTGTCTCCTATTGCTATTGGCATGTTGGGATTCCAGATGTGTGTGCCACTATGTCTAGCTTTACTGGAGCTTTGGCAATCCAAATTCTGATCATCAAGCTTGCATACCAAGAACTTTTAACCCACTGAGGATAGAATCTCACATTGTCATTACATATTTTTTGCCTTGTTCAAAGCTAGCCTAGGCTACATAGCTAGATCCTGTCTCTAAATAAATAAATAAATAAATAAATAAATAAATAAATAAAGAAAACACATGTTCAGATGACAGGTAGATAAGAGGTCAAAAGTACAAAGACATGGTGACCAAACGCTCACTGTTTCTGCTCTTGCGTGGCCAGATGCTCAGAGGGTTTGATGATTTTATTAGACCTCTTTGTAGTTTTGAACCATCTTTCAGTAAACATGTTATCATAAGAAATAAATCCCTGCATTGTTATCATTTTATTTTATTTATTTGCAAGGAGAGAGAGGATGGATGCATCCAGGCCTCTTGCCACTGCAAACAAACTCCAGATGCATGTTCCACTTTGTGCGTCGGGCTTGATGTGAGTACTGGGGAATTGAACCCCAGACATCAGGCAAGTTCCTTAACCGCTGAGCCTTTTCTCCAGCCCCGTTATTCTTTTAATATTCTACTATTTACAAGATTCACTCCATACTCATGCTGGCCAAACGTTCCAAGTTGTAGAACAGTTCTGTTGTTTTAGAAGTGCTCACTGTTTCCATTTTACAAATGGGGACTCTTTTTATCGCTACTGCCTCCTGGTATTATTTCCTTCCTCTGCTTGTCCCGGTGAAGCAAGCGCCTCGAGGCTGTGGAGTTTCTTTTGGGTGCCGTTCAGTTTACAAAAGCAGCTCATCAGGCCGCATTCAGTGTTCTCAGCCTCCAGGGTCAGCTTGTGTTTGCCAAGGTTTGCTCCTCCTGCCAGCCCAGGCTCTTCCTGGAAGCTACTTCCTGGGATCCATAGTACCAAGGGCTTGGACCGTCCTTCAGGCCTACAAGGCCCAAGCACTGCTGCCACCTGAGGGAAACGAGCTGGGGACACAGAGCTTGTGATGAGCCAAGTGTCTTTAATCCCCTTCAGTGAGTTCATCTTAGGGGCTCTGTAGTCCCACCCACTGAGGTATGTTTAGTGCAAACCGCCCATCACAGCAGCTACCTGCAGGGGTCTGAACTGGAGAGCTGGAAGATTCTGTCCTTTAAAAGGATGTGAGCCTTGGTCTAACACCTTAGGGCTCTCTTATTTAAGTCTCATGCTCTTTCTAGTCTGAAGGTGCCAGCCACACCAGGTGTGTGGATGGTTATTACCCACACACAACAGGCATTCTGGGTATGGCGGAGTAGCACAGCCATAATGGCCAGAGAGAGGGTGCGGCTGGCCTGAAGGAAGGAAATCATGAAACACACCAGGACCATGCTCCTCCTCCAGGGAACCACAGGGCTGACCATTTTCAAGGTGAGGTAAAGATTTCCAGTTATTTAAAAACAACATTTTACTTATTTATTTACAAGCATAAAGAGATAGAAGAGAGACAGAGAGAATGGACACTCCAGAGCTTCCAGCCACTGCAAACGAACTCCAGGCCACTTTGTGCATCTGGCTTTATGTGGATAGTGGAGAATCCATCTGGGGTAATTAGGCTCTGCAAACAAACACTTTAACTATTGGGCCATCTTTCCAGGCCCCAATTCAGTTTTTTAAAAATATATATGGATTGAAGCAGTAGGGCGGGTTTGTGGGCTTCAGGGAGGCCTGTGGCAGTCTGGGACAGCTGTGGCTTTGGCCTAGCAAAGATGTCTGTGAGCTGGCATTGGAGGGATGGCTCTGCCCAGGAGCCAGAGTAACAGCACCTGCCAGGAGGGCTTCCTTTGCTTGCCTCTAACATGTGGTTTCTAAGGGCATTGTTTGTACCTTCTTAGAATATGCAGCCAAATGAGTGGTTGTCCTTTTTTTTTCTAAACATAGTTGCCAAAAAAAGAACCTCAATACATATCCATCATTCAAAGGTCAATCTCTACTGCCATTTAAAAACCTTCAGACCCCCACATGGGGCCCCTCCTTTATAGGACTATGCTGGGCATGCCTCTATGGACCATTCAGCCTACTGTATAAGAATTACCTGGCTATGCCTCTCCAAGATAGCAGTGTCCTCCAAGGCACATAGCATGTCCCAACTCATGCTTGTGGGCCCAATGCCTGGTACACAGGAAGTGCTCAGTTATTATTTCTATGTGCTGATCTTTGGAGCCTGTCTTTGAAAAGTTCATTTTAAAGATTCCAAACAATGGTGATTTGCTTGCACATTTTTCCCCATTTAGGGCATCATTTATGAGTTTATTTCTTGGGAATTGCCTAGTTTTGGGTCTTCAAATGCCACAAGGGGAAGGGGTGGGTTCCTAGGGCCCTCTCAATACTTCGGACAGGATTTGTTACTATCACTGATAAGATTGTCTCATGGAAGTCTCTTACATGCTTCACAATTTAAAGCCCCGCCCCCTTTATTACCATGTGTTATTATGCTCATTTGTCATTTCTAAGGCACATATGAGCTAAGGGGGGGCATATTTTTAATTTTTTTTTTTTTTTGAGGTAGGGTCTCCCTCTAGCCAAGGCCGGAATTCACTATATAGTCTCGGGGTGGCCTCAAACTCCTGGTGATTCTCCTACCTGTTTCCTAAGTGCTAAGATTAAAAGCGTGTGCCACCCTTCCCAACTTATTTTTAATTCTTTAATTTTTTAAATTTATTTATTTGCAAGCAGAGAGAGGGAGAGAGAAAGAGAGAGAGAGAAAGAGAGAGAGAGAGAGATCCTCCTACCTCTGTCTCCTGAGTGCTGAGAATAAAGGTGTTTGTCACCATGCCCAACTTATTTTTAATTTTTAAAAAATTTTATTGATTTATTTGCAAGCAGGGGTGGGGAGGGGAGAGAAAGAGCATGAGAGTGAGCCAGGGTCTCTAGCCACTATAAACAAACTCCAGATGCATGTGCCACTTTGTGCATCTGGCTTTATATGGGTCCTGGGGAATCGAACCAGGGTCATGAGGATTTGCAAGCAAGCACCTTCCTCATTGAGCCATCTCTCTAGCCCTCTATTTTTAAATAGTATAAGATCAAGTGTGTGTGTGATTTATCTGCAAGCCTTATTCTTAGAATCTTGCACCATTTTGTATAATTTATCACATATTGAATGGATGCCTGCCATGGGCCAGTAACTGCACAAGGCATGGAAGACTCAGCTGAGAGATCCCAGTTCTTCCTCTTCTTAGAGGCAAAGGAAAAAGCACCCTGGTCAAGGTGTCCCTCAAGGCTATGGCAGTCATGAGCAAGAGGATAAATTCCTGAGCTGCTTCTGCTTGGATAGGTGTGGGGAAGCCTCAGACCTGGATGATAAGGACAAAAATGGTGATGATGGCAACGATGCTGATATCATCAACAATTCACGGTGCTGACCACATGCCCAACCCTGTTGTAGGTATGTGCACATAATAACTCAGTTAATCCTACCCACGCTGTGTGCTTGAGGCATGTAGAGACTGGATAAGTTGTGTAAGATTACTCAATAAGTCAAAGAAATTGCTCACTATTTCTTGGGGTTCTGCACTAAAAATGGCAGCAATAATAGTGGCAAAGAAAGGGATACTTTTTCTTTTTTTGTTAAAGCTGAAATAAGACATGTAATAACTAGAATATCTTAAAAATATACTCTTTTATTTATGTGAGAGAGAAAGAAAGATAGTGAATATGATCACTCTGGGGCCTTTTGCCACTGCAAACAAACTCCAGATGCATGTGCCACTTTGTGCATCTGGCTTTACGTGGGTATTGGGGAATTGAACCTTGGCCAACTGGCTTTGCAAACAAGCGCCTTTAACTGCTCAGCCATCTCCCCAGCCCAATAATGGGGTATTTTTTCTATGCAGAAATCCATTTTCTTTGATCTCCTTCCTAAAGAGAAGCCCATGCATTTCTTAAACTTGAATTTGGCAGTACACCGAGGGCTCTTTCTGTACATATTAAACCTAGTGTGGGCCTCTGGCCCCAGGTGCCCTAAACAGTCTACCATGGATAGGAGATGATGGTTAAAATAAGAAATTGCAAATCCTACAGACTTCCAGCCCTGTCAATTCTTAGGTACGTGACCTCTGAGCCTTCACTTCCTCATCTATAAAAAGAGGAAAAATAGCCCTTTCTATGCCTTTGGGGTCTCTCTTGACAGTTACTTTTTGCTCCCTCCACATCCATCACACAAGATGAGGCTTCTGAAGCAAGCAGATGCTGAAAAGGAGCCAACCTGGAAGCCTGCGGAGTGCTCTGGCATGATTGGAACCATTGTTCTGCCTCTGAAAGGGCAGGGAGGGCAGAGGGCCTAGGGCCTTGGGTGGACATCTGCCTGAGAGAGTTCCTCTGCCTTGCCATTTGGAGACACAGGCTTTTCCTTCAAGGGCTGAAGTAAATATATTAAAAAAAAAAAAAAAAAAAAAACTCCATAGAACCAGTGTTTGTGGCTGGCTAGAGGTTAGCAACAGGGGTGGAAGTGGGCTTGGCTTTGGGGTTTGTTCCTGGGCCGCAGCTTAGAGGAACCTGGGGGCCAACAGTGTGCTCTCTGTTTATTCAGAGGTTTCCTCACCCGAGCTGCCCAGGAAGCAGCTTTGTGAGGAAAGGAAAAACATGTGGGTTAGACGAGTTGCTTGGTGGGCCCAGTGGAGCCCATGTGCTGTCTGTGCTCAGGCTCCTGCTTCCAGGCAAGCGAGGTGAGGCACAGAGTGGAGTCCGGCTCCTGCCCTGCCTGGGCCACAGGCCAGGGCATAACCTGAGCCCTGCAGAGGTTGTTGGCCTCATAGCCACCACCTCCTGGGTGACCTCTAGAGGGAGATCATTTAGACACCCACGCCTTCACCCTGCGTGAGTCGTCTTTTCACTGCTGGGACAAAACACCTGTGAGGTAATAGCCAGGAGGAAAGGTTTATTTCGGCTCATGGTTTTCAGAGGTTGCAGTCTGGGACCTGCTGGCGCTGTTTCTCTTAGGCCTGTGGGAAGACAGAAGGGTGTGGCGGAGCAAGGCTGCTTGTCTCATGGTAGACAGCAGGGAGGGAGGAAGAGAGGAAAAGACAGAAGGAGAGAAACACAGAGAAAGAGAACACAATATACCTGTCAAGGCACACCTCCAGTGGTCTGTTCCCTCCAGATATGCTCCACTTCCTAATAGCCCGTTCAGCTATAAAGTCATCAGTGGGTTGATCCAGTCACTTCTGGATAGTGCTATGGACTAGGGATCAAGCTTTTAACACATGAGCCTTCTAAAAAGGCACTTCAGGGCTGGCCAGATGGCTTAGCGGTTAAGGTGTTTGCTTACGAAGCCAAAGGACCCAGGTAATTCCCCGGGACCCAAGTAAGCCAGTTGCACAAGGTGGCACATGCGACTGGAGTTCATTTACAGTGGCTGAAGGCCCTGACATGCCCATTTTTTCTCTCTTCCTCTCTATCTGTCTGCCTCTTTATCTTTCACAAGTAAATAAAATAAATAAGTATTAAAAATATCTAAAAATTTTTTTAAATAAGGGACACTTCATATCCAAACCATAACAAGACTCCTTGGGTGGACTTGGAGGATTGCTTTGCTCCTTTGGAATGCTGCCTGTCTCTTCATTCACCTTGTTCCTCCTTTTCCTGGCTGGGAAGAGGTTTGTAAGCATAATAATATATTGAAAGGTTATATTAGCAAGGGAGATGTTTGCGCTTCTGATGAGGGCTTCACTTGGAAGAAAGAATTCATGCATCCTGGAATGAAGGTTGGGTTCAGAGGCTCCATGATTCTGAGGTCCTGGTGATGTCAGTGATGGGATGGGCAGGTGGGTACAAGGCAAGAGGGTGAAAGAAAGGAGGGAGGAGATTGGGGAAGCTGGAGATTATTTGTTTTGAGTCTTCCCCTGTATGGATTGCAGCAAGTCCATACTTAGCTGAAGGGCATACTTACTGGAAATAAATATGTGATGTTGCCATCCTCTGGAATCTCAGCTACCTGCAATCAGCTATAAGAAGCCTTGTAGTCTTTCTGGAGTTTGTGGTTTCCAAGGAAGGATAAAATGGCATGATCTATCTTGATTATCTTCTTCTTCTTTTATTTTAATTTTAGAGAGACAGAGAGAGAGGAGAGGGAGAGAATTGATGGGCCTCAGCCACTACAATCACATTCCAAGTGCTTGTGCCACCTAGTGGGCATGTGCAACCTTGCACTTGCCTCACCTCTGTGCATCTGGCTAACGTGGGATCTAGAGAGTTGAACATGGGTCCCTAGGCTTTGCAGGCAAGCACGTTAACTGCTAAGCCATCTCTCCAGCCCTATCTTGATTATCTTCTGTGTGCTGGCATTTTGCTTCACACTGAGAAGAGACAGAAAGGGTCCAGGACTCCTGTTGTCCTGCTGGGGAGATTTCTAAAGTCACCATTGAGATGGCAGCAGTCAAGAGACAAATAGTTACCTCAGGTGGGTATCAATCACTCCAGGAAGCTTCATGGAGGAGGCAAATGTTCCCTGGCCTTTAGGGGTGACAGGACAGAAATAGCCAGTGGGACTTGGGTTGGACCAGGGAGACAAAGTAATACAGAGCTGACTTTTCAACCCAGTTGGATATTGGCTTTGGACCAGTGAGTGTGCAGTGGACCCAGGACTCAAGGCCAAACTGAAGGCTTAGGCCAATCTGGGTGTGGAGGTTCTCAGGATTCTTGGTACTCTGGGCTCTGACAAAGAAGTTCTATTTAGAAAAAGATGATGATATCAAAATAAAAGAGAGAGTAATGGAGAGAGGGAGGGGATATGATGGAGGGTGGAGATGTGAAGGGGAAAGTGGGGGAGGGGAGGGAATTATCATGGTGTATTTTCTGTAAATATAGAACTTGTCAATAAAATATTTAAAATAAAAAAAAATAGAATCTCAGCTTGGGCCAGAGCTTCTTTGGAGAGCTATCTCAAGCTCTTTGACCCCCAGGTAAATAAACTCTTCTACTTTCACTCAAAGAGAAGAAGGAGGAGGAGGAGGTGAAGGAGAAGAAAAAGAAGAAGGAGGAGGAAGAGGAAGAAGGAGAAGCAGCAGCTCTAATTATATATCTATCTTGGGAAACAAGAGAAACTGAAGAATAGAGCTCAGGAATAGATTCCAAGTGCAAGACCTTCTGCTCAGACCCTTTGCTGGAGAGAGAGGGGCTGAGCAGAGAGCAGGACTGGCGGGGCTGGGCTCAAGCATGTAGCTCTATTCCCAGGGCTTAGCTTCCTCAGGTGCCCAGAAGCTTTTGGAATGGCCAGGCTATCCCTCCTCTTTGACCTTCACTTCTGCAATCCTACAGGTCCCTCCTTCATGGACTTCCACCAGGGGAGGCATAAAGTGACCCAGACTGTTCTCTGGGACTCCCTCCCCCCGCCCACCAGAGGTCTTTACTGACCTCTCTCTCATGGACATGATAAACCTTTTAGAAACTTGTTTGGTTGTTTTTCCCTTTGTAGTTATTTCAAAAATGTTGAATTTTTTTATTTCTCCTCCAAAACTTTTATAGAAAGTCAGGATCTCAGAGAGGTTGGTGCAGATAATGAGAAAAGCAGGATTGGGTGGGGAGTTACGATGTCAGGGGATTTTCAAGAAGAAATATTTCTTTTTTGCTGTAATTACACCCACTGGAGAAATAGTTTCAAGGCATTCCAAGAAGCATGAACACTACAGAGGGATTTTTGCAGCTCAATAGAAAAAAAAATGGTGCTAAAATTGAATCCAGGGCCCCACACTTGCTAGACAAGGAAGAACATTGGTTTACTTTTAAAAATATTTTATTTTTATTTATTTATTCAAGAGAGAAAGAGAGAGTTAGAGAGAGAGAAAGAGAAAGAAAAAGAGAGAGAGGCAGAAGGGCATTCCAGGGCCTCTAGCCACTGACAAAGAATTCCAGACACGTGCGCCACCTTGTGCATCTGGCTTCATGTGGGTCCTGGGGAATTGAACTTGGTTCCTTTGGCTTTTTCCCTGCAGGCAAGCATTTGCCACCCAAGCCTGAATAGCAAAATTTGATCCCGAGACCCTACATTTGGAATTTTGCAGCTTGTATTTGTTATGATGCCTACAGCCCATGTGGCAAATTTGACACTGGCATTGAGAATTAATGTTGGCTCTGACAGCACAGGATTCCGTTTCTAGGTTTCAGTTTTGTTGAGATCTGAGTATGCTTAACCCAAATTCACTGTGTAGGTTAAGGTTTGGCCTATTTATTTTCTGCTTCCAAGTGGAAAAGTGTTTGTAACAAACTCTTTACTCTTTCTTTTCTTCCCTCCCTTCCTTCCTTCCCACTTGATATTTACATGGGTGCTTGAGATGTGAACTCTGGTCCTCATGATTGCACAGTAAGCTCTTTATCCACCGAGTCATTTCCCCAGGCCCTCCCTCATTCCTACTCTCCCTTCCTTCCTTCCTTTGTGCATAGAGTATGAGTGATATATCGCGTGTGGTGTGTGATGTGTTGTGTATGTGTGTGTTTGTGTGTGTGTGTGTGCGCACATGCTGTGTGAATGTTTGCAGAGCCAGAGAACATTGGGTGCCCTTCTCTATTGCTCATCCACATACTTCCTTGAGATGGGGTCTCCCTTTTGCCCTGGAGCTGCCATTTTGGATCAATGAGCCCCAGCACCTCTCTAGTCTCTGCACTGACCCCTTTCGTGGACTGTCCCATGGACTGGGCTTATAGATGTGCATGGTTTCTGGGGAAATCAAACTTGGGCAGTCTTAGGCGTCCCCAGGTTCTTGTGCTTAATTGGCAAGTGCTCCTATCCACTGAAAAATCTCCCTGGCCCCATTTTCTTTAAAAAGTAAAAATGAAGTCCTCAGTGCCAGATTTTCAGCAACATAGCCACCTTTCTATTGCATGTTACACTGAGAACACATGTGTCTTGATTGGCCTCTGCCTGTTCAGTGCATGACAGCTCTTTTAGCTCAGGTCCTTATCAGAGCTTTCTTTAGTCATCACTGTATAACTACTTTTCTTCCCTCCTCTCTAACTCACCTTCCCACTTACTAGCCAATTAGACTTGGACAGTACAGGTTTGAGCTAATTGACAGCACTCAGTCATGATGTGAGTCAAGTGTTCTTATGGATGGTGTGCCTATGAAGAGGTACAGCCACTTTCAGGGGCAGTATGGTACTGTCTGTCAAAGTTACATGAGCAGAACAAATCAGGACTTCCAGATAAGATGGTGGCATGTTAGCCATGCCAAAGCAACCTAGGGAGAGAAATAAGCAGAAAAACAGCAAAGTACATTCTTATATCAAAAAGTAAAGGTGGGGAGCTGGAGAGGTGGATTAGCAGTTAAGGCATTTGCCTGCAAAGCCAAAGGATCCCAGTTCAACTCTCCAGGCCCCACATAAGCCAGATGCACAAGGGGGCACATGCATCTGGAGTTCATTTGGAGTGGCTGGAGGGAGGCCCTTGTGTGCCCATTCTCTCTCTCTTTCTCTCAAATAAATAAAATATTTTTTTAAAAAGTGAAGGTGTATAAGAAATAATCAACCATGACAGAAAAGCAGAAGAGACCCAGAGCTTCTGGCAAACAGGAAACCAGCCGGAACGTGGCTCCCACCACGGTGCAAAGCCTCTTTCCCTCTCTCAAATTAAAAAAAAAAAAAAACTAAAAAAAATGATTAGGTCAGAAATTAATGAAATAGAAACAAACAGACAAACAAAAAAACAATGCAGCTGGACGTGGTAGTGCACGCCTTTAATCCCAGCACTCAGGAGGCAGAGGTAGGAGGATTGCCATGAGTTTGAGGCCACACTGAGAATACAGAGTGAATTCCAGGTCAGTCTGGGCTAGAGTGAGACCCTACCTCGAAAAAGCCCTCCCCCCCAAAAAGCAAAGAATCAATGAAACAAAGACAAAGAGTTGGTTCTTTAAAAGGATAAGCAAGATTGATAAAACCTTAGCAATCTGACCCCAAAAAGAGAGCAGGGACACAAATCATTAAAAGTAGAGATAAAAAGGCACTATTACCACAGATAACAATGAAATTCAGAAAATCATGAGGACATTCTTTAAAAACATATACTCCGCTAAGTTTTAAAATCTGCAGGAAATGGAAGATTTTCTAGATTTATGTGGAATACCAAAATTAAATCACAATGAGACAAACCATTTACACACTTCAAGTCTTAAATGTGGCTAGCTAGACCCAATGAGTCCATGGGTACAATAGTGGCATGTCTGTTATGTGGGAAACCAACCACTCAATAATTGGACTGGAGGCCTGCTCTGTGGGAGGGACACCTGCCTGGTGCTAAAAACCTGTGGTGGGGGAGGTCATGAGCCCTAGGGGTATAATGCCTGCTGGTGTCTGGCTAAATGCATATATCATGCTCACCAAACTGCCCCGGTAAGTACTGTTCATAACATTCATATCCATATATTAATACTACTCTCACCTTTTGTTAGAGAAGCTTCTCTTTTCATATGGCAGTGACCTCTGGGATGACACAAAAGGTGCCATAGTGCTAAGAAGACATGACGGAGGAATGTTCAGCACTGAACCATCTCTATCACACCTTCCAGGACTCAGGGTCCATTGCAGAAGAGATGGCAAAAAGAATGTAAGAGCCAAAGGAAGGGCAGGACTGCTTACAATGCACTCTTCCAAACACAAAATGGCCTGAATACCCATCACCTCGCAATGCCTGGCACTACCTACACAAGACCCTCATAACAGAGGAATAGATGATGACATCAAAATAAAAGAGAAACTGGTTGAGAGGGGGAGGGGATATGATGAAGAATGGATTTTTGAAGGGGAGAATGGGGGAAAGGAGGGAATTATCATGGTTTATTTTCTATAATTATGGAAGTTGTCAATTAAAAAAATTACAAGAGCAGAGAGTCTTTGACTCAGGTCCGTATTCAGGAATTGATCACACAAGTATTATTGTATATGTAAACATGTATGTATGAGGTGTTAATTATAACATTGTTTATAATGATAAGATACTGAAAACCAAAGGACCATTGGTAGGCACAGTTGAATTGGATGGTGGTATTTATAAGGACCATTTGTTGGTTGCTAACCTTTTATTCCCTCCTAATGGTTGTCTGGTGTTGGCCCTATTCTCATCTCCAGGGATGGACTCCCACATGGAAGAAGTCAATCCATCATTTTCCCCTGAGCACAGTAACTGTCTTTGTATAATGAACCCTTGGTTCATCAAAAGTCATCTGAATGAACAGGAGGCTTGAAACAGCTGTGCTCATGAAGGGACAGCCTGGAGCTTCTAGGATCTGAAGATAGAAGCCAACCCAGGGTAGTGTGATTGGAGGATGGGGCCTACTGATGTCCACCTGGGCAGCATGTGGAAGCTGGCGAACTTCCTTTTGGTTGTGGTTGGTTGAGGTTTCAGATGATCTGAAGCAAGTTGTTTTTATTGTGACCATGAGGATCCCAATTGCTGAAGAAGAACATCCAGAAATGACAAAAGGAAATCAGGTCCTTGTGCCCATGTGGGATGATCTCTGTTACCTTGCAAAGAAAGGTGTCATTCGATAATTTTAGAACATATGGCTGTGAGAGTTGGTAAATGCTTCTGCCTATGTGTAAGTATGCGGTGCATAACAATGGCCTTGGCTAGCTATGTAATGCCTTTGAACAAGTTAGGCAAAGATTTTCTTTTTGGTAGATGAGCCTCCCAGGGAGCAATTTGGCAAAGAAGTATGCAATGATTTTAACCTCCTCTAGTGTCCTTGGCTGGGTGACATTGTGTGATAAAAGTATGGCATGGCTCTTTGTGTTTATATACGTGTGTGTGTGTGTGTGTGTGTGTGTGTGTGTGTGTGTGACTTCTGATAGGTTGTAAAATATCCTTCTGTTCTGTACTTGAAGAGTTTAAAATATTACTATGTTTATAAACTCTTCTTTTATTCTAGCTTTTTTGTATTTTATTTTTCTTTATTTGAGAGAAAGAGAGAGAGAGAGAGAGGAGAATGGTAGCACCAGGGCCTCCATCCACTGCAAAGGAACTCCAGACACATGTGCCACCTTGTGCATTTGGTTTACATGGGTCCTGGGGTAGCAAACCTGGGTTCTTTGGTTTTGCAGGCAAGTGCCTTAACTGCTAAGCCATCTCTCCAGCCCTTAATCTAGTTTTAAATAACTAAGAAAGCAAGGCATTGGTGTGATCCATGTTAGTTGCAGCCTGGCTTCCCCTCTGCCACCACCACATTCTGTTCTCTGCTCTGCCCCAAGTCCAACCAGGAGAACTGCCCATCATCTCCCAGGACCTTCCCTTTCTGGTGCACCCATAGTCCTTTGCTTCTGTTTCCTCCTTGCTATTTGCCACATTTGATTGTATTACTTGTCTATAATAACAATTATAAACGTGCTATTTGATTAGGGAGCTTTTTGAAGGACAGTGGTCTCCCTGAACTCATGACAGTCAGTGCCTGTGACTTGATGGGAACAGGAGCCTCATAGCTGTCCCATGAATGAATTAGGCATGCTCAGATTCCAGCTTTTTTTTTTTCTAGAATTCTTTTTTCTTACAGCTGCAAATCCTTATCTATTCTTTGCCTTGTCTGCTCAGTAGCAATTAGCCAGGTATAGATCGAGTTTCCAGTCTGGCTTAGATAGCATTGCCTCACCCCGACCCCAGCATCTGAGAGCTGCTTCTTTCATTTCTCCAAGATGCATCTGAGACTCAGAGCCGGTCTAATGACCCTTCTTAATCAGCTCTTTGTCTGCCCTGGCCCACACAGGCTATCAGAAGGGTTCATCCCGTTCAGAACACGGAAAAGGCTGCGGAGGAGAAGGGGAGAAGAGTAGTTTGTGAAAACAGTGTCAGTCACTTGGGTATCTGCCCACATAGCCAAGTGTCCCCCCACCCCACCTGTCAGGGGAGCCTCTCACCCTGGAGATTTGCTTAGGAGCTGTTCCCATGGGTGTCATTACGGATCAATCATCTTGAAGCATAATAAAAATCCACTATCTGTATGCAGCGTCATCAAGGCCATCTTTCTAGAAAGGAGATGTTGGGAGGTCACGGCACACCTCTCATTCCACAGGTGCTGAGCAGGCTCGCCCAAGGACACCCTGACTCCTCGTGGATGGCCACCACGGAGAGCGAGGCTGGTGTTCTGGAAAGACACAGATGGCTAGGGACTGGCCCACAATGGATAAGGGTATGGTAAAAGGCTGCTGGCTCTCACCTTCAAGGGGTTGCAGCACCTGATGGTTGCACCCTGCAAAGATGTCATGTCGTTGGTACTGGACAACAGTCAGGCCTCATGCCAGCTCATAGAGCGTCTTTGTGTGAGTCAGAAAGAAAGCACCCCACTGGGCTGATACGTCCCACACCAGGGCGCAAGACTTGGGAGGTGGAGGCCCATCTGTCCGAAGACTCTTCATTACCCTGGATGGACACAGCTCCAAGCTGGGTTCCTAAATTTCACAGTGCTTGCCCCCTTCTGGGGGGAACCATTCTGTAGCATTCATGTGCCCTTAAGGCCTTTCCTGGAAGGTTGTTTGCTGGGCTTGGGCGCTGATGTCATTGTTTGTTTTTTTTTCCTGGCATCACCACTTGGCTGTTTCTTAAAGGGCACCTTTAAAAAGTAACAACTTTTAGGATAAAAACTCCAGGAATCTAGAAACAAAGAAACAACGAGTGGGCATAGCGCATAACGTCACTCCCTAGATAGCTCCTTGTCGTGTGAAAGAGAGCACTTCAGGCCAACGCGTTTGGAAGAAGCCTGTAGTTGTCATGTAGCCATTCTGATTCCCATCCCCTAAGAGGCTATGAGACCTTATGCCACAAGCTAAGGGCTTTTCAGGATTGCTCTGCTGAACTGGTTGTTCCTGTCATTTTGCGCACTGCTTCAGATCTGAATGGCCCGTGCATGGCCATCCTTCTTTTGGCTTGAATTTCACTGGAACTGGATTTAACTGAATCCACATGTTCATACGGTTTATATTGCAGACTTCCATTGCTCGGGGTCAAGTCACAGGGCAGTGCTTGAGTCCCTAGTCCTCTTGTCATTCCTCATGTGACAAATGTTACAAGGTGCAGTAGGAAGAGTGCCTATTCCCTGCCTAGCCCTCAAGTTGCTTAACATAGACCTTGTGGACCAATATGGTAGCCATCAATCACAAGACGATTTTACTGACCTAATAGAATAAAAAAAAAACCCTCACAGGTCAAGTATCTCATCAACAATTGTTTTACCTTGATTCATGTTGAATTCACAACATTTTACAAATAGTAGGTTAAATGAAATGTGTTATTCAAATTAACTTCACATGTTATTTATTTATTTTTTTTTTTTTTTTTTTTTTTTTTTTTTTTGAGACAGGGTCTCGTGTATCCTAGCCTGGCCTTAAACTTGCTGTGTAGCCACTACCTCCTGAATTCTGGGATTATAGATGTGCACCCACAATGGGTATCTTATTATTTATTTTAGTTAGTTAGTTAGTTATTCCTTTTGAGACAGGACGTCAGTATGTAGCCCACCCTCACCTCAAATTCATGACTTTCAGGCCTCAGCCTCCCAAGTGCTAGGATGACAGATGTGCCCCTGTAATGCCCAACATTTTCTCTTCCCCCAGTTAAAAGAGGCAGTTTCACATAAGGCTGGAATTATATATTGAGATTGGACCATGGTACTCTAGAGGTGGTGAAAGCTTGAGTGTTTGGTGACTGAAGGCGTGCGATTGCTGTGGGAATAAGAACAGGAGAAGGTGGGCCAGGAGCAGTCTGGAAGGACCCTAACTTAGCCTCAGAGCAGGGACAGGCTTTGGGAGGGACATGTCCCTGAACTGAAAGATGAACCAACGTGAAGTACAGAGCAAGGTGACAATGGGTGCGGATGGCACCAGGGTGCTCGGCACTTGGGGAGTTGAACGTAGTTCAGCGTGGCTAGAGCTGAGTGTGGCGAAGGTGAGGAGGTACTGCATGACGTGACTAGGTGGGCAGTAGGGAGGCGACCCTGTTTCTTTTCACTAGGGAAGCTATAACCTCCTTTTTCAGGAAAGGGGATAAGAAGTGCTAGAGATCCGTGGGTCTTTGGTTTCCTTTCCCCCTGCGAGGGAAACAGAGGGCACAGGGGATGCTCAGTGGAGCCAGGGTGAAGGAAAAGTGTCTAAGCTTCTTTGTCAAGCAGGGGACTGTGAGTTAGAGCAGCTCTTGCCCATGAGATAATATATATATGAAGGAGCTTTGTGGGTGTAACATCTCTAGAAATCCTAATTTATTGTGCTCTATTGGACCTTGGTGACTGAAATTACAAATTCTGTCTTTGGGAAAGTTGGAATCTTTGCTTTGGTTTCAGTCCACTTTATCTTCAATAACAACAATCTTAATAAAACAATAGAACCCATCACAATAGTAATTGTTCTTAAAGCAAAAGAATCCAGGGAACATAGCAGTACAGACATAGTTCCGACTCTTAAAAAAAAACTTTCTGGTTTTATTTATTTATTTAAGAAAGAGGGAGAGAGAGAGAGAAAGGGAGAAAGAGAGAGAATGGGTGTGCCAGGGCCTCTAGTCACTGCAGACAAACGCTAGATGTATGTGCCACCTTGTGCATCTGGCTTACATGGGTACTGGAGAATCCAACCTGGGTCCTTAGGCATCACAGGCAAGTGTCTTAAGTGCTAAGCCATCTCTCCAGCCTGTAGTTCTGAATCTTATAGGGGCAGGGCAGCCAAGATCATAAACCAAGGGCATTACACCATTTCATCTTCTTGTGGGGTGCAGTACTCCCAGAAGTTAAAGATCAAAGATGTATCCAGAAGAGGACCATTAAAAGCATTCCATTCTTGCGAAGCACATCTCTGCTCAGATGGTTTTTGTCATTGACATTCCAGCAGAATAGTAAGTGAAATGCCCCGCGTGGGATGTTCAGGAAGTTCCACTTCTCTGTGTGGTTTGGCTGTGCTCTTAACACACAGTGACTTGGTTAGCATCTGAGGGCTCACTTATCTGGAAGTAGTTAGTTTGCACGTTGCCTTCGTTACAGCCTCGGGGTTGCTCTAGGAATGGGGGAAAGATGGAATTTGTCCAGAGCTAACAGTTTCCTGCAGATAATTGTCCTTTTGTCCCTAGAAGGCTTAAGAATGACATTACTTTCACCTAAGGAAAAGGCGGTTCTCCCAAGAAGGGTATGTTTTTGGACATGTATTCATTCCTTCTTCCTGTTTATTGAACACCTGTTACATGTCAATGACTTTGTCACTGAACTAGATAGATGAATAATAAAAGAGCCCATAATTACTCGAGATAGTCCATAATCAGGGCTTGATGGAGTAAAGGTATGGAGCAACATATGGCAGTAAGTCAGCTATTACATGGCTTAATGTCCTGTGAAGATATGTACACAAAGCTACCAAGGCAGGGGGCCGGGCATGGTGACACACACCTTTAATCCCAGCACTTGGGAGGCAGAGGTAGGAAGATCACCGTGAGTTCAAGGCCACACTGAGACTACCTAGTGAATTCCAGGTCAGCCTGGGCCAGAATGAGACCCTACCTCGAACAAGAAAGGGCAAGAAAGCTTTCAGCTAAGAACTACCATTTAAGCCATGCAGCCTGAGCAGCAGAAGGGCATTCTGGGTAGGAAAGCACATTTGGGAGGCTGTGTGAGGCAGGTGGAGGGATGAGGTTGGTAGCTAGGTACAAGAAGAACTGGAAAGGACCTGAAATGTGGCTTCTTCCAGGAGCGCGTGCAGCAGGGGAGTGCTAAGCTGCTTTTGATGGTGCTCCAGCGAGAGAGGCTGGTTTGGAGGAGATGTGGCTACCAAACAGCGCAGAGCATGTGAGCTGGGACTGTAGCACTTTGCAGCTTTTCTCACCCTGTCTGGAAATGGCCGACCAGTACCTCGGGCCACCAGGTAAAGGTGGGACGGGCTTAGAGGAGAGTAACCCTCCCATGGCTTAACCAGAGAACCCACGGATGTGCACACATTCCTGATGACCAGACAAATCCCCATTTGCCTGCTCATGTTCCAGACCTCCTGTGGCCCCAGAAAGAGCCTTAGTCATCCAGTGGGGATGCTCATCGGGTATGGCATCCAGCCCCGGTGGCAGGGTTTGGCTGGCTGGTGGTTTCAGGGCCCAGCCCTGGCCTGACTGACGCCTCTGTCTTCAAGGCTGGCTGGGAGGCCAGATCCTGCCCCTGGTGTGATGCTGGCCTTCAGGACGGCTGCAGAGTGGCGGGAACCTTGGTGAAATGTGGAGTTTCCGCTGGCAGCGTGCCACTGTTCCCACTGCACACTGTTGCTCCACCCTGAGGCAGGATGCCCTGCCCTGCGGAGCGGTTGGAAGTGATAAATACATTTGTTTTTGCATTAGAACCTTTCCTGGCACAGGAGGAGATGCATCTGCAGCCACCTGGCCTTGCTGCTCCCAGCCACCACGCAGCCTGCCTGCCTTTGGCTTTTGCTCTGTCTGGAGCCCTAGGCAACGCTTACATTGGCTTGCTGGGAGCCCAGGCCTCCAAGGGCAAGGGCGCTGAGATGAAGGGCTCTCTGCTGCTTATCAACATCAAAGTTCCCCTAATCTTACAACTCCAGGTAATCAAAGCCCAACCTTAAGCCCCGTTTCCCTTATTGTGACAATGTGATCTCTTTATTGCCATCTGCGAGGGGGAGGGAGGTCACGTGCTCCTAGAAGCCCTGGGGAGGCTGGGCTTTTCTTCCCACATGGAAGCACAACTGACTTCACTCTTCCCCTGTTTAGTAAAGAGGGGAGATTAGGGGCAGTTCGGCACTCCAGAAGCTTCCATGACCTCTGTGTCCCCCCTCCCCACTATAGCCCTGCTGGTAAGACTATCCTTAACAGGAGCAGGTTGAAAAGACCTGGGCCAGGTGAAGCCAGGGCAGGGCTCCTCTGGCTCCTTTGCCAGGCAGCTGACCCTTGCGTTGTCAACATTCTTGTGCAACTTTGTCCATCGACAGATACTCGCCAAACACCTAAAAGCTCAGTGCCCATGGTGTGAATAGGAAAAATGTGGTTTTCAGTGAAGTTGCAGTATAGAGTAATAACTACAGAGAAATTCATCTGCATAACCAATGCTCTTTGGTTGAAACATGCTGGTTTCTGAGGAGCAACAAGGTCTTAAGAATCATTTTTGCTGTCCATTGTCCCAACCTGGGAACATAGGTCATGCTTCCCAGAACAGCAAAAATGATTCCCCTTTATGGTTCTGTTGAAGTGTAAGCTAAAGAGCGCCGAGGGTGGAGGCTTTGCTGACTCAACAAGCAGTAAAGACGGTTCAGTCTGCAGACACACCATCAAGGCTCAGGCCCTGCCAAAGGGGTGTGGTACTGGACAAGCTCTCTGCCTTCTCTAAGTTCAGTTTTTTTGCCTGAAAAAAAAAAAAGACATATTAAGCCTGGCATGGTGGCTCAAGCTTATAATCCCAGCACTGGGGAGGTTGAGATAGGAGGATCACTTTGAGTTTGAAGGTAGCCTGGGGAAAAAAATAAGCCACAAATATGACCAGGTTCATAAGGCCAATGTGAGAACTTATGGTTCCTCTTGGTTGTGAACTTGATTGGACTGAAAAGTACCTAAAAGATTCATAAAGGACACTTGGGGAGGGGTTCAGAGAGGATTGACTGAGGGAGGAAGACCTGCCCTGAATGTAGGTGGAGGCTCAGATAGAACAAAAAGGGGACAAGGAAGCCAGCTAGTGCATTCTCTCTTCTTCTTGGCAGTCATGATGTCAGCAACTCTGTTCCACTGCAATCCCCCCACCATAATAGACTGACCAAGGCCTCTAAAACCAGGAGGCAAAATAAATCTTTCCTCCTTTAAGTTTTATTTTTGCCCCAGGCATTTCCCAGCAGGAGAAAAGCTGACTAACATGCCAGGTAAATATATTAAACAAGTATTCAGGGATGGGGTATTCAGTGTTTCAGGGAAGCATGCAATCACAAGTATGCTAAGCATGGGAACAGAGCTGGGTGCATGGTGCCACCCAACTCAGGAGATTCTAGCTTCTTGGGGGAAGCAGGGAAAACAACACGGAGGAAGCCATCTTTAGCTGAGATAGAGTTAGGTGTTCACCAGGTAGAAAAGGGTGGGGAAGAAGTCTCATGGATAGCAGCTTGGATGTGGAAAGAGGGGCAGATAAAATCATGGCCTCGGGCTGGAGAGATGGCTTAGCGGTTAAGGCGCCTGTCTCCTAAGCCTAAGAATGCTGGTTCCAATCTCCAGGTCCCACATTTAGCCAGATGCTAAGTGACACAAGGGCGCAATGCCGCACTTGACCACAAGGGGGCGCACACATATGGATTCCATTCGCAGCAGCTGAGAGGCTGCTTGTGTGCCCATCTCTATCTGTCTTCCTCTCCCTCTCTCTCTGTCTGTCTCTGTGTCTCTTCCCCCACCACCACCAAAAAAAAAAAAAAAAATCATGGCCTAAATCTAAGAACACTGGAGCTATTGAAAGACCCAGGCCAGAGTAGCACTATGACAGGCCTCAGTCACTCTGTAGGCCACAGGGGCAAGTCCCCAGAATCTAGAGAAGAACAAACAGAAACAGGAAAAAACCATTTGCTGTGTGAACATGACTCAACATTCTTGCGGTCATGGCCCAATAAGATCCACCATCTCAGAGTTTTGTAAATGTCAACCAATCAAATGAATGTAACTGCGCACGCCAACCCCAAATGTAATGGCTGCTTGCTGAGCCAATTAAGTTAGAAATTCCCATAGACTTAGCCCGCCAAAACCCTAAGACCAATCAGGAACCCATCAAGTACAGTTACTGTTCAAATTACCCAATCATGTAGTTGCGCGGGTGATAACCCTCTCCCCCTTGCTCAAACCTCAATAAAAAGCCCACTTTTCTGCTTCTTGGGGCTTTTGCATGGATCCACTGCATTGGTGAAGGCAGGAGACCAAGCTTAAGCCTGAATAAAGCTCTTTGTGTTTGCATAAGTGTTCAGTCATCCTTGGTGGTCCGTAGGAGTGCTGTGAACTGGGCATTACACTATTAGAAGATAAAATCTTTCAAAGGGCTGAAACCATGGCTCTCGTGGAATTAGTCCCTGAAGGTCTGTCAAATATCCTGCTTCACTCGTTGGTAAGTAATTAGACAAGCTGCCTGTCATAAATGGTTTGGAGGAGAATCATTTAAAGACCATTCATATGTAGGTGACCAGAAACATTGAAAAGGCTGGAACTATAGCATGGTGGCAAAGGACTTAGTTCATGTGCAAGGCCCCAGGGCTGGTCCATAGTTCTCCACAAAAAAAGGAATTCCGAGAAGAATTCATGAGTAGATGTTCAAGAGTCAGTATCCACGGGCAATACTTTATGATATCTCCAGGGGCATGATTGACACTTATATGGACACAGGCCCTTTGCATCATTTTTTGACTAGTCTCTAGCTTATCCCTAACCCAGATTAGACTCTGGTTTTCTTTAATTGCCTCATGCTAGCCCACATACACCACCAGACTTCTCCAGAGTCTATCACCTGCTCCACTGGTTCTCTGTCTTGTGGTTATGTTTGATGCCTAGAGAATTGGATGAGAGAGAGGCCAACATGGTCATTTCTCCAGCCACACCTTGCTTTGGTGCAATTCTGGCACTGCTGTGCCCCTCTGATGACAGCTATCACTGGGGTCCACAACACCTTCCCTGCCCATTGCCTCTTTGGGATTAGGGGTATATTATGGGTGCAATTGTGTCCCACCAAAATGAATCTGTTAAGTTTGAACCTTCAGTGCTTTAGAATGTGACCTTATATGGAGAGATCATTGCAGATATAATTAGTTGGGTCAACACTCCAATCTGATTGGCCTCATACAAGAGAGACACAAGCAGAGGGATGTCAATGGGCGAATGTTGGGGCCACGCTATTATAAACCAAGTATCTGCCTGAAGCTAGCAGCAATTCCCTGTAGCATCTTCAGAGAGAGCACAGCCCTACCCACATCTGATTTCATACTTCTGAACCCCAGAACTGTGCGACAATAAACTGGCATGCAAGCCACCTACTTTGTGGCCTCTGGTTCTGGCAGCCTTAGCAAACTGCAGAATGGAACACCCTCGGTTAAGTGCCTTGGATGCTTCACTGTCCTGTTTTCTTTTCTTTTCTTTCTTTCTTTTTTTTTTTTTTTGTTTGGTTTTGTGAGGTAGGGTCTCACTCTGGTCCAGGCTGACCTGGAATTAACTATGTAGTCTCAGGGTGGCCTCAAACTCTCGGCGATCCTCCTACCTCTGCCTCCCGAGTGCTGGGATTAAAGGTGTGCACCATCACACCTGGCTTGTCCTGTTTTCTTAATGCTGCCCACATGCACAGAGATGGCGCTTTCACTGCAAAGTCTTGTCAAGAGAGCTGGAGAGGAGGCTTAGCAGTTAAGGCACCTGCCTGCGAAGCCTAAAAACGTTTGTTCAAATCTCCAGGTCCCACATATAGCCAGACATAAAAGTGATGCAAAAGCGCAATGTTGCACATGTGCACAAGGGGGCGCACGTGTCTGGAGTTCGTTCACAGTGGCTGAAAGGCCTTGCGAGCCCATTCTCTCTGCCTCTCTCTGTCTCTCAAATTAAAAAGAAGAAGAAGAAGAAATAAAAAGTCTTTTCAAGACCCCAACAGAGTCTGCAATCTGTTTTTTTGCAGGGACCAACCACTGAGGCTCTATGCTCTTTTCCTTCCCTCAGAAGAAGTGCTATATTCCTTCGGAGTTGTTCTGCATTGGAACTGGTGTTTGCGGTGAGCTTGGGACTGACTGCACCTATGGACAGCAGTTAGCATTTTCTTAGCTTGCTGTTTCATGAATGGCACCATGCCAGAGAAAAAGATGGAGCAGGGATCACGTACAACTTAACCGGGGTTTCACATTGCATCCAAACTTCTGAATGTCAACATTCAAGACATCCAGCAGTCTGGGTGACTTCCTGGCCATGCTAGGCCCTCAGGCTTCTGTCTCCATATGGGGGAATCCTATCCCTCTAGGATCTTCACCCAACAGTCCGGAAAAGAAACATCAGACTATAGCCCTTGTCTGTGTCAAGCTTTCGTGTATCAGCAGGGCTTGTGTGCCATGGAGTGTAGCATTCTGATGGCCCCTGAAACTGGAAACACAAATATGTCTTTATCCTAGCAGCCCTCTCCTCTCTCCTTCGCGCCAGTGTCTGAACAAAGGTCAGCCTGTATTCTTTGGCTGTGTTTCCAGATTTCTCCTCTCACTGGCACAATGAAAAGATTTCTTCTTGGCCTACTAGCTTATTTGTTTTCTCCACTCAAGACAAGACACATCAGCAATTATGATCAGGGGTGATAAAATGACACTTGAGCAGGATTGTGCTCATGGCAGGTGTCCATTCTGTTAATTGTCTCAGAGTTGAGCTGCAGCGTCTGTTCTCTTGAATGTGGACAGCACTTACGGATCTAAAAGCCTGTTTAAACTAAGCCGGGTGAAGCTGGGAGTGTGGCTCAGTTGGTAGAGAGTTTGCCTAACATGCAGGGAGCACTGGGTTTGATCCTCAGCATGCATAAAGCAGATTTGTTGATGTACACTTACTGGCACTACAGAGATGGGGGCAGGAGAATTAGAAGTTCAAGGTCATCCCTAAGCTACTTAATGAGTTCCAGGGCAGCCTGAACTACATGAGACTTTGACTCAATAATGACAGCAAGAAGCCAGGCATGAGGAAGGGTGCCTCCAACTGAAGCCTTCGGGATGCTGAGGAGGAGAATTGTGAGCTCAAGCAGAGTCTGGGCTGCACAGCAAATTCCAGAGTACCCAAAACAAAATGTAAAATCTTTTCTTTTTTTCAAATTTTTCTTTTTCCTTTTAAATATTTTATTTTTATTTATTTGACAGAAAAAGAGGAGAGAGAGAGAGAGAGAATGGGTGCGCCAGGGCCTCCAGCCATTGCAAACCAACTCCAGACATGTTCGCCCCCTTGTGCATCTGGCTAACGTGGGTCCCAGGGAATCGAACCAGGGTCCTTTGGCTTTGCATGCAAACACCTTAACTGCTAAGCCATCCCTCCAGCCCAAAATGTAAAGTCTTTTCAATGCTTCTCATTCCTGAACTTGCCACAGAATGAGGTGGTGACTTGAGAATCCTTGTGGTACCTTAATAATAAATTTCTTTCATACAGTGACTTGAGCCAGCTTTTCTAATACAAAATAGAATAGCTCTGTTCATTCAAACTCCATGGCCTACTAGAGTAGCATTTATCTTATTTACCAACTGCCCCTCTCCCAGCCTTAGTGGTCCTGGTGTAAAATAAAACAAAAAACAGGCAAATAGTTTTCATCTTAGTAGTTTTACTTTTTATTGTTTTCAAGTGATTCTGCTGTTCCCTTTGGGGACATTGTACAATTGTTTTTAAAAGACATGTATTTTGGGGGCCTGGAGAGATGGCTTAGTGGTTAAGTGCTTGCCTGTGAAGCCTAATGACCCTGGTTCAAGGCTCAATTCCCCAGAACCCACATAAGCCAGATGCACAAGGTGGCTCATGCATCTGGAGTTCATTTGCAGTGGCTGGAAACCCTGGTGTGCCCATTCTCTCTCTCTCTCTCTCTGTCCATTGCTATTAAATAAATGAAAATAAACAAAAAATTTTAAAAGGACATGTATTTTGGGCTGTATTTGGCTTAGCAGTTAAGGTATTCACTTGCACAGCCAGAGGATCCCAGTTCAATTCTCCAGGACCCACATTAGCCAGATGCACAAGGGAGTGCATGTCTGGAGTTCATTTGCAGTGGCTGGAGGCCCTGGCACACCCATTCTCTCCCTCTCTCTTTCTCTCTCTCTGCCTCTTTCTATCAAATAAATAAATAAATAAATAAATAAATAAATAATATATCTTTTACTAAAGACAATTATTTCAAGTTAACATGGTGCGACAATGGAGTCCCCAAGGTGTTGAAAACTGCAAATGATCCTCACTTAGCAAATAGGTTCCGTCCTCCCCTTGGATGGAAACCTCAGGTGAGTTTGAGGAACCGTGTTGGAGATGGTCTCCTCTTCCAGCCCTGTGTGCTGTGTGCACATGATCACCTTTCATGGCTGAACTACCCTGGCTGAATCCAGCACCATTCATGTTTCCATCCCAGAGCCCAAGACAGGCGGAGGCCACGCTTGGGGAGTGGCTGGCTGGTTATAGGAAGCTAGGATTCTTCTCTGCTACGGGAATCCCTATAGTTCCTGGAGCCCAGTGTCCTGGGTGCTGAGTGGAGAGAGCAGAGGCCACACCAGGCTCTTGTAGGACTGTGGTTAGCTTCTGGTGGTGGATAGGCAAGTCATTCCTAACAGATTCTTTTCTCTTTTTCTTTTTGGGCATGACAGGGCCTCTATCTGCTGCAAAGAAACCCAGATGCCTGTGCCATCTTGTGCATCTGGCTTATGTGGGTCCTGGGGAATCAAACCTGGGTCCTTTGGCTTTGCAGGCAAGCGCCTTTAACTGCTAAGCCATCTCTCCAGTCCCTGACACTGATTCTTGCCTCATAGCTCTAGGAACCAGAAGTATGAGGTCAAGGTACAGCAGGGTTGGTCTTCCCAGAGGCTCTAAGGGAGAATACACCCTGGACCTCTTCTGGCTTCTGCTGGGTTCCAGCATTCCCTGAAGTTCCTCAGCTTGCAGCTGCCTTACTCCACCTCTGCCTCTGTCATACATGTCTTCTACTCTGTCTGTTCAAGGTTCCTGTAGTGGTGGTTTGGATCAGAGGACCCCTGCAAACTCATGTGTTTCAAATGCTTGGTTACCAGCTGATGGCAGTTGGGGTGGAACCTTGCTGGAAGAGATGTATTGTTGGGGGCAGGCTTATGGGTATTATAGCCAGCATCTCCTTGCTAGAATCTGGTCCACTCTCCTGTTGCTTTTGTCCACCTGATGTTGGTAAGGAGGTGACGTCCAGCTTGTGTTCTACCATCTTTCCTCTGCCACCATGATGCTTCCCCTCAAAACTATAAGCCAAAATAAAAATCTTTCCTCCCATCAGCTACTTTTTTTTTTTTTTTTCGAGGTAGGGTTTCACTCTGGTCCAGGCTGACCTGGGATTCACTCTGTAGTCTCAGGGTGGCCTCGAACTCACGGCGATCCTCCTACCTCTGCCTCCCGAGTGCTGGGATTAAAGGCGTGCGCCACCACACCCGGCTCCATCAGCTACTTTTAGTCAGGCGCTTTGTACCTCCTCCTCCTCCTTCTTTTATCCATGTAGGATCTCCTCTATCTAGCCCAGGCTGACCTAGAATTCACTATGTAGTTTCAGGGTGGCCTTCAACTTACACAATCCTTCTACCTCTGCCTCCCAAGTCCTGGGATTAAAGGTGTGCATCACCATGCCCGGCACACTTCCCTCTTCTTACAAGGCCACCAGTTATTGGATTGGGAAGCACCCTAACCCACTGTGACCTTATCTTAATGCCATTACTCATGTGTGCATGTGTATGTGTGTGTGTGTGTGTGTGTGTGTGTGTGTGTGTGTATGCTGGCGATTGAACCCAGGACCCTTTGGGTGGAAAGCATATATTCCTCCACTGAGCCACATCCAGCTCCTCATCTAAGCCTGATTATATATGCAGAGACCTTATTTCCAGAGAAGGTCACCTTCACAAATGTCAGCAGTTAGGACTTACAACCTTTTTTGGAGGAGACAATTTCACTATAATTCCCAGTATTTCAGAACCGTATATGCAGAACTAACTCCAAGAGTCGAATCCCTGCTCCCTCTTTGCCTATGCTGGGTGCTGTCTGCATTCTGTCCCCACCTCCTTTATCAGCTGGGGGCATAACAGGAGTGCCCACCAGTGAGTTTGTATGAGGATTAAGTGAAGTGAGCCCTGGGAAGTGCAGTGCCTGGCACAGAGCATGCTCCAATAAATGCTACATAAGCTTCTAATAGTCTCTTGCATCCAGATAGCCTCACGCACAAGAGTAAGGGTTATATAGGTTGCTTGATGAGAAAAAGATAACACTTTCATGCTGGGATGGAAAACAGAAGTAAGCTTTGGAGATTAAAAATGAGCGCTTATGTGTGGTCATGTTTACATTGTTATGTAGCCCTGCGGTTTCTTATCTAAACACTCAGAATACCTTGTATTTGAACAAGGCTCCTCAGTTTTCAAAGAGTTTTCACTTGATATAAAACCCCGAAGAAACTGATGGGGTCGGTATCAATAACCCTGTTTTGTAGATCAGGAAATGGAGGCAAAAATTAAGAGATTGGTTTTAGTGCCCAGAGGCTGCTGGATTGTCCACCCAATGTGTGCTTCTTTTCCTTGGCAATGGGACCCCTACTCCTTCCCTAACCAGCTGGATAGAGCAGCTACAGTGTGAATGGGGATGGGGGCTTCCAAGACAACCCCTTAAGGGGGCTTATTTGTCCAGCAGGGCCCTTTTGCAATCAACCCACTGCTACTGCCCGGGATGTGTGTGTTGTGTGCATATGCATACGTGTGTACATGGTGAATACGTCTGAAGGCACTGATGAGGGCTCCGTTCTCTAAATGTGGCTGAAGCCAGTCACTTGGTCTCCATCAGAGAGTCTATTAGAAGAAGGGAGTCTCAGAAAGACTTGTCATGGATAAAATGTTGATTGGTTACACTTACTGTGATGATACCTCCACCCTGGAACTAATGCTGTATTAGAGTAGACCCTGGGGGCTGGAGAGAGGCCTGGTGGTTAAGGTGCTTGCCTGCAAAGCCTAAGGACCCATGTTTGACTCTCCAGATCCCACGTTTGCCAGATGCACAAAGGTGAGGCAAACACAAGGTCGCCCATGCCCACTGGGTGGCGCAGGCATCTGCAGTTCAATTGCTGTGGCTGAGGCCCTGGGGCACTAATTCTCTCTGACTCTCTGTCCATCTGTTTCTCTTTCTGAAATAAAAAATAATAATAAAAAAATAGAGTAGACCATCCAGCTTTGGAAAGGTGCGAGGGCCATGCCCTGACAGGTGTCAGAGGACTGGGAGTTGAGCTGATTCTGCTGCTGGGCACTGTCACTTCTTCCTCCAATGAACTTTTCATGCCATGTCTGATGTTTGTCAGCTGTGACTTCTGTGAATGTATATGAACAGGTGGTGTGGTGTTTTGTGCCTGCTTATTTGTACATGTTTGATTGACTATGGGGCTGATTGCTGAAGGAGACCTGTCTTTGTGTTCACACGCCTCCTCGCAGTGAGATAGGGAGCTTGAGGAGAACTATGGCTTCCTCATAGCTTTGGTCACTGGAAATTAGCTTCACCTATCAAAATTGCCTGACAAATGTGAATGGCCAAACTGTCTTGTGTGCATTGTCGACACTCCAGCCGTCATGTTAGAATGGGTGACTGGAGCAAAGACAGATGCTGGTTCAAACAGCGCCAATCAGGTCTTTTCTCCTGCCAGTTTGAAATTAGGACTGAAAAATACTATTCTTAGGTTCTGCTTGTTAATATGAAGGGCCTGTCAACTCAGGAGTGGCAAGGACGCCATGTGGATGGATATAGAAGAAAGAAGGTTTGGGCTGGAGGGATGGCTTAACAGTTAAGGCATTTGCCTGCAAAGCCAAATGACCCAGGTTCGAATCCCCAGGACCCACGTTAGCCAGATGCACAAGGAGGCACACGCGTCTGGAGTTCATTTGCAGCGGTTGGAGGCACTGGCGCACCCATTCTCTCTCCCCGTCTTTCTGTCAAATAAATAAATAAAATTAGCCGGGCGTGGTGGTGCACGCCTTTAATCCCAGCACTGGGAGGCAGAGGTAGGTGGAGGCAGAGGTAGGTGGAGGCAGAGGTAGGTGGATCACCCTGAGTTCAAGGCCACCCTGAGATTACATAGTGAATTCCAGGTCAGCCTGGGCTAGAGTGAGACCCTACCTCGAAAAAAAAAAAAAAGAAAAATAAAAATAAATAAATTAATTAAATTAAAAGAGAAAGAAAGAAAGGAGGCTTGCTGAGGAAAGGAGAGGCCACACATGCACAGGAACAGGGATAGGGACAACAGGGCCCCACGGAATGAGGATGTGAGGGAGGGAGAGCTAGAGCGCAGGAAGCTTCCTTGGTTCCCACTGGCTGTCTCGTTCCAGGTTTCGGTTCCTTAGGACCATCTGAGTGATCTTCCTGCCCTGGGGTTCCGGGACATACCCCTAGATCCTTAAACTAAATGACTCATTATTGCTTAAGTAAAGCTAAAATAATTTCAGTTACTTCAACCAAGTGAATTTAATGCAACTTAACACCATGCTGAGATATTTATAAATACATTCCAAAATGGTTTATATATCTACAGATTATATTACTATCCATTCCTCCCATACCCAATAATATGCATTTTGATCACACACAGTCATATGCATACACATTCACAACACAACATTCTTAGTTCAACTACCACACTGTATCCTTTCATTCCTAGATGTATTTTTTTTTAAAATATTTTATTGTATTTATTTGCAATGAGAGGGAGAGAGAATGAAAATGGATGTGTCCAGGCCCCTTGTCACTGCAAATGAACTCCAGATGCATTCACCACAGTGTGATCTGGCTTTATGTGGGTACTGTGGAATTGAACCTGGGCTGCCAGGCTTTGCAAGTAAGCACCTTTAACCACTGAGCCATCTCTCCAGTCCTCCTAGATGTTTCTGTATTACGCTATTTCTCGGACTTCATAACTTTACAAGGGTTGTACTCCGACTGAATAACCCACTGAATAGAAAAAATGGTATGTCATTTTTCCCTTTACCATAAAGGTTTTACTACAGCCGGACTGGTACCAATGCCCTGCCTTTCAACCTCCAGAACTAAGATAAACCTCTTTTCTTATAAAATATAATCTTCAAGCATTTCCTGACAGTAACAGAAAATGGACCTATACAAATGGAGAGAACGTGCAAGATTATGTCATAATGAGCCCACCAGAGACTTACCGGACATGCGTTCTGGAGAGTCTGGTGGAGTAGAGGCACTAATGCTGGGTGCTAAAGTTCAGATCAAGTTTCAGTCTTTACCACTTTTCCAAAGTTCTTGGATGCTGAGTTGACTTTTCTTGGGGAGATATGAACAAACTTTTACCTATTCATCCCAAATAGGGTACCAACAATGGGCCAAAGAACCAATTTTCCCCAAGTCTAATTTGGTTTAATTGGAGACTTACAGGCATATGGGTAACTATGGACAGCTTAATCCCTGAAAATGAGTTCCTTACCCTGGCAATTGTTAACTGTGTTTTTATCCACAGGGAGGGCCTTGGAGCCTCCTCAGTTGTCTGGTGTGATCCTCCTGAACACCCCCACTGCTGTGAACCCAATCTTTCCAGGGTCTTATATAGGTAATCTCACAGCTGCTCTGATTTCAACACAGCAAGAGCCACAGCATGCTCACAGCTCCATAGCACTGGGCAGATAATTGACCTTGCTTGTACTTCTCTAGATCATCATCAAAATAAGGTAGTCGGACCACATAAGCTTTCAGATTGCTCGTAGCGCCAAAGGGCTCTAGCGATGCAGCTCTGTGCTGTGTTTTGTGTCTGACAGAAGAATGGCAACCGTTCCAAAACCTCAGAGAGGTCCGCATTCAGCAGTAGACGTGCAGACAGTTGTTTTCAGTTTACAAAAAGGCAAACAACTTCAGGAACCCAGCTCACTTTCTTGAATGAAAAGTACATTGACTTAAAAATGGGAGCTGGACGTGGCAGCACAGGCCTGTAATCACAATACCGGGGAAGCTGAGCTAGGTCGATCATGAGCCTGAGGCAAACCTGGACTACATAATAGGTTCCAATCCAGTCTGGGATACACAGAAAGACCTGTTTCTCTTTTTCTATGCATATTTGTGTGTATATATGTGGGTTTATAGTTATATATACATGCATACGTAGAACATAAAAACAAAAAGTATCAGGAAGCATAAGACCATCTTAAAATGGAAGCTGATTGTGACGGCTAATCTTGATGGTCAGTTTGACTGGGTAGGCAGATGCCTAGGTTAGTAAAGCACACCTGTGGGTGTTACCAGGAAGGTGTTTGCTGTGAGGATTAACTAAGGGAAGAAGAATTGACCTGAGAGTGGGCAACAGGACAACTCCATCCCAAAGGTTTGGGGCTGGATGGGAAAAGGAGGAAATCTGCTAGTGTAGATATTCTCTCTCTCTCTCTCTCATTTCTTGGATGTGAACTGGTCGGTTTTACTGCAATTCCTGCACCATGATGGATGGAAATCTCTGAAACTGGTTGGGTCTTCCCTTCCCAGTCACCTTTCTGAGAATGCATTCACAGACACACCCAGACAGAGATGTGTCTTCTAGACGATCGCAAATGCAGCCAAGTTGACAGTGAAGACCCCCATCACCGCTTTAGCAGAACAATTTAACACAGGAAGAGATGAGATCCAATGAGGTGAATTAGCTCACCCAGGGTGCCATATCCAGTACCTGACAGATCCAGGGTCACACAGCCTCTCTCCTTTGTCAGCGTAGGGAATCCTAGGAACTCTAGGCAAGGCGATTTCTGCAGAATCAATGTGAAACCAGTGAGAAGGGGTTTTGGTTAAAGATGGCAACTGAAACCTCTGTATTGCAAACAGATTCCAGTACAGGAGTAAAAAGACATGAGTACACAGGATCAGCTGCACCAGCCGAGGAGTGGCACTGCTTTTGAAGTGGACACACAGTTTAGGCAGATGGAGGGCAGATGGAGAGGTGGCGGCTGGCTTAGTGTGCAGAGAGGCATTCCAAGGTGAAGTAAGTCACCCTGTGCAGAACCACAGACACTGTGTGCTGCACTGGGCAGGCAGGCAGGAGCTGAGAAACTGAACAGAGCCAATGGCTCCTCTAGGATTAGATGCCCATTTACCCTTCTCTAGCTATCCAGCCAAACAATCTCCCCTTCCTCTGCCACCTGTGTGCATAACGCTGGTCACTTTCCTCCAGAGGGACTGGGCCAAAAATGCTCTGAAAAAGCCACATTAAGCATAAAGTTGTCCAGTAGTGGGCTTGGGGCTGGCACCAGAAGATAAAGGGAAGTCACGCTCGCAGTGACTGAATGGTTGTTACATTCAGGCAGACATTCTCACCCACAGGAAGCAGAGACTTTGTCCTAGAGGAACTGAGGAGCATAAAAGAGACCTAAAGAAAAAGGCCATTTTAGGGTCTGAAGAAAGGTTATCTCACCACCAGGTTTCTGTCAATGGACCTCACAGGCTGACAAGTCTGTACACCCAAGAAGCCCACAAAGTTTTGCATCTTGAGTTTCCATATGAATGGACTCTTCCAGATAACACCTGATTCTGGAGTAGTTCTTCAACATGAAAGAGACCTAGATCATTCAAGTGGAGAAGAGATTCGGGAGAGAACAGAAACAATGCCAGAAGCAGGATATACCTGCAAACGCACGTGCGCGCGCGCACACACACACACACACACACACACATAATAGTTATGATTCTTAGGGAGGTAAGAGATGCCCTGGAATCAAAAGCAGGACGCTTTGACTCAGAACCATCAAAGAACAAGAACGAAGTGCTCATAGGAGTTAAAAGTGGAAGAGAAGGGCTGGAGAGACAGCTTCAGGGGTTAAGAGTGCTTCCTGCACAAGTGTCTGAGGGCCCGAGGGGGCCCCAGAGTGCTGAATTTGATTCCTCAAAACCCACATAAACAGCAGGGTGAGGCCATGTGTGTCTGTAACCCCGGCCCACAAAGTGAGTGGGGAGTCTGGAGACTCACTGGGCCTCATGAAAATGCCAAAGCTGAGGGATCAGTGTAGACCCATCTCAAGGAACCAAGTGGATGAGCAATGGAGAGGGACACCTGATCTCCTCTGGCCTCCGTGTGTCTCATTTGCACACACACATTCATATAACACACACATATACCACACATACTACAAACACCAGCTCACACCTACTACACACACATGCAAAAAAACAACCAAAATAAAAATAGAGGAGAAAAAAATCAAGTTTCAACAGATAAAATGAGAAAATTCCTAAGGAAAAGTAACAGAAAAGAGAGAAGACCAATAGAGAAGTGATTTTTTTTTAAATAGGGTTTTAAATTTTTTAAATTATTTATTTGAGAGAGACAGACAGAGAGAGAAAGAGGCAGAGAGAGAATGGGCGCACTAGGGCCTCCAGCCACTGAAAAGGAACTTCAGATGCATGTGCCACCTTGTGCATCTGTTTTACATGGGTACTGGGGAATTAAGCCTTGAACCAGGGTCCTTAGGCTTCTCAGGCAAGTGCTTAACCACTAAACCATCTCTCCAGCCCCAAGAAGTGATTTTTTTTTTTAATGAAAGAATTGATGGAGAAGGGCTAACATTCCTCTCATAGGAATTTCAGAAAAAGACGAGAGAAAATGAAGTGAAGAAGTGGTCTTGGAAAATGCCCTATGAATTGGAAAGACCCACATTAGGTTCATGTTTGAAATGTCAAAGGTACGACTGCAGAGAAGAACCTAAACATGTCCCTAGAAGGATAAAACTGTTTCTACTCAAAGGAACAGGAACTGGACGAGCATAGGACTCCTGAGTAGTAACCTTGGGTACCACAAGGCAAAGGAAATAGAATTATAGCATACTTCTGTCCTCAGCATTGCACAATATCTAACAATGAAAACATGGACTATTGATTTAACCAAAACTAATAATTTATTTATTCTCTCTCTATAACCAACAAATGATGTGTCTAAGGGCTACATCAAGAGCACTGTGTGCATGTTGTTTAGAAACAGAACATAGCTCAAAGGGACAGGTCAAGGGAGGAAAGCAGTTCTCTGGTTGGAAGGCTTGAATTACTCTGCTTTCTACACAGCTTGCATACACTATATGATAAATGGCGTGAAGACCTTGAAGGAAATCCTGTTCCCTTTTCTCTGCCTTGACGAGGTGGCAGTACCTTCTCTTCTTGGAGGAGGCAGACACACTCCATCTCTCATTGCCTCACTATTGCTAGGGGATCTGGATCTTCCCCAGGCCCCCTCCCCCTGCACTTGCTTCAGGATACAGGGGCATGCCTTATAGAACAAATTGTGCTTGTGCCTGAGCTCATGGGGGGAACAAAAATACAGGAGTATTTCTTTATTTTCTAGAGATATTTATGCAAAGTTCTTTGCCCCTATGGTATTTATCTTTTGGCAGAGTTTGTAAGAGGACCAGATTCAGATAGAGAGTAATGGCTATGTCCCACTGTTTGAAGAGTATTTTTCTTGACATTAACATGAATTTAGTTTTTCAAAAGGCAAGTAGGCCTCGGAAGATGGCTTAGTAAATAAAGTGTTTGTTGTACAAAAGTGAACTCCTGATTTTGGATTCCCAGATGCCAGATAAAGAAGCTTCTGTAATCCCAACACTGGGAGGCAGACATAAGAGAATTTTCTAGAAGCTTATAGGCCAGCTATCCTGACATTTGCAGAACTGAACAAGAGACCCTGCCTCAAGCAAGGTGGAAGGCAAGAACTGGTACTCTAAAGTCCTCTGATCTCCAAGTGTGTGTGGTACATACCTGCATTCACACATGAACATGCACACATGCACATACCAAAACAAAGTCCAAGTAGTGCAGTTATCTCATGAGCAGTGAAAGACCAGGAAGGGGATGCAATGGAAACAAATCCTCCCAAAAGTTGAGGTGAATGGGAGCCAGGCTTGGTGACGCATGCCTCGAGGCCACCCTGAGACTACATAGTGAATTCCAAGTCAGCTTGGGCTAGAGTGAGACCCTACCTTGAAAAACACAACAAAACAAAAAGTTGAAGTGAATGGGGAAAGCTAAATTAGGCAATGGCCTATCTTTGTAGTTCTACAAAGCTGTATTTCTACACAGCTGGTGTTCTTGCTATTTTTTCCCCCTTTGTTTTGTTTTGTTTTGGATTCTAAGCTTTACGAGGCCCTGACTTAGATTTTAATAGGCTCCTTGCAAATGTTATAGCTCAGGGGAAAGAAAGAATTAAAACCTGTGCTGTGGATCCCGTCTTGGGGATTTGTGTTCTCGGATGAGGTATTTAGATCTTTCCTGTAAATCACAGATTCCCTGGGGCCACTGGAAGAGGAGGGCAGGAGGATGCTAGATCTTGTTGCCAAAGATGGGGGCACTGAGGGACAGGGGGAGCAGCACTTTGCAGACCTTCAGGTCCCAGGGCTCCCTCCCTGTGCTGCGTATGTAGCCTCCTTCCTTCTTCCTTCAGGATTTGAGGTTCAGTGTCTCCTGTAGAGGTGTGTGGGGGGGGGGCGGTTAGTTCTTACAGAGGATATTGTCCCAGGTAGTACTTCCCAGAAATGGCCTGGATTTTCTTCTACAAAATCTCTCCCTCTCATCTATCTTTTACTTTACTTCCTTCCCTCCCTCTCTCTTTCCTTCCTTCCTTCCCTCCCTCGCTCCTTTCTTTTTTTCTTTTTTTCCTCTTTCTTTCTTTCTTTCTTTCTTTCTTTCTTTCTTTCTTTCTTTCTTTCTTTCTTTCTGTCTTTCTCCTCCTTTCCCCTCTCATCCCCCTTTCTAAAGCTATGTGTCTGTGTATGTGATGTGTATATATTTATATAGGCATGTGTGTTCATAGAGGTACATACATGTGCCACAGCATGCATATGGAGGTCAAAGGCCAATCTTGGTGTCAGTCCCCACTGTCTGCCATTTCCCACTGCCTACACTAGGCTAGCTGGCCTTCGAGGCTCCCGGATCCTCCTGTCTTGTCTTGGCTGGTACATGGGGTTACATACACCTGCTGCAGAGTCCTGCTTTCTATGAGTGGGTTCTGGAGTTCCAAACTCGGGTCCTCACACTGGCACAATGAGGGCTTTGCCCACTAAGCCATCTCTCCAGCCCTCTTCTTTTTTCATTCCTTCCTCCCCTCCCTCTCTCTCCCCTCCTTCCTTCTGAGGCAGTTTAAGGGTGACAGGGCCTCTGAAGGTAAACTCAAAGTGCCTAGAGATGAAAAGGGTTCTTGAGCCTATAGGAGGGAACCTGGTTCTCCCTTATGTCTTCCTTAAAGGAGTTCTTAAAGGAGTCCTTGCACCTTGACAGAGGCCAGGAATATAAGGGGGAATGTGGGTTTTCCTTAGCTCATTCTTTCCTAGAAGAGAAAAATATGGGATGAAGTTACTCTTTTTCCTGGAAACCTGGTAGCACCTGGACACCTGAGATTGGGGCTGAACTGACCAACTCATAAATTCTCACGAAAGACCCCATTCAAGTTCTTGGGGGGAGGGCTTCCCCAGTTTCTGGAATCTCCTCCTGCCTTACAGCTGGAGCTCTGCATACCTTCCATCTCTTAAGCTCTATAATGAAATCTTCACTCTGTACAGTGTGTGGATTTCACTCGTTGAAATTCATTAGACAAGAACCTGGGGGCTACTGACTCAAAGGAAACTTTACTTGGCTGTGAGCTGCCAGCACCCTCACTCCTTAGTTACAGCCTGACCAAGCTGAAGAAAGCTCTCAAAGACACCCCAATTCCGGTCTTCTTCCCTTCCTTCCCTTCTCCTTCCTTCTCTGCCCCTCCTCCTTCTCTTCCTCCCCCTGCCCCCTTCTTCCCTCCTCTTTTTGCATCATCTTACAGGTAAGTGCTAAATCCTTTGGCCAAATAGCTATGTGATTTTGCTGCGACTGGGAGAGATGGGAGATTTATATTTCCTAAATCTGTTTTATTATGTACAATCCTCCTAGTGATCTGAGATCTAAAAGGGAAAAATGCCAGGACTGCCCAGTGGATAAGATCCTGGCCGAGTTTCATCAAGTGCAAGCCAGCCCAGCCTGCCTCAAACCAGAGTGTGTGGGAGCAGAACTGGAGAAAGCCACATTTATCTGATTAAGAGCACTCATTAGCATTTGAAAAGCAAATCCATGCCTGTACTCTGCTTCTACTTGTTTGGTTGTGAGAAGCTTGTCCAGGCCTAGATTTTTCTCTTCCAGAAGATTCCTCTCATGGCTGTATGTCTGCACCTGCCAATGAAATCAGTCATCCTCATCTCTTGTATAACTGGCTGTCTAGAAGATTCTAGGATATGCTGGTGTTTCTGTAGTGTTTACTGCAAACAAAAGGCTGGTGCTTTCAGTGACTGTCCAGTCAGAGGGGATTTTGGAGAAAATTTCAACATATCCAACTGGAATTACAGATTACTGTTCCTCTTTAGAGCTGCCAAAGTTGAGCGTCTCATGTCAAAGGGCATGTTTCTGACTGAAGTAGGTTTGCTCCCTTAAGAAAAAAGGGCAAGGAAAATTTCCAGTTGTAGTTTGGATAAAGTAGCTTGATATTTAAAGGAAATCACGTAATTTATGTTGTCTTTCCACAGTATTGCTACAGGGCATTTATTTATTTATTTATTTATTTATTTATTTATTTATTTTTTTCCTCTTCATGCAAGGGAACCAAGAACAAGAGAGGTTTGATTCCACATTTTTCTTTTTAAATTTTTTTTTGTTCATTTATTTATTTGAGAGCCACAGACAGAGAGAGAAAGAGGCAGATTGATAGAGAGAGAATGGGCACACCAGGGCCTCCAGCCACTGCAAACGAACTCCAGATGCATGCGTCACTTTGTGCATCTGGCTTATGTGGGTCCTGGGGATCGAGCCTCTAACCAGGGTCCTTAGGCTTCACAGGCAAGTGCTTAACCGCTAAGACATCTCTCCAGCCCTGATTCCACGTTTTTCATACAACAGTGTTCCTTAAACAATCAGCTTCAGGACCATCAAGGAGCCCAGGCTACTACATTTTGAGAAACCCTGTCTTTTGGAGTGACACAAAATTAGACAGAGCCTGAAGGCTCCTGACCTCCAGCCCCTATTTGACAGAGGGGAGACAGGTGTAGGAACCCAAAGAAATTCTTTCCACTTCTTAGCACACAGGCTCATCCACAGAGAAACTGGCACAGGTCTGAGTCCTGGGCCACTGAGAGCCCCGGCTACCACTGCCCTGTTTGCTGTGACTTAACACATCTCCTTTCCTCTGTCTCTCCAGCCTCCCTAATGGCTGCTTCCTTCCTTCCCCATCTCTGTTTTTACTCTCACCAGAACCCTAACCTTTCTTCTCTTTGATTTATCTTGCCACTGGCTCTGCCCTTCTTCATAGCAAGAGAAGTGGTTCCCACGAGGTTTTACATTACATCTCTGGGTGTCCCTTTTTGGTAAGTTTCTATAATTTCAACTATTTTAGGAATCTTGAGATACAATCTGTATTAGGTAACATTTGTGTTATTGTGACAAAACACCCAAGAGAATCAATTTATGGAAGGCAAGATTTATTTTGGTTCATGATTTCAGAGTGGTATAGTCCATTGTAGCGGGAAGGGCATGGTGGAGTGGCTCAGTCCATGGCAGTGGAATCATGTGGCAGACACTATTCACAGGATGGTAGACCAGGAAGCAGAAAACAGGACTGAAATAAGGGTTTGGCTTTCAAAGGCCTGCCATCAGTAGCCCACTTCTGCTAACTAGACTCACCTCTTGAAGGTTCCACAGTCTCCCTTAGTAGTGCCACTATCTGAGGAATAAGAATTAAGATTGTGAGCCTAAGAGATGGCTGAGGGCTTAAGGTGCTTGCCTGTAGAGCCTAACGACCCTGGTTTGATTCCCCAGTACCCATGTAAAGCCAGATGCACAAAGTAGAGCATGCATCCAGAGTTCATTTGCAGTGGCTAGAAGGCCTGGCATGCACATGGTCTCTGCCTCTCTCTCTCTCTCTCTCTCTCTCTCTCTCTCTCTGCTTGCAAATAAATAAACAAACAAAAATATTTTTAAAAAAAATAAAAACACAAGCCTATAAAAAAAAATCTGCTCAGTGAAAGGAACCCATAGCTAGAACTAGGAACCAGGTCAGAATCCTATGGAGACTAAGATTATGGTCTCCAGCGACAAGTTCCCACAAGTCTCTGGCCAAAAGAGGGCCTACATCCATCAAAATCTCTGTAACTATGCTTATCCCATTCAACATATGCTGACTTAATTCTTCATTGCATAATCTGTTTTTCCTTTTCAGAAGGTAGTGAGGACCAAGAAAAACGACTCTGGCACTTCATCCAGGGCCCAGGTGAAACCACAGAGGAATTGAAGAGATGAGCAAGAGTGCTGCTTCCATGGTGACCCTGAGGATACGCAACACCTACCAAAGCAGAGATCCGAAAGGTCCAGAAAACTCAATACTGAAGTAGATTTAAAACACACCCACCATGGCTCAGGGAATTTTGCATAAGAGGGGGCGGAAAGGTTGTAAGAGCCACAGGTTGGAAGGGCATTGCCCCCACCCCACAATGACTGCTGCTGTCACAATGCATAACCCACAACCCCATGGGGAATACCAGCCACCCCACTGAGGAAGGCCCTCAGCGGAATGGGGGCAGGGAGGAGGGAAAAGATGGTACCAACATGTGATATGTCCATACAAAGTATATTCTTAATACAAATAAATAAATAATAATAAAAGGAAAAAGTGAGCCTGGAAGAATACTTCCGGATCCAAACTATATCATTCTGCCTTTGGTTCCCCAAAGGTTCATTGTCATCTCATAATGAAAAATGCATCAAGTCCTCAAGGGTACCCAAAGTGTTAATAGTTCTAACATTGTTCAAAAGTTCAGTGAGGTCTTTTCTGAGACACAAGACAATCTCGTAGCTGTGAACCTCTGTCAAGTAGAAAAGAACATTATATATTTCCAGTATTCAGTAACACAGTAAATATTCTATTGCAAAGGGAGGAACAGGAGAATAGCTAGAAAAGATCGAATCAAAGCAAGATGAAAACCCAGTAGGACAAACGTTAAATCCTATAGCTCTATGTCTGTCATCCTGGGCATGGGTCATGCTGTAAGCTCCAGTGAGTTTAGACGGCCCCACTCCTATGGCCCTGCCTCCTGCAGCACACACGGCTCCTCTTGTGCCTGTTCCACTCAATGCATGCAACTTTTCATGGCAGATGCTCTAGGTTATTGGCATATGATCCTCCAATATGGGAAGTTCTCCATCCCAACTTAGATTTTACTTCCAGAGTTTCATACATAGCATAGCCCAACTCTGGGGATCCCTGCAGGGAATCTAACCTTGCTACACATTATCTGGCCTTGCAAGGTTTTCTCTGAGTCTTGGGTGTATGTCCCCATGGCCTCTTGCGTTTTGCATGATTGTCTCTAAACAGCACTATGTAGACAATGCCACGTTCTGCTAACTCAAGAAGTAGCTCTGCCTTTTTGGACCACAGGGAAAGGAAAATCTATCATATGACTTTGCATTTTGACAACCCTGGAACCTTCAATGGGTAGGCACCTTGATTGTTGGTCTCAGCACAAAGTGTAAGACTTCTTTCTTTCTCTTTCTTTCTTTCTTTCTTTCTTTCTTTCTTTTTTTTTTTTTTTTTTTTTTTTTTTGAGGTAGGGTTTCACTCTATCCCAGGCTGACCTGAAATTTACTGTGTACTCTCAGGATGACCTTGAACTCATGGTGGTCCTCCTACCTCTGCCTCCCAAGTGCTGGGATTAAAGGTGTGTACCACCCAGCCCGGCCTTAAGGCTTCTTTTCAATGGTGATAATCTCTTTAACAATTATTACTGCTTTGCCGCACCTGCTCTATCCATAGATTAAAGTGGTGCCAAACTGCACATTTTTCTGTTCTACTTTAAAAAAAATTTTTTATTAGTTATCTATATAACGTGCATAGAGCCATGATAGTACTATCGTTAGCCTTCTCCCTGCCCTCCTCCCTTGGGGATTGTGGGTCTTGCATTGTGGGGATAGCCATCAGTTATGGGGGTGGGGTAATGTGTCTGTGCATAATGACCCAACTTATGGCTCTAACAATCTTTCCACCCCCTCTTCTGTGAATTTTCCCTAAGCCTTGTTGGGTTCATTTTAGGTCTATTTCAGTGATGAGGTCATGGGAGTCTGTGTCTCTGGATCTCTGGTTTGGTAGGGGTTGAGTGTTCTCTGTGTCTATCTCCTTCACCCCTGTGCTGATACCAGGTTTGCTGAGAAAGCAGCACTCTTTCTCATTTCCCCAATTATTCTATGGGTTCAGCTGGTGCCCTGGTGAGGTGCAATAGGCTGATTCTCTCCTCAGGTTCTATATCCATCTGAAAAAGAGAAGCATGGAGAGTGAGGTCAGTGCCAGGTACATGGATAACTATTATTATTTTAAAGAGAATTTAATAGCTGTAGGCCCTCTTGTATCCCACTATTGGCGGGAGCTTGATATTGGGAGGGTGAACTCATTTTTGAATATGATTCTGACTTGTTTTCCAGTTCCAGGTATGGGTTACATTCCACTGAGCAGATCCTTTAGCCAAATCAAGAGCAGTCGGTAACCCATCATGGCTGTGTGCCACTATTGCATTTGTGTGAGCATCACGTCAGGTTGATTGCTGCTGGGAAGTTTACACCATCAGTTGCTTAGACAGATGTTGGTCATTTTCCCCCAGTTGCTCATGTAGAACCTTTTGGCACTAGACAAGCTGTCTGGGGACTGTCTCTTCCAGATTCCAGCCAGGTCACTCCATGTTCCATCCCAACAGCATATGGTGTCTTCGGCAATAGGATCTTACCATTAACCTTTAGTGAGTTATCAAATACTGTGACAGAAACCTGTCTTCTTTTGGGAATCCTTATAGGTCTCACTGATCAACGGCTCATTGTGGATGTTGATCACATGCTGGTACTGGGAATTACAGGTCAGTGCCACAGGAAAAGAAGGAAAAAAAATATAGGTAGTATGAAAGAGAGAATAAAGCAAGAGAGAAGAGTAAGAAGAGAGGATAAGAAAGAGGAAAAGGAGAATGTTGAGTTTAGTCTTCATCCTACCCTCTCAAGGCCCCTGTGATTCAGGTGTTCTCTCTAAGCACCTGATGAAGGTTCAGGCTTTTAGTATGTCTTACAGGTTTTAGGATTTTTTTTTTTTGTACCATTTCCAAATGGGTCCAGTTTTTTGTCCCCCCTCCTCTTGCCCTCCCTTCCCTCACCACCATCCCTATTGTCCAGTCCTAGAAATGTTTCTTAGGTGTGTCAGCATCTCAGGTGAATTCAGGTTAGAAGCCACAGATGAGTGAGACCATGCGACACTTATCTTTCTGTGATTGTGTGAGTTCACTGAGAATGATCTGTTCCAAGTTTGACCATTTTTCTTCAAATTGCATTGTGTCATTTTTTTCTTACTTCTATATAGAATTCCATTGTGTAGATATACCACATCTCAGTTATCCATTCATCTAATGATGGACATCTGGGTTGCTTCCAGCTCTTAGCTATTATGAACTGAGCAGCTATAAACATGGTTGAGCAAATATCTCTGAACTGAGGCTTGGAGCTACTTTTTTACTACCAATTACTACTGTAAACCTGGCTAAAAGAAGCCAGCATTAACCATGCTATAGTCTGACTGCTATGTGATCTTGAAATTTCCTCCACTAAATAAATTAGTGAATTACTTTTTAATCAAACTTCACTCAAATATTAAGGGCATGGGAGGATCTAGGCAAATTCTTTGCCAGAGGATAACATGATTAGTCTCTAGCCCAATTCCTAAGAGTCCTGGTTTCCATCCAAAATTCCATGAGCACAGTCTTTACTTTTCACATGTCTATTGACATTCTATTTATTTATTTTGGTTTTCTGAGGTAGGGTATCACTCTTGGAATTCACTAACTCACAGCGATCCTCTTACCTCTGCCTCCCAGGTGCTGGAATTAAAGGCCTGCACCACCATACCCAACATAGAAGCTTTTTATTTATTTATTTATTTATTTTTTGGGTGTTTTTTTGCTTTTGATTTTTTGAGGTAGGGTCTCATTCTAGCCCAGGCTGACCTGGAATTCACTATGTAGTCTCAGGGTGGCCTGGAACTCATGGCGATCCTCCTACCTCTGCCTCCCAAGTGCTGGGATTAAAGGTGTATGCCCCCATGCCCGGCTTCTACTGGCATTCTAGTCTCCTGATTTCTTACCAGATCACCCATTAAACACTGCTTATAGCTCTCTGGGTTTATCTAGCTCACCACTCCATGCTCTTCCAAATTCTTCCTGCAAATCAGTTCCAAAGGCCTAAGCACCACGTGGCCAGGTTTAGTCACAGAAATGCCTACTTTTCTTGTACTCAGTTTCTATATTTGCTTTTGTTGTTGTTGCTATGACAAAATACCTGATAGAAACAACTTGTAAGAGAAACAACTTTATTTTGGCCCATGGTTTCAGAGGGTTTCAGTCCATCCTAGTGAGGAAGGTATGGCAGAGCGCCTTGTTTCATAGTGCCGGCAGCTGTTCCCTATGGTGGCAGACCAAAAAGCAGAGAGCAGGTCCAAAACCATGGGGCAGGTATAACCTTCAAAGATGTACCTGTGATGACTCACTTCCACAGACTAGTCTCCACCTCTTAAAGGGTCTGCAATCTCCTAGTAGAGTGTCACTACCTGGGGAACAAGTATTGAAAACATGAGCTGCAAGGGACATTTTAGACTGAAGCCATAATGCATTCCTTCCCAAATGATGCATTCTCAAGGCAAAGCAGGTATAGAGAAAGGAGAAAAACTTATTTTGAACTGCATCCATTTTGTCTGTTTTGGAGTTGGCGTCATATACAGGTATCTTTTTGAGTGTTTATATGCCAACATGAAAGTTAACATCAAAATTTATGACAATGGGCATGATGGATACAAATTTCAAATGACTCAGAAAAAATATATGTCTGTAAAATATATTTAGGTGCATATTGTCTATCTATCAAATAATAAAGCAAGTGGGGGAAATGTTAACGATGGGCTCATCTGGGTAACAGGGGTGCAGGTGTTCTTAGTATTTGTTATTCTTTGTCATTGCAACTTTTCTGTAAGTTTGACATTTTCCAAATAGAAAGTTCTTTAAAAATCACGATGGGAAGAAAATGGGCCGCAGCTGCTGTGCTGTCAACATAAAGGCTTGTTTTGTGGAAGGAAGAGTCTTCTCAGCCATTTTCTTTGTTGCTTGCCTGGTGCAAATTTAGGTTTTCATTCACAGACCCCCTTTAAAATCATTTCCTGGAATAAATCCTTTGAGGATTTGAACAATAACAAAAATTAGAGAGAAAAATCATGGTTAATGTAATAATTCCACATTGATAGCAAGTTTTAGCAGGTGACATAGTGGACCTGTTCATAAATGTTGAACTTTGCTTCCCTTAGATGAAATTGAAAATTCTGTCAGAGAGAAAGGAAAAAGAGAAACAAAAGGAAGTAATGTTTCCTTAGCCTTTCCTAAGACAGGCATTGTGCGGGGTTCTAAGTGTGTTCTCTCATGTAGGGATCCTAGTCCCATCAAGCTTATTTTACTATCCTGGTTCTACTGTTGAGGAAGCACGGCCTTCATGCAGTGGCTGTATCAGGTTTGATGCTCTTGGCTGCAAGTAAGAGAACTTCATCCCGACTGGTTCAAACGATGAGGGTTTTTGTTATTCCCCATGATAAGAAGCTGGCAACAAAAAAAGGGCAGTAAGCCAGGCATGGTGGCGCATGCCTTTAATCCCAGCACTTGGGAGACAGAGGTAGGAGGATCGCCATGAGTTCAAGACCACCCTGAGATTACATAGTGAATTCCAGGTCAGCCTGAGCCAGAGTGAGACCCTACCTCGAAAAAAAGGAAAGAAAAAAAGGGCAGTAAAGGCTGGTGATTGAGCTAGTCCTGACAATAGGGAGAGGAGTAAGATTCAGTTCTTGCTTACATTGTATTCATGTAGGCTGTATAGGGAGGTGTTTATTGCTTACCACCAGCTGGCCTTCAGCTTCTTACACTTTTGTTTCATCTTATTCTATTTGGTTCCATCTTATTTTATTTTAGGGCTGGGGATTGAAACCAGGGCCTTATGTATGCATGCTAAGCACATGCATGTCTACACTGAGCTATATTCTTAGCCTTCTGCCTTTTAAGAGGCACATGTTAAACAAACACATGGTTTACAGATAGCTGTGAAATAAACCATTGCTTCTTAAGAGAAATAGTTATTCATGCTATAAACTCAGAATTTACTTTCTCATTAAGAATAATATTATCTGTGTATGTCTACACATGAGTTCACTAGCTTGCCTTGTTGTGTATACTCTGTTTTTTTATTTTTGGAGAGAGACACAGAGAGAGACAGACAGAGGGAGAGGAAGACAAATAGAGAATGGGCGTGCCAGCAGTCTCTCAGCTGCTGTGAACGAAATCCAGATGTGTGTGCCCCTTTGTGGGCAAGTGCAGCATTGTGCCCTTGCATCACTGCATCTGGCTAAATGTGGGACCTGAAGATTGGAACCGGGTTCTTAGGCTTAGCAGGCAGGTGCCTTAACCGCTAAGCCATCTCTCCAGCCCTATACTCATACATCATATTGCTTCTTGGCCTTATTTGCCAATAAGGCAATTTTCTGGTCATAAAAATCCATTCATGTTAGGTCAAAAACAGTTTGCATCATTTAAACATCTCTCATGACTAAAAAATATCTGAAAACAAGGATCTCACCAATTTTCTGGTAGATAACTTTTTTCTTTGCATGAAATCATTGTTAATCTTATGAAAAATAGTTGTATTTTAAGCTGGCATCACATTACTGGCATTCTTCAGAAGTTCACATCTGGTATCTTATTCACATCCTTGATTTTAAAAATTTTTAATTCATTTATTAAATTTCATTTCATGTAATTTTTATTAATAATTTATTATTTTGTTTATATTATTCTAGTTTTACATTCATATTGGTGACTATTTTTGATGGTTTTATAACAATCTTTATTAGACTGCTGTCAGTTTTCTTCAATTTTCCTTAAACTTCTATAGTAGAAGGGACAGTGAACAGCAGTCGGGGAAACCTCAACAGTTTTTAGATTGACTGCTAATTCACTCTATACTTGGGGCTCAGTTTTATAAAACAAGTGTTTGACCTAGGTCAGAGATGAGACACAGGTTTTATCACAAGATCTGAGCCTGATTAGTGATGGCTGCCCGGATAGCTGTGTGACTGATTGGTGCTGTCTGTCACGGGTGGAGAATGATGGTGACCATAAAATGTGTTTCTTTTCTCAAGCTACATAGCATCTGTGTTTTGTTTATTTGTCCATTAAAAGCAGTTTAGGGCTGGAGAGATGGCTTAGTGGTGAAGGTGCTTGCCTACAAAGCCAAAGGACCCAGGTTCAGTTCACCAGGACCCATGTAAGCCAGATGCACAATGTGGCTCATGTGTCTAGAGTTCATCTGCAGTGTCAAGAGACCCTGGTATGCCCAATCTTTCTCTCTCAATCTCACACACACACTCTCTTTCTCTCTGAAAGAAAGAAAGAAAGAAAGAAAGAAGAAAGAAAAAACATTAAAAGAGCAGTTTAATTGGCGCATGTCCAATAATAAACTCCACGTGGTAAAAGTATAATTTGATAGGCAGTTGATATCTACCTGTGAAATCAATACTATGAGAAACAATAAGCATATGTTTTTATATATAAATAATATGTATTACATATAAATTTGGTCTATGTTTGTGAAACCTCCACCATTTTTATGTTTTTATTACCATACATTAACTTTCATACATGTAAATAACTGTATTTTGAACATATTTACCCCATTATCCTCTCTTATTCCCCTCTTATACAATGAACATATTTATCTCCCTGAAGTTTTGTCATGGGGGCTGGAGAGATGGCTCAGTAGATGAAACTCTTGCTATACAAATGAGAGTACCTGAGTTTAGATCCCCAGAACCCACATAATGCTGGCTGCTGTGGGGCTCGTGTCTGTAATCCCAACATACCTACAGTGAGGAGGGAGGTAGACAGACAAGAGAATATCTGCCAGAAACCCATGGGCCAGCCAGCCTGGTGATAGAGCAGTGAATGTTGAGTGATGTTGCCTCAAAGAAGTGGGAAGGTGAGGCCTGACACCCTAGGTTGTCCTCTGACCTCCACATGTGTGTGCCATGGTGCGCATGCACACACACACACACACACACACACACACACACACACACACACACACAAATGAATACACACATCATACACACCAAAATAAAAATCATGAACTTGTCCTGCCCCTTGGCAATCTCTCCCTTTTTCTGTCTCTAGATTCTCCAAATCCCAGACAACCTCTAATCTGCTTTTTCTAAGAAATAAACTTTTAAAATAAATGGACCCACACTGGATCCTTTTTGCCTGCCATCTTACATTGAGCATAGCTATGTTGCAGCTTACCCAAGTTGCTGTTGTATCAATAGTTCCTTCCTTTTCTGCCAAGTGGCATTCAGTTGTGTCTATGTACAGTGTACCACAATTTTTGCTCATTTTCATATTGAGGAGCATTCTGTTATGTCTATATTTTTGCTGCTACCAATAAAGTTCATGTTTTTTTATAGACACAAACTCTCATTTCTCTTTTATAAATATCTAGGAGCAGAATGGCTGGATCAAAGGGTTAAGATGCATTTTTTTTTTTTTTTTTTGGTTTGGCGAGGTAGGGTCTCACTCTGGCCCAGGCTGACCTGGAATTAACTATGTAATCTTAGGGTGGCCTCAAACTCTCGGCAATCCTCCTACCTCTGCCTCCCGAGTGCTGGGATTAAAGGCGTGCGCCACCATGCCCGGCTAAGATGCATTTTTTGATTTGTTTTTGTAGCATGTGTGTAGTATGTGTAGTGTGTGATGTGTGTGGTGTGTGTGGTGTGTGTGTGTGCGTGTGTGTGTGTGTGTGTGTGTGGCATATGCATACGTGTGTGCCAAGGCAGATGCCCCATGCATGTGCATGATGTATGGAGGGCAGAGGAGAACTCCAGTTGCTTCTCTACATCACTCACTGTATGTCTTTGAGGCGGTGTCTCTTACTAATATCAGAGCTCTGTTTTGTTTTGTTTTGTTTTGTTTTGTTTGTTTTGTTTTCATGAGCCACAGCAATGCTCTCGCCTGCTTTCCACAAGACTGTATTACAGACCCATGTCGCCACAGCCAACTAATTGTTGATGTGTGTGTTGAAGCATCACTCAGGCAGTCTGCTCAGGCCTCCTCAAGCCCCCATCAGACCCCAATGCTTGCCTGGGAAGCACTCCTATTCTGAGCCATCTCTCAAGCCTCCACAAATCGCTTTCTAAGAAGCTGCCAAACTGTTTCCCAGAAGGACTGTGCTATTTGGCATTCCCACCAGCTATGCACAAGAAGTCGAGTGTCTCTGTTACCCTCATCAACAGTTGGCCAACAAATGGTATGTCCAGTATTTTTAATTTTAGATGCTTAAAGAATGCAGTGATATCGCATTCTGGTTTTCATTTGATTTCTCCAATGCCAAATATATTGATCATCTTTTCATATACTTCTACTTTTATTATTGTGTTAAAAATAGATAGCCTGAGATTGAATCTTTTACACTTTGAAGTGTACTACTGTTGATATATGTACACTGGTATACAGTTTTCATGTGATTTATTTTGCTACCTTCTATGCTAAAATGTTTGTCAAGTCTTCTGTCATTTTATATGGAGCTACTTGTTATTCTGTCATTAAGATTTTTTTTTAAATATAGTTTGAATGCAGGTTCTTTATCAGATAGGTAATCTACAAATATTTCCCAGAGCCTTTGGTTTGTCTTCATATTTTCTTGACAACATCTTTTGAAAAGAAGATTATTGTTAATTGTGAGCAAGTCTGATTTATTGTTTTTCTCTTTAAAAACATGCCTTTATTATTATTTCTAAAAAAGAATTAAAGACCCCTCTTTGGCAAATACAAAGTCATCAGGATTTTCTGCCTTGTTTTCTTTTGAAGTTTTATAACTTCAGATTTCACACGTCTGGGCTCTTGTTCACGTTTTAGTTAATCTTTTACATGGTACAAGATATTAATTGAAGTTCATTCTTTTCCCATATGAAGAGCAATTTTTCCAGAGCCATTTGTGGAAGGCATTATCCTTTCTTCATAGAGCTGCCTTTCCCTCCTAAAAAGAATCAGTTAACCATATGTGCATTCGCATCTGTTTTGTGGCTCTACTGCTTTACACAAATCTATTTTGATATCTTCACACCAATACCACACTTGATTAGCCTTGATCAATGTAACCATTATAACCACCCCCCCATATATACACTGCTAGAAATTGAACCCAGGGGCTTCTCGCTTGCTAAGCAAGTACTTTACCATGAGCTACATCCTTAGGCCTTATCATAAATTTTGAAGTGAAATAGTTTAAATCTTTTACTATTCTTTTTTTTTTTCAAAGTTGTTCTGACTATTCTAGGACCTTTGCATTTCCAGCCTGTCATTTTCTACAAAGTTAAAAGGTAGGGGAGGGGGGACTGGAGAAATGGCTTAGCAGTTAAGGTACTTGCCTGTGAAGACTAAGGAGCCAGGTTGTATTCCCCAGGACCCACATAAGCCAGATGCACAAGGTGGCACATGCGTCTGGAGTTTGTTTGCAGTAGCTGGAGGCCTTGGTGTGACCATGCTCTTTCTCTCTCTACTACCTCTCTCTCTCTCAAATAAATAAAGAAAATATGTTTAAAAAGGAAGGAAAGAAGGGAAAAGAAAGTCTGCTGTCTACCTGATGGGGTGTGCAGCAGTAGATCTCTAGATCAAAGTAAGGAGAACTGACATGTTAATAATTTTAACAGTTTCCATTTATGTAGGCCTTCTACAATGACAAAATCATTTTTATTTGTTCATGTACAGGTTTTGCTTTTTTTTTTCGAGATTTACTCTTAAGTATTACATATTTTGATGCCATTTTAAATGGCACTGTTTTTGAAATTTTAATTTCTAATTTTTTTTTGCTAGCATTTATTAATTGATTTTTGTACATTGGTTTTGTATGCTAGTCTTGCTAAACTCACTTTTTAGTTTTGATAGCTTCTTCCTAGATTCCAGAGGGTTATTTCTATGCAGATGGTTATATCATTTGCAAATGAAGTTTTGTTTCTTCCTTTAAAATATGGATGATTTAAAATTCTTTAACTTACTGCTTTGGCTAGCAGTTCCAGTGTGATATTAAAGAGAAATGGTGAGGATAGGCATCCTTGCCTTTTTCCTGATTGTAGAAAAAAAAATTGATCTCTCAGTATGATGCTAGCTTTATTTTATTTCTTTTGTTTTAAGGTTCAGAAAGGTGTTTGTAATTTATTATTTGAGAGAGAGAGGCACTTAGAGAGAGAAAATGAGTGAACCAGACCTTCAGCTGCTGCAAGTGAACTGTACACACATGTGCCACCTTGTGCATCTGGCTTACGTGGGTCCTGGGGAATCAAACTTGGGTCCTTTGGCTTTGCAAGCCAACCCCCAGGGAGACAAGAAGGAGTTTGAGAAGGCCCTGCTTTATTTTTTTAGAGATGTCCTTTTACTTCAGAAATTCCTTGTTTCTGAAGGTTTATCAGAAATAGATGTTGGATTTTTTTTTTTTTTTTATTTAATCTATTGAGATGGTACGGTGGTTTGATTCAGGTGTCCTCCCAAAACTTAGGTGTTCTGAATGCCATGGCCCCAGCTGATGGCAATTTGGGAATTAACACCTCCTGGAGGCAGTGTATTGTTGGGGGTCGGCTTATGGGTGTTGTATTCAGCTTCCTTTTGCCAGTGTTTGGCACACTCTCCTGTTGCTATTGTCCAGCTGATGTTGGCCAGGGGGTGATGTCCACCCTCTGCTCATGCCATCATTTTCCCTGCCATCACGGAGCTTCCCCAAGACTGTAATCCAAAATAAACCCTTTTTTCCCACAAGCTGCTCTTAGTCGGATGTCTTCTGCCAGCACTGCGAACCAGACTGCAACAGATGGTTTCTTTTTGTTTATTAATATAATGTTTTACCAGTGTTTCATCACTGTGACAAAATACCTGATAGAAAAAACAAAACCTTAAAGAAGGGAAGATTTGTTTTCCCTCACGGTGTAGGAGGTTTCAGTTCATGGTTGGCTGGCTCCATTACGTTGGGTGAAGAAGAATATCTTAACAGCAGGCCCCTGTGACAGGTGACGCTGTTCCCCTTGTGGTATTTGGGGATCCGTGGGAGGTCTGGAAGGATGAAGGGATCCAAGGTAAGACATGGGCTTCTAGAACTCACTGCCAGCAACATGCCTCCTCAACAGGACCCACCACCAACGGTTTCAACCACCTCCCAATAATGCCATCTAATTATGATCCACAAATAGATTCATCCATTGATTCAGTAAGAGCTCTCACGATCCAACCATCTTGCAATGTTTGGATCCACCAAGTGGGAACCATGCCTTTGGGGAAACTACTTTACATTCCAAATATAACGTGCGATCAGTGGCTGATTTTTGAATAGTGAACCAGGCTTGCTTGCATTTCTATGATAAGCCCTATTTGGTCATAATTGAAGAACCAGCCTGACTCCCTTTTAACAGCAAGAGCCATTTTGATATAGTGACCAGGTTAAGTTTCCATTTCTTTAAGTTTCTATCTTGGAGCTGGGGCCACAAATTGTTCCCCGGTTACTGTTCCCAGGATTGTGTATTCATAACGTCCTGGGAAGTAGTTTAACTGTAATGGCTGGTCTGCTTCTGTTACCATGCTTGCTTGCCTCTGAAAACCCCCTACCCCTACCTTAGGGAAGCAGACACTAGACAGGCTCTACTGTGCACAATTAAAAGCTTGCTTCAATTTGGTCATAATTTGTGGTCGGTGGTCTTTATTCTTGCAAATTCTGGGTTAACATAATGGAGGCCCCAGTGAGATAGAGATCCCCAGTCCAAATTCAAAAGCCGGACTCTTCTCTCTGAGCCTCTGGGACTGAAGCATTGCTCCCAGGGGGTGCGCACCTTGAAGATGTGCCAAGGCCCAGGACACGCCTTCTGTTCCATGGACAGTCCAGCCAAGATGAACGGCTGCACAAAAAAAATGAAACCCACAAGCACCAGTCCAGGGAGGCCTCCAAGGGTTAGTCGTAATAAGGCGTTTCCTTCTATGACATCAGGTACGGGTTCTGGTGGGATTCCTTCTGGGGACCGAGAGGTGTCTGACGAGGCACATTCACACTTCTGTCCAGGGCAATTGCAAGTCATTGCACTGCCCACCTGGTTCAGGACGACTGTGGAGCCTGCATTTCCTTTTATGTATATAGTTGCATTCAGTTTGCTAAAATTCTGTTAACAATTCCAACATCTTGGAGTGAGGAGATGGCTCAGCGGTTAAAGCATGAGGACCTGACTTTAGATTCCAGGAACTCATGAAGGGCTGGCCACAGTGGTGCACATCTAATCCCAGTGCTACTATGGAGAGATGGGAGGCAGAAACAGGAGAATCCCTCGAAGCTCTTGGGCCAGCTGGTCTGGCATCTGCAGTGGTGAACAGCAAAAGGCCCTGCCTGGAATAGGGTAGAAGGTGATCATTGACATCTGAGGTTGTTCTCAGACTTCCACATGTGCACCATAGCAGATGTACACTCACACCCGTCCATATGATCACAGTGAGATTATTTTAAAAATTATCATGTTTTGTTCATGAAGAATATAGTTTTCTTATCATGTTTTGTCTGGTTTTGGTATTATACTAATTCTGACCACACACACACAAAAAAAAAGATGATTAAAAGTGTCCTCTCTTCTTTAATTTTCTGGGAGAGTTTGTGTAGAATTAATTTTATTTCTTCCTTGAATGTTTGATAAAATGCCCAAATAAAAGCATGTACATCTTGAGTTTTCTCTGAGATGCTTTTTAAAAAAATTACTCTATTTTTTATTTTATTATTATTTTTTGTTTTTCGAGGTAGGGTTTCACTCTAGCTCAGGCTGACCTGGAATTCACTATGTAGTCTCAGGGTGACCTTGAACTCACAGTGATCCTCCTACCTCTGCCTCCTGAGAGCTGGGATTAAATGTGTGCACCACCACTCCTGGCTAGAAGCTTTTTTTTTTTTTTTAACTATAAATTTTATTTCTTTAACAGAGGTATTTGGGGTTTCAGTTTCTTCTTAAGTAAGCTTTGTTAGGTAGGATTTGAGCATTATTTAGTCCATGGCAAATCCTACCCACTATTGAGCTTAGACCCTTCTTCTCCTTGGGCAGGTATCTGGGCTCCATCTGGGCTCCCATCCCAGTGCTATGGTCTGGAACTCACTGCAGTGACCAGGGCAATCTCAGGGATCACCTCCTCTATTCCTCCAGTTTTCAGGAACCCCTTCCCTTCATTGTCTGAGGAGCAACGTCTTAAGAACTGTTGTTCATATGTTTTTTTTTTTTTTTCTTGTTTTTCAGTTGTTTTGAGTGGAAGAATAAACCCAGTTTTCTCTTCCTTCTTGGTTCATAGTAGAAGTCTCTAGGATAGCTCATTTTGACAAGTTTAATTAACATTGTGATTCCAGATCTCCAAAGCTGCCTTCTTAGGGATGATTTAAAACAGAGTTTGATTGCTTTTTTATTATTATTATAGTTACTATTTAGTGTGTGAATATGTGGAGGTCCATGATAAACTTTGGGGTGTTAGTCTTTGGCTTTTCCTTTTTTGGGGGTTTCTTCTTCCTTCTTTTTCTTCTCCTTTTATTTATTTATTTATTTTTAATTTCTTTTTTTTTTTTTTTTTTGCCACTGTGAATAGCAAACCAGGTAGTCCACTGGTTTCAGGAGTCTCTTGACGCTGCCTCCCATTGTTATGAGTATGCTGGGATTAAAATGCATGCATCATTTGCACCTAGCTTTACATGGGTTCTGGAGATTTGAACTCCGGTTGTTGGGCTAGTGTAGCTTTTAACCACTGAGCCAGATCCCCAGCCCCTATATTATGTTTTTAAATTTTTTGTTTGATAGGTTCTTCATTCCAATATATCTTGTAGACAGGCAAAGAAGCTAATGGCTCAAATTTCCATATTGGATTTCTCCTTTGGGGGGTTGTCACAGTCAGCTTCAACTTTGTTGGGATGAACTTTCAAACCAGGCACAGTTATGGAGGAAGGGATTTATTGAAGCTTTCAGATAGAGGGAAAGTTCCATGATGGCAGAAGAAGCTGGCCCACTTTCACAGGTTCATGCAGAGAAACATCACCAGCAGCATCATAAGCAAACACACTCCAGGAAAAACCCCAGGCAGAGCTCAAGCACTCTGCATATTTTAGGCTGGAATTCCGATCTGCCCCCAGTAACACCTCCTCCAGGCAAGTTACAAGCTTGAATAAAACTCTTGTATCTATTGGGGGACACCCATTCAAACTACCAGAGGGGTGAAGTGAGACATTGCTAAGCTTCTCTTCAATAATCTAGATCCTTCTCAGGGGACTTATGTTGAGTCCTTAACATCCAATGTTAATGAAGCCGTTCGATTTTTTTGTTCCTCTTTGGAATACATGGGAACTCCTCTATCTATAGTAAATATGGGACAACTACCTGTGGGTAGCCTTATTTATAGGCTGAATGCCAGAAATATTAAGAGGCCCCACATGATCTCCAACAATGACTCAATCCACAGAGAGTGTGGTTCAGGTCTTTGACCCAAGAATCAAATCACGTAAATCAGTTTTTAGAGCTGGGCATGGTGGCGCACGCCTTTAATCCCAACACCAGGGAGGCAGAAGTAGGAGGATCACCATGAGTTTGAGGCCAGTTTTTAGGATTCTGTTTGTGTTAGCTTTCTGTTATTATGACAAAATACCTTAGAAAAATCAACTTAAGGGCTGGAGAGATGGCTTAGCTCTTAAACTGCTTGTTTGCAAAGCCTAAGGACCCAGGTTCAATTCCCTAGTACCCACGTAAGCCAGATACACAAGGTGGCAGATGTGTCTGGAGTTTGTTCGCTAGAGGCCCTGGAGTGCCCATTCTCTGTCTCTCTATCTACCTCTCTCTCTCAAATTTAAAAAAAAAAAAAAACTTAAAAAAAGAAAAATCAACTTAAAAGAAGAAAGACTTATTTTGGCTCACACTTTCAGAGGTTCCAGTCTATGATCTCTTGGTTCTATTGTTTGTGGGCCTGTGGGGAAAGCTGAGCATCAAGATGGGCTGTGTACTGAAGCCATATTGCTCACTTCATGGTGCCTTGGAAGCAAACACAGTGAATGAAGGACCAGGGCCCCAATATTCCCTTCAAGAACATCTGTCAAAGGTCCCACAAGTTCCCGATCACACTATCATCTGGGGACCAAGCCTTTAGCAAATGAATCTTTGGGAGACACTTCAGATGCAAGCAATAACACTACAGCTACTGAAGTGCTCTATCTAGGACAAGTCACATGTTCCCCTGGCCTCAGAAGGGTCACGTGTCATCTGCTTTCCTCCAGCCAAAAGCCACACAGAGACACTGTGTCTTCAGATGCAGGATACAGACACAAAATGAATGAGCTGCCTAGCCAGCCCTGTGCAGGAACCAGGCTTCAGACTCAAAGTCAATGTCCAACCTTCCATCAATGGATAAAATCAGTTCTTTCTTAGTTATCTTGATGTCTTACATGGCATTTGGTTTTTGCTAAGGGACGATGCCTGTGCATTACCATGGGCTTCTTTGTGAAGGCCAAGCTGACGTGTGACATCACCGTCTTCATGCTGTCTTGTTTTCTAAACAAGGTGAATGGAGGTCAGTGGGGCCAGGGATGACTTAGAAAGAAACACTATGTCATCTATGTCATCCAAACAGAGTCACTAAACTTTCAAGTAGCTCTTGTGGGATGTGGGGCATTTCTATATGAAAAGGAATTTGGGGTGGATAATTATCCTGCCTACTGGGGTGAGATCAAGGAGCAAGAACTAGAACCCTTTCCATCTCGAAGAAATCTTAACCTTGGTCATTAGCTTGACATTTTCAAAGTTGTTTCCTTTTTTTTTTTTTTTTTTTTTTTTTTTTTTTTGTTTAACTAAACAATCTCAGAATGGCAGATCAGGGGACCCAGGGAATATCATCACACCATGGTATAAGATGCAACCCTTTCAGAGCCAGGTTGGGTCATACACATGACATTCATCTGGAGGCTTGTTTTTAAAATATTTATTTATTTATTTATTTATTTATTTATTTATTTATTTATTTATCTATCTATCAATTTATTTGACAGAGAAAGAGAGTGAGAGAAAATGGGTGTGCCAGGGCCTCCAGCCAGTGCAAATGAACTCCAGACGCATGCACCCCCTTGTGCATCTGGCTAATGTGGGTCCTGGGAATCAACCTGGGTCCTTTGGCTTTGCAGGCAGGTGCATTAACCTCTAAGCCTTCTCTCCAGCCCTGGAGGCTTGTTTAAAAATCAGCTTCCAATGCCAGGCATGGTCATGCAGCCCTTTAATCCCACGGCTGAGGAGGGTCGCCATGAGTTCAAGGCCAGCCTGGGACTACAGAATGAGTTCCATGTCAGCCTGGGCTAGAGTGAGACTCTACCTTTAAAAGAAAAGCAAAATTAAAAATAAAATAAAACAGATCAGATTCCAACCCATGTTCCAAGCCATACTAATTCAGAAAGGCTTGGGTACAGAGAGACTTTATCTTTAACAAGCATCCAGTGTTTCCAAAGTGGGTCTCCCGTTTGAAACCTTGACCTCAATCTTTTAAGCTCTAGTCACTGGTTTTGCCAGATGATTTGGGTGTTTCCCAGGAAGGAAGCTTTTCAAGACATGGGAGAACTGTAATCAATGGGGTACAAAAGAAAACAGAGGAGCCATTTGGCAGGAAAACCCAGCAACATGATTGTGGAAAGAGAAGCCTGGTTTCCGCGGCTCTGGTGATCCCACTTCCTCTTTCCTGTGGTCCTTCGCTCACAAGCCTCAGGTGTGGACCACCACCGGCCCTCGGTGCCCACAGCATGGGGCTTTGTTGAGAACATGAGAGCAGTAGGATTTGGAACTTGACCTTGCTCGTGGACCACACAAAGGCAGGACCTGTGGCTGGGTGCACCACAGCAAAGCTCTGCTACAGCAGTGGCACAAAGAGAGGTGGCAGCAAGGCCAGCCAGAATGTCATGGGAGAGCCCTGCCTGTGGGTAATGAGCCGGGGCAGGGGCGGGACCTGAGATTGGCAGTCTGTCTGCCGGGCATTTGTGAAGCTTGTTGGCAAAACCTGGAACAGTGGGGCTGGGAGCCTAGCCAGGGTAGCCTGCTTTACGAGATGGGAGAAAAAGAACCATGGTGCAGGCGAGGAGCTCTGGTCTGCCTTCGGACTAGGCAGACCACACCAGAAAGCTTAGTTTTAGCCGCTGTTAGAAGGAAGCTTGGAGAAGTTCCTTCAAGCCTTGTGGTTTTTGTGACTGAGTGACAGCCATAAGACAAAGCCCTTGGTAACAGGAGGCTGCTCTTCCAGTGTATGTACATTGTCAGTGCCTGGCAGGTTCTCAGATACCATGAGATAGAATCCATCCATGAAGTACTGTGTATGTGTATGTGTGTGTTGGGTAGTGATAAGGAGAATTCTGGGGGCATGTGGGAACATGCCACACTGTGTGTGTGACTGTGAGCGTGAATGTGTTTCTTACCTAGTGTCATTTGGGAAGAGCCGCCAAAAGGAAAAAGAAAAGACGGTTTTGTCATGAGGAGAAATGGGTTCTACAAAGAAAGCTCTCATCAATGCAATGGCTGGATGTTGTTTCCAAGAACATGGGCCCTCCCCAACGCTTATGACCTGGGACCCAGGGTCTCTCACCCCACCCCAACTTGGCACCCTTTCCTCACTCAAAACAGCCTGACAGCTCTGAAATAGTCCCCTTCTCCCTTGTCCCTGCAAGAGCTTTTGTTCCTGCAGCTGCATAAATAGGCTCCTTTCTTATGTTTCTCCCAACAGAACTTGTGACCCACTCTTGAGCCTTCTGGAGTTGGGAGCCAGCTAAGTGCCTTCTCTTACTTCTCTTGTAGGCATTCTTGCTTGATAGGACGTTTGAGGCCCAACGGCACAGTCCTTCTGGAAAGAGCTCAGTGATCATCTAGCTTCCTTTATTTTTTATATTTATTTATTTATTTATTTGACAGAGTAAAAGGGAGAGAGAGAGAGAATGGGAATGCCAGGGGCTCTAGCCACTGCAAATGAACTCCAGATGCATGCACCCCCTAGTGCATCTGGCTAACGTGGGTCCTGGGGAATCGAACTGGGTCCTTTGGCATTGCAGACAAAAGCCTTAACCACTAAGCCACCCCTCCAGCCCCCCCTATGTATTTTGATGTTAAAGACTTCTTATTTATGTATTTTTTTGTTTTTGTTTTTCAAGGTAGGGTCTCATTTAGCCTAGGCTGACCTGGAATTCAATCTGTAGTCTCAGGGTGGCCTCGAACTCATGGCGATCCTCCTACCTCTGCCTCCCAAGTGCTGGGATTAAGGGCGTGTGCCACCATGCCCGGCCTTAAGTATTTTTTTTGAGGCAGGGTATTCCTGGCTGTTAGAATTTACTTTGTAGCCCAAGCTGCCCACAAACTCCCAGTCCCCCAGCCTTAGCCTCCTGGGTGCCGAGTACTGTGTCTGGCTCTCTCTTTCCTTTATCTTCCTCCCCCACAGACATGGCTGCCATAAGTTGCCCGAGTTTACAAGTGCTCTCGGCTTCAGTTCCAAATCCTCATGAGTCTTTGGCTCTTCTTGGTCAGGTGCCCAAGTCAGTCAGCTGTGAGTGAGATATGGGATGGTTCTGGTGTAGACAAGTTGTGCTAGGGGCAGTATCTGTGGGAAGAAATAGTTCTCAGAGAAAGCAGATTATTTTGGATTGGACAGATGTCCTGGATATGTCTACTGTAGCTCTTCATATATTGTAGGTAATCTTGGCATACCTTTTCTTTTCTCTCTTGATCACGATAGTAATTGTTTGTTAACTGGCTTGTCCTAATCTTTGAAAGTTTCTAAAGACCTGGGCTCAGCCTACCCAGCTCTGCATATCCCAGGTTGTTTCACATAATGCTTTGTGTCTTAGGAGGGCTGCAATAGAGAATATAGGGTATCAAGATCTTCTCAGACCTGTGTTTCATCAAGATTTGACACACTTAGTTCTGTTCTAAAATTTAGAAGCAATAGCACTCTGAGATAGTTATGGGTAACAGAATGAGATACAAAATAGTATTATAAGAGGTTCTTTTTAAAGTATTTTTTGTTTATTTATTTGTAAACAGATGGAGATATAAGAGAGCCAGAGAGACAGAGAGATGACAATAGGGACACCAGGGCCTCCAGCCATTGCAAGCAAATTCCAGATGCATGCGCCAATATGCATCTAGCTTTATGTGAGTGCTGGGGATTTGAACCCCAGGTCGTTAGGCTTTGCAGGCAAGCACCTTAACTGCTGAGCCATCTATGTAGCCCCAAGAAGGTCCTTTGATATTGATGTGGTGAAAGAGGGTAGGCACTACTTATAAGGACTCTTCAAGGTTCTTTCTGGTGGCCAGTTTCATGGACCATATAGGAGAACCTTACATATGGAGAAAGTAAGAGACATATTTTTATGGGAGTGAGTACCTCTGCTGAGGTTCTCTGCTCTGACCATAGTCTGTCTCTCTGGACAGCGTCATGTAGTGTTTCTTGTAGACATAATACCCTTATAGCCAAGACAGTATCCGCTAGGAATGCTGATTCTAGCAAATGTGTGACATTTCTAATTGAACCAAACTAGCATGCGATTAGAGCTCTACTTTAAGATTAGAGACTGGCCTGGAGAGATGGCTTAGCAGTTAAAGCACTTGCTTGCAAAGCCAAAGGACCCAAGTTTGATTCCCCAGGACCCACATAAGCCAGATGCACAAGGTCATTTGCAGTGGTTAGAGTCCCTGGCACGCCCATTCTCTTTCTATATCTGCCTCTCTCTCTCCCCCTCTGTAGCAGATAGTTTCAGGTTCGCTGAGATGAACTTCCAGATCAGGCACAGTTATGGAGGAAAGGATATTTATTGAAGCTTACAGATCCAGGGGAAGTTCCATAATGGCAGAATAGGACCAAATACAGACAAAGAAGACACAAGCCAAAAGCCACACAGCACAGCACACACACCTCAGGAACTCCAGCTAGGCACACTTTGCATGTTTAGATTGAAATCTCAAACCCACCACCACACCTTAAGATCTGCCCAGTGACATATACTTCTAGCCAGGTGGCTGCAGATGCAAACTACAAACTAATAAAACAGCTGAATATATTGGGGGGTCATCTATTCAAATGACCACACCCTCTCTCTTTCAAATAAATACATGTAAAATATATTAAAACACTTTTTATAAAAGATTAGAGACCAAGTTATTACAACTTTTCTTACTGGGTTTTCTCCTTGATGTTAGCTATATGTCCCTCTTGTCCTTAAATAGCTGTTCTCTATAATCATGAAAGGGACAAGATATTGGGAAGAATGATGTCATCTCCATATACCCATGCAGGAATTGATAGAGGGGTTCACTGTTGCATGACCTGTCCTGGGGAGACATAAACAAATGCCTGTCCATCCCAGATAGGATCATGATGACAAAGAAATGAACGCCTAGCTTAGTGAACCAGTGAGTTTACTGGGATTGCTTACAGGAGCATGGGTGAGGGGTTACTTACAGGAGCACGTGACAGTAAGATACCTGCATTACCAGAAGAGTCCATGGCAGCACGGGAGAGAACTCATGAAAACTGCACACCCAGAGCTCGCTGCCAATGGCAGAGGCTCTTCTCTCCAACATTTGTTCCTGCCTCTGCAACCTTGGGGAAGGGCCCCATGCATCTTGTAAGTGTGGTTTACTTCCTGAATCTTATGAGCCTCTCTCCTCCAGGAGGGAATATTTCAACTCATAGGAAATAGCCACATAACAATGGCGATTATTTCTCACTGGACAGTCATTTTTTACATGTTGTCTGGATCAAAGCACTATTGTCTAATTCCAGTTTTGAGGTTCTAGGCTTAGTTTATTTGCCCTGTGAAAGAGAATAAATACTTACTTTTCAGTTCCATGGAAGAGGAATTGAGATTCTCAAGTTTGACCTCACTGATAAGACTGAGACAGACTTAGGCCAGGCCCATCCTTGAAACATGGCTATTCATAGCACAAAGCTGAGATCACATCCTGGCTGATAAGGCAGTTGTCTGCCCTATCCCCAACTCCACACGACTCCTACATGGCCACCCCCTTGTACTTCTCACCCATCCCATGTCTCGGCTCATCTGTATGACCTTACGGGTGTTTGCTGAACCTGGAAATGGACAGTCACGATGAAGGTACCTGTCTCCTGTCCCGCAGCATGCTGAAAAGCCACAAATAGCCCTTCCAGGCAGTGTGAGACTCTAGAGAATCGCTGGAATGTTGTCATCAGCCCTGGGTGTCTTCTGTGGTCTCTGTCCTTAGCCTGTCCAGTCCCGGCTTCAGTCTTTCACACCTGTTCTCAAATCTGGCCTAATTGATAGTGCCATGGATATTTCTGTCTTCGCCAAGAACACTTTGAGGCAGGTCAATAACAGTTCAGGCTTTCTCATAGTTGATTGTGAGCGTGACAGTGTGGCAGGTACTTGTGTGTGACCCTGGAGGTGTTTTGCAGAACAGGATCAGCATCCAGCCTGTGTCAGGCACTGGGGACAGAGATGAGACAGAGATGGAGATGGGGTCAGTGAGGGTGCAGCAGCCTTCGTGACCACTCCGTGTCTTTCATATCCCATCATTAGCGTCTTGAGCAGAGACAGTGCTTTGAGATGGCATAGTGTCCAATGACCCACCAACCCCAGCGTCCTTTGCCCATCCTGAGAAGAGTCCCAGAGCTGAAAACTAATTATCTCCCATAGCACACAGCCACCTCTCTCTGGAAATGGCGACCAGCAGCCTCTTCTGTTAAACAGAACGTCACCTGAATGTCCGTGGTTGAGTGTGGGAAATCATGAAGGGAATTGTGCAACTGCTGAAAAGTTTATTTTCAAAGAACTTGAAGATGATATGGAAAGACATTCAAAATATTAAGAATAGAGGGAACAAAAGATATTTGTGCTGCACAATCCCATGTGTGAAAACTTTCATGTGAGCACATGTATTTCGATAAACATGCATAGAAAGGCTAAGGTCATCTATGGGGAGCTGAAGCACAGGTGATTATGTTGTGGCAGACCATGTTTTGAGCTGCTAAAAAGACTTTTTCTTATCTCAGATATGCCCATTCAGTTTCTCTTGCAACTGAAAATTGACTATATGACTCAGTATGACCAATGTATTGTATTGCGACATCTGAGAAGTTATTTTCTTTCCTGACAAAAGAATAGCTCTGGTAAGGAAAAGGCCCCTTTTGCTAGGTTGGTGTTCCATCATGGTCACCCTCCTCTCTCACTTTGAGTGTGGATTTGGCTTATCCAGCTTCAGCAACCACCTTAGGATCCCAGCCCACAGGCTGGTGGGTCTTCCTCCCTCACAAACATCTGCCCCCTAGGTGATTCTAGATCCTGTCGAGGTGACAATCCTAGCCATCACCAAAGGCAATGATGTCATACTTATAAGTACATTTCTAATATAAGTGCATTGTTCTTCCAGGAAGCTACCACAGACGTGCAAACCATTGAAACACTGGCACCTTTTAAATCCAACTACTAAAATTCAGATTTCTGATTTGTACAGTGGATCAAATGTGCTGTGGAGAAAAACACCCACCATGGACTTGACTTTACATAAAATAATTTACAAAGCTTGGAAATAAACATAGCCTTTTACCCAGAATTCTCAACAGCTTATTAAATTCTAATGTGGATCATTAACTCTTCCCAGGGATTTACATTTGACTTAGGTTTCAAGGCCTCAGACTGAAGTAGTGTTCTGGAGCCTCAATGTCACTGTGAGCTTCCTTTGCTCCAGTTTAATTTTTTTGTTTGTTTATTTATTTTTATTTATTTATTTATTTATTTATTTATTTATTATTATTATTTTGGTTTTTCGAGGTAGGGTTTCACTCTGGTCCAGGCTGACCTGGAATTAACTATGTAGTCTCAGGATGGCCTCGAACTCATGGCAATCCTCTTAACTCTGCCTCCCAAGAGCTGGGATTAAAGGCGTGCGCCACCACGCCAGCTCTGTTTGTTTATTTTTTGAGGTAGGGTCTCACTGTAGCCCAGGCTGACCTGGAATTCACTATGTAGTCTCAGGGTGGCCTCGAACTCACGGCAATCCTCCTACCTCTGCCTCCCAAGTGCTGGGATTAAAGGCGTGTGCCACTACGCCCGGCAGCTCCAGTTGAATTTTAACGAAGAGCAGGTATATCACAAATATCATTAATGTGGTCAAACACTCCTGTTGAACTTGAGAAAATTGTATTGCCCTGATATAATCCGCCAGGAAAGGACTGCCGGGGGGGTGGGGATGGTCACTGTGCATGTATGCACTATATATGTAGACACACAGATGCAAATCTTTGACAGGCAGTTATGTATAGATTCTCATCTCTCAGAAAAGGCAATAACAAAAATAACAAACCATGCTTGCATGGTGGCAGCAGAATGAGATGGTGTTAGAATGGAGGGGAAAGTGCTGCAGACCTGTTCAGGTTGAAATGACTTGATGCCGGCTTAACATGTAGAGCTGCTCTCCTGTCACAAAGTCTTCTCGGAAGATGAAGCAGTTCTCCCCACACAAAGCACCGTGTGTTCACATCAGTCTGTGCTATTCAAGGCAAAGCCTGTTCTGTTGGCAAAGATGTAAGTTTTCATTAAACCAGAAAGCAATCAAGCCTCTATGTCTACAAATAGTATATTTAAGAGTTCCACAAATTTGGCAACATTCACACTGCTCTCATCAAATTGTAGCCATAGCACTGGAGAGATGGCTTAGTGGTTAAAGCGTTTGCCTGCAAAACCAAAGAAGCCATATTTGATTCCCCAGAACCTGCGTAAGCCTGGTACACAAGGTGGTGCATGCATCTGGAGTTTGTTTGCAGTGGCTGGAGGCCCTGGTGCACCTATTCTCTCTCTCTCTCTCTGCCTCTTTCGCTTTCAAATAAATAAAAATAAAATATTAAATTGTGGACATAAATATGGCAAGCATCATCAGACTTGATGAAAGCAACAATGGTTTGGCTTTTGCTTGATGCATGGCCATGCCTGTCCATTTCAAGCCATCGTCTTTGCTTATCCCACTTGTTTGCCTTCCAGGCTGTCCACACCTTCTCCTGATCCCTTCACTGCAAGAGGCAAATCATTAGCCTCAATCGACCATGATGCAAAAGTTGCATTTTTAAAAAATCATCTAGTGAGCATTTTTTTCTAAAATCATCTAGGAGCTTTCAAATAGAGAATAGTAAGTTTTCATCCTGGTGCTCCAGCTATGCAGCTCACAAATACAGAGTCCATGTCTAGTGATGCAGAGAAGACGCAGGCCATGCTGGAGTATCTGCAGAGGTGATGTGTTGTGTTCACAATAGGCACCCATGCTAAGACCACTCTCTCCACTCATCTTTAGAGTCACATTTGTCTCAAACATGCTCTGCCACTTTCTTCTTCACTGTCTACTAATGGCCTGTGGCAGATGCGCATGTTTGCAACTCTCATAGAGGATTTCAAACACTTACCTTTGTCAAGTCCTAATCCATAAACACAGTCAAACCCAACCCTAGTTTATAAGCTACAAAGAAGGATCATGGGCACCTGGCCTAGGACAGCTCCCTTCCACTGGGTGACAGGGCCATTGTCTTCTCTCCACCTGTAAACTGAATTGACCAGATAAAAGAAAAAAAAGAAAAGGCTCAACCTATGTTAAAGATTCTACAAGGCCAAATGCCTGAACTCTGTGATTATGGGTAAAGCAGTTAAAATGTTGCAGGCAACAGCCAAATTACCTTGAGCTACTTTTAGCTCCTTTGAAAGCCATTCATTGCCCACGCCTGTGGCTGACCTAACATCCTGTGACTACCAAATCCTTTTAAAACGAAGGGGATTGTGATTAAAATACATTATTTACATTATAATAATGGTCAATGGATAAAATATTTTTTAAAAAATTAATAAAATATATTCTTAGCAGACCACTAGCTTCTATCAATCCAAATGCTAAAGAGCATAATTAGGTAGCATCTGAAACCTATAGCAGAGTTTTGTCCACTGCACCATAACTTACCTACCTATAGTCCCCACCCATGTATTTGGTAAATACCTTGAGTTATGACTGTGTTCTGGAAGTCATAAAACCTCCTACAGCCTTTCCACAGTGGAACCTGTGCTCCCTGGCTGTGGTTCCTTACATTTGCCTATAGAATAAACCATCAATCGCTCACTCTGTTTGAAGTAAGAGTTGTGTTTTTGCATCATATACCCATACTGGAGCCTGGAGCCCGTGATATTCTAACCTTGCTGTGATGCTGTGCTTGGCCCCACAAGTGCCCAGTGCTCTTGTGGGCCATCCTCTTCTTCATCACCTCTGCAGATACTCCAGCATGGCCTGCGTCTTCTCTGCATCACTAGCCAAATGTCTTTCTGAACTGGGTCCATGTGCATCTGTATTATGTGAGCTGCATAGCTGGAGCACCAGGATGAAAACTTACTATTCTCCTATTTGAAACCTCCCTTGGGATGTGTATTAGTCAGGGTTCTCTAGAGGAACAGAACCAATAGAATGAATTGTATTAAAAGGGAATTTATTGGATTAGCTTACGGCAATCCAACAATAACAGGTTGTAGGCCTGAGAGTGGAGGAACCCGGTACCTGCTCAGTCCACGAGGCTGGAGGCCTCCGCCGTCCCAATCCGGCACTGAAGGCCTGAAGGTTTCGTGCAGTCCACACTGGAAGACTGAGGACTCTGGTTCTGATGCCAACAAAGGACAGCAGAACAGGACAGATGCACATGCCAGGGAAGGCTCTCACCAGCAAGCAGCACCAGCAGTCGGGTTGGAGGAAGGGGCTCTTTCCTCCCTGGGCTTCCTTACATAAAGGCCACCACCAGGAGGGGCCGCCCACTCTGGGGGAAGCACTTCCTCCTGCAGTCAATCCTTCCTGGAAGCAACCTCAGAGAGCCACGCAAGAGGAATGCTGTGGATTCCTAACCAAATCAAGCTGACAACAGAACTTCACCATCACAGGAAGTCAGTGTTCTTGCTAGTTTGCCATCCCAGTGTCTGTTTTACAAATTCAGCAAAACTCCGTGGAGTCAGAAGCACTCACAGCAGCCCCTGAACCACACAACCATCCAGGTGCCTTCCTTCATGGACCCCACAGTCATGCAAGACAGGATATCTTGACCTGTGACAGGGCATACAGGACAGGGCATCCCTAGAGCCCAGGGAAGGTACTGCTGTGTGGGCCCAACACTACTGGCCTCCTGAGCTGGCCCTGGGCAGCCTTTTTATCTATGTTATCGCAATTGTGGGACATGCCCTCCATCCTTATTCAATTTTCTTGTTAAGAAATTCATGCCGGCATCTTAGCTTGTGGAGACTTTGGGGGTTGGAATTATGCACTGGCTGTTCCTTTCAGCTTCCTGGTCTCCACAAATTTGATAAGCATGTCTCCTGTGTCTTCCTTGCAGCCACTGATAACAAGTGCAGCCCAGATGTCAGCTGACGTCACCCTGTCCTTTGAGGCTTACTTAAAATTAGCTGGATCCCGCACTTCAACCGGAAGTCAGATGCCCTTTTCATAAAGATCTGGGCAAACTCTCCAAGTTTGTGGTCACCCGTGGCTCTACAGTTTTCCCACTGGCCTCTGGCTTGGCATATCTCATCTGGCTGGCTGCTCTCTCGGCTCCGCTTCATTCCAGCCAAGCCCTGTCCTTGAGCTCTTTAACAAAACTGCTTTGAGTGATGGTGCATGCATGTGTGTGCCAAAGCTTGTGGAGGCCAAAAGTTGATATCCAGTGTCTTCCTCAGTCACTCTTCGTCTTATTATTTTTTTATTTTTATTTATTTGAGAGCGATAGACAGAGAGAGAGAGAAAGAGGCAGAGAGTGAGAGAGAGAGAATGGGTGCACCAGGGCCTCCAGCCACTGCAAATGAACTCCAGATGCATGAGTCACCTTGTGCATCTGGCTTATGTGGGTACTGGGGAATCAAGCCTTGAACAGGGGTCCTTAGGCTTCACAGGCAAGCGCTTAACCACTAAGCCATCTCTCCAGCCCGTTCGCCTTATTGTTTGAGACAGGGTCTCATACTGAACCTGAAGCTCACCCGTTTGGCTAGACAGTCTATCCAGAATGCCCTAGGGATCCTCCTGCCTCTGCCTTCTGGGTGCTAGAGTCACAGGTTCATGCTGCCACTCCTGGTTTTGACTTGGGTGCTGAGGATCCACACTCACGTTCTCACATACATGCACACACGTGTGCATGCACCCTCACACAGTCCTCTCATACACATATGAACATGCATATGCACATAACACACACAACACACATGCAAAAAATATTGTTTCAAAGAAGGAGACTACTTTGACAATTTGTGAAGGTTTGAGCCTGATTGCTCTGAATGGGTTCTGGACAGTGGGCAGGTCTGAAGCTCCTGAACCATGGGTCTAGCCAGGAAGCACGCAACTGATGGACTGAGGGCCCTCACCCCTCCCCCCGCCCCAGGTCTCCATTGTCTTCTCTATCCTCAGGTAAGCACTATGATGCATGCCATTCCTGTTCTGTAAAACACCTCCACCACCCACCTTTTACAGCATCTGCCACACCAGCTCTCTCACAGTCTCCAGGACATGTGTTGAGAGGTGGTTGTGTCACAATGACCCAAGTTACTACATTAATAAATGTCTGTTTCTGTCCTCAGAGGTCCTCAGTAACTGCACCAGGACTTCTTGGCCTTCTTTCTCCATGAACTTCCCATGACTTCCCAGAGAACCCAGGGCCAAGAATTTCCCACTACAGCTCTCATCCTTGCCAGGGTGGGTGGAGAGTGGACAAGTGAGTAAGTGGGGGAGACTTTAGGGCAGACTCTGGGCAAACTGTGAAGAGTTAAAGTGTACTCAAGGGCTGGAGAGATGGTTTAGCAGTTAAGCGCTTGCCTGTGAAGCCTAAGGACTCTGGTTTGAGGCTCAATTGTCCAGTACCCATGTAAGCCAGATGCACAAGGTGGAGTTTGTGGAGTTCGCATGCAGCTGGAGGCCCTGAGGCACCCATTCTCTCTCTCTCTCTTTCTGCCTCTTTCTCTCTCTGTCTGTCACTCTCAAATAAATAAAAAATAAAGTAAATAAAGTGTGCTCAAAAGGCCTTCCTACTTCCTTTATTATTAGGGTGTGTGTGTGTGTGTGTGTGTGTGTGTTGGGGGATTGAACCAAGTACCTCATGCATGATAGACAAGCACTCTAACACTGAGCTATAGCCCCAGCCTTATACTTATCTTTTAATTTAAATTAAAAAAAAATCTTCATGGGCTGGAGAGATGGCTTAGTGGTTAAGGCACATGCCTGTGAAGCCTAAGGACTCCGGTTTGATTCTCCAGGTCCCACATATGCCAGATACACATGGTGGCACATGCATCTGGAGTTCATTTGCAGTGGCTAAAGGCCCTGGTGCACCCATTCTCATTCTCTCTCTCTCTCTCCTTTTCTCTGTCTCTGATAAATAAATAAATAATAAATATTCATTTTAGTTCAGTATGACTAGAATATTATATCTTTTGTGCTAAACTGTCTCTCTCCCAAGATCCATAGTCTGAAGTTCTAGCCCCCCCATACATCAGAATGTATTTGGAGGCTGGGTCTCTAATGAGGTGATTAAGATAAAACGAAGCCATTTATGTGGGCCTGATTACAATCAGACTGGAGTCCTTATAAAAAGAGGAAATTCAGACATGTACAGGGGAGACATTAGGGGTGATGAATATAGATGAAAATATCACATAGAGTTACAGTGAGGACCTCACTAGGCAAGGAGAGGACCTCAAAAGAAACATTCCTGCCAATACCTTGGTCTTGGTCTTGGTCTTGGACTTCCCAGCCTCCAGAGCGGTGACACAGAAATGTCTGTTGATCATGAGCTACACAGTCTATGCTTAGCCTGAGCTTCTGTGGGAGCCTGAAAGGCCTAAGACAATCATGAAATGAGCCTGCTTACCCTCTCAATTCAATCTTCATTTTATCTTGTTTGTTTGTTTTCTGAAATAGGGTCTTACTCTGGTCCAGGCAAATCTGAACTCAGTCTGTAGGGCCAGGCTGGCCTCAAACTTGCAGCAAGCCTCCTACCTTAGTCTCCCAAATGCTGGGACCCCACCTGGCTTAAATCTTTACTTTAAGCCTGTGTAGTGAGGGTCATGTTCCTTACTCTCCTTTGCAATGTAAAACAGAAGGGGCATCTGAAAGGTCTTCTATGACTTGCATGAGGAAGGATCTCTGAGAGCCTTGGGTTGCTTGTCTCCCTCCCCACACCCCCCCCCCTCTTTGATAGAGAAGAAAGACATGGTTTTCCTATTAGATGAGCTCATCAGAAAATTCACCGTGACACACAAACATAAACCTTTGCTCCAGGTGAAGTTTTTCTTCATCTGGTAGGTGCCCGGCATTCACAACCACTCAGTGCCTTACTGTACAAAAATGAAGAATCATGCTGAAATTCAGCTGCTTGCCAGAACAAATGAAATGATAATTTATTTACTAGGCTCATATATTACAAGAAGTAAGTCCGTTTCCCTTTAGGAATGGAAGGACTGGTTCCCAACAGGGGCTGGAGACTCACTGGAATGAAGGCTGAAGAGTCAGTAAAGGCAGCTAGCACACAGGTCGCAATCCAGAAAAGACGCACACCCCCATCCCCACACTCCTGCTCCGGGCTTTATCACATCTGGGACCCACCAGTCCTGACGATGCTTTTATAAGATTAGCTTGAAAGGCAATTACCTTTGAGCATTTGCCTTTTAATATCCAAACGATTAGAGAGCTTATAAAAAGGCAGGGTGAATGGCATCCAACTCCACCTTTCAACTTCTCATTTTCTTTCCTCTAGTTAGTCAATGGGTCTCAAGAGGCTGTTTTAAGACAATCTGTTCTGAAGTTCTTAACTTTTTTCATTGTTTGAAACTATTTTTTTTCCCTGATTCACAATCCACTGAAAAAGCAAGAATGAAAGTCCAGCTATGGACTTTGAAAAGGGAGAGGAATGGGGTGGGACGAGGGTAGGGCAGAGGGAGGCATATGGGCTTCCCACTAAGTGAAGACACGTGTGACCTGTTAGCTTTAGCGTTGGGGGAGCGCAGTCGTGATCACACCCATCTCCCCTGCTCTGTGCCACCCGTGTCCTGGCAAAGGGAAGAAGCAGCAGGCATGTATGAAGCCCAAGAGAAGCATGCAGGAAGGCTCACACCGGACTTGATGTTGAGTGAGGATTGACACTGGTTTCCCAGATCATTCTGTGGAGAAGGACTGGGGATAGACAAACCCAAAGCTAGCAGTGGGCTGGAGCTCTAGGCAACTGGCTGCTGGGGGGAGCACTCATTACTCACTGAGACACTCAAGTAAGGACACCAAGCTCCACTCTCACAGTGAGGATTGCCAAGGCATGGAAACCAGTTATTTGAACATGTATTGACTTGCCAGGCTACATGACTGTCTGGATGGTCAAACCTATCCAGGCTTTGGTTGTCTTTTTTGGCAAGTCCAATAACCAAGAACTTTTTCTGCTACTCTTGGGCAGTAGCCTGCTCCAGCCACATGGAACAGTCTTGCTGGTTCTTGAACACATTCAGGAGGCTCCCATCCCAAGCTATATACTTGCCATTTCCTCTGCACAGTGCTCACAAAGGTAGCTTATGTATTGCAACATCACTTCCTTGAGTCTTCAGTCAAATGTCACTGCACAGAGAGTTCCAGCCCTGCCAGTTCCCTGGAACCTCTAGCACTCTGTTTTATCTTTCACCTGTTTTTTTTTTTTTTTGTGTGTTTTTAAATATGAGAGAGACAGAGAGGAAGAGGCAGAGAGAGAGAGAGAATGGGCATACCAGGGCTTCTCAGAGGCCACTGTGAACGAACTCCAGACACGTGCGCCTCCTTGTGTGCATGTGCGGCATTGCGCACTTGTGTCACTTTTGCATCTGGCTAAATGTGGGACCTGGAGATTCAAAAGGGCATTCTTGGGCTTCATAGGTGGGTGCCTTCACTGCTAAGCCATCTCTCCAGCCCTCACCTGTCTTTTTGATCATCTCTTATTCTCCCACAGCAAATGAGCTCCTTGAAGACAAGGACTTTTGCTGCTTTTGCGCAGTGCTCTCTCCTGGTTAGTAGGCATCCTGGCAAGTGGCAGGCACTAAATAAATATTCCTGCAATGACCACATGAACAAATGTCCTCCAAAAGCAACTTTCCTTGAGAAAACTTCCTTGCGGAAGAGGCACAAATCACATTTCTGGATGTCAGCACATTTTGAAGAGGCTAGAATTTAGAGCCTCGAATGTACTTTTGTTATTTCCATAACTACTCCAATTAATATAGCTTCAGTATACTTTTTCAGTAAAAAGTAAATCTTCATTGAATGCTCACTCAGCAATAGATTTAGTGATGGTTAGTAGGATTTAAATATTAAGATATAGTGTTGATTTCAAAGTACTTCTTTTTTATTTTTATTTTATTTATTTGAGAGAGAGAAAGAAGGAGAGAGAAAGAGAAACAGGCAGAGAGAGAGAGAAAGAGAGAAAGAAAGAAAGAAAGAAAGAAAGAAAGAAAGAAAGAAAGAAAGAAAGAAAGGACATGCCAGGGCCTTCAGCTCTGCAAACAAACTCTAGTTGCATGCTCCACCTTGTGCATCTGGTTTACGAGGATCCTGGGGAACTGAACCTGGGTCCTTTGGCTTTGCAGTCAAGTGCCTTAACCACTAAAGCCATTTGTCCAGCCGGATTTCAAAAAAAGAATAAGTAACATATAAGTGTCATGGTGGATAGTGAATCATATTAGTCAGCTTTAACAAAGAGACCAATATGTGGCTTAACCAAAACTTCACATTATCTTGCCTGGCAGGGAGAAGGACAGGTTGGCAGGATATTCTGCTTCACACAATTATAGACCAGTCCAATTGCCTCCCTTCCAGCCTAGCACTTTGTCGTTGTCTGCATTCTTGAGGTAGGTTTAATTATTTCTCAGAAGTCATTATTTCCTCTCCCAGATCCTTCTGGTAGGTGTATTTGTACTTCCCCTAGTTTTTGGACTGTGCTGCCAGACTTGCTGTGGCCAAGGCTGGTGTGTCAGCAGGTGTGGCTCGGGTGGAAGCTCGGTACGTGCAGACATGGCAGGGCTTGCCCTCTCCTGCCTCCACCATCATGGTAACAGATTCCTCGGGTAACTGCTGCAGCGTCAGCCGGGGCTTCAGCCACAGATACTTGTGCAGCAGTACTGGTGGCACTATTTGGGCGTGGTATCACCTTTAAGAAGTGGAACTTAAGAGGAGGAATCTAGCTCATTTGGGAATGTCCTTGAAAGGGATATTGCTCTACCACAACCTCCTTATCATAAAGTTCTTTCTCTATCCAGGCCCAGAAACGATGGTCAGGTTATTTTGTCACAGTGATGGAAAGCTAACTAACACAGGTCCTTTGTTACCTACTAATAGCTCACTGGGATGACAGTCAAAATTGGCTCATGGTAAATCCACGTTCCTGCTCACAGGAAGGAGACAATCCTGGAATTAGTGCAAATCACATCTGCTCATAGTTGCACATGGCCACACATAGTTGCAGGCTGGAAGTGGGGTGGGGCTGGGAGAATTGGTGTCTGGCTGGGTGGCCATATGTTTAACTACTACTTTATTTGTATGGAAAGAAAAGGAGAGTGGATCTTAGGGATGACTAAAACAATCTGCTACATGCAAATGATGAAGAAAGGCCTTGATCAGAGATGGGAACAGGACTCTCAGAAGAGATTCCCCAGAGAAAGAAAATGAGTAAGCGGAGGCTTGAGGGGATGAGAAAGAGTTTGCCAGATTGGGAAAAAAAAAAAAAAAAAAAAAGAGGAAATCATTCCTGGCAGGAAAACAAAAACAAACAAAGAAATAAAAAAAAAACCAGTATATATAAAAAGGAGATATGTATGGGACATCACAGCTTGATCATGACATGATAAGGAGATCAGTGTGACTAAGTGTCCTAGAGGGTGCAAGGAGAGACGATATAAGTGTGGGCACAGCATGACTAAGATATTTGGGTGACTGGAAAGCACATGGTTTGTCTAACTTTGCCTCCTATCCTGATAGAACTTTATGATTTATACATTTCTCAGGGGAAACAAAAGCAGAACTGACGTGTAAGTTTTATAGTTTGCAGAGCTAATTTATTTGTACATTTTGGGTCCTGGCTTTTTTCCTCTTAGAGAATGGGGAGGTGGGCATAAGCTCTCACCTAGGCATTTCATCACTGTGACGTGTCCCTCATCCCTGTGGCTTCAAGGACCAGTGGGCACTGGTTCCAAGGTTCCCATCTCCTTTCTCCAGATGCCATGAGCAAGGCAAGTTCTCTCACCACCTCCCTAGCTCCTCACTATGCAGAAACTAAACCTAATTCAAAGATTATCACTAGGGCTGGAGGGATGGCTTAGCGGTTAAGGCATTTGCCTACAAAGCCAAAGGACCCAGGTTCCATTCCCCAGGACCCACATAAGCCAGATACACAAAGGGGCGCACGCATCTGGAGTTCGTTTGCAGTGGCTGGAGGCCCCTGCATGCCTATTCTCTCTCTCTCTCTTTCTCTCCCCCTCTTTCTCTGTCAAATAAATAAATAAGTAAAAATGAAATATTAAAAAAAGATTATCCCTGAACCAAGAAATAGGGCTTGTCATTTCAACATCTGAATAGTTGAACAGCAGAGACGGACATCACAACGCAGCCTGCCGTTTAGAACAGTGTGGGCTAAGGCCTCAGTTCATTATTCACGTAATACCTCATTTCCTGATGAGACCATTAACATGCGTCCTGTCTGTTTGGGTGTCTTGTTTCCGCTTGCTCCCTCCTTGCCCCAGCTAATGGGAGCTGGGGCCCACGTTTCAAGTACTTTCCCTGGTCTTTATTTCTTTTAGGTGTTTGCTTCTCACATGGGGGAGAACTTTGCAGAGATGAAATTTATGTGGTGTCAGCATAACCCACCCCCAGATGGCCCGAAGCTTAAAGAATTCTACCAGGCAGGTGCTGCTACGTGCCCACTTCACCGCGAGTCTGACGAACCCCAGATGTCTCTGCCTTTGCAGCCATAAGTATGAAGTCCGGATGCAATCACTCAGAATTCCTCAACTCATCTTCTCCACATTCTTATAAAACTGCCCAACCTTCATTCAGTACACTAAGCAGGCCGCATTAAGCAAATAGGAGGGGGAAAAAAAAAAACAAAACCAAACCGCCTATTAAGTGCATCATTTTCTACGTGAACGCTTGTTTTCCATGTGAATCTTTGGGAAAGTTCCCCATGTGACATAATGTGCCTGCAGCTATGCTGGGAAGAGGTGGAGAAACATCCTGCTGTTGGTGCCTTCTCAAAGTGTTTGGGGGAGAAGTTCTTGGAACCAAGCTTTTTCTGACAATTCCGGGCGTTAGTCAGGAAATCACAAGAAAATTGGCCGGCTTCTTGGTGGCTGACAGTGATGGGATGAGCACCCCGGACCTCTTCTGTCCTGGAAATGCCTGGCCCATCCAGCCCACTGAGGCACAAGGTAGGTCAAGCCAGATCCTGACCATGCACTGGTGCATGTGAGAGCTGATTGGACTAGGGGAGGCTCCTCAAAGGGCTGCCCGCGCCTCAGTCAGCAGCCTGCCCATGTGAGCAGAAGAGTGGAAAGTAGCTAGACCCATCGGAGCTCTTTTCTCTCAGCATTTGAATGCAACACACAAGCAGAGAGAAAGGTTATGATAAAGTGAACAAACCCAAAGGAGAAGCCCATGAAAGATGGAATTTCCTTGACTGAGCCTGAGGTCTGTTAGGTTCTGGCCCAGAACTCTACCTGCAGAATCTCACAAAATAAGAATGGGTTAAATGGTACTTGCTGTGGCCAGGCACTGAGCACTTTTGTGGATGGCGGGAGGAAGAGGAGTTTTGCATTCTGCCTCTGGTGCCCATGCTTTCATGGTCGTTCCATGCTGTCAGTCTACACGCAGAGAATTTCTGTTTTATTTTTTATTTCTTTATTTTTTGCAAAGGAACTGCATACATGTTGAACAGGCAGCTTTCTTTCATTATCATCTGAAGGGAAGGTTGGAGGATGTAAGGGAGCCCTGACCACTGTGCAGAAGCCAGAATAGCTCAGAACTCTAGGTGCCAGGACTGAATGGGCTCTGCTCGGGGGCTGAAGAAACCCAGCATTTTTCCTCACTCTCCAATCCCAGGCAGAAGCCATGGACTACTGGGACTTCTATCACCCCCTGTATCTCAGGATGCAGGCCACTGGGAGAATGGCCCCCCAAGGCCACACAGCTAGGAGTGGAGGCCCCCAGAGGCAATGAGGACCATCCCCCTAGAGAGGGAGTGGATGCTGATCAGCATGCAAAACCAAAACATGTCCACTGCAGTGAATTAAAGAGGAGCGAAGCCTTCACCTGTCACGACTGCGGAAATGGACTTGAAGCATTTCGGTTAACTCTTCTTCCAGACTCCTCTTTCCCTAGTGAGGACTTACCACTGACAACCTTTGGCCTTCTACCTATCCTTTTCCTTTCTTTCCCCTTCCCTTCCTCCTCTTTCCCTCTTTTCAGGCCCAGGACCTGACACACACAGCTGACCTCTCTAGTTTGCTGCTCTTCAAAGAACTGAGAAGAGTCCATTTATTTATTTATTTATTTATTTATTTATTTATTTATTATTTATTTATTTATTTTTAACTATTGGCAATCTATGGAAATGAACCTGTAGAAACAAATGTGAAATATGTTTCTAACTTTTTGATTATTTGATATAACAGACACATCAAATTGCTTATTTAGGGCTGGAGAGATGGCTTAGTGATTAAACGCTTGCCTGTGAAGCCTAAGGACCCTGGTTCAAGGCTTGATTCTCCAGGACCCAAGTAAGCCAGATGCACAAGGGGCCGCACACATCTGGAGTTCGTGTTTAGTGGCTGGAGGCCCTGGGGCACCCATTCTTTCTCTCTACCTGCTTATTTCTGCATCTTTCTCTCTCTCTCTCCCAAATAAATAAATAAATAAAATATTTTTTAAATTGCTTATTTAGTAGTTATATCAAATGTTATCAAAGTTTTGTGACTCTGACTCTCCATCTTTATAATTACCCCCAGCGCAGGCGTGGCCACAAGTTGAGCAAGGTGTTGCAGGCCAGTAATCCCAGCACTCTGGAGGATCACTGTGACTCCCAAGGCCAGCTTGGCCCACAGAAGGAGATCCTGTCTCTAATATAAATGAAAACAACAGCAGCAGAAGCAGCAATAAAGTAGACTGCAGAAAGCTGGAGCAGTGTCGTTCTTGGTAGAACCAACCTTTTCTGTCTGCAGCTAAGACCTCATCTCCTCCTGGAAGTCGTCCCAGTGTCCCCTTAATCCTGTCATTTGGGCTGTGGCAGTGGGCTATGGACTCCTGAATGTGTCCTGATTCAGCTGGGCTTGATGTGGAGCTGTGTTACTGAGTGAAGGGTGCTGCTAGCAGTCTCTCAGTGTGTCAGGCTTTGGGGAATGTTCAGAGATCCTATAGAGGAGACACAATCCCTTCTTCAAGCCACCTGAACAAATAGATCTGTAGACCTACATGTACACATAAAAAAGAAGATATACTAAGTGGATTGAAGAATAATAGGATGCATCCTTAGTTCTGCAGTGTGAAATAAGAGTTGTAAGACAAAGACTTTGGAGTTGGCGAAGTGTAGAAACATGTGCGTGTTTGACCTGAGCATGACATGTGGTTGTTAAACATTCCAGTTGGTTTTCTTTTAAGTAAAATCTCAGTGCCCTCCCCCATAAAGAGAAGGTTTTAAAAAGAAAGAATACTGGAGAGATAGCTGGAGAGATAGCTTAGCAGTAAAGCACTTGCCTACAAAGCCAAAGGACCCAGGTTTGATTCCCCAGTACCCACATAAGCCAGTTGCACAATGTGGCACATGCATCTGGAGTATGTAGTGGCTAGAGGCCCTGGTGTGCCCATTCTCTCTCTCTTTCTCTCTACCTCTCAAGTAATTAAAATATTTTAAGGAATACATGTAGCAAAACATATTTACATTTCTGATTATGAATGTTCCTGCCAAAAAAAGGAGCTTGTGGTTTCTTGTAATCCTTTAAAGACATTGTCACTAATCTCTCCTTCAATCCTCCAAATTATGCACGCCCCTCAGTATTCTTGTTTCTGCACCCACATCTCATCCCCCAAGTCAGCAAAGCCCTGGGTGGCTAAGCTAGTTACTACCTAAGAGGGGCCAGTGAGTGACTCAGATATGCATGGAATTTCCATTTTGCTTACCCTCAGGTATCATTGCCTAGGGCTCTGCTGGGAAGATTACTCCCATAAGACAGTCTAGGAAACTTTATTCACATGACAAGTCTGGTCCTGCTGTCTGTCTTTTTCATTTTCATATGGACAAACATTGAGTGAGGCCTATGGAAGAGCTATGTGGCTTGTCTGCTATGGGAACAAATTGTTTGAAAAGCCCATAAATTTAACTATTGAGACTATTGTCAACATTCCAGGACTAAACAAAAGCCACAGCTGGCAGACTCCATGATGGGAAACATGAATACATGTCATTTGAATTTAAAGAGCCCAGAAATCTCCTCTCTTGGTAGCCATATAGACATTTGCTATGCACAACAACTGATCTCACAGCTTTTCTTTCCTCCCTGTGCTGTGTTCATAATGAGAGTGTGTTCGTGTATGCTAAAACGCTAGTAACTAGAATAATTTGGGGTTTATACAACTTAATCCTAAATCAAATTGGGCCAGGACATGGATAATCCATGCATTCAGGGGACATCAAATGCACAAATAGTGCAGATTAATGCTTAAGAAAACAGCAGGAGAATGCCGAGACTCCCACATATATTAGTGGTGCCAGAATAAGTGGCGCTTCAGGAGCATCCTTTAGAAAATGATGGGTCCAGAGAATGTGCCAGTTCCTTGATCTTAGAAACACATGCTGCCATAGACATGACACAAAAGTGACCACTGGAGTCCCAGGCCTTCCCACAAATACGTGTATAGTGAACAATGACACCACCCTCTCATCCTGATAGCAATAACCTGCTTTCCGACAGCTAGGACCCAGGGACCAGGGGGAAGAAAAGTAGGCAAGAAGCATTTTGCCTTGAGCCATCCTTTCTTCCTGTCGTTCTCTTCCTGGAACACCCCCAGCCCACTTCACTCTAGGGAGGTGCGCTGCCCTGAGAGCCTAAGGACCTCTGTGGCTTCACCTCTCATTCCCTCATGGTGGCTGTAAAGCAATGTGATTAAATTGTGTGGCACCAGTTTGTATTTGACTAATGGTGTGCTACACTTGTCTGTTCTCCAAGTCCCATTACTATGTCATCTCAACATCATGGACAGAAGTAGACAGAAGTGAAAACTACCCAGTGTGTACACAAATGGGGTGGTATTTAAGCACATACCCATCAATGCAGTATACAAATATTTCCTTCTTTTTTTTTTTTTTTTTTTTTTTTTTTTAGTTTTTTGAGAGAAGGTATCGCTCTAGCCCAGGCTGACCTGGAATTCACTATATAGTCTCAGAGTGGCCTTGAACTACTGTGATCCTCCTACCTCTGCCTCCCGAGTGCTGGGATTAAAGGCGTGCACCACCACGCCCGGCAGCACAGCATACAATGTGTGTATATATATTATAATATACACAATATAATGTAAATGTGCCTATATTTGCACGGTATATCAGTTCTGATTCCTTGGTGCCACACAACAGAAACAGAACTAATGAACTTAAACAAGACAGCAAGAACTGGATGGTTATGGACTAGCCACTGAAAGAAATAGCCATAGCCTCAAATGGAAAGTTGGAGAATTAGACTCAGGACAGGCAAGAACGCAGAGGTTTGAGTGGAACCCAAGACTTTCGAAAAGATTCCAACCCACTTACACCACAGCTTCCACGGTAATAACAGTTATGATAAAGCCCCTGGTCAGCCCATACTGCCCTCACTTCTTACTATGATATTTCAGCACATGCCCACAAACACCCTTCTAAAGAAAAGATAAGTCACCGGCAAGTCTGACAGCTTCTTGTGCCCTAGTGGGGATGGGTTGGGTTGGTATTCAGGTTCACCATTGTTCCATCTGGTTCCCTGATGATGGTCCACTCCATTAAGTCAGGTGATATTTCCATCTGCCCATTAAGCTATAGAGTCTTTTCTTGGTGAAAGCCATGGACTTTGATTCTTAGAAATGTGCAAAATCTTTGCTGTGCTTCAGGTAGCCTTCTAAAGGGTGACTCGGAATTATTTATTTAAACAAGGCTTGATTAATGTCCAACAGAAGGAACAGTTCTATTGATTAATATTTAACCCACCGGAGGGATAGCTCTGTTTAGGTTTGGTAACAGGTCTATAGCACAAGTTGGCCCGGTCTCGATCTCACCAGCATTCCTTGGGTCACCCCATTCCTTCTACTGTAGTTTCTCCTTGCCTTCATTCCCCTCCCTTCTTACCCACGAAGAACCTGGGATGAAACATGGAAGACAAAGCCTCAAGCTGTGACTTGCTAAGCAAAGGCGTAGCTGAATTTAAGTTTAATATTTACTTAGCCAGGAAATGCTCTAATCAAGACTAGCTCTTTAAGTCTTAAGGCCCCACCCGAGGAGGACAGAAATGAGTTCTCCCAAAGGGCTTTGTCCTGAGGGATGAGTAATCCTTTCTGCCCTACACCCAGATGTCTCAGAGCTGGGGTTCGCAGCTCTTCCTTCTAAACACAGATGACAGCATAACTAGGATTGTGGGTTTACTTTTCCTAGGACGCCTGCATGGCTTCCAGAAAAAGAGGTAGCTGGGTAGGCCTCCCAGTCCCAAACAGTGAAACAGGAAAAGCTTCAGCTAGAGGGAAAGGACATTTTCGATGTGGGAGGCAGCTCGGTATAAGAGTGAGAGCACTGAGCCCTGGGTCCAACCCTGGTCCTATCACTGTTTCCTTCGTGGCCTTTGGGTGTGACTCTAATAGCCAAGTTTTAGTTTCCTCGTGGGTAAATTACACTAATAATGTCTACCTCATGGGAGAATTAAACAGCATAATCCATATAAAGTGTTCAGCACATCGTCATAATTGTTTTCAAGAATATCTGCTTATTTGATCAGTCATATAAGTCATCCATTTAAAAATACATTTTGTGCCCAGAATGTACCATGATATTGGTAATACATAAAACTGTGTTTCTCCCTAGGAAGCTCGGTTTAGAGCGGGGCTGATGGAAGTTCTCCCATGTTAAAAGGATTGCAATACTGAATGCAGGGTCCAAGAGTGCTGTTAATGTGCAGAGAAGGAGCTCCTTCCATGGGGATCTTTGGGAAGGCTTCCTCGTGGCAGTTTAACTGGGTCTTTAAGAAAGCCATGAACTTTTTCTTGCAGAGACTAGAGAAACAAGTATTCTAGAGAGAAGGAACAGCTTGAGCTGAGGCACAATAATGAGAAAAGCCCTTGTGTTTTTGGAAAATAGTGAAAAAATTTGCCTAAAATACCAGGGAGCAAGGTGAGCTTGCTGGGTGATGAGGAGGTGAAGTCAAGGACAAAAACATACCATGGGTTATATGAAGGCACTCATATTTCTCGAGTGCTGGGATTAAAGCGTGCACCACCACGCCCGGCAGCACAGCATACAATGTGTGTATATATATTATAATATACACAATATAATGTAAATGTGCCTATATTTGCACGGTATATCAGTTCTGATTCCTTGGTGCCACACAACAGAAACAGAACTAATGAACTTAAACAAGACAGCAAGAAGTGGATGGTTATGGACTAGCCACTGAAAGAAATAGCCATAGCCTCAAATGGAAAGTTGGAGAATTAGACTCAGGACAGGCAAGAACGCAGAGGTTTGAGTGGAACCCAAGACTTTCGAAAAGATTCCAACCCACTTACACCACAGCTTCCATGGTAATAACAGTTATGATAAAGCCCCTGGTCAGCCCATACTGCCCTCACTTCTTACTATGATATTTCAGCACATGCCCACAAACACCCTTCTAAAGAAAAGATAAGTCACCGGCAAGTCTGACAGCTTCTTGTGCCCTAGTGGGGATGGGTTGGGTTGGTATTCAGGTTCACCATTGTTCCATCTGGTTCCCTGATGATGGTCCACTCCATTAAGTCAGGTGATATTTCCATCTGCCCATTAAGCTATAGAGTCTTTTCTTGGTGAAAGCCATGGACTTTGATTCTTAGAAATGTGCAAAATCTTTGCTGTGCTTCAGGTAGCCTTCTAAAGGGTGACTCTCGGAATTATTTATTTAAACAAGGCTTGATTAATGTCCAACAGAAGGAACAGTTCTATTGATTAATATTTAACCCACCGGAGGGATAGCTCTGTTTGGGTTTGGTAACAGGTCTATAGCACAAGTTGGCCCGGTCTCGATCTCACCAGCATTCCTTGGGTCACCCCATTCCTTCTACTGTAGTTTCTCCTTGCCTTCATTCCCCTCCCTTCTTACCCACGAAGAACCTGGGATGAAACATGGAAGACAAAGCCTCAAGCTGTGACTTGCTAAGCAAAGGCGTAGCTGAATTTAAGTTTAATATTTACTTAGCCAGGAAATGCTCTAATCAAGACTAGCTCTTTAAGTCTTAAGGCCCCACCCGAGGAGGACAGAAATGAGTTCTCCCAAAGGGCTTTGTCCTGAGGGATGAGTAATCCTTTCTGCTCTACACCCAGATGTCTCAGAGCTGGGGTTCGCAGCTCTTCCTTCTAAACACAGATGACAGCATAACTAGGATTGTGGGTTTACTTTTCCTAGGACGCCTGCATGGCTTCCAGAAAAAGAGGTAGCTGGGTAGGCCTCCCAGTCCCAAACAGTGAAACAGGAAAAGCTTCAGCTAGAGGGAAAGGACATTTTTGATGTGGGGAGGCAGCTCGGTATAAGAGTGAGAGCACTGAGCCCTGGGTCCAACCCTGGTCCTATCACTGTTTCCTTCGTGGCCTTTGGGTGTGACTCTAATAGCCAAGTTTTAGTTTCCTCGTGGGTAAATTACACTAATAATGTCTACCTCATGGGGAGAATTAAACAGCATAATCCATATAAAGTGTTCAGCACATCGTCATAATTGCTTCAAGAATATCTGCTTATTTGATCAGTCATATAAGTCATCCATTTAAAAATACATTTTGTGCCCAGAATGTACCATGATATTGGTAATACATAAAACTGTGTTTCTCCCTAGGAAGCTCTCGGTTTAGAGCGGGGCTGATGGAAGTTCTCCCATGTTAAAAGGATTGCAATACTGAATGCAGGGTCCAAGAGTGCTGTTAATGTGCAGAGAAGGAGCTCCTTCCATGGGGATCTTTGGGAAGGCTTCCTCGTGGCAGTTTAACTGGGTCTTTAAGAAAGCCATGAACTTTTTCTTGCAGAGACTAGAGAAACAAGTATTCTAGAGAGAAGGAACAGCTTGAGCTGAGGCACAATAATGAGAAAAGCCCTTGTGTTTTTGGAAAATAGTGAAAAATTTGCCTAAAATACCAGGGAGCAAGGTGAGCTTGCTGGGTGATGAGGAGGTGAAGTCAAGGACAAAAACATACCATGGGTTATATGAAGGCACTCATATTTCTTCAATTTTCTTTCAGGAAGATACAAGAATTAGATTTTTTTTTTTTTTTTTTTTTTTTTTTTTGTTTTTCAAGGTAGGGTCTCACTCTGGCCCAGGCTGACCTGGAATTAACTATGTAGTCTCAGGGTGGCTTTGAACTCGCGGCGATCCTCCTACCTCTGCCTCCCGAGTGCTGGGATTAAAGGCGTGCGCCACCACGCCCGGCTAAGAATTAGATTTTTAAAGAGAGTTCAGAAATAAGAATACTATGGCCATACTCTAGGCAAGGAGGCAGGAGTCCCCAACTCAGAGCCATGCTAGGGTAATGAGAAGAGTTAGTACAGGTAAGAGATGTGACACTTTTGTTCAGTCTCATAGTGACACTGTGAGAGAATCACTTCTGAATGAAGCTGCTCCTGGTCCCCCCCAACAGGGAAGGGGGCGTGATTTTGAGGCAAAGGTCTCACTCTAGCCCAGGATGACCTGGAACTTACTTTGTAGTCCCAGGCTGGTCTCAAACTCATGACAATCCTCCTATCTTGAACTCCTGAGTACTGTAACTAAAGGTGTCTGCCACCATGTGTGACTTGGTTCTCCCTCTTTTTTAATGTATTTAATTATTTTGTGTGTATAGATGTGCGTGTCCCATACACATGCATGAAGAAGCCATGCCAAGCCTTTTGTGTGGGTGCTGGGGATTGAAGTCCAGTCCTCATGCTTGATTGGCAAGTGATCCTCCTCACTGAGCCATCTTCTCAGCCCATTCCTGGTTCTTTTACTTACAACTCATATTAAGAAAGTACTTTTTTGGGAGAAATAGAACGTTTTGAGGTTTTCACAAGTATGTTTCTTAAGATTTGTTGGAAGGGGAGTAACTCAGTTGGTATTTGATTTGATCCTCAGCACCACATAAACCAGGCATGGTGGCACACATTTGTAATCCTACTTAGGAGGTAGATATAGGAGGATCAGAAATTCAACATTATATTCAGATTCATAGTAAGTTCAAGGCCAGCTAAGGCTATGTGGTGGTTTAAATCAAGCGTCCTCCATAAACTCCTGTGTTCTGAATGTTGTGTCCCCAGCTGGTGGTAGTTTGGAAGGTGGAGTCTTGTGGTAGGAGGTGTGCCATTGGGGGTGGGCTTAGGACTGTTATAGCCAGCTCCTTCTTGGCAGTGTTCAGTTCACTATCCTGCTGCCGTTTTCCACCTGCATGTGTAGTGGGGAGCAGAGGATGGTGCCAGGTCCTCTTGCCACTGCAAATGAACCCTAGACACTTGCACCACTTTTTGTGTCTGGCTTATGTGGGTAGATAGGGCATTGAACTTGGGCTTTCAGGCTTTGAAAACAAGCACCTTTAACTGATAACCCATCTTCCCAGCCACTCAAAATGATTTTGGGATAAACATAAAGACTTATCCCTTTCCCCATTATTGAATCTGTCAGGCAGGGCTTCCACCTTTCACACATGAATTTGCTCCGATTTCCTTTACTTTTCTTTTAATTCATCCTTTTTCTCACTGATTTTATTTGCTTGATTGTTTGGTTTTTGATATGGAGATCTGCTGTGTAGTACAGGTTAGCCTCAAACCCACAGTCGTCCTTATCAGTGACCAAAGGGGACGAGTAACATTTTAGAGGAATAGAAGAAAACATGACCATACACACTACACAAAAGAACTGGTGAGTAGTGCAGTGGCTCCATCTTTTTTATGCTCTATTTTTAGGGGATAAAAGCAATTTCTTTGCTATAAATTCAGAAACCGTAAGGAAAAACATAGTATTATCTGAGTTACTCTCTGAAAAGATTGCACTCATTGTCTGGGTGTTATCTCAGTTCAGTGTTGTGTGTCTGGGGTGTGGGGCTTAGCCAAGAAGGAAGCAACAGCCTGGCATGAATGTTACTTAGTTCTATCAAACTTTTGGGAATCCTTGAATTTATACTCTAGGTTTTGGTTACTCTGAATTCTACAACTAGTTTTTGTGCTGCCTGGCAGACATTCTGGTTTATTCTGGAATTCTTTTGTACTCAAAGGGAAAGCTCTAGCTCTTGATATGTGATATGTTCAGTTGTGAGCACCCCCCAATATAGTCCATTTGCACAAGTACACACACACACACACACACACACACACACACACACCAGTGTGTTAGATCTGCTTCCTGAGAGCCAATATTAACATTTGCAGGAAATTTACAAGTCAACAGTTAAACATAGTTATTAGCAACATTTACATAAATGTAACTAAGTAACTTATGTTAGAAGCAGATATAATATCTATTGAATCTGTATGCTGGAACTACCAAATATATATACATTGGTGTATTTTTATAAAAAGTTTTCACACATAAATCCCCTCTTCCCAGCCCCAATTCTACTGGGGGTCTTCTGTGGGGTTATTGGTATTCATTGTGGGGACCAAGAGGCCTTGGTCAGTCTCTGCAGGAATGGGGAAACATGGTGTCTCAGGCTATTCCCACCCACCCTGAGGCTCTAACAGTCTTTCTGCTCCCTCTTTGGTAATACTTTCTGAGCCTTGGTGGTCAAGATAGAGATCTGATTTAGTATTGCATTTTTTTGTAGCCTCTGGATCTTTGCTTTGATGAGGTTTGACGTCAGTGCCTTTCTCCATCTCCCCGGAACCGATTTTCAGGCTAGCTGTGAGAGCAGTATTGGTGTGACCACTTCCCCTATAATGTCTGCAGGCAAGTGCCTTAACCACTAAGCCACCTCTCCAGCCTGTTTTTAGTTTTTTTTTTTTTAATTCTTTTATTTTTATTCATTTATTAGAGAGAAAGAGAAAGCAAGCAAGCAAGAAAGAAAGAAAGTCAGAAAGAAGAAAGAAAGAAAGAAAGAAAGAAAGAAAGAAAGAAAGAAAGAAAGAAAGAGAATTGGTTCACAGGGCCTCCAGCCACTGCAAACAAACTCCAGACGCATATGCCACCCTGTGCATCTGGCTTACATGGGTACTGGGGAATTGAACCTAGATTCTTTGCAGGCAAGCACCTTAACCATTAAGCCATCTCTCCAGCCCATCTCTCTTCTTGATGCATTTGTGTATCCTTGTTCTCCCCCGTCATCTCCTCCATGCTGCACATGCGAAGGGTCCCAGGTGACACATGCCAGCCACAGGGAAACAGGGAGTCAGGGAACCAGGAACCTAGTCCTATTCATGCTACATGCTTAGGAATACAATTTAATGTACTTTGCTACTTACACACGTCTTCCTAACTCTCTATTTAGTGAATTCACATTGATAGCTTGAAAGTGGCCGTGGTGGGAGTATTTACATCATGGAAATTGGCAAGCACTACAAGGCCTTTTGATTCCACACACTTGGAAGTTAAACATTTACCAGCATACCACCACACACACAGACACCACATGTACAGGCCTCAGTGGAGACTTATATAACAGATAGCTTCTACCTTTACTGTATGTCTCACAACCACATATCAAGGAAAACCTTGTCACACATCAAAATATTGTAGTTTAGGCCCCATTCTAACCAAGATATGGATCTGCCCATCTAATGTGGTAAGTAAAATAATGTCACATGATAGCATAGTGCTTACATTTCTTCTTGATCTCCCTTTAAAGAATTCTATATTGTGAGAGACTTACCCACATAAGGAACCTGCCGTACTAACTGTCTTGGGTGTGATATTTCCCCCAAGAAGACACATTTAAGAATGTTTCTGGCAGAGAACCAGAAGGCTTGACAATTTCTCAAGCCCTGGAAAGAGTAATCACTCAGTAGCCAAGGATAATTTACATTGGATGACTCTTTTTGGCCTTTCCTGCTAACAGAAATATATTTATGAATTCAGTGGTGTTCACTGTAATATTATTTCCTTGCTGAGTACAATTAAGCCAAGCATAAGCTCAAAATAGTACCAAATCCTGAATAAATACCGTTTTAAGGCTGATGTAATATCTCGCTTTTTGCAAGCTGCAATTGGACATGCATATCTAACAGATCAGATGTACAGGGGGGGCAGCCAATATGTTAAGGCTTTTAATCTGCTTAATGGGATAAAGGTTAAGTATAATTAAATATCTTTGAGACAGAATCTTTCAGTGCAATAAGTAAATGACTTTGAATTAAATCCATCGGGGGGAATAAAACAAAAACACTCATTAAGGTATAAATTTTGAAGGCTAGCCCTCCTTCTAGTGAAGGCACTTGAGCCAAATGCCTGAAAAATAGGCACCGATGTGAACATTTTCTTAGTTCTAGTACTCATGAAGTGTGGGTAGTGTTCTGGAAAGATAGTCCAATTGGTAAAGTGCTTGCCTGACAAACAAGAGGAACCAAAATCAACCCCCAAAACCCACATTAAAAAATGCAAAGTTGGGTGGCACAAACTAATCCTAGCTCTGAGGAGGCAGAGACAAGTGGCTCGCTGGGGCTCACTTGCCAGCCAGTCCAACTTCATTGGTGAGCTCCAGGCCAGCAGGGAGACACTGTCTCAACAGAAAAGATCATCAGTGTTCCTGAAGATTGACACCTGAGTTTGTCATCTGATCCCCACATCTATGCACACATATGTGCACGCGCACACACCCCTGCACATACGTGAACATGCACACACACATTAAAAATGATCTGATAAAGAAGAGTGGGTAGGAAGATGAGTTCTTCCATCTCAGCTTTTCCTGAATCCAGGCTTTTTCTTTCATGTGAGATATGGTCGTTGAACCCACTGGAAGAATGTTGGAGATCTTAAGGTGACCAAGCCTGGAGTCAAAGGTCAGCTGTTCTAACTTGGTCAGCCTGGAGATCCACATTCATCTGATAGCTAAAAGGAAGCAAAGGGTGGGACATTCTATTTTCCTACAGGAGAAAAGTACATAGCTCCTGAAGTGATGGAAGATCCCTTTGACCGATGAAGCAGAATTCCAGTAAGGAGCTCACCAAAGCATAACATCCTACTGCTCAGATCCTATCTGGAAGCCCCTCTCTGAGCCCCTGAGCCCAGTTCAAAATGGGATTCTCAGTTCTGTCTCTCACTTTGCAAGGACTCTGGTCTAAATAACCACCTTTGTAAATGTAATGTAGACTCTGTGCTCTTTTGTCCTGCCAGAAAAAGAATTCATCTCATTCTAGTTCCGGGAACAAACTAGGTAGATAGGATTCCTGAAAGATGATTGCATACGACAGTCCATACCACCTCTGCACAGAGATCTGCACTGCTGTGGGCCGGGCTCAGAAGGCCAGAAATGAGTGGACGAAGGAGAAGGAGAGTGTGGGGCTGGATCACCAGTGCCCTGCTTAGAGCCAAGTCACACGCCTCATCTGAAAGTAACAAGATTATCCATCAGGTGCTCTGATGCCCTGTCGCTAATATTCCCAGAGGTTAAAATTTTAATCTTGGCAGCCGGGCGTGGTGGCTCACGCCTTTAATACCAGAACTCGGGAGGCAGAGGTAGGAGGATCACCATGAGTTTGAGGCCACCCTGAGACTACATAGTGAATTCTCATTGTAGTCTGGGCTATAGTGTGAGACCCTAACCTCAAAAAACAAAAGACAAACAAAAAAAATTAAGCTTGGCTTTTTTTTCTTGTTAGGATTAAGGAATAGTAGAGAGGAGCTGGAGAGATGGCTTCCCAGTTAAGGCACTTACCTGCAAAGCACAAGGACTCATGTTTGACTCTCCAGATCCCACATAAGCCAGACGCACACAGTGATGCACAAGGTGGCACATGTGCACAAAATGGCACATGCATCTAGAATTTGATTGCTGTGGCTGGAAGCCCTGGCTTTCCAATTCTTTCTGTCTCTCTCACTCTCTCTCTCTGTTTGATTAAAAAAAAATAGTAGAGAGAATTTTGGCCAGGAAATAGACATACAGACACAAATCTACAGGCACACACAAAACTAAACTCATGTACATGTATGTATACATATATATATAACATATGCATACATTATCCATATGTGTTTAAGCCATAATGTTGGATTGTTTCTTGATTATGTTTTGCATAATTATTTATTTATTTTATTTTGAGAGAGAGAATGGGCACCCCAGGGCCTTTAGCCACTCCAGGCACATACACCATCTGTGTATCTGGCTTACATGGGTATTAGGAAATCGAACCCCAGTCCTTAGGCTTTGCAGGCAAGTGCCTTAACCGCTAAGCCATCTCTCTAGCCCCAGTGTTACCCTTTGTAACTGTGACGTGTGTTTGGTGATCTTCTACATTTACTTTGGCCCACTGATTCTTAGCAGTAAGTTTCTAATACTCTGTACTTAAAATTCCACCAGCGTGTTTTCTATCACAGAACTTGTTTGGGTCCAATACCCAATAGTGAATTCCAGGTAAGCCTGAGGTAGAGTGAGACCCTACCTTGAAACACACACACACACACACACACACACACACACACAGAGAGAGAGAGAGAGAGAGAGAGAGAGAGAGAGAGAGAGAGAGAAGGGCTGGAGAGATAGCTTAGTGGTTAAGGCACTTGCCTGCGAAGCCTAAGAACCCAGGTTCAATTCCCCAGTACCCACATAAGCCAGATGCACAAGGGGGCACATGTGTACAGAGTTCAATTGCAGTGGCTAGAGGACCTGGTTTGCCCATCTGTATCTACCTCTCTCTGTGAGTCTCTCAAATAAATAAAACAAAAAACCAGATGAAATTCCAATGGCCAAAGTTCCTCAAACCCCTAACATTCCTTGCAACCTTCTTCGCTGTGCACTTGAAGGTGATGCCCCTGAGCCAGCATTGTCAGCAATGTCTATTTAGAGGCAAGCCCCAGCCCAAGAAGTATTTGCCACAAATTGTTGCAGCCATGTGACATATGGCTTGACAGCCACTAAGGTCACACTACCATCAGACTCTCACTTCCTCCTCAGCTGTCTGCTCATTCCATGAGGTTTCCTCAATTTCAGCAATTCTGGCTGTGCAGAACTGTCTGCCTAGCCATTTGTCACAATGACAACCAAGACCGCTCTGATCTTTCACATCTCCACGCAGTGACCCAGGTCTTGGAAGGCTTCCCAAACTTTCTAAGTGAGATCTATCAAGAGCTCAGATGCAAGGCTCTTCCGGGCAGTGTAGGAGCTTGTGGGTTACAGTGACATCCAAGGGATTCGTTAACATGAGAGAGGAAAGAAGGCCAGGCAATTCTGATGAAGGCTGAGCCTTGTTTGAAATCCTCATAGGGAATCCTGGCAGACCTGGGAGGGAATGAGGGAGGGAGAGATTTGAGGTGCTGTTTTGCAAAACAGTTTGCTACAAGCATGGAAATGAAGCTGTCAGGAAAGAGAGCCATGCATTGCAAAGCTCTTTTGCAAACAAGCTGAGCTCTGGGGGATGGGAAGAGGGCATTGGGGAACCTTAACCAAATAACAGCACATCATAGGCAACTAGCCTCCTGAACTCTTGACTGCAGTGGGTGAAAGTATCTTAAATGTTTTAGTGAAGTGGGGAAGGAGGACCAGCTAAAGTCGAGAACTCCCTTTCTCTAGTCAGTGACTATCCGGAGACTCATTCTCTTAGATCTTTTCTCCTGCCCTGTCTTTCAGAACCAGGGGACCTTCCTTCAGCTTAATGATATTCCAGTAGATTTTGGCTCTGAGAGTCCGAAGCGGGTGTGTCAATCACATACAAACTCCCTGGAGATGCCTGAGAGGGCCTACCTCTATATCTGTTTTTTTTTTAAATATTTTATTATTTATTTATTTGAGAGAGAGAGATACAGAAATAGGCAGGTAGAGAGAGAGAGAGAGAATGGGTGTGCCAGGGCCTCCAGCCACTGCAAACGAACTCCAGATGCATGCACCCCCTTGTGCATCTGGCTTATGTGGGTCCTGGAGAATCAAGCCTCGAACCAGGGTCCTTAGGCTTCATAGGCAAGCGTTTAACCGCTAAGCCATCTCTCCAGCCCTATATCTGTTTTTAATTTGGATATGCCCTGTGTGAGTGGCATTCCGGGTGTCACCTCTAGCTGGCTCATATAGTGGCTTATGGGTTTTTTTTTTGACTGCCAGCACCCATAGACAACAGAGAGCCTCCACATACAGGGTATGAGGAACGGGTCACCTTGAATGCATAACCATATTTTGGGAGCAAAAGTTGTGCATAGAGATTTAAAGAATTCTAATTTTAGACCAAAAAAAGAAAAAAGGCTGGAGGGATGGCTTAGTGGTTAAGGCGTTTGCCTGCCAAGCCAAAAGACCCAGTTTTGATTCCCTAGTACCCTTGTTAACCAGATGCACAAGGGGGTGCACACATTTGGAATTTGTTTGCAGTGGCTGGAGGCCCTGGCTCGCCCATTCTCTCCCTCCCTCTCTCTTCTCTCTTTCTCTCTTTCCCTCTTTCTCTGTCAAATAAATAAATAAAAATAACATATTTTTTAAAAATACCAGTGCAGGGCTGGAGAGATGGCTTAGAGGTTAAGGCGCCTGCCTCCTAAGCCTAAGAATGCTGGTTCCAATCTCCAGGTCCCATGTTTGGTCAGATGCAAAAGGGGCGCGATGCCACACTTGACCACAAGGGGGCGCACGCATCTCGATTTCATTCGCAGCAGCTGAGAGACTGCTGGCACGCCTATCTCTATCTGTCTTCCTCTCCCTCTCTCTCTGTCTCTCTCAAAAAAAAAAAAAAATACCAGTGCAATGAAGGGAAGGCAGGGGTGCTTTTGGCCTCATTTACTTTTTTATCTACAAATTCCAGAGAAGATGTGAAAGTCCTTATACCAGTCTAAACTGAACAAGTCCAAAATATCTCCCCTGTATTATACACCTTGACCAGCTAATTTTCTACTAAAGGGTATATGATATGAAATTTGAAACCTAAAACACCAAATTACCCTCTCCATGCTCTGAGACTATATATAATCAAACCGGCTAGGAGGCTGCATATCTGTTTTTGAAATAACCCTACTTCTACACTAGCTTTCCCCTTCCACCTCTTTTTTAAACAAGGTTTCTCACTGAACCTGCTTGCCAGCAAGCCCTGGAAATTCTACTGTCTCCGGTCCCCCAGAACTGGGATTACAGGCATGCACCATGCTCCTGTTTCACGTGGGTGCTGGTTATCCAAACCGAGGTCATCATGTTTGCTTGGCAAACACTTTACTGGCTAAGCCATCTCCCTAGCCCCCTTCCCTTACCTCTTGTGATCAAAGAGAAAACTTTTCCCAAGGGAGGAGAGGCAGAGTAGAAATTCTGCTGCCCGTACTTCTTTGTGGGGGGGTGGGGAGGGGAGTCCCAGACACACTCTTTGTAATGACGACCAGGGTCCCTCCTGTGTTGTGGGAGTGGGGGTGCTAGGACGGAGAAGGATGATTTGAGTGAGGTTTGACAAGTATTAACTTGAGGCCACTTCTTTGAAGCACAGCAAGGATGGTGTAGCTGAGAACTACAGAGAGGTTGGCAAGGGGCAGGCTTGAAGGCTTGAGGGAACATGTTCCTACCCCAGAGCCTCCGAAAGGGTCACCAGGTAGGGCTGCCATGTTATACAACTCCAGCCCCATTCACCCTATGAACTGCACAATGCTGGTGTCCAGGATGTCCAGGTCCCTGGCCTGCTGCCTGAGGGGGATGCCTTATCACTTGGCCCCACTCTGCCTGCCTGCCCCAGCCTGATTCCATTCAAGCATAAAGCCAGCTGTGGGTAGAAGAGCAGATCCTAAGGATCGGGATGTGCCCAGTGTAGGAAGCAGTTTCTTCATAGTTTTGTCACATATTAAGCTTTTGACAGATGCTCCTACTCCTCAAAAGAGGCCAATGACCAGAGAAGAATTGAGTCATTTATTTATTTATTTATTTATTTATTTATTTATGTATTTATTTATTTATTTATTTTATGCAAGCCCAACAGACTGGACTATTTTTCTTTTCTTTTTTTTTTTGCAAGATAGACAGAGAGAGAGAGTGAGTGACACAGAGAGAGAATTGGCTTGCCAGGGCCTCCAGCTACTGTAACCAAACTCCAGAAGTGTATGCCAACTTGTGCGCATATACAACCTTGCGTGCTTGCATGACCTTGTGTGTCTGGCTTATGGGGACCTGGAGAGTCAAATCTGGGTCCTTAGGCTTTGCAGGCAAGCACCTTAACTGCTAAGCCATCTCACCAGCCCTTGAGTCTTTTTTTTTTTTTTTTTTTTTTTTTTTTCAAGGTAGGGTATCACTCTAGTCCAGGCTGACCTGGAATTCATTCTGTATTCTCAGGGTGGCCTTGAACTCCTACAGAGCTCCTTCTACCTCTGTCCCTCAAGTGCTAGGATTAAAGGCGTGTGCCACCATACCAGGCTCCATGAGTCTTTTTTAAACAGCCTTCTAAATTGTACTTCTTGACCTATGGATTTTCTACCAGACTTTCTTTCTCTGCTTATGATGCTTCACAACTTGGCCCAGGCCTGGGGATGTGACATTCGTGATCCAGAATAGGAGCAAAACAGACTTTTAAAATAGGTAGTCAACTAGGGATTGGCCCAGAGAACCACAGATGCCACTGTGCCCTGGCTGGTCTAGAACTTCAGCCTGATTCTGTCTCATCTAAAATGGCTGAAGGCAGCAGCAACTTCCTGCGTCTCCCTCGACTTCCTGAAGGTTTAGCCTTGTGGGCAGGACCTGCCTCAATCAGTGTTCCTCCACCATTAGCCAATGAGGGTCTTTCCTTCACGCTTGAACTTAGCAACAAGGCTCATCTAATTGGATGCTTAATGTATAAAAGAACTAGATTTAAACCTTCATGTGAGATTTTCCACATGGGAATGGGGGAACTTCTCTTGGTTTGGGTGCTTTTTTGTTTTGTTTTTGTTTCCTTTTCCTCAACTCTTCCTAAAATAAATCTCATAACTTACTTTTCTCTGAGTCTGTGGTTTTCAATTCTTTGATAAATTTGCTCAAGGACCCAAGGCTTCAGAATCACAAACCTGAGGAGTTCTAATCCCACCCAGAGCTCTAATCCCGCAACACCAGGTTGGTTGGCTCATTTGGTTTGCAGGTTGTCTCAGGTATCAAGTATGGATGGCTGTTCTAGAGACAATGCCGGAGAAGGGGGTACCAGCCCAGAGCAGAATGAACGTTGTATGCTTGGAGAAGACAGAGTTCAGGAGCTGGGGTGATCTGAAAACTTCTCTATGACTGATTTTGTTTTTCCTTCAGAGTGACAAATTAGATTCTCTACTGTTTCACAGGCTGTGTTCCTTTTATCTTTCCTTGGTTTTTCCCAGTATCTCCCATTATCCGCATAATGTTCCATCCTGCATGTCTTTTGTCTCTTGGGGAGTTCAGCTCAGGGGGACTAATGCTGTCTGTTTATGCTTTTTTATTTTTTATTTTATTTTATTTTGTTTTGTTTTTTCAAGGTAGGGTGACACTCTGGCACAGGCTGACCTGGAATTCACTATGCAGTCTCAGGGTGGCCTCGAACTCATGGCGATCCTCCTACCTCTGCCTCCCGAGTGCTGGGATTAAAGGTGTACACTACCATGCCCCATTGCTTATGCTTTTTATAAAGAAGTGGCATTCGGTGTCACCTCTAGCTGGCTCATATAGTGGCTTATGGGTTTTTTTTTTGACTGCCAGCACCCATAGACAACAGAGAGCCTCCACATACAGGGTATGAGGAACGGGTCACCTTGAATGCATAACCATATTTTGGGAGCAAAAGTTGTGCATAGAGATTTAAAGAATTCAAATTTTAGACCAAAAAAAAAAAAAAAAGGCTGGAGGGATGGCTTAGTGGTTAAGGTGTTTGCCTGCCAAGCCAAAGGACCCAGTTTTGATTCCCCAGTACCCTTGTTAACCAGATGCACAAGGAGGCGCACACATTTGGAGTTTGTTTGCAGTGGCTGGAGGCCCTGGCTCGCCCATTCTCTCCCTCCCTCTCTCTTCTCTCTTTCTCTCTTTCCCTCTTTCTCTGTCAAATAAATAAATAAAAATAACATATTTTTTAAAAATACCAGTGCAGGGCTGGAGAGATGGCTTAGAGGTTAAGGCGCCTGCCTCCTAAGCCTAAGAATGCTGGTTCCAATCTCCAGGTCCCATGTTTGGCCAGATGCAAAAGGGGCGCAATGCCGCACTTGACCACAAGGGGGCGCACACATCTCGATTTCATTCGCAGCAGCTGAGAGACTGCTGGCGCGCCTATCTCTATCTGTCTTCCTCTCCCTCTCTCTCTGTCTCTCTCCAAAAAAAAAAAAAACAACAGTGCAATGAAGGGAAGGCAGGGGTGCTTTTGGCCTCATTTACTTTTTTATCTACAAATTCCAGAGAAGATGTGAAAGTCCTTATACCAGTCTAAACTGAACAAGTCCAAAAGATCTCCCCTGTATTATACACCTTGACCAGCTAATTTTCTACTAAAGGGTATATGATATGAAATTTGAAACCTAAAACACCAAATTACCCTCTCCATGCTCTGAGACTATATATAATCAAACCGGCTAGGAGGCTGCATATCTGTTTTTGAAATAACCCTACTTCCTCACTAGCTTTCCCCTTCCACCTCTTTTTAAAGCAAGGTTTCTCACTGAACCTGCTTGCCAGCAAGCCCTAGAAATTCTACTGTCTCCGGTCCCCCAGAACTGGGATTACAGGCATGCACCATGCTCCTGTTTCACATGGGTGCTGGTTATCCAAACCGAGGTCATCATGTTTGCTTGGCGAACACTTTACTGGCTAAGCCATCTCCCTAGCCCCCTTCCCTTACCTCTTGTGATCAAAGAGAAAACTTTTCCCAAGGGAGGAGAGGCAGAGTAGAAATTCTGCTGCCCGTACTTCTTTGTGGGGGGGGTGGGGAGGGGAGTCCCAGACACACGCTTTGTAATGACGACCAGGGTCCCTCCTGTGTTGTGGGAGTGGGGGTGCTAGGACAGAGAAGGATGATTTGAGTGAGGTTTGACAAGTATTAACTTGAGGCCACTTCTTTGAAGCACAGCAAGGATGGTGTAGCTGAGAACTACAGAGAGGTTGGCAAGGGGCAGGCTTGAAGGCTTGAGGGAACATGTTCCTACCCCAGAGCCTCCGAAAGGGTCACCAGGTAGGGCTGCCATGTTATACAACTCCAGCCCCATTCACCCTATGAACTGCACAATGCTGGTGTCCAGGGTGTCCAGGTCCCTGGCCTGCTGCCTGAGGGGGATGCCTTATCACTTGGCCCCACTCTGCCCGCCTGCCCCAGCCTGATTCCATTCAAGCATAAAGCCAGCTGTGGGTAGGAGAGTAGATCCTAAGGGTCGGGATGTGCCCAGTGTAGGAAGCAGTTTCTTCATAGTTTTGTCACATATTAAGCTTTTGACAGGTTCTCCTACTCCTCAAAAGAGGCCAATGACCAGAGAAGAATTGAGTCATTTATTTATTTATGTATTTATTTATGTATTTATTTATGTATTTATTTATTTATTTATTTCGAGGCAAGCCCAACAGACTGGACTATTTTTCTTTTTTTTTTTTTTTTTTTGCAAGATAGACAGAGAGAGAGAGAGAGTGAGTGACACAGAGAGAGAATTGGCTTGCCAGGGCCTCCAGCTACTGTAACCAAACTCCAGAAGTGTATGCCAACTTGTGCGCATATACAACCTTGCGTGCTTGCATGACCTTGTGTGTCTGGCTTATGTGGGACCTGGAGAGTCAAATCTGGGTCCTTAGGCTTTGCAGGCAAGCACCTTAACTGCTAAGCCATCTCACCAGCCCTTGAGTCTTTTTTTTTTTTTTTTTTTTTTTTTTTTGGTTTTTTTTCAAGGTAGGGTATCACTCTAGTCCAGGCTGACCTGGAATTCATTCTGTATTCTCAGGGTGGCCTTGAACTCACAGAGCTCCTTCTACCTCTGTCCCTCAAGTGCTAGGATTAAAGGCGTGTGCCACCATACCAGGCTCCATGAGTCTTTTTTAAACAGCCTTCTAAATTGTACTTCTTGACCTATGGATTTTCTACCAGACTTTCTTTCTCTGCTTATGATGCTTCACAACTTGGCCCAGGCCTGGGGATGTGACATTCGAGTGATCCAGAATAGGAGCAAAACAGACTTTTAAAATAGGTAGTTAACTAGGGATTGGCCCAGAGAACCACAGATGCCACTGTGCCCTGGCTGGTCTAGAACTTCAGCCTGATTCTGTCTCATCTAAAATGGCTGAAGGCAGCAGCAACTTCCTGCGTCTCCCTCGACTTCCTGAAGGTTTAGCCTTTTGGGTAGGCCCTGCCTCAATCAGTGTTCCTCCACCATTAGCCAATGAGGGTCTTTCCTTCACGCTTGAACTTAGCAACAAGGCTCATCCTAATTGGATGCTTAATGTATAAAAGGACTAGATCTAAGCCTTCATGTGAGATTTTCCATTTCCTTTTCCCATTCCCAGCCTGGTTGGGAATGGGGGAACTTCTCTTGGTTTGGGTGCTTTTTTGTTTTGTTTTTCTTTCCTTTTCCTCAACTCTTCCTAAAATAAATCTCATAACTTACTTTTCTCTGAGTCTGTGGTTTTCAATTCTTTGATAAATTTCCTCAAGGACCCAAGGCTTCAGAATCACAAGCCTGAGGAGTTCTAATCCCACCCAGAGCTCTAATCCCGCAACACCAGGTTGGTTGGCTCATTTGGTTTGCAGGTTGTCTCAGGTATCAAGTATGGATGGCTGTTCTAGAGACAGTGCCGGAGAAGGGGGTACCAGCCCAGAGCAGAATGAAAGTTGTATACTTGCAGAAGACAGAGTTCAGGAGCTGGGGTGATCTGAAAACTTCTCTATGACTGATTTTGTTTTTCCTTCAGAGTGACAAATTAGATTCTCTACTGTTTCACAGGCTGTGTTCCTTTTATCTTTCCTTGGTTTTTCCCAGTATCTCCCATTATCCGCATAATGTTCCATCCTGCATGTCTTTTGTCTCTTGGGGAGTTCAGCTCAGGGGGACTAATGCTGTCTGTTTATGCTTTTTTATTTTTTTATTTTATTTTATTTTGTTTTGTTTTTTCAAGGTAGGGTGACACTCTGGCACAGGCTGACCTGGAATTCACTATGCAGTCTCAGGGTGGCCTCGAACTCATGGCGATCCTCCTACCTCTGCCTCCCGAGTGCTGGGATTAAAGGTGTACACTACCATGCCCTATTGCTTATGCTTTTTTATAAAGAAAATATTTATTTATATGTTTGCAACCAGAGAGAGAGAGACAACAGAAAGAGAATGAGCATACCAGGGCCTCTTAGCCACTGCAAACAAACTCCAGATGCATGCGCCACTTTGCACATCTGCCTTTACCTGGGTACTGGGAAATCAAAATCAGGCCATTAGGCTTTGCAGCCAAGCGCCTTAACTGCTGAGCCATTCCTCCTGCCTCCCCCCCTTGATCCTTAACTTTGCTTCATTAGGGAACTCTCGCTGCTCCCTGCCATCAAATTGTACAAGAGCAGAAGGTGACTGGCTTAGTGTCGACATAGACAAGATCCTGGATTTTATAGAAGGCCACTTAGCAGTCTAAAGTGTTTAAGGTTCGGGAGTGACCACGACCACGCAAACCACTCTGAGGCAAAGATGAAAGCTTTTATTCGAGAAAAGCACAAGCTGCCAGGGCTGGCTCACAAGAGAGGAGCACAGCCCACCTGAGTTCCTCAGATAGTGGGCTTTATAGAGTCAGTGGGGGAAGGTAAGGACAGGAAGAGCTGACAAGAAAGGTTCCTTTAGGGGAGATATAAGATAGCCAGAATGTGACATCAGAACAGCCACTGGGTGATTTACAAAGTAAGGGGGCAGGAAACCATGACCTGGGGGCATTGCAGGCAAGGAGGGGATAATGGCTGGATGGGTTTCTGAAGGAATGTGGATAATCCACTTCCTTATGTCTCTGCCATCATCCTGCTGTCCTTGGTGACTCCATATTGGGACCTGTCAGACCTAACATTTAGCAAGGCTTGGAGAGTTTTCCCCTAGAAGATAACTGTGGGCTGCCAGTACTTGATGATTCCCTCCAACATATAGAACTAAGTGTGGAGAGAGAGACTGTGAAATTTTATACTCTTCAGCAAAAATTCCAAATGGCCCCTCCAGGATGTTGAGGTATCTTGGGAGCCCCCTGTTAGCATGGCCCCTATTGCATGTGTGGCAACAGTAGTCTGCATGGTACTAGCCTGAAAGCACTAGCAGCAGCTATTATCTGCCTGCCATTCTTGCTACAAAAAAAAAAAAAAAAAGAAGAAGAAGAAAAAAGAAAGAAAGAAAAGAAAAGAAAAGAAAAGAAAAGAAAAGAAAAGAAAAGAAAAAAAGGAAAGGAAAGGAAAACTAAACCTTTGCTCAAGGCTGTGAATACTAAGATTTGCTAGAGGGCGTGGTGAGAGCTGCATTACTTAAATCCTTTCAAACTTGCCTGAATGAAGCACTTCACTCAGAGAGAGAGAGAGAATAGACTGGCGCTGACCCTGCAGGGCATCCATAAGATGACCTCAGAGCTTTTTTGCCTCCTGTGTCTGATTTCTATGAAGGAGAAAGACTGGAGCTGGACCCATGAAACAAAGAAGTAAGTTCATACCCCCTCCTGCCCAAGCCCTTTCATCTTCAGTGGAGTCCTGATTCCAGATCATTTCCACCAGAGACATTTTACAAGCATCTACATGTAATGTCACCCTAAAATATTATAAGATCATCCTTTCACTTTAAAGACAGAATTCATTTCAAAGAGCCTTTTGTGTTTCCATTTGTTCCTCCATAATTACTACCTATGTCATCAGGAACGGACTCTGAATAATTCTCCCAGTTCCCTCCGGTGCCTCAAAATGCCCTCCCTTCCACCTTACAGCAGTCAGATAGAGTGCAATGTTTCCTTGAATGGCTCTGGCAGTCTCTGTTAGGAAGTAAAGGTTGCCTGCTCTTTGGGACCCACATAATTACATGTCAGCCAGAATCCAGGAAAGTAAGAGTAGAAGTAAACAGGCACCTTGTGCAAGAGAAGTGGCTTTGCTTTCTTTTCTTCTTTCATTCATTCTTTCTTCAGGAAGCAGATAAGAAGGTATTATTTATTGAGAAGGAAGTATGTGCATTAGCTACCATGGTAACTTGTTACTATTGGCACTGTCCAGGCCAATTAAGTCCCTTTCATAATGCTCATGTTCTTTCTCCGGCTCAAGAAAGCCACTCAAGTCAGAGACAGATAAGTATCTTACAAGCACTAAGCGTCAGGCTCCGCGTGTCCCTCCATTGACTTTCCTGGAAATCTTACTGTACATAGTGCACTTGCGTTTCCTCCCAAGTCTGCAAGGACCCTGGGTCCAAGGCTGTGCCTGACGCTAGCTCTGGGCAGGGAGACACCTTCCTTTACAGGGATCAGCCTGGCTTCTAGACCTTTCTGCCCTTGCCCAGTGTGCTCTGCAGTCGGATTCAAGTCGTCCCATGCTTGGTTCTCCAAAGCCCTTTCCCAGGCTCTTTACTCACACCCTTGCTGCCAGCTGTCATATCTCTTTGGGGCTAAAACCTGTTTGCCTGCGTTATCTATTCATTTATCCATCCACCCATTCATGAGTCCACCCATCTACCTAGCCACCCACCACCTTACACACCAGGTGCTGTCTTTTGTTCAGGGTTACTGTCTGTAAAGAACTCAGAGTTTAATGAATAAGAGAGAAAAAAAAAAATCAAACAAGACCAGGGGTTTTATATATGAACATATAAAATTGACATGACATGAATGATTCACAATAAAACCTTTAATTCCCAATCCTGCTGTGAAGATCCCTCCTCCCCACTAAGTCAAGAAATAATTAGGGGTAACTACATATTCATGTCTTATATGTCTAGGTTGGGGTGAACAGATATTTCCTGGGCATGGGTACTCTGCTTGAAGCAGTGAGTGTGAAGTCACTCTAAAGGAACCCTGTAGGAGTACACTGTAGTCCTGACACACTAGCAAACAAAGGCACTTTCAGTATTTTTAAAATACCTTTTAATATTTTATTTATTTATTTGAAATCACAGAGAAATAGATAGAGAGAGAATGGGTGCAACAGGGTCTGTAGCCACTGCAAACAAATTCCAGATACATGCACCATTCTGTGCATCTGGATTTACATGGGTACTGGGAAATTGAAAACGGGTCTTTAGGCTTAGGCTTTGAAGGCCATCTCTCCAGCCCTTAAAATATGTCTTAATCTTCTTATTTTTATTTATCTATTTGCAAAGAGAGAGAGGGAGGAAAAGGAGGGAGAAAGGGAGAGTGAAGATGGGCACACCAGGGCCTACAGCCAGTGCAAACAAACTCCAGCCTACACTTTTTAAAAAAATATATTTTTATTTATTTATTTGACAGAAAGAGGGGGGGAGAGAGAGAGAGAGAATAGGTGTGCCAGGGCCTCCAGCCACTGCAAATGAACTCCAGACACATGTGCTCCCTTATGCATCTGGCTAAAGTGGGTCCTGGGGAATCGAACCTGGGTCCTTTGGCTTTGCAGGCAAATGCCTTAACCACTAAGCCATCCCTCCAGCCCTCCAGCCCATACTTTCATTCTTTTCAAATCTCATGTATGCAGTGGTGGGTTCACCTTGCTATATTACTGCAGTATTTATGTGTCCTCATCCATAACTGCCCATCAATCTCAGTACTCACTGTACCCCCCAGCCACTTCTTCATAGGTGACACGAAGCACAAGTGAAACACAAAGAGTTGATTCCACTGGCTCTTTGTGCAGGCCCAAGCCCCTTCACACTTGCAGTCTATCAGCACATGGGTGTTGGCCGTGACACAAGGTAATGGGAAGGAAACAAAAAAACAACGTCAGATTAAAAATGTCTACACAGGAGGGAGTGGCTTCGTGCTATTAGCTGACAGCACAGAGGAAACACACTACGAGAGGGTTGCAGTGCATAAAGGTTTCTATGTGTTCAGTGCTTGAGGACTCATCGCTCTGGGACAACTGGATGTTACTTGCCAGAGGATTTCTGAGTGTACACAGATTGGAAATGACTTCAGTGAATAATCGTGTTAATACAAAGACGTACTTCCTGGAACAGCTGAAAAGGAAGAAGGCTTAAGTTTTCATATACAATCAAGCAAATATATTAGGACTGGGATTTTAAGAGCATTTCCTGGGGCCAAGGCAATATGGCTTAGTGGATGAGGTGCTTGTCAAGTAAGCATGCTGACCTAAGTTTGAGTCTCCAGCACCCATGTAAAAGCAAGGTGTGGCAGTGAGTCCTAGAGTCCCTAGGCTGGGAAGGCAGAGACAGGAGGCCTTGGATCTCCTCTCCTCTCCTCTCCTCTCCTCTCCTCTCCTCTCCTCTCCTCTCCTCTCCTCTCCTCTCCTCTCTCTCTCCTCTCCTCTCTTCTCCTCTTCCTCCCCTCTCCTCTCCTCCCATCCCCTCCTTTCCCCTCTTCTCTCCTTTCTTCTACCACCGCTTCCTCAAAGCCGCAATGGGTTCTGAGTAACATTTCTTGTGAAGAAAGTGTTCCATGAATTAGAAAGAAGGTTGACTCATTATACCTGCTTCTTATGAGGTCTATAGTGACCGTGATCTGGGGATATACTATGGCATTATGGGGATGCTTAGGGAAGAGTACTTACCCCAGTCTTCTGGGGTGACATGGCTCAGCAAAGGAATTCCATAAAGTTGGTGCTGAGTAAGTGGAAGGTAGGGTGGGCTGATTTTTTTTTTTTTCTCTTCCAAGCAGAGGCAGCAGCATGTGAAAAGCCCCAGGAACAGGCAAGGAAAATTTAGCTCCTTCAGGAAAGCTGTGAATCATTCAATATAGCTGGAGAGTTGGGTACCAGATAATCAGCCTGAACAGTTGAGCTTAGGTCAAACAGGTCCACTCCCCTTTGCCACTTTCTAGTCCTTCAAGCAATGCTATGGATCTGGGTGGTGCCTCCCAAACCCTTGAACTTTAAACCTAGTCTGTGAGGCACTGCCGAACTTTAATCCCTAGTGCTTCCCAGAGCATGCTTTGTTTCATGCACAGCCAGGCCTGAGGGGCTGGACATTGGATTGGGCAGCTCACCTGAGGTTTCTTCACTGAAAGCTGCTCGCTTATTCCTCAGCTTTCCAGAGTCTCGAGCCACAGTGTCTCCAAATCAAGTGCTGAACTCCTACCAGAACTGGAGATGCCAGAAATGTCTTCTCCTTGCACGCTGCTGAGTACCATGGACGACCGCCACCAGGGGAACTTTGACTCATCAGAATCACAGAGTTCTGTTCAAGCTCTTATTATTATTATTATTTAAATTTTTATTTTATTTATTTACTTGAGAGAGAGAGGGAGGAAGGGAGAGAGAGAGAACTGGCTACGCCAGGGCCTTCAGCCACTGCAAACAAATTCCAGACAAATGCACCATTTTATCTGGCTTATGTGGGTCCTGGGGAATTGAACCTGGATCCTTTGGCTTTGCAACAAGTGCCTTAACTGCTAAGCCATCCCTCCAGTCTCCCCCACTACCTTTTTTTTTTTTTTTTTTTTTTTTTTTTTGAGGTGGGGTCTCACTCTGGCCCAGGCTGACCTAGACTTAACTATGTAGTCTCAGGGTGGCCTTGAAATCACAGTGATCCTCCTACCTCTGCCTCCCGAGTGCTGGGATTAAAGGCGTGCACCACCATGCCCGGCAACCACTACCTTTTTTTAAATGCATGGTCTCACTGGAACTCATGCTACAGCCTGAGGGTGCTGGAACTAAAGGCATAAGTCATGTTCAGGGTCTTTATGGAGTCACCCTTTCTGAGGGAGAAACCATCAAGGCCTATACTGCTTATAATGGTTTTCCAATTGTCAATTGTGACAAAGCAAGTTTGTGTACAGGAAAAAAACCACTTCCCTTCTCTCTTAGAGGGCCTAAAAAACAAAAATTTGATCTTAGATAAGAAGCCATAAATAATTACATAAACAATTACTCAGCCTTTGCCTTTTCTTCTTTTAATCTTATAGTGATACTTTACAATGGCATCAATACTATGACTTTCCTTCAGTTTTCATACTGAATAAAAATAGGAAGAAAACTTAAATACTGTGTTTTGTTTTCAAGACTTTGATTCATTGTGAGAAGACACCGTTACTAATTCATGCTAGCTTCTGACTTGCTAACAATGCATCAATAGGCAACCGATGGCAAATCCTTCCTCCCAAGCAGAGATTAGAACCAATTTATAGGACGTCACTGGGGACATAAATTTCCCACCACCACTAAGTATGTGGACAGAAACATGCTTTCAGTTGTGAACAAGTAGCCTTAGTTTTGAATGTTTAAATGTTAACTTCTCCCCAGCCATATTAGTGCACTGTTACATTTTCTGGATTAAAAAGTGATGGCCACTCTGTGCACGTTAACCTGGTTTATCCTATCTGGCTTTTTCCATGGGAAGTTGGGAATAGAAATATGACCCATAAATTTGAGCAATAAATATCTGCTGTGTACATAGTGGTAAATTTAGATAACTGGTGCTTAGAAATATTCTGGAGAAAAAAGCGGGTGTCATTTTACCATGGAGAATAAGATTATTATTAACACGAGACAAGAATTTTCTGAATTTGAAGTGACTCAAAAAAGTTGATATATTATGGCCAGTGTCCCCTTGCCAAAAAAAAAAAAAAAAAAGTTGATTTAGCCCGGTGGGGTGGTGCACGCCTTTAATCCCAGCATTGGGAGGGAGGCAACAGGAAGAGGATCACTGTGAGTTTGAGGCCAGCCTGGGACTATAAAGTGTGTTCCAGGTCAGCCTGGACTAGAGTGAGACCCTACCTCAAAAAAAAAAAAAAAAAGAAAAAAAGAGCAGATTTAATATTTAGCATCGGTTTTATATATTATATAATTTGTAGTATTTTATAACCAAAGCAAATTACATGCTTGGAACTTGAATGTTATGATTCTGTAAAATATGCTATATGTAGTAAAGCTTATTTTACAACAATTATCAAGGTGGTATCTTCATTAAATGCTGGAGAGCAGTTTTGAAATTGTGCCTTTTGTTCAGCTAGGCTTATTTGCCTCGTAGTAGTAAACCTGATAGGATAAACACTGTCTCTCTCTATACCTCTAAGTGCCTCTAGGATGCTTTTGTCATTCCTTAATTCCCTCATTTATTACTCCTCCATTCTACCTAACATTTGCTGAGCACCTGCAATGGCCTAAGCCACTCTGTTATGAATGAGGAATCCAAGATGAATAGGACAGGACTTTGCTCTCCAGAAGAAAGACAACCAGTCAATTGAATGTCTGATGTGCTCTGAAATAAATATGATCATTGTGTGGAGGAAGAACAAGGGAGCAAGGAGTTCATTCTGGATGGGCAGGAGCCTGATTTACTAGGTCCTTCTACAATGCAAGATGAGAAGGTGTCATGAAAAAGCCATACAGTGGGAGTCCAAAGACTTTCATTGACAACTTTTGCAGATAATTCCTAGGTTTCTAACTCTGGGCAATTCACTCTATCTCCTTAAGTTTTCTCATCTACAAAATAGAAGAAATAATAATAATAATACCTGGTCAGCCATCTCACACAATAAAGGAAAATCATTTGAACCCCCCCCTTCTCTCTCTCTCACAACTGTGTCCCTCTCCATGTATTGTAGCTATTGTTCATGACTTCATAATGGAAGAAGAGATAAAGAATCAATAACTGATAAAGAACTCAGAAGAGATGGATAGGAAAGAAAACACAATACAAAATTGGATACCAACGATAACATGTGAGGGACAGTTAATGTCTATTGCCAACCTGATTGGATCAGGAATCAAAGAAGAGACATGCCTCTTAGGAGGGGGTTTCTGGGAAGGATTAACTGATGAGGGAAGACCCTCGCCTGGAGTGGGCAGTCCTGCTGGTGGCAGCCTACATATATGAGAAGTTCATGGGAGAAAGCAGAGCTTGCTTTGCCCACCTTCACGTTTTGCTCGTGTGTGCTACTCTGTTGCTGCTGCCCTTTGCAGATACTGGAACCCAGCTTCTTCAGCATCCCAGTGTGGATTGAAGCCAGAGGCTCTCCATGAATCCTTTAGATCCTCAGCTCCACACTGGGACTGCTGAGGCCTCCAGCCTCATGCACTGAACAGCTATCAGGTTCTCAACATGTCCAACCTATAGACAGCCGTCGTTGGACTACCCAACCCTTATCATCTAAGCCTATCTAATAAATAAGATATATTTCCTTCTATCAGTGCTGTTCCTTTAGAGAACCCTGATGAATGCAATGTGCATCAAACACAGGAAAGGCTCCTGGTGTTTCCTATCTTTACTATGAACTGAACAAGAAGAAATGGGTTTAAACCCTGGGAAAATGGGCTGGAGATATGGCTTAGTGGTTAAGGTGCTTGCCTGCAAAGCCAAAGGGCCCAGGTTCAATTCCCCAGGACCCACATAAGCCAGATGCATAAGGCAGCACATGTGACTGGGTTTGTTTGCAGTGCCCATTCTCTCTCTGTCTTATTCTCTGCTTCTTCATTTTTTTCCCTCTCTCTATCAAATAAATAAAATAAAAAAATAAACACTGGGACAAGGAATTAGGATTAAGAATGAAGATTTTTTTTTTCTCTTCTAGAAAACTGTTAATACATTAGCATGACCAGTAGACGAAGGCTCTGGCTCTCCTCCTCTGGGAGTGGTTAAAAGCAGGCAGAACAGAGCTATGTGATTCAGGACCAATTTTTAGGAATGCACAGATGATATTTGGCACGACTTGAAATCATTCCTTTAGGAGAGAATCAGAATCCCAAGGGTGACATCAGAGCTCCACTCACCTTCCTGGAGGCAATAGATGAAAAAGATGCCTTCTAGTCTTCAAGCTTCCAGCATTCTTTGTTCCTTTGTAACTTTGGATAGTTTAGGGCATACCTATATAGGTTAAGGACCAAGGAAGTAATTTGCTTTAGGACCACCAAACATGCAACTGTTTTCTCTTAAGCGCTTGAGCTGAGGGCCACTCTTGGTGTGATCCCACAATTCCATTCCAGTGCCATGTAGAGTTAGTTGTACAGGTGCAGTGGACACAGAACTCGTACTTATAAGTTAAAGTCTTTTCTTCAGTGGGGTGTGGTGTAGGGATTTCTGGTATGTCTGGCAGAAGGAAACCAGAAACACTGGGACCTAAAGGAAATAGTTCAGTTGTTATTTTCCAGATTTGACAAAGTGAAACCAGACACTTCAAAAGGACCAGAGAGAAGGCGGGGAATGGTCTGCACAAGTGACCCAACCTTATGGTGTTGTCCTGGAATGTTCTTGAACAGACACCATGATTAAACATGGTTTCCATCTCTGAGACTGATGACAGCCTGCAAATGGGCAGAGGCTCACGATCTGCCTCAGAGTTAGTTCTGCCACTGCTGCCACCTCTGCCCTTGTTTGACTGTGGGAAAATGAATTTGGGCCCAGAGGATGCATTCAGGTACCTTTTGCTTTCCAGAGTGAAATCTGGGTCAGACCCAGAATGGACACTTCTCTCAGACTTATGGTGTCTAATGACACCATAGCTTGGAGCATGTGCTGTGTTTCCACCCTTCACCACTGGAGAGGCTGCCTCTGTATGTGTGTAGCCAGCAGGGAACATGGCAGGCAGAAGAGGGCGTTTCTGTTGTAACTCTATTTTTAGTGGCTCATAAACTCAGTATTCCTTGGCCCGAAGCTGCACTTGCTTAATATCAGCCCAAGGAGAAATTACTTTGGAAAGTTTGAGCAGAATCCTCTCCATGGCTGCTTGGGTTGGATAAGAGAGACAGAAATAAGTGGACTTTTGGAAAAACAGGTCTATAGCATTGAGCCAGTGTGGAACTGGCTGTTGGAATTCTACCTGGGGCGTTTCCTTCCAGGATCCTGTTAGAGGAAGATCTGCTGGATGAAATGTTCAGAATAGCTTTTATTAGGCTATTTCTAGTGCTGGGGGTGGCACATCTTCCCCAAGGTGAAGGCTGATGGCAGAGCTGTCAGCAGGCTTCACCCTGGGAAGAAAAGAGAAAGAATGGGAAGACCATAGGCTAGTCAGAACTTTGCCTCTTTCTGATTGTGTGGCCTCAGACACATCCACTTCCTTCTCTGGGGTTCGGCTGCCTTCTCCATCAAATGAAGTTCAAGTTCTGATGTGGGGTAAGGACATATAAATATATTTTTAAAATAAAATTAAAGTACTGAGGGCTGGAGAAATAGCTTAGTGGTTAAGGCGCTTGCCTGCAATGCCTAAAGACCAGGGTTCAATTCCCTAGTACCCATGTAAAGCCAGATGCACAAGGTGGTGTATGTATCTGGAGTTCATTTGCAATGGCTAGAGGCCCTGGCACGCCCATTCTCTCTCAGTCTCTCTCTCTCTCTCTCTCACAAATAAATAAATAAATGAAATGTTTAAAAAAACAGGAATTACATTAAAAACCGAAAGTATTGAATAATCAGGAGAAATTATGCTCAAGCTGTATAGACAATGCTGGCATGAAATCATTGAGCCAAAGCAGTCTTTTCCAAAAGCCCATATATGGGAGAAGAGAAAAGCAGGCTCTGGAGTTCAAATACAAGTAGAAGTTATTTGTGGAGGTGTAGGAGAGCGCTAAACAAAACTGATAACTTTTATTCATGTCGTTTCCCAGAAGCTATTTGCCTATCAAAGACGAGGAAAACCAAGTCAACTCTTGCTTCCATAAATGTAAAAAAAAAAAAAAAAAAAAAATAGAAAAGAAAAAAGAATTTGCTTATTCATCTATTTATTTCTTCAACTAATATTTATCAAGTTCCCATAGATTTCAACTTTTCCACTCGTGTTGGAAAGGGAGAGGGCTGGGGAAAAGAAGAGGTAAGGGAAGAACACTGGTGAGCTGTCTTTTCACAGAAGGTGGCTCTGGGCTAGGAGAACATACTGAACTTGAAAATAGCATCTTCCAGGAAGGACCCTAGGGCACTGCTGAGCCAACAGAGCCACAAGATGCCCGGATTACACATCAGCGCTTTCCGTGTGCTCCCAGGTTTCAGGAGCCAATCCTCTCTCTCGCCCCACTCACCAAGATGCTGAGGCTCTGTCCTGAGCCAGTTGGCAGCGGGCTATCCTACCTACACCAACCTTCTTGCCTCCTTGCTCTGTCCTCCATTCCCATGGGAAGCTGCGAGTTCCCACATGTCCTCAGCCAGGAAGGTCAGCGTGGACACATCTGTGTTTGGAAGGGGTGTGGCTGATAAGAAGCAGCTGCAGGATCCCACATGGCCCAGAGTTCCACATCCTCTTCCATATCAAGCTACTGCAGGAAACCCACAGAGCCATCTCACGAGCTTGCTCAGAGCCAGCTTTGAAGGAGGAGAAAAGGGCAGGGAGAAGGACAGAGTTCCTTGTCAGCCAGGCTCCACAGACCTGGTGTTGGGAGCACTGCTGTTAAAAGCAGTAGAGGGGCTGGAGAGATGGCTTAGCAGTTAAGCGCTTGCCTGTGAAGCCTAAAGACTCCAGTTGGAGGCTTGACTCCCCAGTACCCATGTAAGCCAGATGCACAGGTGGCGCATGCATCTGGAGTTCGTTTGCAGTGGCTAGAGGCCCTGGTGTGCCCATTCCCTCTTTCTCTCTGCCTCTTTCTCTCTCTGTCTCTCTTAAATAAATAAATAAAAATAAATACAGTTTTTAAAAAAGCAGTAGAGGAGTGGCACAAACTTTTGCTGCTGCTTTGGCTTAACCTCAAGAGAAAGGAATGCCTATTTCTCTCTCTTCATGTGTGTGTGTGTGTGTGTGTGTGTGTGTGTGTGTGTGTGTGTATGTATCCAGTTGCCCCTAAGGACAGCTCTGCCTGGCCCTTCTTGTGCTTTTCCTCTGGGAGTAGCAAATGACCCTTTATTGCTTAAACCAGTGGCCCTCAACTTGGTGGCCCATTAGAATCTGATACTGGGAACTCCTCATGTATAAACTTTGATTGGATCCATCTAGGATAGGATTTGGACCCAGGTCAGCTTTAAAGGTCCCCAGGTGATTCTAATACCTCTGCGAGAGAGGCAGTTGGGCCTCTGTCAGAAGCCACTGAGGAGGTCCCCAATGGGTTCTCAGGAACCACTCACATGGGAGGAAAGGCAGACTGAGCCAGAGGGCTAAGGACAGCACCTAAAGCAGGGCTAAAATGGGACAGTGCTTCAGCTTTAGCGACCTCTCTGCTCCCTATACTCTGCCATAAGATGGTAATCTCTGAATTGTGTGTAGCGAGTGCTCTGTCTTGTTCTGGTTTTTAATGGTTGCCAAGGACTTAGTTCTTGCTCCACACTGTTCCTCAAGGGCAGGGCTGGTATCAGATGCCTCTTTCATTTCTTCCAAAGCACTGGCCACTGGGCGTGATCTGCTGGCATCCCTACGTACAAGTGACTGATGGGTTCCAAGCATGTGCCATAGTGGGTTGGCCTTGTCTTTTAGACCTGTGTCTTTCTTCCTTCCTCCCTGAGTGTCAGGAATCCCTAAGGCAGCTCACTGATTTCTCAGCATGTGCTTTGGAGGAGGTGTGGGCGGGGGAAGGCGTGGAATCCACCAAATGCTTATTTTGTAGTTCAGACCCACTTCTTAGTGGAACATGCCGGGAGTGGGGATCAAGGAGTGAACTCTCTTGCCACTTCAAGTTTAACAGCTTATTCTCTTGAAATAGAAATAGCTGCTAGCATTTTTTCTCTCTCTCTCTCAAGTTCAGGCCCTTTTCTCAGAAATCCAGTTGCCTGTGGAAAACTGACACTCCCTCACAAGTCCTTCACAGCTGTCAGCCCCAGAGCCATAGTAATTACCCTCAGCCTTCTTGTTGAATTCCAGTGCTAGTCCTGCCAGAGGCTGGGAACAGATGCGCTAGGAGTTGGCGGAGTCTCAGGAGCTCTCTGGGTGGTATCTGCTTCCCGGTCCTCAGGAGGACATGCCTGGGGCCGCTTCCAGGCGGACCTTCAGCAACATGTGTGTGAGGCATCCTTGGAAGTGGGTGTAGAGGTCCGGGTCCAGTCACAGGATGGCTCTCTCTGGGCTCAAAGAACCTTCAGTATAAAAGGGGGTCCTATAGACATGTTCCTTACCAAGGTGGGGGGGGGTGTACCTGAAAGGTCGTTAACATACAAGAAATCCTTCACAAATGTAAAGGCATTCATTCTTCTTTGTGCATTTCGTCTGGGGGAGAGCGACAAGACTTGGAAGAAGCTGACCCTCTGTCAGTAATCCAGAGCTTGGCTGTGATCTTTGAGATCTTATTTTGCCATGATGTGTAACCTGGGACAACTCAGTCAACTTGTCTGGGCCTCATGGCTGGATAGCTACAGTCCATTCTAGCAACATCTGTACAGTTTACTAAATTCTTCATTAATGAAGGCCAGTAAGCGTCCACTAACACTATGTGGGAAACTAATTACAATTTTTGGAAAGCCTGGCAAGGGGGGGGTGATTTCCAAGTGACTTGAATCTTCAAGGATGTCAATTCTTTTGTTTGATGGAGATTTGGCAGATAGAAAGGGCTAACTGGGAAGAAATTGTTGCCTCCTACCTGCAGGCTTGGTATATGAAATGGCTTTCTTTGGCATAGTGAGATGGAGAGTTCCTTTTCAAGCTCCTTTGAGGATTTCTGTTGGGCTCTGTTTCTCTCTGCCTCTAGCTTCCCCCAGGCTCAGTGTAATCCAAAGGTAGTTTCTCCCAGCACACCTGGAAAAGACAAGGGTGTAGAGACAGGTGTTGGCCAACCCAGCCATCAGCTGTTTACAGCACTCACTAAAAGGGCAGTGGGTAAGTAAGGAGCAGGGCATGTCTGCCCAGAGTTCCCCTCCCAGGCCACGCTAGAGAAGTGGAATCTAGCCAGCTCTTCCCAGCTGCCTCTGAAATTGGATGCCCCAATGATTGATTTTGCCATCTGACTCCAAAGGACTCACATGCCAAGGGTAATAGGGACATTTCTCAAGAGTGTGATAATCCATACTTCCTCATAAGGTTCCCAAACACCACTCTTGCCACTTTTTCTTCCTTGGCTATGGATCTTACTATTGAGTATCTGGAAATACCCCTGAATGTTATATTCATCTGGATTTCTTTTCCTTCCTTCCTTCCTTTTCTTTCTTTCCTTTCTTTCTTTCTTTCTTTCTTTCTTTCTTTCCTTCCTTCTTTCTTTTTTGTCTCTCATTTTTTTTCTAGAACGTGAAGGCTCTACACACCATGGCTTATACACTCCTTGCTTCCATTCCATTCTGTTGCCATGTTTCATAGAATATTTTAATTATAGATGATCCCTGACTTCTAGTGGTCCAACTTCAGCTGATTTCCACTTTAAGATGATATGAAAACATGCTCATACAGCCATTATTTTTCACTCTTAATATAGTGTTTAACACATTACAAGAGACATTTAAAATGATAAAACGGGCTCTGTGTGAGATGATTTTGCCCAACGGTAGACTACTCTGAGGGTTCTGAGCACAGTAAGCTAAGTTAAATGAAGCTATGATTTCTGAAGGCTAAGTGTATTGAATGCATTCTTGACTTAAAGATGACTCAATGATGGATTTATTAGAACATGGTCCCTTGGTAAGCAGAGGCTCTTCTGTGTTGTTTAATTCTCAATAAAAAGCAGAAAGATGAGAGCTGTGCCTTTTGGATTCCTATAGACTTGGCACTACAGTCCAATGTTCCAAGCACATCATGGGTGTTAACTAACAGTTATTTGACTGAGTGTATTACATATACTAATAAGACATAGGATCGTTTTTCCAGGAAAAATGAGACCACCAAAAGTCAAATTATTAAGAACTATGTTGAAGCATTAAGATATTAATAGAGGAAACATTTGATTCCATGTTTAGAGCCCAAGTTAACATTTGTTACTAATAAAATTATTAAGTCAGTTTGCTGTCTTACAAATAAGATTTTAAAGTCTTCTATCATGTGATAGAATTCTATGATGCCTTAAACATATAGGATGAAAAAAGCCCGTATATTTATTATTTCCCCATGAATGTTCATTAAATGAATGAAAAACAAGTCTTAATAAGTAGAGGTAAATATATTAAATAAATGTAAATTCCCTTTAACATTTTGAATTTTATTACTTAAAACAAAACTGTGAGCCAGGCATTGTGGTGCACACCTTTAATCCCAGCTGCTGCAAATGAACTCCAGTTGCATGTGCCACTTTGTGCATCTGGCTTTACGTGGTCACTGGGGAATTAAACCCTGGTTGTTAGGCTCTGCAAGCAAGTGCCTTAACCACTAAGCCATCTCTATAGCCCAATTTCCCCTTTTCATCCTGCCTCATGTCCTCTGCTTTGCACAAAGCTTAGTGAGGGTGATCAAGTGTAATGCTGGGCCCCCAGTGCTCCTTGAAAGTGGGGCTTCTTATACTTCTACTCATGCCCCCTCTTTCTCCCAAGAAGTTTGTATGCAACCCTGGGTATATAGGAATATAAACCAAACATCTATTGATAATAAAATCAAACTGATTTTGAACAATTTGGGGGACTGAGGAGATGGCTTTGTGGGTATAGAGCGCTTACTGCACAAGTGTAAGTTCCTGAGCTGGGGTCCTCCAGAACCACATACACCCAGATGCTGCAGTGCTAGTGTCTGGAATACCAGCACAGGCCTGGGGCAGAGACAAGAGAAGCACCTGGAAGCTCATGGCTAGTCTGGTGAATGTAGTGCATGATGAACAAGAGAGACTATGCCTCAAACAAGGTGAACGGTGAGGACCAACATCTGAAGCTGTCCTCTGACCTCCACACCTGTGCCACAGTGTGCCAGCACTCACACACATGAATGTGCACACACATACCCATCACACATATACACACAACCAAAAAGGCCAAGCAGTTCTTTGGTTTACATATAATTATGCCATTTATTAAAGAGAAAATCAGAAGCCAGGCATGGTGGCACATGCCTTTAATCCCAGCACTCAGGAGGCAGAGGTAGGAGGATTGCTGTGAGTTTGAGGACACCCTGAGACTACATAGTGAATTCCAGATCAGTCTGGGCTAAAGACTTTACCTCGAAAAAACAAACAAACAAACAAAAAAACTACAGCTCATAACATATGTTAGTCTCAAATCTGAGCCAAGGTGTTTCAGGCAGTGTTCATTGATGCGGCATGATGACCTGAGCAATGCAAAATGTACATGTTTGCTTACTACCAAGGCTCCAGTGAAGTCATGCAATGCAGCATGGGCGAGCTCTGCCAGAAATACCTTGGATTCATTATGCACTTGATTTGGAACTAATTTTTGGTTGTTGTATGTTTGGAAACCTCTTAGTATTACACAATTTTTTTTGAGACTCCTCCATGTTCACAGTTTACGAAAATGTGCTTTAAGGCAAGGCTAGATTAAAGGAGCTGGAGACAGTGTCCATCTGTTTATGCTGCAGAATGCCATGAATAGGGTAATTGATAATGAATAGAAATTTCTTGGCTCAGTTATGGAAGCCAAGAAGTCCAAGACCAAGGAGCTGGATCGAGCCGGGGTCTTCTGGGTACATCATAACATGACAAAAGACATCTCATAGTGGAAAGACTAAAGGAGAGTGAGAAGAACTGCCAGGAGATGGGCCACTCCCAGGAAACAACATTTCCTAAAGAACCCATTGGAGGGATGGAGAGATGGCTTGGCAGTTAAGGTGCTTGCCTGCGAAGCCCAAGGACCCATGTTCAATTCTCCAGTTCCATGTAAGCCAGACACACAAGGTGACACAAGCATTAAGGTCGCACATGCACACAAGGTGGCACATGCATCTGGAGTCTGATTGTAGTAGTTGGAGGCCTGACATGCCAATTCTCTCTTGTTGTCTCTCACTCACTTTCTATGTCTTATTTAAAAAAGAAAAAAAAAGAGCTGGAGAGATGGCTTAGCAGTTAAGGCGCTTGCCTGCCAAGCCAAAGGACTCAGATTCAACGCCCTAGGACCCACATGAGCCAGATGCAGAAGGTGGCGCATGCATCTGGAGTTTGTTTGCAGTGGCTAGAGGCCCTGACACACCCATTCTCTCTGTCTCTCCCTCCCCCCTCAAATAAATAAGTAAAAATAATTTTTTTTTTTTTTTGCCGGGCGTGGTGGTGCACACCTTTAATCCCAGCACTCGGGAGGCAGAGGTAGGAGGATCGCTGAGAGTTTGAGGCCACCCTGAGACTACATAGTTAATTCCAGGTCAGCCTGGACCAGAGTGAGACCCTACCTTGCAAAACCAAAAATAAATAAATAAATAAATAAATAAATTTTTTTAAAAAAAAGAAGAAGAAGAAAAATAACCCATTGGAGGGAATGGCAATCCAATGATGAGGGCAGAGCCCTCCTGTCTGGATCCCTATAAAGTACATAGAGTCATTTTGCGTAGCTCAGAGTCAGGGCCCAAAGGTGGGCTACCCAAATGAGGAGGAGTCCCACAGGCACAGGGTCAGATCTAGTCTCCCCTTCATCTGAAAGTGCGATATCTTGTGTATTCTGAATTTCCTGCATGCAAATGTGATTCATTTTCTTTCTGGCAGTTTTGGTTGACAGAGTTTTGGTTGCAATCACTGGCCATGTGAGATTAGGTAGGTGTACTTACCTAATGGTCTTCTTGATGACCCCAGAGTAGACAGAGGCCCTGACGTCTGCTGGCATGACCATGCATCTTCTTTTCTAAGTTAACGAAAACCAAGTGACAGTGCCTGGCACAGGATGGGAACTCAACGAGACTAGGATTCCTCTCTGTCACTCTCGAGTGTTGGTGATGCCTTGAAGCTCAAGGGAATCCTTTCTACCATAATTCATTTGTAAAGGCATGTGGATGGTGAGCGTGTCTGCAGACCGACATGGAAGGATTGCTCTCACCTCTTGCAAAAGGCAGTCTTTTGCCTGCCTTCAGGCTCCCTCAGTGCCTTGTACCTCCTGGCTCACAGCTCTCCTCTGCTGGTGGGTCTGTTCACCTGCCCCACTCCCCCAGGACTATGAGCTTCTCCACACAGAGACGTTGTCTTGTTGCTTCTCCCTAGCACCAAGCACAGAGCTAGCCTGGACTTGCTCAATAGATGATTGTGGAGTGAAAGAAAAAATTGGGCAATATTATTGTCCCATGAAAGATATTTCTGGAAGACACCTTTTTACAGTGGCTTTTTTTTTAAAAACTTTTTGTACCAGAAATTCTATCTTTTAAATGAATTTTTAAAATATGTCTTTATTTATTCACTCATTTTTGGTGAATGTGGGGGTGTGGTGTTCATGTGTGTGTGTCTGGGTACACATGTGTATGTATGTGTGTGTGTGCATATGGAGACCAGAGATTAACTTCAGGTGTCATCCTCTGGCATGTTGTGTGACTCTCGTTGATTGGTCTGGAACTCATCAATGGAGACTGACTGACATAGAGCTCCAAGGAGCCTCCTGTCTCTGCCTTCCTGAGGCTGAGATTATATGTGGCTGGCACACGCCACCCTTCTCAGCATTTCCATGAGGGTATTAGGGATCAAGTTCAGGTCCTCATAGTTGCATGTCAAGAACTTTATAGACTTTAATAAGCCCAAACCAAGTGCTTTCTATAAATGCTAGCTATTTCTGCCTTTTAATATTTTTATTTGTAAGAGTTCAGTTTATGTACAGTCTGACCTGATAAGGAAATCCTTAGTAACTGGGGAAAATGGATGTTTTGAATGGAAATCTTATTGAATTAACCAGGATCTTTTGGATATAATTCAACTCAAATTAGCTTAAGAACCATACAAAGTTTCTACTTAATAAAAAAAAAAAAAAAAAAAAAAGGAGAAAGAGGGCTGGAGAGATGGTTTAGTGGTTACGGTGCTTGCCTGCAAAACCAAAGGACCCAGGTTCAATTCCTGGGACCCACATAAGCCAGATGCACAAGGTGGTGCATGTATCTGGAGTTTGTTTGCAACGGCTGGATGCCCTGGCACGACACTCATTCTCTCTCTCTCTCCCTCTCTCTCTCTCTCTCCCCATCTCTCTCTCAAATAAATAACTAAAAATAATAAAAGGAGAAAGAAAAATAAATAAAGGTTCTGCAGTAAAAAAAATAGTTTAAGATGAAAATTAGCTCAAATAATAGGGAAGTCCAATTCCAGGGGATGCTGGGATTGAAATGACACAAGGCCTCATCTTTCACTGCTGAAGAAAATAGTTTTGAGCATCACATGCAACTTGCTTCACAATCCAGGGAAGAAAGAATGCCTTCATGTTAACTCTACTAAGGAAGTCCTGGGGAGCCTGATTCACATTCTCCCCTATGCATGCATCACTGGGGTCAGAAGGAATAGGGGACCTCTGACAGGCCTAGGTCACTATCTCACATCTGTGTCAAAGTTGGAGTAAGGAAGGGTTAGTTCCACCTGCCCTGAATGTCCTGCCTCGCCCCAGGGAAGGGAGACTCCCTCTAGGCAGAATGGGGTGAGCTCTGGGCAGGCCGAATCATCAGTTCTCACTACATTGTTACTGTACTGGTCACATTTGCTTATTTTTCATTTAATTTTCATTTTTGCATTCAGTCTTATTCATCATCATTCATTAGATTATTGCTGGAGCAATTTTATGGTTCAACCTTCAGATCTTTTCAGGTCTTCTCTGAAGCAGTCTTTTTTTTTTTTTTTTTTTTTTTTTATGAGAGAGAGAGAGAGAGCAAAAGAGTGAGAGAGAGAGAATTGGCATGCCAGAGCCTCCAGCCACTGCAATCAAACTGCAACTTTGTGTGCTTGCATCACCTTGTATGTCTGGCTTATATGGGATCTAGAATCTGGAGAGTCAAATGTGGGATCTGGTGAGTGAAACAGGGGTCCTTAGGTTTCGCAGGCAAGCACCTTAACCACTAAGCCATCTCTCTGGCCCATCTCTGAGGCAGTTTATTTTCTTATCTCCCACCCTCTGCCTTTGGCCTGCTTTTCTTTATGTACCTTTCATCCTTGACTCTGTGGTTGGTCTTCATTATTCAGGGTGTGTTTGGGCTCCAGTTATTAACAGCATAGTGGTGTGTGTGTGTGTGTGTGTGTGTGTGTGTGTGTGTATTTTGAGCCTTAACCATCTTCACATGTCACTTCTGTGGGGCCTGCTTCTGATAAGCCCCCTGATGCATGTGGCCTGGCTGCTCCCTGCTAGTGTCAGAGGAAGGAATGCCACTTCTCTGAAGTAGACACCAGGCTCTTGTGCCACCAAACATGTGCCTGTGCTGTTATTTCTATCTGAAATGGCCATGCCTGGGCAGTTGCTACTTGTTCTCTAAGTGTCTTAATCAGGCCTCACTTCCTCCAGGAAGCTCCCTAGTCATCCACAGTGGATTAGGGACAGAGTTCTTTTAAAATGGGCTGCTACTTGCCATTTATGGAGCCAAGTGTGCTGCTGGAGTCTGTCCTGTTGGCTAGCTAACTAGTGGGTGTCACCTATGCTTAGAGCCTGTACTCTGAGCCCCACTGCACCCATACAGATTCCTATTAGTCTGTGTCACATTGTTTGTCATGTACTATTCAGCTTCTTTGGCTGGGCTAGTAACTGGGTCTATTGTATCATCTCTGTGTCTCATGCTGGGAGCACTAGAGGCCTCTGGGAAATGTTTGGGGATGAGCCATTCTGCCAGTCAGTACCTCTTAGGCTCATCCTCAGATCCTTGTCTGCATCACACATATCCATTAGTGTCCTGTAGTATTTACTTTTCTTGTTGCTGTGACAAAATATCTGCCCAAAGCAACTTCTGGAAGGAAGAGTTTATTTTGGGCTCATAGTTTGTGGGTACAATACATCATGGTGGGGAAGTCATGGTGACAGGAACATGCAGTAGCTGGTCTCGTTGCATCAGTAGTCAGGAAGCAGAGAGAGATGGATGCTGGTACTCAGCTAGCTGTCTCCTTTTAATGAAGCCCTGAGCTCTAGTCCATGAGATGCTGCCAGCCACATTTAGGGTGGGTCTTTCACTCCTCAGTTAAACTTTTCTGGAAACACCCTCATAGAGACACACCCAGAGGTATATTTCCATAGTGATTCTAAGTCCAATAAAGTTGACAATGAAGATCAACACACACACACACACACACACACACACACACACACACACAGAGTTGCCAGTTGTATACATGCCTCACATTTCCTGTTATACTCTAAAGTCTCTGCTGGTAACTGTGCCTTTATTCATTTCTGTGTCCCAGCACTTAGTCCAATGCCTGGCATATACAGTAGGTGTGAAACAAATAAATGTAGAAAATCTTTGTAAACCTACATCCCTTTAAAAAGTTTTTAAGGCTGGAGGGATGGCTCAGTGGTTAAGGCATTTGCCTGCAAAGCCAAAGGACCCAGGTTTGATTCCCCAGGACCCACGTAAGCCAGATGCACAAGGTGGTGCATGCATCTGGAGTTTGTTTGCAGTGGCTGGAGGCCCTGACATGCCCATTATCTCTCTCTATCTCTCTCTCCCTCCCTCCCTTTTTCTCGCTGTCAAATAAAAATAAATAAAATAAAAAGGTTTTAAGTGGTACATTATTATATACCTTTTGTTTGTATCTCCTGAAGAACTTAGTTTAATATGAATTAGAGCACATCTAGACTTCCTAATGTGGATAGTAGAAGAAAAATCTCAGAGACGATGAGCACAATATGGGTGTCCCGGCATCCCACAGCCCTATGGCACCCTGGTCTGTGTCTGGGGGAGGGTGTGGCAAGACTCTGAGCCAGTCTTCTGAGACCCAAGACTGGAGTTTAGGTCCCAGAATGAGGCTAAGGTTACACCAAGTCCATACTGGTAGCGAAGAGTCCGTACTGAATTCCAAGAGGACCTTGGAAAAAGAAACTGAAGAACTGCACAGCACCTTGGAAGGAAGTATTTGAAAGAGTTCCAGAGACAACGGGTACAGTAGACTTTGTTATTGCAAACCTGCTGGTCTCAGCCAGGCTGGTTGCCCTTGTGGTTTGCCTGGGGATGTCACACATCCAAGGATAGGCTGCAAGCTGTGCGTGCGTGCGTGTGTGTGTGTGTGTGTGTGTGTGTGTGTGTGTTGGGGAGGCAGTTGTGGCTCTGCTCTGTGCTCTGAACATTGCAAACACTGAGAGCAGTTCCAGTTCTCTCCTCCATCCTGGTATGAGGCAGAATTGGCTTCAGTTAGGTCTGCTCAAACATGTCACATGCAAAAACTGCTCAAACATGTCACATGCAGTACAGATAAAGGGACCCAGTATAAGCCTAGCACTTGAACTCTTACTCACCAGTGCCTGGCATTTGTAACCTGACTGGGGCCAACGAGAAGACCGGGGTGAACTCCAGTGAGCTCTGGTAAGAGGAAAATGGGCGCATGCTTCTCCTTTGCCCAACGGCGGGAGCCGAAGAACGGAGGAACCAGTCAAGCCACCTTCCTCTCTCGGAAGGGGATGCTTTCGTTCCCGGCCAGCTGACGTCAGTGTAGATGATGAGCCTTTGATAAAACAATGTCTTTATTTCCTATGTATATTTGTTTGTTCCAAAAAGAGCACTAATGTGTTTTCATGTTGGGTTCAAAGAAGAGATTATCCTGGAAAAACCGCAGCCCCTTTGGAAGGGCAACCAGGATGAGGAACCCTCCCTCTAAAGCTCCCCTCTGCTAAGCTAAGAGCCAGTTTCCTGAGCCAGAGCCAGCTCTCTGCCTCAGGTGGTTTTTAATTAAAGCAATTTCTATTCAGAAAATGTGCACACATTCTCACCACAATCAATGAAGTCAAGAGAGGAATAAAAAAAAAAAATGTAACCAAGGAGCACTTATCTGAAAGAACAAAAGAATTCTTTAAAAGAAAAAAATCTAATTTTTGTTTCAAATACTTGTGCACATGGACTCATGTCAGCCAAGACATGAAATGTGTTGCCCACGGTCTCCTGTTATCTGCCTCCTCACTGCTCTATGCCTACACAGTAAGGCTGAGTCTCATCCTAATTTTTCTTACATTTTAACAAGTGCACACTGTGAGTGTCGACCAGAGCTCAGCTTCCCCTTCTCTTCACTCCCAATGGGAATGAGATTTTGATGACTGGCCCCTTGCACAAGCTCAACTGTTTTGGCATTTCCATGAAGTTTGCTGGCATATAAATACAACCCCCACATTCTTTTATGAAATACATAAATGCAATAAAATACTTGCTTTGGTTCTTTTCTGGAGGCAGAGGGAGAAAAAAATGTCAAACTCTCATTGTTCAGTGTTCTTAACAGGCCCCTTTTGTATGACGGGGATGACTATGCAGCACAAAGTTCTTAGCTGCAGATAATAGCTTGAAAGGCTATCTGAACTCATTCTGTTATGCAGATGAAAGAAAGTCTTTAAAATTAATCTATGGCATTGCTAAAGAAAAAAGAGGGGCCCTCATCCAACTCATCTCCTTGGGCCAAGGCAGTGAGCAAGCAGAGCAAAAATGCCAAAGTTCTGCTGCTCAGAAAACCAGCATTTGAAGCATCACAAGCGCAGCAGATCGGCCACCAGATTGTCCCTCCTGACCCGCCACTGTTTAAAAATTGGCAAAAGCGTGCTATTATTCAATGTTATCGCTGAATTAAAAATTAATAAAGTCATCTGATTAAATGTAGTGTGAAGCTCAAGCATCAATTACATTCCTGTTGTGTTACCCAATATTATTTTATGAGGTACAAATATTTAAAGGAGATAAAATTACCCTGTATGCATTTGAAGACTACTAGAAGACTGTCTAAGCAGAGGGAAGCAAATGAGAAATGGTGTGTCAAGTTGGGACGAACATACTGGCAATTATGCATGACATAGCACCCTAAGATATCTGTTGTATGAACAAAATTGTTTCTCTAAAAATGTTTATATTATAGCAGATACTACATTAAAGGACTGAATGCAATTATTACCAAAATGATCAAATTTAAAAAGGTCTTTAAGCAAACAACATCATTCAAAATGGCTTTGCTCATTAGAGGTATTAGCAAGAAAAGGGCTGAAAGTACTAACAGAACTAGTAAGCATTAGGAGGGGCCAGTTAGTAAACAATGATGCAAAACAATATTGTTCCTATGTGAAAAAGTAAATATAATAAAAATACAGAAGCCATCCATAGGAAGATACACACACACACACACACCATAAACACATAGTGCTCTGGTTGGAATGTGTGTCTCTCTCCCAATTCATACATTAAAACCTAGTCTCCAACTTGATAGTGTTACAAAGACAGAGCTGTGGACCCTAAGGGTTCCAATCTCATGCATGGGATTAATGGTCTCATGAAAGAGACCCCCAAGAGCCAGCTAACCCCTTCTACCATGTAGAGGCAGGGTCTGTGGGTGCCAGGTTCTCAACAGATGCTAAATCTGCTAGTGCCTTGACTTCAGTCTCCTAGCTTCTAGAAGGGTGAAAAATACATTTCTTCTTTGTAGAATATTTATTGTTACAGCACCCAGACAGATTTAAACACATAGGGGGCTGGAGAGATGGCTTAGTGGCTAAGGTATTTGCCTGCGAAGCCTAAGGACCCCAGTTTGATTCTCCAGGTCCCACATAAGTCAGATCCACATGGTGGCACATGTGTCTGGAGTTTGTTTGCAGTGGCTGGAGGCCATGGCACACCCATTCTCTCTCTCTCTCTCTCCCTCTCTCTGTCTCAAATAAATAAATTACATTAAATAGAAATTAAATGTAAAAAAATTAAAAAACACATAGGAATGCAAGTGTGCTTACATATAGATGTAGGGGAAAAAGAAATATTTTGTTCATTTATTTTGCTACTTATATTTTATGTATATTTATTGAGGCAAAGTCTCACTCTAGCCCAGGAATTCATTCTGTAGTTTGGGCCAGTCTAACTCACTATGATCCTCTTACCTCAGCCTCTTGAATACTGGGATTACAGGCATGAGGCACCACACTCAGCTTATTTTTGAGAAATGTAAAAGAAAATTTGAATACATGGAAAAAATGCTATATTTTCATCAGTAACTATGCAATCTCAGCAATTATGATACAGAACTGTCCTGGCCTTCCAAATGCATCCTAATGCTATTGGATTAAAACAGCATGGTGGAGTACATGAATGGATGCCATTCCTTGCACCTGCACAATGCTGCACAGTATCTGGAATAGGACAGCAGGTCCTCAATGTTCGATGAATGAGTAAAGGAATATGGAAAAATGTGCATTGAAAAAGAAAAGCTTGGGTCTGGGAGATGGCTCAGAGGCTAAAGGTACTTGCTTACCTAGCACCCACGTACAATTAGATACAAAGAGAAGCTTGAGTTTGTAATTCCAATGTGCGCATGACAAAGGGAGGCAGAGCCAGGGGGATTCAGAAGCTCATGGGCCACCTAGACTGGCTCACATGCAGCAGCAGATCAATAAGAGATCCTGTCCCCAACATTGTCCTCTGACCACTGTGCATGCCCATACATATGCACACATACAAAAACAACCCCCCCACACACATAGAATTAGGAAGTTAAAAAGGAAATTCGAGTGACATTAGGAAAATATATTTAGCTTTAAACCTCTGCTTAAAAGTTACCAAAGAGCCGAGTCACTTGTGTGCCTCTAGTCTTAACTACTTGTCAGGGTGAGGCAGGAGGAGCCCTTGAACTCAGGAGCTTGGAGCCAGCAGAGGCAAAATAGTAAGATGGGCCAGAGTGAGGTGGAGAAGAGGGAGGGAGGTTTCTTTAAGCTAACATAAGAGTGGAATTTTCTATTTCATAAGACCAAGTCCCAGGTAAAGCTATCAGTATTTTTCAAATTTGATCAATATACAGGCTTCTTTTTAATGGAATACATTTTGATTAGCCCAAATAATGACTCAAATTATTCCTATGGGTAGCAATACTTAAATATAAACACCTCTTAGGCTTTTGACCTTAGCTATAATACCAAAATCTATTTCTCAGTTAAATATCCACAACATTAGGATCAGTAAAATTCAAATGAGCAACACTTACAAAATGTGACAGACGGCATGCTATGGAAACTACGCTGCTGTTGAGTTTACTAAGAGGAAGTTGTGTTCGGTTGTTTTACATTGCGCTCTGTGGCTTGATCCCTTTGATTGTGAATATGAATGGGCATTACTGCAGTCTTCCTTGTTGTCACTGCTGTTATTTTTAGTTCCTTAAATTTCCGTTCCTATCTATGATCCCCTGTGTTGGTTGTCCAGTCAATTTAGCACGTCTTGTATACAATGCTGAGTACAATGTGACATGGAAGGTCTAACACAAGTTCTCTTTGAAACACAAACGCTGATAATGAACCCCAGGCAGCATATGGCTACAAGCTGGCCAACCTGATGCTCCAGAATGCTCTTAGATTACTTTTCTTAGATCATAATCCAAAGGCAATCCTCCAGTTAAAAAAAAATTCATTCAGAACTTTTGCATTTCAGTTTAAGAAACATTGCCTCGCTTATTTCAATTATTTGCTAATTTTCTTTTTTTTCTTTCTTTCCTTCTTTCTTTTTCTTTTTCTTTTTCTTTTTTTTTTTTTTTTTTTTTAAGATCTAGGATAGTAGCAGAAATTGGGAAATCTTTTATGGTTGTTAGAAATGAGACGTTGTGATTTGAACTGTGTTTCAGCACCAATCCTGGGTCTGGACCAACTGATCTTCCCCTGGAGACAGGCACTGCTCATCCTATTTAAGGGCATTCACTGAAGCAGACTATAGCACTTCAGGGCACCATGACAGTGGTGGTGTAAATCATATTAGAGGTCAAAGGTAACCCGAGATGGTGATTTAGGGGTAGTCACTGAAACTGCCCAACCTTTGGCTTTCGTACCATCATTTAGATTCTTTCCTGATTTCTTCCCTCCCTCTTTCCCTCCTTCCCCCTTCCTTCCTTCTTTCCTTCCTTCCTCCTTCCTTCCTTCCTTCCTTCCTTCCTTCCTTCCTTCCTCCCTCCTTCCCTCCTTCCCTCCCTTCCTTCCTTCCTTCCTTCTCTCCTTTTTCTTTCTGATTGGACAGAACTCCTTGGTACATGAGGCTACAATGCAAAAAGCTTCATCTGGGGCTTGTATTAAACACACATACTTCTTGTACTTTACCTCCGCTTGTCCTAGTCAGCTACAGGGGACTAAATGGAAACCAATAGTCTGAGTTGCTAAGAGCCAGCCCTCAGCTTGCAAGGTGTTATCCCTTCTAATTACAGGCCCGCAGGGGCAAATATTTACCATGGGAAGCTTCTACTCTTTCCCAAGTACAGCTGTCCTCAGCAGCCTGGGAGCCCTTCAGATAAATAGTACCTGGGGTTACTTTGCCTCAGCTACAGCATGTGGAGGCACAACCCTCGGGTATCTGGGCGTGAACTTGACTTAGTCATAGACAGCCTGGAGAGAATGTTCCTTCCGAGCACACCAAATTATAGTCACCTCCCCAAACACCAAGGAAACATCGTCTTAGACATAGCTACAGTTGTATCCAGGAGAACTCACCACAGTGCAGAGAACCAGAGAAATTGTGTGAACTAGATTTGTGAGTGTTAAATCAACAGTTAATATTGAATACACACAGCCTTCCTATGCTCTTTCTGCAACTTTGCAGAATAGAATTGAAACATAGTTTCCATTTTATGTCTCTTACTAGTAACAATGATAAGAGCTAGACTCCTGTCTTTCAATGACTACAGTTGAGTTGTTTTCTTGCTTAGGGTAACCTGGGCTAGAGTCAAACCAGGATACCCTCATCCTGCACTTGTTTTTATTCTTAGGATCCCCAAAGTAGGACTTAACACATTATCAGGAGGGAGTGTGACTTGTGATCTCTTTTAAGGAGCTGTTCCACATCAAAGTTTGAAAGCCAAATATTTATAAACATGTTCTTACATGCACAAAGGGGAGGATGTAAACCAATCCGTTAACGATGGCTATCTCGAGGGAGTGGTATTGGACATGGTGGAAAATGTCACTTTCTGGCTTATACCCTGTCATTGTCCAAGTTTCTTTGCTTAATGACAAGTATATGACTCATGCTTTATTCAAAACATGGTTCTCATTTAGAACCCCTAAGTAAATATGACTCAAGGAATATTAGGATCCATTGATTTGAGTTGGTGGATGCTAGGAAGGACAGGCTGCCTCCAAGACTTGTCTTCATCACCTGTACCTGGGAAATAAGGACCATGACACTCGCTTATCTTCCACATACATCCTAGCTCAGAGGAAGAGCTGTGTGTGGCTCCACTGCTTCTGAGCTGTGTGACCTGGGGACTCACACATCATTGATGTTCTTTACTTCTCTGTTGTGCAAGTTGGAACCACTAAGAGTATTGGTAGTATGGGATTTGTAAAAATTAAAAGAATTCACCAGTGAAAATGTTTTGAACAGGATACAGAAAATACAACATTAGTTTTTATTGTCATAACTGATTTTAAAGTTTTTCTTTTTTTCTTTCTTTCTTTCTTTCTTTCTTTCTTTCTTTCTTTTCTTTTCTTTTTTTTTTGTGGTTCTGGGAATCAAAACCAGGGCCTTGTGCATGCTAGCACTGAGCTCCATGTGTGACCCCATTTTGCTGAATACCAATTACACTGCTTAATCTAGCTTCAGAAGGGATTATATGAGTTTTACAATACAGTGATCTGAACTAAGAAAATACAGGTACATTACTTGTCTCACTTAAAAAACAAAACAAAGCAGGATCTTACTATGTAGCCCAGGCTGGCCTCAAACTCCCAATCCTCCTGATTCAGGCTCCTTGTTGGTGGGATTAAAGGGACATACCACCATGCCTGACTTCCTATGTCGGTTTCTACCAATCTATGTGGTCATAATTTTATTATAGAAAGACATGATGTCTAGGTCTCTACAGAATCACAGTGGTAATTTTCTGTCAGATTCACATGTTATTTCATAAATTTCCTGTTAGAAATATTTTCAACTGTCCGGGATCAAACTGAGAGCAATTGCATGACTTACGTTGTCTTCCAGAGTAGTAGAGATTTAATTTAATTTATTCTAGTTAAAATTTCCTTAATTCAATATGAAATATTTTATACAGCTAATTTTTTTTGAATAGTGTAGTGACTTCATTCTTTGCACACCCCTCCCCCCACTACTTCTGGATATAGTGATTTGAAGCTGTTAGTTTATTGGTGGGAGACTGTGCCAAAACAGACACTGCACAAACTCTTGGGTTCAAGTTCATGAACTGCCCAAAGGCCTACTGAACAATGAAATGTGGTGTTGTCAGCAGTCAGCTTGAACTTGTCGGCTCTAAGTGTTCTGCTCGCTGGTTCTGTCACCTTGGATATATTTGCTCTACGAAGTATACATATCAAGTTCCCTGCTTCTACTCAGGCAGCCTCTCCAAACTAGGGGTAAACATTTTGATTAGTGAGAAGTGTTTTCACATCTGCTCATTTTGAACAGAAGTACTTTCCCGGCTCCCTGGCCCCCTCCCCCGCCACAGGAAAATTGGGACAAGGCAAATATCATCAGACCCCTTCATTTCCACATGCCCTTTCAGCTAGTGCATAAATACAAGATGCACAGGACCAGAAAATGCCTTAAATTAACACAGCATTGTAACTGCATTGCCCAGTGCCAGAAAGTGATGGGAAATTGGCATTGCTAGTGGAACTGTGGTGAATATTCATTTTTCCGTCTGGAAACTAAGCGTATGTGCAGTTCAGGAGAGTGAAAACTGCTGGAACTTCAGGGTTGTAGCCTCCTAAACTTGAGAATCTCAAGAGTGAAATTCATTCACAACTGAATGTTTCCATAAATGCATGTAAGGGAGAAATAGAACAGAAAGTAATTAAGACCATTTCATTTTTCAGAGGTAACCTGGGACACAGCTACATTAAAAAAAAATTAGGGGTAGGCAATCCAATATCATACTTTGATCATTATTATAGGGGCTGTAGAAATTTGGATAAGTTCTCTGGTCATTTCTGCATGGGATTTCTGTTTCAACAAGAGTTGCCAGGCTCTCCTTAGAAATACAAAATGTTGGGAAAAGAGAAGGAAATTGAGTAATCCGACGATACACCTTAAATGGCATAAATAAAATCCTGAAGTTATAGCTTGGATTGCAAAATCTCCTGAAGATTGACAGCTCATTCCTCTGTTAGAACTGCTCTTTGGAAATTAATGGGCCTGGCTTTGGATCTCCAACTGTTCTGCACAAATGAACCAAACTGGGAATCGGTTGGAGTCAGTGAAGCTGAACACAACTCCATCTATTGTCTCTGTGGCTCCCATGAAACCCCTGTGCCAAAATGATTAGATTTACAGTTCATTCGATAAGCTTGTCTGCTCATGGCACAGGAGGCAGCGAACCTTTTCACATGATGAAACTAGAGCTGGAGAGGGGAAAACATACCATCTCTTTAATGAAGAGGGAAGCTGAGAGACTTGGGTGGGGAACCTTGAATTTTTTTCCAAAAGCTTCCCTGAACTGGGATTCTTGGGTTTAGTGCTGAAATGACACTGGCATTTGCCCTCCTGCTCACCAGAAACTCTGCCATGTCATTTTACAGGTTTTTGTGACCATGGACATGTTTAACACAGATGTAGCTGAGGACCAGCAGGGGCTTGTTAAAGATGGAAGTGCGTTAAGCAGTGCTATGTGGATCTTTGGATGCCATTACCAACTGCACAGTGACGGAGTTGTTTTTGTCCCTGGCTCTATCCCAACCCCCCTCCACCCCAAGCTAGAGGCTGGGGGAAAGTGTATTAAACCTGTGCCATTGGCATAGGCTTGGATCTATTATTAGTTATGAAGCCATGAATCCTGTGCCAGTATAACGAGTCTCATGTCTCAAAGATCCATGATTCAATAGTTTGGCCAACCATAGCCTAGTAATGTGGACTTTCTCTCTGTGTAAAAACTGCAGAGGAGGTGGCCAGTAGAATAGAAGCTGATGTCACTCACTGAGGAGCCCCTCATGGGAACACTACACCACACCTGTTTTGGTTCCCCACTGCTTCATCATACACTTCCCTGAAATATGGTTGCATGAAGCAACTGTATCATTTCATTTATCTTTATTTATTTATTATTTATTTATTTGAGAGTGACAGACAGACAGAGAGAGAAAGAGGCAGATAGAGAGAGGGAGAGAGAGAGAATGGGCATGCCAGAGCCTCCAGCTACTGCAGATGAACTCCAGATGCGTGCCTCCTTGTGCATCTGGCTTATGTGGGTCCTGGGGGCTCAAGTCTTGAACCAGAGTCATTAGGCTTCATAGGCAAGCGTTCAAGTGCTAAGCCATCTCTTCAGGCCCTCGTTTATCTTTAAATTTTAAAAGAATTATATTGTTAATACCCATGGTTCTATCAGCCTGGAATCAATTACAGAGAAAATGGATGTTTATGCAAAATAGTTGATTGGAAATTCAACTCTTGACTCACACATGGGTTACCTTTTGTCATTCTTTGCCTCTGTGGTTGCTGTCTTATTCCCATTAACTATTCTCCCTCCCTCATCACACAGGTCTCCAGAATTCTATCTAAACTTCAGTTGTGGCTTTGACCCAGATCATATCAATTTAGCCGGTGTGAACAGAGGCCTGTTTCCTTTTGTCTTTTCATTGCAATATAAAGTCACATCTTGGGGCTGGAGAGATGGCTCAGTGGTTAGAGGTGCTTGTTGCAAAGCCTGACAGCCTGAGTTCGAGTCTCCATTACCCATGTAAGATCAGATGCCATCTACCCACAATACAGGCCTGGTCCTAAGATCAAAAGACAATGGAAGTGGCAAAAGTGGCGTTTGCGCAGGCTTGATGTGACAACAGTTACAGCCCCATGCTCGCGAAAGCTACTACGAGATGTCCTGTCCAGAGACAAGCTGTCATTGGTCACCAAAGGGGACAAGGCCCCTTAAAACCCATGACTTCCTGAATAAACGGTTTGTGGATTCCCTTTCACCCAACTCCCGGAGTCTGTGTTGTGACTCTCTCTTTGGCAAAGACCCTCGTCCCTCCTGAGCTGGCCTTGGGGGAAATAAAAATAAATAAATAAATAGATAAATAAAAGCATTTTTTTTTCAAAGTCACATCTTGGACTGGAAAGATACCTTAGTGGTTGAGAGCTTTCCTACACAAGCAAGAGGGCTGGGGGGAGGGGGTTATTAAGATCACTGAATTTGAGTCCCCAAACCCAGGTAAATAGCTGAGAGTGGCCACACACATCTGTGGAGGACAGAGACTGGGGGATTGCTGGGACTCACAAAAGTGCCAAAACTCCAGAATCAGTGGAGAGAGTGCATCTCAAGAAAGCAGGTGGGTGAGCAATGGAGTGGGATAGTCAATGTTCTTCTCTGTCCTCAATATGTGCACAGGGCATCACATCTACATGCACAGCATACACCACACACGTTCACACCCCACACACATGCCATATCACATCTACTAACACATGTACACACAAAGAAAGGTTACATGTTCAGTGCTCGTCATGTCTGTGAGCCTCAGCCACGCTACTCTGATACTCCACATGTGCTTTCTCCTGGGTTCCTGCCTTGGAGGCTTGCCTGTGCAGTCGCTATGGGGATGGGCAAGATGCAGAAGCTGGTCCAGTGACTTACTGTGTAGGAAGGACTGTGAGGAGATGACTAGAGGAACCTATCATATGAACTATTTCCCTTGTCCTTCGTGTCTCCAGGTATTCTCTTCGGTTGGTGACAAAAGAATGAGACACCCCGTGGGTGGCAGTTTTAGAGCACTTTAGCATGGTAACTTTGATGGTTTGAATCAATTGTCCCCTAGAAACTCATATGTTTCAAATGCTTGGTCCCTGCTGGTGACAGTTTGAGAGGTGGAGCCTTGCTGCAGGAAGTGTGTTGTTGAGGGTGGGCTTTACTGTGTTAGAGTCAACTCCCCGTTGTCAAAACTCAGCTCACTTCCTTGCTGCTATTTTTCACCGGCTATGGCAAGATTGTAATGTCCAGTCTCTGCTCTACCAGCCTTTCCTGCCATCATGAAGCTTTCTCTCAAGACTGTAAACCAAATAAACCTTTTCCTCCTTTTGGTTGGTATGTCTTGTCCCAGCAATATGAACGTAACTACAATAGTAACCAAAGATTAAAACAAATGTATTTTCCAATTTAGGCAACCTGGTCCCCTCCCCATGCAGGGTCCTACCACTTGGTTCAAAGGACTTCTGGATTTGCAGCCATGTTGCCTCCTCTCTAATCCATCCTTGTCCTCTCTAGTCTCCTTCCCACCTCCTCAAATTCTGTGCTAAGAATTTCCATTCCAGATCATGTTGCTCACTTTCACTTTTTCCTAGGTGGCTTTGAATTATTGGCAGGATCATAGTGTTACTGAACTGAGACCTAAATGGTGCTTTGTTAACTGGTCAACTTGATGAAGGGGTTTCCACTTCTAAGAGAGTTACTGACCTGGGAAGCAAGGTTGTTCCCTTTGCATAGAGTGCACTGATGGGCATGCTTCATTCTAAGCTTTGAATACAAGGGAGGCGGGGTGCATTTTCTTTCTATCCTTTTTTTTTAAAGTTTTTAAAAATTTATTTTATTTACTTGAGGGGGGGTAGAGAATCAGAGAGAGAGAGGGAGAAATGGGCACACTAGGGCTTTCAGCCACTGCAAATGAACTCCAGTTGCATGTGCCACCTTGTGTATCTGGCCTGTATGGATCCTGGGGAATGGAACCTGGGTCCTTTGGTTTTGCAGGCGAGGGCCTTAACCGCTAAGCCATCCCTGTAGCCCCAAGGGTATGCATTTTCTAAAGCAAACAAACAACAAATACCTACTCCAACTTCAAAAAGGTCCTGGCATAAAAATAATTAGTGAAAATCTGATAGTCACTTATTTTAAAAGTAGCTTCCATATTTTAGGCTCAGTGTTTGGCACTGGGGATACTGCTCTCAAGGAACTAACGTCTTCATATCAGATAGCCATGCAGGCAGATTAATCATAACACCATTCAATATGAGTTGGAAGAGAGGTGTACATGGTGTTGATCTAGACTAAGAAGAGAGAGCCTGGGGAAATGGACAGAGAATCTACTTAATGCTCACTTTCCTCCTTGAATATTTATCCTGTGGCAAAGAACTGGAACATATTCATTCTCTCTCTCTCTCTCTCTCTCTCTCACACACACACACACAGGAAAAATACATGTATGTTGAAAACATTTGTGCTTTGGAATACATTTATAAAATACATATAGCATTATGCTCCCTGAACTTGAATTACTTTTTAAAAATACAGATTAAGGGCTGGACAGATGGCTTAGCTGTTAAGTGCCTGCCTGTGAAGCCTAAGGACCCCGGCTCGACTCCCCAGTACCCACGAAAGCCAGATACACCAGGTGGCGCATGTATCTGGAGTTTGTTTGCAGTGGCTGGAGGCCCTGGCATACCCATTCTCTCTCTCTCTCTCTCTCTCTTTTTTTTCTCTGTCTGTTGTTAATAAATAAAAACAAACAAAAAAACTGTTAAAAAATACAGATTAAAACAGGGCATGGTGGCAATCTTCCTTAATCCTAGCACTGGGAAGGTGAAGACAGGAGGACCAGAGGTTCAAGGCCAACCTGGATTACACAGTGAGATTCTGTTATAAAAAAAAACACACAAACAGCTAAAAGCAAAAAACTCAGATTGAAGCTGCTTGAAGATATTGTTAGCTGACTGTAGCCAGCAACTAAAAAATAAACGCTCAGAGAAACCAATGCATTTTGGTTGTTTACAGAGTACAAATCGGGAAATTCTGAAAGCACTTCAAAATCAGAAGGTGACTGTCTCTCTGCCTCACAGACTTTCTCACCTCCCTTTCAACAGATACAGCATTTACCAACTGTTCCTGTAACCAACAGCAACCGGGGGGGGGGGGGGAGCGGGGAGGGGGTTGTTGGTTACTTGGAGAAAGTTAACTTCTGGAGCCATGGGGTAGAGGCTGTACTGCCTGGGATGGTCCAAAGCTAAAAGTGTTCCCTCTTGTTCGTGGGTAGCACCCTGTCCCCTGTCCCAGCTTTCCTTCTCTAAGCAGGAAGAGCAAGGTTTATGGAGGAACATCCCAACCTAACCCACATGTTGCTGGTGGCTTTTTCCTGACAGAAAAACACATTGGATCAAGATCGTACTTTGGAAATGGGTAAAATTCCTTGTTTGGAAGCAGGAAATTTGGTCTCAGTGGACTCTCTGCCTGCCAAGGCTGAAGAAGGGTCTGAAGGAGTGGTCCAGGTTATGAAATCAGAGGTCAGGAAATCCTGAATCTTTATTTGGTCAGACACTGGCAATGTCTCTTATGAAAAGCTCCAGTTTCAATGTCTCCAGACACAAAATGATGACAGTGAGTTTTGCCTTGTGGAGGAGTACCAACTCCAGGGTTTCTATGGATTTCTCCTTCTTCTTCTTCTTCTCCTCCTCCTCCTCCTCTTCTTTTGCTTTTTTGAGATAGTCTAGCCTCCAGTTAGATATGTAAGTGGTGATTATAACCCCTGATACTTCTGCCTTCACCTCTCAAATGCTAAGATTACATTCATGAACCAACGTGCCCAGCTTCTGCAGATTCTTGAAAGTAAAATTAATATAATATAAGCATTCTCCTTTTTCATCAGGGAATGTCCAGAAATATATCGTATAATGCAGACACAGAAATGTTTGGCTGTTCACTTTTGGTCATGTGATCTAGGACAGCAAGGCCATTGTTACAGGGACATTCTCAGCTACTCAGTGGTTCAGATTTCTGCATTCTTTCCTCTTTTCTTTGTTATTTGTTCTATATGGTTTGTATTGCACTGCCTCTAAATGTCTTGTTAATGTGCCAGTGGAACAGATTGGCTAAATATCTATAGTGAAGTACTCAATTACTCGTGTGTAAATGACTTGCTTTCCAGATTCAAACTTTTGGTTTTTGAGACAAGGTCTCATGTAGCCCAGCTGGCCTTGAATTTAATATATAGCCTCAGCTGGTCATGAACTCCTGATCCTCCTGTCTCCATCACATAAGTGCTAGGATTAGAGTTATGCAATACCACACCCAGCTTCAGATTCAAAGTTCAGGATCTGGTTTCTCTATCCAATAACATGCCTGCTTAACTATCCTGTCAATTTAAGTAGCATAAGCATCATGAATATTAACAGCAAGATGTATTCAGTAAGGAAAAGCTCCAATGAAAGTAACAGTGAGCTGGTGGTACACGCCTTTAATCCCATCACTTGGGAGGCAGAGGTAGGAGGACCGCCATGAGTTCGAGGCCATAGTGAATTCCATGTCAGCCTGAGCTAGAGCGAGACCCTAACTTGAAAAACCAAAAAAAAAAAAAAAAAAAAAAAAAAGGAACGGTGATTATGGGTAAACTGATTATGATCTTAGACAATTCATACTATGAACTTTTCTCCTGGCTGAATAGATGAACAGCTTGTGAGGAAGCTCAGGAGGTGTTTGGAAAAGTCCTACTTTTGCCTCATTTTCCTCCCAGGCCTTAATTCCTAGTTGGCTGGTCCTCTGAGCTGTTTGTCTCTTCTGCAGCTAGAATGCCAAGTTCAGGGCGCCTTGTTCTTCCCCATACACTGGCAAGATGGAAGCTGTCCAGGGCCAGAGGGAAGCACAAACTTGTTGCTACTCGACCTCAAGCACTGAGAAACTATGATCTGATACAGACTATTTGCAAGCTATAACCACAAGGAATGGTTTGTGCTGGCCATTTGGACAAAGTCAATAGAGACTCTACAAGCGACCTCATTTACATATTCTCTCTCCGTGTGTGAAACACCTTGTTGGGTCTTCTAGCATGCTTTCTGCTCCTTCATTTTCATAGCTGCTATTCAATTCAGCACACATTTAAGAATAGATGTTGTGCTACATACCTCACATGGATAATCGCATTTCATCCTGTTAACAATCTGATGTGGTCAAAATTTTGGCCATTTTACACATGAGCAAACAGTCTCACAGAAGAAACTTTGTTCCAGGTTCTCAACTCCCTGCGGCGAGTACTTGCTTTGACTTGAGCTAATACACATCTAAAAGATTGCTGGCTTAAGACTTAACATGAACTTGTGTCTTACTTTTTTTCACAGAACATACTTTCATAGAAAGGAAGTATTATGGTCTGGATGTGACGTCCCCTCAAATGCTCGTGTGTATAAAGGCTTGGTCCTTAACTGAGAGAGCCAGTCACTGCGAGGTGAGTGGGTCATGAGATTCTGACCTCATCAAGGATGAGTGGGTTCGCAATCAGATGGCATGATTGGGGGATGATGGAATCCTACAGAGGAAGGAGGTCTTTGAAGACATGCCCTTAGCAGCCTGGGCCCTCTTGGTCAGTCCCACTTCCTAGTAGCTACGAAGAGAAGTGAAGCTCTGTTTCTCACACTCTTCCATCACGTGACGCTCTGCTCAGAAACAGTGCGGACAGCAGGCCATGGACTGAAACCCTGCGACCATAAACCAGAAGAAACTCTTCTTCCCTTCCCAAGTATTTTGTCCCAGAGACAAAATGTTGACTAACATAGTAAGTCAGTTTCTCTCTTAAGTTAACACTATCAACTCCATGCTGCTTTGCATGTGGCATGAGGTACCCATGGCTTCGTGGTTCTTCCTAATGATGGGCTGGAGAACCAAAGATGCCAAATGGGGATCTCCCCCCAGCCCCAGCACTGGGAGCCCACTTTTACATTGAACGTGACTTATTTAAGGTTTGCATATGCTTCTGGCTGGTAAAATATGGGTTCCTGGCTTGGACAAATACCCTGGAAAAAAGAATCTTCCCCTAAAATGGCACCGTGAAATACTCCACAATTTTTTTAATGATCTCACTGTAAGTGAATTAGAAACATTCAAATGCAATTTACTTTAAAATAGATCTGGGTGTTAAAATAAGGGACAGCTGGCAGGCCAGATTTCTCTGGTTTCAACTAAGGGAAGGTTTGCCCCAATAAAGATGCACTGTGTGATTTAGAACAAATAAAACATCACCTTTTGAAAAAAAACAAACAAAAAAAATCAAATAGTTGAGTACAAAAGAGAAAAACCCCTGAACAGGTATATAAAGAGAAAAAAGAGCATTACAAGAAAACTCCTTTTCTGAAACAAAACAACCCTCAACATCAGTCCCTATTAGAAACAGTTTCATGTTGATATCTAATTCACAAAGTTGATTACATAACATGAATCAAAAGGCCCAGTTTGCAAAAACTGTCCTATGAAAGCCAGTGTCTGGGTAGAAGTTCTGGCTTTGGTGTAACATAAGGCCACAGTATGTTGCATTCACTCCATTAATCCTTACTGGCAAGGTGATTCTGCAGGCAGATCATTCCCATCTCACAGCTGGGAAAACTGAGGTACAGAGATGAAATGGCCACCTGGCTAACATAAAGCAGAGACAGGATGTGAGGAAAGGACCTTGGGGTACACACAGTATGTACTTCCCTCTCTGACATGGGGCCGCTCCAGAAGGGCTCCCAAGAAATGTAAAACTGTAACGCAATGTAAGGAGAGTAAGAGATGGTTCATAGAAACTTAGCAGTTCTATGTTGCATAAAAGCAGCAAAAAGGATATATTGTCTGTTATTGATGACAATGAAATCTAACCGCAAAATGATTCAAGTAGGTCCCTGGAAGTGGAAACTGTATTGGATATGACATGGATTCTTTATACATATCTACAGGTGACTAATACTTTAAAATTCTTTGAAAGTTCCACTATCAAAATTAGATACTGACAAGTGTATGGGTAAAACATAAGAATTCCAAAGATTTCATGAGTGCTTAAAAACAAAACAAAGCAAAAATATGAAAAAAAAAAAACCACCACATAGCTTTTACTGCCTTTTCATTGGAAAATTCCATCTTTTAAAGTTTCTTCTGAGATGTTATAATTGGATTCCTTTTTGTTTTCTGGCCTTTTGATTGTTTGTTTGTTTTTGTTTTTAATTCACTATGTGGTCCAGGCTGGCTAAGAACTCACAGTGATCTTCCTACCTCAGCCACATCCCTGAGTTTTGTGTTTTAAGATGTATACCACCACATCCTGCTTTTTCTAAGCCTTTTATTGAACAAAACAATTTTGGCAGTTGCCTGGATTTGTAGAATACCTACCTGCAATGGATACATCTTGTTTTCTATAGTCATGTACACACACACACATGCTCCTTGCCACCCTATATGGTTAACATACATTTATCACCAAGCTATCTTTCTCCCTTTGGTGGTAGACAAGTCTATTCCTGTCTCGTTTCTATTTTTTTCCCCCGTTAAAGCTATATATTTACTTCCCCAAGTTTTTAACCTTAGAATGTTTAGGGAATGTCAATCCCTTTCATGCCTGCTGTCTCAGAGACTGAAACGTCCTCAGTGGGTCTCGAACAACCTCCCTTTCACAACACTTTTGTAAAGTACCCATACCTTACCATGGGAATGATAAACTGCTCCTCAAAATGTAATTGGGATAGTGGGGATATCTTCAGAGGTTCTGTTACGAATCTGAGCCCTGATTTAACTTCAAGTATGTTTGGCATCCCAGGCAGAAGACAGATGGAAGGCAGGCCTATAGCTGATAAGAATTTCATCTGTGCTAGGTTGTAGGCATACTCCCGAACAAGTATCTATCCTTTTATCTTCCTCATCTGGTTTTTCACCCTCTCAAACATCATTCAATTCAGTAGTTATATGTTCGTGATATTGAAATCTAACGTGATTTAGACTTCAACGTGAGGAGAATCAGTGTTTGAGATGAAGAAGGCAATGAGCGTTCATACCTCACATACCAAATCTGTCCAGGGAAGGAAGCACTGAATGCCCCCATAGACTTCCTGTTAGAAGCGAGGGTGGTGTTCACATTAGTCAACACTGGTATGACTCGGGCACACTCAACCAGGAGCCCTTTCAGCACCAGGGCTCAAGCCTGAGGTGAAATGGTCAAATCCCAGGTAAGTGTGCAGGGTAGGGCTATTGCTCTGGGGAGGTCAGGTCAACTGTTTACCCAACCCGTTCAGAAGCTTGTCAGCAACCATGGAAGCCACATCCCTGGTGGCTGGCTGAGAACTACCCTGCAGTGTGGTTCACTGCTCAACCACAATAGCGTGGACACTGTCTCTCCAGAACAGTCTGTGCATGAGATGAAAAGTGTGAACAACTTGATGAAAAATCATACTCCAGGTATTTCCTGATTTATCACATGATCATTTCCCAGTTTTTCAACCTTACCAAAATGTATTTATGTGGCCTTCAAGGTCACTACCACATGAAAATCCATTGTCCCCCCCCTTTGGATTGGTTTGCAGGGAGTTTCTGACTGGTGGGGAAGTGGCACACTCCCCTGAGAGGCCGAAGGGGTTCATACTGGCAGCTGCTACCACCCGTAGAGACCCTGGATGGTGGTCACTCAGCTTCTCCTGAGTGGCTCAGGCTGTTCTCTTGGTACAATGTCCCCTTGAATTGCAGAAGCCACCCCCCCCTCCACTCCTCTGTGCGCATCCTACTCTGGGTCTTTCCTGGGACTGCATCCTGCTTCCATTTCCAATGCAGGGATGTTAGATTCCAAGGAAAGGATGCCCCCTCCGCAGCACATTCCAAGAGCCTTCAGACCAGAACTTCTTAACCCTTTCATGCCATGACGTACCTTTGGTGGGCTGCTTGAAAAACTGCGGACTCCACGCATAAAATAAAATGTGCTGGTTTAAGAAGGAAACCAATTTTATTGAAATCTGGTTAGCAAAATGTTAAAAAAAAAAACACTTGAGCTGCAGTAATATATTGTTTCTTTATTGACATCATGCTACAAAATCTAGCTGAGAGTTTACCTAATAGCTACTGTAATTTGAGACATTTGCAACAAATCGAATGTCCTGTAAAAAACAAACAAACAAACAAAAACCAAAAAAACACCTTATGGTTTCTACTGGTGATTAAGTATCTGATACTTATTCTGCCACTGTGGGTTGTTGCCTCCATTTATAATGGAAGGAGATACTAAATGTCAGGGGTTAGTAACAATAAAATGTAAATTATTTCTCAACCAAGTTCTGAGCACCCCTGAATTAATTCTTTCAGGCCTAGGGAAAAAAAAAAAAAAAAAAAAAAAAAAAAAAAAAAAACTCTTGTAGAACAAGACTGCCTCAAAGGCCAACACCTCACTAGAGGCCTCTCCCCATGCCCAGGAGGTAGAAGCTTTCATGACACCCACACAGCCCTCAGAGCAGCCTTAAGCCTGGCAGTTCTCCCTTAACTAGACTAGAAGACTTGGAGGCTAGGAAAGAGCTTGTGGGTGCCACTTTGAAGGCCATCATCCTTCACTATTGAGGAGTTTTCTTTCCAACACCAGAACCCCTGGAAAGCCGAGTGTTAAACTTGTGGCTCCAGCTTTAAGGTGATTTCTCCCTTAAGTTCTCATGACCCGAGCGAGCATGGATCCTGTGGGTGATCTGGGGCAAGGCCGAGCAGTTTCCATTTTCTCTTCTGCAAAAGGAAAAACATCCACCCTAGGCTTGCAGGAGGTACTGGTTGTGTTTTCTAAGTTGAGCAGCTCTATCCAAGTGTGTTCCAATGATCCCTTTGAGGAACCAGAGAGCAGTCCGCATCAATCCCCAAGAGTTGGGCTCGCATTAAACACCTAAGTTCCTGGAGAATGAACTATGCATATGCACGTGGGCGCACGGCTGCAAGGACAGGAGGCTCCAGACCACCCGGCCGCCACCTTACCTGCACTTTATAGTGACAGGTACAAGGACGCCCGTGTCTCTCTCTCTCTCTCTCTCTCTCTCTCTCTCTCTCTGTCTCTCTCCCCTATTGGCTCAGTGGGTGGCCGATGCCCGGTGCTTGGGTACCGGTTGTCAGAGGGGTGGGGACGCTGGGGGGGGGCCTGCGCGCACCTCGGGTGGGGGAGGGAGATTGCTTCCGGGCAGGTGACCCCCAAGCCCTCCAGGATGGGGGCGGGCGGCTGGCCGAGCCGGGGCGCGCGAGGAGGGGCCGAGGGGCGGGGCGGGGCGGGGCGGGGCCGGGTCCTCGTCACTTGATAATACGCCGGCGAGTCTCCCGAGAACAACGGGCTCATTGAGCGCTCGGGGAGCTGGGGCCAGGGGGAGCGGCGGGCCGCACGGGGAGCGCGAGCCGTCCCGGGGGTGGGGCCGGGCGCTGTGGCCCGAGCAGGCGGAGGTGGCCGCGGTAGGCAGGGAGGCAGGCAGCCGGCTGGGGACGGATCACCCCCCCCCTCCGAGCGCAGCGCAGTCCAGCCCAGCACAGCGCCGCAGGCAGCAGCAGCCCGGGAGCCCCGAGCGCAGCGCGGCCGCCGCACGTCCCCGCTCCCCGTCCGCCCATGGCGGCCCCGCGGCTGCTCTGCCTGCTCTACCTGTCTGCGGGGCTCCTGGTCCGGCCCTGCACAGCCTTCAACTTGGACACCCGCGAGGACAATGTGATCCGGAAATCTGGGGACCCCGGGAGCCTCTTCGGCTTCTCGCTGGCCATGCATCGGCAGCTGATTCCCGAGGACAAGCGGCTGTGAGTTTCCTACCCCCCCATTCCTCTTCCCACCCGGTTCTCCCACCGGGGCGACGAGGGCGCGCTCTGTTCCCGCCGGCCGGCAGGCTGGGGTTGACCCTGCCCGGCTCCGCGCCCCGGCCAGCCTCGCCCACCGCTCGCCCCGCGTCCCTCGGGTGCCGTCGGGGGAGCAGAGACCCTGGGCTATCCCCGGGTCCCGACCAGGGAGAGGTCACTTTTTAATTTAATTTAATTTAATTTTTTTTAAAGCGAGCACTTCCCGCCAGCGCTGCGCTCCCGGCTGCGTTTGCTGGGCCCGGGGGCAGGTGGCACGCTGTGCCGAGCCTCACGGGTGTCCCCGGGGGCAGGCATGGGATGCAGCAGGGTCGTCGCATCGCCGTGGTGGGGTTTGCAAGGAACGCGGTTCCAGGGAGAATTCAGGCTTTTCTCAGACTCGCCGAAGGTCGCGGATTTGCGCGCCCCGTGGAAGTTGGGAAGCCACTTGTTTGGCCAAGTGTCTAGCGTGAAACCCGTCACAGCGGGCTCTTCTGGAGGAGATACTTTGAGACGTCTCTTAGTATTTCTTTTAAAAAGCTGGAACTAACCAGGCACCTGTTGAGCGGAACTAGATCGGCTGAAAAAACAAACCTCTTGGAGTTGGTGTGCCTGCTTCCCCTCTCCTCCTAATCGCCAGGAGGCATCCGTGACCCCCTGGAGCCTCTGTATTAAGTGCTCCCCCCCCGGGGGGGGTTACAGTTAAAAAGATCTGAACTGAGACTAGCAAACCGAGTTCGGAAGTGACAGTCCCTCCCCCTCAGTGATGCTCCTCCCGGGAGAAAGTGGCCAAGCTCTTTGCCTCTGTTTCTTTTTAAAGTGCGGGCCTCCCACATGACGGGCTCTTTAGAGAGAGTTTTCCCCGAGCTTAGTTGCCTTAATCACTGTGGGGCTGCATTCTTGATCCTGGCTACCAAACACATTCTGACAACAAAAGGTCCTCCTTTCCACCCAGGCCTTAGTCGAACCTAGGTTCCTTGCAGGACCAACGGACCAGAGAAAGCAAAGTGCAGCCGGGCGAGGTCGGGGTGGGGTGGGGGAGAAGGAGGGGTGATGGTGGGAGGAAATTGTTGTAGGAGAAGCCAGTGTGCTTTCCAAACCGGAGAAAACCCTGATTTCAGCAGTTTAACAACTTTGGGAATTTGTGAATATTTTGAGGCCCTCAGAATCTTAAGGTGAGGTTTTTCTGCTAATACCTGCTAGGTGAAGCAAAGAAATTTAACTGGGGGGTGAGGTGGCCCCAGGCATGTGGTCTGAGTCTACAGGTCTGGCCAGGCACTTGCACTCTGGTTTCTTTCAGAAATAATTGTTGGTAAGCTGTAAATTTGAAATGAAAGGTGGTTTCTGTCAGCGTGGTTCATGGATGGCATTTCATGTCTGAGAACACTGTGCGGTAGTGCATGTAGGTACCCACATGCAGAACTTGAACTTGTTGGTGCAGAAGTGATTGTGGACCAGCAGAGGGAATGCATTCCCTTGGGCATTCCCTTGGGCACAGGAGGCTACAGAGACTGGCTTTCTGGACAGACTTGTACAAGCAGACACTGTGACTGGGGAAGTACTGAGGCAGGAAAATGTCCTTGGGATAGAGATTTGCAAAATGCGCCTTTAGCCAGGAATCTTGGTTGTGATTAAGGTGAGCATTGGGCCTGCTAAAACTTGTCGCTGCTGTGGGGCTCCTCTGGTATTAAGAGCTGCTACTTACCAGGTACTCCTGATAGTAAGACAGGCCTGTGTTTGGAGCCTGATGCCTTCTAGAAATGCTCCCTTCGAGGTTGATTCTAGGGGAGTAGCTGGTCAGGCCCTCCGACAGGAAGAGGCCCCCACCATAAGAAGATTGTCTTATTTCCCAAAAGCCCCGAGGCAGAAACCACACTTGAGGGGGGGGATGAGGGGCTGTGGCTTGTGTTCAGTCTGCTCCCCCTTCCATTAAGTATTCCAGGTTCAGGAGCAGTGTTGGGTCTTCTCCGGAGAACCAACACATACAGCCCACATCACATCCATTGTCACCTTTGACAGAAAAGAATGTGAGTGCAAATGACCGAGCCAGTGAAACTGATGGGATTCCTGGTCTAGTTCCCTAAAGTCAGCGGGAATGCCTCAGGTAGAATGGCAGGAGAGAGAACTGAACGCATACTTCCTCTTGGCCAGGTAAGCAGGCATTCATGGACTAGGACTTTCAGTTTCTTTACCTGTAAAATGCAGGTGTTGCTGCTTACTAGCCAGGGTTGTTGGAAGGACTAAAAGAACATCCAAAATGCTTAATGCCTGCCTGGTATTAGGTCCCTGCTTACTAAATGGTAAATGCTGCTAAACTTAAAAGCAGCAACTGTATTCCTACTGTGTATCAGGCACTACAGAAGAGTGTTGTAAGCATTCAATGATTCTAAGAACACAGCTAAATTCTGTTGTTTGGGTAATTAGTGTCTTGAACTCACAGTCACATTTATGAAGCCCAAAGCAACTTATTCAGTCTTAGATTTGCCAGCAAAAGCAAACCGTGCTGAACAAGTGACTGTGTGGCAGAAGATAGCTGGGGATATCAGATAAGTGCACAGTTAAGGAAAGCACATAGTGGGTATTTTTTTTTATGATTGGAACTTTCTCCAGTGCCATCTCTGTATTTGACGTCTTTAGTTAAGATTTAATAGCCAAATAATTCTGTGTTTGAGAGTCCCAAAACATACTGGACATTCCTAAAGCTTTGAGACTATCACATGGGATTAGAGACTTTAAAACTTCGTCCAGGGGGCTGGAGAGAAGACTTAGCAGTTAAGGCACTTGCCTGCAATGCCTGAGGACCCAGGTTCGATTCCCCAATACCCACGTAAGCCAGATGCACATGGTGGTGCATGCGACTGGAGTTTGTTTGAAGTGGCTAAAGGCCCTGGCGTGCCCATTCCCTGCTCCCCCCCCCACTTTCTCCCAAATAAATTTAAAAAACAACAACAAAAAAAAAAAAAAAAAAAAATAAAACTTCGTTCAAGTTTCCAGGCTGTGTGTCAAAAAACATTTCGGACTTTTAAGAGATGACTAGGTGGGTGACTGAGTGACTGGGTTTCTTGAGGTCTTTAGCTTCGCCTAGGTAGGATGGGTTGAGTCACCCCCAGAGGAGGAAGGTACATAATGATGACTGTGGGCTGTCCATCCATGACTCACTGCACTCTGCTCTTCTGGGAAGAGGTGGATCTGTGCATGCCTGCAACTCAGAACCTGGAAGGAGGTGCCCTCATGGAGAAATTCTGGGGTGTTCCCAGCCCCCATTCTCTTCTTCTGGGGTTTCCTCACTCTTTCTCTTTCAGCACAGTCTTCCGGAAGCACTCCAGGACTACTTACTGTCCCTTGCATTCTGACTCTTAAGCCATCTCTGTTCTTGGTTTTACTCAATCTTGTGATGTTCCAGCCTTTAAAAATCACAGTTTCTGAACTCGAGATCGTCTATTGCAACTGCCTCCATTTCCACATGAAGAAACTGATGCTGAAAGTTGTGAAATGTCTTGTCCCAAGTCTTAAAGGTTTAAACAGAATCTAAACCGAATCTGGATTTGAAGATGGTATTTCTGACTCATGTGCATGGCATCCCTAAGCAAAGTCAGAAATGCCCTTCAGACCTGGAGGAGCTGGCAAAGACTCTGAGTTTTGGAAGTGTACCATATTATATTGATTGATTTAAACTGCTTCCCATATAGGTCAGGGCTGTCTATTTAAGTGTCAGTGCCTGGACACTCTCTTCCTATTGACCCTTATTCCAAGTGGCCATGGATCAAGTTCTGGGCCCTTCTTTCTGAACAGCCCAGTGAAGTGTGACTGTCCCTACCCACGGATCAGAGCTGTGAACAGGATGTGTACCTAAGCACTTGCTTCCTTGCATTCATTCACTCAGCAGACTGCCATGTGGCCCAGGGCCATCTTCTAAGAACTGCTGGGTCACCTTGAGTCCCAAGAGTGAAGGAAAAAAATGAAAATGGGCAGAGACTTACAGGAAATCTTAAGATTCTACAAGAAAACAGAAATAGGCAAGTTTAATTTTAACCCAGGCTAGTGTGAAACCATCCAAGTAATGACTGGGTTGGAAAAAAAAGAGGTCAAGGTATTTATATAATATAAATATTCAAGGAAGTCAGGCTAAATATTCCTAGAATAAGATTCTTTCTTCCACAGAAGTAGCCTGTGTTCTCAGTTTTATGGAATAATTTAATATATTAAGATGTGTTTTTAAAAAATATTTATTTTTATTTATTTGAGAGCAAGAGAGAGAAAAAGGCAGCTATAGAGAGGAGAGAGAGAGATGGGAGTGCCAGGGCCTCTAGCTCTGCTGCAAATGAATTCCAGATGCGTGCGCCCCCTTGTACATCTGGCTTATTTGGGTCTGGAGAATTCAACCTGGGTCCTTTGGCTTTGCAGGCAAGTGACTTAACCACTAAGCCATCCCTCCAGCCCAAGATGTGTTTTCACAGTGGAAAATACTAGAACTAAGGCACATGAACACGAAGACTTGGACTCCGCATGTTCCTGTGACCAATATGGCCAGTGAATTCCTGGGCATTTTCCAGAGGGACAGTGAGATACACCAGAAAGCACTGTCACGCTTACATGATGGTGCCGGGTGTGCTCAAAACGCTGCATCAGCCCATCTCAAGACCCCGTCCTACCCTTACAGCCATTTCTCCTTCCCTTGAATGTGAGTAGCGCATGTCTGATACTTCTGAGGTTTACCTTTTATCCCTGTTCAGGGGATGATCTAATCTCTAACTGGATTATAGGTTCTGTGAGGCCGGGACCTGAGGCTCATCTTCACCTGATAACACCTAGCATACACTTTGCAAATACAACTGAGTCATACCGTACGCTCAATTTAACTCTTCCTGCTGAGGGTAGAGGGAGAGAGAGCAATCCCCTTATTTAACCTGTTGCCCTTCCCTGCTCAGGGCTTGGTGTCTGCTGTCCCCAGGAAAAGGACAGCTCTAGCCGTGATGCAGTGAGACACACAAGTTAATTCTTAGCCTTTTGAGTTTAAGGGATCAGGTCCTAGCTAAGGGATCTCCATGAATGATTTTTTTTAATTACACTTGGCTTTTGCCCTGAAGGCAGACCTTAGAACTTAACCCAAGATATAAAGGCTGACCTGGTCTGCAGTGGGTACCCAGGATTTGCTGAGCTGGCCTGGTTGTATAATGAATCTAGCTAGAGAAGCTGTGGAATGGAGCTTGGGAAAGCAACTGAACAAGGGTGTGGGGTCAGATGGGATTTGATAGTAGCAAAGGGATCTTGGGGATCTAATTCCCAAGATGCAATGTTGAGGGGTTGTTTAATCCTACTTGGGGTCCCCAGAGCCACAGAACTAGTGACTGGGGGTCAGCATGGCACTCCCATCAGCCTCTGGTAAGTCTGGAAAATTGAGTCCTGTGAGAGCGGGGCCAGCTCATGTCCCCATCACCTGTCTTCCATTTGACACTTTCCATCTGAAAGAACTTACGGGTTCTTAAATGTCTGGTCAGCAGGTATAAAAAGTAGGCTCCCCGTTTGGCTCATATACATGGTGTCAATTCTCATAAGCGTGAGCCCAGATTCTGCCATCACAGTTCTCCGGTTTTGAGCTAGTGGCATTTTCCTTCCTCACACAGAAGGTGACTTGGGAGATTGTGGGCAAGAACTGAGCTTTGGTCCACCTGGGGTCACATCCCATTATTAGTTACGACCTTGTGCAGCGTTTCTCACCTCTACCTCCCTTTCCTCTGTTATAGAGCAAGGACAACACGCCTAGACTAGTTCTGGCCTAGAGGAAGCACTCTGTGCTTGTTAAATAAACAAGGAGACCCAGGTTGTGAGAAGTGATCATGGTGTGTCATGTAGAGCTGGTCTTAAATCCACATCCGCTGGGATTCTCAGCCAGAGAATTAACGGCTTTGACTTTGATAATGTGCAAGTGTCCATTTTTCCCTTTCTTTCATTCAACAGTTACTGTATGCTTCAAAGTCCATTTCTGAAGCCCTGGAGCATTTTGTAGCCATGAAGCAACAAATAAATCCCTGTGAGGTGTCAGTTTTCCAAGGAGGTGAATGGGCACATGGGCAGGAAAGCGTCATGAGGTGACTACACAGGACAACCTCAGGAGAGTGGGTTGGGCATTTCAGTTACAGGGTGGGTTCATTGGTAAGGAATATGCGAAGCTCCCACCTGTACCCCTAGCCTTGGGATGCTGGGGCATTGGACTCTCCTTAGGTCAGGCTTGCTGTATATTTGGAAGTGCTTTGTTAAAGACATTTAAATATTTTATTTATTTATTTGAGAAAGAAGGGGAAAGAGAGAGAGAGAGAGAGCGAGAGAGAATGGGCATGCCAGGGCCTCTAGCTACTGCAAACAAACTTTAGAATTATGTTCCACTTTGTGCGTCTGGCTTATGTGGGTGCTAGGGAAATCGAACCTGGGTCCTGAGGCTTCACAGAAAAGTGCTCTAACCACTGAGCAATCTCTCCAGCCCGGAAGTTCTTTGTTTAAGGAGCTTGTATGGAAATGCATCTAACTGTAGATAGCGAAGCTGACTAAGGTTGGAGTGGCAGCTCTGGGGGTGCGAGGCTCTGCTCTTCACGTTTTTATTTATTTATTTTTAAGTAATAAATACATTTATTTTGTTGGTACGCTACCCATTCTGTCATTTTACTATAACAGTCAAAAGGGACATAATCAAGATCCAAATGAAATAAATCCTTGCATCTGCTGAAAAGTAGTGCACACACTGAGCGTAGGCCTGACTGTGTGCCGCCCTCCTCTCTGTCCTCTTGCTGCCACCTTTCCTCATCTGAATGAGTGCATCCACCGTCTTCCCTCGTTACCTTCTGTTCCTCATCTTTGCTGAGGAGTCGCAAGCCCTTCTTCCTCTGCCTGCTCCTGCAATGTATCTGTCAGATGTTGGCCTGACCTCCTGCCTACAGGGAGTAGAGTTGCTTGTGTCTTTAGAACAAAGGTATTGAGACAACCAAAGCAGTGGAGTGGAAATGTTTAGAATTCTTCAAGACTCCAGAGAAACTGGAAAAAGGTAGGATAAAGGCATTTGGGCCTTCAGGGAATATTTAAGATACAAACCATACCAATTAGGGTGATGAGGAAGTCTTAAATGAACTTGGATCCCACTGGGCTCTTCTCGAGGCTCTGGGGCAGGGAACTTGGGAAAAGACTGAAGAATCCTTTAGAAGTAGGTCGTCTGAAGGCCAGGAAAGGACTTTGATTTTTAAAATTGTTTTTTATTATTTATTTGAGAGAGAAAGAGAGGGAGAGAGAGAGTGTGTGTGTGAGAATATGACCGTGCCAGAGCCTTTAGCCACTGCAAATGAACTCCAAATGCATGTACCACCTTGTGCATCTGGCTTACGTGGGTACTGGGGAATCGAACCTGGGTCCTTTGGCTTTGCAGGCATGCACCTTAACTGCTAAGCTATCTCTCCAGCCCTGAGTTTTATTTATTCATTCGTTCATTTTCGCTGTGTGTGTGTGTATTTGTGTGTGTGTGTGTAGTGCATGTGCATATGCATATGAGTTTTCACATGTGTCTGGGTAGAAGTGTGAGTATGTGGGGGTGTGCGTACTTATTTTTTGAATCTCCAAGCTGGCCTCAAACTTTCATGTAACTGAAGATCACCATAAACTTTGGATCCTCCTACCTCTACCTCGCAAGTGCCACCACACCCAGTTTTATGGAGTGCTGGGGATTCTTGCAAGCTAGGCAAGCACTCTACAAACCAGGTTACATTGTCTCAAGGACTTGTTTTTTGAGGTAAGGTCTCCCTGTAGTCTCTGGCTGACCTTGAACTCGCAGCAATCCTCCTCCTTCTGCCTCCGAAGTGCTGGGATTAAAAGCATGAATAACCATGCCTGGATAAAAAGTTTTTTAACATTTATTTATTTATTGGAGAGAGAGAAAGAATAAGAATGGGCTCAGCAGGGCCTTCCTGCTACTGCAAACGAACTCCAGATGCATGTGCCACTTTGTGCATCATTATTCCAGCCCCTTCCCAAAAATGTTTGAGATGTCAGAGAAGTACCCTAATGCCAAGGATCTGGTAAGATCATTTCAGATTATCAGATAAGTGAGTTTGTTTCCTACTTCCTTTCTTCCCTCCCTCCTTCCCTTCCTTCCTTCTTTCCTTTCTTCCTTCCTCCTCTTCTCCTCCTCCTTTGGCACGTTCATGTGTGCATGTGTGTGCGTTCATGCATGTGTGTTTGCATGTGTATGGGCATGTGCATATGGAAGTCAGAGGATAACCTCAGGTCTCATTTCTCAGGTACATTGTCCACCTCTTTTTGAGGCAGGCTCTTTCAGTGGTCTGCCACTCACCAATTAGATTAGACTAGCTGTCTAGTGAGCCCTAAGGGTCCAATTGTCTCCACCCACCCAGTGCTAGGATTACAGGTGTGCCACCACACCCAACACGTAGGTACTGGGGCTAGAACTCGTCTTCATGGTTGTGAAGCAGGCGCTTTCAGACTGAGCTGTCTCCTCAGGCAGAGCAAAGTCCACATGCTTGTACCATGTTTAGAAATACTGAGGCTATGAGGTGTGGAGTCATCCTAGGATTCTTTCAGAGGATGATCCCAGGAGGTAAGCTGTGAGAGACCTTGTCCTCCTAACCCAAAGCTTCACAGTGACAGCCAGGGACTGTCTGAAAATGTTCAGTATCTCAGGAAAAGAAAAATGGGCTCTGTAAATTCATTTGTTTCTTTGTGTGTGTGTCTATATATATGTATATGGTGATTCATACTTATTTTCTAATGCATTCTAAAAGACATAGGGAATTTTCTCCTTATTTGCACAAAAGAAAGAAGTCAAGACTTTGAAAGGAATGTGTTCCGGGCTTGTCAGAGAAACCATAGCCAACATTTTTGGTTTTCCCATACAAGTAGTTCATTCATTTTTTTTTAATAATCTTTTTTAAGATTTTATTTTTTATTTATTTATTAGCAACAGAGAGAGGGAAAGAGAGAAAGGGAGAGTGAGAATGGGCACGCCAGGGCCTCTAGCCACTGCAAACAAACTCCAGATGTGTGCACCCCTGTGCATCTGGCTTACGTGGGACCTGGAGAATTGAACCAGGGGCCTTAGTCTTCACAAGTATGTGCCTTAACTGCTAAGCCATCTCTCCAGCCCCTCATTTTTTTTTCAAATGAAAAAAATTCACATTTTTCATGTATTAGGCACCGTTGTATTGGTGGAGGTGTCACGGGCAACAGACAACATCTCATGTATATTCTGATAGGAAAGATGCACAGTAACCAAAATAGGCAGGTGTATTGTGTTAGGTGACAACAAATGATGGAGGAAGATAAAATGGGGACAGAATAAGGGGTTGGAGATAGGGTAGTACTTGACAAAAGGTCAGCTAGGGATGACTTCACTGAGAAGGTGAAACTGCAAGGGAAGAACCTCCTGGAAGGCAGAGAAGCCAAGGCCAAGGCCCTGGATAAAAGCAGATATGCCTGTTGTGTTCAGGAAAAGCACAGTGGCCGCTGGTCTCCATGGAGGCATGCTTAGTAGGGCTTTCTGAGTCAGTTTACTCTGAATGAGAAGGGAAGCTGCAGGGTTGTGAGAAGAACGTGGCATGTTCTGACATAACTTCTAAATGAGTTTCTGTGGCTGCTGCATTGAGGAGAGACTGGGTAAGAGCAAAGATAGACATCGTGATGGCAGCTCTCAGGGGGCTGAGGCAGGATATAGAGTTCAAGTCAGCCTAGGCTGTATAGAGAGGCCCTTACTCACAACAAAACAAAACAACTCAAAATAATGACACGAACTAGGAGGCTTCTGTAACAGCAAAGGGTGGTTTGGACCAGGGTGGTAGCAGTGACAGTAGTAAAAAGTGGTTAGAGCTGCATGGGTGTGTGTATAATCCAGCACTCAGCAGAGTGGCTCAAAAAAAAAAAAAAGTGGTGGGATTCTGGATATATTGAAAATAGAGGGCTGGGGAGGTGGCTTAGCAGTTAAGGTGCTTGCCTTCAAAGCCAGAAGACCCAGATTCAGTTCCCCACGACCCACCTAAGCCAGATGCACAAGGTGGTGCATGCGTGTGCAGTTTATTTGCAATGGCCGGAGGCCCTGGCATGCCCATTCTCTCTCTCATTAAAAAAAAAAAAAAAAAAAAGTTAAGAAAATAGTCAGGAGGGTTTGCTGTCAGCTAGGTACGATGCGATAGAGGCAAAGTAGGAAAGAATGTCTCTGGGCTTTTGAGCAGCTGGGAAGATGAGGCTGTGTTTGGTTTGGAGAGGCTAGTGAGAGGGATGGGTCCAGGGGGGAAAGAGTAGGAGTTGGTTTTTGACGCATAAGGTTGGAAATGTCCTGACATGCACATGCAGTTACTGCTAAGCAGTGGAATGAAGCTGAAGTTCAGGTGGTAAGGGTTGAATTCAGGACATGCATGGAGGCTTCTTGTTCACCCAGGATAGAAGCCAAAGAGGCTTGTGCTCCTGAGCCTTCCTACATACAGGAGTTAGGACAACAGGACAGCCAGCCCCCAAGGCTGAGGGGAATGGCCAGTAAGGCAGAAGGAGAGACCATGAGAGTGCTCTTCTGGAAGCCATCGGATGAAGATGTTCCAAAGGACTAGTGATGTGTCATTGGTATCAGATGATATTTGCTGAGACTCGATCACCGGATGGGGAGGTGGCAGCCTGTGGTAACCTTCTCAAAGCACTTGTGGGGGCAGTGGCTGGCTGGAGTGGGTCTGCAAGAGAATAGGAGAGGAGAGGTGATTGGAGATGGAAAGGACCCTTGAGTTTTCCCTGCTGGGGAGCAGAGCTCAGGGATCAGAGGGGGAATGGCATCAGGAGGGTTTTTCATTTTGCTTTTGTTTGTAATGTGAGTAAAATTATAGTGAGCAGGTTTATTGAGATATTTTATTTATTTATTTATTTATGAGAGAGAAAAAGAGGGAGAGAGAGAGAATGGGCACACCAGAGCTTCCAACCACTGCAAACGAATTCCAGATGTGTGTGCCCCCTTGTGCACCTGGCTTATGTGGGTCCTGGGAATTGAACTGGGATCCTTTGGCTTTGCAGGCAAGTGCCTTAAGCGCTAAGCCATCTCTCCAGCCCCGTATGTAAGTTTTTAATATGAAACATTAAGCTTTAACATTTCCAGTTTCTTGTGGTCACTTTCTGCTGTCACTCATCACACACACATCCACCTGTCTCTGTCATTGAGTGTTTTCAAAAAAGAATGGAGAGGTACTGACCAATCTAACTTTTTTGTACCAAAAGAAATCGTGTGACCCCAAAATGTCAAGGAACTGTGTGAATTAGTAGTTATGTGAGCCCTGACACCTGGGTGTTAGAGTCCTCACCTACCTGACCAGCCACTTTCCACCATGGGCATCTTCCTTCCTTCCTATTGAAGGAATAGCCCATGCTTTGGAATTCAGCCTGTGCCCTGCCATCGCCCCTTAGAACAGTATCGTGGTTCTTAAGTGTCTCCCACATACTGGCCTAGAACTGAGAGGACAAGTGCACGAGTGTCTCCCTCTCCCCTGGCTAATTGCAGGCATTCCGAGTGACCATAGATCACTTCCCTCAGCTGAGCTGCAGAATTCCTCAGGGCCACACTGGTCAGTCTCTGCTGGGGTGGGGATGTTGGCACATCAGAGAGCACCTGTCTGCTCTCCTGGCCTAGCCAAATCCCTCACATGTGGAAAAGCACTCTGTACATGCCTGCCAATACTTAAATGATCACTGTTGGTTTGTGACCCTCTAAAGAACAAGGCTGACGGTATTCATTTTTGGTTCAAATCTAATACGCAGAAGCAGATGCTCAACAGGTATTTGTTGAGCTCTTTGAAGACTTCTAGAGACTAGGAAGCAAGCTGACTGGTTTTTTAATGATCGTTTGCATTCTGGTACTTTAAAAGAATTGTGGACAAAAGTGCCTGACATGTAATTTATGTAATTTACCGTGTTAATCACTTCAAAGTGCACGATTTAGTAGTGCTGAGGATATTCACATCATTGTGTACACTGCAGTAACTTCTTGAACTTGCTCTGTATTGCTGAGAAATGATGACGACTGTAAGTTATCAGCAAGCTAAACTTTAACTTAGTATGGGACTAAGTCACCTGATACTGTAAGGTCATGCCAATAGAATTAAGTATAACACGTATATGATAGAAGTAGAAGTTTAGTCTTATGGTTTGCAAGGTGTTTTGCAGGTTGGTGAAGGTGCTAGGTGAGTTCAGCTTTGGTGTACTTGGCTTCACCTCTGGGGGACTCCAGGGTTCTTCACCACATCCTTTGAGAAATTAATAAGCTCAAAAAAATTTTTTTTTCTTTTTTGGTTTTTCGAGGTAGGCTCTTGCTGTAGCCCAGGCTGATCTGGAATTCACTAGGTGTTCTCAGGATGGCCTCAAACTCAGCAATTCTCCTACCTCTGCCTCCAGAGTTCTGGAATTAAAGGCATGTGCCACCATGCCCACTAAAAAACACTTTTTAAAAAAAAAAATTCATAAGCAGAGATAGTGGGAATGGGCATGCTAGGGCTTCTTGGCCACTGCACATGATCTCCAGGTACATGTGCCCCTTTGTGCATCTGGCTTTATGTGGATACTGGGAAATTGAACCTGGGCAGGCAGGCTTTGCAAGGGAGCACCTTTGACTGCTGAGCCATCTCCCTAGCCCAATCTGAACAAGTTTTTAATTGTATTAAAGAGAAACTTTCCCTGGCTCTAACGCTTAGCTATCTCAGCTGATTTCTTAAGTCTTACGGCTAAATCCCTTCTAACAATGGTGGGTTTAAAATGAAACTGAAAGTCACATTAGTTGCACACTGAATGTTTAATCTGGAGTTCAATATGAATTTGGGGGTTGAAGTTTAAGAGGAAGTGCCTGTTTTGTTCAGGGATCACCAATTGCACTAACAGCTGTCCCCTGTTGTAAGGCCATCTTTAGCTTGTCTCAGAAATACTTGGCTTGCTCCTAACCCAAACCCCACGCTGCTTCCTTTAGAGCCATGTTAATCTGTTACCTGGGAATAGCTTTAGGGTTTTTTTCCCGTCTTTTTCTGTCCCCCACACTCATTGGTTCTCTACAGACTGACTTCTCTAGGGCCTGGATCCTGGTGAGGTGTTAACAGGCTCTCTGTTATTATTGTCCCCGTGGAACTTCTGAAAAGCTATTTGGGAGACGCTGGCTGAGGTTCTGAATATGAGGTCTCTGAAGAAGGGGGCATGGGGCTGGCTCTTGTGTGTTTGCCTAGAACCTCAACGTAGAACTTGTCACTCCTCAAGAATAAATAACATGGCTTAAGAGCACATTTAAACCCAAGGTAAAAGACCCAGGTGTTGTAGTATGCATTGAGTAGGCATACTCTAGTACTGTTACCAATAATGAATGGTTTTGTGAGTTTCTTTACCATTAAAATGTTCTACTATGTGCAGAAGTTGGGAGAGAAGCCGTGGCATGGTCTAGAAAGGCAGGCCACCACCTTCATTTGATAAATCAGTAAATGGAGGTCTACTCAGCCAGCTTTCGGCAGAACTGTTCCTGCAACCCCTTCAATTCCAGAGTTGTTCCTATTCACTTCCTGCTCAGGTCCCTGCCCCACCCTCACCCCTAGCCAGGAGTGCACCTAGCCTCAGAACCCCGTCCATATGAAAAATTACCAAGCACTAAAACAGGTCTGTCCAAGTCCCACCAACATGGCCTTTTCCCCCTCCTAGAGAGGTGCAGAGGTGATGAGTTTTCCTCAGCTAGGGATCTGCTTTGTGACCACCAGTGCAGAAGCAGAAGTGTGTCCCTTGTTGCTTGCCACCTACTCTGCACCTTTCTGAGCAAGTAGCTTGCCCTTACCCCACCCCCTTCATTGCTCTTGATCAGATGAAAGGCGAGGCCTCTGACTCAAGAGTGACTCATCCTGTGCTGGGTACGCCGGGGCTCCTCCCGTAGGAAGTGGTTGCTACAGTCAGATTGAGCAGTGTCCATGGTGTCTAGGATGAGGCACTGGGCCACCACAGCCTTTTATGATTAGCCCTTACTATGCTCAAACTCCAGACGGAGTTCTCACTCTCTGAACTGGCTGCATTATTGTAAAAGGGAGCTATGAGAGGCGAACTGTGTTGAATGTTGTTCCGCAGCTGAGCTGTTCCCAGAATGTCCAGGGCACAGGCTTTCATGAGTTCCTTTCTCTCCAATGTCATTGGGCTTTGTTCTGTGCCTCACTTGACTATGTACTTTGTTAGAAAGCTTTCCTGCCTGAGTGAGCTATTGCCATTTCCTTTCTCGGCAACTTTCAACCCCTGCCTTACATTGTGCACTTTATTGTTGTGGCCAGATTGTCAGCACACGGTTGGGAGCACAGTGAATGTGTTTATCTGCTTTTGATGGGTTATCATGCCTTGGCATGGGCTGTAAAAATTAATCTTAACTTTTGCCTACAGCTGACTCCATAGAGATAACATGTGTGAGCTTGTTGTGTGCAATTAGAAGCCTTACTTCATGTCTTTGGAACACTGATTTTTACCTCTGTGACCATATATCATTTTCTTTTTAAAAAAATTTAATGTTTTTTAAATTTAATTAATTAGTTAATGGGGGGAGAGAGAGAGGCAGAGAATGGGCATGCCAGGGCCTCTAGCCACTGCAAATGAACTTCAGACTCATGTGCCACCTTGAGCATCTTGCTTTATGTGGATACTGGGGATTCAAACCTGGGTCCTTTGACTTTGCTGGCAAGTGCCTTAACCACTAAGCCATCTCTCCAGCCCTCATATGTCATTGTCTTTGCAAGGCTTGCAACTACTCCTCTGCTCATTGACTGACACTATTTTATTTTTAATTTTTATTGATTGATTTATTTATTTAAGAGAGAGAGAAAGAAGCAGATACATACATAGAGAGTGGGCACACCACGGCCTTCAGCCACTGCAAGTGAACTCCAGATGCATGTACCACCTTGTGCGTATGACTTACGTGGGTCCTGGGGAATTGAACCTGGGTCCTTTGGCTTGGCAGGCAAATGCCTTAACCGCTAAGCCATCTCTCCAGCCCATGACACTATTTTAAATTATATTTAAAATTTATTTTTAAGTAGATAGTACAGTTACATGGTACAAATATGAAACTTACAACTGTAGTCATACTTGGTCATTAGTCCCCCAGTTATTCCTGGAGGCAGCTATTTTGTTAGTTTGTTGTGAATTTTGGTTTGACCCTCAGAGGTTCCTGTATTGAAGACATGGTCCTCACTGTGATAATGTTGGAAGGTAAGACCCATATGAAGTGGGACCTAGAAGAGAGGCCATTAGGTAATTGGATGCATTAGAAAGTATTGATGCTGTTCTACAGGGATTACAATTAGTTCCTTTAAGAGTGAGTTGTTAGACAAAGAAAACCTGGTCCTGAATCTGTCCATCTTCCACCTTGTCATATGGGGTGTCCTGTGTAGACTCCCACCACAGTGGTGCCATTAGTTACGAATCTCATCAGAGACTTAACTGATGGGGCCATCTCATCCAGAACTTCCACCTTCTAAAATTGATCTAAAGAATCTGCCCAGCTTGAGTTATTTTGTTACAGCAACAACAAAGGGGTTAGTATAATACATGCTTATAAGTAAATATGTACATACAGGTTTTTACACATATGGTAGCATGGTAGGTATATTCTTTTCTCGCCCCCCACCCCCGCATGTTTTAGCATTTGTTCTCACAGTTTCCTTAGTCTGTCTAGTGTTCAGTCATAGGGATAAACCATGAATTATTTAACCAGACTAGATGTCGAGGTCATTTCTCATTTTTAGCTGTGAAAAGCAGAGCTACCAGGAAGACCTTTGTCCCTGCCGCATTTTAGCTTCTGTAGAGGATCACTTCTTCAGGCAGTGGTATGCCCAGGATTGTTTTAATGATCAAGACTGATTTACCACCCTCCTCTCTCTCTATCACAAACTCAGCCAGAGCCGTCTAATTATCACAGGCTACTCTGCTGGCAGGGCTGGTAGACTCTTTTCAACAGCTGGAGTTGATAGCCTTATGGTAAAGCTTCCATGTTGTGTTCCACCTGCACCTTTGCTTGTTAGAATGAACCTGCTAAATTTAGAATAGTTCATGGGTATGTGTAAGATCATGCAGTGCTTCCTTGCTGTGTTTAAGGTTCCAGAGTAATTGGCATGGTTGCATTTGATCCTTGGGATACTGCTAGAAAATTGAGATGGACCATTTCGAGACCATCCATTGTGACAGTGACCGGAGCACAGCTGCAGCGTGAACACATCGGGGTCTCTTGTAGCACTTTTGGGATCTCTGATTATGGTCTTGGTCTACCTGGCTGTTATGGGGCAGATGACACGGTGTAAGACTTTGGAAGTAGTGTGTGCACCATATTATCTCAGTAATAACAGGCCGAGGAGGACTGATGGAGTACGTATCTCTGAAAGGAGTACTAGTGTGAAAAGAACTCCATTCTGGTGGTTTGCTCCAAACTGCTCGAGTGTCCCTTCCCACTGCCCCGCCTATTCTCTCCATAGGAGCCCCCTCTGTCCCCACCACATCAATCCCCCAACAACCTAGCAACTAAAGAGGAAATACACTACTACAATAAGGAGGGCGTCTCAGGGACACAGTTCCAGTGCTTCAGGCACCATCTGTGCTGATTAACTGGTTCCCAAGCCACCCTGATCCCTAAGTATTTTTTTAAAAATATAAGTGCAATAAATAATGTAATTACTTAGCCATATAACTTGGTTTCTATAAATATTTATATAAATGTAAAATCGCATTCATGTTTATCTTCATAGTATCCTATTTCTAAATCTAGATTAGAGACAAAAATCTTGGCTGGGCATGTAACTCAGCAGTAAAAGCACTTGTCTAAGCATATGCAAGGCCCTGGGGTTCAATACCCAACATTGCCCCCCCCAAAAAAAAAATCCCGAAAGGGGCTGGAGAGACGACTCAGTGGGTAAAGTGCTTGCCACACCAGCATGAGGAACTTAATTCAGATCCTCAGAACCCGCATAAAAAATGCAGGGACTGGCAGCATGTGCCTGTGATCCTAGTGCTGGAGACTTGGATCCTTGGGCTTACTGACTAGCTAGTCTAGCTGTGTTGGTGAGCTATAGAGTCGATGAGAGATCCTGTCTCATAAAAATAATAAGGTAGAAAGTGACTGAAGAGAACACTCAATGTCCACCTTTGACCTCCACAAGCACATGCATGAAGACCTACATGAAAAAACATACATACATGCCATCACCCCCCACACATATGCACATGACCCCAGTTAATCCTGAAAGTTCTCTGTGCCTTTTGCTTTGTGCCTCTGTGGCCTAGAAAAGTCTGGGTGGCTGCTGGTCCACGGTGTTGGGACTCGCTGTCTTCTCGCTCCACCACTGGAGCACATATGTTCTGGGCAGGTGATGACAGAAACAAGGACTTGTACACTAGTACCTCCTTTCAAGGAAGGTTCTCCTTGAAAGCAGTGAGATGCAACTGCATGCATCCCATTCAGCAGGACCCACTTGGGTGGCATGTCCAGCAGGAAAGGGAGGCTGGGATGTGAGGAGTCCTCATTCGGGGTGGCCTTATGTCCCAGCTTGTCTTTTACTGTGGGAAATGAGCTAGCCAGGACTTGGCAACAGGCAGCAATCTCTGGAACGGCTACTAAGCTTGTTATTTCAGTTATCTCATTTAGAAAATAAACTGTGTGATCATATTAATTTCCTTGTTAAAACACTGAAAAAATTTGGATATCCTGAGTTTTTGGAGTCATGGTAAAATGAGTATGGCAACCAGCCCTGGGTGTGAGCTCATTAAATACACCTTTACTCTTCCTGGTTTTTATTAAAAAACGTTTTCAGGCTATAGACATACTCTAGTGACTGCCCAGCCCACTGCTCTCTTGCAGAGTGCTCAATACATTATACCTTATAAATACAAATACCAAAATTCTCAAAACATTTTACTGAAAACTGATGAAACAAGTTATTTTTTCCTATGCAAGTAAAATATAAGCTATTTGATGACATCCCTTGAGAAAAATTTTTAAATTTATTTTTATTTATTTATTAGCAACAGACAGAGAAAGAGGCAGAGAGAGAGAGAGAGAGAGAGAGAGAGAGAGAGAGAATGCTGGCTTACGTGGGCCCTGGGGGAATCAAGCCTCAAACCGGGGTCCTTAGGCTTCACAGGCATACATTTAACTGCTAAGCCATCTCTCCAGTCCCCCTTGAAAAAACTTTGAGCTAACACTGGTTGTATTGCTCCTTGCATACCTAGCATATAAAAACCTGCTTAGGGAGCTGGGGAGATGGCTCGTAGGTGAGAGTGCTTGCTGCATAGGCACAAGGACCTGTGTTTGGGTCTTCAGCGCCCATGTACAAAGCGAGGTGTGACTGTTTTCTTCTGTAACCCTAGCATTGAGAGAGGTGGAGCTTGCTGGTTGGTCAGCACTCTAGTTAAAAAATGGCTGGCTGCAGGTTTAGTGAGAGACACTGTCCCAAGGAAATAAGACAGAAGAGCAATAGAGGACAGCTGATGTCCTCCTGTGGCCTTTGCATGTGCGTGCATGGAGCACCTGTACCTGCTCACACATGTACTATACACACATGAATGCTCCCTATGTATGCATCCACCCTCCCTCCCCCAGAATATCCTTCTTGGTGACTCCATCCTTGACTACATTAAATGATAAGGAATTGTAAACATTCTCTGAAGACCCACCATGTATCCTGTACTGTGTGAAAGCCAAGGATGGGAGGTGAACTCAGCCCAGTATATACAACTTCTTGGGCTTGCTTCCTTGAAAGGAAAAAAGTAAGAGACTGGGCTCTTGTGAAGGACAGATGTGATTTGGGGACTGCAAAGTCAGGTGTCTGATCATTTGGAGGCACAGGAAGTGACTCAGTGCTTGATTTGACAAGACTGGCAGCTGCTTGTGCAACTGAAATCAGAGTTGTTTGGAGACAGTTACCCCAACCTGGGACCTTCGCTTTCCTTGTTTTGCTGCACAAGACAGCAGCGTTTTTACTGTAGCTCTTTGAGTAACGTCTTACTGATAGGAGTTGCTCAGTCATCTGGAAAACCCATTTCAGTTAATACTTTTTTTTTCTTATCTTTTTTTAAAAAATATTTTATTTTTATTTATTTATTTGAGAGAGAGAGAGATAGAAACAGGCAGGTAGAGAGAGAGAGGGCATTCCAGGGTCTCCTGCCACTGCAAACGAACTCCAGATGCACGTGACCCCTTGTACATCTGGCTTACGTGGGTCCTGGAGAGTCGAGCCTCGAACCAGGGTCCTTAGGCTTCACAGGCAAGTGCTTTAACCTCTAAGCCATCTCTCCAGCCCTACTTTTTTTTTTTTTTTAAAATGAACTGGTTTTGGTTGAGTTGAAGTGGAATTCCTGGCCATTTTAAATATCAGCCAGTAGATGCTGCGATGTTTGCATTAGCAGTTCTGTTGGTGTCTTTATTCCTTGAGATTACTTATTGTTGGGGGAAGAGAAACAAGTGTTAGAGCAAGGTCATACCAAAGTAATCAATTCAAGGATAAAAATCAAGGCTCCTTTCCATCTCCTCTTCCATTTTGATCTGACCATCAGAGCTGGCATTCCTTTTAAGTAGCTGAGATCAATCTTTTCCCTTGTACATGGTGAAGACGTCTGTACCGCAGGGCTTGAATACTGTAGGCAATAAAAGCAGGCTCAACCTGGGATGGTCCTTTATGCCTGAGCGCCATTGCTCTTAGTCAGAGACACACCTATGGGGAAGTGCACCCCAGGTAAGAACTAGAACCTGCAGGCTCAGACATCACGTGTATTTCATGGTCAGTGGCACCTGGGTTTAGTTCCAACATGCTCTGTCAAGGGGGTGAGAAACAAAACAAAAGGGCTCTTGTGAAATTTGAAAAGGTCACAGCAAAATTACTGATCTAATTGAAGACAACAGGTAAGTCTTTGGCCTCTGGTAGCATAGGTCCTAAAGCACTTAATGGATCTTAATTATAACCAACCTCTTATAAGTAACTATCTTGTAAAATGGTTAATTGAGGTGCTTGAATGATGTTATCAAACCCAGCAGAAAGCAGATGGGGTGGGAAGGGGGAGGGGACTGTGGCTCAGAGCAAGATCTGCGAGCCAGGGAATGCCCAGCACAACTCTGGTGGTGTCATTTATCAGCTGTGTGATGCTAGGACAGTTACTTGGTTTTTTCTGAACCTGGGTCCACCTTAGTAAAATGGGCTGTGGCCATGGTGTCTACGTAATGAACGCATAGCTGAGTGTCTAGTATTTGAAGGGCATGGATAATATAGCTGTCAGTGTATTAATAGCTTGTTTGACCTGGTTTAGAGGGAGTGGAAGTTACTCTTGGAAAGTTAGTAGAAATCTAGTGTTTTGAATGGGAGGTTGTGGCTCACAGACAAGAGAGCCTCGGCTTTTGAATTGGCTTTCTGTGTAAACATGAAAATGCCATGCTGGGAGGTGGATGCAGTTTTAGCTCATACTTGTCCAACTGGATCGGCCAGTTACTGCAGTTAAATAGGGCTTTGGTTTTTCTTGGCCAAATACCCTTGAAGTTATTAAGATCTAGGTCCAGATTCCTGCCCTCAAGGAGTGGACTGTGAGTTAAGTAGAGGCCAGGAGGTCTTTGCCCTCCTGGGAAGGTCACTTTGACAAGGGTGGACCTTGAGTGGGGTCTAGGAAACACTCATGGGGAAAGCCTGGAGCTGCAGCTTGGGCATGGTTGGAGAGACAAGTTCTGTGGAGGAGGTGGGGTGGCATGAGGTCCCCATGGCTGGGGTGCACCTGGGGGGGGTAGTGAGGAAAGCGGGGCAGCTGGGTGGGATGTCAAGGCGTGCCTCGTGGGTGGAGAGATTGGCTTGAAGGAAGAGTGGCACGGTGGGAAGAGCCTCGGGCTTAAAGTCCTGTGCGGACTGTCGGAGGCTGAATTCTTTATCTCTGCGTGGATGGAGATGACTGCCCCGCAGCTGCTCAGACATACTTGAATAGGAGTGTACAAGGACCAGCCTATGGCAGGCTTGTCATTGTAGCACATCCTGCCGATGCGCGTGGTTGGTGCGCAGCTTGGGTTTGCTGCCTGACTCACTTGCCTAGAAGAAACTTGGGGTGCATGAATAGTGTCTACCTCAGACAGAACTAATAGCTGGGCTCTATTAGTGCCCAGGGAGCTAATAGCGTTCTGATGGAGGAAGAGTGGGTGAGCAGTGTCATCTCAAACACTGATGAGGACTGAGGAGATAATTCAGTAGAAGGGACAAGACCTTCACCTGAGTTCCCACTGGAGAGTCCTGAGGTAGATGAAGGATCCAACAAAACCCTTGTAGGTCAAGGACAAGAACACTCTAAGCTGAAGGGAAGCCCTGTAAAGACTGCCCTACAAATAAGGGGGGGGGTCAAAAACCTTAGAATGGAAAAACCTTAGTGTTTCCCTATGCTGGTGTAAAGTCAAAGACGAGGTGATGAAGCTGGTGGGGCAGATGAAAGGACCCTAGCTCAGGGCCTTGTTGCCGCCACCGTGGGGAGCCCTGGAGGGCTGTGAGCACAGCAAGGGTTATGTAGTGACTTGGTATACTAAGAAGAGCAGTTGATGGGTGGAGGTTGAGCTGCAGTAGGACGAGTGTGGACTCAGACTAGTTACAACGATTCAACAGCTGTCCAAGTGTAACCCGACAGTCTCGGACCCTTACCACAGCAAAACAGCCACCGAGAAGGGGTCACCTTGGGAGTCAAGGGTGCATGGAAGTCCATGGAATATACTGATATGAGGGAAACCAGCGAGCCAGCGTTGATTATTGGTTTGGGGCCTGAGCACTGGGTAGATAGTGTACACTCATGCTCACAGGTAAAGTGTGTGAGGGGCTGGGCTGGGGGAGCAACCAAGTTTTGTTTGGAAAGTACTGGGGGGTACTGAGCAGCAGCGGTGTCTTGTGGGCAGCTGTGTGTTTGAGTACGGGGGTGAGCGGATGAGTCTGGGCTGAGGAGAGCTAGAGCCATCAGCGAATGGGCTATGCCAGCCACAGGAAGAGACTTAGGAAAGAGAATGTCACGGAAGAGGAGCCACCTGTGAGGGTGGGCCGATCTTGCAAGTGCTTGGAGATAAGCCATCTCTCCTCCTCCTGGTGTGGTTCCTAACTGAATTGGGCTAGAGGGTCAAAAGTGAACTAGATAAGGAAGTCACAGGCAGACCCTTGGATCTCTCCTCAACAAGGAACTGAAACCTGTTCGCGTGGGGCACGTGAGAATGATTGTAGTGTACAATGTATCCAACCTTGAAGGAATTCACATAGTAGTAGGACGCTCACCGTTACAGAAGGGAGAGGGTTCGGAAAGGTGCTGTCTGTGTGACACCTAGTATTAGCACCCGAAACACCAACAGTGAAGAGGTGTCCTGGTACTTGTTCTCACTCCCATCTTCAACCATGTTGTAGCTGATCATCACTTTTTATGCTTTGCCTAAGGGAGGCCTTTCCACCCCTCTGAGCCACGTCAAATGCTTAATATATTAACATTTTCCTGTTTTCTTTTTCCTTTACTTTTTTTTTGAAAAGTGTTAATTATTCTTTATTTGATAGTATACATAAACTGCATTGAAGTGTGTTTCAAAGCATAAAAGTCAGAATTTTAGGTGCAGGGAATTCTGATTAAATTGGCATAATCAAAACCAAAACTATAGATTGCTTCCTTAACCTTAGCCATTGTCAATAATAGGCTAATGAAAACAAATAGAAACACAGGCAAATTTTGCTTATTTTTGATAACAGTGAAGGACTTTTTTCCTTAGCACTTAAACATATTAATATAACTAATTACATGAATGTAAATATAAAAACTGATATTGAGGCTAGAGAGATGGCTTAGTGGTTAAGGCACTTACCTGCAAAAGCCAAAGGACCCAGGTTTGACTCCCCAGGATCTTCGTAAGCCAGATGCGCAAGGTGGCACATGTGTCTCACTCATTTGCAATGGCTGGAGGCCTTGGCACACCCATTTTCTCCCTCTCTCTGCTTCTTTCTCTCTCTCAAGTAAATAAATAAATAAACAAACAAATAAACTGATCTTTGTTAGATTTTTTTATAATTTCATTTTTATTTATTTATTTGAGAGGGAGAGAGAGATAGAGAGAAGGAGAATATGGGCATGCTAGGGCTTCCAGCCACTGCAAACGAACTCCATATGCATGTGCCACATTGTGCATCTGGTTTATGTGGGTCCTGGAGAATCAAACTTGTGTCCTTTGGCTTTGCAGGCAAGCGTCTTGACCACTAAGCCATCTCTCCAGATCTGTTAAGTTTTTTTTGGGGGGGGGGCAGGCACTATTTTTGAAACATTTTTTTAAAATTTTTAAGTTATCATACAAACTAATGGGTGTATGGCATTTTCATTATGTGTCATTATACTTTTTATATGTTATACTGGGTTACATCAGGCTATTTTCATGCAATTATATATAATATGCTTTGAACATAGTCCTCTCCATCTTCTACTATCCTCCCCCTTCTCACTTTAATAGGTTTTCAGATAGTATTGTCTGTCTTTGTGAAAAGTTGAACATTACTAAATTAATCATATTTTTAGAAAGGAAAAATTGGTGGTATTTACTGAACTGAGATTTTTAAAAAATCATATTCATTTCACTTCAAGCCAATTTTATTTAAATCACAGCTGTCCGACAGAAACATTCTGTTACCATTTATGGCCTGAATTCTAATATATGAGATAATTTAAATTATGATATACATAAAAAGCCACAAGACAGTTCTGTAGTTCTTTCTATAATAAAAATGACAGTGGCTATCACTCACTAATTAGGAGACTTGTTTTATTTTCCTCTCCCATCCCTCCCCCCCATTTTTTTTTTGTTTTGTTTTTGTTTTTTCAAGGTAGGATCTCATTCTAGCTCAGGCTGACCTGGAATTCACTGTGTAGTCTCAGGGTGGTCTTGAACTCAAGGCGATTCTCCTACCTCTGCCTCCCAAATGCTAGGATTAAAGGTGTGTGCCACCCTGGCCAGTCTGTTTTTTTTTTGTTTTGTTTTTTAAGGACACATCACTGGAGTCTTCAGAAGACTGCATCTCACTGTACAGGGAAAAGGGACTGGGTAGGCTCCTTCAGCTTTTACACATCTCCTTGGAGGATGATGGAATGTCTAAAGGTGCTTTTGTTTTAGATCGGCTGGGTTGAGTTTATTAAGAGTAAATGTTCTGTTAGGGCTGGAGAGATGGCTTAGCGATTGAGGTGTTTGCCTGCAAAACCAAAAGTCTTCTGTTCAATTCCCCAGTACCCACATAAGCCAGATGCACAAGGTGGCTGGAAGCCCTGGCACGCCCATTCTCTCTCTCTCTCTCTCTCTCAAATAAATAAATAAAAATAAAATATTTAAAAAAGAGTAAGTGTTCTTTTAATTGTATAACTTACTTGGTTTGTTATTTATTGAGCGCCCTTCAAGTTCCAGGCACTGAGCTGGGTTCTAGGGACACAGGGGAGGGCAGACAGGCGCAAAATGTGGCCCCTGGCCTCATAGAGCTGACCTGGTGAGGGAGGACAGTGAACAAGAGTCATACAGTCACTCATTGTGGTCATTGCGGTGAAAAAAAAGTAAATGAACAATAGGAGGTAGGGCTTGACCTAGCCTTGCAGGTGAGGGAAAGTTATAAGTGGAGAACTAGAGAGAGATGGGAAGTTCTTAGGGAGAGAGGGAGTGGAACAAATGTCCTGGGCCAGTAGAGAGCTGGTGGCTACAGGAGTGTGAAGCGAGCTCAGTGTGGTTAGAGGGTAGAGGGTAAGGGAAAGGGGCAAACTAGCCCTTGTTCTACTGAACCTAAAATGTTTTCAGCAAGGCCATCATAAGAATCCAAGTTCTTGGTATCTGAGCAGAACTTAATGTGAGTCTGAGAAACAACGGACCATTTAGACGAGTCCTGGGGTAGGCAGAACAATTCCCACAATGACATCTAAGTCCTAACCCATCAGACCTATGAATGCGTTAGATCAACTAGTTGTTAATTAGCTGACTGCAATTAGAGAAGTAGCCCAGGTGGGGTTAGAACATACTGGGCTCCTGGCAGATAGACGGGACCATGAAGCAAGGAAAACGGTCAATTTAGAACTGGGAAGACCAAGCAAACAGACTGTTCTGGGGCCTCTTTATAAGGGAGCACAGCTCTGCTGAAACCTTGATTGTAGCCCAGGAGTCATAGGTTGAACTTCTGACCTAAGGAACTGTGGGATAGCAATCATTGTGGTAATTTCTTACAGCAGTGACTGAAAAACCAATGCGCCTAGCCAATTCACTGCCTCACTGTATGTACTTGGTGGCCACACCAAGTGACTTGGTCTCAAAGGCTTCTAGTATTTTCTTTGCAGCTCACAGAGCAGTGGGGAGCACCTCTGCAAATCACACCCTCAAGATAATTGGGCTGAGACCATTTCTTGTGTGTCAGTCATTTCCCCATTGTTGGGAACAAATACCTGAGCAGAAGCAGTTTATAGTTTCAGGGGTAGAGACCATCGTGGTGAGGAAGGTGTATAGCCAGGCAGAGCTGGAGCCGCATCAGGAAGTCTTAGAAGAACCTTGGCAAGTGGTGCTGGCCTGCCCCCAGTCACACACTTCCTCCAGCAAGGCTCCATATCCTTAAGGTTATACAACCTTTCCAAACAGCACCACCACTTTGGGATTAAGTCTCCAGCACGTGAGCCTGTGGGGGCATTCTCTATTGAAACTGCACCTTGGCTAGTAAATGTTGCAGGCCTGCCATGTGCCAGACCTTGCCTGGGAGTCTTGGATAAGTCTGGGTAAAAATGGCAAGAAATGTGCCTTCCTCGATTTTCGTGCTAGAGGCCTCATAGTTCTGACCTATGCAGAGGCAATGAGGAGGCTGCATTCGGGTCTCGATGTCACATCTGGCAGTGAAACCACATGGGCTGTGCTCTGTAGTTGGGAATAGCAATGACTTTTCCCTGCACAGGTTTTCTGTCTTAAATGCTTGTAGGAAAAGTAGAGTCTTGTCAATATGTTTAACTTTTGGTTGTTTTGAAGTGAGTTTTTAAAAATATTTTATTTTTATTTATTTATTTTACAGAGAAAGAGGGAGAGAGAGAGAGAGAATGGACGCATCAGGGCCTCCAGTCACTGCAAACAAACTCCAGATGCGTGTGCCCCTTGTGCATCTGGCTAACGTGGGTCCTGGGGAATCGAACCTGGGTCCTTTGGCTTTGCAGGCAAAATACCTTAACTGCCAAGCCATGGCTCCAGCCTGATTTTTTTTTTTTTTTTTTTTTTTTTTTTTGAGGAAGGATCTTGACACTCTAGCCCAGGCTGACTTGGAATTCACTCTGTAGTCTCAGCCTCATATTCCTACCTCTGCCTCCTGAGTGCTGGGATTAAAGATATGTGCCATCCTGTCCAGCCTGAAGTCATTTTTTACGGCCGATAAAACAAGACAAAATATATGTTTACTAAAGTGTAGCCCTTTACTGCTGGGAATAGCTTTCTGTGAGTGTGGAGTCCTTGGATGTATCTAGATAACCAGTCACCTAAATGAGAAGAAATGTAGTCATTTCATAACCTTTTTTTAGAGGGAGATAGGGAGGGAGAGAGAATGAGTACTCCAGGGCCTCCTGCCACTGCAAACGAACTCCAGATATATGCACCATTTCTATCTGGCTTTACATGAGTAATGGGGATTTGAACCTGGGCCATCAGGCTTTCCAAGCAAGTGTCTTTAACCACTGAGCCATCTCTCTATCCCTCATAATCTTTTTAAAAGATAAATATGGAGTCTAAAGTGTGTATGTGTGTATATATGCACTCACACACACACACACACACATATAAAACATGAAATCAGAAAAGGGACTATTTGGGGGAAGAAAGGGACCAGGCAGGAGGGTAATAGCCAAATATGACTAAGACACAGTGATATATATGTATAAACTATCACTCTGTGGGCTGGAGAGATGGCTTAGCAACTAAGGCACTTGCCTGCAAAACCAAAGGACCCAAGTTCCATTCCCCAGTACCCATGAAAAGCCAAACGCACTAAGTGGTGTATGCATCTGGAGTCTGTTTGCAGCAGGGCTAGAGGCCCTGGTACACCCATATTTCCCCCCCTCTGCAAATAAATAAATTTAAAAATTTTAAACATTTTTTAAAAGATTATTTTCTTTTTAAAAAATATTTTTATTTATTTATTTGAGAGAAGGAAAGAGGCAGAGAGAGAAAGAATGGATGCGCCTGGGCTTCCAGCCACTGCAAACGAACTCCAGACGCATGTGCCACCTTGTGCATCTGGCTTACATGGGTCCTGGGAAATTGAATCGAGGTCCTTTGGCTTTGCAGGCAAGTACTTAACCGCTAAGCCATCTCTCCAGCCCCTAAAAGATTTATTTTTAGTTATTTATTAGAGACAGAGACAGGGAGGTAAAGAGAAAGAGAGAGAGACAGAGACAGAGAGAGAGAGAGAGAGGGAGAGAGGGCTGGAGAGATGGCTTAGCGGTTAAGGCACATGCCTGCAAAGTGTAAAGGACCCAGGTTCAATTCTCCAGGTCCCACATAAGGCAGATGCACATTGTGGTGCATGCGTCTGGAGTTTGTTTGCAGTGGCTAGAGGCCCTGGCATGTCCATTCTCACTTTCTCTCTCCCCTCCTCTCTATCTCTAATAAACAAATAAAAATATATTAAAGAAAAAAGAAAATAGAGTGAGATGCATGTGCCAGGGCCTCTAGCCACTGCAAATGAATGAACTCTACTTTTTTTTTTGGGGGGGGGGAGACACAAAGAGACAGAGAGAGAGAGGGGAGAGGAAGACAGATAGAGATGGGCACACCAGCAGCCTCTCAGCTGCTGCGAATGAAATCCAGATGTGTGCACCCCCTTGTGGTCAAGTGCGGCATTGCGCCCTTGCATCACTTTGCATCTGGCTAAATATGGGACCTGGAGATTGGAACCAGCATTCTTAGGCTTAGGAGGCAGGCGCCTTAACCACTAAGCCATCTCTCCAGCCCATGAATGAACTCTATATGTATGCACCAACATGTGCATCTAGCTTATGTGGGACCTGGAGAATCAAACCTGGGTCCTTGGGCTTCACAAGCAATTGCCTTAACTGCTAAGACATCTCTAGCCTTAAATTTTTTTTTAAATTAAAAAAAAATTGGGGCTGGAGAGATGGCATAGTGGTTAAGATGTTTGCCTACAAAGCCAAAGGATCCTGGTTCGACTCTCTAGGATCCATGTAAGCCAGATGCACAAGGGGGCACATGCATCTGGAGTTCGTTTGCAGTGGCTGGAGGCCCTGGTGCGTCCATTCTCTCCCTCTCTCTCTCTCTCTCTCTCTCTGCCTCTTTCTCTCTTTCAAATAAATAAATAAAACATTTTTTAAAAATCACATTGTAACCCATTATTTTGTATATTTAAAAAATATATTTTCAAGTTTAATTAGAAGTATGTGCAGGGCTAGCAATGGAGTGTTAGTCTGCACAGAAGTAAAGGGGAAGGCTGAGACATAAGCATGGGCATGCGCTAATGACGCTTCTACTTCTCCCCCAGAGAGGAAGATGGGGTGGAGACACCTTAACTTCAGAGAGCAGAATAAAGGGAGACTTCCCCAGCCGTATATGCCAGGCCAGTGTGGGTGCTGGCAGGGACTATGAGTGGTAAAGGAATGGGGACGTTCTTATTCTCTAGTCCTTAGAGAACAAGCTCTCCCAACCCCAGTCAAGGGAGAGAACTTCTGTCAAGGGATAGATACCTGAAGAGCCTACCTGGGAGCAGGAATTGTAAGGCCAGTAGAACTTTGGTGACCAGACAAGCTGCCCTAGGTAGCCTGATGACAAGGAGTATAGTCACAGGACTCCCAGCTAGAGAAAACTCCCCAGTGCCTATGAAGCCACAACCCGATGCCACCACACAGATGTGGCTTCAGGTGTGGCGCTCGCTCGGAAGTAAACTGCATGGGCATGTTCTACAGCCCGCTTCGTATCTGACGCTGGGCTGCGTTATTCTTCAACCCGGACCTTTCCGAGTGAAAAAGGCTGAGTACTGAGCCTTCAAACAACAGGTGTGACCAAGGGCTGTCCTAGGTATATGATCAACAGACCTAAGGCCTTGACGCCGTAACTATTTCATGGGACAGACTGGTGACCAAAAAATGGGTCTTTCTCAGTACAATGTGGCCTTGTGTGAAAGAGTATAGCTCCCCTTCACACCCCCTGAAAGAGAAGGATTGCCCCACTTTCCTTCCTAACATGCCTGTCCATAGCATCTATAGCTCTTTTATGTAGGGATCTGAGAAACTTGTTTGCTTTATGCCCCTAAATACCAAGTAAGGTTTGTATAACTCCCAAATTATTCTTTCTTAAAAATTTTTGTTTATTTTAATTTTATTTATTTGAGAGCGACAGACAGAGAGAGAAAGAGACAGAGAGAGAGAATGGACACAACAGGGCCTCCATCCACTGCAAACGAACTCCAGATACATGTGCCCCTTGTAGGTACTGGGAATCAAGCCTTGAACCAGGGTCCTTGGGCTTTACAAGCAAGCGCTTAACTGCTAAGCCATCTCTCCAGCCCCCAAATTATTCTTGTATGTTTAAGCCCTCATAAAATCAACCCCTTGCCCTCTCCCTTTCCTTCACTCTCCCTTCTTTATCATTCCCTTTATCATCTCCTCCCCCTTTCCAGGATTTCTTACGTAGCCCAGGCTAGCCTTATACTCATATTCAAAATCCTCCTCCCTCAGCCTCCAAATGCTTGGATTACCTGTGTGACATCATTATCCACTTGATTTCTTTATTTTAAATCATAATGAACACATTATCCCCTGATACCCCAATCATTTTTTTTTCCCTAGGTAGGGTTTCACTGTAGCCCAGGCTGACCTGGAATTCACTATGTAGTCTCAGGATGACCTAGAACTCACACTTATCTCCCACCTCTGCCACCCGAGTGCTGGGATTAAAGGCGTGTGCCACCACGCCCGGCTCCCAATCTTTTTTTTTTTGTTGTTGTTGTTGTTTTTCGAGGTAGGGTCTCACTCTAGTCGAGGCTTCCCAATCAGTTTTAATTGTAGATGCCCATAGAGGTCAAATTTGATTTTAAAACATTTTAGATCAGGGGCTGGAGAGATGGCTTAGCGGTTAAGGCACTTGCTTGTGAAGCCTAAGGACCCAGGTTCAATTCCTCAGTGCCCATGTAAGCCAGATGCCACAAGGCAGCACATGCATCTGGAGTTTGGTTGCAGTGGCTAGAGGCCCTCATGTGCCCATTCTTTCTTTCTCTCTCTAAAAATAAATAAATAAAAATAATAAGTATATTTAAAATTTTTTTTAAATTTTAGATCAAAATAAATACATTAAAATTGACTTCAAGGAGGAGGTTCATATTCAGACTAAGTTTACATTTAGTACCAGTTCCTGGGGCTTTGACACTGTGATCTCAAGTCTTGGATATATAAAATATTCCGAGAAATTGGGCTAGACAAACTCTGAAGTAATGTCAAAGAAACTTATGGAGTTTAAATAAAAGTGATTGACAAGATACAAATAAAACTCTCTTTATTTTATTTTATTTTATTTTATTTTGTTTTGTTTTGTTTTGTTTTATTTTATTTTATTTTATTTTATTTTATTTTATTTTATTTTATTTTATTTTATTTTATTTTATTAGAGAGAGAGAGAAAAAGAAAATTGGCATACCAGGGCCTCAGCCACTGCAGTAGAACTCCAGATGCTTGTACCATCTAGTGGGCATTTGTGACCTTGTGCCTGCCTCACCTTTGTGCATCTGGGATCTGAAGATCTGAACATGGGTCGTTAGGCTTCACAGACAACTGTCTTAATCACTAAGTCATCTCTCCAGCCCAAATAAAACTATTTTTAAGTGAATAGTATAATATGATTTTAATTTTGATATAAACTGATCAACTATTTCATCTGCTTTAGAAGTTTAGTATCTAAGTTGACCAACCCCCCCCCAAAAAAAACAACAAAAACACCCACCCCTTTCTGGTGTTTCCCCCATTTAAGCATGTATATATTTGCTGAGTGCATGATGTATTAGGATGAATAACAAGAGATGATGATGTGACAACCAGGAGAAAAGCATTAACTTGCAAACCGAGGGAAACAAGGCTAAACCAACCTGAGTCACATCTTCACCCGTGTTTCTTAGTAGCAGGCCAGTTATCCCAGAAGAACTGCCAGTGAGACTGGATGCAGAGCTTGGGAAGGAAAGGGAGGGGCTGTCTGCTCTGTAACAACCCTACCCCACACCAGGAGTTAGACCTCTGTATAAAGTATGCTGAGCAAAGAATCAACCACAGCCAAAGCCCACAGTCCTTTTCTGGAATTGGGGAGAGGCGAGTGTAGATGAGTGATTCTAGAATGTGTAAATGGGTTAAAATGCCAAAAAAGAAAGCACAGATTTTGTAGGGAGGGTAGTGGTTGTACTTTTAAGCACAAGTAAAATGTGTGAGAGCCATTTCTTCCTTTTTTAAAAAATTATTTTTTATTTTTTAGAGAGAGCGAGAGAGAGAAAGACAGAATGAGAGAGAGAGAGAGATTGGTGCGTCAGGGCCTCAGCCACTGCAGTCAAACTCCAGTTGCTTGTGCCACCTAGTGGGCATGTGCAACCTTGCACTTGCCTCACCTTTGTGGATCTGGCTAATGTGGGATCTGGAGAGTAGAACATGGGTCCTTAGGCTTTGCAGGCAAGCGCCTTAACTGCTAAGTCATCACTCCAGCCCCTTCCTTTTTTTCTTTTTTTTTTGTTATTGTTTTTGTTGCTGCTGCTGCATAACTTGGTATTGGGGTTCAGAACTGATGGCGATGGCCAGCTCGGCTGTTCTTTCCATGTTGGCTTTGCTAGTCTTGGAGCAGAGGTCTGTTGCCCATGAGGAGTACTTCCAGCTCCTTGCATCGTGGAGCGGGGCCTTCCAGGAGCTACGTCATGAGCTTTGTTTTCTCCTTGCTCCCACAACCAGGGCTGAGCATCAGGATCTGGCACTTGAATCTTCTCCATGTTGTCTGCCACTTATACTTAAATTTTCATGCATGTATGCATGTGTGTGTGTGTGTCTGTGTAGTATGTGTGGTGTGGTTGTGTAGTGTATGCACATGTGTGTTCAGTTGTATGCTCTTGTGCGTGTGGAGGAGAAAGGTCGAGTGTCCCCGTACATCACTCACCTGTGTGCTTCCCTGCATGGAGTCTCTTCGCTGAACCTGAAGCAGCTGTTTCTTCACAAGTCCCAGCCATTCTCTGGTTTTCACTCCCCACAGAGCTGAGGTGATGGTCACGCATGGCCACATCCACCGATTCACATGGGTGCTGAGTCTCAGGCCTTCATGCTTCTGCAGCAAGTGCTTGTACCTGCTGAGACATTGTCCCAACTCCTTAATTTGACATACCAGTGTGAGCCAAATGAACTTCTTGGCCCTCTTTTTGAAGATCTTGGGCCTCAGGAGAGTCTGGAGGCAGCCATGATGCCAGTGGTGATGGGGCCAGCTGGAGGAATGTGGGTGGACAGATACCTACTGAAACTCATTAAGGAGAGATGGCCAAGAATGGATTTTTAGAGAGGTAGAAAACACTGAGACATTTTAGTAAATATCCCACTTACACTCCCAAATACTAGGGCTTCCAGTGTGAGTGCTGGCCTTTGGCCTGATGTTTGAGGGCGGTGTACAGTTTGACAGCTAGCTGCCTGTGGTGAATCCACCCATAATGCCCTTACAAAATTCCTGCTCAGGGTGCGATGATGACAGAAATGGACCTTTTTTATTTAATAGCCAAACAAAAACCACCAGTTCTCATGATGCATGTGGGAGAGCTAGCAGCATAAAAGGGAGTTCAGTGAGCGAAAAGCTAAAAGAAATTAGTCTAGGGATACACAGAAAATTTCAGAACTTGCAGACAAAATGCTCAGAATTTTGAGAGCACATTAAGTACATAAGAGTTGGATCTGTTATGTAAAAGACACAACACAGGAAGCTTCTGGTGATTGCAAACATGACTGCTGAAATGTATGATTTCAGTAGAAACCATGGAAAATAAAGTTGCGAAACTATCTAAACCTCAGAGAAGGGAGGAAAAGATGGATTACCCCGTAAGTCTTAACACCTAAGTGATAAAGTTTTCAGAAAGAACATGAAAAAATGTAATGCTTGAAAGGATTCATGCATAAGAGGAATTTCCTGGAATACAGCATCTGGTCTGTAGTGTGAATGTCCTGTCTATAGTGTGAATGAAGCTGTGCAGAGTTTATGCATGAATGAAGGCTCACACAGACACTGCCCTACTGCCCAGGATGTGTGGGGTCAAGTGGGATGCTTTAAAATTCATCCTCGTGCTGGAGAGATGGCTCAGTGGTTAAGGCATTAGCCTGCAAAGTCAAAGGACCCAGGTTTGACTCCCCAGTCCCCTCGTAAGCCAGATGCACCATCTGGAGTTCATTTGTAGTGGCTAGAGGCCCTGCCATGCCCATTCTTTCTCTATCTGCTCCCTCCTCTCAAATAAATAAAAAAATATATATATTTTAAAAGTCATCCTCCAAGAAATGCAAATCTCAGAAATTTCCCAGGTAGCACTGCCATCAAGTTTTTGAAGAAATGAGTTCTATACCCAGGTTGGATCTGGAGAGAGAGCAAAATAGTTTTGTATATGTAGGCTTCACCTCTCCTGTACTGTTAGGACAGTAAGAAAACGCAAGAGGAGAACACGGGATCCCAGGTCAGAACAGATCACCTTAGACAGCAGTGAAGGGGAGTCTAGCTTGATCCTGTGGAGCAGCCTGAAAGAGTAGCAAGTAGTTTAAGCAGGAAAAATACCAAGGGTCTGAGAAGGGAGTCTGAATAAGGACAAGGTCCTGCTGTCATACATCACATGCATCACGGGGGGCTTAAGAGAAGAACAGGGATCAATAAAGACAAGTGATAGAAGAGAAAAGAAAGGCAGTGAGAAATACCAAGAAAACCATTAGGCTCTAAATATGAAGCTCACTGCGCAGCTGATAAAATGGGAGAGAAGCAAGCTTGCTTGACCTCCACCCATGGGTGGTTTTCTTTGAGTACACTGGGCCCCTCATTCTGTTCCCAGGCCTAATTTAAATTTGGTTCAGCACTGAATAATGTTTATCTAGTGTATTAGTCACTGTTCTTCTTGATGTGGTATTACCTGTCAAGAAACAGCTTAAGGCAACATGGGCTTATTATTATTATTATTTTTATTTTTTTGGCTTTTAGTTTCCATGGATACAGTCCATCATGGTGAGGCTAGCATGGCCACAGGTCACATTCTGTCCAGTAAGGAGGCAATATGAATGTTGGTGCCTAGCTAACATTCTCCGTTTTTCTTTTAAATATTTTAGTTTTATTTATTTGAGAGAGAGAGGGAGGGCGTGCCAGGACCTCCAGCCACTATAAATGAACTCTAGACACATGTGCCACCTTGTGCGCATCTGGCTTATGTGGGTCCTAAGGAAGTGAACCAAGGTCTTTTGGCTTTGTGGGCGAGTGCTTTAACTGCTAAGCCATCTCTCCAGCCCTCGTTCTCCGTTTTATTTAGTCTGAGACTCCAGTTCATGGACTGGTGCTGCCCACATTTGGGGTGAATCTTCCCACCTCAATGAACCTAATTTAGAAACTGTCTTATAGATAAGCCCAGAGATTTGTCTCCTGGGTGACTTTTAGATCTGATCAAATTGACAGTTGAGATTAACCATCCCATCCAGCTATGTAGTAATAAGTGATTGAATTGAGGATACAAGACAAAATGTGTTATGTAATAGTTCTGATTAGTGTGTAAAAGGAGAAGTGACAGATGACAGGACTTGGAAAAATAAAGAGGAAAGTTTGGGAGAGAGGGTCAAAATGCTGGTCACTTTCTTTTACCAACTGGGGAGTTGAGGTTGTTATCAAATGTTGACTGGAAAGTAGATGTCTCTGTATTTAAAATTCGGAGTAGCAAAGAGAACTTAATATATCTATTAAACATAGGCTAGAAAATGGCAAGCAGTATCATTCTTCCCTTTTATATAATGGGACCATCGTTGTCTAAAACTGACTAATCAGGAAACAAACATCATAACCTAGTTTAAGGAGAAATAACTCTGGAATAAAAAATCAAGATATTTGCCTAGATTGTGGCGTTTGGGATGCATTTTGGAATCTGTTACTATCTACCCTAAATTATTTACTTTTACTTATTTAGAATTCATTGGCATTTATTACTTTACTAAATATTAAGTACTGAGTTTGAAGTTGGGTTAAATTTAGGAGCAGCAGTTGCCTCAGCGATGTCATTTCTAATTTTTCAGGTCTCGGTTTAGATGAACTAAGAAGGCTGTGTTTTAAATTAAGTCATAATAGTGTCCTTGTTCTAATGAAGCAATATTTCGCATTTCCTAAGACCAAGTTACATAGCTATAGGCAGATTCTTTAATCCTTGAGGAAATGAAGTGTTGCCAAAGACAATGAAGCAAAGCTGCCATTGTCCTCAAAGCACGAGCATTCCCCTAGCATCTGGAACATTCGATTGGAAGAGTTACGCAAAAATGTACCAGCTGTCCTTGGAGAAGGAGATGAATAGATAAACAGGAGTGTGGCTTGCTTTATGAGTTTTGGAATGGCCTGTAGTTAATAACATGGTAGTGGGTCCAAAGCCTTTATGCCAATAGTCACGGTGTAGCCTCTGAAGACCAGGATTTCTGTCATACTCTAAGTTACTGCCATACTTTGACATGGCATTTTAATATGTCACAGTTTGTTTATTACCAGTAAAGTTGACACTGTGGTTTTACAGATTTGGAGTTTTGTCTTTAAATGTTGCTTTCCAAGATGTTGAAGTCTCCAGCAGGTTTTATTGAGCACAGCTTTAAAACAGTGCAGCCAGGTATGGTAGTACATGCCTTGAATCCCAGCACTGGGTGGCTGAGACAGGAGGATGGCAAGTTGGAAGGGAAATACTGTTCAAAAAATTTTGCTCTGGGGCTAGGGAGATGGCGCAGCAGTTAAGGTGCTTACCTACAAAGCCTAACTACCTGGGTTTTATTCCCCAGTACCCACGTAAAGCCAGATAGATGCACAAACTGGCCTATGCATCTGGAGTTCTTTTGCAGCAGCTGGATGCCCTGGCATGCCCATTCTCTGTCTGTCTGTCTGTCTTCTCCCTGTCTCCCTCTCTGCTTGCAAATAAATAAATAAATATTTTTAAGAAGATTGTTTTTGGGCTAGGGAGATAGTTATGTGGTTAAAGGCACATGCTTGCAAAGCCTACTGGCCTGTGTTCACTACCCCATGTGAAGCCTGATGCAAAAAGTGATGCATGTGTCTGGAAATACATCACAGTGGCACACACGTTCAAATAAAAAATTTTAAATTAGGGTTGGAGAGATGGCTTAGCGGTTAAGGCGTTTGCCCAGGTTCAATTCCCCAGGGCCCATGTAAGCCAGATGCACAAGGGACACATGCGTCTGGAGGTCGTTTGTAGAGGGTGGAGGCCCTGGTGTGCCCTTTCTCTCTCTGTCTGTCTCTCTTCTCTCTCTCTGTTCCCCTCTCTCTGCTTGCAAATAAATAAAAACTGAAAAAAATTGAATTAAAAATTGGTGTCAAAAACAGAAAAATGAGCAAAATCATAAACTCAGTAGAGGTGACTGTCCACGGACTGAGGCAAGCAGCCTAGAAAGTCCTTTTCCTAGAGTCAGTCCCAGACTCTTGCCCTTCATTTGCAGAACTCTTTTTCTTCTTTTGACCTGATATGGGAATAGACTTGGATGCTATTCTGTTGATTTCCACCACTTCCCTACAAAGGTGTGACTCACATCCCCTGGGCCTGTCACTCTGGACACAGACCTGTTACTGTAGCACTGGCTTCCTCTAGACAGGCTGGCCAGGGCAGGCATAAGCCAGGCTGCTGAGAAGGGTATGGAGCAGTGTGGCAACTGCTGTCCTGCTCCATGGAGTGGCCATACGTTGTCATATTGTCACAGAGCCTTGGTTCTCATGCTGAACCATGTGGCCAGCTGGGGCCCAGCCCTTACTATTGAATCACAGTGGGCGGAAAGAGAGGGGAAAAAAAGCTAGAATTTGTACAGAAACTACATTTTGGCATGGGCTGAGGGACCGTTGGTATGGGCTACCCCACCTGCACCTGCCGTACCCTGTTATCTCAGAGACCAATGTATGCTGAGCACCAAAACCCACACCCAGGACTTAAAGCTCTTAGGTTAGGAAGTAGATGGGTTGTTTACCCACATCATTGTTCACATACTGCTCTATTTTTGCTCATTTATTTGTTCTTGCCGGACACCACCTCGGCTAATGGACTGTGACCTCCTCTGCCTGTAAGGCTGGTTCCAAGTGGAATTAAGATGAACTGCCTATTTCCAAACCAGACAGGGTGGCTTGGAAGATAAAACTCTTGCCAGTTGCTGAGTGTGTTTGGGCTACTGTGTCCTTTTCCCATTGTACTCCCATTGTATCTGATTAACATGGTGTGTCCCTGGGAACTGGGAGTGGCCAGGCAGGGCGCCCTCTGCTGTCCAGAGCTCCTTCCCACAGCCTCCCTGGAAGACTGTGACAGCTGCCTTTAGCCTCTGTAGGCACTTTTATCTTGTAGGGTTCTCCTTTCAGATTTGTTGGTTTTTTTGTTTTTTCCTCCCCAAAGCAGTCCTCTGCTTCCTTCCTTCTGGGTGGTCTGCTTTCATCAATAGTAGCCACCCCGTGAAAAATGGGAGGACCCATGTTGTTGATACAAGAGGAATCCGGCACCCCCACCACTTCCTTAGCCAGCTAGCACATTGGCGTTCAACACCTGCACAAAGAAAGCCCACTAGGCCGACTGCCTATCCCTGTACACAAAACCACCTCCATAGCTTTTTAAATTGCAGGAAGCCTTGGGATCCCTGTCCCAGGCAGGGCACCAGAAGGGGACAAGAGGCTACTGAAGCCAGGAGCTGTTGTGTCACCTCTGAACACTTCTCTCCTGGGCCAGAGTTTGCACACCAAGTTGTTAATCCCCATCCCAATTTGTATCACCTGGCTCTCCGCTTACAGCTACTTCCCTTGTAGCAAAGCAAAGTTTGCTAATGCTGTGCCCGCCCCCACCCCACCCTGAACCCCATGTCCAATTCTGCTGTCTCCTCCTGGCTATACTTCCTCCCAGGCAAGCACGGGCCACAAAGCTCTTGTCCCTTCATTGCCTCTACCGCTTGTGGTTTTATGATCTATTTATGGGTCACCCCTCCACCCCCAGAGTTTGAGGAATGGAAACAATCCTTATTCAGAAGCCTGGGAGGTAGTAATTCCTTATCCATGCTGGGGGTTCGGTGAGGTGTTTGATAAAGGAAGGAGGGAGGGAGGGAGGGAGGGAGGGAGGGAGGGGGAGGAAGGAAGGAAGGAAGGAAGGAAGGAAGGAAGGAAGGAAGGAAGGAAGGAAGGAAGGTGCAAAGTGCATAGGAAACAAAAAGTCTCCTATCTGCTCTTGGTGGCTTAGGAGCCTGCTTGGGTGTGAGTGACAGGAGGAAGTGGTTATAGAGGGAAAAGAGGACTGGCCCACCCGAGCTGGTTCCTCTTTATAGCCTCCCCTTGGCTGTTGGTTATACTTTACCCCACCCTGCTGCCTCCTGCCCTGGTTCTCCCTCCTGTCAGCCTCTCAGGACTTAGTCGTCTTTGTGTCCATGCGCAGAGCAGCTGTAATTTTCAGTGTTTCATTAGGATAAGTTCTGCTCTTTGAACTGGGTTGGAAACATGTAAAATCCTGGGTGTCGTTTCCTGGGGAGCATTCTGAAGGAATGGAGATGTCACTTCTCTACTGCAGCCTTGTCAGCCTCCCTCATGGCCCCGATTTCCTACAAAATCAGAGGGTCCAGACACCCTCAGGACTTGCGCTTGTTCTCCTGGCTTATTCCTCCTGCCCGGTACCCAGCACAGGGTCCGCAAGGACATCTGCCAAGCAAATCAACTTCTTCCACCCCGTCAAAGTCAGCTTTCCTCAGGTACTTAGGAGAGCTCCTGGGTTCAGGGACAGCATTACTGGGACAGGCATGGGGTGGGCTTCTGCAGACCCCCTGTGGCCAGCCTTGCCTCTGCCCTCTACTGGTAACTTTTTGGTATCAAGGATGTTGGCTTGTCCCCTAAGTTTCTGCTTTAGTTCTGTACTGTGGCCTGTGTTGTTTCATTCCTTGAGATATAGGGTGCACTTAGAGGGGAGGCCGTCTGTGACAACCATCCAGAGATCAGAGAGGAAGGGTTGTATGGGGACCATAGGTCTCCACAATGCCACCCTCTTTCTCCTCCTGCTTCTCCCCCGGGCAGATGTAGTTGCCCTCCCTCTGGCTGTGCCAATTGTAGCTATTGATTAAAACATCAAGTCCTGGGCTGGAGAGATGGCTTAGCGGTTAAGGCATTTCCCTGCAAAGCCGAAGGATCCAGGTTAGATTCCCCAGGATCCACATAAGCCAGGTTGCACAAGGTGGCACATGTGTCTGGAGTTCGTTTGCAGTGGCTAGAGGCCCTGGCATGTCTATTCTCTCTTCCCCGCCACACTCAAATAAACGAATTTAATTTTAAAATAATCATCCAGGAATCCCAGCACTCTGAAGGCAGAGGTAGGAGGATTGCTGTGAGTTTGTTCAAGGCCCCTGAGACTACAGAGTGAATTCTAGGTCAGCCTAAGTCAGAGTGAGACTATGCCTCGGGGGAGAGGGGGGCAACAAACCATCAAGTCCTTCACTGGGATCCCAGTGGGTAAAGGGAGGAGGTGGCTGGGCCATCAGACGGTTTGCTCCTGGCTCTGGGTGCTTGCTGAGGCCGGAAGTGACTTGCTCTCTATTCTGAGGGTTTTCTGCTCGCACATGCCTTGGTTCTCAGCTCCAGCCTTCTTCAAGCCTTCAGCCCTGGGCGTGTCTGTGTGCTCTTGGTGCTTCTTTTTTGTTCCGGTTCTTCTGTCCGCAAAGCAGACCCCAACCTCAACCTGATCAATGAGGAATCATAACAACCACTTCTCAGGAGGAGACTGGATTGGGAGAGAGAAGGGATGTACTGCACCATCCCTGCTCCTTAGTAGGAGACTGCTTGATCTTGGATGACAACAGTTGTAAGAAGACAAAACAAGTCCTGCACTTTAAAGATTTTATTTTTATTTTTTTTTAATGTCTTTATTTATTAGAGACACAGAGAGGGAGAGAGAGAGAGAGAATGGGCTCGCCAGGGCCTCTAGCCACTGCAAACCCTGGAGAATCGAACTGGGGTCTTTAAGCTTTACAGGCATATGCCTTAACCGCTAAGCCATCTCTCCAGCCCAGGTCCTGAACTTTAAATAAATGCAGCTTTCTCTTTGTCAGTTACATCCTCAATAAAGCTGGAAAGAGACCGGGGCTGCACCAGTAATTCACTTGTGTTGTATCTTAGGCAGAGGTTAGGCTCTTAATCAATAGTTGACGGAGAAGCTGGAATGTAATCAATATGACCTTGAAAATTACCCCAGTCAGGCCCAGTGTTGGAGATGACATATTATGCTTATTAAATATGTGACTTTGGGGGGCTGGAGCGATGGCTAGGAGGTTAAAGGCACTTGCTTTTAAAGCCTGATGGCCCGGCCTTCAGTTCCCCAGGACCCTTGTAAAGCCACGTGCAGAAAGTAGCGCATGCATCTGGAGTTTATTTGCAATGGCGGGAGGCCCTGGGGTGCCTATTCTCTTTCTCTCTTTCTGCCTGTCTGTCTCTCTCTATCTGTCAAATAAGTAAATAAAATATTTTAAATACGTGACATTTTCCATTCCGTGTTGGAAGTATTGGCTGTCCTGTTGAGTCTCACATGCTGTCTGTGTTCTATGAAGAATTACACCCAGCTAATGGTTGCTGGTTCTAGGAGAGACGGGCTTCTTTTCCCTTTGTTTTTATATCACGCCTTTTTCTGCCTCATCTGTGAGGTTGTACTGGCATATGTGTTGCACAAACCCACCACGAGACTCTACCTTGCTCCTCACTTGCAGCCCAAGCTGCTGAGGAGTTCGTAGACTCCCCGATAAGGAATAATAGCGGTGGCCCTGGGTTCTGGCTGAGTTAAATGTTCAATGTACATTACATTTAAGCCTCCCCCCAATTCTTTCTGTTTCATTACCAGATTACTTGTAGGAGCACCTCGAGCAGAAGCCCTTCCACTGCAGAGGGCGAACAGAACAGGGGGTCTGTACAGCTGTGACATCACGTCCCGGGGACCTTGCACACGGATTGAATTTGATAATGATGGTGAGTCTGCCATTTGCTCATTTGGTCAGCCCACCTGTACCCTACTTAACATGAGGAAGGAGGGGGTGACAAGCATTTATTCTTACAGAGAGAAGCCACCCCTGACCCTCCCCCCCCCCCCAGGTAGGTTCTCCCTCTAACCCAGGCTGACCTGGAACTCACTCTGTAGCTACCGACTGCCTTGAACTCACAGTGATCTGCCTGCCTCAACCTCTGGAGTGCTGGGCCCAGAGTACCTCTTTTAATTGTATCAGTCTTGACTTTTTTATTTGTCCTGAAAATACTTTCTAAACCACACTGAGATGAGTCATGTTGCTGCCTCTGCTAACCCTTGTTTCTAAACAAATATGGTGTATTCATGTTGCCATCTAGCGGCCAATTGAGTCTGTTGCGAAACTGAATTGATAGTGAAGAAAATTAAAAATCTATACTTGATTTATCACTTGTAAGAATATTTGAGAGAGTGGTGGAGAGGTGTCTCAGCAGTTAAAGGTGCTTGCTTGTAAATCCTCATGTCCTGGGTTCGACTCCCCAGTACTCATATAAAGCCAGATGCACAAAGTGACATGTGTCTGGAGTTCATTTATAGTGGCAAGAGGCTCTGATGTACCCATTTTCTCTCCCTCCCCCTTTATGTGTGTCTGGCTCTCTCTTTCTCTCCCTTCTTCTCTCTCTCTCTCTCTCTCTCTCTCTCTCCCTTGCAAAAACAAATGAGAAACCTTTTTTAAAAAGGAACATTTGGAAGAGAGACTGGGAAGATGGCTCAGAGGTCATCTTGCTTGCAAAGCCTGCCTGCCTGTCTGGGTTCAGTTCCCAAGCCACCCATGTAAGTTGGATGCAGAAAGTGGTGTAAGTGTCTGGTGTTCATTTGCAGCAGCAAGGGACCCATACAAACACAGAGAGAGGAGAGATTAAAAGGTTAAAAGGTACAAATAAAAATTTGAGGGCTGGAGAGATGGCTTAGTGGTTAAGGCTCCTGCCTGCTAAGCCTAAGAATGCCCGTTTGATTCTCCAGGTCCCACGTTTAGCCAGATGCGTGATGCAAGGGTGCAGTGCTGCACTTGCCCATAAGGGGGTGCATGCGTCTGGAGTCGTTCACAGTGGCTGAGAGGCTGCTAGCATGCCCATTCTCTGTCTCTTTCTTTCTCTCTCTGACTCTCTCCAAATATATATATGTATATGTATATGTATATGTATATGTATATGTATATGTATATGTATATTGGGAGAAAGACTGTCTTATCTATTAGCTATTATAAGTGTGGCTGTTGTTATTTTGTTGTAGCATGGAGGGATTTAACCCAGCATCTTGCATCATCTCTCCAGCCCAAAAGATTTTTATTTTTGTTTAATCTGGATCAAGAAACTGAATTTACTGAGCAGCTAGACTTGAGATCAAGGCAGTTTAGAAACAGTTCTTGTATTCTTGTTTACCAATTGGTTCATAGTCTGTCAGTCACCTGGAAGGGTACTAACTGTCAGTAACATGGGTTCCTTTCTACAGCTGACCCTACATCAGAAAGCAAGGAAGATCAGTGGATGGGGGTCACCGTGCAGAGTCAAGGCCCAGGAGGCAAAGTGGTGGTAAGTGTGGAGAGCAGCACTCGTTCTATTGCTGTCCCGTTCTGTGCCATGACTAGTCTTACAGCAGCTGACCAGGCACAGAGCCTCTGCCCATGTGGGATTTGCATCCCAGCCATCTCAGACTCCCTGCTCCGAAGTAGGGCCACATGTTAAGAAGAAGCAAAGCCATCACTTCTCCAGTGATTCCTGCCATCTTATGACTCAGGTCTTGCAACCTGCTTCTCTATAAAACTTTCAGATTCAAAGAACTTCTAAGCACTTATTGAATCTCCCTAAAACTCGAGGTGATTTTTCAAGTAAGAAAGACGAGCCAAAGTACACATCATTTCTGTTTAGGAACTTGGTGGGTTTTATAGATAAATCATTGCAAAAGATGAGATTGGTCTTGGAAAGTAACATCAGGTAATCTTGCTCTTATTGATTCTGAACATCTTCATACAGAAGAGCGTTTGTTTGGTGGCTTATGTTCTGTGGCCTGGGAGTGTTTCCAGGTTTGTCTGAGAGTCTAGCTGTAGTAACAAAATTGGTATAGAAATGAGAAAAATGAGAATATTAGAGAACATGGAATTTTTTTCTTCAAGAAGGTGCATCATGGGAGATGGACTTGCATATTATATTTTCAGACACCCAGATTGTATTACATGGAAGGTAGCCATGAACACCCTGTGGAAATTATAGAGATTATTTCATCTCTTCTGGCAGGGTAATTCTCTCTGCCTTTTAAAAATAGGAAATAACCTGAGATCTCGGAACATAGGCTAGGGAGTATTATAAGAAAATGGTATGGGTAAAAGGAAATGCCTTTGTTTTAGCTGTTTGCCTGATCCCTATGAAAATGTGTCCATGATATCTGTCCTCTGGAACATAATTACTTTCACATTGATGTGGCAGGTTTGCAGCCACTAAAAGCCAATTAAGTTAAGAAAATGAAGCAAGAAGGTGTTTCCTTTGTTTATGTGACAGGTAAATTTACAGGTAAATTGCCTGTGGATACAGACTGGCATTTCAATATTTAGATCGGAACTTTGCTGTTTGAGTGAGAACAAGACAGAAGTTCTGTTTCCTGTGTGTTTGTTAATGGTCTCGTTAGTCCCATTTTGTGGAAGGTTTGCTGGTTTGGAACCCTACCCCAGCGTGAGGACATGTTTAATCATCCTATCTAGAATGAACCTCTCTATTGTTCATAATTGTACCAATGCAATGAATTCTGTGAATTTTTAAATAACAAGATTTATAGACATGAGTGGACTGTTTATTTTCACCTACTTGCAGACATGTGCTCATCGATACGAGAAAAGACAACATGTTAATACAAAACAGGAATCACGAGACATCTTTGGGCGGTGTTATGTCCTGAGTCAGAACCTCAAGATTGAAGATGAAATGGATGGAGGAGACTGGAGTTTTTGTGATGGCCGGTTGAGGGGCCATGAAAAATTTGGTTCCTGTCAGCAAGGTGTAGCAGCTACTTTCACTAAAGACTTTCATTACATTGTGTTTGGAGCCCCGGGTACTTACAACTGGAAAGGTATGACATCTATATTTATAGAAGCATTAGAATATCAGTAAAATTCCTATAATGGGCACCATTTTTTAAGTTAAAATGTGCCACAAGGTATTTGTATATTGTAAAGTGGGATATTAAAATCTCTACCGTGACTTTTAAGAATAATGGAAACGTTTTAGTGTGAGAGTGTTTTTCTCTGCTAGTATTTTACATTAGTTAACGTTTTGCTATAGGAATATGATTGTAGGAGTTGTTTTTGATGTTTTATATTTGTTCCCTAAAGCTAGAAGTTTTCATTTTAAGCTAATGCTCTACATTGAGAGAAATTAAGTGATGCTTACAAATAAGTGTGTTAACACAGGCACGTCTTTCATTACACATGATCTCAGGAGGTCATTAATAATGCAGTATATTAGAAGAACAGGTGAATAGTAGGTTGGGAGATTTGGAGACAATTTGAGGTAAAGTTGGTTAGTAGCCTTATTTAGTTAATTTTGTTATGAGAAAAGGAGATGCAGAGAGGGAGAGAAGAAAACGACCTTTAAAATTTTTTGATCAGGTAAATCTGGTCAGTTCTTGTAATAAAATTCAGCTTCTCAGAAAAAATTAAGTAGGTATAGAAATTACTGCATCGTCAGACAACCTCGCTCTAGTCCATGATGGAAAGAAATGTATTATTTATGAGAGAGAGAATTGGCGTGCCAGGGCCTTAGCCACTGTAAGCAAACTCTAGATGCATGTGCCACTTTGTACATCTGGCTACGTGGGTCTTCATAGCCAGGTGCCCTAATCGCTAAGCCATCTCTCAAGCCCCAGAATTTTCCAAGTTTTAATGTAGCCTGGCGGTAATGTAGCCTACGTAGCCAACTACTTAGAAGGTTGAATCAGGACAATGAGAAGTTAAAAGTACAGCCGGTATAGTAAGACCTGAATCAAAATCAAAAGAAGGATGGGAGCATACCCTAGTATAGGACACTTCCTTAGAATGTGTGTGGCCCTGTGTTTAAACTCTGGTCTCTCTTTTTCACTCTCTCTCTCACTCATGCACACACACACACACACACACACTTTCAAGTTTTGTGTTTAGAAATGGGTCTTAAACCAGCGTAGCTCGCTGTATTGTCAGTCATTGTAACCTTGAGATGTGATTCCCTTTGCTCCCACTCACATCTCTGACAGAATTTTTCGTATAACCAAATCCCTCAGGCTATCTTGACCTAATTGAAAAAACATTTTGAATTTAAGAATAGCTTTATTTTTGGCAAGGAAAGGTATCATTATGTAGCAAAACAATACAATAGAAATATCCACCAATTACATGTTTTTAAGTTCATGGAATAATACGTCATCTCATTTATTAACCCAAACTTAAGATGTTGTGATTTGTGTTTACTATATTACGAAATCTTTTTAATAAGTGTAAGAATTTTCAAAAGATGAAATTTTGGTTAAAGCACTTTGAAGAGAAGAACAATATATGTTTCGCCTTTTAACTATAGAAAAGGAAATGACAGGATTATAGAAGACATAAAATGTCATTCATATCAAGTTCATGTCATTAAAATTTAGGTGTTTTTTTTTTTTTTTTTCAGATTTTGTTAACTAAACAACCATTCCATTTTGCATCTAGTTTCATGGCATTATAAAGCTAGCTCATGGAAATGCACGAGACAATTTTTGGTAGCCTATAACAAATTTCTTTTACATAAAAAGTCACCTCTTCCCTCTGCCTTTCCTTCTGAACCTCTCATCCTATTCTCCCGGCTAACATGGGGGATGTTTATTAGGAACCATTTATTTTATTTTGTTTCATCTTGATTTTTGTTGTTGTTGTTGTTTTCCATTTCATTCCTTTAGGGATTGTTCGGGTAGAACAAAAGAATAACACTTTTTTTGACATGAACATCTTTGAAGATGGTCCCTATGAAGTTGGTGGAGAGACTGACCATGACGAAAGTCTCGTTCCCGTTCCTGCTAACAGTTACTTAGGTAGGAACAAGCAGAGGTGGCACCGCTTATTCACTGTGGGATTCTTCCTCTCAGGGCCTACAAGCTCTGACTGTTAGGCTTGAGAACAGGCCAGGTAGGAACCCCGGCAGGGCCTTGCTGCGTTTGTTTCAACTTGACACACGTAAGTGGTGGGAGAGCCACCTGCTTGCTGACCGGACTTCTTCGCTGGCCTGGATGCTCTCAAAGAGGGAAGAACGTGCTAGTGGGCCTTCGTCACGTGTGCTCCCACTTAAAAGGAGATACATTTCCTGAGAAAATGGCAGCTTGTGTATCTTGCAGCAGAGCCTGTGCAAGGAAAAGCCTGAGTGTCCAGGGGAGGCTAAGCCTCCCTCCTCACCTTTCAGGGCCTCTTCCGGGGATACTCTTAAGAGTGTCATGTAGGGCTGGGTGTGGAGGCAGAGGTAGGAGGATCGCTGAGAGTTCGAGGCCACCCTGAGACTACATAGTTAATTCCAGGTCAGCCTGGACCAGAGTGAAACCCTACCTCACAAAACCAAAAAAAAAAGAGTGTCATGTAGGAAGTTTCTCTTAAGTGGCAGGTCAAGGCCTGCAGGTCCTTCCTTGGTGATTGTTCTTCTCCAAGGCTTGGCCCTGTGTCTGAACTGGGACTCCCTTGTCAGAGGGCTTGGCAGGGGGGTGGCAGAGGGACCTTCAAGATAAGGCCAGGCAGGACTGCTAGACTGCCTTGGAGGACACCCAGATGGTGTCTAAGTACCAGTTCTTTAACTCCCGAAGCTTGTTTGCATGACTAATGGTGTCCTAATTTATTCCCACACATTATGGTAATTACACAAAGGCTTTTAAAAGCTTTAGTTCTTGGTGTGAGTTGACATAAAGAATAATCACTGGCGCTTTTCTTGGGAAAAAATGTAAAATATCTTCTAAACCTAAAAATATTTGTAACCTATTTTTTAAAAATGATGGGGGGGGGGAAGTTCCCGTATGTTGCAGATCTTACTGGAACAATTGAAGGTAAAACAAGAAAACGGAGGGGGTACACCTAGATACATAAACTATTCCAAATAATATACTAGCAAGACACCGTAAGATTCTAATTGTGTAAATATGCATGAAAAGTACTGTTCATTAAAAAACAAAGTACTTTTCATTTACTCTATCCCCCCTACTACAAATTGATAAGAAGGGCATAGAAAAGAGATGAAAACGATTGTACGCGTCACTTGCTGAAGTATTTGTATACCTTGCGTCAGGAGCTATACTCAGTGCTTTACATATCTGTAGTACTGGCAAAGATTATTGTCCCACCCTCCCCACCATTTTTTACTTGTGAATAATACTGTGGCCCAGGAAGCTTAATATTCTAGCCCAAGATCACACCATTAATAATCCTCAACCAAGGGGAGAAATACTTATGAAAATGATGGATATGGGAAGCAGCCCAGTGTGTGAATGGTCTGTTAGTGGCTCTGCACGACAAGAAGGGCACTCAGGGAAAAGGATTTTCAAGGTAAAATCTTTTCCAGGAAACCAATATTTTATTTGAACATATATCATCCAAGAAACCAATATTTTATTTGAACATATATCATCCAGCCACCTCTCCCCGCCCCCAGGTGTGTTATTTAGGGATTACGTGTAATGGGAGGCATTTAATATTAATTGTTCTGGCCAAGAAACCAACACTTTGGTCTTTTAGATGCCCCTGGGTTTTATAAACACAGCTGCTGGCAGAGCATGAGGAAATAGGAAGTCTTCTTTCTAAAACGCATTTGCCTCTTTTAGAATGGATTCCCTCAAAAGTGGATGTCCGAAAAGGAAATCGAGTCTGTATTGTTACATCTTGCTTTGTTTGTGCGGGGTGGGGTTGGGGTGTGGTCATCATTTCAGAAGATCAGTGGGTTTGGGGAATAAAATGATCGGCCTGAGTTTTGGGAAGCTGGCAAAGAGGACAGCTTACCGAATACAGCGGTAGCTTCATCCTCCAGCCAGGATGGCTACCGTAGTCCTGCCTCTTACCAAGCGTAATTGTTTTTTTTCTCCAATCTCTTCCATCCCGTGCATGTGTACAGGCCTGCTGTTTCTGACCAGCATTTCCTATACAGATCCCGATCAGTTTGTTTATAAAACACGGCCTCCCAGGGAGCGGCCTGACACATCCCCTGGTGTGATGATGAATAGCTACCTAGGTTTGTGACCTCTGAGATGACAAATAAATTGCCTTGGTCATGGTCATTTAAAAATTTTTTTGATCCATACAGAGCATAAATCTTTTTATTTTCGATTTCATTTTAAGTGAAGCACACACCGAAAGCATGCCATGGTTGAGACTCTGCTGCCAGATGGTTTTCAGAGCTGGATTCAATTATATCGCCCTATTCTAGATGTGTAGCTCATCGTGTTTTTCAGCTCACTTCACAATTTGAGAACTGCAACAGTAGTGGTGACACTCTTTATAAATAAGATCCAATAGGAAGTGTGAACTCGTGCTATTCTGAATCTGCCTCACCTTTCTATAGAAAGATTTGATTAAGTTGAAGGGCATCGGAAAGGGATACTCATTTATATTGGCTGTTTTGGCAGATTTCAGTGTCTGGAATCTGACATGCTACTTCATGCTTTATCATTGGGTCTTCCAGTGTTCTCTGCCCTCTGGTCAAACATGTAACTGAACCCAGTGATAATCAAGTCACCTCTGTTGTTTACACGAGGTTCTCAAATACTGTGTCTCACTGTGCATGGTTTCCTTCGCATGTTTGTGTCTGTAACCTGAGTTGGTTGTTCCGAATAGTGAAATGCTGTCTGAGGTGTATCGGTGATGTTAGCATGTCTAATGACCAGCTGGACAGATGAATATGGATGCTGTTCATGTAAAAATACTGGTCACTACATTACAGCGGAACCCTATAACATGAGCCCAGTAGTGAGCATATGATAAAATATTCCAATGGCACTTTCATATCCAGCTTACACTTTTACTGTAGTAATAGATGGGGTTTCTATAGGTGGGGTTCTTATAGTAAAAAATAGTAAGATGGGGTTTGAATTAGTTCTTAAGATGCATGAATACATCATAATTCAAGTTACCCAAATGCTAAATAGCATAAACCCTTTACATTAAAAGTCCTAGTATCCATAGAAAGCAGTAAAGTTGCCCTAGCTCTCTGTCCTCATGTCAGATCTCATAGCACTATAACTCCTATTCTAAATATGAAAGCAGGCGGGAAGGTCAGAGGAGAGCTGGGTGGAAATTCAGAGGAAAAGACTGAATGAAATACAGGATTGTTGCAAGAAGCTGTGTTTTGTTTTTCTAGGCTTTTCCTTGGACTCGGGGAAAGGGATTGTTTCTAAAGATGAAATCACTTTTGTATCTGGTGCTCCTAGAGCCAATCACAGTGGAGCTGTGGTTTTGCTCAAAAGAGACATGAAGTCTGCACATCTTCTCCCTGAGCACATCTTTGATGGGGAAGGTCTGGCTTCTTCATTTGGCTATGATGTGGCAGTTGTGGACCTCAACAAAGATGGGTAAGAATGTCTTCGGTTATTTTATACTGCTAATCATAGCTGTTTTGGCTGGCTTCTGTAGGGGCTCTAACCTGTCCGTTCAGGTTAGTTGATTCAAGGAATATATTTGCTGCCAAATTTTAACCATCCCATGACATCTTTATTTTCATGATGGTAACTGACATTGATTATCCTCCCCAGAGTATAGAATTAACCTTTTCACTCTTGTCTTGGGATCATGGGTTCATTAGAATTTAAATGTAAAAATAAGGCTGGAGAAATGGCTTAGTGGTTAAGGGACTTGCCTGCAAAGCCAAAGGGCCAAGGTTCGATTTCCCAGGACCCACATAAGCCAGATGCACAAGATGGTGCATGTGTCTGGAGTTCATTTGCTGTGGCTGGAGGCCCTGACATGCCCATTCTTCCCCTCCCCCTATATCTCTTTCTCTCTCAAATAAATAAATAAAAATAAAAATACTAATTTTTTTTTAATTACCCAGAAAGTGACACCTACATAATTATGTTCTGGGGTTGGTCAATCTCTCTCTCATTGTTTATTTGAGACAGGGTCTCACTGTAGCCCAGACTAAGCTAGAACTCAGTGTTTAGTCCAGACTGGCTTCACATTCATTGTGACCCTCCTTGCCTCAACCTTCCGTATGTTGGGATTACAGCCTTGTTTTCTGTAGTGACAAAGTCAGTACATAGATGATTGGCAGCTGTTGGTACCAGTTGGGGTAGTGGGGATCTTTGCCAAGAGTCCTACTGTATGTACTGTGGCTTTATCTTTCTTGGGGCATATATTACAGGCTACATTACCTTTTTGGTTAAACATATTCATTGCTGAGGTATAAGTCCTCAATTGAAGGACCTTTCTATTATATCTCTATGTCCTTAGTACCTAGATTAGTAGTGTTTTCACTTAGCTTGTTGGTCCTTTAGCAGGTGGTTCAGGTGCTTTTATGTTTTCAGGTGGCAAGATATAGTTATCGGAGCTCCACAGTATTTTGACCGAGGTGGAGAAGTTGGAGGTGCAGTGTACATCTACATTAACCAGCAAGGCAGATGGAACAATGTGAAGCCAATTCGTCTGAATGGGACCAAAGATTCTATGTTTGGAATTGCAGTCAAAAATATTGGAGATATTAATCAAGATGGCTTTCCAGGTGGATAAAGATGATTGTGAAATAGTTATGGTTCTTATAAATTGGTTGGTTGTCAATAATGACTGTTTTATGGCGTCTTACGAGTATTTTAAAAATGTAATTTTTTAATGTGATGTCAACAGATATTGCAGTTGGAGCGCCCTACGATGATTTGGGGAAAGTTTTTATCTATCATGGAGCTGCACATGGAATAAATACCAAACCAACACAGGTAACCAGATAGCCTGGATTTCCACAAGTACACAGACTCTCAGCTTTTTGCCTAGTAATATGTTATTTAAGTTTAAGAAATACACTTATTTTATTTCCAAGTATGCAATAGTATGAATTTTGTTTCAAAGTTAGATCATAGCTTTGAAATACACACATAAATACAATGACCTGCTTGTGTCAATTGGAAAGTTTCCGGGATATGTTAGGAAATCAAAGTAACCCAGAACAAAAGACCGTCCTGTCCTGACAGCAGGAAGAGGCGGGACTATGGTCTGTTACCTTTCATGTTTAATAGAGGCGAAACTTAAAAGATTATAATGACGTGGAGAACCCAGACTCCAAACATTTTTAAATTGCTTTTGAAAATAGGATCTTTATAAGATAGATAGGGAGATTGTGTGTGAAATGCTCTGTTATTAAATGTTACTTTACAGATTCAAAAATTGGCTTTTATCCCATGGAATACTGTGTCAATCAGATATCAGATGGCTTTTATCAAATGTTTGAAATATTAGTTAATATGCATAATATAATATAATTTATTTACAAGGAAAATGAACCTTCAGTTCAAAATAATTTTTTTTTTTTGTGCATGGTGCCAGGGCTGTAACTCAGGGTCAGTATGTGGGACGCAAGCTCTATACCTCTGAGCTATATCTCCACTTTTTGTGCTTTTTTCAAAAGCATAAATCAGCGGCTTATTTGGTGATGCAGTGTCCATTCTGATGCCCTGTGTCTTTCAGGTTCTTGAGGGTACGTCACCTTACTTTGGATATTCAATTGCTGGAAACATGGACCTGGATAGGAATTCCTACCCTGATGTTGCTGTTGGTTCCCTGTCAGACTCAGTGACTATTTTCAGGTGTGTTAGCTTTGGCTTTGATTAAGCAAGTCTCATAACTGGATTTTGCTGATATTTTTGACCCTTTGGATTAGAGTTGGTAACACCTATACTTCAAAGACTTGTATGAGTTTGAAAATATATATATTTGAGAGTGAGAGAAAGAGAAGGAGGCGGGTAAAAAGAAAGAGAATGGGTGCACCAGGGCCTCCAGCCACTGCAAATGAACTCCAGATGCATGTACCACCTTGTGCATCTGGCTTACTTGGGTCCTGGGGATTTGAACTGGGGTCCTTTGGCTTTGCAGGCAAGTGCCTTAACTGCTAAGCCATCTCTCCAGCTCTATTTCTTTTATTTTTGAGAGAATATAATATAATATAATATAATATAATATAATATAATATAATATAATATAATATAACATAACATAACATAACATAACATAACATAAATGTCTTGTGAGCTGGGCAGATGGCACAGTAGATAAAAGTGCTTGTAGCCAGGCGTGGTGGCGCACGCCTTTAATCCCAGCACTTGGGAGGCAGAGGTAGGAGGATCACCATGAGTTCAAGGCCACCCTGAGACTACATAGTGAATTCCAGGTCAGCCTGGACTAGAGTGAGACCCTACCTCGAAAAACCAAAAAAAAAAAAGTGCTTGCTAGGCAAGTGTAAGTACGTTAGTTGGGATCTCTAGAGCCCATTAAAAGTTAGATGCTGTAGCACAAGAACCTATTATCTCAGCCTCCCAGCATACCTCTGGTGAGAAGGAAGGTGGACACAGAAGGAAGCCCCAAAAACTCACTGGCCAGCTCGCCTGGCAAACAAGAGACCAACCTCACTAAAGTGGAAGAGGAGGCCTTACAGCAGAAGTTGTCCTCTGACCCCCACAATGCACACTGTGGTATGTGCTGTGCCCACATACACCACCCCTCCCCACACACAGCAAAATAAAAAGTTCTGTAAGTTTTTTCTACTATTAAGCTAATCAGGCTAAAGGTAGATCAGAATATGTGAAATATTTTAAAAATATTTTTATTGATTGATTGAAGAGCGGAAGAAAATTTTTAAAAAGGAGGCAGAGAGAGAGGGGAGCGGGTATGGGCATGCCAGGGCCTCCTGCCACTTCTGATGACCTTTAGACACATGCATCACATTGTGCATCTGGCTTTATGTGGGTACTGAGGTACTGAACCTGGGCCACTGGGCTTTGTAAGCAAGTAATTTTAATTGCTGAACTATCTCTCCAACTCGATTTTTTTTTTTTTTTGGCTTCATAGATATATCTAAGACCTTTCTTTTGATGAAAAAGCAAAACACATAAAACTTGACAATGCAAAGAACATAGAGAAGTAAATCTTTCATTTTTGTTTGCTTTATGTAGTTTTGGTTTTTCTTTTGTTTGAATTTCAGTATTCATTCTTCAAGTCCAAAAGTTTGATTTATACTCTTTTAATTTTATAAAGTCTGATTATACACATATGTTTACAAAATCGACATAAATGTACATAATTTTCTGATCTACTTTGTTCATGGACGTGTCCTATGCCACAGAGTACTCTTCTAAAGTGAAGATGTCACCATGTGATGGGTTCATGGTTGATCCACCCAGCTGCCAGACTGTCACTGGAAGTCTCCATTGCTTCCCTGACACTCCCCTCCCCACCATCACATAGAACTCTTTGGCAAACATCCTTGTATTTGTCAGGCCCTACCTTATTTGCTTGCAGTAAGTTTCTGAAGGTGACGTTGCTATGTGTATTTGAAGCCTTGATTCAGGTTCATCAGAAGACCTCCAGAAAGGCTGTGACAGTGTGAACGTGTGCCTGTCGACTGCCTTTGAGTCTCTTTTCCCCAGTGCTAGCATCATTTCTGGAAATTCCATTTTTAAAAATGCCTTATTTTTTTGTTTAAAAGTAAAAATTGTTTTTTTAATGTTAATATAGATTCATAAGCAAGCACCTTTAACCACTGAGCTCTCCAGCCCCAATACTTGTCTTTTTTTTTTTTTAAAACATAGATGTATTCTAGGACCATATTCACTGAATTAATCTTTAGTTGGCAGAAATTATAGTCTCTGATCTTTAAGCAATATGTTTATATGATTTTTTAAAAGAAAAATTACTGAGATACAGGCTAGCACACCTTTTCACTTGTATGTATGTGGTCAGGAGAGTGTAAAACTTTATGTTCATGGTAACAACAGCCTGTGAGAGAGCCTATTTTTTCACAGCCCTATCAGTAATGAATATGATGAACCTAATTTGTGCCAGATAATTAACTACACCTTTTGATTTAATTTGCATATATTTTTGACAGAGTCTTGGTGTGTGTCCCAACCTGGCATGACCCTCTAAGCTCCCTGCCTCTGTTCCAGAGTGCTGCACTTACAGGAGTGTGCCATCATGCCCATCTGCTTGGGTTTATTTATTTACTTATTTATTTTTAACTGTTTGGCTTTCCAGTCATTTTTATTTCTTAACGTTATCTTTAGAAAAATGAACAATGAAACTCTAAGTTAAAAAACCTATGTACAGAGGCTGGAGAGATGGCTTAGCAGTTAAGGCACTAGCCGGAAACACAAAGGTAAGGCAAGCTCAAGGTCGCACATGCCCAGTAGGTGACACAAGTGTCTGGAGTTCAATTGTAGTGACTCAGGCCCTACAACACCAGTTCTCCTCTCTCTCTCTCTCTCTCTCTCTCTCTCTCTCTCGTTCTCTGTCTCTAAAAAAAAAAAAACAGTTAAAAAGCTATGTGCAGTGCCAGGAGAGATGACTCAATGGGTAATAGTGCTTGCTGAGTGTAGCACTTACCCTCTCACTGCTGGGGAAAACACCTGACCAGAAGCAGGTTGTGGAAGGAAAGGGTTTATTTCCGCTTACAGTTCCAAGGGGAAGTTTCATCGAGGCAGGGAAGGCATGGTACAAGCAGACGGCCAGCTGGGCATGGGCATCACATTTCCACAGCAGCAGGAAGGAAGTAGGACTAGACTTGGAGCTGGGCTGTATTATCCCAAAGTCTGCTCCCAGCAAAACACTGTCTTCAATATGACTCCACCTCTCAAAGGCCCCCAAATGTTTCCAAATAGCTACAAGCTGGGGACCAAGTATTCAACATATAGGATGCTATTGGAGGCATTTTACATTCAGGCATAAGGACCTGAATTTGACCTCAGCACCTATATAGAAAGCTGAGCGTGGTCATGTGCACCAGTAATCTCAGTGTTGAGGTGGGTGGAGGCAGGATCAGTAGGGCTTGCTGGTTAGCATTGAGTTCTAGCTCCCATCTCAGGGAAATAAGACAGAAGGGATAAAGGACACTTCAGTGTTTTCCTATGGCCTCTGCATGCCTGTGCATGGAACTGTGCATCTGCACACACAAACACAGCATGACATAAAGAAAAAGCCAGGCTGTGTGCCATGAATGCTTGGTGTCGTTACTGTCCCGTAGTTTCAGAAGAGTGCTAGGTGTAAAGGCAGTCTCCTACTTGATCTATCGTAGTCTCAAAAGAACCCTGGCAAGGAGAAACCAAACCCAGGACACTTGTTGTTTCTTGAAATGGCGTCTCACTCCACTGCCCAGGCTGGTCTTGAACTCCTGAGCTCAAAGAATCCTTCTGCCTCAACCTTTCAAGTAGCTGAACTATAGGTACTCACCACTGTGCCTGGCTCGTAGGACGCTGGGAGAATTTGTTGATAGGGTGAAAGAAAAGTCATTTTCTGGTTAATAATAAGATCTATGAGAGCCATCTCATACAGGAGAAGTTACTTACAGATGGCAGAAGACAATGTCAAAATGAATGGAGAAGAGTGTATCTGAGATATTGAGGCCAAAGGAAGAAACTAACGAAACACAGAAAGTTAAATTTACCAAATACACATGTCTGTGATTTGGAAAGGAGAGTGAGCGCTCAGGGGAATGTGGCTGCCTTGGGAGTGGTTTGTATTCCCTGTTGCAGCCATCCCTCTTGGGATCGTATTGACCTTCTGAACCGACACACTGGGCTGCTGCAAGGTGCTGTGGCTCTCCCAGATTAATGTGGTCATGAGGTGTTCAACTTGGTGGTTCTCAAACACTACCTAGAGCGAGTGCTTATATTTGTGTTAACATTAAAGCCGTTCAAAAGAATACAACATTCAGCTATTTTACCAAACTTTTCATCAAAAGGGAATTTGAAGTTCTAATTCTTAATAACAGCATTCACTTTCAAGAAAACTTGACTATATGTACCAAAATCCAGTTGCTAAATTTTTCCAATGTATAACTAAACTTGGAGTAGTTAACTGTCTGCCTCTGTCTTGAGTGTAACCGTTCCTTTCCCTGCCCTGCTAAGCAGGTTCACAGTAAACCCTATGAACTGCAGTTTCTTTCTAGATCAGTAGAGTGAAAGCAGGTATCCGAACTGTTTAGTAACAACAGAACAGACGTCATCGTGATACAAATGAGGAAACTAGACTAACTTGAGCTTGGATACTGGCTGGGTCCTGACAAAGCAGGGTGTCAAGCCAGTGTTACTTTGTGTGTTAAAAGACACATTTTGGGGGCCTGGAGAGATGGCTTAGCCATTAAGGCACCTGCCCATGAAGCCTAAGAATGCCTGTTTGAATCTCCACGTCCCACGTTTAGCCAGATGACTCAAAAAGTGATGCAAGTGTGCAACGTCGCACATGTGCACAAGGGGGCACACATGTCTGGAGTTTGTTCATAGCAGCTGAAAGACCACTGGTGCACCCATTCTCTCTCTGTCTCTCTCAAATTAAAAAAAAAAAAAAAAAGAAGCCAGTCATGGTGGCACACGCCTTTAATCCCAGCACTCAGGAGGCAGAGGTAGAAGGATCACCATGAGTTCAAGGCCACCCTGAGAATACAGATCAGCCTGGGCTAGAATGAGACTCTACCTTGAAAAACCAAAAAAAAAGAAGGCTTTATTCATATGTACTGTAGCCTCAAAAAATGTCTTTGTTGTGTGTTTGAAAAGCAGAAAAATTAAAGCAGATCTAAGCCTGGGAATAGTAGTGGCTCATGTATGTAATTCCAGCACTTGAAAAATTGAGGCAGATCCATTGTCCATGGGTTCAAGACCAGCGTGGGCCATAGAGTGAGCCCCTCTCTATAAAATAAAATTAAAATTAAACAAAATATAAAATAAAGATAAATAATAAAATATAGTAAAGTAAAATAAATAAAATAAAACAAAACAAACCTAAGGCAGAAATGTAGTTAAAATGCTTTGATATTTTATGCATTAATGAATTAATACCATGATATTTAAGACACTATATAGCAACTGAGTTTAGAATCCTTGCGTGAATAAGTTCAATAAGTAAAAACTGCACATTTGTACTTAAGTATGCGATTGTACCTCAGATTAAGACTGTATCCAGTTAGTACCTTAGAAACTCACAGCTGTCTAAATACACAGTAAAAATAGAAGAGTAAGCAGTCACCATAAAGGACATAGGAAATGGGGAGTGCTGGCAGTATTCTCCTTTAAATGGCCCCTGCCTTCACCATGAGCAGATTCGTGCCCTCTCCAGCTACCAGTAGATTGATTCCAGAAGGTCGAGGTAGCTGTTCTGGGTTTGGAACACATTTTCCTATTAAAAACACTGTTCTCCAAGATGTCTGTGTTTCCCACAAACCACCAGTCAGCCTAACTGGATCTGTGTGGTAGTGAAACCATAGACCCATTCTGAGTTCTTCTGGCCTACTGAGAAGTAAGCTGCAACCCCTGTCATGCCCCCTGCCACCAACCACCACTTACTGGTGTTTCTTGTGGTTGTGACAGAGCTTAGGCCATGGGCCCCTCGTGACTTCTTTGTCTGCCCAGAGCAGGGAGGGTACTTAAGGGGAGAGAAGATGTTTCACATGGTGAGCAGGGCAGCGGTGTGGGAGTCTCTAGAATGTTGAGTGTAGGTTGGAGCAGAGCAGAGACGGGGCAAGGTCAGGGAGTCAAGCTTCTGCCGACAGATATTGTAGGGCTGAAAAGTCAGTCTTTTGTTGTTGTTTGGTTTTTGAGAAAGAGTAGCACTATGCAACCCAGGATGGCCTCAGACTATGTCCCGCCTGCCTCCCAAGAGCTAGGATGCCAGGCAGGTGCCACCATGGCCAGCTTGTAAGTCTAGTCTTAAGGTTGGGAGTGAGAGATTTTGCGGGAGGATAAAGAAGGAAAAATGATTGTAAGATAGAGTCTTAAAAGTTCAAGATTGGGATGGGGAGATACTTTGTCTACTGGTAAAGTGGTTACCTCACAGCCATGAGAACTTGATCTTGATCCCCAGAACCCATGTACAAACTGCCAGGCATGGTGGCAAGCAGTTGGAATCCCAATACTGGTGATAGGGAGAAAGGTGGATCCCTGAGGCTCAAAGGCCAGCAAGTCTAGCTTACTTGGCAAGTTACAGGCCAGTGAGAGACCTGTCTCCTAAAACAACACCTGAGGTTGTCCTCGGCCTCCACACATAGGCACACACACATGTACACACTCCGCTGTGCATACACGCACACACATATACAAAGTTCAGGGTTGACTGTCCTATTAAAATTAACGTACATGAAGATACCTGACCGCAGACCAATGTTAGGTGTATATTGATATAAATGTTTGTAGGGTCCTTAGGCTTCACAGGCAAACACCTTAACTGCTAAACCATCTCTCCAGCCCAGCCCCAGTCCTTTTTTTTTAAATTGCTGTTTCAATTTGAGACAGGAGCTCCCTAAGTTGGTCAGGCTGGATTTAAATTTGCTAAGACACCCAGGTAGTACCTATATTTTGCATTCTTCTTAGCCTCTCACGTAGCTAGGATTACAGGCTTGTGCTACCAGGATGGTCTGTACAGTTAATTTTATTTATATATTTTTTCGAGACAAGGTCTCATTATATAGCACAGGTTGGCCTCGAACTTACTAGAGTATTGGAATTATAAGCACATGCCATCATGCTTGGGTACTCCATATCAATTTAAAGTTTTAAGTAAAATAAAGCTTGTTTCTTTAGACAAAGTCTCACTATGTAGCCCTAGAATTGGATATGGAGTCCAGCCTTGAACAGCAGCAACTCTCCTGCTTTTGTCTCCAGAGTGAAATCTTTTTGAATCTCGTTTGTGTGTATGAATGTGGGCATGGACATGCATGTGTCATGGCACACATGTGGAGGTCAGAGGACAACCTCAGGTGTCATTCTTCACCTTCTACCTTTTTTTTTTTTTTTTTTTTTTTTTTTTTTTTGGTTTTTCGAGGTAGGGTTTCACTCTGGTCCAGGCTGACCTGGAATTAACTATGTAGTCTCAGAGTGGCCTCGAACTCTCAGCGATCCTCCTACCTCTGCCTCCCGAGTGCTGGGATTAAAGGCGTGCGCCACCACGCCCGGCTACCTTCTACCTTTTTTGAGGCAGGGTCTCTTGTTCGCCACTGCATATGCCAGGCTAGCTGGTCTGCAGCTTTCGCAGATTCTGCTGTCTCCACCTTACATGTTGCCCAGATGCACACTGGGATTACAAACTTGCACTACCTTGTCTGGGTTACGAGACTTCTGGGGATCTGAACTTGGGTCTGTCGTGCTTGCCTATCAAGTGCTACTGAGCTATATCCTCAGTCAGAGAAGACTTTAAATGCATGCACACTTTCATTCATTTATGGAACTTATCCATAAATAAGCTCAGGTGTGTACATAGATTTTTGTACATTGTTGTTTGTCAGAGCATAAAATCCAACAACAACATGAATGTCTACTGATGATTACATAGGGATATATACTTGAACCCAGTAGGTATGAAGAAAATGAATTGGGAGAGATGGCTTAGCAGTTAAGGCACATGCCTTTGAAGCCTAAGGTCCCAGAGGCACAAGGGGAGGGGTGGGCACGAGTCTGGAGTTCATTTGCAGTGGCTAGAGGCCCTGGCACGTCCATTCTCACTCTCCCTCCCCTCTTTCCCTCTCCCTGTCTCTAATAAATAAATAAATAAAAGTAAAAATAAAAAATATTCTAAGAAAAGAATAATGAATTAGATCTAATATGTAGATATGAGACCACCTCCAAAATGTCTATGAGACAGAGCTCTAAAATATTAATGAAATAAAGCAATGTATAGAACAATAAGTATCAAAAGCTCCCAGTTTGTTGAAAGTATGTGTATTTTTTTAAAAAAATATTTAGCTGTAGATGATATTTGTAACAGAAACACAAGCTGATACCTGTCTGGGAGAACGTGCAAGTTTACCTGGGTGATTCGACAGAACATAATGGAGAAAGTATTTTCTTGACACATTTCATACTCACAAGCTTATAAGTTGTTAAAACATAGTACAAGCTGAAACATTGTAAATTTCAGGCTCTACAGATATATGTGTATTAGCTGTTACTTGGTGTGCTCCAGTGGTGGGAGGATAATTCACAAGGCCACACGTTTACTTGACTGTGGCTTCTGAGACATAGCTGGCCACTGGAGATGCCCTCCACTGTGTGAAACACTGCAACAGCCAGTGTAGCAAGAGTAAACTTGTTCTTCATGCCTTTGTCTTCAGATCCCGGCCTGTAATTAACATTCAGAAAACCATCACAGTAACTCCCAGCAGAATTGACCTCCGCCAGAAATCACTGTGTGGCCCCTATAACGGGATATGGTGAGTTTCTTTGTGATCCTGGGAACCTGTCCCAGTTTCCTCTGCTTGGTGATGACCTGTTGACCTGAGGGGTCGTGGGGAAGGTTAAGGGTGTGCTGGACAAAGGGAATCTGTCAAGCAAATATATAGAATTTTCCTCACCAGTAGGCGGTGGGAGGATTGGTGAGCTCTTGGGGACATGGGTTTTATTTTTTTTTTTCCATCACAGAAATGAATCTTTTAAGAAATAAATGTTTAATTTTCTACAGCCTCAAGGTTAAAGCCTGTTTTGAATATACTGCCAAACCTGATGGTTATAATCCTCTGATATGTAAGTACCTAGTGCATTAAAACATACTCTCTCTGTGAGGTTGAAAGTTCTGTATAAATCACAGAGAAACAAAACTATAGTGGCCAAAATGGGTCCACAAGTTCTTGTTTAGAATGAAGCGTATCTGTGATCTCCCCTTTAATCAAGAGGGCCCAGCACGGTGAGGGAGGGAAAACTCCCCATTTGGTCCCCATTTGAATTTTCCAGAGCATATGGTTTGGGATGGAATGCCTTGGAATAGTACTTACTTGCTGTCACAACAGTTTCCTCCATTTCTGTCTTTGAAAAGCCCTGTGGAAAATTGGTTTTGTGGTTGCGAGGCGGTGAGTAGGGGTTGTAGAAGGGCAGCTCCAGGAGCCAGAGAACAGCTGCTGTCAAAATGCTTGCCAGGTTGCACTCCTTCCTCCCTGTCCCCTCCTATAAAGACCTTCAGGTACCTGAATATTTGAAGGCTCTTCCTGAAGGCTCAGAGTCCGCCTCCACTCCAGGCTTCATCAGAGGTGCTGGCTGACATCATCTCCTTAGCCTTTGTCGTTAGTCTTTCTACCTCGAGGAATGGGTTCTCTGAATTTTTCTTTTTGTTATGTAAAGAACTATTCCTGGGCTGGTGGTGTAACTCAGTTAGAGTGCTTGGCTAGTGTCCCCCACCCCCTACACTGCATAAAGCCAGGAGTGGTGGTACACACCTGTAATCCCAGCACCTGGTAGGTAGGGGCAGAAGAATCCAGGTCATCCTTGGCTACATAATGAGTTGAAGGCTAGTCTGTGCTACATGAAACCTTGTCTCAAAATGTTGGAGGCTTGAGAGATGGCTTAGTGGTTAAGGTGATTGCCTATGAAGCCTAAGGACTCATGTTCGACTCTTCAAGTCCCATGTAAGCCAGATGCACAAGGTGACACAAGCATAAGATCGCACATGTATACAAGGTGACACATACACCTGGAATTCGATTATAGTGGCTGGAGGTCCTGGTGCACCAATTCTCTATCTCTCTTGCTCTCACTCTGATTTTTTTTTTTTTTAAAAAAGACCAGTCTGGCAGGCTTGCCTGAAAAAAATAAAATAAAATATAAAGTAATGTGGGCTGGAGAAATGGATAAGCAGTTAAAGAACTTGCCTGTGAAGTCTAAGGACCCAGCACCCACATAAGCCAGATGCACATGGTAGTGTGTGCATCTGGAGTTTGTTTGCAGTAGTTGGAGGCTCTGGTGCATCCATTCTCTCTATCTTGCCCCCTCTCTCTCAAATAAATAAAAATAGAATACTAAACAAATGATGTTGGGCTGGAGAGGTGGATGGCTCAGCAGTTAAGGCACTTATTTGCAAAGCCCAAGGACGTGAGTTTGATTCCCCAGTACCCACGTAAAGCCAAATGCACAAAGTGGCACATGTCTTTAGAGTCCATTTTTAGAGGCCCTGGTACACCCATTCTCTCTGTCTCTGCTTGCAAATAAATAAATATTAACAAGTAATGCTAAAATTGTTTTAAAAATATTAATGTTAGTGGTTGGAGAGATGGCTCAGTGGTTAAAGGTTACTTGCTTGTAAAGCCTGAAAGCCTGGCAGCCCAGGTTTGATTCCCCAGATGCACAAAGTAGTGCATGTATCTGGAATTTGTTTACAGTGGCAGGAGGCCTTGGTGTGCCCATACTCACTCTCTTTCTGTTTGCCTTTCTCTATCAAATAAAAATATTTTAAAAAAAACACAATAGTGTTATAAAAAAAAGTATTATTCTTCATTTTAAAAGGTATTGCATGGACTGGAGAGATTGCTTAGTGGTTAAGGTGCTTGCCTGTGAAGCCTAAAGACCCAAGTTTGACTCCCCAGAATCCAAATAAGCTAGACACACAAGGTGATTCATGTGCAGAAGGCTACACATGTACAAGGTGGTGCACGTGTCTGGTGTTCAATTGCAATGATTTGAGGCCCTAGCATGCCAATTCTCTTTCTCTCTCTCTCTCATAATTTTTTTTAAGATACTCATTTTACTATCTTTATTTACTATTTTAACCTCATTCACATAAACTTAGGTTGTTATTTGAAACCAAAACACACACACACACATATTGGGAACTACAGTACACGACAGCAAATCTTTTCACATAGGTAATAATTCTGTTCTTAACTGTCCTTTTTTTTTTTTTTTTTTTTTTTGGTTTTCAAGGTAGGGTCTCACTCACTCTGGCCCAGGCTGACCTGGAATTAACTATGTAGTCTCAGGGTGGCCTTAAACTCACAGTGATCCTCCTACCTCTGCCTCCCAAGTGCTGGGATTAAAGGCGTGCGCCACCACGCCCAGCTTTAACTGTCCTTTTTTTATTGCTGCTGTTGAGACAGGGTCTCTTTATGTATCCCTGGCCGGCCTGGAACTTGCTGTGTAGACCAGGCTAGCCTCCAACCTGTGTCGATCCTCCTGCCTCTGCCTTCCAAGTGCTGGGATTACACGCTTTCTCTATCACACCCAGAATTTAGCTGTACTTTTCATTCTTATTTAAGTTTCTATGAAGTTCCATATAGTAGCAATGAACATATCCAATGAGGACGCAAAATGAAGATGATGACCCTATGATAACACTCAATGGATTATGAAAAGCACCAATTTAAATACCATTCTATGTTTGTGGAGATTTTCTTTAAAGTTTAGCCAGGCTTGGTGGCGCATGCCTTTAATCCCAGCACTCAGGAGGCAGAGGTAGGAGGATCGCCATGAGTTCGAGGACACCCTGACACTACATAGTGAATTCCAGGTCAGCCTGGACTACAGTGAAACCCTACCTCGAAAAACAAACAGACAAAAAAAAAAGTGTCTGCCCGCAGTTCTGTTGTCTGGCTTTTGCAGAGGAGCCTGCAGACCAGTGTGAAGCTTTCCTGGGGTGGGGACATGGGATGCAGTGGCCTTCCACTTTGCTTTTCAGTACAGTGGACATCCTGTGCAATTTCTAATGACAGCACACACACACCATGGCCTCTCCTCCTTTCAGTGCCAATGATGTGATGTCACCCCAATGAGCACCTTATACTCCCCCAACTGGATACCAGGTCTTTCTTTACTTGTATTTGTAGTGGATTCGAAAAATAAGAAGAAACTTATTCTCGGGCAGCGAGAAGAAATACGACAATATTTTTAGTAATATCTTGACTCTCATTTAAAAAAAATTTTTTTTTAATTTTCTTGAACACTTGTGTGAGTGTAAGGTTGTATACGTGGCTGCCTTGTCTGGCATTTTCGTATGTGGGTACTTAGGATTGGATTCAGGTCCTCAGCCTCGTGAAGCAGGCCCTTTATCCACTGAGCTACCTCTCCCGAGCACCTGATTGTCAATTTTTTTCAAACTTCTTTGTTTGACAATAGATATCAAATCTCATCAGAGTGCTTCTTCCTCCAAATTGCCATGTATAAGAGAAATTACGAGCTTTCTCCTCCTAGCTTCAAGCATACCCGTGTGATGCCATGTGTGTCATTTTTATATTACAAAACTACATGAACCAGGTGTTGAGTGACAGCTGATTGTGGGTGGAACTCTTCTCTGTGGTGCTTCCGTGCACTGAGGACCTCTAAATGACATAACACAGAGCCTCTACAGAACTGCTCAAGGTAGCAATCTAGAATCTTCTCCCAGTATCTCATAAGTGAGTGTATTGTTTGATCAAGCAGTCCTCAGATGCGGTGTTTCACACATGCAGATATTTATAATTGAGCTTTAATGAGTATTGTATTTGGCTTGCCTCTTGGAAGGTCAGCAAAGGCAGCCTGCAAGGATTTTAAGATGATGTGAATTGTCTGGAGGGTGATGGAGGGTTAGTGTGGGTTTGCTAGATAAATGGTTTTAATGCACCCGTACCCTCTTGTACTTGCGCCGTGAGGGGCACTCGGCATGTGAGCCTTCAGCTGGTTCATTGTGAAGTTAGCAGGTCATTGGTAAATGGATGGTGTCAAGGCTTCAGAAAGCCGAAAATGGGGAGTGTTCCATTTGGTGGCTGTGACATTTCAGAATTCTTCAGATGGACACAGAAATTACTGTTGAAACTGTCAGTGTTTCTAAAGTTGCGTCTTACATATCTGAATGGCTATCATTTCAGCATCAGAATAATGTCACTTTGTGTGGTCACTTGTACATATATGTTGTTGTGCACTTCAGAATGGAGCCACATTAGCGTGGCTTGGCTCAGTTCATCTGTTGTGCAGATCATATTTCCCTTGGGTGTTGTGTGAGGTGCTAAGGATGTGGCGGTGAACAAAGCTGATACGTTTCCGTGTCCTCTGGCTCTGGTACACAAGCAGTCACAGCATAGTGGCTTTGGAAGGATTGGAGGCATCATACTTTCATGTGGTCCAGGAGGGACCAGAACAGGCTTTCTGGATAAAGTGATGTTTAGGCAAAGATCTGAAGGAGGAGTAGGTTTAGTCAGGCAAACCAGGGGAGATGGAAAAGCAAGAAAGGAGGGGCCAGAAAAAACGCGAAGAAGCCGGATGTGGTGGCCCACACCTTTGATCCAAGTACTGGGAAGGACAAGGTAGGAGGATTGCTGTCGTGAGAGTTTGAGCTCAGTCTGAGACTGCAGAGTGAATTCCAGCTCAGCCTGGGCTAGAGCGAGGCCCTCACTTGAAAAACAAGCAAACAACAAACAAACAAAAACCGTGAAGGAGTGCATGAGAGCCAGGTGGTAGCCAGGTGGCTGCGTTTGGGATGAAGACCTAGAGCTGGTGATGCCTCTGGGCCTCTTTCTCTTCTGCAAAAAGAGGGCATTAAAACAGAAGTTCAGGGTTGGAGAGATGGCTTAGCAGTTAAGGTATTTACCTGTGAAGCCTAAGGACCCCAGTTCGGTTCTCCAGGTCCAGTGTAAGCCAGATGCACAAGGGGGCGCACACATTTGGAGTTGGTTTGCAGTGGCTAGAGGCCCTGGCGTGCCCATTCTCACTCTCCCTCTCTTTCCCTCTTTCTGTCTCTAATAAATAAATAAAAATAAAATCTTTTTTAAAAAAAAAAACAGTTCACAGAGCTGGGGGTGTAGCTCAGTTGGTAGAATATTTGCCTAGCATGTACTAGGCCTTGGGTTTGATTCCCCAGTACTGCAAAAGCTAAGCATGGTGGCACACACCTGTAATTCTAGGACTTGGGGCATAGATGTAAGAGGAAGCTTAGGAGTTGAAGACTAGCCTCAGCTACATTGTGAATTTGAGGCCAGTTTGGGCTAATTAAGACCCTGGTGTGTGTGTGTGTGTGTGCGCGCGCGCGCGCGCGTGTGTGTGTGTGTGTGTGTGTGTGTGTGTGTGTGTATTTTCAAAGGCTCCCCTGACATGAATATTAAAACATGGGTTGTTTGTTTTCTATGTTTTCTGGAGAATGTTTTCCTTCAGTTTTTGTCTTCTCTGGTCCTCCGCACATGTTGGTGCACTTTTCTTTCTGACGGTTTTGGTGCTTAATGAAAGTAAGTGTATAAGTATTGGCCCATGAAAAATATAGTTAGCAGTTAGATTCAGTGACCTGACAAGGAATGCATTCCAAAGTCCAGAAAATGAGATTCTGATGATCCTCCAACACAGGCTGGAAACTTTAGTTACAGGAGCTGGGTTCCAGTGAAAAATAGGCCCCTTGCTGCTCAAAGGAGTTTTAGTTTATTTACTTACTCACTCACCTACCTGCTTATTTTCTTAGTGTTTTTTTTTTTTTTTTTAATTTATTTGACACACACAGAGAGAAACAGGCAGAGAGAAAAAGAGAGAATGGGCACGCCAGGGCCTTCAGCCACTGTAAACAAACTCCAGACACATGTACCACCTTGTGCACCTGGGTCCTTTGGATTTGCAGGCAAGCACCTTAACCACTAAGCCATCTCTCCAGCCCAGCTTAGTGTTTTTTTAAAAAATATTTTATTTTATTTGTTTATGAGAGAGAGAGACACAGAGAATGGGCATGCCAGGGCCTCTATCCATTGCAGGCGAACTCCATATGTACTCACCACCTTGCACACCTGGCTGACATGGGTACTGGAGAATTGAACCTGGGTCCTTAGGCTCCACAGAAAAGTGCCTTAACTGCTAAGCCAGCGTTTACTTAGTGTTTTGACTTAGGGTTTCATGCCACAGCTCAGGTTTGCCACTCACAAAATAAATAGATCAGACTAGCCTTTAAATCATGGCATTCCTTTTCTCTCATCCTCCCAAGTGCTGGGATACAGACATGAACCATTCAGTTATCGTTTCTAAAGTGAAAGGTTTTATCCTACTCACAAAAGACTTCTTTATTTATTTTTTAAAGTTTGTTTGTTTATTTATTTATTTATTTATTTATTTATTTATTTGAGAGAAGCGGCAGAGAGAAAGAGAGAATGAGTGTTCCAGGGCCTCCAGCCACTGCAAACAAACTCCGGACACGTGTGCCCTCTTGTGCATCTGGCTTATGTGGGTCCTGGGGAATCGAACTGGGGTCCTTGGGCAGGCAAATGACTCAAACCATTTCCCCAGCCCAGACTTCTGTATTTTTAAGATATATCATTCCTCTGTTTATCAGTCTTCTTACACTTTAATATGTGCAAGAGGCATTCAGGGATACTGCTAAAACCAGGTGCTAGCTCATCGGCAGGAGGTGGCTTTCCCAGGCACCTTTTCCAATAGCTAAAACCCAAGGGCCTTGAAGCACACACGAGGCAGAGAGTCCTAAGTTCAGTTGGCCGTTTCTAGTTTTCTCAAGTGTCCTGGGGGTTCCTGAAATTCAGCCAGATATGGATTGATTCTAAGCCACCATAGAAGGGTTCTGACTTGTTCTCGAGCTCCCCCAGGTGGCCCAGTGAAAATTTAACTTTAAGATACTGGCAAAGGGCAGGTCAATTTTATTGAAAACATCACAGATCACCAGTTTATCTTACTAGGAACTACAGAGAAACAAAAGCAGTGGGGGAAAGTGTTGTTCTACAAGGAACTAAGTATTTTATTTTTAAAATTATTCATTAATTTGCAAGCAGAGAGAGAGGGAGAGAGGGAGAAAGAAAGAGCATGAGTGGATATACATAGGCCTCCTGCCACTGCAAATTCCAGATGCATGCACCACTTTGCACATCTGGCTCTACATGGGTATTGGGAAATTAAACCCAGGCCATCAGGCTTTGTAAGCAAGCACTTTTAACTGCTAGGCCATCTCCCCAGCCCAGGAATTAAATATTTTAAAAGGAGTCCTATGTACTTGTAGCTGGGTGGTGTGTGAATACACTTTAAGTTAATATGACTTTGTTAATCTTGTCTAGCAATTTTGGGCACACTGGAAGCTGAAAAAGACAGAAGAAAATCTGGGTTGTCATCACGAGTTCAGTTTCGCAACCAAGGGTCTGAGCCCAAGTATACTCGAGAGCTGACGCTGAGCAGGCAGAGGCAGCCCGCGTGCATGGAGGAGACCCTGTGGCTGCAGGTGAGCTAGCGTGGGATGGTCGCCTCAGCTGTCCCATCAGTCAGTGCACTGTCATTGTTGTGGAGGGTTCCCACTTGCATTTTGACGCATTTAGCTGTGTCATTGTACACTGTGCAGGAAAGCATCAGAGACAAACTGCGGCCCATCCCCATAACTGCTTCCGTGGAGATCCAGGAGCCCAGCTCTCGGCGGCGAGTGAATTCACTTCCGGAAATGCTTCCCATCCTGAATTCGAACGAGCCCACCATGGTCCAGACAGATGTAAGCCACCCGGACCTTTGTTTCGCCCGTGTTTGCTGCATTGTGATGCTGGATCAGATACTTCAGAGGGCAGGGGAAGTAGAGGCTTACTTCGCCAGTCACTCCTTTGTCTGAACACTTCACTTCTTTTTTTTTTTTTTTTTTTTTTTTTTTTTCGAGGTAGGGTTTCACTCTAGTCCAGGCTGACCTGGAATTAACTATGTAGTCTCAGGGTGGCCTCGAACTCTCGGCGATCCTCCTACCTCTGCCTCCCAAGTGCTGGGATTAAAGGCGTGCGCCACCACGCCCGGCCTAACACTTCACTTCTTATACATAATTGGCCTGAGAAGAATTGTTCACAAGCTAGCAATGAGAATATAAACATAGGACATATATTTAGTGACCAGAGAGTGTGTGTTTTCATTGTTTTTGGTCCTTGGAGCTTATTAAAACTACAGTTGGCAGTGTTTAGAGTATTGTTTCCCTTGTAGCTGATGCACTGTATTTCATCACTGAAACCAGTAAAATATAGGGGGGAAAAAGTTACTAGAACATAAAAATTAAATCATATCAAAGCTAAGCAAGGCAAAAATATTAGTACTGAAATAATCATTTAGTGCTTAATGTAGCCTAGGTCATCTTAGGAAAAAAATTATATTCTGTGGCTTGGTGGATGCCTCACGTGAGGTGGGATATGTTTTCTAAAGCTCAGAAGGCATGATTGAATTTAAGACTATGACATCTGGATCTCACATTATTATTAATTATTATCCTGGGGATTGGCCCCAGAGCCTCATGAATGCTAAGCACCTGTGCTACCACAGAGCTGCAGCCGCAGTCCCTTGATCTGGCATTATGCATGTGCTATCAGGATCCAGTTGCCAAAGGAGTGATCATGCTGAGCTGCTGGCACTGATTTTTGACCCATGGAGCTTTTCTCCCCTTCTTTCCATAGGGGAACTGATACTTTACATTAGGAAGTACTCCATACTTTCCATTCAGGGACTGATGTCTAAATCTATAGTTTTTCCATTGCTCTGGTCACCATATAGAATCCCTTACACTTCTGTCTACTTCGTGTTCTTTGATGTTACTCGTTGTTACTCATGTTAAAATTTCTTGTGTATAGCTCCAGAGCTAAGTTCAATGAAACAGGAAGGGAGACTGTATTCTTGACTATTTAGTGGTGTCAAAGCCAAAAGCATTGTTGAAGGTCATTTTAGATACTCTGTGCTATTTGTTTTTCTCATCTTAAATTCCCTATTTCCTCATCTGTACAATGGAGTTCGTAATAATATTGTCTCCACAGAAGTCTATTGTGAGGATGAAATGAGTTAAAACATGTCCATCTGGTGTTAGCTTGCATCAGAGCATTACTGATCATTGGGACGGTTGACCTATAAAGTTAAGGTGGCGGTAAGCTTAGATGACTCGTAATGAAAACTAGTCTCTGAAAGGTTAAGTGACTTGCTGAAGCCACACAGAGAAGCAAGTGGCAGAGGCAAGTTTGGAACACATTCTGTGTGGCTTCAGGGCAAACCCACTGTTGCAGCCAGTGCCTTGAGGCCCTAGTCCAAGTGTCCGGATAAAGGACAGAGCAAGAGCCAGACCATGGCAAAATAGGAGAGTTTTCACAGAGAAAAGGACTGTCGAAGCCTCTCGACCTCTCTGCTTGTTTCCTTACAGGTGCATTTCTTAAAAGAAGGATGTGGAGACGACAACATATGTAACAGCAACCTTAAGCTAGAATATAAATTCTGTACCCGAGAAGGAAACCAAGACAAATTTTCCTACCTTCCAATGTAAGACTAACTCTGTAGCCCTATCAGAACTGATTCTGGTTCTAGGTGGCTTTTTGTTAAGAAAAGGGTGACTGAACATGCATTGAGAACATTCTCTTTCTCTTTGTTGTTTTTCATAGTCAAAAAGGCATACCAGAACTGGTTCTGAAAGACCAGAAGGATATTGCTCTGGAAATAACAGTGACAAACAACCCTTCTGATCCGAGAAATCCCACAAAAGATGGTGATGATGCACATGAAGCTAAACTCAGTGCGACATTTCCTGACACACTGACCTATTCCGCGTACCGAGAACTGAGGGCTTTCCCTGTGAGTGTTTGGAGATCCACTGGGAGGGAAAAACCAAGACCTCTTGTCACATGGGCGGACTGTGACTTGATGCCTTTTTCTGCTGCAGGAGAAACAGTTGAGTTGTGTTGCCAACCAGAATGGCTCCCAAGCGGACTGTGAGCTTGGAAATCCTTTCAAAAGAAATTCCAGTGTAGGTGATGCCTTTACGTATGGGATTTCACTGTTCTGAATAGCAGCGCTGCATCCCTAGGCTGGGCCCTGTGTTAACAGCTTTTTTTTTTTTTTTTTTTTAGGTTACTTTTTATCTGGTTTTAAGTACAACGGAGGTCACCTTTGATACCACAGATCTGGACATTAACCTGAAGTTGGAAACGTAAGAATCACTTCAACCCTCCCAGTCAGTTATTTCCTGAAAACCCTGTCAGCCAATGAAAGAAGCGTAATTGTAATGAGAAAACTGAATGTTCAAATAAAACCCCATTGTTTCCTTTTCATTTGCAGAACAAGCAATCAAGATAATTTGGCTCCAATTACAGCTAAAGCAAAAGTGGTTATTGAACTGCTTTTATCGGTCTCTGGGTAAGTGTTTGTGTTGAGCATAACAAATCAATGTTTGAAAGAGCCATTTATAATTCTCACTAAAACGGGTGTTTTTTTAATTTAACAGAGTTGCTAAACCTTCCCAGGTGTATTTTGGAGGTTCAGTTGTTGGTGAGCAAGCTATGAAATCTGAAGATGAAGTGGGTAGTTTAATAGAGTATGAATTCAGGGTAAGTTGGAGCAATAGGTCTTGAATATGAAATACTGATACAGTCTTGAGTATGAAGTTTTAATAAATGAGCAATCAATCATAAGCATTATAAATAAATAGTATTCAGTTGGAAATGTGTTTGCCAGGTTTTAAGTAACCTACTTGCTTGCAGTGAAAACTTTGTCCTCCTGAATTGAGAAAAGCTGTCACTCAACTGAGACCTTTGGTCCAGCGTGTACTTGGACTTTGCCACTCTCTAATAAGAAGAGACAATGTGTATGTGGTGTAGAGACAAAGTCATTCGGGATTTTCCCCCCAAGTCTATAAAATGAAGACAAAGCTCAGAGTATTTTCTGGTTGACCTTAGGACGCGTGACTCTTTCTCCTTCCATTACAGTCATCTTTTCTTACTGCTCGTGGTTTAAAAAAAGACTAAGATTTGCCTTCCCCTTCACAAGCCCAGTTTTATGTTGGCATATGCCAACAAAGAAGGCAGATAACGGGCCTACAGCACGCAGTCACCGTGACTGTGTGTTCACTTGAATAAACGTAAACATGGGGTGTGATGTCCGCCTGTGACTGTGTGTGGGTTTGGGTTCGTGTGTTGCAAATTGCACTCCTGAAAGCCTGGCAAGTGTTGGGTGAACATCTGGGCCCTGCCCCGACTGCAGACCCAAGAGGCTAGGATTCTCTCTCTGTGTCTCTTAGCATGATAGATGTGGCCCTGCTGAGCCCAGAAGTGGTGGCAGGTGGGTATAGGTCTGGCAGATGAGTAGTCTGTAGGCTCTGGAGCAGTCCTCTACCACACATCAGCCTCTTGTTCCTGGCTCCTGCTGTTGGAAGCCACTCCATTCCCAGAGTTGTCATACGGTTTTTTTCAGGCTTGTGGGGGCGGGAGGGGGGAGGCTTTGTCATCTGCCAAGCAGGGCGGCCCTACAGCCTTTGGCAAATGACACAGGTCTTGTCCGTGGGACTGTTGAGAACAAGGTACATTGGTACTGCCAATTCTGTTCTATACGATAGTCAGTCCTGGATTGAATTAGCAATCCTTCCTCTTTGAATTGTTTTTGTTTTTGTTTTGTTTTGTTCTTAAGGTAGGGGTTTACTCTAGTTCAGGCTGACCTGGAATTCACTATGTTGTCTCAGGGTGGCCTCAAACTCATAGTGATCCTCCTACCTCTGCCTCCCGAGTGCTGGGATTAAAGGCATGCCACCACCACGCCTGGCTCTTTTTTTTTTTCTATTTTTTTATGGGCAAGAATTTTTTTAAAGTGTGTGTGTGTGTGTGTGTGTGTGTCAGAGCTGGCAGTGTGCACAGGTGAGGTCAGAGGGCAACCTCGCTTATTGGGCCTAGCCTTCTACCTTGTTTGAGGCAGGATCTCTCTGAATGTTCTCTGCTTTATGTAGTAGGCTAGCTGGCCTGTGAGTTTCTAGATTCTCCTTTCTCTACCTCCTGTCTTGTGGTAGATGTGCTGGGATGACAGACACGAATGTTATGCCTTTGGCTTTATGTAGGTTCTGGGGATACAATCTTGGGTTGTCAGACCTGTGTACCCATCACTTTACCTACCGAGCCATCTCCCCAGGCCCTTGGCAGTTATCTCCTTTGAACCCCCTGTCGATGGTTCACGTTTGGAGCAGGTCTATGCTGGATATTTTAGCTTTATTCTTAGGTAATAATAGGAGCTGCTACTGAATTTTACATGAGAAGGATTATGTAGCAATAAGACGTATTTATTTTCTAACAGGTGATTAATTTAGGCAAACCTCTTAAAAACCTCGGCACAGCAACCTTGAATATAGAGTGGCCAAAAGAAATCAGCAATGGCAAATGGTTGCTTTACTTGGTGAAAGTAGAATCCAAAGGTTTGGAACAGATTGTGTGTGAGCCACACAAGGAAATAAACTTCCTGCGCCTGAAGGTATGTTACTGCGTTTACGTGGTGTCTCCAAGGTGAAATAGGAGAGGCTGATCTCTGAGAGGAAATCGTTACTGCTGGGAAAGCAATATTTGTGACACGCTGACTTTTCCTTTGGCTCTCACAGTTCTCATTTATAGCTGAGTAACCAAGATAGGATGAAGCATTTTATTGATAAATGACCATAGGCAGTCACTCTGCTGGGACAAATGACTTTTTTTTAAAGATTTTATTTTTATTTACTTATTTATTTATTAGAGACAGAGGGGGAAAGACAGAGAGGGAGAGGGAGAATGGGCGCACCAGGTCCTCTAGCCACTGCAAACAAACTCCAGACGTGTGCGCCCCCTTCTGCACCTGGCTTACGTGGGACCTGGAGAATCAAACTGGGATCCTTAGGCTTTGAGGCATGCACCTTAACCACTAAGCCATCTCTCCAGCCCACAAATGACATTTTTAAAAGTTTGTTTGACCCAGTAGTATATATAAGGAGGACTAGCCTGTGTTCATGGGATATACCAGCAAAGGTTAATTCCAAATAGGATCATTACAAACACATTGCAGAGGTAGGAGAATCACTGTGAGTTCAAGGTCACCCAGAGATTGCATATGTGAATTCTAGCTCAGCCTGGACTAGAGCAAGACTCTGCCTCAAAAAACCAAGGGGTGGTGGGGGGGGAGATTTGGACAATAGAAATTGATCTTGAAATCCTTGAAATCTTTCATGCTTTTTTTTTTTTTGGAAGAGGCATGTATATGTATGTAGTGTGTACATACATGTATGCTTATTCAGAGGTGTGGGGTATGCCGGCATGTGGAGGCCAGAGGTCACCGTCAGGTCAGGTGTTTTCCTCAATTGTCCTCCACCTTCTTCTTTGAGATAGGGTCTCTCAGTGAACTTGGAGCTCCCTAATTTGACTAGACTAGCTAGGCACCAAGCCCTAGGGATCCCCCTGTCTCCTCCGCCCCAGCACTGGGATGACCGGCACACGCTGCCACTCCTGGCTTTTATGTGGGTACAAGGATCTGAACTCCAGCCATCTCCCCAGTCCTGTGTTCATTTTTTTTAATAGTAAATTTTCATTGACTATTTACTGTCTGGGCACCATAGTAAGCACGTTGTTCGCATTTTCTAATTCTATTCTCTTAATCATTTCATTGGTTATTTTGCTATTATCCCCACAGGTGAGGGCATTTTAGGATATATAATTTATTTAATTGAGAGAAAGAGTGAGAAAGAGAGAGAGAAAGAGAATGGACGCACCAGTTGCTGCAAACGAACTCCAGACACTTGTGTCACCTTGTGCATCTGGCTTACATGGGTCCTGAGGAATTGAACCTTTGGCTTTGCAGGCAAGCGCCTTAACCATAAGCCATTTCTCTAGCCTAGGAATTTTCTTAAAGTTGCTCAGCTGCTAAGAAGCAAGTAGTGCCTGTGCATCTGGCTTACGTAGATACTGGGAAATCAAACCTAGGTCTTTAGGCTTTGCAGGCAATTGCCTTAACCATTAGCCATCTCTCCTGCCCCATTTGTTTTATTTTAAATAATAAGGTAACTGAATATGGCTGGTGTTCATAATTGGAGACTTATAGCATGTCCCTTTACTTACCAGCTTTGAAAAACAAGATGCCTATTATTTCTTCCCCTAATTAAAGGTTGACTATCGCACTCCGACCATCCAAAATCCAAAATGTTATAAAATATGAAGCATTCTTTTTTTTTTTTTTTTTTTCAAAGTAGGGTTTCACTGTAGCCTAGGCTGACTTGGAATTCACTATGTAGTCTCAGGGTAGCCTTGAACTCATGGTGATCCTCCCACCTCTGCCTCCTGAGGACTGGGATTAAAGGCGTGTGCCACCACACCCGGCTTTGGAGCATTCTTTGTTCCATGCATTTTAGATAATCCCAGCTTGTACAAAGAAGACACCCTTTGAAAGTTTTTAAATGGCTGTATTAATTGCTTTCCTTGTTGATTTAACAAAATACCTGACCAGAAGCGACTTAAGGGAGGAAGGAATACAGGCCATCACGGTGGGGAAAGCATGGCAGCCGGTCACGTTGAATCCACAGGCAAGAAGCAGCCAGTGATGAATGCTGGGGTTCAGTTCGGTTTCTCCTTTTCATTCAGTCTGTGACCTGAGCCTATGAAATGGTGCTTCCTGCAGTTAGTGTGGGGCTTCCCACCTCAGTTTACCTCCTCTAGAAATTCTCTCATAAACATGCCCAGAGGTTTGTCTCCCACATGACTCCACATCCTGTTACATTGACACTGTTCACCATCGCAGTGGCTTGATTTTCAGTGTTCTTCTCTGGCTTCGTCATGTCAAAGATCCTTTTATTTCTTTCTCCGTTCTTCAGAGAAACTTAGCCATTCCACATTGCTGATTGCTTGCCAGAAGTTAGGTACAGAGCTGGGTGCCAGGGACACAGGACTAGAACTGATGCCTGATCTCAGTCAGCTCACAGCTTGATGCCGTTAGCTCGTGGTTCAATGTGGACACGGAACAAAGGAGACACCACCTCTTTCCTTGAGCTTCAGGGTCATAGTGGGAGTAAACTACTTAATAGTTCTATGGGTCAGTCAGTGAACTTGGAAGTAGTAGTGACCATCACACTTACTGGTTTCTGTTCCCTGGTGGTGGGAGGGAAGGGAAAAACTGTTACTTATACGAGGTCTGTATGGCCTTACTTGGGATATAATTCTTTCCAGGAATCTCACAACTCAAGGAAGAAACGAGAAATTGCTGAAAAACAAATAGACAGCAAGAAATTTTCTTTATTTGCTGAAAGAAAATACCAGACCCTTGTGAGTATGTTTCCCGAGCTGTGCTTGTGCACCCGGTGGAGGGAGGGCTTCCTGGAATGATGGCTTCTGACAGCCAGTCTCTCTCTCTCTCTCTCTCTCTCTCTCTCTCTCTAGAACTGTAGCGTGAATGTGAGGTGTGTGAACATCAGGTGCCCACTGCGCGGGCTGGACAGCAAGGCCTCTCTCGTTTTGCGCTCGAGATTATGGAACGGCACATTTCTGGAGGTGCGTCTCTTCCACGATCCTGTCCCCTGGGAGCATTTACCACTGACAAAGAAGGACATTTGGCTGGAGAGATGGCTTAGTGGCTAAGGGCTTGACTGTGAAGCCTAAGGACCCCGTTTCGAGGCTCAGTTCCCCATGACCCACATAAGCCAGATGCACAAGGTGGCACATGCATCTGGAGTTCGTTTGCAGTGGCTGGAGGCCCTGGTGCTCCCGTTGTCAATCTCTCTGCCTCTTTCTCTCTCTGTCCATTGCTAATAAATAAAAATAAACAAAAAAAATTTTTTTAAAGGAGGACATCTGTCACTTTCCTAATACATCCACTGTCTCCCACAGGAGTACTCCAAAATGAATTACTTAGACATTCTTGTGCGGGCTTCCATTGATGTGACTGCCGCTGCCGAGAATATCAAGCTGCCACACGCAGGCACTCAGGTGAGACCTGGCTTCCCTTGGGCTCAGAGCTGGGCTCTGTGCTGTGCCCATAACCTGTAGTCTTGCTATTGGCATTCATGTCCCTCATGGTCCCATTTACCCCATTAAAGGGAAAGCAGATAGTGTCTTAAGGTACTGCCACGAAAGCTGTATTTTAATAGAACTATTGAAAAACAGAAGCAATCTTAAACCAGGCGTGGTGGCACCGGCCTCACATCCCAGCGACTCAGAAGGCTGTGATCGGAGGATCACAAGAACTGCCTGGGTTACAGAGTTGGAGGCCAGCCTGGACAGTTGAGGTCTAGCTTGTGCTTGCCTAGCATGTGCAAGGCCCTACTGTCAGCCCCCAGTAATTCTCAGGTCCTCCATTCAGCAGAGCTATGCTTGGTGTGAGAGCCTTAGCTCAGTGGGAAAGGGGCTCACAGCCCATAGAAAATTAAGTCTCAAGTCATCCATGATGTGCAGCCACCTATGCTGTGTGTGGTCAGGGCCTCATGCAAGGCTCAAGCAAATGGGTTCCTGACCTCCTGGCTTGCCCTTGTTGGGCAGTGACTCCACATGCTCGGGGCAGCTGAGGAGGACTTTGCCTAGTGCAGCTTATTGGGGCTCTGTATCTCCCAGCATCTAAGCACTGTACTTCTGCTAGGCCAGCCTAAAATGTGTTTTTTTTTTCAAATGCTTGCTAAGCAGGGCGTTTGAATTTCCAGAAGTTCTTACTGCTGTGCTGTGATTGGAGACCCTCAAGTGGTTTTATCAGAATTCATTGTGTAGCGTGTTTCCGGGGCCTTGTGCTGGAGCAGCCTGAGAAAGTCTAAACGCGTGGTGGCATGCCTCACAGGGGACTTGCTTCTGGCTGGTGATTGCGCTTTGTAATTTCCATTCTTGAGCATTTGTTCTCTCAGCTTTATTTATATTCTTGAAAATTTTGCCCTTTTCAAAACCAAGAAGCATGTCTTCTGTGTACTCACCGAGATAACTAACAAAAAAATATTAGACAGGACAAAGAGCAGAACTTGGCTGTGAACCATAAGTGAGGGCTCTTTGTAAGAGTCTGGAACCTACCACAGGGACTTGCATGAGGATCCCACAAGTCACGGTGGGAATCGGGAATGGGCTTGATTAGCAATAAAGAATGGAGGAAGGTTGTGAACCGCTGCTCCTCTCATCCAGCTGGCTTGTGGAGCTGTTTGGGCTTCAGCTGTGTAGCCAGCAGAAAACTCGGTGAGCCTGGCTGATCATTCTGGCCTCTGAAGCATAGTGGTCCTTCAGGTTTCTTTATAATTTATCGTGCAAACCAAATTCAAATACATTTGTCTAAGAGAGACACTAAACTGGACGAGATGCTGGGATAAGTGGTATAAACTAGGACTGTCCCTGGATCACCAGGACATGTGGTCACCTTGGTGTTTTTTTTTTTAATTAAATTAGATATTTTTTTTATTGACAACATCCATAATTATAGACAACAAACCATGGTAATTTCCCCCTCCGCCACATTCTCTGCATGTTGTTCGAGCCCACTTTTCTCCATCTCATTGATAAATATCCAAAGGGTCTTTCAAGCTTTTAGAGCTGGAGAGAGTTCAATACGTTAAAGAGAAGGAACTAACGTAAATAGAATATTCCCAATTTATTAGGTAACTTCATTATTTGTTTAAACAGCAGAAAACCACCAAGGCAGACACCATGTCTATACTATGAAAAAGGAAGCCCACTAAGACCCGGTGTGTAACTTGGAATCCTGGATAAAAACTCGTAACTGCCTGACTTCAGGCTTTGTATTTCACCTATGATACTTGGTCCCTTGTACGCTCCCAGGTCTCAAATTCCGATGAGAAAACAGTCTAAGGCAGGTGGTAGCTCCCTTGCTGGAGGGTCCTGAGATCAGCAAGTGGAGCTGAAAGCATGTCATCTTTTCCTCTGGAAGGTGGACTGAGGGCCTGGAATCCAGGCTAGTTACTTAGTCACAAGGGAGAATGAAGTTGTCTTGGGCTTTTTATTTATCTTCTCTGGACTTAGAGAACTCATCCCTGGTAATGGAAGGTGGGGGTCTCTGTGTAATAATTGGTAGATTCATGAATGGATGACTAGCCTTTTATATCTAGAACCTATTTCTTTTGAAAATTGAGGCATTTTCTTCAGTCTTCTGATACCACCTCTATTTTCTGTGATTTATGAGGCACAATAGCTCAGAGACCACAACTACACTTTCCTGGAGTATTTTTGAAGGTGCAGTTTTTCCAGGCTTGAAGATTTGAGCTTAATTTAAGTGTCACGATGCCTTGCTTTTTTATTCCTTCACTTGTTATAGGTTACAGCTTTGTTTTATCTTAGTTTCCTCTATCTTTTCTAGTCTGGAGTTTCTTTCTTTCTTTCTTTCTTTCTTTCTTTCTTTCTTTCCTTCCTTCCTTCCTTCCTTCCTTCCTTCCTTCTTTCTTTCTTTCTTTCTTTCTTTCTTTCTTTCTTTCTTTCTTTTTTTTTCTTTCGTGATAGAAGCAAAAGAGGTTGTGTAATTCATCACACTTTTTTGGTCTTTACAGAACTATTTCTCATTGCTTTTACACTAATCACTAATGCTACACAGCTTTTTTAAAAAGACCAAAAACTTTGTTCCTTTGTTACCCAATTTCAAGTTTTGTATTCATACATCAATAAAGCACTTTTAAATCGAGGTAATGTCATAACAAAGTGAGAGCAGAAATCACACAATTGAACCAGATATCTTATCATCAATTAAATTAAATCTATGGAGTAAATAAGCACATGTTAAGGACATTTGAGTGCCCTTCCTGGTGCTAGGTGCTAGAAAGTCAGTTGAGGAAAATTAACTGTTAAGAATTTCATGCTCCTGGTTAAATCAAGGCAAAGAAGGAGAGGTGTGTGTGTGTGTGTGTGTGTGTGTGTGTGTGTGTGTGAGAATTTCATTACTAAGGAAGCAGATAGGGAATATCTAAGCTTCCTGGCTATTGAAGATTAAAGAAATTAGAATAGGTATAAATAACTATCCCAATTTGGGAGAGGAGAGCAACGAAATTTTCTTTTCCAGAGGCTCAAAAATCCAGAGAGGAATGTAAGATACATGTGATTTTATTTATTTGTTTGCAAGCAGAAAGAGAGAGAGAGAATATGGGAATGAGAATGGGCATGCCAGGGCCTCTTGCCACTGCAAATGAATTCAAGATGCATGTGCCACTTTGTGCAGCTGGCTTTAGGTACTGGGGAATTGAACCTAGGCCATCAGGCTTTGCAAGCACCTTTAACTGCTAAGCCATCTCTCCAGCTCAACATGTGCTTTTTTTTTTTAGGAACACTCACTAATAGTGAATGATATCTTTGATAGTTTTGTAAAAATTTTGAAAATCTCTTCACCAGGTGATTTCTTATAACCGATGTTCACTTAAAAAAAGATTAAGGAAGTTGACAAAGAAATAACCACTTTGTTAGAACACAGTCCAGCCTTTTGTAGGTTCTGGGTAAAAATCTGCAGGGAATGACTCTGGCAGCATTATTTGGGAGAAATGATCTCTGTGCTGGAAACGCGCCTTGTTATTCAGAATGTGTGCAGAAGCAGAATTAGCTGTAGATGCCTGGTGTCACCTGGCACCCCAGTTTATGGTGATCCACTCCTTTCTTCCATGCCCTGTAGGTTCGTGTCACTGTGTTTCCTTCCAAGACTGCAGCACAATATTCAGGCATATCTTGGTGGATCATTCTACTGGCTATTCTTGCTGGAATTTTGATGCTTGCTCTATTAGTGTTTTTACTATGGAAGGTAAGTCACATCTACCATTTGTTTCATTAATACAAACTTTATCTCATGTTTTTTAATGTTTTCAAAAGATGTAAATTAACACTGTGATAGCATGTTTGCATTTTCTATTTTGTTGTTTCCTTTTCTCCAACGTTTTGTCATGAAATGTTTCCAATATGCAGCAAATTTGAGAGAATTTTATAATGAACACCTATAGATCTACCTAAGAATTCATAAAGGCATTTTTATCTCTAAGTACGAAGTTTTCTAGAAGACTAAATTTTGGTATCTCTTGCATATAATGTTTGGCAAATAACAAATAAAAAGTTTACTCCTTGAGCCAGATTGGTGGGTAGTCATGCTGATTTCAGCTTCTGTAGTCATAACAACCACTGGGGATTACTGAGGAGCAGGAAAAAAAACGCGATCTCCATGGTGTCATTACGGCCTATGATAAACACAGTGGAGGCCTGCACTCAATATTATGCTCCTCACTAGACTTTGGTCTTTTGACTCCGCATAAAGTGTAACGTCTTCCCCCTACTTCCTACTCATAAACAGTCTACATCACTAAGAGAACGTGTAGGAGACGGTTATAAAGTTTTCTTGCTGAAGATTATACAACCTGTAGGTTTTATATTAGTTGCCAGTGAGTAGAAGGTTCACAGTCCCTTATCTGTCATTCCAGATCAAAAAAAAAAAAAAAAAAAAAAAAATCTTTGAAAACAGAAAAACAGAAAGTTTGTAATGTTGTACTTGGCAGCAACACCTGATGTAATGTGAAGATATTTATAGTCTTGTTTTTTATTCATGCATTTTGCTGCAGAGATACCAGTATTTTATTACATTATCATTCTGAATGCAGCACAGTATTACCCAGAGTGTTACCATAAGATCCCTGAACATTTCTTTTCTTTTCTTTTCCCCTGAACATTTCTATCTGAAGTGATCTGAGTGAACTAAGAGCCCACTAAGATCAAACCATTATTGTCCTTTCCTTGGATCTAAGAGTATATTAGACTAGGATTTAAGAATATTCCCCAAATTTTGAGCATTTTTTCCCTATTATTTTTTCCAAGCAACTTCCTTTGGCCAAGCTGAGATACTGTGATAAAGTTTTGTATCTGTCCATACCAGTACTCTTCCTGTCGTGGGGCAGCACATCTTGATGATGGCTTAGGTATGAGGCTTGACTAGCAACTGCAGCCAGCCAGTTTTGGAGTCGCCCTGGTAATTGTTTTGATACTGAAAAATGAATTTTGGATTTTGATACATAAGGAAAAGCTTGTGCTCTCTGGAAGAAGTCACTGGGCCAGTCTTTTCCAGAACAGATCTTCTTGGCCATCTTTAGTTCTCATTGAGTTGTGGCAATACCTGACAGTTGTGAAACCTAAGCTGTATAATGTTGGGCAGATCACTTTGCCTCCCTGGGGTTCTGCTGTTTAATAAGTGGATCACACTAAATCATTTCATTGGGGTCTTTAGAAGTTCTAAACTTATTCAGTAACATCCACAACCTCATTTGAAGTCTTACAACTTCATACTCTTATTTTTTTATTTTTAATTTTTTATTTTAATTAATTATTTGCAAGCAGAGAGAGAAGAGAGACAGAGAGAATGGGCATGCCAGGGCCTCCAGCTGCTGCAAACAAACTCCAGATGCATGCGCCACTTTGTGCATCTGGCTTTACGTGGGTACTGGGGAATCCAACCTGGGTCCTTTGGCTTTGTAGACAAGTGTCTTAACTGCTATGCTGTCTCTTCAGCCCTATACTCTTCTTTATTAAATTGAATTATTTGAATTTAAAGTCCTAGAATTATTAGGATCCGAAAGAATGCTAAAGGTCTGGAGACATAGCTCAGTAGTAAAGTAGTTGCCTCATATGTACACGACTTGGGTTTACACTGACTATAGTTCAGTGGTATTTAAGTTGAGTTTTATATGTCCATATCATTGGAAAATAAACTAAGATGGAGGACTGCAGTCTCACCAAAGGAGTTCTATTTTTTCTGCTGTAAATAATTGTTCTTTCACAGGAGTTCCTTTGTGCGTAAAGAAGAGAAGCCTTCCAGGCTGACCAGATCACTTTCATTTTTCACATGAAGACATTCTAGCCAAGGATAATAAGATTATTGCAAGTGGGAGGCAGGACCAGGACTCTGGTTGCTGGTTCCTTCTTTCTATCCTGTTTACTTAGCACTTACTACTGAAAACTTGCCTGTGTGTATCTGTTGTGTGTTATACTATCAAGATAAATAGTGTAGTTCAATGCTGCCTAATGAAACTTTGGTAATAATCAAATGTTTTGGCGTGATACTGTCCAGTATGATAACCAGAAGTTTCATGTGGCTGTTGAGCACTTAGACTATTTCTAAGGCAATGGAGGTGTTGATTTTAAATTTATTTATTTATTTTTATTTTGGACAGAGTGAGTAAGAGAGAGAGAAAGAGAGAGAGAGAGAGGGACACAGAGAGAGGGGAAACAGGAAATTGGTACAGTAGGGCCTCAGCCACTGAAATTGAACTCTAGACACTTGTGCCACCTAGTGGGCATGTGCGACATTGTGCTTGCCTCACCTTTGTGCATCTGGCTAATGTGAGATCTGGAGAGTAGAACATGGGTCCTTAGGCTTCGAAGGCAAGCGCCTTAACTGCTAAGCCATCTTTCCAGACCTTGATTTTAAATTTAAATTTACCTAAATTTTTTTTTTTTTTTTTTTTTTTTTTTTTTTTATGAAAGAAAGAGAGAATGAGAGACAGAGAGAGAGTTGGCACACCAGGGCCTCCAGCCACTGCATTCAAACTCCAGATGTGTGTGCTACCTAGTGCACATGTGCAACCTTGCACTTGAGTCACCTTGTGCATCTGGCTTATGTGCAATCAGGAGAGTCTAACATGGGTCCTTAGGTTTCACAGGCAAGTTCCTTGACTGCTAAGCCGTCTCTCCAGCCCTTAAATTTTGAAATTTGAATAGCTATATATACCTAGTCACTACCATATTGTACAAAGTAGATCTAGATTTTCTTTTTAACCTTCACGAGTTAGCAAGACTAGGAAGCAGAATTTTTCCAGGAGAGATTTATTTGACCAAGTTATATTTCAAAAGATAGTTGTGCCCTGTGACCTATATACAAGTAAATAGAAAAGGTTCTCCATTGTTAAAGAAATGAAATAAAAATAGAAAGTAGAATTATACTGTTATACTCATTTAGAGTGACCTAACCTGAGGACCATGAGTTCCTTCCATTTAAGGGTTACATGACGGTTCAGAATTTGGGAAAATGACAGCAATCATTCTTTTATGACTGTATCTTCGAATTTGTATTGTGATTCACCCACAGATCTAAAGGCCTCAAGTAGATGGATTTGTTCCATAAAATTTACTGTAAAAGACAGAAAAATACAGTATATCTATATTTTAATGCGACTTGTGCTAAATCTTCCCTAGAGGATTTCTTTTCTATCCTTTGTCTCAGTAGCCTGTCGAGGTGAATGCTTTGCCTTTTTAGTCTGTTCTACAAGAAGCAGCCACCCAGAGTTCCAGCCAGATGCGCTTAAGCTTTCCCTTTTTGGATGACCTCAAGATTTCTGCTACAAATAGAAAAGTCAATTAGCCGATGAGTATCATCCCTGTAAATATTTGTCTGGAGACCCGCGGTGATAGATCACATTACGTGCTGTCAGTGTATCAGCAAGCTGGCTGCTCGCTTCTGGCTAATCAACAGCGATCTTCTCGTGAACAAACAAGCTCTTAACTAGAAACAGGTCAAACCCCGAGGTGTTCTTTTGTCTAGGTTTTATCTGCAAAACTAAAATTGACTAAATACCTTGCTTCCTTGTAGTGTGGCTTCTTCAAGAGAACTAAGAAAGATCACTATGATGCCACCTACCACAAGGCTGAGATCCATACTCAGCCATCTGATAAAGAGAGGCTTACTTCTGATGCCTAGTATTGATCTACTTCTGTAATTGGTAATTGATCAGTGTTTTTAATCGCTAGCTGTGGGACCTGCTGTGGTTGTGGTGGCTAACTTAAGAGCAACAGCTTGCTGTGTGTGTCCCATTAACAAATGTTTCCAAATGTCCACACTGGCTTGCCTTGCTTGGATGTTTTTGTTTTTTTGTTGTTATTGTTGTTGTGTTGTGTGTTTTTTTTTTTCTTTTAATTTCACTTGAAAGCACGTAGTTGTTTTTGTAACGCTCGAAGACCCTTGCAGGTGAGTTAATTGTATGTCCTTGTCGAGGACCCACAGCAGTAAAGGTAATTGCTCTGTTTGTGTGATTAGGCGTTAGACCTCCGAAGTTGCCCAGTGTGTCTGTCGTCTGTTTTCATGCAGTGTATGGCATCCCACTTGGGATTTCAAAGGTGCATCAGAAATCATCCCAGATTTCTTATCCATTTTGGAATTTCCCAGGGATGGACGCATTGTTGACCGCCCGTTGATTAACCTGTTGCATGCTGGAGATAGTGTGGTTCTCTTCACGAAGAAGCTTCCTTCTCTCATCTTTTTGTTGTCCTTGCTATGGAATGATGGGGGCAGGCATGGAATGCTTTTGACTTTGGCTGGGAAATCGTTTTATGCTAGCTCAGCATGCAACTTCCTTTTCCTGTGTATCTCCATCGGGCAAAGACCATTACAACAGAGTGATTGGCAGTATAATGGGCATCATGGCCACTTCAGGAGATGGTCCTCTGCCAAAGTAGCCTTCAGTCTAAAAAACATCTAGCACAAAAGCGTTCGGGACAGCTTTTCTTTCAATGTGTTGTAATGGAATTTGGCCATGTTTCATATTTGTAGATTTTTATCCCACCTTGCCTTTCATTTGATTTTTAAATTCATATTTTGCTTCTCTGATTGGTAAATCTATGGAATCTGCAATTGTTGATGATTCTTTTTTCTATGGACAGGAGAGGACACAGGTCCAATAATCCCTTTCCATAGCACTGTCCTGATGAGTGCCAACATTTTTTGACTTCACATTTGACCCTTAATTTCCTTCTGTTTTTCAGTGAGCTAGACAGCAGTCATACTTCATAACAGATGCATCAGCTTTTCCATACATAGTAATAAATGAGTCCATATAGAAATGATCTCAAACAAAACTATTTGGTCCACTTGGCCTACTGATTTCATGATAACTAGACACATGATTTTTGTCTTACCTCATATAATATCCTCCAACATAAACGTTCTATCCCTTTTGCTGTCACAAAATAAATACATTAGTTGACCATTCTAAGTTTCGTCTTCCAAATGAACTGCATTTTTAACTTGAAAACATCTTTTTTAAAGTTCTTTTTATGAAGCCAGGCGTGGTGGCATGCACCTTTAATCCCAGCACTCGGGAGGCAGATGTAGGAGGATTGCCCTGAGTTTGAAACCACCCTGAGACTACATAGTGAATTCCAGGTCAGCCTGAACTAGAGTGAGACTCTACCTTGAAAAAGAAAAAAAAAATTATTTTTATGACAGAGAGAAAGAATTGGCATGCCAGGGCCTCCAGCCACTGCAGTTGAACTCCAGACGCATGTGCCACCTTGTACGCATGTGCAACCTGTGCACTTGTGTCACCTTGTGCATCTGGCTTACGTATGACCTGGAGAGTCGAACAGGGGTCCTTATGCTTCGCAAGCAAGCGCCTTAACTGTTAAGCCATTTCTCCAGCCCCCAAACGTCTTTGTTATGGGGGGAAAAATGCTTCCTAATCATTAAGTTTTAAATCTAATTCAAAATTTTTCATATGTATTTTTAAAATATACTCTGGAACAGATTGAACTTAAAAAAATCTTTTTTAACTTTATTTGCAAGCAGAGAGAGGTAGAAAGAAGAGAAATAGAGAGAATGGGTGTGCCAGGTCCTCCAGCTGCTGCAAAAGACCTCCAGGTGCATGTACCACTTTGTGCATCTGGCTTTATGTAGGTACTGGGGAATAGAACCAGGGTTGTTAGGCTTTGCAGGCAAGTACCTTAACCACTGAGCCATCTAGCCCCAGATCAAACTTTTTAAAAAGTGAACAAGATATATATTCATTAGCAATTTAAGTGTAAATATTGTCTCATTTTTTGCAAAAGTAAAAGAAAAATTAGGGAGTGAACCAAATTTCAATGTACAATATTCTCTTTGAGACCTGTAAATTATGTGATTGATTTAATTATAGAACACAATTATTTTGGGATTTATTATCAAAACAACTTAACTGAAAGTACACTTGCAAATCTAGGCAGTGTAATGACCTTGTGGTTGAAGAGATGTGAAGTATTGCAAAAGAGGAGATTCTTAAATTGATCCAGTGGAACATGACATATACAAATAGTAATTTATAAAGTACATATGACATGATTTATATTCTATTCATGGGAGAGGGTCAGAAAGTAATTTTTTATTTTTACCTTAAATAAACAACTACAAAAAAAAAAAAGTTTGTTCTTGGGCAGGGGAAATTGCCCTGTCCAATAAAGTGTTTTCCATGAAGGCAACAGGACCTGAATTTGAATCCCAAGCACCCACATAAAAGCTGGTGTGGCAGTGTGTGCCTCTAATCCCAGCACTGGGGAGGCACCAGCAGAAAACATTCCTGGGGATCACTGGCTAGCTGGTCTAGCTGAATCAGTGAGTTCTAGGTTCCGTGAGAGACCCTGTCTCAAAATCAGATGGAGGGCTGTGGATGTGGCTCTGTGGGTAGACTGCTTGCCCAGCATTCATGAAGCTCTGTGTTTGAGCCTCATCACTACATAAACCAGATGCGGTGGATACCTACAGTCCAGTACTTAGAAGTTCAAGGTCATCCTCAGCTACACAGTGAGTTCAAGGCCAGCTTGGGCAATGTGAAACCCTGTCTCAAAACTGAAGTGGAGAATGTTTGAGGAAGACATGCAATTTCGACCTCTGGTCTTCACACACATGTGCATGCTTACCTGTGTACACACACAAAGATGAAATTGGCCAGGCATAGTGGCACATGCCTTTAATCCCAGCACTCTCAAGAGGCAGAGGTAGGAGGACGGCCATGAGTTCGAGGTCAGACTGGGATTACAGAGTGAATTCCAGATCAGCCTGAGCTACAGTGAGACCCTTCCTCAGAAAAAAAAAAAAAAAAAAAAGATGAAATTGTTCTTGAGTGTGGTAAAATGTGCTTAAATCCCACCACTAGGGAAGCTGAGGCAGGAGGATGGTGAGTTTGAGAGTACCCTTGGCTACATAGCAAGCTTTCTCTCTCCTATCTCTCACACATACAAATTGTTCTTACAATGATCAGTAATATGAAAATTAGATCTTTTACATACAATATGGTGATTTTTTAATTTTTGGAGAGAGACAGACAGAGATAGACAGAGAGAGAGGGAGAGGGAGACAGATAGAGAATGGGCGTGCCAGCAGTCTTTCAGCTGCTGTGAACAAAATCGAGATGTGTGCGCCCCCTTGTGGGCAAGTGCGGCATTGCGCTCTTGCATCACTGCATCTGGCTAAACGTGGGACCTGGGGATTGGAACCGGGTTCTTAGGCTTAGCAGGCAGGTGCCTTAACCACTAAGCCATCTCTCCAGCCCCAATATGGTGATTTTTAAAAGTATTTTATGTGTTTATTTATTTGCTTGAGACAAAACAAAGCAGACACAGAGAGAGAATGAGAATGAATGGGCATGCCAGGGCCTACTGCTACTACAAAGGAACTCCAAATGCATGGCCACTTTGTGCATCTGGCTTTACGTGGGTACTGGAGAATCAAGCCCAGGCCATCAGGCATTGCAAGCCAGTGCCTTTAACCATTGAGCCATCTCTCCAGTCCTGGTGATAATGTTTCGGTGGAAGCACTTTCACAAACTCTTAAATTGTTAGTCTTACATTCTTATAAATGTAAAGACAAGATGAAAATGGTCTTTTCTTGTAGTTTTTCAGCTCTTCTTCCTTGTTTATTCCCCGCTTTCAACCTCTTGGTGCTTTCTTAAAAGAAAATGGTGTCTGTTTCCTCACAGTACAAATGTAGACCTAGCTGAACTGAGCGCTTGGATGTGCTGGCTCAGTGCTGCTGGTTTTCAGATTAATTAATTGCCGCCTGTTTCTCTCTCCTCCTTCTCCAGTGTGGATTCTTTAAGCGCTCTAGGTACGATGACAGTGTTCCCCGATACCATGCTGTCCGGATCCGGAAAGAAGAACGAGAGATCAAAGATGAAAAATATGATAACCTTGAAAAAAAACAGTGGATTACAAAGTGGAATGAAAATGAAAGTTACTCATAGGAGGGCCAGCAAAGCTTTACACTACCCAAAATGCCTTTTATTTTATTTTTTTTCCAACTCAGAAATTCAGGTGGATTCAAAAGCCTGCTCTATGCCTGAGGTTTGATTTCAGACTGACTGCACACAATACGGACCTACAGTTTTAACTGTGGATATTGTTACGCAGAGCTCCTGTTTTGCACAGCCAAATTTAAGACTATTGGAGTGGATTTTTCTTTAATTGCCTTAATTTAACTTTTCTGGTTGCCTTTGTTTTTGGTGTGGCCGACTTTTACCTGCTGGAGAAGGGCCTGCCCAATCGCACCCCTGTGACGTCTTCCTGATAGCATAGCTGGAAGAGGTCCCCCCACTGTCCTCCGTGCTAACAGAGTGGTCAGCCCAGCTTGCTGCCGTAAGCATCCTTCCCATAGGATTGGAGAAGCTGCAAGTTTCTGTCCCGTGGCCCAAGACTCTGCCATGGGGATGTCTGTGACTTGGTTGAAAATGCTGTCCTAACTTAAATGTGCAATTGAAGGTGATGGTGCCAACTTGCCTTCTCCCTTCAATTCCTAGAAGTGTGACTCCTTGCTCACACCAGGTGCACACAGGTTCCCTTCTTCCTCTTCACTAGAACACACAGGTGCGACAGACTTGAATGCTAGTTATACTTGTTTTTATATGATATTTATTTGTTCTTCAAGCCATCTTGCTGTTGGCTAAGAGGCCAAAGATACTTCCAGTTGGTTTAAACCATCCGAGTTAGAACATAGGAGGGCATTTGATTTGCCCTTCATTGTGTACCACAGAAGAAAACTCTTTATAAGTGTACCAGACAGTTGTTCTCTATAAGTTATAAACTCTCCTTTATGGCAGATCTTCCCCCAACCCAAAAGGTTTAAGAAAGGGGGTTAACTGTAAGGTGGTTAGTTCTTATCAGACATTGGAGAGTTCATAGTGTAGAGCCCTGTGTGGTGTTCTGAAACTCATGCTATAACTTTGTGGACCTCTTGGAGAAAATGAGTCGGCTGATTGAGCTCTAGGGCCTGTGTACTCACTGCTGCAAATACTGTATATTGAGTACCTATGTTGGATCAAACCGATCCAGTGTGAGACTACTGAAGAGCATCTGCTGCCAACACAGCCATTCCAGACAGATGGACGACGTGGCTCTTAGCTTTGGAAATGTCATTATAACCATTTAATCACTGAGTCAGTGTTTTTTTAATTTGTTGATTTTGTTTCCTCCCATGTCTCAATTCACCCAAATGACTCCATGACTGCTTTAAGAAGGCACTTAGGGCTGGAGCTGGGGATGTAGTTCAGTGGTTAAGCACTCACCTAGCATGTACAAGACTTTGGGGTTGAGCCCCAGCATCATGAAAAAAAAAAAAAAAGAAAACTTGTCTTTTTAATTGTAAAAATGGTGAGCATGGGAGGGAAAACACATTGTAATGGAGTGGAGGTTTTAACACTTACAAAAGCTGAATTAAAAAAAATTATTGTGCTTCAGAATGTTAAGTTATATGGGGAGCAACAGCAAACAGGTGCTAATTTGTTTGCTTATAGTATAAGCAGTTGTCAATCTTTTAAGAGAACAAAATACAGCTGTATGTGCCATTGTTGCTTTGGAGTTTTAATTCTTTTTTTCCCCCTTTAACCAAATTTATGCCTTTATGATACTAAGGTCTTTTATTCTGGCTGTACTTTGGCATTTTTGTTCAAAGAAATAATTTTGCAGTGTCGGGTGTGATGGCCTTTAATCCCAGCACTTGGGAGGCAGAGATAGGAGGATTGCTGTGAGTTCTAGGCCATCCTGAGAATACGTAGTTAATTTCAGGTCAGCCTGGGCCAGAATGAGACCCTGCCTCAAAAAAAAAAAAAAACATAATAATAATTTTGTAGATTTTGTTTACAAAAGTTCTTTGAAACAGGTCATAACGGTGTTTAAAGTCTCCATTTCTTGCTCGGGTAACTTGGAGCCTAACACACTGGCTTTCTGGGATTGTGAAGAGGCTGATAACTTGACAGTGTTCATAGTCCTTTGCTACAAAAATGAATGTCCTGAAAAGGGTGGGAGGGTAGCTCAGCAACAAGGAATCAAGAATGTTACGGTGTCTAAATTTATAATTCTGAAAAATGTCATCTCAAGTCAAGTCACTGGTCTGTTTGCGTTTGATACATTTTTATACTAACTAGCATTGTAAAACTTATTTCATGGTTAGAAAATACCTGTGGATATTTGTATGAAAGTGTGAAATAAATTTTTTTATGAAAGTGCTCATCGCTTAGTGACACAGCATCGCATATGTGAAACAAACTTCCAAAATTCTCAGTGACAACCTGGACTGCCGTTCTTTGTATTTTCATCAAGCCAAACTAAAGGTTACAGTGTTTTCATTGTTTTTGTAATCTTGTTGTTGTTTGTTCTGAGATAGGGTCAGCCCAGGCTGACCTGGCATTCTTGGGCTGACCTCCAACTCTGCGATCCTCCTACCTCTACCTCCTGAATGCTGGGATTAAAGGCGTGCACCACCACACCCAGTCATATCCCATATAATCTTAGATCAGCCAATATATTAGTACCTAAAGGAATGCAATATAAATGTGATATAGTGCACAGTCGTCTTCTGAATCTAATATTTATTTTTTATAAGTCACAGTAAATAGTCTTATAGGTAGTTTATTCGAGCCACCTACAAACCGGGAGCTGTCTTCAAGGGCTCATACCTGGTAAGGCTATTTGGCAATGATGGCATAGCATGAGAAACCGAAGTGCTTATGGCTGGCTTGCCTCTTCTTAGTTTGCATGGTGGATGTGAGAGCAGTCCAGGTGTGACTGTCGTGATACTAATCTTCAGGGTTGGCTTCATAGAGTCTGCAAGTCAGAAAATATTTTCTTCGCCAAAGCCTTCCATTGAAGCTTAAGCAACTTCATGAATCTTCTATAGCTGGATTATCATAACTCATTACAAAGAAAGAAAGGGAGGGAGGGAAAGAAAGCATAGATGTAGTTCCAGACTATATAGCTTATCCTGGCCTGAATAAATTTCCAATCCAAAATATATATCCATCCAATATATTGCTTTGCTGTTTTCCATGAGTCTTGTTGTTATAGAGTTAGCAGAGGTCCTCCTGGTTCCTTGCAAACAGACAGGTATTACCAACCAAAGGAATATGTAGTTGGCACCTGTAATGATTTGAACCTGTGCCTGTGACTTTTGTTTTGTTGAGGTAGGGTCTCACTCTAGCTCAGGCTGACCTGGAATTCACTATGTAGTCTCAGGGTGGCCTCGAACTCACGGTGATCCGCCCACCTCTGCCTCCCGAGTACTGGGATTAAAGGAGCACGCCACCACACCCGGCTCTGAGCCCATTTTCTTTTTTTATAAAGACTGATTCTACCCTGTTCCCTCCCTGTCAAAACTCACAGGAATGATTCCAAGTGACAGTGTTACGGGGATTGTGGAGGAATCTCCATGACTAGAGTCTGAGGCCATCTTTGCAGACGTTTGTTCTGTCAGCAAGACCTCATTCAGGAGGAAATGCATGCATGGTCAACTCCCCTAAAGAGAAATAAACTATAAAATAAACCGGAACAAGAAAATCGGGGCATGGTGGGCCAGGCACCACAAAGGGCAAAACTAACCAGGTAATGGGTGGAGTAAAATTTACAAGTGTTGATTCTTTATTGAAGTTGAAAAGTACTTACCCCAAACATGAAGTCATGGTTTATGCCAGGCCCTGATAGCTAAGAATTAATATTGTAACATGTAGAAAAAATAGAGGTAGGAGGATGCCTCATATTGTCGAAAGTAGGGAAGCAAGCGAAAGAGCAAGCTTTCTAGAAATGAAACACTATCGCACAAATGGACCGTGTGAGAAGACAACCTGGAGCTGAAAGTGCAGTTAGTGAGGAGGAAGCGCAGTGGTTGATTCCACTTAAGTCCATCCACAGAGCTGAGAAGACAGATGTGATCAGCCTGAGTAGCATAAAGCAGATGATGACAGCTCTTGAAGACCAAAGGATGGGGCCAAGCACTGCACTGACCCAACCAAAAGGTTCACGCAAGTGAAGTCAGTGAACTTCAGAATGATTTTTTTTTTTTTTTTTGGTTTTTTATCGAGGGTCTCACTCTAGCCCAGGCTGACCTGGAATTCACTATGTAGTCTCAGGGTGGCCTTGAACTCACGATGATCCTCTTACCTCTGCCTCCCAAGTGCTGGGATTAAAGGTGTGCGCCACCACGCCTGGCTCAGAATGATTTTTTTAAATGTCTTCTGCAGAGATGGTAGGAAATTGGCATTCCCTCAGGTCCTGATGGTGGTTAGTGATCTTGTACCTTACAAATCAGTTTCTGGCCACACCCAGGAAAGTGGTTTATCCTGCTGTTTGAATGTGGGGGTGCTGTGTTCTTTTTTTTAATTATTTTTTTAAATTATTTATTTTTAAAATACATTTTATTTAATTTATTTGAGAGGGAGAAAGAGAGAGAATGTGCACACCAGAGCCTCCAGCCACTGCAAATGAACTCCAGACACATGTGCCCCTTGTGTATCTGGCTTACGTGGGTCCTGGGGAATTGAATCTTAGTTCCTTTGGCTTCGCAGACAAATGCCTTAACCACTAAGCCATCTCTCCAGCCCGGTGCTGTGTTCTTGACTAGAATCTGAGGCCATCTCTGCAGACGTGCTGGCAGCAGAGCTCATATAGGAGGAAATGCCTGCATGGTCAAGTCCTCTAAAAAGAAATAAAACTGTAAAACACAAACCAGAACAAGAAAATTGGTCCAGCTTAGTGGGTGGTGGGCAAGGCACCACAAAGGGCAAAAGTAACCAGGTAATGGGTGGTGATTACACCAGAGTGGGGGGTGGGGTCAAGTGCACTCAGTAATAGTAAACAAAGCTTAAGTGTCTCAGTCTGGCTGCCCTTGACCTGGTTCATCCCAGTCATACTGCCTGAGCAAGGGCATGGAAACAGATTCATGCTAGGAGAGGTGGGATCAAATTTCTCTTGATTCTCTAGAACATCTGCCAAAAATTAAACTATCATATCAGAATGTACTGCTTTTGTTGTCTCAAAGCCCAGCAGGAGAATGCTCAATTCACCAGTAACCAGTAGATAGATTTAGGTGAATGTTCTATTAAGATCATGTCATTGTGAAATAGATATGGCTTGGTCATTTTCCAAATAGAGGTTTACAAAACAAATCTTGGGCTGGAGCAATGGCTTAGCAGTTAAGGCGCTTGCCTGCAAAGCAAAGGACCCAGGTTCAATTTCCCAGGACCCATGTAAGCCAGATGCACAAGGTGGCACATGCGACTGGAGTTCATTTGCAGTGGCTGGAGGCCCTGATGTGCCCATTCTGTGTCTGTCTGCCTCTTTGTCTTCCCTCTTCCCTCTCTCAAGTAAATAAAAAAAATCTCTAGAGCTGCTAAATTAGGTTCTGGGCAGTCACATACAAATAAGATACTGGCTCTTTTGTTTTGTTTTGTTTTGCTTTTTCGAGGTAGGGTCTCGCTCTAGCCCAGGCTGACCTGGAATTTACTATGTAGTCTCAGGGTGGCCTCAAACTCATGGCAATCCTCTTCTGCCTCCCGAGTGCTGGGATTAAAGGTGTGTGCCACCACACCCAGCTTCTGGCTCTGTCTTTAATAACACTCCCTTTCTTCTTTCCTCCCTTCCTCCTTCCTTCCCCCATTCCTTCCTTTCCTTTCTAGATGAGGATCTTACTGCATGGTCTAGTCTGGCCTCAAACTCCTGCCCTTAAGCTTTTTGGCTCTGACACTTTATAAGAACTGTATAATCTAAAACATGGTATTGGTGTGACAGTCACAAAATAAAGCTATAAAAAATTAAAACCATGGTACTGACTAGTGTCAGTAAATTCAGGTTTTTTTCTTTCTCTCTTTTCTTTCTTCTCCCTCCCTCCCTCCCTCCCTCCCTCCCTCCCTCCCTCCCCCTCCCTCCCTCCCCCCCCCCTCCCTTTTCTTTCTTTCTTTCTTTCTTTCTTTCTTTCTTTCTTTCTTTCAATGGGGTTTCATGTGTCCCAAACTGACCTTTTGTTCACTGTGTAACTGAGGATAACCTTGAACTTCTAAGTCTCCAGCTTCTACAGGTGTGTACCACTCTGCCTGGTTTATGCAGTGCTGAGGATTAAACCCAAGCAGGCACTTGCACTTTTCATAGGTAGCAGAATCAAAAACATCAAATGAAGATACTGGCAGTGGACACACTTGAAGTCATATAATAATACTCAATTTTTTCTGGTTGCACATTTCCTTGAACAATTTAATTCCCATAAAACTTCAAAGTGGGGCTGGAGAGATGACTTAGCGGTTAAGGCATTTGCCTATAAAGCCTAAGGACCCCGGTTCAATTCTCCAGGTCCCATGTAAGCTAGATGCACAAGGGGACACATGCATCTGGAGTTTGTTTGCAGTAACTAGAGGCCCTGGCACGCCTATTCTCACTCTCCTTCTCTCTCATTTTCTCTCTATCTCCAATAAATAAATAAAAATTTTAAAAAAATCTAAAAAAACAAACAAACAAACAAAAACCTTCAAAGTACAGCCCCAGTAGGGAACTGCCACAAGGATCGTCAGATGAGTGGAGCCTCCTTTCTGTTCATGGTACTTCCACTGTGCCTGGCACAGGGACTGAGCAGATAGAGGTGTGCTCACTATCCGTGCAAGCAGCTTGAGCAGGGTGTGGGGCTAGATGTGGAGTCAGTCAGCTGGAGTGTGAATCAGCTGCATTTCCTAGACTATATCCTGGAGGATATAAGGAAAGTATGGCTGATAATGGAGTCCCTCTCATAGGTTCTTACAGGGAGCAAACAAGACCATCAGCAAGTGCTCCTCCAATGTTAGCTTATTTATGCTTGTTTATTATGCTAGTTACTACTTTCAACTTTTATGTAATATTTATCTGATGTGTCACCTGTAAATATCATGTCACAAAGAGAAAATTCATATAGATGTAAATGATCAGATCATAATGGTTGATGGACTTAATGTGATCCATGGAATTATTTCCCTAATGGCTCTGATAAGCATCATTCTGAAGAGCTGCCTTCTTGCCTATTCAGCCTCATCTCACACACTCTAGGAGAGAGCTTCTAGCTACGTGGACAACAGCCTGCCACGCGCACCAAGTGCAATGTGATATTTAACAGAAAGGGAAATCAAAGCTGAAGTTCCTAAAAGTCACACCAGTGTGACTAGAGATTCGACTGTAGCAATTGTGAGGAATGAAATGTTGCCTGTCTGGAGCGAAATTATCTTGGGCTGTATTAGCCTCATAGATTAGCCTGCTTACTGTCTCTGTATACGTGACTTGACAACTCTGACCGGCTGAGACATCTGTTGCTCTGAGTTACAATTCGCATAGCTTTGTTCCCTTTGAGTTAAACACGTGCATGCCTCTGGGGTTTCATTCTATATGCCAGGGTTCCCCCACACCTACAGTTCAACCTCTTACTTGCCCCCATTTCAACACAGCTACTGTTTTCTAAGTAACCACTTTTTAACTGAGGGAGAGAAAGAGAGAATTGGTGCACCAGGGCCTCTAGCCATTGCCAAGGGAATCCAAGTGCATGTGCCACTTTGTGCATCTGGCTTACGTGGGCTCTGGAGAGTCAAACCTGGGTCCTTAGGCTTCTCAGGCAACCATCTTAACCACTAAGCCATCTTTCCAGCCCTCAGTAACCACTTGTAATATTCGTAGGCCTACCTAGCTTTGTGTGCTTCCAGATGCATACCTTTATCTTGATGCAAGAACACAGCTACAGGCTCTGCAAGAAACACCCTCAGCACAGCTCCACATATTGAACTGAATTTGCTCCCAAGGAGACAGGAGAAAGGTAGCTTTTTAAATTCACAGTTAAATTCACAGAAGCCCAAGAGAAAACCAGAAGCTGCCACTCTGCCTACCTTGGCAGGCCTGGAACTTGTCTGCCCCCATTTCATCCACAATGCTGCAGCGCCCCCTTCTGCTTCCATAGTGTAGCACACTACATAGGTGGACTAGGCTTTGGGTCAGGCCAATCAGGTCTTCCCCTGATATACCTGAATCTGCCGACAAAATCCATTTTAATTAGCTATTCAAAAAAAAAAAAAAAAACTTAGTGTTTATTAACTTCCTCTCTTCCCCGTGATCTTGTCTATCTGGTTAAGCATGTAAGTCAGCCTCTTCCTGAGGCCTTCTCTCTTGGCCTGAGGATTTTTTTTTTCCCTGCTTGTCTTCCATCTGTGTCATGCTTTGAGGTTACTTCTCATTTTGATTGTATGTGTGATTTCTCTTTGATCTCTGAGCCTACTGTATTTCCACTTAGCTCTGGATCTACTATGTGTTTCCTTGAAACTCTTGGTTTATTACACTTGAAATTCTTCTAACCTTGGGGTCTGTCATGTATGTAATAACTCTCTTGACTTTCTTTACTACTCATTTCATTTTAAAAAATTTTTAATTTTTTTATTTATTTGAGAGCCACAGATGGGGGAGGATGAGTGTGTCAGGGCCTCCAGCCACTGCAAACGAACTCCAGATGCATGCACTACCATGTGCATCTGGCTTATGTGGTACTGGGGAATCAAGCCTGGGTCCTTAGGCTTTGCAGGCAGGCACCTTAACTGCTAAGCCATCTCTCCAGCCCTCTTCACTACTCATTTCTAAGGCATCTGAATCTTCTGGTCTCTCCTCTGGCCCTTTCCCTCTGTTACTCTTCCTTCAGCTATCACCACTTAATTTTGTAACTTGCTCCTGTGTGGAAGTGCAGGGCGGATGCTTTTATGCTTTGTTCCCACATGAGTGTGAATGTTTCCTCCAAATCGTCCTGCATGGGTTTCTAGGTCCTGTCTTCTATGTGCGTCTGTAACTGTTTAGCCTTTTCCTAGATGCTAATTTCCCTTAAATAAACCTTACAATCGTGATTTTTTTCCCTAAATAAGCTCAATAAGTCATGATTTATCCCTCTTAAATCTGTTTTATCAATTCTTTGTTAAAATACAATGGGGTTCACAAGTCTTGGAGCCCCTTCACAAACTCCAAAATTCTGCATCAGTACCAAATGCCAGAATCTATTGTTGTAACCGTTTCATGGAGTTTTTATACTAATGGGATGAAGAAAAGCCTAAATAAAAACACACTGAATTTATTGGTGGAAACACCAAGCAGGTAGGTTACAGCAAATCTTTGCTGTAAGCCTCAGATGCTAGCTGATAACATCCTTGGCTTTTGGGTTGGGTTCAATTTAGAGCTCTGCTTATATATTCCAAAGGATTTACCTAATGGTCACTGGATGTTGGCCTTCATGCATGGGTGAACAGTAAATGAATATTAAGGGAGTCCAAGACAATTTGACTCTGGACCTGCAACCTTCCAACTACAGCTTTGTAGGATGTTCAGTGTAGGCACAGCTTTCCCCAGGAATTTTAGTTTACACTCACCAACACAAAAGTTCACATAACCTCTTCCACAGTAGAACATGTCATTCAGGGCAACCTGAATCCCTGCGAATGTGGTCACTCATATTTGGCTCGATAAACTCTTCTACACTTGAGAGCAAGAACTGTGTTTTATATGGACACCCTTATGTCAGGAGTGAGGTTCACCATAGAGGACCAAAACAGATAGTTTCTGTCAGGCACAGTTAAGGGCCCCAAGCCACTGGAGGTTAAACAGGCCTGAGCTGTCAGGCATGACTAAGGGCCCCAGGCCACAGGAGGTTGCAGCACGCCCAGACCCCAATAATCTCACCTTGAGACCGGCAGGAGTGAGGCTGTACCCTCCCCCATCCTGAGGCATGGGGACGTCCTGATAAGACTTAGGTTTTGGTTTCCTCGTAGCCATTTTTTCTTGCTCACCGGAGGTCCCTATATGTTAATGAGTTATTAGCCAGCAGCTTTCACACAGCCAATCCTCCTGTGACCCATACCCTGTACCACTTCCTGCCATTACATGAACACAAGCCCACTCCCCTGGTAAATAAGCGAGCTGACTTCCAATGCAGTCTTCCGGGAGTTTCTTCCCGTTGTGCTCACAGCCACTCAAGACTGATCCCCAGCTGCCTGGGCATCTCTGACGTGCCGATGCACAATGGTCCCCAAGTGGCCAGGGACCCACAGTTTCTTGGGCCCAAGGTTGTATTTCATGCCAGTAGAGACCAGCAAGATCTGAAGCACAAGTAGAGGAAGCTTCAGAATGCCTGGAGTGACTGGCCAGATCCAAAGCAAAAGAGGGAAGTGTAGGAATGCCAGGAGAGACTTGGAGGATCTGAAACAAGAGAGGGAGCCTGGGAACCTCTGAGGAAGGAGAGGAAGGATATTTTAAGGGCTTTCAGGAAGGGGAGGAGGGAAAACTGCACTGTGAGAAAAGGGGGGTTAATACTGGTGCCTATGGGATGGGTGGGGCATTCCTTTTCTGGGTCTGGATTTTATGACTACATGTTAGGGTTCCCTGGACTGCCTGCACAAGTTTAGCTGGCCACATCCTCACATAGGGCCACAGATGGTGGCTGGAAGGATGTCACATTCCTCATAGGACTGAGGTTTATATGGTGTTGGACTCACCTGCTGGTAGGGGTTGGACAGGAGAGGCACATCTTTCTTGAAATCTAACACCTTACACCTTTGGAGCTGCAGAACTCTTGGGGTCACTGCATTGCAATAGTGACCTTAGGTGGGGCTGTCAAAAGTGAACCTGTTCCTCCTGGCACCAGCGCTCAACTGGCTGAACGAGTTGCCCTAACTAGAGCACTAGAGTTAAGCAAAGGAAAAAGAGTCAATATTTACAGACTGTAACTACTCCTTCCTGGTTTTACATGCACCTGCTGCCATTTGGAGAGAGACCCGGTTTCTCACTGCAAATGGATCTCCCGTCAAATATCATCAAGAAATTGCCAGGCGTGGTGAAGCATGCCTTTAATCCCCCCACTTGGGAGGCAGAGGTAGGAGGATCACCATGAGTTCAAGGCCACCCTGAGAGTACAGAGTGAATTCCAGGTCAGCCTGGGCTAGAGTGAGGCCCTACCTCAAAAAACCAGGAACACACACACACAAATATCATCAAGAAATAAATATACTATTGTCCTCAAGTTGTCTTGCTCCAGGTGGCAGCAGTCATTCATATTAGGGTTGATCAGAAGGGAGACCACAAAACTGCAGAAGACAATAGGTTAGCAGACATAGCAAAGACAGCTGCCCAAGGACTAACAGCTGGAGCCAGTGAGGCTCCCCTGATATGGGAAAAACCTCTTAAGGAAACCCCTCAGGATGGCTACAATCTAAACAGGGCAAATTATACCTGCCCTCTTCAAGTCAATGGAAAGTTCTTTAAAACCTACATAAGACTTTACATCTAGGAAGAGAAAATACCAGTTATCTCTTAGGCTGTTTACTGGGGGGAAATTCTCAAAAACTGTTAAACAAACAGTAAGTACATGTGATATCTGTCTTAAAAACAATCCCTTAAACTTTAAGATTTGCCCATCAGGAATACAGAGACAAGGTCATTACCTGGGAGAAGACTGGCAATTAGACTTCACACACATGCCTGAATTTACAAATACTCAGTTGACCCTTTCACCAACTGCGTAGAGGCTTTTCCCTGTGGGCCAGAAGAGGCACTGAAGTAATAAAAGCCTTACAGACAGAGATCATCCCCAGATTTGGACTCCTCAAAAGTTTACAAAGTGATAATGATCCCTCCTTCAAAGCGGCATTATTCAGGGACTATCAGAAGCATTAGGAATAGATTATCACCTTCATTGTGCCAGGTGGCCACAGTCCTCAGAAAAAGTAGAAAAGGCAATGAAATTCTAAAAAGACATCTTAACAAACTCTCCCAGGAAACTCACCTCCCATGGGTGACCCTACTCCCTATCACTCTAATAAGAGTTAGAAATACTCCTCGTAAAACAAATTTAAGTCCTTTTGAAGTGCTATGTGGAAGGCCTTTTCTCATCAATGATTTACTAGACTCAGAAACTTTCAGACCTTATAAAACATATAACTTCACTGGCCAAATTTCAAAATAGTATAAAAACTCTCTGAGGTACACAGCTGGGAACCAGAACCTCCTCTGTTCAAACCAGGGGAATTAATACTTTTTTTTGTTTTTGGCTTTTCGAGGTAGGGTCTCACTCTAACCCATGCTGACCTGGAATTCACTATGTAGTCTCAGGGGTGGCCTCAAACTCACGGCAATCCTCCTATCTCCCCCTCCTGAGTGCTGGGATTAAAGGCATGCGCCACCACGCCCGGCTTGGAATTAATTCTTATAAAATCACTGCCTTCTCTTACCTCTTCCCTAAAGGCACCATGGGAAGGCCCGTATGCCATTATTCTCTCTACCTCAACAGTTATTAAGGTCTCTGGACTACACTCATGGATACATCATTCCAGAATCAAGTGAGATTCTCCACACTTGGATGAAACCTCACCTGATAACCCAGACTCCCATCAAGAGACTTCTTATATAACAGAACACAGAAGAACTGGAATTCCTTTTCAAATGAACAGATAAGCCTCCTAATAGATATTTTGATTCTGATTTTCTTTGCCAGGCTTCCACTTAAACTTCTGCCTTATTCCAATGACACAAAACCACTTCCTGGGGCTGGAGAGATGACTTAGCAGTTAAGGACTCTGGTTCGAGGCTCAGTTCCCCAGGACCCATGTAAGCCAGACGCACAAGGTGGCACATGTATCTGGAGTTCGTTTGCAGTGGCTGGAGTCCCTGGTGGGCCTATTCTTCCTCTCTCTGTCACTGTCAAATAAATAAAAATAAACACAAAATTTTAAAAATATTTCCTATTGTCTCAAACCATTATAATGTTTTTGTTGTTCATAAATGCTTTTGTCAGGGATGAAAGAAAAAGACCTACATATAGATAGTGATGAGACGTCCGAATAGCTCTCAGGTTTCTCTCTTGGGTTTCTAGAGTAACACTCACCTCTGAGCAAGACCCTAACTGCTACACACTGCAACCCCACACAGCCTGAAGAAGTTAGAGAAGTCTGCATGTCCTAGTCCCTCCAACAGCACTTAGAGATTCATTCATCTCAGGATGGGGAATAAAGGAGGATAGGAGAAAGCCAGCCTCTTTTAGGCAGTTTCAGTTAGAAGTTGAGGCCCAGAGAGAACCAGGAGATGCCATCCCACAGGTCAGCTCACCCTGCCACAAGAATGGAACTCATGTCCCATTGAGACTGAACTACAGTGCCCCTTGCTGCCCACAGTCTGGCACGCTACCTAGATAAACAGCCCAGGTGGACTAGCCCTGTGGTCCACCCTCTAAATCTACAAACCAATTGGGTCTTCCCCCTGCATACCTGAACCTGATGCTATAAAAGCTGCGTTGGGCCCCCTCCCCCTCACTCTGCAATTCTCTCTGGATTCTCCCTCATCTCTGCTTGGATACACTTGAGCGGCTTCCCTCTCACCCAGCCTGGCTCAGGGTGGCAGGGAGGCAGGGGGAACAGAATACTGCTTCTTGGTCTGGGTGGTTTTTCTGCTTGTCTCTGCTTTATAGTTTGGGGAAATTGCTCACTTTAATTACATGTATGTTTTCCCTCTGCTCTCTGAATCTACCACGTGTATATTTTCCTTACACTCTAGACCTACCACGTGGGTGCGTTCTCTAACTCCAGGCCTGTTACCTGTGTAATTTTTTTAATTTAGGGTAACCATGGGTGTAACCCCATTTATTACTCATTTCTCCTCTGAATCTCCTGGTCTCTGCCTTGATATCTTTCCTGTTAGTTTTCCTTAAGCCTCACCATTTGCCCTCTTAACTTCCTACACAGAAAAGCACATGGAAGATGTCATGCTGGTTACTCCTAAGTCTGTCTACACAAGCTCACAGATTCTACTTTCCACACATTTGTGGCTTCACTCTAATCAGTCTTTAAAGGCCTCAGTTTCTCTTAAGTCCCAATCTCTCTTAAATAAATCCCACAATTTGTGATTTCTCCCTAAATAAACTTAATAATTCATAATTTTATCCTTCTTGAGTCCATCTTTTTTTACATTAAAGGTAGGATAGAACCCACAACCTGGGGTTCATAAATTATGGGGAACCCCTCCTGAACCCAACAATCCTGAGTCAACATTAGTAAACCAAAACTCGACCCAGTAAGACAAAATTTAAGCTTAACCACTGAGAAACTGCCAATTAACCTCTAACTATGGCCTTTCTACTAGAATGATACCAAAAAAGGCTGTTGCTTCATTTTAACCAATTCAGTGTCTTCTTACTTCTAGGAAGCCTGGAACCACGTGTAGACTGAAACTGCCCAATCCATGAATTATTAACTTCTCAAATAAAGTCTTCAAAAGTTTCATGTGCCCATGTTTATCTTTTAAGCACATCAGTCCCAATTTGTCTAAGTCTTGAGTTTGAGTTTTCCCTATACATGTCTGTCTGTAAACTCAAAACCAAAATTCAGAATTATTCCCTGCCTCACTTCCACTTAGACTCATGTGCAAATGTTGTCCTGATTGGCTCCAATTTTCATAAAACATTCACCTTTTTCTTCAACTTGCACAAAGGTGCAAAAGAGCCAGTCTGCAACAACCTTCTTAAATTTATTTTTATTTTTGAAAGGAGTGTTCACACTGTGAAGTAGCTTTAGTGGTCTGTTGCTTCCTCCCCTCCCCTTTGTTCCACACAGTGGACTCCTCTTTTGGCTTCCTGCAGAGCTCTGTTTGAGCCTTCCCAGGGGATGGCTCCCTCCCTTCCAAAGTACTTTCTCCCAGTAAAAACTGTTGCCCTTAAAACAAACCCTGGCAAATGGATGGCCTCCACACCATTGCACAAGTAATGATTTGAATTTCTCCTCCTGAAAGAAGGCAAATGTCTGTAGGAGAAAACTGTGCTGCCCCGGAATGGGAGACACCATTTAAAGAACAAATTTCTAGGGAATCTAGCTGTTCCACAGCTTTGTAAACAGCAGCTAGCCAGTAACAATGTGAATCAGGTAAATGGACCACCCTTCCTGATTACCAGGAAAACTCCAGTTTTGCTGTCTTTGCAAATACTTTTCTGTATTCCTGTTATTTGACTTTCTCCTTTAAACTGGTTGTACCACCTTCCCTGGTTCTCTCGTTTAATTAATGTCTTAGATAAAAAAAATCTGAGCCTGGTGTGGGGGTACATGCCTTTAATCTCAGCACTGGGTGGCTGAGGTAGGGGGATTCCCTTGAGTTCCAGTGCAGTCCGGGCTAGAGTAAGCCCCTGCTTCATAAAAGAGACAGAGAGAGAAAGAAGAAAGAAAGAAAAGAGTGGAAAGAGGGCTGGAGAGATGGCTTAGTGCTTAAGGCATTTGCCTGCAAAGGCAAAGGATACCGGTTCTATTCTCCAGGTCCCATGTAAGCCAGATACACAAGGGGGCACATGCATCTGGAGTTCATTTATAGTGGCTGGAGGCCCTGGCGCACCCATTCTTTCTCACTCTCTCTCTCTCCTTCTTTCTCTCTCTCAAATAAATAAATAAAATATATTTTTAAAAAGAAAGAGTGGAAAGAAAGTAAAGAAGGAAAGAAAAAGAAAGAAGGAAAGAAGGAAGGAACGAAGAAGGAAAGAATTGATACCAGTTTATTTACCACTACATGGGCTTGATTTTAACATTTATTTTCTCTCTCCCCTTCCTTCCTTCCTTCCCCCTTCCTTCCTTTCCCCCTTCCTTCCTTTCCCCCTTCCCTCCCTCCCTCCCTCCCTCCCTCCCTCCCTCCCTCCCTCCCTCCCTCCCTCCCTCCCTCCTTTCTTTCTTTCTTTCTTTCTTTCTTTCTTTCTTTCTTTCTTTCTTTCTGTGGTTTTTCAAGGTAGGGTCTTGCTTTAGCCCAGGCTGACCTGGAATTCACTATGTAGTCTCAGGCTGGCTTTAAACTCCTGTGATCCTCCTACCTCTGCTTCCCGAGTGCCACCATGCCTGGTTTATTTATGTTTTTTTTTTTTTTTTTTGTTGTTGTTGTTGTTGTTGGGAAATTGTTTCTTTGTCTTAAAAAGAAGTTGGGGGCCTGGGCATTCTGGAGAGATGGTCCAGCAGTTGAAAGCATTTGTTTGCAAGGGTGGATGGCCAGGTTTAATTCCCTAGAACCCAGCCAGTTGTTAAATAATAAAAATAAATAAATAAATAAAACATCAAACAAAAAAGAAGTCAGAAGCATTCATTTTATCCCAGCACTTAGTAGGCTGAAGGAGGAGGACTGCTATGAGTTTGAGGACACCCTGGGCCACATAGTTCCAGGTCAGCCTGGGTAACTAGAGTGAGACCCTTTCTAAAAAATTAAAAATAGGGGGCTGGAGAGATGGCTTAGTGGTTAAGCACTTGCCTGTGAAGCCTAAGGACCCCAGTTCAAGGCTCGAGTCCCCAGTACCCACATAAGCTAGATGCACAAGGTGGCACATGCATCTGGAGTTCATTTGCAGTGGCTGGAGGCCCTAGTGTGCCCATTCTCTCTCTCTTTCTCTCTGTGTCGCTCTTAAATAAATAAATAAATAAATAAATAAATAAATTAATTAATTAAATTAAAAACAATTTTAAAAATAATAAAACCCCACCAGAATCCAAAGGCAAAAAACGATAGTACACTTTAAAGTAAAATACAAGAGTGTTTGCTGCAGGGATTATTTTTGTTTTGGGGGGTATGAGCTGAGTTAGGACTCTAGGGAGCTGTGGCCACACTGGACGAGAAACCATGCCAGCAGGAAGGGTTAGGGGAATAAAAGACTTTTCCCCTTGTATTCTCTGGACCTAGCGAAGCCAGTGGGTAACAGCACAGGGTGATACAGTCTGGTTTGTTTTTCATTACTTCTCCTACTCTTTTTAGACAAACCAGACTGTTATGAATCATAAATTCATGGATCGCCATGAGTTCAAGGCCACCCTGAGACTACAGAGTGAATTCCAGGTCAGCCTGAGCTAGAGTGAGACCCTACCTTGAAAAACAAACAACAAACAAAGTTAATGAGAAGGAAAAAAGAAGGAAAGAAAGAGAAGGAAGACTGGCATACCACTCATGTATGATCTTATATGCTTACTCTGTATATCAGATGGAAGCTCAGAGGCTAGGCTTTGTAAAAGAGAAGAAAAAAGGCACTTTGGAAAACAGGTGAACACTTTCAAGGAGAATCTTTTTTTTTTTTTTTTTTTTTTTTTTCAGGGTGGCCTTGAACTGAAGGCGATCCTCCTACCTCTGCCTCCCAAGTGCTGGGATTAAAGGCATGCACCACCACACCCAGCTTCAGGGAGAATCTTACTAAAATGACTCTCAAGGTTTCTGCTGGTTCCTTTTCTTTTTTAAATATTTTATTTTCTAGGAAAGAGGAGAAACAGAGGGAGAGGGAGGAAGAGAGAGAGAATAGGTGTTGAGCTGCTGCAAAGAAACTCCAGATACATCCACCTCTCTATGCACCTGGCTTTATGTGGATACTGGAGAGTCGAACCTGGGTTGTTAAGCTTTGCAGGCAAGCATCTTAAGTGCTGAACCATCTCTCCAGCCTCTCTGATGGCTCTTTGTACTTCCTCACAAGCTATTGTTCAGCTGGGCATCCTGACCTGCTCAGGTGACAGCAGCAGAGGTACAAGCAGTCTTGAGGCAGGACAGGAAGACAGGGAGAATTAAGGGGACATGAGAAAGGAAAGCATCTCCTTGCCCTGGAATCTGGTTGAAGCCAGCTGTTTTATCAGAACAGAGAGGGAAAACATTTATTTTTTAAAATTTATTTTTAATTTTTAAATTTATTTATTTATATTTATTTATTTGACACACACACACACACACACACACACACACAGAGAGAGAGAGAGAGAGAGAGAGAGAGAGAGGTAGAGGGAGAGAGAGAGAATGGGTGCACCAGGGTCTCCAGCCACTGCAAACGAACTCTAGACACATGTGCTACCTTGTGCATCTGACTTAACGTGGGTCCTGGGGAATGGAACCTGGGTCCTTTGGCTTTGCAGGCAAATGCCTTAACCGTTAAGCCATCCCTCCAGCCCAAGGAAAATATTTTTTAATAGTATTTTGAGATGTAATTTGAGAGTCACCAACAATGCAAACAGGAGATAGAAATTGATTAGGCAGTTGAGGGTAACAGAGGCTAGAAAGTGAATGGTTGTTTTTTCTCTTGGGTAAGAGCAGAAAATGTCCTTGAGCCTATAAGGAGGGAATCCCATTTTTCCTTACCCTTTTTTCCCTAAAGGAGTCCATGAGACCCCCACCTTGCTGGAGGACCAAAGTGCCAGAAAAAGAGTCTGGATCTTCCTTCTCTTCTTTTCCCTAAAGGAGTCCCTCTTCTCTAGAAACCTGAGTAAGGTTGTGAATAAGATTGCCAGGCTCTGGGACAGCTGGCCTGGGAACTGGACTAACCAGCTTCTCCTCCCACCCAGTACAGCCTTATTCTTATAAGATATCCCCATCTCTTCAGTAGAAAACCTACGACAGGAGTAGTCATGAGCCCTAGAGGTGTAACATCTGCTGGTGTCTGGCTAAATGTATACAATATGCTCACCAAACTGCCCACTAAGCACTTCTCTTAATGCGGTGACCTTGGGATGACTTGGAAGGCACCATGGTGTTGAGAAGAAGTGACAGAGGAGTGCTCAGCACTGAAACATCTCTAACACACCTTCCAAGGCTCAGGGTCCATTGTGGAAGAGGGGGCAAAAAAAATGTAAGAGCCAAAGGAAGGGTAGGACTCCTTACAACGTGCTCCTCCAGACACAAAATGGCCTGGATATCCATGACCTCACAGTGCCTGACACTACCTACACAAGATCATCATAATAGGAGGAAAAGATCATGACATCAAACTGAAATGAGAGACTGAATGAGAAGAGGAGGGGATATGATGGAGAGTGGAGTTTCAAAGGGGAAAGTGGGGGGGGGGAGGGAGGGAATTACCGTGGGAAGTTGTCAATAAAAAAGTAACTAATTAAAAAATATGTTAATAAAACAAATAAAAGATATCCCCATCTGAGTCACTGTGGGGATTATCTGCTCAGTACCCCATTTAACTTGGGGAACTTCTGCTTTACTTTCTTTAATGGTATTCCATTTATGAGGACCCTTCCTGCTATATAGGAGCTCAGCCTTCTTTCCTTCTCTTAAGCTTTACAGTAAAATCTCTCTAAACCTCACTCTCTGTGGTCTGTGGATTTCATCAAAAGCAAGAGACAAGAACCCAGAGGCCACTCATAAAGTGGAAGTTTTGTGTGACCATGAGCATCCAGCACTGTGACTTCTGAGTTAAAAGTCAAGAGCAGAGAAAGGCTCTGTTGCTCTCAAAGACACTGCAAATTCCCATATCACCATAGGTGGCAGCATGGAGATGTCAATGTTCCCCTTTGTCCTAAACACTATTTGTTGGCTTAATAGAGCCTTCAGAAGGATTCTCATCTTGTTCCTCCTTTTTGTTAATTTGCTGTGAGACAGTGCCTCATGTAGCCCCAATTGGCTTCCGACTCATGAGGATGACCTTGAACTCCTGATTCTCCTACCTCCACTTCTCAAGAGAATATAGGCATGTATCTATACCCAGTTTATGTGGTGCTGGGGGCTGAACCCAGAGCCTCAAGCATTCTAGGCAGGCACGCTACCAACTAAGCTACATCCCTGGCCTTCATTTCTCCTGAAAGGGAAATTACCTTACCTATTTGCCCTGCTATCTTCAGGGGCCGCTGCAGAAGTGGAATTATTCAGGGGTGTGCGTTCAAGCCCAGCCCCTTCCAGACGCTGCACCCCGGTGTGATGAATTCCTCCAGATTCAACTCCGACCCAAAACAAAAAGCCTGGCTGCTCACAAGGGCTTTGGGGCTTTTTCCTGGCTCCTGAGCTGTTCATCTCTCAGCATCTGAGGTTTTCACCAACTGATAAGGTTTTTGTCCTTCCCCACGCTGGCAGCTTTGCTGCTGCCAGGGTGAGAAGGATGTACAGGGGCCCTTAGACCATGTGGACGTTTCCACTCCTCACCCTTCGGTTCTTAGATTCACCTCCCCTGCCATTGCCTCTTTTTTGGTCCGCGGACTCTCCCTTGCCCCTCCTGATTTCTGAATAAATATAATAATTTAATAACCATCCTTCTCAGTCTGGTTTATCCACTTTGGTTAAAAGCAGACACGAGCTTGAGTTTGGGGTTTGCATTTGAACTCCCCCGAATAAAATAACACCCCATTTCACTTCCAATTTACATAATCCAAGAATTGACTGGCCACCATGGTGATAATACGAAATGCTATTCTATAATCAACAACTGTTCTCTTGCTATGTATTCTACTTAATTGATAAACTTTGTACCCGTGGCAGAGTAATTTTCTTGTATGTAAGACAGTAAGCAAGCATTGGGGTGGGTTTTATGGTTAAGTAGCAGTGGAAAGAAGAAAAAAAATGATTTTTTGGTAGTAATGATGAGGGAATTAAGGATGGTGAAGCGTTTCTTGGCTCTTGATTGGGTTTTAACCCAGGAGTTAAGGTGCGAGACTGTCACAGTCATGCAAAACTTCCACTAAGTGACTTCCAGTTCTTGTCTTATGAATTCAAGGAAGGAAATCCACAGACCATAGAGAGTGAAGTTTAGGAAGATTTTATTATGAAGATTATAGCGGCTGGAGAGGTGGCTCAGTGGTTAAGGTGCTTGCCTGCAGAGACTAATAACCTAAGCTCCCACATAAAGCCAGATGTACAAAGTAGTACATGCATCTGGAGTTTGGAGGTCCTAGCATGCCTATTCCCTCTGTCTCTCTTCTCTCTCTGCGTGCAAATAAATAAATAAAAATATTTTTAAAAATTACTGAGCTTAACAAAAGGAAAGAATACAGAGTTCCCACTAAAGGAAGCTGAGTGGGGTTCCTGGAAATGGGGAATTCCACCTACAGACTCAGAGTGGGGTCTTTTATGGGACTGGATGGGGGCAATCTTCCCAGGAATCTTTTTTTTTTTTTTTTTTTTTGGAGAGAGAGAGAGAGGGAGAGGAAGACAGAGATGGGCTTGCCAGCAGTCTCTCAGCTGCTGGGAACGAAATCCAGATGCGTGCTCCCCCTTGTGGTCAAGTGTGGGGGAAGCTCCATGAAGGCAGGGGAAAACAATGACATGAGCAGAGGGTGGACATCACCCCCTGGCCAACATAAGATGAACAATAGCAACAAGAGAGTGTGCCAAGCAGTGGTAAGGGGACACTGGTTATAATATCCATAAGCCCACCCCCAACAATACACTGCCTTCAGGAGGTGTTAATTCCCACATTTCCATCAGCTGGGAACCTAGCATTCAGAACACCTAAGTTTATGGGGAACACCTGAATCAAACCGCCACATTGGGTATACCCATTGGATATACCTATTGGACAGGAGAGGCAGCTTTCTTGAAATCTAAGGGCAACTCTGTAGTCCTCACAGTGCTATGGAATTAAATATTAGAATGGTCTAGTTTTGTGTTATTTAGAAACATGGAAAGGGTGGGGTAGCCACACTTTATTTTTTATTTATTTTTATGGTTTTTTTTTTTTTTTTTTTTTTGTTTTTTCGAGGTAGGGTCTCACTCTAGCTCAGGCTTACCTGGAATTTGCTATGTAGTCTCAGGGTGGCCTCGAACTCATGATTGATCCTCCTACCTCTGCCTCCCGAGTGCTGGGATTAAAGGCGTGCGCACCACGCCCGGCTTAGCCACACTTTCTAAAGTGAGCTAAAAGAAAGGCAGAGAGAGTAGAACGAGCTTTATTTACACCCGTTCTCTACTATGCCAAGAATGCCTGTAGGAAGCGCTTCAAGGTGGGCTGTCAAAGATCTGAGAACTGCTGCGATATTCTTTAGAGCCACCTCCCCAACCTTCCACACTTGTATTTGTATACCCCTGTTTGGCAAGGGCGGGCTCATGAACCTCTGTGGGCCTCAGTTGTTTTACCTGAAAAATGGGCGGCATGTATCACACAGGGATGTTTCTGGAATGTGTTCCCATCTAGCCACCACAGAATGTGTAGGGGGACATGACCTTGTCTAGGTGCTTTTTGAGCTCAACTGGGAGGGAAGAGGAAATAGGAAGGTGGAACTTGCTACAAGAGGGCGTGGGAAGGAAGGGGGCACGATGGGGCAACCTGGCTGTTCACTGAAGCTCTACATATCCTTCCCATGCCTCATCTTTCGGGATTCCAGACAGCGCAGCGTCCTGGGAAACCCCACGGGCCGGGCGGGCGGGAGCTGCAAAGTGCTTCCTGCTGGACCATGCGTCCTCCCGTCCCTCTCCTGGCTCCTCCCACAAGGGCGCCTGCATCAATGGAGCTGAGCTGTACCTCCCTCTCCTGGCCACGCCCACAAGGGGGGACGGGTCTGCACAAGGGGACTCTGCTGCTCCTCCCGTTCCTCTCCTGGCTCCTCCCATAAAGGGGCGGACCTTCACCAAGGGAGCTGCTCTGTACCTCCCGTCCCTCTCCTGGACACGCCCACGGGAGGCGGTCCTTCACCTAGGGGGCGGGGTCAGCGCTGACAGCGGCTCCCGCCCCGCGGCCGGCCACGTCCCGCACGTAGCTCCTGGCTGCGGCTGGGCTGGGAGCGGGGCGAGCTGGCGCCGGGGGGCTCGGGTTCCTCGCTAGGGCCGGGCTGGGCATGAAGCTGGCACGGCTGCTGCGCGGAGCCGCGTCGGCCGGGCCGGGCCCGGGATCGTGCACCTCCGGCCTGGGCGTCGGCCGCGGCCTCGCATCGGACTCGGGCTCGGGGCCGGCTCCCGAAGGCAGCGTGCCGCGCGAAGTGGACTTCTACGCGCGCTTCTCGCCGTCGCCGCTCTCCATGAAGCAGTTCCTGGACTTCGGTGAGGGCGGCCCGGGCCTCGGGCCTTGGTCCCCCGCGTCGCCTTGGGCGCAGCGTGCGCCCTCCTGGGTGCTTCCTTCCTCCGGGGAGCGGAGGTGGGGGACAAAAATGGGGGTGCCGGCGCTGGGCAGCTCGGGGGAGATACCTGGGGGCGGGAGGGACGCGGCACGGGGGCGGGCCCGCCTCTCCGCGCACGTGCGCAGGTGCGTGCGCGCGGGACCCGGTCCCTTCCCGTGAATCGTGCAGTCGTGCGGCGATGATTGCTTAGCGTGGCGTGATGATAACACTGGCGAGTTATAACTGGCCTAAGCGCTTCCCTTACCAGTGTTATCTTGCCAGGGTCTGCAAAGGTGTTCCTGCCAGCAGAAAGTTCATTTCATCATGAGCACTAAATAAGTCTTGGAACGTGCATGAGGGCGAGAGGCCGTGTAGTTACCACTTTCCACCATGATAAGGGAGTGCAGAACTAGATGTCTGACTTCTCTGAAGCGACGATGGGGGCAGGGGAGGGAGGAGAAAAGACCTGTTAATATACACTCAAGCGCTGAAGCTTTTGAGTAGAAAGAGTTAAAATTTATCTGCGTTGTGAACATGTCAGGTCGCTAACGGTAGGCTTGAGAGATAACTGCGGCTGACAGCTGAGAACTGTGGCAGGTTTATTTTATTTTATTGTGTTTGTATTTTTTACTTTAACAGCCCATTGCCTTAACCACTAGGCCACCTCATGGCACCTGTATTTTTTTCTTTAAAATGACTAGTGTGATGCGGGGCGGGGGGGGTGGTGAATGTGACCTTACTCATAACTATGACTTTAAACTTTTACAAGAAGATTTTTTTTCTAAATACTATTCCTGCTGTTGACAAAGTAATCTTTGCTAAGGTTTTAAATGGGTTGCTGAAATAATGTAACCCTTTAGTTTATGTGAAGCTGTTTGCCAAAGGATATTCTGCTAAGTATGCTGAGATAGGAGTGGAGAAAGGGGCAGCTGCGTTGGTGTTTGCTGAACTGTTGTGGGTGGTGTTTCCTTTTGTTGTCTGAAAACCCTTCTTTGCGTTTACTCTGTGTTGCAGTTACCTTCTCTTTGCTGATGGGTGGAAAGCTTTTATTTTGGCCTACAGTCTTGAGAGGAAAAGCTTGACACAAGCAGAGACTGAGTATCACTTCTTCCACAGCAGGTGGAGAACAGCAAGAAGAGAGTTACCCAAATTCTGGGAAGGGGGGAGCTGGCTATAACACTTCTTTTTTTTTCTTTTTTTTAAAAAATATATTTTATTATTTATTTATTTGAGAGAGAAAGAGATACAGAAATAGACAGGTAGAAAGAAAGAGAGAGAGAGAACGGGCACGCCAGGGCCTCCAGCCACTGCAAACGAACTCCAGATGCATGTGCCCCCTTGTGCTTCTGGCTAACATGGGTCCTGGAGAATCGAGCCTTGAACCGGGGTCCTTAGGCTTCACAGGCAAGCGCTTAACCGCTAAGCCATCTCTCCAGCCCTGGCTATAACACTTCTAAGCCTGTCCCCAACAACACACCTCCTCTACCAGGGCTCCACCTCCCAGATTTCCATCTGCTAGGGACTGAGTTTATGGGTGGCATCTGATTCAAACCACCACACTCAATGTAATTATTATTTGTGATTCTCTATGGAAACAATAAATCTTCCCTTGTCTTAGACATTCACCATGAACCTAGAGTTCAAAAACAGATTTTTTTTTTTCCTCCAGGTTAGCAGGAACAGGGTATATAGACTAGGTGTTTCCCAGCTCTGTTAGTCTCTGAGCCTTACTCAGACATGCTCAAATTATCTTAGTTCTAAGATTAATTGTAAGAGTCAAAGTAAGGAATATAGAAAAGTATGTAATTGCTGCACAGAGCCAGAGGAATGTCAGAAAGAGAAAGATCATTTTGGATTCAGAGTAATTTGGGAGAACTAATTATCTAGTCTTTGCCTGTCTCAGACCTGGACATACCTTTGTCCCCCAGTACCTTCTTTCTCTGATGATTCACTACACTGGCCCTGCCAGGTAGCTCCCTCCATTTTCCCCCTTTTCTTCCAGTCTTCTAATGCCTTACTGCTTTTGCTTACTTTTTTTCTGCTGTGTTTGTTTTCAGGATCAGTAAATGCTTGTGAAAAGACCTCCTTTATGTTTCTACGACAAGAGTTGCCTGTCAGATTGGCAAATATAATGAAAGAAATAAGTCTCCTTCCAGATAATCTTCTCAGGACCCCATCCGTACAGCTGGTACAAAGCTGGTAATATTCCCATGTTGTGTTTGCAGTTTCAGTGGACTTTATTCAAGTAAAGAAAATGCTGTTTTAGTGGAATCTTAAGGCAGTAGCAGTCCTGTGTGGTGTGTGTGTGTGTGTGTGAGAGAGAGAGAGAGAGAGAAAGCACGAGAAGCTCATTTAACACCCACTGAAACAATAAACAAAAGAAGTGTGGCTGCTATGTAAGTGATAATCTTATGCTAGCTAGTCCAACTATAAACAGTCATAATTTTGGTTGAAGCAAGAGTCATTGTCCAGAAAGCATCATAGACTCTAAAAGAATAAATAATATTTCAAGGAAGCTTTTTCCTTGTTTCTTAAAATTCTTCATTGAAAGTAACATATCCTGGGGTTGAGGCTATGGCTCAGTATTCAAAAGTGCATGTTTGCAAAACCTGCCAGCCCAAGTGCAGTTACTCAGCACCCACGTGAAGCCAGATGCACAAAGTGGTGCATGCATCTGGAGTTCATTTGCAGTAGCAGGAGGCCCTAGCACACCTATACTTTCTCTCTCCCTTGCTCTTATAATTATGTAAGAGAAGGTGAGGAGGGAGGGAGGAAGAGAGAGAGAGAGAGAGAGAGAGAGAGAAAATGGATATGCCAGGGCCTCTTAACTGCTGCAAATGAACTTGCATCTGGCTTTATTGGGTGCTGGGGAAAGGAACCCAGGTTGTCAGGCTTTACAAACAAGCGCCTTTAACTACTGAGCCATCTCCCCAGCCACTTATAAAAATGTATATTTTTAGGGCTAGAGAGATGGGTTAGTGGTTAAGGCGCCTGCCTCCTAAGCCTAAGAACGCTGGTTCCAGTCTCCAGTGGTTCCAATCTCCAAGTCCCACGTTTAGCCAGATGCAAAAGTGATGCAAGGGCGCAATGCCGCACTTGACCATAAGGGGGAGTGCACATGTGAATTTCGTTTGCAGCAGCTGAGAGACTACTGTTGCGCCCATCTCTGCTTCCTCTCCCTCTTTCTTTCTGTCTCTCTCAAAAAAATGTATATTTTTAAAAAGTAGCATATTCTCATTGGAGATATGGCTTGGTAGTGAAGGCACTTGCCTGCGAAGCCTAAGGTCCTAGGTTCAACTCTCCAGAACCCATGTATGCCAGATACACATGGTGACACATGTATCTAGAGTTTGCAGTGGCTAGAGGCCCTGGTGCACCCTTTCTCTCTCTCTCTAATAAATAAATAGAAAAAATAAAATTAAAAAGTAGCATTTCCTGTTTTCTGAAATCTGGTCTTTCCTAGCGCAGGATAGTTATGCCTCTTGATGTCTTGTGAATAAAGAACATAACTTTTCCTTGCTAATGAAGAGAAATTTTTAAGAGTTTTAGCAGTTGTCAGAATCACTGGGCTATGGAATGCGGGAGGCCTACTGCTTTGTCAGGAACAGCCTGCCCAGCCTGCCCAGCCAACATAAGGATTTGCAAATGTTAGATACTTTGATTGCTCCTGGGTGCCCAAGTTGAGACAGTTGTAGATAAAGTGCTTATAGGCAAGCCAAGTAGTCCTTAACACTGCAGAGGTGTTTTTAGTTCTGGCCCTGTGGTGACTGTATTTTTGGCTGCATGACTTTGAGAAGGTCATTTGGGCTTTGTCATTTTGCTCTTTCCTAAATAAGTGCTTGGCTACCTGGAATTGTTAGGCAAACTGGAAACCTACATTTTAATTGCTTTTGTGTTTTGTTCAGCTTTGTTTAAAAGAACCATATGGTACATTGTAGGTTTTCAGTAAAGTGTTGGCTGGACCTAAACATCTGTAATTAAGGTTTTAAAGCACAAATACTTAAGTTGGACAGTTAGAGCAAATTACAGTTCTCATTTTACTGAGACTAAGACAGTCATGAGCCCAAGCTCACATCGTGGTGATTCAGGTCTTATGGTAATTATTAGTTATATTTAATACACAAGAGGGATGTAAAAATATAAAATCTATTTTTGGGTATAGAACTTAAGGGGCATAGGAAATCTCTCAATTCAAATTTGATTTATCATTTTTGTGGGGGCCAAGAGGAGGAGTCTGTGGCTTTATGTATACTAGGCAAGTGCTTTACCACTAACGTATATCACCACCCCTAACCTATGCTTTTAGAGGTGAAAAATGTAGACTTTCTCCTATGTGCCCAGCACTTTGTTCAAACACCAATGAGTATAAAAATCCTACTTCAGAGCTGGAGAGATGGCTCAGTAGTTAAAGGCACTAGCTTGCAAAGCCTGAAGGCCTGGGTTTGATTCCCTAGTACCTACATAAAACAAAGTGCACAAAGTGGTACATGTGTCTGGAGTTTGTTTGCAATGGCAAGAGGCCATTCATATTCTCTCTCTCCTTGCAAATAAATAGAAATATCTTGTAAAAATCCTACTCTAGGAGTATTCTAAATTTAAAATCATAAAATGTTTAGAACAGCCTTGCCAATATTTACAATATCTAATTTTTGAGATATAAACAAATAAACTCAACCCTATTGATGTACATTTTAGGTATATTCAGAGCCTTCAGGAGCTTCTTGATTTTAAGGACAAAAGTGCGGAAGATGCTAAAATTATTTATGAGTAAGTATACTAGTATGACCCTATTCTGAAATATTATTTTTGCATTTTTAATCATAAAAATGTATATGTGTTAAGCTTAAATTTGCTATTTGACCCCTTAGAGAAATTAACTTTTAGATTCCCACCACTGTAGAACATATGGTAGTATATGTAGTTATAGCAGCCCATGCAGGTGTGGCAGGTAAAATAATTCAGTGAATTGTACTAGACATAAGACCTAAGAAATATGATCCACCTTCCTCTTTACTGTAAGGAAAGACTTAAGTGTGATGATTCATGACAAGCTAGAGGGGGGTCTTGATGCCACTTGGAATTGCTTTGTGCAAAATCCTGTCCAAATATTCCTTTTTTTCTGTTTTTAAAAAGATTTTATATTTATTTATTTATTTATTTATTTATTTATTTATTTACTTACTTACTTGCTTGCTTATTAGAGACAGAGAGAGGGAAAGTGAGAGAGGGAGAGTGAAAATGGGCACGCCAGGGCCTCTCTAGCCACTGCAAATGAACTCCAGACGTGTGCACCCCCTTGTGCATCTGGCTTACGTGGGACCTGGAGAATCTAACTGGGGTCCTTAGGCTTTGCAGAGATGTGCCTTCACTGCTAAGCCGTCTCTTCAGCTCTTTTTTTTTTTTTTTCTGTTTTTAAAGAAAAGCTGATTTTTATTGTAAATCTCCCAATTTTGAAAAATGGTAACTAGTTGTGATTCTTTTGTTACACAGATGGGCTATACAAACAGGTCTCTGTTAACCTGTGATTTATAAGATAATGTCATATGTTCAGTTTCATAACCAAGATGCCAGAATTGGTAAACCTGAATTGTCATCTCAGGAAGTTATGTCATTTAATGGATGTTGCTCAAAAATGTAAAGATCACTTCTTATCCTTAAACACTGTTTTACATTTTTTTTGCCCTGTCTTTAACATTTTATTTTTAAAACACAGTTTTGGTGTAACAATAATATTAACCAAAAGTTCCCTTTGTATCTAGGTGTAGATTAGCCTTTATATAAGTGATATTCCTTAGTGTTTTAAACAGCTCTGCTGAGACCATGTGTTGGTATACAGCGAGGGTAAGTGACTTGAGGTCATGTAGCCAGCAAATCATAGGACCAGGATCCAAGCAGTATTACTTAAAAGTAAATTTAAGGACATTCGAGAGGCTGGAGAGATGGCTTAGCAGGTAAATGTGCTTGCTTGCAGAGCTTATTGGCAAGGGTTCAGTTCCCCGGCCACACCTGTAAAACTGGATGAGCATCCACTTGCAGTGGCAAGAGACCCTGATGTGTGTGCACACCTGCATACACATGCATGAAAAAATTTTTTAAAAAATTTATCTCTATTTATTTTCAAGTAGAGAGAGAGGGAGAGAGACAGAATGGGTATGCCAGGGCCTCCAGCCGCTGCAAATGAACTCCAGATGTATGCGCCACTGTGCATCTAGCTGTACATGAGTATTGGGGAATAGAACTTCTGAAAACAGGAGCTCAGAGCTGAACCTAGAAAATAAAGAGAGCAGTCATGTAGAATAATACCATTTTTTAAGAGAGATGGAATAAATGAATAAAAATGTTGGAATTATGAACTGTTTGTTGATTTTTGAGGAATTTAGTTACTGTCTTGAGCAGCAGAAAGTGTCATTGTACTGAATTTTACTGAACATGATGACACTGGGTAGGAACTTACTCCATTAGAAGTATGAATGTTGTTAGGAGATTGGTTTTGTTACTTCACAATCATCACCTGTTTCCTCTTTTTTAATTTTTTGTTTCCGTGTGTGTGTGTGTGAGAGAGAGAGAGAGAGAGAGAGAGAGAGTCAGTCAGTCATTGTGGTGCCCCATATGCTCACCTGTGGCAGAAGTCACTCACCTGTCACTTGCTTGTGGTGGTCCAAGTGGAATGTCTAGTTTGCCTGCTCTTAATTTGAGCTAGTATCTATTTTCACTGAGTCTCTGCTCCTGCAGGACTGGGGTTACAAGTGAAAGTGGCTATGCCCAGATATTTTATGTAGGATCTGGAGATTTGAGCTCCAGCAGTCTTGGGCCCTCTCCAGGCCCTCATGCCTGCACAGGTAGTGCACCTAATCACTGAACCATCTCTCTAGCCTCTTGTTTCCTCTTTTATTTGGCTTCTTAAATGGACAGACATAGGAAGGCAGTATGATCTGAAAAGTCTGTCTTTTAACAGAGTGATTACTTTTCCATTCCCACTTTGCAAACTCATAGGATGAAGGAAATTTAGAATTCTTTCTTCACTTTTCTGTTCTAACTGATTTCTTCTTTTTTGAGGGAATAGTTCCAAAACAGACTTGTTCATCTTGATTCCTTGTGGAGCATGTTTCCCAGAAGCAGGCACTCTGCCTTCTCTTATGCAGTGTTCCTGGAATGCCATACTCATAGTGAGTGCCCAGATGACCTTAAATGATAATGGCCAGAAGTAACGCTTGATATGTTGCAGTTGTGACACAGGCAGCCTTGCCTTAGGGGTCCAAGAATTGCACTTTGAAAGTTTTATTTTGGAGGTCCTTATACCTACGTGGATTACTGAATCCATGTTTTTTATCCATATAGTTTATGACTTGAACAATACTTAAATAAAGCGCTGATGTTCCTTTTACTGAACTGGTGGTTTGTTGCCTACTATAATGGCTAAGCTTAAATTCACTTGTCAAAATATTTGGCTGCTTTGACAGACAGATTTGTTTAGCTTCACAGATACCGTGATACGAATCAGAAACCGACACAATGATGTCATTCCTACAATGGCCCAAGGTGTGGTTGAATATAAAGAGAACTTTGGGGTGGATCCTGTCACCAGCCAAAATGTTCAGTACTTTTTGGATCGATTCTACATGAGTCGCATTTCAATTAGAATGTTACTCAATCAGCACTGTAAGTGTCCTGCGGTCAAGAGGAGCAAGTAGGTAATGCATGTGGGCGGGTTTTAAACTTATTTGGAACAGTTCCCTTTAGAGTCAACACTAAATCATTACGTTTTCTTTCTGTTTTTGCTTAGGAAAGTAACACTGCCATACACTGGAGATGTTTTATTGAATGTTAAATGCCATGTTTATGTTTAGGAAAATATTCATTCTACTTTGTGGTACCATTTAGAGAAACACTATTCAAATCTGTAAAAGGGCATCATATATTGTTTGTTTTTATTTTAATTTTTTGGTAGCTTTGTTGTTTGGTGGAAAAGGAAGTCCAGCCCATCGAAAACACATTGGGAGTATAAATCCAAATTGCAACGTAGTTGAAGTTATTAAAGGTAAGTACATTTCTACTTCCTGAAAGAATGTCAAAGTCAAATGTTCTGAGTTGCTTCTTGCTGTTAAAACCACTATTTGTGTCATGTGATAAAATGTTAGTAATAAATATGTGGGTTTGAAAATCACTTTGTAACACTGATTGTACATTATCTAGAAAATGATTGTCATATTGATGGAGTTCTATTAGCAAAGTTTGGTAGTGCTATCAAGTATATCAAGTCTCTACTCTCCCCATTCTAATTAATTCCTTACACTTGGAGCAATAATTAATAGCAGTTTGGTTTGAATCTTTTCAAGCTTTTCTTGTTGATACAACATGCACCTCCATGTATAAAATTGTTAGTTTTATATTTTTGTTAATTTTAGGAAGTATAAGACTCTATGTATTTTTCTACACACTCAGCCAGCTTACTATGTTATGTTCACATGGACTTATCCCAGATTTCTGAGTGGCTGTGTAGAATGTAATAATATGTATTTTACCAATATATCTTGTTAATGTACACTTAGGTTTTCATTTTTTCTTTTTTCTAATTTTTTCATTTTTCCCCTGTTACTAGTAATACTGCAGTTGACATCCTTAATCTATAATGAGTTTTGCTAATATTTTATAAGGCAAGAGTCCAAGAGTCCTGGAATTAAAAACATTCTTATACATTTAAAAATGTATTAATGAATAAAGGACTTACTTCCTAAGTCCTCACTAACTGTTTATGATAGGTATATTATAAATATTTTCTTTAACCTGCTTTCTTTTGCTTTGTTTATATTGTATCTTTCTATGCTGGTGTTTTAAATTATTATTATTTTTTTAATTTTTTTTGTTTATTTATTTGAGAGTGACAGACTCAGAGAGAAAGAGGCAGATAGAGAGAGAGGGAATGGGCATGCCAGGGCCTCCAGCCACTGCAAACGAACTCCAGATGCGTGTGGCCCCCTTGTGCATCTGGCTTACGTGGGTCCTGGGGAATTGAGCCTCGAACCAGGGTCCTTAGACTTCATAGGCAAGCGTTTAACCGCTAAGCCATCTCTCCAGCCCAGTTTTAAATTATTTTTGTAGTCCTACCTGTTATTTTTTTTTTAATGGCTGCTGGCTTTGTCATGTAAGACTTCCTCATGCTAGGATTATCAAAGTATGTTTTCTGTAGAGTTTTAAATTTTCATTTGTCAATGCTGCATGAAACAGAAGTAAACTTATTTAATGCTTTTTGTTTTGTTTTGATTCATACTAGATGGCTATGAGAATGCTAGGCGGCTTTGTGATTTATATTATGTTAATTCTCCTGAACTAGAACTTGAAGAGCTAAATGGTAAGCCTGCCTGGTGGTATCATTTCCTCAATAACTAGTGCTATGATTACCCAAGAAGGAATCATGAAAATTTAGATTTGTTTGAATACAAAAGGACTTTTTCATGAACTAGGTTGAAGAACATAAATGTGAACAAAATATATGCATGTATAAACACATACACACACATATATAATTTAGTTTGAATCCTTATAAACCTTTTTTTTCCTGCCTTATTGATAATTTTGTTTCTTGGCCAAATTTTTTTTATTTTCAAAGACATTTAGAAAAAATGATGACAAATTACATCCGACTTTAATTTACACTCTAGCAACAAAAGGCTTATCCTTTTTTCTACTTCCTGAGTTGTAAGTCAGTTTCTATTAAAGAAGTCAAAAGACTGGAGGTGTGAAAAGAGGAAAGAAAGATGGTCCTCTGTTTGAAAATTTTTCATTGATGATCTTTTCACCCTGATGAGTTCTTTTCCTACAGAAGGGTTTAGCTGTGTGGAAGGAAATTGCTGAGTCTCACTCTCTTCCTGGAGGTATATAGGTAGTTTGATAGAGAAAAAAACCTTTTCCAGGTTAAGATCTTTCAAGTACGTAATGAGAAGAAAAAAAATTAAAGGAGCTTTTACTATGCTATATCCTGGAGCTCAGAGTGAGGTTTACTCTGTTAAAGTGAAATTGCATGGTGGCTTTCTAAAGCCATGTGGCCTGTTCTGATGGCACCATTCAGTAAATTAAGACTCACAATGCACAAGTGATAGCTTAGGTACCTGAATTGGTATGAGCTGTTTCCAGATGTCCCATTCAATGTTCCCAGGGAAGAGTTTACTCAGAAAAAAGTCTTATGTTTTGGTCAAATTATTCTAAAGCATGATGAATCTTACTCCTTTGGTCTCCTAAAGGTCTGTTTTACATTTGCAGCTCCCATTCCCTACCTGCCTCTAGTTGAACTCTTATTAAATATATGAAATGTAGAACTTGTACCCCTTGAGAAATTGATGCTAGCTTATATTTTTATTCAGCTCTATATACATAAAATGACTAAAAAAATAGACAATGTTCCAAGCCTGTGAAACATTTTTTAAAGTCTGATTTTGGAAAGTACACTTCCTACCTAGACACTGAGTCCTTCAGGAAGACTTATCATCATAGAAAAGAATGGGAGAATGAGTTGGTGAACTTCTTAGGCCACAGTGTGAGAAATCCTCACAGGACTTGTCATTGTCAGCTCTTTGTGCGAATGGGCTTCAGACACTGATACATAATAATGGTGTGACAGTGCCCCCTCAATAATGCTGTTCCCCCATAGTTAATGTTTTCTTTTCATCAGTACAATTTACTCTTAATATTGCTTTAAGCACATCTCCCTGTACTTTTATGTTTTTCTCTTCTGCTCTGTAGCAAAATCACCAGGACAGCCAATACAAGTGGTTTATGTACCATCCCATCTCTATCACATGGTGTTTGAACTTTTCAAGGTTTGTAAAACAGTATTGCATAACCTTTATCAGTCCTTTCCTGAGGATAGAAATCTGTCCTGAAAATCATACATTCCTTTGGAGTCTCCCGTCAGTTCAGTTCAGTGTCATGACACACACTGCTGGAAATAAGGTTCATGTCTATGAAAATGGACACCTCCATAGAGTGATGAATGCCGAGTAGAGTCAGAGAGACTTGCGATTTTTGAATTCTAGTTCTGTCACTTAATATGTAACCTTGGACAAAGGATTCAGCTTCTCTGAATGTTGGTTTGCTCTTTTGTAAAACAAGGATATGCCGGGTGTGGTGGCGCACGCCTTTAATCCCAGCACTTGGGAGGCAGAGGTAGGAGGATCACCGTGAGTTCGAGGCCACCCTGAGACTACATAGCGAATTCCAGGTCAGCCTGAGCTAGAGTAAGACCCTACCTCGGGGGGCGGGGAACCAAGGATAATGCTGTCCATGAAAACTTGTGAAGATTAGGAATGACATAATTTAATGGCCAGTCCAATCCCACCACATTATAGGTGTTTTTTAAAGTTATATCCATATTTTCACAAATCAAAATATTTAGGACGATTCTCAACTTTTCTTCCTTTGAGCCAGCCCCATAGGTGTGCCTGTATTTTTGTTTTATCTGAGGAAGTTATTTATATTGGATTTACAGAACTTCTGATGTTTTATTTGTTCTTTACAACAAATTTGGAAAACTAAATACAATTCTACTGCTTATGTTGAGAGTATTTTTCCCTCAGTGGGACTTGCTAGTTGAAGGAAATTGAGGGACGAGTTTTATGGTCCTCTGTGTCTTGCAAATGACTTCCCTGAAATCAGAAATCTGTAACCTCTTCACATTAGCTACCCAGCCTCCAGCCAGCTGCTGGCTAAAAGAGAAAAGAGGTGGGTTTCTGTTTGATAATGACAAAGAACAATACAAGAGCCAGGCATGGTGGCTCATGTCTTTAATCCCAGCACTCAGGAGGCAGAGGTAGGGGATCGCTGTGAGCTTGAGGCCACCCTGAGACTACAGAGTGCATTCCAGGTCTGCCCGAGCTAGAGTGAGACCCTACCTTGAAAAAACAAAAACAAACAAAAAATTTAAAAAATAAACAAACAAATGGACAAATTAAAAATATACACCGAAACACAGAACACTGTTTCAGAAGTGGAAGTACATGCCTTTGTTCTAAGACAGTAAGAATTCATCTAGCACCTTACGGAAGTCTGCATCTGTGGCCAAGTAAGTAACAGTATTTCAGTCACACTAAGATTTGTGCCCCAAGATGCTTAACAAGAAATTTCATGTTCTGTAACCTATTGACATAATGACAGTAACAGTGGCTTTTATCCAAAACCTCATTCTACACTGTCTTTGGCAGAAATGATGTGGTTTTCTCAGGGCAGCTCTGTCTTGAGTGGTGGCCAGGACTACCCTAACCCTATTTACAAATTCAGTCCCAACTTTTACTTCTTTTAGGCACATCTAATCTTTTATCAGTTTCTACTCCAGTGCCACATATCCTGTTAACTATTTCATGCTTATGTAGTGTACTGCTACACTGTGTACCTCATATCCTTTAGAAATTTGTCAAAACAGTTTTACATTGTAAATATCTTTTTCAAGACAGCGGTAAAGGAAACTCCTAATAAAGACATTGCTTTTACTACATATGAAAATTAGTTTTTAAGGGAATTTGGCAGATTGGTTCTTAACATTAGATAGAGCTTAAACATAGTTGCCAATAGGTCTTGCTCATTTAATAATTAAATGTTTGGATGGCATTTTTTTTTTTTTTTTCATTGTAAATTAGAGGACTTGGTTTGGAAAATGTGGAGAATCTGGTTGGAATCTTTGAACTATCCCTCAACTCTAAAATTAACTCAATTTTTGAATAAAAAATTAAAAACCAACTTTTTAAATAAGGCTTAAAATAAATATGATTTAAGGGCCTATCTCCATGGAATGTCTATCTTTAAAATTCAAATACTACATATATACTTGAAAATTATAGTACCTTGTTTTTTAAAAGTTGTGCTTCCATGTAACCCTCTGATATTTCAGAACGCAATGAGAGCAACCATGGAACACCAAGCTGACAAAGGTGTTTATCCCCCTATTCATGTTCACGTCACGCTGGGCAGTGAGGACTTGACTGTGAAGGTAATTTTTTTTTTTTTTTTAGTTTTTTGAGGTAGACTGTTCTGGTAGCCCAGACTGACCTGGAATTGTGTGGCCTGGAAACTGTGTGGTCTCAGGGTGTCCTTGAATTCATGGCAATCCTCCTAACACTGTCCCTCGAGTGCTGGGATTAAAAGCATGTGCCACCATGCCTGGCTGTAATTGTTTTTTAACGATGTACAGGCATGCAAGAATAACAATGCATATAATTTTTAACATTTTAAAATGTTTTTATTTATTTAAGAACAGAGAAAGAGGGAGAGAAAAAGTCCAAAGAGAGAGGATGGGCACACCAGGGCCTTCTGCCACTGCAAACGAACTTCAGACACATGCACCACTTTGTGCATCTTGCTTTCTGTGGGTGTACTAGGGAATGGAGCCCAGGTCATTGGGCTTTTTAAGCAAGCACTTTAACTGCTGAGCCACCTCCCAGCCCTCACATATAATTTGAAGAAGACATAATTTATTCTCAAAGAAAAGACATTTAGTCTTGGTGAAAATAAACACATTGCTTCATTTATTTGATGGATTATAGACTTATCTCTTGAGTCTGTTTCTATTCTGGTTCCTAATCCAGATGATTCAAGTTGAAGTAAACCATGGAGACAGAAAATGTAGAAGTAATCATGGATCTCTCCTTTGATAAGTAAAACTCTGTAATACTTGGTTATTTCCAGTGTAACAGAGAAAGTAAATGATATTTCATTTTTAAACTATGCTTTTCTGTGTGCTTTGTTACATATAATTTTCATAACAGCTTCTTAGCATAGGTCATTTAACTTAAATGTTACAGATGAGGAAACTAAAACACGAGATCACATGGGAAATAAATACCATGGGCTGCAGAATCTAGTCTTCTGACCCCAGAGCTAGGCCTTTCCACTTTGTCCTGATAGTCCAGCTTCCTTAGAGTATGATTGCACTTCTCCTTTTTAAATAATCAGACAAAATATAGAGAATATAAAAATCAAATATGTCAGTTCTTGGTCATTTGTGCTTTAATTTACAGCTAATTTTATAGGTGTTTCTTCTGGTATTTACTGCTGTATTTCATATACATTTTTATTTTATTTTATTTATTTGCAAGAGGAGAGAGAGAGTGAATGGGCACAACAAGACCTCTAGCCACTGCAAACAAACTCCAGATGCATGTGCCACTTTGTGCATCTGGCTTAACATAGGTGCTGGGGAATTGAACCTGGGTAGTTAGGCTTTGCAGACAAACGCCTTAACTGTGGAGCCATCTCGCCAGCCCCTACTCCTGTATTTCTAAGTATTCTGCTATTGCTGTTTTGGAAGGTTTACATTTTAAATAGCAAATACTGGCTTCTATGGTGGTAGTGAGGAGTTAGCTCTCTTAAATAAAGCAATGGTAGTCCATTTTTGCAAAACTGCCAGCTAAAATTCTGATGGGGTTTGGGCAAGCATAATCCCAGAATTTGGGAGGTGGAGGCCTACCCTGCCTGTCCTTGGGTCATCCTACCCTCATCATACCCCTCTCTCCCAGGACACACATCATCCCTTCTCTAGCTTATCCATGCGGTATGTGCTACTCAGTGGGAGTTGCTGGACCGCTGGCTTGTTCATCAGATCAGCTGTTGGCAGGATGGCCGTGCTTGTACTGTTTTACTTGGTGATGGCACCAGGACATGGAGTGTGGTGGGACAGGTTAACCAGGTGCTGTGCAGGGCATAAAGCATGGCAGGACAAGTGAACTCAGGTACTATGCAGGATCAAATGCTAGCTGCACTTTTAGGCATTTAGTGGGGATTTGGGATATTTTGTTGTTTTACCTTCTTATTTTCTATTAGTTAGACTTCATACTCATACTTCCTTTAGTTTTTGAACCTATTTGAAATAGCAGTTCAATGCTTTTATTTACTGAGCCTGAATTTCCTCAGATATAATTTCTGTTGATTGATCTTCCCAACCCTGTTAGTGGGCCATACTTTCTTGTTTCCTTCCATGCCTTGTAATTCAAACCAGTTCTGTGAGCCTGTACTCATTTTTGTGTGTGACTGTGCAGTGATCAGACAGTGAGTGACTGGACTGAGATTTGTTTAAATGTCTATAACCTGTAAGTCCCCAGTCTCTGCGTATAGGAGCATAGCTTCAGCACTGAGCTGAAGTGACAATTGTGCTTTCACATTTAGATGCTATGTGAGCAGAACCTCAGGGTCAGTTAGGGCCGAGACCCTGAGTTCTGAGAGTAAGCATGACCTCTCCAGAGGTTGGCCTGTAGAGTCCCAGGGTGTTCCACAGCATTGCAAAGCCCTGGGACCAGCTCATTTCCTGCTTTTCCCGTTAAGCTCTTTGGTTAGCCTTATTGTTTTCCCTAACATGTCCATGGTCTCAGGCAGCCCTCAAATTAACCCATCACTTCTGATTTTTTTGAAAAATATTTCCAAGTTGGGGGAGGCGAGGGCAGTGTGAGGCTTTTGTACTGGGAGCTCAGAGTCTGACCAGAAAAAGAGACAGCCTTCCAAGTGGCTGTCAGGTACGGCTTTCACACCCATGGCATGTTGTTGAATGGGAGAGTGGGGTGCAGGAATAATAAGTCAAAAACCACACAAAGCTAACTATCCATATATTCAGTTGTTTTTCTTGAATAAATGCTCCCCAGATGGCTATTAGCCTTTGGTTCATTTCCAGGATTCTGACAAATTTATTTGAGCTTTGTTGGAAAAAGGACTTTGTAAAGGTCTTTTTTCTGCTATTTCTGTGGATGGCATTCAAGATTGTTTCTTACAGAAGACCATTTATTACAATTTCTTTTTCTTTGTATGTGACTAGCTTCAGGTGTCTGTTCTAAGTGAGGTTCTTCCATATCTTCAGTTGTTTGAGCTGATTCAATGCAGACCTTCCTTTCCCCATTTTTCTGGGCCATTTCTATTATTTACTTGATCCTCTCTTCCTTTCATGGTATCTTTCTCTTTCTGGTCATCACAGCAGGGGGATGTTAGGCCTCTTGGGATCATCCTGTGATTTTTTTCTTTTTTTTTTTTTTTTTTTTTTTTTTAAATTCTGTCTTACTCTTAATTCTAATGAGATTTCATTTAAAAAATTTTTCTTTTATTTTATTTGAGAGAGAGAGAGAGGAGAGAGGGAGGGAGAAGGAGAGGGAGAGAGAATGGGCATGCCAAAGCCTCCAGCCACTGCAAATGAATTCCAGATGTATGTGCCCCCTTGTCATCTGGCTTATGTGGGTCCTGGAGAATTGAACTGTGATCCTTTGGCTTTGCAGGCAAATGCCTTAACTACTAAGCCATCTCTTCAGCCCCAATTTTTGTTTCTTATTGATAACTTCTATACTTACAGACAATAAACCATGATATTTCCCTCCCCTACCCCACTTTCCCCTTCACAACTCTGCTCTCCATCATGTCTCCTCCCTCTCTCTGTTAGTCTCTCATTTATTTTGATGTCATTATCTTTTTCTCCTATTATGAGGGTCTTGTGCAGGTATTGCTAGGTACTGTGAGGTCATGGATATCAAGGCCAATTTCTGTCTGGACAGTTGCATTGTAAGTAGTGGTACCCTTCCTTTGGCTCTTACATTCCTTCTGCCACCTCTTCTGCAATGGACCCTGAGCCTTGGAGGGTGTGATAGAGATGTTTCAGTGCTGAGCACTCTTCCATCCCTTCTCAGCACTATGTGTCTTCTGGGTCATTCCAGTGGTTACTGCCCTCTGAAAAGAGAGTTTTCTCTAACCAGAAATGAGAGCAGCATTAATATATGAATATGAATATTAAGTGTAGTGTTTTCAGGGCAGTTTGATGAAACTAATATATACATTTAGCCAGACAAGAGCAGGCTTTATACCCCCAAGGATCATGACCTCCTCTGCCATAGGCTTTTGATTAGGTTCAGTACCAGGCATGTATTCCCTTCCATAGAGCAGGCCTTCAGTCCAATTAGAGAGCAGTTGGTTTCTCCCAGAGCAGACATGCCACTATTGCACTCATTTGGTCATTTGGCCTGTCTGACCAAACTTGAGGCTTCCAGTGTCCACTGTTTTCACCACTGATGACTTCTGTTTCCCATAGGGCTGCATGCAGTGCAGCTTTTTCCAGCTTTCAGTTGGCTGGTCTATAGGGAGAAGGTTTTCTGCTCGGCACCAGCTTGAGTCAGTGACCTTGCTGCCCAAGCATGTGAAGTCTTCAGCAGTTGGGTCTTACCATCTGTTTCTCAAGGGAAACCAAGGGCCTTAGCAATAGCCTGTAATGTTTTGGAGGCAACAGGGACCTCCCTGGCCAACAATTCACTGGCAGGTATCCCATCCCTGGCACTGAAAAATTTCTATGGCTTCTGGATGTACCATTGTTCAAAAAAGTAGGTTTTTATATGTCTTATTCAGAAGATCTTGAATTTTGATTGATCCTCTCCCCTGCCCTTCTTTTACACAATCTCTTCCTCTAGCCTAGCTTAGGCTTTTCCCTTCCCTGTAATCTGTTATTCTACCTAGATATATACAATACTATCCCCTTATGTCCTTCCCTTTCCTCCCTCCCTTATAGCCTTATTCTAGCTTACTGGCCTCTGCTACTGATTTTTGGTTCCAGCTCACACACAATTCTATCCATTTGTAGCTAGGATCCACAGATGAGAGAGAACATATGACATTTGGCTTTCTGGGCCTGGGTTATCTCACTTAGTATGATCCTTTCCAGATCCACCCATTTCCCTGCAGATTTCATAATTTCATTTTTCTTTACCGTAGAACTCCATTGTATAAACATCTTTATTACCCATTCATCTGTGGAGGGACATCTAGGCTGGTTCCATTTCCTAGCTATTATGATTAGAGCAGCAATAAACATGATTGTGCAAGTATCTCTGAGGTAGTGAGAAGAGTCCTCCGGATATATGCCTAGAAGTGCTATAGCTGGATCATATGGTAAATCTATTTTTAGCTGTCTCAAGAACCTCCACACTGATTTCCACAATGGCTGTACCAGATTACATTCCCACCAGCAGTGTAGAAGTGTTTCTCTTTTTCTGCATCCTCGCCAACATTTATTGTCATTTGTTTTCTTAGCCATTCTGACAGGAATGAGATGGAATCTCAAAGTAGTTTCAATTTGCATTTCCATAATGGCTAAGGATGTAGAACACATTTTAGATATTTATATGCCACGATGAGAACTCTATTTAGTTCTATAGCCCATTTTTTAATTGGGTTGTTTAATTTCTTATTTCTCCATTAATTTGGATAGATGGCTTTGCAGGATAAAGTAATCTTGGTTGACAGTTGTTATCTTTCAGAACTTGGAATACATCATTCCAAGCCCTCCTGGCTTTTAAAGTTTGTGTTGAGTATTCGGCTATGATCCTGATGGGCTTGACTTTATAGGTAACTTGCTTTTTCTCTCTAACTGCTTTCAATATATTTTCTTTGGTTTGCATGTTTAGTAGTTTAATTATAACATGGCGAGGAGAGGTTCTTTGCAGATTTTTTCTGTTTGATGTTCTAAAAGCTTCTTGTATCTGTATTGGCATTTCTTTCCCAATATGGGGAAATTTTTCTTCTATGATTTTGTTGAAAATGCCTACTAAGCCTCTGGATTGAAATTCCTGTACTATACCTTGAATTCTTATGTTTGATCTTTTCATAGTGTCTCAGACATCTTGAGATTTCCATTTATACCTTCCTATTAGCTTGTCTTTCTCCTTGTTGGACTGTATTAGGTCTGCCACCTGGTCTTCTAGTGTAGATATTCTGTTCTCTCCTTCATCCATTTTACTGGTGAAACTTTCCACAGAGTTTTTTTATTTGACTGTGTTCTTCAGAGCTACAATTTCAGCCTATTTTTTCTTCAGTGTTTCTATTTCCTTACTCATGTCTTGTAATGACCTCTTTATTTCATTAAGTTGGTTTCCTGTGTTCTCTTTCAGGAGTTTGTTCTTTAATTTCTTTGTTTTCTTCTTTGATTCCTTTCATTTCTTCTTTGATTTCTTTGAGTATAGATAAAATCATATTTTTGAAATCTTTGTCAGGCATTTCATCTAAAACAGTCTCATTGGTGATCATTTCTGTTTTTTTATTTATTTATTTTTTTATTTTTGGTTTTTCAAGGTAGGGTCTCACTCTAGTTCAGGCTGACCTGGAATTCACTATGTAGTCTCAGGGTGGCCTCGAACTCTCAGCGATCCTCCTACCTCTGCCTCCTGAGTGCTAGGATTAAAGGCGTGCGCCACCACGCCCGGCTAAAACAGTCTCATTGGTGATCATTTCTGATGGATTTATAATTTTTGATGGGATTGTATTGTCTTGATTCTTTGTGTTTCTTGTATTATAATGTAGTGACTTTTGCATCCTGAACTGATTTGATGCTTGGATTTTCTACTTAGCTGCAGTGTTCTTAGATGTGGCGATCCACCTTTATATACTTTCAGGATATAAGTTTAAGGTGCCAAGTGTAGCTCTTGTACCCCACAGTCCAACTGCAGAAGTAATCCTAGGTGTTGAGTTTGCTTGCTAGGCAAGTCATCTGGTGGACTGGGTGGAACAATTTACAAGCAAATTCTAAACTTCAACTGAGCAATATGCACATTCAATAAAAACCAGCACAGAGTATGCAAGTGTGGGGATTAAAACAGACAGTCTTATAAAGCCAAAACCCCTAAGGGTGTGTGTTACTCTACACCCTTAATCCTGTCAGCTGGGAGGTAGAGAATTCTGTTTTGAATTGGGTTCCAGGTCAGCCTGGATCTGAAGCAGACCCTGCCCCCCAATAATGATGAAAGACAAAGGCCCTATAAATCTGAAAGCATCAAAGGGCAACAATATTCAACCCCCAAATACAGCTTATTTGAAAATGACAAAGCCAACCAAGAATATGTAACCCATAACCTGCCCTGACATGGAAAGAGAGATTAGCACTTCCAATGCAGGCCTATGTACCTGTTTTTTTGTTTTTTTGTTTGTTTTGTTTTTTTTGTTTTTGTCAGTCAGCCTCATTACCTTTTGGGGTGGCTTCCAATCTCACCAATGCTGAGTGCCCACCTTGATCTCTCTGTGTTGTGCGTGGAGCTGGAGTTCTGTTCAGCTGTGCTGGATGCCCTGCCATGGGGGCTGAATGCCAGAGGTTCGTGGTTCTGATGGTTGGGGGATGGGAGAGTACAGGAAGCTTGGAGTTGCTCAAGCAGTCCTGCCTGTATCCCTTTCAGTAGTTCCTTAGCTGATCTCAGCTGTCTTTCCTTCAGATTTCTTGACTTTGCAAGGAGGCTGATGAGGTTGGAAAATCCCCTTGTTTGGTCTCTGCTGCTGCCGCTTGGCGCTGGCGCCTGGCACTTGTGTGGATTGCAGGGATCAGTGAGTCGCAAGCATCTCAGGGGGATTAGGGCCATTTTCCTCCTTTCTGGTGGATCTTGGTCTCTCCTGCTTCTCCGCTGTGTCTAAGAAGAACCTATACTCCTTCACTTTTCAAAAGAAGAGTGTATTTTGCTGTGGTTTTGCTTAAATCCCTCCCGAGGCTGGTTTGGCATTGCTCCTATACTGCCCTCTTACCTGGAAGTCCTCTAGTGAGATTTTGATAACTTAGTGAATTTTTTGAAGGTAGGGTTTCACTGTAGCTCATGCTGACCTGGAAGTCACTATGCACTATGTAGTCTCAGGGTGGCCTTAAACTCTCAGCAAACCACCTACCTCTGCTTCCCGAGTGCTGGATTAAAGGCGTGTGCCACCACTCCCGGCACCTATTAAATTCTTAAGACTTATTTTGTATTTAATAATACTCTGTTTGAATTCCCTCTTTTGTACCTTTTTTTGTGTGTTTGTTTTTTTAAGTAATTTGCCTATCTTTCCTATTGTATTTGCTATTGTATAGCAATACCTTTATTTATTATAAAAGTAATTTGAAATATGTCACTTTTTTGTGTGTTTTTTTTTCTTGAGGAAGCATTTCACTCTAGCCAAGGCTGACCTGGAATTCATTATGTAGTCCCAGGCTGTCCTTGAAGTCAGTTCAGTTGTCCTACCTGTGCTGAGATTAAAGGTGTGTGCCACTATGCCTTACTTGTGTCACTTTTTTTTTTTTTTTTTTAAAGATAGTGATGTGTATTTTTTGGTTAGTTTCATGAGCTGACCTGCTCATTAAGGTTTCCTTGGTTCAGAATGCATCTCATATGTGTCTTCTTCTTTGGTGCTCATGTTGTGTTATAGCATGTCCTTTCTAGCACATACCGTGTTTCTGTGTGATATCCTTAGCAGGGAGTTCTTTGCTGGTGACGGACTTTGGTTAGGGAATCTGCTCATTGATATAAGGAAAGGTTCATAAAGACCCACCAATTCCACTCCTGTATATTAACCCCAAACAAGTGTTCCAAAAAAAAAAAAAAAAACACTGAAGTAGCCAAGATGTGGCAACAGCTCATGTGTCCATCAACTAATGAATCAGTGAAATGTGGTATATCCATGCAATAGCATATCATTTGACCGTGTAAAGTATTGCTCCCACAAGATGGGTGTGAGAACATTGAAACCATTTTGCTAAGTGAAAGAACCCAGCTACTAAAGGCTACATAGTCTAGGATCCAGTTATCTGATAATTCAGGCCAGTATATAGGACAAAAGGCAGAGTGGTGGCTGCATAAGATGTGATAAAGGACCTAGGATTTTTTTTTTAGGTGGTGGAAGAACTCTAATAATAATGATAATCCATTGACTTGTGAAGGTTGCACATACCTGGCAATATGTTCCAGGCTATAGAGTTGAACTCTTGACACATGCAAATTATATGACAGATAAATCATATCTCAATAAAGCTATTTAAAATAAAATAAAAAGTCAGTAGGGCTTGAACTGACTGTAATAGAAGCCTAGAGAAACCCTGCCCACATTAGGTTCTGTCTTCACCCATTGTTCTTTCTCCTCACACCCAAGGCCATCTATGCCATCTATTCTTGGCATCTTTATATGTTAAATACTTGATTTAACATCCTTCAGATGGCCAGCTATGGTGGCACATGCCTTTAATCCTAGCACTTGGGAGGCAGAGATGGGGGATTGCTGTGAGTTCAAGGCCACCCTGAGACTACATAGTGAATTCCAGGTCAGCTAGAGTGCAACCCTACCTCGAAAGACCAAAATAAATAAATAAATAAATGAATGAACAAATAAATAAATAAATAAAAATAACAAATAAATAAAATTAATAATAATAATAATAAAATAATAATAATAATAATAAATCCTTCAGATGAGCTTTCATCCCTGTAACTTACCCTAGACTTTCAGAATCAGGGCCTTTTGTTTTGTTTTTTCCCCTATTTGGCTCTTCAAATCATTGCCATTTTCCACCCTTTACACTCTGCTAAAAATCTTATGGATATGTTGTTTTTGCTGTCTTACAGACCTGGCTGCCCCTTCAGAGAGTTTGTGTGTGGTCTATATCCAGTAAATAATCTGAGTTTTAGTTAGACACATGTCTTTTCAATTAAAATGTAAATGTCTTTATTTGCTTAGGGCTGGCAATTTTACAAGCTTGACTGTGAAGGCTGGGTGAGACTTAAAGGAAGGAGTCCTGGTGAGCATAGGGCTAGTTAGATGCCCTGGCCTAAAGCTGCCACCAAGTCAGGAGTGGCCCCTTTCCTCTGGGCCTGAGTTAGCCCAGAGAGCTCAGTGTTACGGGGAACAGGAAGTTAGGGATGGCAGCTCTTGGCTAGATGACATTGACAAGTGGTAATTTTGTGCTCTGAGGGAAAACTAAAATCATTGAGTGAACTTTGCTTCCTTGGTCTTCCTGTTTATATTGCTTAGCTTTCACATTCTCTTCCTGGAAACAGGCTTAGGTTCACAGCATGGATTTTTTTTTCTCTCTCTCCAAATCGTCTTAATCAGAGATTTATTTTCTTTTCTTTTTTCTTTTTTGGTTTTCCATGGTAGGGTCTCACTCTAGCCCAGGCTGACCTGGAATTCTCTATGTAGTCTCAGGGTGGCCTCAAACTCACAGCGATCCTCCTACCTCTTCCTCCTGAGTGCTGGGATTAAAGGCGTGCGCCACCATGCCTGGCTTAATCAGAGATTTCTTATTTGGTGGGTTTCTACCCCCTCACCACTTCTCTTTTTGTCTCTCAACGTAGTTATCATCAGAATGCCATCCTTGTCTGAGGTGTATACATGCCAAGTGTCCATCTCCTCTACCATCCTCCTTCCTTCTCCTGAAGGACTCAGATCTTCTGGCCGTTTGTTAGAATTCTCCTGGAAATTCCTGGACATTTCTATGATCTGCCAGTTGTGGCTTATTGTGTTCTTGCCCACAAAGCAAGGGATGTTGGAGCAAGCACCCTGCACCAATTCTAGCTATGTTCCCCATCTTGGTTTGCCCTCTCACCTCTTCAAAGGTGCACTTCTCAGTCACCAGGTCCTTTCTGCTCAGCCCCGTGCATTCCTTACACAGCAGGGAATCTCATCATTCAGTATTACAGAACTCACGTCAAGTGCACCAGAGCGATGGATTAATTTCCAAAAATTGTCAGAGCTCTTCAGTCATCTCACTAAAATAAGTCATTTTATAGGGCTTTGAATATTCATAGCCAAGAACAATTTTAAGCATAATGCTATATACAAGTTCTTAATACAACCCATATATACTGTTGTACTATAATTACATTGTTTTAGTTATGTTAGAGGCAGATCTTTAAATCTCAAGGCAGATATTTTAATTTTTAAAGCTAAAATAGAGCAGTGGATATAGGTTAGTGACAGAATGTTGGTGTAGCCTGTGGGATGTCTTGGATTGATCTCCAGCACCACATAAAGAATTAAAATAGCTATGTAGGGCTGGAGAGATGGCTTAGCAGTTAGGCACTTGCCCACAAGGACCCATGTTTGACTCTCCAGATCCCATGTAAGTCAGATGCAAGGTCAGGCAAGTGTGCAAGGTCACACATGCACACTAAGTGGCACAAGCATCTGGAGTTTGATTATAGTGGCTAGAGGCCCTGGCACACCATTTCTGTCTCTCTCTCATTCTCGCTCTCTCTCAAAAAAAAGCCAGTCTTTTGAGCTTGCATCAAAAAAATAGCTATGTAATTTCTACTTGATAAATAGACTGTACATGCTATAAAACTCAAAAGCCATTTTATTGATTTTTTTGTTTGTTTTTTGAAGTAGGGTCTTGATCTAGCTGAGGCTGACCTGGAATTCACTATGTAGTCTCAGGATGGCCTCAAACTCATAGCAATCCTCCTACGTCTGCCTCCCAAATGCTGGGATTAAAGGCGTGAGCCATGACACCTGGCATTTTATTGATTTTTAAAATATATATTCAATATGTACATGTTTAAAATATATTTGTTAATATATTACAACTATGTTAATATTCTATGTAAATATCATCAATTTAGAGTTTGTGACAAAAGAAAATGGCTATATTAAATTAGAATATAGGCTAAAAATTTCATATTAATTTTAAAGGAAATCAGTAAGAATCTACCATATGATCATTTAATTAAAAAAAAGGATATAGAAATAATATATTGATGTGTGTGTGTGTTTATTGTTCAACATATTTTAAAGATGACTAGAAAGTTATTTGGGGTTCTATGTTACAAAATGTTATTCATTCATTCATGTTTGTTTTTTGAGACCAGATCTTATACTGATCCCAGGCTGGCTTGGAACACACTGTGTAGCTCCAACTGGCCTCCAGTTGTAGCAAAACAGTTTGTAGCAAACCACCTGCCTCAGCTTCCTGGGTGCTGGATTGCAGGTGTGCACTATCATATCTACTTTCGTTTCATTGTTCTTTGCTGCCTGGCAATCTTCTGTAGACATCTCCCTTGCCAATACATATAATCCTACACACTGCTTAAATGACTAAACAGTATTCTACGTTAGACTGTATTTTAGTTCACTGTAATCACCTATGGGCATGCTGTCCAGTTTTATTTTGAGCTATGATGGATTTTCATGTGCACTTTGCACACTTTTCTGTTTGTTTTCTTAGGATAAATTTCGTGAAGTGGCATTGCTGTGTCAGAGTGAACTTGCAGTTTTGATTTGATAATAGGTATCACACTGCATACCAAGAAGGAATAATAAATTAATCATAATATTCCAGATTGGCATTGCTTGTACCCAGTCCTATGTTATATATAATTCACAGAAATATTCAAAGCCACATCAATGAAGGATATATTAGAAATTCACATTCTAGAGGATTTGTGTCCGCTTGACCAGTGAGGGCAGTGACACTGTATGTGTGAGAGGACTTGGTCACAGCGCATGATTGTTTCTCCTACTAGATGAGTGACCGAGGAGGTGGTGTTCCACTGAGGAAGATTGACAGACTCTTCAACTACATGTACTCAACTGCACCCCGGCCTCGTGTTGAGACGTCCCGCGCAGCACCCCTGGTACGTGATCCAGAACTAATGCTGTTTGACTATGGCTTGCCTTCCGCATGCTCTGGCTGCCAAATAAACCAGTTAGGCCAATTGTGCAGGAAGCTCCCCAAGGAAGAAGAAAGCTCTTGGCAAAAGTAGAAACAAACACTTTGCCCTAAATTTAAACAGACTTGGGAACACTTTACTTTTTTTTTTTTTTTTTTTTTTTGGTAATTGAAATGAGCCCAAAACAGATTATTCTTTCAGAGTTTCTTTCTGTCAAGCAGCAGGTTTTCTATGGTAACCATATGTGATATATTAGTGCAGATGTGAATAAGCTACAGGTTTTACTAGTATTTGGTCAACACCGTTTTAATCTTTAATGTTGACTTTTTTCCCTCAAATATTTGTGACTAGAAGATCTCATAGTGAAGACTCTTCTAGAAGTTGGACTTACATCCTGACCTCTTTAATCACCAGCCTGACCTCAAGTTATCATTGTTTTGATGCTTTTAGAAAATTAGTGTTAATGGGCTGGAGAGATGGCTTAGTGATTAAGGCATTTGCCTGCAAAGCCAAAGGACCCAGGTTCAATTCCCCAGGAGTTTGTTTGCAGTGGCTGGAGGCCCTGGCATGCCCATTCTCTCTGTCTGACTCTCTTCTATTTCTCTCTGCTTGAAAACAAATAAATAAAATTTAAAAAATTTTTAATAATTAGTGTTAATGTTAGCTATTTTCAGATTTAATAAGATCAGTTTTCCAGTTGGCTCCATTTTTATCCTTAAACCCCCAAGCCCCAAGAAGGATGTTGTCAAATCTTTGTCCTGTAATTCTAGAGGAGCTCTGTTCTTTCAGGTTCTGAACCTTCTCTGGAAACACTTATGTTCATCTAAAGCATGATGGAGCACAATACAAGGGGGATCTAGACGCTTTCCTAGGAAGTTACCAGGAGGACTTTATGCTAATAGCTTTACCTGTTACACGGCACACATCCTGTGGTTGCATTTATAATATGCTCATGTCTTTCCAAACTTGAAATGATTGTTAGGGATGTACTTCTCCAGTTGAGACATGTGTTCCTAGGAGTGGCCTTACATATGCCAAGGGGAGGTGATGCCAATGACAAACATAAGCATGTGCTTGGAACTCTGCTTGCTAAGAAGGGAGAGGGAAGGAGGTGCTGTTGTGATAGCCAACAGGTAGTGTGGAATTACTGTAGACGATGGTATAGTGAGCAAGCACAGACTAGATCTGAACTGTCTGGTTTCTTTCCCGATTCTACTTCCTGAAGCGTAGCCTTGAGAGCCAGTTACTAAATTTCCCCAGCCTGAAAAAATGGGGTTGTGAAGATGGAGTTATATATGTAAAAGAAATTTGGTAGTGTCTGCCACATAATAAATGCCATATGCATGTTTGGGGGTTTGGATGCAAGATGTATGTGAAATTAAAAAAAAAGGAACCAGCATGGGACAGGCTCCTTTGTATGTTTGTGCAGTTTTTGCCACAGTAAGAGCCTCTCTCTTGCTGATAGGACTACTGGGTAAGTGGAGCCAGTCGGCCAGTACTTGAGGAGCTGGGGAAGGCTGCCTGACCCGGGGTGGGGGAGGAAGTCTTATTTTACTTTTATAGAAGTATTTTGTAACAGTTAGGATGTGTCTGGTAAAGAAGTACCAGTACTGGAAACAGAGTGAACAAAGACCCAAAAGTATATGTTTAAAAAATGTAAGGGGAAGAGGTATGCTTCTCTTGGATGGGAAACAGGGAGGCAGAAATCTGGGCTTCTCAAGTCTTGAAAGCTTTCTAGAAACCTAGCTTGTGAAGGCAGGGAGTGTGCGTGACAGGAGTGCTGGTATGCTTTGAAGATTTTTGAGCAAGGAAGTGACTTGTCAGTAAGGATTAAGAAAATGTACCTACTGTAGATTATCTCCAGGTCCAGAACAAAGGCAAGAGATTCATGGCATAAAGTCACAAGATCCGTCTACTAAAGCTGCCACGAGGCCTTGTCTAGTCTCACTTCTGAAAAAGAGAACATGTGTTTATGATATGTCCAAAAGCAGGGTTGGGATACCCGAGAGTAGCCAACAAATAAAGGACATGCCTTTTCCAGACTACCACATGTCATTTCATAGACAGAAAAAAGGGTTTGGAGTACCCAGAGTGGACAAGTGGATGTCCTCACCCAAGCTTCAGCTTTTAATTGTTACAGATGCGTCCACACGGCTCTCAGGCCTGCAGGCTCATGGAGACCTGCGGTACTCGGTGAGGTCTGTCTTAATCAGAAAAGTGTCTCAGTGTGTGGCTCTGAATGGAATGTATTTCTTTGGTCAAACAGGCTGGTTTTGGGTACGGATTGCCCATATCACGTCTTTATGCACAGTACTTCCAAGGAGACCTAAAGCTTTATTCCTTAGAGGGCTACGGCACAGATGCGGTGATCTACATTAAGGTAACAACTGTAGTGTTCTTGATTTAACTCTGTTTCTTTTAAGGATAAGAAAAAGTACCAAGGACAAAGGATAATGAAACTTTTCTCTACCTCAGGCTATTTAATGACTATAAAAAACATTTACATGGGCTCTGACCTATTTTGACAGTCAGTGTCCTGGGCTGTGGGGATAGAAATATTCTTATCATGATCAGGACTGTGGTTAATAGGAAAAAATTGGGTTAAAATAGGGAATCTCAAAAATCATGTATCACAAATTTAATTTTTGTTTTGTTTTGTTTTATTTGAGGTAAGGTCTCACTCTAGCCCAGGCTGGCCTGGAATTCATTATGTAGTCTTAGGCTGGCCTTGAACTCATAGCAATCCTCTTACCTCTGCCTCCCAAGTGCTGGGATTAAAGGTGTGTACCACCATGTCCGACTCATAAATTTAATTTTAATGTGGCCATTGATCTGCTCATCTTCTGAGGCACTGCTGAGGCTTTTCCTTGTGTGTACACCTGCAGACTAGAGTAGCAGAGCATCTCGGTTGCACAACCTATACTTAAAATGAATCATCTCAGTTTCTTGAATCCAGGAGACAACCAGATGTATAACCCTTTTGAGTTTTTATTTAGTGTTCTGAAATCTTCTGACTATTTTGACAGCAGCCTTTATTGACAATTTCATCTGTGTTTATAATGTATTGTGATCAGAATCCCCTCTCTTGTCTCCCCTTCAAGTCCTCCCTCTACTGAACCCCTTCTTCCTCCCAATTAGTCCTTCTACTTTGATTTTTTTTTCTTATGTGTTTATGTGACCCACTGAGTTTAATTAGACTTGCCTACACAATCATGAGTGAGGGATTGTTTTTTTAGAGCAGATACCACTTACCAATGGTTATACCCCTGCAGAAAATGTCTACCATTCCTCCTGCAGTTATTAACTGCCCAAGCTCTTCAGGGACGGATGGAGGCCTCATGTCCACCTCCATCAACCATGACGGAATGGTGACAGTGTTGTGCAGGCCTTGTGCAAGAACCACAGTCCCTGCGAGATCATGAAGTCTGCGGAAACTGACAGCAGTTTTTCTGTGACCTTCTCTCCTAAGTCTTTCTCAAGCATTCACCTTGTATTTCAAAGACAGCCTCCTTTTCTGTGCTTTGTTTATGTAACATCCAACCAAATGGAACTATAGTGACAGATGTAATTGCATAAACAGATTGAGGACAAATTCAGGTGACTTGTAAGTATGTATCTTTTCTGGTTGGAGCAGAAGCACTCAGCCTCCTGGCCTAGGCATTCAGTGAATTTATGGTGCATATTTTACTGAAAAAGTCACTGGTACAAAAGCACTGGATAAGCAGTGGGTACTTACTCAGTGAGTCTAGTTTCTTGTATTGCCACTAGATGGCACCTGTTTTATAGGAAATGCTTAGGAATTTATGTGAGGAAAAAAATTCATTTGAAAAGATTAAATTCTTTATAAATCTGTGTGTGTGTGTGTGTGTGTGTGTGTAGATGCATGCTTACAGAGGCCAGAAGAGAACATCAGGTCTCCTTCCTCCATCGCTCAATGTGTTTCTTTGAGACAGTCTCTCTTTACACCCGGAGCTGCAGTTTATTTTGTAAGCCCCATTGGTTTTTCAGTGGTCTTCACTCCTCATAGGACTAGGGTTACAAGCACGTGTGGCCATACCCAGATATACATGAGTGCTAGGGAAATGAATTTAAATGCTCCAAGGCCCTCTCAGGCTTACATGCTTGAGTGGCAAGCATTCTGACCCACTGAGCCATCTCCCCAACTCCCAACCCCTCCTTTTATTTATTTTTAATTATTTATTTATTTATCTATTTGCAAGCAGAGAGAGAGATAGATAGAGGAGAGGCAGACAGAGAGAGAGAGAATATGGGCATGCCAAGGCCTCCAGCCACTGCAAACAAACTCAAGATGCAGGTGTCCCTTGTGCATCTGGCTTACGTGGGTCCTAGAGAATCGAACCGGGATCCTTTGGGTTTGCAGGCAAATGCCTTAACCGCTAAGCCATTTCTCCAGTCCTTATTTATTTTTTAACATGTCGTTTGTAAGGAATTTAAAATAGGGCAACATTAGTGCAGTACTTTTATCCATTAAATACCTTACCTAGCATTATTGAAGGAAATTTTTACTTCCATACTGTACATCTTGGGGGATACCAATAGGCTGAGGTTGAAGTTCTGCAGATTCTCACTTTGGAAGACAATAACAGGAAAGATAGTTTATCTTCTAATTCCAGTTATTTACAGGAAGCTAAAATAGAGCAGTAAACTGATGGTAATTAATGTATTGGAAAAATGAAACTATACAGAAATTATGTGTTTTGACTAAAATTGGTGTCTTTCATGGCAGGGGAAGAAAACACAGTAACTGGGACTGGTGTGTAGATCAGCAGTCAATGGTGAAGTGCTTGCTTGAAAGTGAGAGAGAGATAGAACACAAAAATAAGGGCCAATAGTCAGTTATACAAAAGCCAAACTACTTTAGCCATACTTTTATATTTATTAGTGATAATATTGTTACAAGTTTTTCAAAATACAGTGAAAAAACAGTGTCCTTATATTCAAAATACTTAACCAGGTTTTTTGTTTGTTTTTCAAGGTAGAGTCTGACTCTAGCTCAGGCTGACCTGGAATTCACTATGTAGTCTCAGGGTGGCCTTGAACTCACGGCAGTCCTCCTACCTCTGCCTCCCGAGTGCTGGGATTAAAGGCCATCGTAGCTGGTTAAACCAGGTTTTAAAAAAATATTTACTTATCTATTTATTTGCAAAGAGAGACAGACAGGGCTTCTAGCCATTGCAATCCAACTCCAGATGCATGTACCACATTGTGCATCTGGCTTTCCGTGGGTAATGGGGAATAGAACCCAGGTCATTAGGCATTGTAGGCAAGCTCCTTAACTGCTGAGCCATCTCTCCAGCCCTTAACCAGGTTTTTAAAGTAGCCAACTTCTGGTCAGGCTAGCACTTTGCAAGGGGTATATTTTACCTGTGTAAAATTTCAGTCTGGCTGTTTCCAGGCTGGCTAGGAAATGATTGCAGGCAGCAAATTCACTCCCTGTGCATATAAGTCAGTGCCAAAGATTTAGAGAACAACATGTTTCAAATATGTACCCTTTGAAGAGTTGTCTGTAGAGAAATTAATAAAATATCAGTAGGTTATTATTTAATTTGTAGTCCTCATTTTTCCACTGTATATTTTCTCAAGTAATGAATTCTTCCAAATGCCTGACATGTAGGTCCTGCTTTTTTGTTCAGGCCCTCTCAACAGAATCCATTGAAAGACTCCCTGTGTACAACAAAGCTGCCTGGAAGCATTACAACGCCAACCATGAGGCTGATGACTGGTGTATCCCCAGCAGGGAGCCTAAAGACATGACCACATACCGCAGTGCCTAGATATGCCTGGGACACCTGGAAAATCCGGAAGTGGAGTTCAGAACCACATCATACCAGACAAGTCATGTGTCATTTGTACTTAGTTCTTTGGGTAGAATAAATGGAAACTGTATTCCATTTCTGCCTGCTAAACCTCTAAAAGGATGAAATTATGCCAATTTTACACTGATGTTTTCACAGTTAAGTGAACATATTTTTAAACAACAGTGGTTTTGGTCAATGTCCCTCTATGGTGGACTTCTGGACTGTGGAGTCTTTGGGTTTCTATAAGAAGCTGTATAGTTTTCTTTTTTTAATTGTTTTCATCTACTAGAAACATTTTCTAAATAGTGCAGATTAGCTGGCTAGCTGCCATCTGTTTAGTAGTGACGCCTCATAAGGTATCATCCAGTGCCCGTGAAAGCAGAACACTGTTGGGAAGTACAGAACGAGCCACTGTGCAGCTTCTACATGCATTATCATCCTCTGAAGTTCATTAATCATGCTGTAGTTTTATTATAATAATTGTAATGGTGCTAATTTAGGATCATGGGCAGTCTGCTTATGATTAATGCAAGGATTTTTTTTTTTTTTTTTAGAGCTAGAGTCTCACTATGTAGCCCTGGTTGCTATGAACTCATGATGCTTCTTCCTCAGCCTCCTGAGTGCTGTGATTAGAGGTGTGTGGCAGCACACCTGGCTTGGAAATGTTTCTATCTACAAACAACTAACCAGTGGTAGGGAAGAAACTGAGAACAAAGTGGCGCGTCCCCAAACTGAACTGATTGATTGTTGGTTACCTGAGGGAGCTTTTGAAAAAAAAAACCCTTTTTTCTGGGTCCTACTTCAGGCATACCAAGATAGAATGGCAAGGGCTGGAGCAAGGGATCAGTTTGACAATGCTTTGTAGATACCGCTCATGCCTGGCCTGGCTGAAACCACTCTGTAGAGTGAACAGTGATACCACTGCTACTGAAGTAACCGATGGTTGAGTTTCAGCCCGCATCTGTTTCCGGGTGAGACTTCTATACTCGAGGAGGGATGAAGCTGCAGCTCGGGGCTGGTGCAGTAGTTGCGCAGTTCGTAGCGGGATGCCAGGTTCACTCAGGAGACCAATAAGGTAACAGAGGGTCACCCTGTTTTTAAGTGGTGACAAAGAACATGGATTTTCTAAAAATATCCAGATTATGTTATCAGGGAAAAGTCAACTTGGACGATTGCAACAGTTGTTTGCATTTGTGTGGTAATTGTAGTTTACAAATGCTTTGACGTATTAGAACTTTATTGATCAAAACAGAGCTAGAGAACAGGTTGCCATCATCCTGGTAAAGTCTCGGAGTTAGCCAGAGGTCAGGTGAGGTTTGCTTGTTGCCTGGGTTGTTGTTACCCTCTTTCAAAGAAATAGGGAAGTGCTTTGAAAAATGCCTTCTAAATTAAGCAATTTAAATATTCCAAGTATAGCCACTTGGTGGCTTTTTTTTTTTTTTTTTGGTTTTTCGAGGTAGTATTTCACTCTAGCTCAGGCTGACCTGGAACTCACTATGTAGTCGCAGGGTGGCCTTGAACTCACAGTGGTCCTCCTACCTCTGCCTCCTGAGTACTGGGATTAAAGGCGTGCACCACTGCACCTGGCTTTTTTTTTTCTCTTTTTTAAATATATGAGTTGAAGCACCTCACTCTTGAAAGGATTTATCAAATTATCACACTATGTCTCATTAGTAAGTACTTTTTAAAATAAAAAGCCAAATTATGTGACCTGGGACAAGATAGAATTCTTACCAAATTCTCTAAACATGTAGATTAAAAGGGATGTTACAGGACAGTTGGTCCAGAACGCTTACATGAGGGAGAAGGAATAAGGGTCCTGAAACTCAGGGCTTGCTGTTTCCCAGGGCTTATTAGCTAATATGACCAAATGTTGGACAAGAAAGACCTTATCTACTGATTCTGATCATGGATTTTGTGAGAAATAATAGAATGTTAATCCGTGACATTAACTCGGTGTATTTTTAGCTTTAAATTACATTTTCTTGTAATGAAATATTTTAGAATTTTTTGAGTTAAAACATTCACTTTCGTAAATGAGACGTTTGTACAATTAACATTAAACTTGATGTTTTTACTTTTGAAATATTCTTCCCTGTCCAAAAAATTAAGTCTTTTCTTCTATATTTAAATAAAGAGCACAGAAATGGTGTTTCCAAAGTAAAAGTAAAATTATTTTAGCTTCCTTTAATGGTGTATCACCTTTTCTATCATGGTAATGGGCACTTGTATACAAAAATACTCTGGGGGAGATTTTTCCTACTTGGTTTTAAAGTTATTTACAAGGATTTTAGATTCTTATTGACCTATTTTGTCTACCAGCATTGATTTTGTGCAGTGTAGATATAAAAATATAATGAAGGCCAAGAAGTGGATACTAAATGATTTTGAAACTTGGACAGTTAATGAATGTGGGAACATTTTGTAGGAAGGAATGGCAAAAGTATTCTGTACTATAATTAAAATCCTAGCTGGTTTTAATGCCTTCATGTTTAATGGTGGTCAGTTTCTTGCAGTGTGAACTTGTTGCTTGAGGTTATTCAAGTGGAACTCTGCCATATTATTTTATAAAATGTTTTCTGTATGACAATTAACTGGAAATGTGAATCAATTCTTTTTTTTTTTTTTTTTTTTTTTTTTTTGAGGTAGGGTTTTACTCTAGCCCAGGCTGACCTGGAATTCACTCTGTATTCTGAGGATGGCCTTGAACTCATGGAGATCCTCTTACCTCTGCCTCCCAAGTTCTGGGATTAAAGGCATGCGCCACCACTCCCAGCTTGGATCAATTCTTTTAAAATAAACTTAATTCAATTTAGATTTTTAAAAATATAATCATGTCTTTAAGAGAAATTTCATCAAGACTCAATATTCTACAGATATTCAGAAAAGTTTACCTAGGTTTCTTGCACAAAATCATACTATCTGCACTAGAATGATTGAGACTTAAATTTCAAATGTATGTATGTATGTATGTATGTATGTATGTATGTATGTATGTATGTATATCTGCTAAAGGAGAGAGCAAGAGGTAGCATTTGTCTGGTTGAGTTATCCAGGATTTTCATTATCCAAACATACTCATGATTGACTTTTATGCCACAGATGGAGATCTCTTGTGTGATTTTGAACAGCTATGAATAAATTTTAATAACTCCAGAGTAAAAGTAATTGTTGTAGTTTAACCAGTGTTACTTACATGTGTTGACGGTCAAGATGAAGCTTCTTTCATCAAAGACGGATCCCATCCTAGTCCTCAGTGATTGGCTGTAGGTACCACAGCTTCTCTTCACTGTGGATGCCAGAACTTCAGGTCAGAAGAACACAAGTCAATCAACCACTTTCAGGTATGCTGTCAGTTTTATGTGATGTGAAACTTTAAAGAATGGGTGATCAGAGCCAGGTATGGTAGTGCATGCCTTTAATTCTAGCACTCAGGAGACTCACTGTGAGTTTGAAGCCAACCTGGTACTACAGAGTGAGTTCCAGGTCAGTCTTGGCTAGAGAGACCCTGCTGTGAAAACCCCCCCCCAAAAAAAAAAAAGTGATCAGGAGCCAGCTTGGTGGCGCACACCTTTAATCCCAGAACTTGGGAGGCAGAGGTAGGAGGATTCTGTGAGTTCGAGGCCACCCTGAGACTACATAGTAAATTCCAGGTCAGCCTGGGCTAAAGTGAGACTGTACCTTGAAAAACAAAAACAAACAAAAAAAAAAGTGATCAGTATTAATTTAGATGGTTTAAATGCTTTATTTATTCGAGAAAGAGAGAGAGAGAGCAAGAGACAGGAAGATAGAATCAGCATGCCAGGGCCTCTAGCCACTGCAACTGAACTCCAGATGCATGTGCCACCTTGTGCATCTGGTTTATGTGGGTACTGGGGTATTGAACCTGGGTCATTAGGTTTCCTAGGCAAGCACCTTAACTGCTAAGCCATCTCTCCAGCCATCTTTAGCAATTATTAATTGTAGGTTGTTAATAGCAAAACAAGACTCAGTTTTGTTGCTCTTTACATCAGGGAATTGTGATAGCTAGCCTTTTCCTTTGTCAAGTTAGAGATTCTTAGGACATGGGCAGAATGCAGCCACTGTCCATGACAGCGTGTAATGTGAACTGTCTGTCACACAGCTCCTGGTAGAATCCTTGTTTGCCTCTGAAACCTCATGAGTTGGACCTCTATGTTTCTCATTTCTTTTAGCATTCTTGCCTTCCCAGGTTCCACTAGAATGTCACATTGAGCTCTGTGTATACCAATCCATGGTTTTCTAGCCCAAATTTCCAAGCTCTCACATTCCCCCTGAAAACCAGTTTCAAAGACCTATCTATTGTATGGGTTTATCACAGCCATGCCCCACTTCTCATTACTAGTTTTTTGTGTTAGTCACTGTCTCCTTGCTATGACCAAGTACCTGACAAGAAGGAACTTAAGGAAGAAAGGAAAGGTTTTTCTTTTTTTTCAACTTATAGTTCAATGTTACAATCCATCAAAGAAGGTTGGAATTGGGGAGCAGCAGCAAGAGCTGGAAGCAGCTGGTCACATTTAATCACCATGAGAAGCAGAAAGCTTGCTTTTTTCTTTAAAAATTTTTTTGTTTATTTTTTTATTTATTTGAGAGAAACAGACAGAGAAAGAGGCAGAGACAGAGAGAGGGAGAGAGGGAGAGACTGGGTGCACCAGCGCTTCTAGCCACTGCAAACAAACTCCAGATTCATGTACCACCTTGTGCATCTGGCTTACGTGGGTACTGGGGAATTGAGCCTAGAACCATGGACCTCAGGCTTCACAGGCAAGCACTTAACCACTAAGCCATCTCTCCAGCCCCTGTTTTTTTCTTTTTATTCAGCTTGGGACCCCAGCCCATGGAATGGTGCCACCCATTGTAGAGTGGGTCCTCTTACCTTAACCTGTCTCAAAACTCTTCATAGGTATTCCCAGAGATTGTTTCCATGGTGATTCGGAACCCTATCAGGTTGACAACCAGATACTATCACAGACTGTCTCTTAAATAGACGTGCATGCATGGCCATGCTAGGGCCATACACAGATGGCTTCTTTAGGTTACAGAATGAAATTTCTCTCCTTCATTTAGCAGCCACTCAGTTGGGCTCTTTAGTAAGAGAGTTTGGAGGATTATATATGATATATATATATAATCTTGAATTTATATAGAAAAATGTACAAGTTCCAAATCAGTCAAGATTACTGTGACATTAGGCAAAACACATTATTTTCCCTCAGAACCCGTTTTTCTTAATATTAGTAGGTTATTTTGAAGTAGCACTTTGTATAGTCAGCAGATGGCAGCACTTGATTCCGATGCCCAGAGAAAGTTAGCAAGCAGTGTTCCATGAGTGCTAGGACAAGTACTCAACTTCCAGAAGAAAGACTCCAAAGGGAAAACACACATTCAAATGGGAAAGTCTCTGGTTTGCCTTAAAAGGGTAATCTTTGGGGTGCTTTGTTTGACTGAGTCCTTGTAAATTAACAAGTTAAAACCTTTTATATATAAACTGTCTTGTTCCCTTTTAAGTATAGTCACATATCATGTGACAGCGTTTCAGTCAATGTAGTCCCGTAAGTGACCATAGCCATCTGAATGTGTGTAAATACAAACTATATGTGTACCCAATGATAAAATATGTATTGCCAGCTCTCTGAACTACCATTATTGAGCCATGCATAACCGTATTGTATTAGATTTACAGTAAAGGTGAGGAAATTGAATGGACAAATAGAAACATTCTTATCATACCCAATCTGAAGTAGTGACTGAAGAGCACTAGGCAAAAACCCCCTCAGATTACAATTGTTCTAGGAACTGCTCTGCCTGCTCCATCCAGAGAAACAGCCTGCCTGATGCTTTAAGACTATGGTTTGTTTTTTTGTGTGTGTATGTCTTAGTATCTGTCCGTGGAACTGCTATGACCTGAAGACCAGCTTTCATCGTAACTGCTGCAGCTCACGGGTCAGAGCTTGTCACCTTTCCAGAACACCCAGAATGTCATGACTTGTGTAGGTTTCTCTATCCTGATGAAACTTCCAGGCTTTCTTGGGATCTGTGGGTACATTGGAGGCCCTTCTGGCCTGTGCTTGATGTCCCATGCTGCAGCTGGCCTCTTCCTTACCAAATAAGGTTTCTTCACCGATTCTTCTCTATAGTTTTGACAAAGCAAAGAGGGTTTGATGTTCTTTTACCATCAAATTTTTCCAGAAGCATTTTATTTTTTAAAGTGTTATTTTATTAGAGGCAAAGAGAGAGAGAGAGAGAGAGAATGGGCTCGTGCACCAAGGCCTCTAGCCAATTCAAATGAGCTCCAGATGTATGTGCCACCTTGTGCATCTGGTTTACGTGGGTCCTGGGGAATTGAACCTTGCTCCTTTGGCTTTGCAGACAAGTGGCCTTAACCACTTAAGCCACTTCTCCAGCCCTCCAAGAGCATTTTACATGAAACAGATTTGACAGACTGTAATCTGCATATTCCTACTTCAGGCACAGGCCACGTATTCCACTCCATTAAATAAACACAACTTTTGGGCATGGTGGCACACACCTTTAATCCCAGCACTTGGGAGGCAGAGGTAGGAGGATCACTGTGAGTTCAAAGCTAGCCTGGGATAGAGTGAAATTTTACCTTGTAAAAACCAAAAGAAATAAACACAACTTCTAAGAAGTTCCCAGACTCCAAATTACCCAAAGAAGCAAAAAGGAGACATGCTTGGATTTCCAGTTTAGACGGGCAACATATTAGCATAGGAAGGCATAAATATTCTGCTTGGATTTGCATGTTGCCCCTATACTAAATTATCCATTGAACTGTACTAAATCTATTGTTTCCTGATGTTGAGTGCAAGTCACCATGAGCATTCATAAGCTTTTGTAACTTTCCAGCTGAATTGTCTTTCTCAGCTACATTGCTTGCTGTGAATTACTTCAGGCTTATTCCACAGTGACTTCTGGATTTGTCTTCTCTGAAATGGGGCTGCTGTGTCACTTGTGAGTTGCTCTTATTCTATAGTGTCACTTGACAAACACATGGTTATCTAGTGTGCTTAGGAAGTTCCAGGCCAGAGCTCCAAACACCATACAGGTCACAGCATTGGCCACCTGTGGTTCTTCCTTACATCAGTTTTTGTAGCATCATCTCTTTCCTTTTGTATTATTGTCTGTGGGAATTAATCTGAGTTACCTCAGTTATCATTTTGCTTCTTCCATTCTATGGTCTATAGTCAGTTTCCTGTATCAAATGCCCTCTTACTGAAATTCTTCATTTCTGTTTTCCCTATTGAGTAAAATAGCTAACATGGGCTGAGCGTATAGCTCCATGACAAAGCATGTGCTTAGCATATGTGAGGCTCTGAGATGAATCTCCGTCACTAAGACAAATGAAACCCCAAACCCAAAACAGCAAACATATATCTCAAACACTGTTTCCATAGCAGAGGAAGTTTAATTTTCTACACGATGATTTTTGTGTGAAGATGTGTGCATCCTGTGTGTATGTGTGCAGAGGCCAGAGGAGAATGTCAGATGTCCAGCATTGCTCATCCTGTATTTCCTTGAGATGAGACTCACTGAACCACAGCTGCCATTTTCAGTGAGACTAGATGACCAGTGAGCCCTAGTAACTGTGGTTACTGGCATACATAGTCACACTCAGCTGGGAATTGAACTCAGGAGGAGTCATGCCCTCACACGGCAAGCACTCTTACCCACCGAGCCCTCTCCCTAGCCCATACACTATGATTTCAATTGAAACATTAGCTTGGATCTTGAGGTAGCACATAGAGCCAACAAAATCAGAACTGTGGGGTTGGAGTGATGGTTTGTGGTTAAAGGTGCTTGTTTATAAAAACTTGATAGCGTGGTTTGATTTCCTAGTACCACTTAAAGCCAGATACACATGTGTCTGGAATTTGTTTGTGGTGGCAGAAGGCCCTGGGACACCCATACATTTGTGTTCTCTCTTTCTAATAAATATATAAATAAAATTTTTTTAAAAATCAAATTTTAAGTTGGAGAGATGGCTTAGCAGTTAAGGTGCTTACCTGCAAAGCCTAAGGACCTATGTTTGATCTTTCTTCAGATCCCACATAAGTCAGACACTCAAAGGATGCAAATGCAAGGTTGCACAGGCACACTAGGTGGCATAAGTGTCTGGAGTTCAATTGCAGTGTCTGGAGTTTAATTGCAGTGACTGAGGCCCTGGCATGCCAATTCTCTCTTGCTCTCTCTTAAAAAAAAAAAATCAAATTTAGCATTGCAGAAAGAAACCTTCAAAATTGCATTTAGAAATGGCTTAGATACATGATTAACAATTTGATAATAAGATTCTGAGCATAAAATACTTCCTATTCACAGTTCCCATTCTATGAATTTTTTTTCCATTCTATGAATTTTGTCTCAAATTACTAGTAAGGTCTCCATATTCTATGTGATGCTCTCATTGAAAATACAAGCTTGCTGGGGCGGGATGGCACACACCTTTAATCCCAGCACTTGGGAGGCAAAGGTAGGAGGATTGCCATGAATTCTACATAGTAAGTACAAGTACTGAGAGCTAGAGTGAGACCCTATCTCAAAAAAATAAAGAAGCCGGGCATGGTGGCACACGCCTTTAGTCCCAGCACTTGGGAGGCAGAAGTAGGTGGATCACTTTGAGTTCAAGGCCACCCTGAGATTACATAGTGAATTCCAGGTCAGCCTAGACTAGAGTGAAACCCTACCTTGGAAAAAAAAAAAACACCCAAAAGCTTTATCAAGATGAAGTAGATAATGTGCATAGTCTTTTGGCCATTAAAGAAACTTGTAACTTGTCCTCCTGTTCTCCAACAAGCTTTTCAGATTCAGGTGGGTTCACTGGAGAATGATTGCCAGTGTCACCTCGATCCAAAAAACCAAAGGCAATGCCTATAGTACGTAGAGGCAAAGCAAGTGCACCAAAGTATAACAAGACATAAGGACCCTGGCCAACTGTGACTCACTCCAGACAAGGGAGGTTGGTGGTTCAGCACACAAAAGAAACTATGTGCTACATAAGCAGGCTAAAGAAGAAAAATGCTTTGATAGTGTCAACAGAAACAGCATGTGACAGAATCCAGCCCTATTCAAAACTGTCAGGGGTCCCTTAGGGAACTGGTAATGCTGACTCTATTTTTCTCACCCCTGATACTTCCTGAGATGAAATAATGCTTTCCATGTCTTATTTGAGGATCAGAATTTAAAATAAATACATGGATGGAGAAGGTATAAATCAAATGCAGACTTACCGTGTCATAATTAGTAAAGCTGCAACTTTGAAATCTATTTTCTCATGAAGAAAAAAGTACTTTTAAAAATAGATACATGGTTGGAAAACTCATATTATACTTTAGTGGCCTGAGCTGGTAAGAAGCATCATACCTTATCTGCTTCAAAGATCCATCTTTATGCATTAACATTAGAACAGATACATTCATTATGTGGTCAGGATAGCAATTTCCAGATCCTGTGCTAATGTACTTCCTGGCTATTGCCTGAAATGCTTAAGATCAATTCACTAATTCATGAACTAATATTGTTTAAACATCAGCCTGCAAAGCTGAGGTAATGTATGTGAAATGCTTCACACATTTCCTGGTATATTGTAAAGGTTCAAAAAAATACTAGCCATTCATCTCAATATCATAAGTCAGGTGTCATGAGATTTCCCACAGTGATTTCTACACTGAGTAAGCCTTTTAAAGGGAATGCATCTTCAAGGAAATGCATGGTGTTCAGGTAATGGGAACATTTTTCAGTATTTCCTATATCCCATTGCCAGTCTATAACCCAAAGTTCAATTTAAAAATGTTCTAGGGCTGGAGAGATGGCTTAGTGGTTAAAGCGTTTGCCTCAGAAGCCTAAGGACCCATGTTCTACTCTCCAGATCCCACATTAGCCAGACACACAAAGGTGAGGCAAGTGCAAGGTCGCACATGCCCACTAGGTGGCGCAAACATCAGGAGTTTGATTGCAGTAGCTGACGCCCTGGCGTGCCAATTCTGTATCTCTCCTCTCTCTGTCTCTCTCTTACTCTCTCTAAAATAAATAAAATGTTCTAATACTTTTTCTCCACAGTGGGCATTAGCCACATGCATGCTGTAGATGCCTATCAGTAAAAGCAAACACTATCAGCCAGTGTCTGATAGAAGCCTTTGCTATGGAACAGTTGTGTCCATTGAGTACTCCTGGAAGCACCCACTAAGTTAGAAGTGCAAAAGGTTGAGGTGGGGGAGACGGTTAAATAGAACAAAATGTGGAGATGAATTGAGAAAGATTTGGGCAGGGACAGCCTCCAGCCATGGTGTGGATCTATTAGCCTTGGCTAACCTGCCTCTGAGGAAGCAGGAGCAGATTGGCTTCAATGGCCTACAGGAATGGCTTGAATCCTTGTCACGTTGTTATCATTGGCTGGGGACACCCTGTAAGGCTGTAGTCTTTGTTTAGTAGCATGCAGTGTACCAGCTCATTTGTGCTCCTTACAGAGACACTAAAATTTTTCTTAAAGGGAGATCTGTTAGGTCATGAATTTGAAATGTCTCCCAAAGGCCTGTGTTTTGAATGCTTGGCCCCTAGCTGGTGGCCCTGTTTTTTGGAGGCTGAGAATCCTTAGGAGGTGGGGCACTGGGGGAGGGGAGCTTTAAAGATTTTATGAGTCCTTTGGTCATAGTGACACAAAAGGAACTAATGGTTCATCTGAGCAACACAGCAACACACCTCCCTGTCTTCTTCAGAAGAAATACTGAACAAGAGAAGAAGAAGTCATCCTTATTTGGCCTTTATTTCTGCTAATGACTTCACTTACTTGTATGAGAAGGGTGGTTTCTTTGTTTGTTTGTTGGCTTTTTGTTTTTTTGAGGTAGGGTTTCGCTCTAGCCCAGGCTGACCTGGAATTCACTATGTAATCTCAGGGTGGCCTCAAACTCATGGTGATCCTCCTACCTCTGCCTCCAGAGTGCTGGGATTAAAGGCGTGCGCCACCATGCCCGGCAGAAGGGTGATGTTTTTTAAAAAGTGTTTTATTTATTTATTTGCAAGCAAAGAAAGACAGAGAAAGAATAGATGCAGCAGGGCCTCTAGCCACTGCAAACATACTTCTGATGCATGTGCCATTTTGTACATCTGGCCTTATGTGGGTACTGGGGAATTGAACCTGGGCCATTATGTGTTGCAGGCAAATGCCTTAGCCACTGAGCTGCCTCTCCAGTCCAGAACAGTGATTTAAAAATCATGCTTCTATAGACCACTTATCAGCCAAAAATGTGTAATGATTCATTTCTGATTCAGAGACATTTAGAACTTTTCCATTAAAATAAATTGATAGATGAAATTCTCTGAAGCTTAAGCTCTTTTATCCATTTTCCATAAATTCAGTGCAATATACAATATACAAAATACTACTACACAGCAGTGACAGGAACCCTCAGGAATAGCTGTTAACACTTTTGTAAACATATCTTTATGGATTTTAATATTACATTTATAGCATACTATACTACGTTATTTTTCTAAAATATTGCTCATTTGCTGGAATTAGATCCAACATTTCATGTTTTCTTGATGCTATGTTCTGAAAACAGCAGCACTATTAGAGCTGTTCAGCCACTAGAACAAAATTTAGGGACTAGGGATGTAGCTCAGTAGGCAGATGCTCAAAGCCCTGGGTGTGACCTCCAGTACCCGTAATGAGGCTTGAAAGCACACACCTGTAATCCCAGCACTTGGGAGAGGAGGCAGGATGATCAGAAATTCAAGGTCACCCTGAGCTACATAGGGAGAATGAGGCCAGTCTAGGCTACATGAGACCTTGACAGACACACACACACACACACACACACACACACACACACACACACACACACACAAAAGTTTTTAGGGCTTAAGGGTTTCTCTCAATGGTAGAGCACTTGAGTAGTGTGTGTAAGACTCTGGGTTCAATTCCAGCACTAAAAACAGTCACAAAAACTTACTCTTTTATTGCCATTAAAACTAGCTACTAGAGGGTTAGGGAGATGGATCAGCAGTTAAAGATGTTTTCTTGCAAAGCCTATCAGCCTGGGTTCAAAAACCAGTTGCACAAAGTGGCACATGTATCTGGAGTTTGTTTGTAAGGGCAAGAGGTCCTGCCATGCTATTCTCTCTAGCTCTCTCTCTGCTCAAATAAGTAATTAAAAAAAAAACACCCATTACTGGAAAAGCAGAATACTGCTTCAGCAAAAATAACTGGCCTTTTATACAAAATCATCTTAACTATCATGTAAACTGGTTTAAAAATAAAAAATTAGGCCAAATATCAATTATCAGTCACTTATACAAAACTGACTAAACAATGAGATTTCTTAAATTACATTAAGGAAGTAGGGCTTGTGGATCCCTGTGATTAAACATCTGTCTTAATTAACAAGTCTGTGTCTGAAGTCTTGTTATATGAGAATTTGTTCATTTATCAGTATTTAGGGAGTGCCTACAATATATGAAGCACTGTATTGTACGGTTATGAACAGTTGTTATATTATACAGAAGCAGCCTTATGTAGCCAGGTGTCATATTACTTGACCTGCTTAGTAACTGAGAGAATGCAAATTGACATTCTGCTGAGTTCCTATTATATTTTTAGATTAATAATCTAATAATATCAAGTGGGAGAACATGGACCACTGAGAACTCAAACATTATAATGCATGTGTATGTCCATACAACTTTCTAAGCCAATTTGTCATTTCTTGTAAAGGTATATATACATTAATATAACCCACAATCTAAAATTCCACTCCTCAACATACAACCTAGAGAAACTTGCACACGTATTAGAATGCTTATAGCAGTACTCTTGTAATAACAAAAAGAAGGGATATCTCCTTGGTGGTTTGATTCAGGTGTCCCCCATAAACTTCAAGTGTTCTGAATGCTAGGTTCCCAGCTGATGGCAACTTGGGAATTAACACCTCCTGGAGGCAGAGTATTGTTGGGGGCGGGCTTATGGGTATTATAGCCAGCTTCCCCTTGCCAGTGTTGGGCACACTCTCCTGTTGTTGTTGTCCACCTTATGTTGACCAGAGAGTGATGTCCACCCTCTGCTCATGCCATCGTTTTTCCTGCCATCATGGAGCTTCCCCCTCGAGTCTGTAAGCCAAAATAAACCTTTTTTTCCCCCACAAGCTGCTCTTAGTCGGGTGACTTCTGCCAGCAATGTGAACCTGACTGCAACAGTAAAGTGGTACCGAGAGTGGGGTTGCTGCTAGACACCTGACTGTGTGGCTTTGGCCTTTTGGAGCTGATTTTCAAGAGGAACGTGGAAGGATTTGAAACCTAGGCCTAAGAGACACCTTGCAGTGTTGTAAGTACAGCTTAATGGACTATTCTGGTCAGAGCTGAAAGACCTGAATGCAGTAAGAACTATGGACTGTGAGGTTTGGTTTATGAGGGAGAGAAGGAGCTTTGCTTGGACTGGGCTAGCAGTTTGTGTGAGAAGCGTCCTGTCCTGAGAAGACGTGCAGGGTTGCTTTGCGTAGAAATGAACTGGTGTGAGCAGAGAGATATGGCACAGAAAAAATGAAATCTTTGGGTGAACTCGTTCAGCTGCAGTTGAGGGATTACAACCTTTGAGATTGGGCCAGCTGACCTACATACAATGGGGCAACAGGAAGAATGCAGACTCTTGAAGGGGCCTGAATGCTGAAGGAGTGTCCTGTTCTTCAAAGTCTGATGTATTCCCCCCTGGATCAACAAATTGGCACCCTACCTGGTATTATGGAGTATAACAAATGCAGGAAAGAAAGGGTCATTGAGTTTGTAACACGGTCTTGTGTTTTGGAAATGGCCATGGGCAGTGTGAAGCAGGTTTGCTGGATGCTTGCATGGAGATCCCATGGGGCCATGAGGATGGACCGTGGGTTGCAGTGGAGACCCAGTGGAGACCCAGTGGAGATGCTGGGACTATGAGATGGCTGCCAAGGAGAGCTGCCGGCCCTGGATGAAGTTTTCCAGGACTGTGAGTAGCCTAGCTGGAGGGGTGGAATTGGAAACTCCAAAGACTTGCTGCTCAGAAGTATCGGACTTGGAGATTTGTCACTGACTAGTTGTTGGATTGGAATTACAGAGTTTGACGTTTGCCCTGGTTGTTTAAAATCTTGTATTGGTTGAATATTTCTTTGCTTTGCCCAGTGCTATCTTTTGCAGTGTGAATGTTTATTCTGTGCCATTATGGGTTTTTGGGGGGGATATTGTTGGTATTATGGCTCAGCTAAAAGACCTTGGATTATGGGAGCGTATGAACATCATTGGAATTGATAAAAACTATGGGGACTTTTAAATTTGCATGAATGCACTGCATTTTACATCATGTTTATCAGTTTATGGGGGCCAGGGGCGGAATATGGTGGTTTGATTCAGGTGTCCCCATAAACTTCAAGTGTTCTGAATGCTAGGTTCCCAGCTGATGGCAACAAATTAACACCTCCTGGAGGCAGAGTATTGTTGGGGCGGGCTTATGGGTAAGCCAGCTTCCCTTGCCAGTGTTGGGCACACTCTCCTGTTGTTGTTGTCCACCTTATGTTGACCAGAGAGTGATGTCCACCCTCTGCTCATGCCATCGTTTTTCCTGCCATCATGGAGCTTCCCCCTCGAGTCTGTAAGCCAAAATAAACCTTTTTTTTCCCCACAAGCTGCTCTTAGTCGGGTGACTTCTGCCAGCAATGTGAACCTGACTGCAACACTAGCTGATGGAGATTTGGGAATTAATGCCTCCTGGAGGCAGTGTATTGCTGGAGGCAGGCTTATGGGTGTTATAGACAGTGTCCCCTTGCCAGTGTTTGGCACACTCTCCTGTTCCTGTTGTCCACCTAATGTTGGCCAGAAAGTGATGTCCACCCTCTGCTCATGCCATTGGTTTCCCCTGCCATGATGGAGCTTCCCCTTGAGTCTATAAGCCACAATAAACTTTTTTCCCCCAAAAGCTGCTCTTGGTCGGCTGATTTCTGCCAGCAATGTGAACCTGACTACAACACCTCCCAAATCCAAAGACAGGAAAGCAGTTTTGAAATAGTCTGTCCATCAATGAAATAATATACTGAATGACATCTACACACAGGGATGAAGCTTGGGAACATAGTTTTAAGTGGAAAAGTAACTCTTAGAAGACTTACATCTTGGGCTGGAGAAATGGCTTAGCGGTTACGGGACTTGCCTACAAAGCCAAAGGACATGGGTTTGATTCCCCAGGACCCACGTAAGCCACATGCACAAAGTGGCACATGTGTCTGGAGTTCATTTGTAGTGTCTGGAAGGCCCGGCATGCCCATTCTCTCTATTTGCCTCTCTTTCTCTCAAATAAATAATATTTTTTCAAAAAAAGGCTTGGGTTGGAGAGATGCCTTAGCAGTTAAGGCCCTTGCCTACAAAGCCAAAGGACCCAGGTTCAATTCTTCAGGACCCACAAAGTCAGATACACAAGGGGGGCACACATCTGGAGTTTGTTTGCAATGGCCAAAGGCTCTTGTGCACCCATTCTCTCTCTCTCTGTAATAAATAAAAATTTAAAAATTATATTTAAAAAAAAGAAGACTTAAATCTCTGAAAGCTCAGAAACAAAACAACATGTTGTCAATGGAAGACTCGGCCTAATGTTTCCTGGTCAGATACAGAAAAGCACACAGATAAATGCAAGTTATTAAAGTGGAAGATTACTTGCTGGATGTCAGGATTGGGAAGGCTCATCTGTTACATTTCATTGTGCTACATAATTTGCCTATGTTATGTATGTTCTTTTGTAATTTATAAATATTACATTATTGGGATGATTTAAAAAGCAGTAAAAACAAAATTGGTTAATGATTTAATAGTGGACCTATATTTTTGTCTTCCAGGCTAGTGTTCTTTTTTTGTTTTGTTTTTTTTTGGTTTTTCGAGGTAGGGTCTCACTGTAGTCCAGGCTGACCTGGAATTCACCATGTAGTCTCAGGGTGGCCTTGAACTCATGGCAATCTTCCTACGTCTGCCTCCCAAGTGCTGGGATTAAAGACATGCACCATCACACCTGGCTTCAGGCTAGTGTTCTTAAAAGCCCAATTTAAAGCATATATGAAAACAGATGAAACTAGCTTATTGCTTACTTACACTCCTCTTTATTTTATATAAACAATGACTTATTTAAAAAGTCAAATAATACTTGAGCATTAAGTAGAAATACTTCCCATCTGAGCCTCCTTATCCACAAATCTTGTGCCCAAATATAAAACTGTTATTACATGCATGCATTAGTCCTGACATTTTTGAAACATACATCAACACACCCCCCCCAAGCATCTCTTTGTGAAAATAAAACATAAAGCTATTTTCCAGGACTAGGGAGATGGCTCAGTGGATAAAATGCTTCCTGTGTAAGTGTGAGGATCAGAGTTCAGATCCCTAGTTCCACACAAATGCTGGGTGAGAGTGGTGGCCTGCCTCTAATTTTAGCACCAGGGAGTGGAGACTAGCCAAATTGGCAAGATCTGGATTCATGTGAGATGTCCTGCCTCAATAAAAGGAAATGGAAAGTGACCAAGAAAGAAAATTGACATCAACCTCTGACTTCCACATGTCCACTACACACATACACATGCCAAAACAAATTGATATTTAACAACTTATTCTCTCTCTTGCTCTTTTTATGTTCAAGGTAGGGTCTCACTCTAGAGTCCCAGGCTAGTCTTGAACTCACAGTGATCCTCCTACCTCTGCCTCCCAAGTGCTGGGATTAAAGGCGTGCGCCACCCCACCCAGATATTCTTTCCCTTTGTATAACATTTTTCATATCAGAACCCATCTGTCTCCCCATAACACATGGGACATATGATTTTCCATTGTATTAACTTCGGTGACTTAATCCAAACACTCATTTGATGGCAGTGATTTAGTTGTTGCCAGTGTAACAGGACAGTACATCCCTTTTAGTATAGGCTTGTAAATCTACAAATATAGCAGAAGGGGTCAATTTTGGTGGGTTGGAGCCTGGGGATGGAACCCAGGATTCCATGAATGCTAAGTACACACTCTACCCCTGAGTTATATCTTTAGCCCCAAACCTTTCCTTCTCAAGTGAAATACCAGCTCACTTCAAAGGACTTGCAAAGGGGTCTCTACAAATTGATTAGGACCCTGGAGTCATTGGTCATCATAAAGTACAAACTCGGGCTGGAGAGATGGCTTAGTGGTTAAGGCATTTGCCTGCAAAGCCAAAGGATCCCGGTTGATTCTCCAGGACCCACGTAAGCCAGATGCACAAAGGGGCACATGCATCTGGAGCTAATATGCACTGGCTGAAAGCCCTAGTGCGCCCATTTTCTCTCTCTCTCTCTGCCTCTTTCTATCAAATAAACAAATAAAAAAATTTTTAAAAAGTACAAACTCTGGGCTGGAGAGATGGCTTAGCTGTTAAGGCACTTGCCTGCAAAGCCAAAGGACCCAGGTTCAACTCCCCAGGACCCACATAAGCCAGATGCACAAGTGGGCACACGCATCTGGACTTCGTTTGCAGTGGCTGGAGCCCCTGGCATGCCCATTCTCTCTCTCTCTCCCCCTCTCTCTCTACCTGCCTAGTTCTGTCTCTCTCAAATAAATAAATTAAATTAAATATTTAAAAAAGTACAAACTCATTGAAATCTATGAGCATGACAGAGAAGTTAGAATCTTAGAATAAAAAAAAAAAAAAAAAAGAACCAGGCATGGTGGCACAGGCCTTTAATCCAGGTAGGCAGAAGTAGGAGGATCATTATGAGTTTGAGGCCAGCCTATGACTACAGAGTGAGTTCCAAGTCAGCCTTAGCTAGAGTGAGACCCTATCTCTGAAAAACAAAACAAACAAAAAAGAAACCCTAAAGACAAGCAGGATTACTGGGAAAAAGATAGCCAAAGGCTATCAGTCCAGGGTTTACACAGTGCTGGCAATGAACAGTAAGGTTTGGCCAAAACTCCACCTCCATTTTGCCCTGGATCTTAATCATTATCACAGAGGGGAGGTGAGGGTAAGAAGTGGTATGATACGCCTGGATAAGTTGCCTCTGAAGCAGAAGTAGGAATTCTCAGGTTGGAAACTCTGGTGTACAGATGTCTTAGATTCAATTCCCTGGAAACAGAATGGAGTAGAGTCATGAGGCAGATAGTTAGCGATGGCAGGCCAGGAAGAGGGCAGCCTGGGGCGGGGCAGAGCAAGCAAGCGGGCTGCACAGGAGGACTCAGCCACTCCCCTGGGAGTTCCTGAGCTGAGGGGCCCCTCCAGAGTGGCCCTGAACACAGGGGAGAAACCAGCTGAGCCAGTGTATTCCTGTATCAGTCAGTCACTGAACATGTCACCCTCCCTGGAAGGGTCATAAGTTTGGGTGAAGTAATGATGAATTTCAGATGATATCTCTATCAACAAAGAGTTGGTGAAGGTCCCTGGATGTAGTACTGATGTATTCACTGAAGGGACAAAGACAAATTTGATCTATGTTTGACTAATGTGACTCCATTTTGTGTACTCCAGTTTGTGCTTAACCCCTCACCCAGCCCCAATTCCAAGAAAAACCACAAAAATTTTCCCTTGAGCTAAAGAACAAACAACTCCTGCCTCCTGATAAAAATAAAACCTTGAAGTTTGTTGGTGTCCTAACACTGCAAATAACATGGGGGGCTTCCACCAATCACGTTAAGGGTCACTCTGTTCTCCCTAGGTAAAATGTCCTTGCAGCTGTTTGTGGTTTTTCCCTTTAAAAACCCTGCTCCCCTACCCTTTGGGGAGCAGTTCAGTTTCCAATACTGGCCGCTTCCCTGATCGATTGTTTTCCCGCAGCTTTAATAAAATCTTCATAAACTTGAGCTCAAACCTCTACCTCTGCACAATCCTCGAACCCTGACATTCACTACAAGAAGAAATGCAAGGGGCTGGACAGATTGCTCAGTGGTTAAGGGCACTTGATTGCAGGGCCTGACGGCTTGAGTTCAGTTACCCAGCACCCATATAATGCCTGGTCACAGAATGGCACATGCATCTGGATTCTTTGCTAGTGGCAAGAGGCCCTGGGATGACCAGACCACACACACACATTCCCCATCCCCTCTCTCTACTTGCAAAAAAATAAATAAATAAAACCCTTAACAAAAACAAAAAGAAATGCAGTGATGTATGCAGCCTTCCACCTCTTCTGACTGCCCCACTTCTGTCCCACTCTTGCTCGTGGGAAGTCATTCTGCCAGCCCTGAAGAAGCACATGGCAAGCAGAATGGGACAGGTTGTTCCACACTGGCAGAGACCTCTCTCACACACCTCTACTCGTCATGCTCCTTCCTGGCCAGGACAAGTGTTCTGAGCCCAGCCTTTCTCCAGGTCTTTCTCTTGTGCTTGGATTTCTAATCACACCCTCAGTTCACACCTCTAGTTATCTGGGTAAATTTCCATGCTCAGTAGACCATGGTGGAGATGGAAGGGAAGCAAGGGTCTGGCAGGGTCAGAGGAAACAGACAATGCTGTGCAGAGCCATTTATCCCCCATATTATTTTTGTGACCTGATTTTACTACAAACCTTTTTTTAAAATTGATTATTCATTTATAAGGAGAGAGAATGAATAAATAAGTGAGTGAATGAATAATGGGTGTGCCAGGGCCTCTTGTCACTGAAAACAAACTCCAGACACATGTACCACTTTTGAGTATCTAGCTTTATGTGGGTACTAGGGAATTGAAGCTGGGGTGTCAGGTTTTGCAAGCAAGTGCCTTTAACTGCCAAGCTTTCTCTTCAGCCCCCTAAGTTATTTTTTTTTAAAGATTTTATTTTTATTTATTTATTTATTAGAGGTAGGAGAGAGGGGGTGGAGAATGGGCACCTCTTGCCACTGCAAATGAACTCCAGATGCATGTGCCACCATGTGCATCTGGCTTACTGGGACCTGAAGAATTGAACCTGGGTCCTTAGGCTTCACAGGGCATGTGCCTTAACTGCTGAGCCATCTCTCCAGCCCCTAAGTTATTATTTATTTATTTATTTATTTATTTATTTATTTTTTGTTTTTTTCAAGGTAGGGTCTCAATCTAGCCCAGGCTGACCTGGAATTCACCATGAAGTCTCAGGGTAGCCTCGAACTCACAGTAATCCTCGTACCTCTGCCTCCCAAATTCTGGGATTAAAGGCGTGGGCCACCACACCCAGCTCCCCTAAGTTATTTTTTAATGTCCAAAGTCACATGCTTCAGAAATGTCAAGATTATTTTCTTTCATTTTCTACTGTGCTATCCTTCCCCTAAGATAGTGGATGGTTTGATGAAATGAATACAGAATGAAGTGAAAGAAATCCAGAGATGGAATCTTAGATAACATCTTTAAATATTATCCTGTTTTAGTTACATAGAAGAAATGGGAGAGCCAGGTGTGTTGGCACACACCTTTAAGCCTAGCACTCTGGAGGCAGAGGTGAGTTCAAGGCCACCCTGAGAATACATGGTGAATTTCAGGACAGCCTGGGCTAGAGCAAGACCCTACCTACCCGTCCCCCCCCCCCAAAAAAAAAAGAAAAAAAAAAAAAAAAAAAGAAAAAAAGAAATGGGAGAAAGCTAGATTCTTGGCAAAACTGAAACTTGATTTCGGAGCCTGTCTCTCCAAGATGGCTGCCAGTGATCTGGCCAGCAGGAGCTCCCTGCTGCTTCTTCAGCTTGGCCTCTTTGGGTCAGCCTTCTGAGTCCACAAACCAATCAGATCCATGATTCTGAACCAATTAGGCTTGGATAACACCTGAGCCTGATGATAAGGATTGGATGTCTGATCTGTTTGAAGGCAGTTACTCACATAGCCCAGCCCTCTTCCCTGGCTGTCTTGCCAGCTGTTCTCTTTCTTTTGCTCTGTGATGTGGCTTGACTGTCTACGTGAGTCTGTCCCTCCTTCCCAGCCTGGCTGAGAAGCGGATACTTGCCTTGGCTTGGGTATTTTTCTTCTTGTCTTTGATCTGTGTCATGCTTTGGGGGTACCCTCTCACTTTGATTCTGTGTAAGATTAATATTTGATCTCTGAGTCCTTTTCTGTTTCTTAATTTTCTCTGGTTTGTTATTTTGAAGGGGCTTCTGTGTCTGATCTTCCACAAGAGTGTGGAACTGCCCCAGTGGTAAATAGATGGCATGAATTATATCTCCCTAAATAAACTCAATACTTCATAATTTATCCTTCCTAGGTCCATTTTATCAATTCTTTGTTAGAAATAGGATAAGGGGGTGCTGGAGTGATGGCTTAGTGGTTAAGGCACTTGCCTGCAAAGCCTAAGGACCCAGGTTTGATTCCCCAGTATCCATGTAAGCCAAATGCCAAGGTGGCACATGCATCTGGAGTTCATTTGCAGAGGCTAGAGGCCCTGCTGTGCCCATTTTCTCCCTCCCTACCTCCCTCTCTCTCTCTTCCAAAAAGCAGGCACTATGAGTCAGAAGAAATCTTTATTTTCAACCCAACATAGCACTATGTAGTCACTCATTGCATTGATCATTTGTTATTATTTTTTATTTTTTGAGGTAGGGTCTCACTCCAGCTCAGGCTAACTTGGAATTCACTATGTAGTCTGAGGGTGGCCTTGAACTCACAGTAATCCTCCTAACATCTGCCTCCCAAGTGCTGGGATTAAAAGCATACTTTCTGGCTTACATGGGTACTGGGGAATCAAACCCAGGTCCTTAAGCTTCACAGGCAAGTGTCTTAACCATTAAGTCATCCCTCCACCCCTCTTTTATATTTTTCAACATGCTTAATACACGTTATTTTTCTGTGTAAACCCCTATGTGGTAAGCACAGCTGGAACCTGGGTCCTCTGCACGGAGACTCTAGTATGGGTTTTTACAAATGCTTGGTGAACTTCTCACACGGACACTCGGTGAGCATGGTCTTTTTCCAGAGGTTAGGGGTCAAGTAGCTATAGGTCTGGGAGATGGCCTTGGTGAGATTTGCTTAGGGTGGCAGTGCAGCCTCTGGCCAAAGTGTAGCAGTCATCAATACTGGCCATCAGCAGCTGCTTCTTTTTTTAATGTTAATTATTATTAACAAGAGGTTTTGTATGGATGCATCATGTGTTGGTACCCTCTTTTCCCTCATCCCTGCCCCAATTCCACTGGGGACGCTCCTCAGTGGGGTTGCAGGTATCCCCCATGGGGTTGTGGTTTATGCATTGTGGGAGCAGCAGTTATTTTTTTGGGGGGGGAAGGAGGGGATGCCTTTGGGCACCTGTGGCTCTTACAATCTTTCTGCCCCTCTTCTGCAAAATTCCCTGAGCCGTGGTGGGTGAGTTTTAAGTCTACTTCAGTGATGAGCTCTTAGGAGCCTCTGGATCTCTGCTTTGGTAGGTATTGAGTATCCTCAGGGTCTGTCTCCTTCACCCTGGAGCTGATTATCAGGTTCAGCATGGAAGCAGCACTCTTGCTCATCTCCCCAGCTCCTCTGTGAATTCAACTATGACTTGGCTGAAGTGAAAGGGGTAATTTATCTCTTCTGGTCTCGCTACCTTCTGGAAAAGAAGAACAGATTCTCTAATGGAGCATGAAGTCAGCATAATTTAAATGGGATAAGCATTATTTTAAATTTTTTTATTTTATATTTATTTTATTTTTGGAGAGAGAGACAGAGATAGACAGAGAGGGAGAGGGAGACAGAGATGGGTGCGCCAGCAGTCTCTCAGCTGCTGTGAACGAAATCCAGATGTGTGCGCCCCTTGTGGGCAAGTGCGGCATTGCGCCCTTGCCTCACTTTGCATCTGGCTAAACATGGGACCTGGAGATTGGAACTGCTGGACATTGGAACCAGCGTTCTTAGGCTTAGCAGGCAGGCGCCTTAGCCACTAAGCCATCTCTCCAGCCTGGGGTAAGCGTTATTAATTTAGGGAGAATTTGATGTATGTAACCCCTCTTTTAGCCAAAGATTAGTGAGAGCTTGACACTGGAGAGCATAATCTTTTGTCTCCATAGGATTCTGATCTGGTTCCCAATTCCAGATATGGGTTCCTTTACACTGAGTGGATATCTCTTAGCCAATCAGAAAGCTATTGGTTATCCACTGAGGCTGCGTGCCACTATGGCACTGGTGTGTACATCGTGTCAGGGTGTTTGCTCAGGCCATTGTTGGGCATTTCCCCCCAGTAGCTCCTGTAGCACTTTCTAGCACCAGACAGGCTAACTGTCTGGGGACTGGCTTTCTTCTGAATTCCAGCCAGCTCTCTCTGTCTGTGTCAGCAGCATATGGTGTCTTCAGCAATAGGGTCTTGGTTTTTGCCTCAGGCAGGTAATCAAGCAGCAGGTGCTTCTTGGTCACAGGGACAGAGCCCCTGGGGTCAGGAATGAAGTGCACTAGTACAGAGCCACAGCAGCCAGTCACATTGCATGGTACTGTGTGGGGCTTGGTGACCATGCCCCCCCCAGCCTCTCTGCACAGGGACAATAGAGAACTTGGCCAAGACGATGGCTCCTCAGGTGGCAGTGGCTACCTCCTTAGAGCATTTGATACCCAGACCAACATGACTGTTGTAGTCCCCTTCACCCCTGTGTTGTGATATGGCTCATGCTCAACCCTTCACACAGGTCACTTATTTTCCCCATTTCCTTCCCTGGGTCTTTGTGGTGATGATCTATGAGAACAAACTGTGGGACCCAGCTATGGAAATGAAGTATGGTAAAGAACTGGGACTATTTCTTCTGAACCATATAAAAAACTGTTGTGATATTACTGCTGTGAAATGTTAAATTCCTTACTTGTAGCTTGCTCTAGAGTTAATCTTACAGCTATGTAATCTACCTGCATAAGGCAGTGTGACTAGGCTTCCTCTGCCTTGGGGGACCTTTGGCCCGAACAGCACAGATGACCAATATTGCCAAGCAATGTTTCGAGATGCTGGCGGATCTTAAGATATGCTCTATGCTCCTGTCCTCAGAGGCCTGGATGGACTCTCGACCCAGAACAAACATCCATGCACAGGAAGTGCTGATCATGTCATTGAAGACAATGAGGTCAGTAACTATGGGCCCATGGGTCTGTTGAAGGCAACAGGTGGCTTAACGTGACTGCTCTTGTGATGAGAGTGTATGTGTGTTCTGGATCAGTAGAGACCAGCAGGTTATATGCCTAAATCCCTCCCTTCAACAAACGTTAAAGGATTATCCAAACTTGAAAGTTCCCGACCCTTTGCTCATAAAATGTACTTGTTCACATATAACTGGGTTTTCGCTCTTCTGTAAAAGTACCAATGAGTGCCTGTGTGCAGGAGGGAGGAAGCCACAGCCACAGCGACATCACAGCAGCAGTGGCAGCAGATTTACGAATGGCTTAAATGAACTGTCTCTTCAGTACCTGCGCCGCCAGCCACCCTCCCCCCCCCACCCAGCCCTCCAAACAGCTGCTAAAAATAGCTAGGCCACTCCTCAGCTGGGTTTACTAGAAGTTAGCTCTCCCACTTCTCAGGCTCTGCTCTTAGAAGCATTTTGCCCACTGCTGTATAGGAAAGTTCCCGAAATTTCGGTGGTGCCCCTCAAGTACACCATACGACAGGTTTTTAATTTTAGTTTTGTTTATTTGCCAGGAAAGAGAGAGACAGAGAGAGAGAGAGACAGAGAGAGAGGGGAGACAGACTAAGCATGACAGGATCTCTAGCTGCTGCAAATGAACTCCCAATGCATGCACCATTGTGCATCTGGCTTTCTGTGAGTACTGGGGAATCAAACCCAGGTTGTCAAGGCTTTGCAAGCAAGTGCCTTAACCACTGAGCAATCTCTCCCACCCAGGGGCAGGTATTTTTTTAATGTCAACCAAACACCCTCAGGTGATTCTGTACCTGAGATACTGTTTAAAATTGTTCTCTTACCCAGAATAAGTTAATGTTGAGACTGGTTAGTCTAGGGAATTCTTCATTGTTCTTATTTTGTTTGGTTTTTGAGATAGGATCTCACTGTGTAGCCCAGGCTGCCCATGAACTTGCTATGCAGTTCAGACTGGCATTAAACTCATGGCAATCCACCTGCCTCAGCCTACTGAGTGCTGGGATTACAAGGATGGGCCACCACACCTGGCTGAAATTTTTAACTTGTTTTCCCTTGATTGTTCTTAGAAACTGTCTTAATCAATTTTTGGTGCTTTCACACTTGGATTCACTGTTTCATAGGTTTATTAACTTTAAACATAATTTGTTTATAGCAAGCAGATCTACAAAGTTAGTTCTTTTAGTGTGATCTACTCCTCTCTACTTCTACACCAATAGTCTGCATTTTCCTTTAAGATGGAGCAGAAGAGAAAGATGCCAGAAGTCAACATTAGGTAATAGAGATTACAAAAATCAGTCAAGCACAAGGAATTCTTTTCTAACTAGATAGGAACAGTCATGTCAGGAACTTGTGGTCACATAACATTTCCAAGTATGGTCCCAAGAAAGAAATGCCATGATGCCAGACATGGTCACAGGATGCACTTTCATTAAAAAAAAAAAAGTGAAATAGAAGAGAAAGAAATGTATCTGTGAAATAACTCCTCATCACACACAAAATGAACCACTTCTATTTCAGAAAAAGGTGAAATAATGAATAAAATTTTATAACCATGCATGAATTATCTTCAGCTATGCCATGCATTTCTACAAACCCAAAGCAAAAACACAGGAATGAATAATAACATAAATTAAAAGTAATCCTTGACTGTCGTTTTGTATACTTGCTTACATATATTTACAAAGACATAAAATTCCCTTTTATGAAATGAGTAGAGGAAAAAATGTTTCAAAAATTAAGCTGTTGAATCCTAGCAGAAATATTAACATGTCAAAATATTTCTTTGATGAAATCAATCATGTAGGCAAAAATCTGCATAATGATTTTTCATCCACAAAAGGCTCATATTTTTTATATAAAACTAGACAATATTCAAGTCTTATTAATAAAACTTTTGATATTTAGCTGTAATTTGCCTAGAAAACGACTTCTGCTTACCTTTGCTCATTTCAGTTATTTTCAATAAGAATTAATTTATAAATTGGAAAATCTTCCAAGCCAAAAACTCTCAAGGGATGCTCAACACTGTGTTAACTTAAAAAAAATTACTTATTTATATGTGAGAGAGAGAGAATGGGCACACTAGGGCCTCTAGCAATTGCAAATGAACTCTGGGTATAATGCATCACCTTGTGCATCTGGCTTATATGGGTACTGGGGAATCAAACCTGGGTCCTTAGACTTTGCAGGCAAGTGCCTTCACTTACTGAGGAATTGAACCTGGGTCCTTAGGCTTCGTAGGCAAGTGCCTTAACCACTAATCCATCTCTCCAGCCCCTGTTGCCTTTTAATAAAACCTCTCAATAAGTGTAATACACTACAGCATTCTAGAACTTTCATGCCAGAGTTTACTTCATTGAATCCTTCCAGCTTGTTCTATCCCAAAATGTCCTGTGCTCTTGAGTGCCCAGCTCTGCACCACTAGGCTTTATTATTTATTTTTAATTTTATTTCTGCTGGGATTTAGGAAATTCAAGTGTGAAACTTTTAATTTAAGAAATCATCTGTTTTCATGCTTAGTGAACTAAATTATTCAGGTGCTTTGCAGAGTTGAGATTTTAAGTATGGAGAGAAGAAACACTAGCTAACTCAGATGGTAGGTAAGAGAGTGTTGGGGCATCTTTCCATCATTTAAAATGCAGTTCTTTTTGAAATGTGTTCATGTTTATTACAAGCGATTAGCCAAATGGTTGCAGTAACTTTCTTTTCTTTTTAAAATAAATTTTATTTATTTATTTGCAAACAGAGAGAGATAAAGAGAAGAGAGAGAGAAAGAGAGAGAGAATGGGCACACCAAGGCCTCTAACCACTGCAAACAAACCCCAGACACATGTGCCTCTTATGCATCTGGCTTATGTGGGTCCTGGAGAATTGAACCTGGGTTCTTTGGCTTCATAGGCAAATGCCTTAACCACTAAACCTTCTCTACAGCCCTGCAGTAACTTTCTCATTGGTCTTGTCAACAGGGCCTGAACAGGTGACTTGTAGCTATTGACAGGAAGGTATCACAGCATAAGGATGCAGTTATAGTGTAAGTGTGAGATTGCTACCTCACCTCACTTCATCCATTGTCAAGTGCTTGAATCATTTAAAACGGATGCCCACAGGTTCCAAGCTGTACTTTGGGGAAGAGATCTCCACTATTACCATCACAGGATTACTGCACAAGACGGGCTTGGTCTTGAGCTCTGTGCTTTGGAAACTAGGCCAGGGAGCTCTTCCAGCCTCAGATCCTCCCTTTCAGCCCCTGGATCCTGGAATTTTAACATTAGCTTCTTAAGGCATTATGAAGAACAAAATCTAGAGTAATGGTTTACTAGCTTGATTGATAATTCTAAATATTTAGACTAATGGTTTGTGGGCCTCCATTAGCATTCTTACCCAAGGCTCTACAGATGGGGAGGGTAGCCTGGCCACCCACAGTGACTCATGGGTGGACACGTTTCATATTTCCCATTAAACGGAACTTACGTAGCTCCAGTCCTGAGTTCCTGGAGAGCCATCCATGAAGAGTGTCATTCATGTTATAGGCAGTTCATAGCAAGGTGGGCTTGGTGAGCAGCCCTGAGACAATGAGGAGGTCTCAGTACCCTTGTTCACACTGAACACGTGCTTTAGGTGGGACAAAGTGGGCTGGTTGGAAGATGACAGGAGGGCTGGCTATGGTTAGGGCCAGAAGAGAGATTTAAAATATGCAAAGGTAGGGCTGGAGAAGATGACTTTGCCTGCAAAGCCAAAGGACCCTGGTTCAATTCTCCAGGGCCCATGTAATCCAGATGCACAAGGAGGTGCATGCATCTGGAGTTTGTTTGCAGTGGGAAACCTTGGCACACACATTCTCTCTCTCTCTCTACCTCTTTCTCTCTCTCTCAAATAAATGAATAAATAAATAAAATATATTTAAAAACTTATAAAATATGCAAAGGAAAAGTCCCAAGGCATACCACCCAGAGATAGCTGCTGCACCTAAAAATTAGAGAACACCTTGACACAAGAGTTTAGGGACTGAAGGGAGAGACACAATAGTTCAGAGTTTAGACTCTGAAAACCCGAGGCTTAAATTCTGGCTCCACTAGTTAATAGTTATTAGTTGTATGACCGTCAGGCTGTTTATATTACCCTTCCTCTGTGACTGAATTTCTTGTATGTAAGGTGAGAGTAAAAACAGGACTCATTTTGCAGGGAGGCTTTGAGGAATAATTAAATATGAACAGTGTAGAACACCTGGTACGTGTAAACAGTCAAAAGGCAACTTCTGCTATTATTAGTTCTCATGGAAAATACTTATCTGGACAAAATCCAAAATCTCGGTTGAAAAGCCTTCTTTTTTGTCTAATGGCTTCAGCTCCGAGCCACAGGAAGAATACAACCAGAGTCCAACAAGGGAAGGGACTTAGGTTTCATGAGCCCAAGGGAACAATGGCTTTCATGTCAAACTCTGGGATTCCTCTAGTTTATCTGGAAATACTTGTATGTATATATATATATTAGAGTGATGCTTAATATTGGAGCACTTGCCTAACATTTGTGAATGCCCGCTTTGATTCCCAGCACCAGTTAAAGTGAGAAATCCATAGTTAGATGTTGAAGGTTTCTGGCTGGCTACACTAAATTTCATTTTACTATTTCCGCTGGGCTCCAGTTTGCTTACATAGAACCCAACATGTTGGAGCTATGCAGCCTAACAACTTCCTAATTCAGTGTGTTTCAATGCGACTCTTCATGGACTCAGTGTTGTTAGTACAGTGGAATGGTCGTTTGTATTTTAGTTTGTATTGCAGTTTCTCTCACACAGCCTCCATCTACCTCCTGACTTTACCATTTACTATGACCCAGAAAAAAGTTACTTAGCTTTTGGTTTTTGTAACAATCATATGACAACAATAATATAAACAGGAGTATATACGCTGGTTATGAGGATTGCACTGAGTGGTACGTGGGAGCTAGCTTGTACCAGTTACTAAATTTTCAGGAGTTTTAGAGGCTAGCTGTTAAGCCATTATCTGTGGTGGGAATATTTATATCACAGAAGTCAGCAAATCCTACAAATGAGGTCCCTTTCCCCTCAGAGCCACTTTCCAATACAGCAATGATTACAAATAATTAAGAGGCAGCCTCAGCCTTCTGCTGCCATGCCTTTCCTGCCACGATGGACTCTAACTTGGAAACTGAAATAAATCCTTCCTCATGCTGGTTTTGTCAGCCATTATGCCATAGCAATGAGAAAGCTAATTAACACATGAGCCCTACTATTTCTTGGCAAAATTAATTTGAATGACTTCCTGGAATTCCCTCAAACTAAATTTTTAAAATTTATTTATGGGCTAGAGAGATGGCTTGGCGGTTAAGGCGCCTGCCTGCCAAGCCTAAGAACGCCAGTTCCAATCTCCAGGTCCCACATTTAGCCAGACGGAAAAAGTGAGGCAAGGGCACAATGCTGCACTTGCCTACAAGGGGGCTCACACGTCTGGAGTACGTTCACAGAGGCTGAGAGGCTGCTGGTGTGCCCATTCTCTTTCTCTATCTCTACCTCTCTAGCTCTCTCTCTATGTCTTTCTCAAATAGAAAAGAAATTTTAAAAAGTTTAAATTTATTTATTTAAGAGAGAGTGAGAGAGAGAAAGAGGAAGATAGAGAAGAGAGAGAATGGGTGTGCCAGAGACTCTAGTTACTGCAAATGAACTCTAGATGCATGCACCACCTTGTGCATCTGGCTTTACATGGGTACTGGGGAATCAAATTCAGATCCTTTGACTTTGCAGGCAAGCACCTTAACTGCTGAGCCATCTCTCCAGCACTCCTCAAGCTAAATTTAAAGACAGTCTTAAAACAAGTGACCAGCAAGAGAAATTTATCATCTGATCTCTGAAAGAAGGCATAATTAAATGTAATCTTTGGGGCTGGGGAGATGACTAAGCTGTCAAAGGTGCTCACTTGCAAAGCCAGCTGACTCTTGTTCAATTCCCTAGCCATCCACATAACAGTAAACAACTTAGAATATTTAATAGTGTTTCCTATTCTGGAGTTCATATGATGCTGGCGTTTCAGTGGCTAAAGTCCATGGCACACCCATTTTCTTTCTTTCTTTTTCTTTTTTTTAATTTTTATTTATTTATTTATTTTGGTTTTGCGAGGTAGGGTCTCACTCTGGTCCAGGCTGACCTGGAATTAACTATGTAGTCTTAGAGTGGCCTCGAACTCTCGGCGATCCTCCTACCTCTGTCTCCCGAGTGCTGGGATTAAAGGTGTGCGCCACCACGCCCAGCTCTTTTTCTTTTTAAAAGGAAAAGGAATCTATTTAATATAGGAGTCTATAGTAGTAAATTCTCATGTACTTTAAAACCCTAGTCCTAGCATTCTTTTTTTTTCTTTTTTCTTTTTTTATTATTTTTTTATTATTTTTGTCAGTCAATGACAACCTTACTGAGCTGCTGTTACAGGACATCATGTACCAAGATGTCATACATAATCTACCATGACAAGACATACAATACTGAGCACATAATCTACACTGTTATAGGACATCACAGAATACAGTCAAATTCTAAAAATTTAAACAATGTACCCATTCAATGAACTATAGCACAAAATATTTGTGCAAAAGTAGGTGTTATGACAAACAGATCCTTTAACACAGTCACAGTCCCTAAGGATGTGTGTTGCCCCACACCCTTAATCCTGTCAAATGGGAGGCTAAGATTTCTGGTCTGTAGTGGATTCCAAGGTCAGCATGTGACCCAGTGTGACCCTTCTCCAACGAATGACAGAAGAGGAAACCAATGCAAACCTATACATCAGGCTTACTTGGCGGGTACTGGCCTGGTGTAATCCCAGTTACCTGTTGGGATGGGTTTGCTCTCAGCTATGCTGCATGGCTGCTTGGGTCCTTCTTTGCTGTGTTTTGGGGTCAGGAAGGCCGGCTGCGTCTGTGCATCGTCTGTGGGTCGCTGCTCTGGTCCAGCCGGGTGCCAGGTAGGTGAGCTTTCTTCCCCAGGTCTCTGGTGCTTGCGGGCGCTGGCGGTGAGGGAGGGGAGGCTCTGAATGGCGGTTGAAGTCCGCCTGCTCGTCCACGTGATCCCCTTCCTCACAAGCTGCTCGTTGGTCTCTGCCGTCCTCCTTCCACGTGTCTTGAGTTTGCGAGGAGGCGGTGTGATTGGAGAATCCCCTCACCTGGCTTTAGAATGCTGCGGCTCACGCGGAGCCTGGGGCTGCAGCTGTGTGGAACTCCCTGCAGCTGCTGGAGCCACTTCTGCCCGCTTCCTACTTCTCTGCTGCGGTTGGTAATTTACTATACACCTCACTTTTTAGTAGAAGAGTGTATTTTGCTGTTTTTTTTTGTTTTTTTTTGCTTTTTCCCCCAGTCTGTTTTGGCATGGTTCCTATGCTGCCATCTTAACTGGACCTCAGTGTATATTTTTGAAGAGTAGCCCAATCACCACCGTCTCCTCACCTTTGAATTTGGGGATGAATTTGTCCCCACGCAGGATCTCGGCTTCGTTGAGGGGCCGGAACCGGCATATCACTTTGATGCTGCATTCGGCTGGATCCGCCATCTTGGCCCAGCGGGGAGGGGACACGGGCTTCTGATGAGCTCACCATCTGAATGATTTCCCTCACATAGACTGGTCTTGCATCTGTCCATATGTGAAGACACTACTGGTTGGTTGAGCTACATCTTTCTCAGTGTTGTCTTTAGTTCATTTTTCGTGGGCCTGGCATGCCCATTTTTTCTCTCTCTTGCTCTCATCTCTTTTTCTCATCTCTTTTATAAATAAATAAATAAATAAATAAATAAATAAATAAATAAATAAATAAATAAAACAGCCAGGTTCTCACACAAACTGCTTCTGGCCCAGTCCAGGCAAAGCTCTTTCTCACCCTCATAAGCCAAACCTCACAGTCCATAGTTCTTACTTCTGTTATGCCCATGTCCTGAGAATTTGTGTAGGGTTGCATTGTTTAGAAATGGACTGGTGTGAGCAGAGGGATAATGTACAGAAAAAATGAAATCTTTGTGCCAGAATTGCTGCCTGTTCAGCTGCAGCTGTCTGAGAGATTACAACCGTTGGGATTGGGCCAGCTGACCTGCAATGGGACAACAGAAAGAATGCAGAGTATTTTGAAGGGGCCTGAATGCTGAAGGAGTGTCCTGTTCTTCAAAGTTTGCTTTATTCCCCCCTGGATTAACAAATTGGCACCTTGCCTGGTATTATGGAGTATAAGAAATGCAGGAAAGAGAGGGTCATTGAGTTTGCAACATGGTCTTGTGTTTTAGAAATGGCCATGGGCAGTGTGAATTAGTTTTGTTGGGTTGCCTGTGTGGAGACTGGACAGAGCCATGAGGATGGACCATGGGTTGCAGTGGACATGTCAGGACCACGAGATGGCTGCTAAGGAGAGCTGCTGGTCCTAGGTGGAGTTTTCTAGAACTGTGAGAAGCCTAGCTGGAGGGGCAGAATTGGAACTTCAGAGAATTGTTGCTGGTTAGAATTATTGGACTTGGAGATTCGTCACTGACTAGAGTTGGACTTGGAGCTACAGAGTTTGATATTTGCCCTGTTTAAATCTTGTATTGGTTGAATATTTCTTTGCTATGCCAATGCAATCTTTTGCCATGTGAATGTTTATTCTGTGCCATTATGTTGTTTTTGTTTGGTATTGCAGTTCAGTTAAATGATCTTGGGCTATGGGGATGTTTGAACATCATCAGGGTTGATTAAAAACTATGGGGACTTTTAAAATTGGATTGAATGTGTTGCATTTTACATCATGGATAGTTATCAGTTTATGGGGGCCAGGGTAGAATGTGGTGGTTTGATTCAGGTGTCCCCCATAAACGTAGGTGTTCTGACTGCTATATCTCCAGCTGATAGCAATTTGGAATTAAAGCCTCCTGGAAGCAATGCATTGTGGAGGGTGGGCTTATGGGTGTTATAGCCAGCTTCCTCTTGCCAGTGCTAGGCACTCTCTTGTTGCTGTTGTCCACCTGATGTTGGCCAGGAGGTGATGTCCACCTTCTGTTTATGCTATCATTTCCCCCTGCCATCATGGAGCTTCCCTTGAGTCTGTAAACCAAAATAAACCCTTTTTCCCCCACAAGCTGCTCTTGGTTGGGTGTTTTCTGCCAGCAATGTGAACCTGACTGCAACACCATCAAATACCAGTTTTATGCATTTTGTTTTATTTTACATTTATAGAAGCAAATTTAATATGTGGTCATACTAGTTATACATACACAAGTTGCTTACGGCTGAGGTACTGTTTTGTCTTTTATATTTAAGAAATGGACAAAAAACTGCTTTCAAAAGGGCATACATCAAGAGTTCTTTCAGGGACTTGGAGTCATATGGCAGAAGGTGATGGAGGAGGAAGACTGGAAACCGTCCCAAGTGATGGCCACATGTAATGATACAATGAACATGTGCAAGAAAAGCCCATGATATCAAAGGTGGGAGAGGCAGGTGTTATGTCAGTGGCCTTTAAAGGGCCAGGAGTATTGTGGCCCAGCGCCTCCTCCAGCTCACTAGCTTAACTAGCTCACTAGTTAATTCTTTTTTTTTTTTTTTTTTTTTTTTTTTTTTTTTTTTTTTTTGGTTTTGCCAGGTAGGGTCTCACTCTGGTCCAGGCTGACCTGGAATTAACTATGTAGTCTCAGGGTGGCCTTGAACTCTCAGCGATCCTCCTACCTCTGCCTCCCGAGTGCTGGGATTAAAGGCATGCGCCACCACGCCCGGCTTAGTTAATTCTCAATTAACTGTATTTGGCTATTTGTCTTTTGCAATTCTTTGTCCTGTGACACAAGAAGCTAGAAACTTCAGTGTATGGCCCCTAGGACTCAGACCACAAACAGTAGTTAGTTCAAAATAGATTTCTCTCCTTGTATGCAGAATATAACTGACATTAGCCTACCTGATGTTCAATCAATGAAGCTATTTTCGCCAAGGTTGGCTGACATCTGATTGCAGCATGCAGAGCAACTATCCTGTGAGGCCATAATTTCCTAGGAGATGAGAGTAAGAGGAGAGACTAAAATAATTATTAAGGCAGCACTTCAGACATATTAATACTCGAGTTTCTATTTGTAGCTAAGTGGCAATATTTTAAAATTCAATCATGAAGGGTGTATACAATTTATTTAGCTGGAGAAAAATAATAATCACAGAAGTGAATCACAAGGTTTGTGAGTCACAGATAATTACTGTTTTCTCGTAGCAAGTGGAGATCCAAGTGGCACATGTGGGAACTCATAGGGATATGACTCTGAAGGTGTTTCTGGGTCTTTTAAACTTCGCTGCACTGTCCCAAATAGGGAGAACATCAGCTGGGGGTGTTGCAGTTTTCCTAGTTGCTCTAGCAGCTGCTGGTGTGCGGTTAGGTTGTCATTGATGTCTGTTAGGTTTTAGTTAAGCTGCCTCCCTTCCTCCCTCTCCACATCCGTGCCATGCATCCCCAAACGTACCCAGGCTTGTGACACTGTAACCCTCACTATGAAGCCCCACTTTCCCATGGTGAAGTATCAAGGAATGCTACCTCCGCCCAGCCACCACTTGTGGGCCTGAGTGGAGATGTGACATTCCAGGACTAACTTCACCCAAAGGGTTCCAAATGTGCTCCAGATAATAGGATCACAAGGTTTGGGTTGCAGGTGCTCAACTTTCCATCGTGCCCCGTATGCTCCATGCAAGGACTCTCTCTCTCTCTGTTCAAGATCTTCTCTCTCCCAGAAGCCTTAGAGCCACCACCCTACCCTTGCCGGGCATTCTGAACTTTCTTTTCTCTCACTTCAGAGCTCACCCTTCTCCTGCCTGGTGTGAAATAAACCTTGGGCCCTCAAGGAACAGTGCATCTCTAGGTCCCCTATTCTCAAACCTGAACCTTACAACCCCCATAAGACTACCAGGTACTAGGTTTCAGTTGCATTTGCTCGGATTCATCTTTGGAAAGGAATCCCTATGACATTGCAAGTCCGGAAAGCAATAGAGAAAATTCCTACTGGACATTTCTCTCAAATTCCTCAGATTTAATCCTTCTGACCAGGCTCCAGGTTTCAGACCAAAAGCCAGACGGTGATTACCAGAAGTGCATTGTACAACTGGAGAGCAGTGGAGCAGACTTTTGTATCATCTTACTGGGTAGCGTACACAGGAAGCAGGAAGCCGAGGGTCAGTTCTCACCTTTGCCACGACACAGCTGTGCTGTCATTGGTTGCACTTAATACCCTTTTAAAGTGTCTAAAGCATCTGTCAAACCTTATTTATTGAGGAGACACAAGGCAGAAAGCCCAGTACCAGAAACTGCATTTGCTGGTGCTAATACCTATTTTAGTATCTGCACGTCACAGAGACTTAGCAGAATATAGAATTAACATGTTATCTGATGCTCTGTAGAGGAAAGCAAGGTAATTGCAACAATGTGTTGAAAACCACGTTTTCTTATTTTCTCTGTATTAGAGGCTTTGACATGGGATGCTTGCTACCCTGGAGGGATTACCCTTCTCAAGAGTTAAGAGAATTCCTAGAGATAACAATTAACTTGCCTTTTATAGGTCAACCAGCTAATTCAGAGTTTACACGTCCAACCAAACCTTTATTGGACTCTTGCATGTCAAGTCCATTATGTCTGTTTTCTACTCAACCAGGCGTCAGGTACCAGACAGCTAGAGCCGGCTCTTGTCTGCCCGAAAACTGGACTGAAATTATTCAAGCCAGCTAGTCCTAAACCTGCTTCCCTTCCTGTGCCTGCCCCGGAAACCACAGCTAAGGCCCTTCCTCCTCTCTTCCTTGCTCCCGCTGCCTCCCGACTCTCACAGGTGCTTCTTTTATAGTCCTGCTAGAAGACAAATTCCCAGCTGGCAGATAGCTCAGTCGGTGTTACACTGCAAGCATGAGAAGTCGAGTTGGATCCCCAGTGCTCATATAAACTGCTCTGTGTGGCAGCATGTGCCTGTAATCCCACTGGTGAGGAGGTGGGGACAGGAGCATCCCTGGGGCTTCTTGGCCAGCTAGTCAAGTTCAGTTGATGAATTCCAGGCCAATGGGAGACCATCTCAGGGAGGTTGCCAGAGTTCCTGGCCTGGAGAGATGGCTCAGCAATTAAAAGCACTTCCGGTGCAAGCATGAAGATCTGAGAGAGCTTGAGACTGCCCAAATTCAAGTCTCTAGAGCCCACATTAAACAGATGAGTGTGGCCATTAACATCTGTGACCCTCATCTCACAGGAGAGCAGAGACCCAGGAATAAGCTTCGAGCTCTTGAAAAGAAGGAAGAGGAAGAAGGAGGAGGAAGAAGATGATAAAGAAGAAAAAGAACCTCAGTAAGGTCCACAGGTAAGTACATGGGGTGACACATGGGCACATACATGTGCATGCATCATATACCACACACACACACACACACACACACACACACACACACAAACCTGAAGGGATAAAACTTCTACCTATGTGTCTTACCATACCTGATTCAATGTCTTTTTATGACAATACATTTTTCAAAAATGGATAAATGCAGCATAAAGCCTTTGGTTAGTTCAAGATCATGTCATCATTAAAAAAATACTTATCTCAATATTTATTAGTTCTACAGACTCAAAATACAGCTCTTGTGTTTATTCTAAGCCAAATATGAGTGATGATGGCCCAGGAACATGGATTCAGGTGGCTCTGAATGACAGGGTTCCACCCCTAAAGTTGTTACGTGAACTTCTGTTGTCAGAACAGAAGAAAATCATAATGAATTTACCAAATATACTGACAGGGACACCATGTTGCAAGAGTTGCAGAAAAGCAGGGAAATCTCTGCAGTAGGTTTCAGACACTACCTGATGACATTCATAGCTTTTGGGTTGTTGGAAGCTTGTATTCTGCTATTAGTACATTTCAAAACTTTCACCTAGTAGTCACAAAGATGTTAGGTCAGATAGGGTTGGTAATACATAGCTATTAAGGGGACTCATGACAGCCCAACAGGCTTTTAGCTCTCAATCTGCAATATTCCATTTCTGTGCAATCACAAAACTGTAGTCAGTATGCAGAATCTTGAACACCAATGTGGCGGTTTTCAAATGTGGCGGTTTTCAAGGAACTTCATCTCACAGCTCAATTCTTTGTTCTGTACAGAGCACACTAGTGTACAAAGAACTATGCTAGAGAGTGGAAACCCACCACCTTTAGATAACAGAAAGAAACAAGGCAAGAAAGCCTTATCTTCCCTGAGCATGCATCATGCATCTGTTGTTCTCTTTTTCTTTTTTTTTTTTTTTTTGAGGTAGGGTCTTGCTCTAGCCCAGGCTGACCTGGAATTCACTATGTAATTTCAGGGTGGCCTTGAACTCATGGCAATCCTCCTACCTCTGTCTCCTGAGTGCTGGGATTAAAGGTATGCGCCACAACGCCTGGCTTGCTTTAAATTTAGACTTGACATTTCCTCTGAGATTTCTCTTTTGCAGTCATTTCTATTTTCTACTGTAACCTTCTTTCTGGTCCCCAGACTCCTATCTTCCCAAATTAGCACTTCTCCGCTCACTTCTCTCCTCCCCTAGCAGGTGTATAGTATGGTTGTGCACAGCTCCCTCCCACAGCTGGTCTGATCGTGCCACACTCACACCCTGTATTGGTAGCATCCCATCTTGCCTAAATCCTTGAAAATAAGCCTAGTATTCCTGTTCCATATTGTGAACTATGAATACATAAGTGAATATGAAACTTGGCTAGAAACTTGTTTTTTTAAATTTTTTTTGTTTATTTTTATTTCTTTATTTGAGAGTGACAGACAGAGAAAGAGGCAGAGACAGAGAGAATGGGCACACCAGGGCCTCAAGCCACTTCAAACGAACTCCAGATGCATGTGCCACCTTGTGCATCTGGCTTACGTGGGTCCTGGGGAATTGAGACTTGAACCAGGGTCCTTAGGCTTCACAGGCAAGTGCTTAACCACTAAGCCATCTCTCCAGCCCCTAGAAACTTGTTTTAATGGGCATTTAAATATTGCTTATTCACAGTCAAGTGTGGTAGCTGATGTTTATAATCTTATCACTTAGGAGACTGAAGCAGGAGGATTTCTAGGAGTTTGAACCTGGCATGAGTGAGACCTTGTCTTAAAATAGTTGCTTAGTCATAACAACAGAAGTATGAAATCAAGAAAACTCCACAGATACTGGAGAAGGATATTTAGGGAGTGTTTATCATCTTGATTTATCACTTCCATTGCTGCCAGACTTGAGCCTTTTGAAATGTAACTGATACACAAAGAACAGCATGGGTTCCCAGAAGAGGAGGCATGGCAGAAAGGAAGAGTCAGAGATGGGGAGAAATGCTCTGGAATGCTAGCTTCTGGATGTGACGTGGCCATTACACTTGCAAACTCCCAGCAGTTGTGGTTTCTTGCATAAGATGGGACCTGTCCACATTTCGTCATGGATGGGGGAGGGGCTCATAAACCCCTGTTCTTCCTAGAGGAGCAGTAAATGATTGCTGGGGGAGGAGAAGACATGTTTTTCATGGTTTTCAGTGGTGTAGCTACTTAAGTAAACTGCCCATAGTCTAGTAAATTGTCCCCGCCTATGCTCATGCAAGCAATCCTAATTTAACTCAATGGGTAATTCACGTGCCCGCGCGCGCACACACACACACACACACACAGATATGAAAGAAGAAGGGGATTAATTGGGAAGAAGTAGGAGTATAGTGGGATAAGAGAAGGTAATGGAGTCATTATGATCCGAATATAATATATACATGTATGAAATTGTCAAAAGTAAAACTTGGGACTGGAGAGATGGCTTAGTGGTTAAGGCACTTGCCTGTGTAAGGACCCAGGTTCAATTCCCCAGTACTCACATAAGTCAGATGCACAAGGCGGCACATGTATCTGGAGTTTGTTTGCAGTGGCTGAAGGCCCTGGCATGCCTACTCTCTCCTCTCACTCTCTCCTCTCTTCAAAATTAAAAAATAATCCAGGCATGGTGGCATACACCTTTAATCTCAGCACTTGGGTGGCAGAGGCAGAGGAGGATCACTGTGAGTTCAAGGCCACCCTGAGACTGCATAGTGAATTCCAGGTCAGCCTGAGCTAGAGTGAGACCCTATCTCGAAAAACAAAAAAAAAAAAACAAAAACGAAAACAAAAACAACAACAACAACAATAATAATAATAATAAATTAAAATAAATAAATAAAATAAAAAATAAATAAAACTCAAGTTTAAAAAAGAGTCATATGTGCAATGTTTTGGTGTGACTCTAGGCATGCTGAACTGTGAAAATTACTAGCTCTGTCACTCAGAAGAGGAATATCTCAGTAAATCAAAGTTTTGGTCATATATACAGCTCTGAAAAAGCTTTTCAAGCATAATATGTTAATAAAAGAAAGGGCCTTTGGGCTGGAGAGATGGCTTAGTGATTAAGGTGCTTGCCTGCAAAGCCTAAGGATTCAGGTTCAATTCCCCATTATCCATGTAAGCCAGATGCACATGGTAGCACACACATGTTCGTTTGATATGGCTGGAGGCCCTGGCATGCCCATTCGTTCTCTCTCTCTCTCTCTTTCTGTCTCTCTGCCTCTTTCTCTCTCTTTCTTAAATAACTAAATAAAAATTAAAAAATTTTAAAAAAAAGGAGACAACTTCAGGTGTCCATCCTCACCTTCCATCTCGTTTGAGGCCAGGTCTCTCACAGTTCACTGCTTCCTTCTCCGGGCTAGCTGGCCTCTGAGCTTCCTGGAGATTCTCCTGTCTCCACCTTTCTTCTTTACCATAGGTGTGCTGGGATGACAGATGCGTGCAGTACAGTCTGTCTTGATGTTGTTTGTGAGGGTCCATTTTCTGATGCTCATGCTTGCGCTGCAGACTCCTTACCCACTGGACCATCTCTCCAGCCCTGGGTCTGAACATTCTTTTTTAAATTTAAAAAAAAATTTATTTATTTATTTATTATTTATTTATTTATTTATTTATTTGAGAGAAATAGGAGAGAATGGGCGCACCAGGGCCTCTAGCCACTGCAAACAAACTCCAGATGCATGTGCCACTGTGTGCATCTGGCTAACGTGGGTTATGGGGAATCGAACCTGGGTCCTTAGGCATTACAGGCAAGCACTTTAACCATTAAGCTATCTCTCCAGCCTTGAACAGTCTTATTGAGATGCAGACTTCCTGCACACTCACCCTTAGGTTTCTTTTCATATCTCTGACCAAACTATCACCTGGTAACTGGTGCCTAGAAATTGAATTAAAACAAAACCAGAATCATCAAACAACAAAATCCACCAAAATTATGTATTTGCTTTCTCCACTGCAAATCAGGGTCTGTTATCAAGGGAGAAAGGAAAAGAAATATTGAAATTGGCAGGCAAATTACAGTGTCTGCTATGTCTTTTAAAGTGAAGCTAGGGCTGGGGAGATGGCTCAGTGGGAAAAGGGCTTGCCATGTAACTGTGAGGAACTGAGTTCAGATCTCCAGAACCCACATCAAGCCAGATGTGGTAATGTATGTGTGTATTCTGGTCTCTGGTGAGAAGGGTGAGTCCCCAGGAGCTCGAGGGCCAGCTAGCTTAGTGTATTCTGCAGAGAACAATAAGAGACCGCGCCTCAAGTAAGGAGAAAGGCGAGGACCGATACATGAGATAGAAATTTTCAAAGAGCAGTCCGGAGTTTTCCTTGTCTCACTCCTGACCCACAAGCCTAGCAAAGAAATAAGAAAAGATGTCTGAATATATTCAGGTAACAGAATATAAGAATGACGAGCCCATTGAAATACCATCAGAAGATGGTGGGACAGTGCTCTGTCCACTGTTACAGCCCAGTTTCCAGCGGCACGTGGGCTACGCTATAGGAGTCCAGGGTCTCAGTATACGAGAGGTATCCATCTGGTTAAGGAAATTCTGCATGACCCTGACGCTGGCTGGGGAAACCTGGTATATGTTGTCAACTATCTCAAAGATAATAAAAGGCAAGTGGATGAGACAGATGCTTTATCAGCAATGGAAGTGAAAAGAGCAGTCCAGAAAACATCTGACCTTAATGGTGTTGGGTCTCAACAACTGAACAGGATCTTAAAGACTATTTTAGTACCTTTGCAGAGGTTCCTATGATTCTGGTCAAGAAGGATATTAAAGCTGGTTATTCGAAAGGGTTTGGCTTTGTTCGCTTTATGTACTACCATACCCGAGTGAAAGTAACTTCACAGTGAAAATGATAGATAGTATGACTGTAAACTTCCTAATTCTAAGCAAAGCCCAGGTGAGCCTTTGAGAAGGAGAAAAGTGCTTGTTGGGCGTTGTACGAGCTGCAGCAGTTCTTCTGTCAGTATTGAGAGGTGGTAGATGTCTTCATTCCCAAGCCACTCGGGGCTTTCACCCTGGTCACATCTGCAGATGATCAGGTTGCACGGTCCCTCTGTGGCGAGGACTTGACATTAAAGGAATCAGCATGCATATAACCAATGCTGAACCAAAGCACAATAGCAATAGACAGAAAGAAGTGGAAGATTTGGTGGTGATCCAAGTGGGTATGGGAGTCCAGGTGGGTGTGGTAACAGTAGAGGGGGTGGAAATGGTTTGGGGAATAATCAGGGTGGTAATATGGGTGGAGGGATGAAATTTGGTGGTTTTAGCATGACTCCAGCGATGATGGCTGCCGTCCAGGCAGCACCACAGAGCGGTTGGGGTATGATGGGCATGTTAGCCAGTCAGCAGAATCAGTCAGGCCCATCTGGAGTAACCAAAGCCAGGGTAACATGCAGAGGGAACCAAACAAAGTGTTTGGTTTGGAAACAGGAATTACAATGGTTATAATTCTGGTTCTGCTATTGGCTGGGAATCGGCATTGAATGCAGGGTCAGGCAGTGGTTGTAATGGAGGCTTTGGCTCAAGAATGGATTCTGAATCCTCTGGAAAATGTAGACATTGGGTTATAGCTGGCTGAATTAGAATGATGGGAATTCAAATTTTTCTAAACTCATAGTAAGTATCTTGTAAAATATGTAAGTACTAAGAATTTTCAAAATTGGTTTGTTCAGTGTGGAGTCTATTTAGCAGCATTTTTGACATTTTTCTTTAGAAAAAGAGGAAAAGCTAAAGGAATTTTATAAGTTTTCTTACATAGAGGGTTGAAATATTGAGTGACTGAAAGTGAACTGATTGGTAAACCAGCACATTACAATTGATCTCAAAAGGTTTTTCCTGTAATACTCTATCCTTGGACTTACTTGTTAAGTGAATTCTTTGCATGGTCAAAGTGAAGACTGTTGGTTAGAATTAGAACTACATTCTTTCTCTCCTTATTTTGATTTGAATCCCACCACATGGAATTTTCCCTTAGGAAAATCTCCTTTTGGGAGATCACAATCTCATAGTGTTTGGTTGCTTTGGTTTTGTTTTCTACCACTTGTCTCCCTCATATAACAAAAGTACAATATGAAGCCTTCATTTAATCTCTGCAGTTCATCTCAATTCAAATGTTAATGGAAGAGGCATTTCATTGAGAGTAGTGCTGTAAATATTCTGCCACAGGAATACTTCTGTCTACATGCTTTCTCATCCAAGAACTCATCATCATGCTGCACAGGCTGCGTCTTTGACGGTGGGTGTCCCATTTTTATCCGCTGCTCTTTATTTCATGGAGTCATATCAACGATATCAAACACAAGGCTGTGATATGGAACCAGCAGGCGGATTGAACTTTTGAAACCTTGTGTGGGATTGACAGTGGTGCCGAGGCCTGAAAGGCTAGTGTGAACGAGAAGAGGAGAGAGCGCGTGCAGAGACTTGGTGGTGCAAAGGGATATTTTTTAACTTGGCCACATGGGTCACTCAAACCTGTGGCTTTGGTGAGAGAGTGTGCAGAGAGTAATGACCACAAATAATGTATGAATTGTTTTTAAAAATATTTTATTTTTATTTATTTATTCATTTGAGAGAGAGAGAAAGATACAGAAATAGGCAGGTAGAGAGAGAGAGAGAGGGAGAGAGAGAGAGAATGGGCACGCCAGGGCCTCTAGCCACTGCAAACGAACTCCAGATGCATGTGCCCCCTTATGCATCTGGCTTACGTGGGTCCTGGAGAATCAAGCCTTGAACCGGGATCCTTAGGCTTCACAGGCAAGCGTTTAACCACTAAGCCATCTCTCCAGCCCCCTGTACGAATGTTTTTGCATTCAAAGGACATCCACATCTGTTGGAAGACTTTGAGTTCTGTTCTTAGATAACCCACATTAGCTGAGTGTGTTAAGTGAAATGTGTACTTTCCCTCCCCCTCTGTCAAGTGCTGTGATGCTCCTCTGTTACTGACCCGGAAGTGTGGGAACGTGCACTGAAGCTGATGGGTTGAAAACCTGGACGGAGCTTGTGGTGTGCTTTGCAGGAGAGCTTGGAAGCCGAGTTCACCATGGGCTTGGGTGTCTCAAAGAAGGAAAGACGTTCTCGTGTCCGTTAACTACCCAATACAAATGCTGCTCACTGCAGTTCTGTGTCCTGTGCTTGGATTCTTTTTATAAGAGTTGTCAATGTTGGCATTCTTAATTAAAACTGATTCAAATAATATGTGTCTTTGTTTTTGCAGCCCTGAATGCTAAGAATTCATAGCAGCTTATTCCCCCCCGCCCACACACACTTTTTTTTGGAGAGAGACAGAGAGAAAGGGAGAGGAAGACAGATAGAGATGGGCAGGCCAGCAGCCTCTCAGCTGCTGTGAACGAAATCCAGATGTGTGCGCCCCCTTGTGGTCAAGTGAGGCATTGCACCCTTGCGTCACTTTGCATCTGGCTAAACGTGGGACCTGGAGATTAGAACTGGCATTCTTAGGTTTAGGAGGCAGGCACCTTAACCACTAAGCCATCTCTCCAGCCCTATTCCTCCTTTTTGACTGTTTTGAGATGGAACGTTCATAAAGTTTCTTGGCAGTAGTTTATTCTGCTTCACGTAAACTTATTTGAAAAGTTGCTTCAAGTCGATTGGATTCATCACTTCTCATGTATTGACACACCTGATACCCAGACTTAATTGCTACTTGTTCTTGCATTGTCCAAAGCAAAAAAAAATTTTTTTTAATTTTTAAAAAAGTTTTTTGGTAATCTAGCTTTTAATAAGTCTGAGTGGCCACACATAAAATGGTTAGAACTATCCTCTGGCTTTTTCTTAGTGCCTCTGTGCATTTGGGTGATGTTTTATTTACATGGCCTGATCTCAATTGGGAAATCATGCCTTCTAAAAACATTTGGGAGAATGGGTAAGACAACATTGTTTTCTTATGCTTGTAGCAAAGCATAGTGATAGAAAGGAAAGACAATTGGCACCTTTCTGTGGAATTTGAAAAGTGGAATTAATTGCAGTAGGGATGAAGTAGAAGAAACCCCAAATTACCTTGTGCCTGAAATCCATTAAGAAGCCTGATAGCTTTAATAATTAGTAGGGTGGGTTGTCTATCTATGGCAGTGTTAGTAGGCTTTGCCCTTTGGGTGTGTGTGGAGTGGTATAGTCATGTTGAATAGATTTGCTTACAGAACCAGAAAAAAAAAAAAGCAGCCTGGGTGTGGTGGTGCATGACTTTAATCCCAGCACTTGGGAGGCAGAGGTAGGAGGATCCCTGTGAGTTTGAAGCCAGCCTGAGACTATATAGTGAATTCCAGGTCAGCCAGGGCTAGAGTGAGACCCTGCCTTGAATTTAAAAAAAAAAAAAAAAAAAAATTTTCAAAAAGCAAGGCTAATGGGCTTGAGGGAGGTGTAGACATCACCAGCTGCATAGCTACCTACCTCCTTTCAGCCTCCACCAACCCCAACAGCAAAAGAAAGAGAAAATTGACGTGTAAACCACACTTTCAACACAGCCTGAGGTCAGAAAATGCACAAAACTTCTAAATAACTATGACTAAAGAGAGAATAATCACATCCCAGAGGACGATGCTGATTCCTCCGGCACACCCTCCTGCGTGGGGCAAGCAAAGGCAGACAAGGAAGGCAAGGTGAGGGAACTGTGGAGACCCTGGAGTGGATTTTTGTTTTTGTTTTTTTTTCAAGGTGGGGTTTTACTGTAGCTTGGGCTGACCTGGAATTCACTATGTAATCTCAGGGTGGCCTCGAACTCATGGCGATCCTCCTACCACTGCCTCCTGAGGACTGGGATTAAAGGTGTGCATCACCACCACGCCCATCTGGATTTTTTTTTTTTTTTGGAGAGAGACACGGAGCGAGAGACGAGAGAGAAGGAGAGGAAGACAGAGATGGGCACGCCAGCAGCCTCTCAGCTGCTGCGAATGAAATCCAGATGCGTGTGGCCCCTTGTGGTTAAGTGCGGCATTGGGCCCCTTTGCATCTGGTTAAACGTGGGACCTGGAGATCGGAACTGCTGGAGATTGGAACCAGCGTTCTTAGGCTTAGGAGGCAGGAGCCTTAACCACTAAGCCATCTCTCCAGTCCCTGGAGTGGGTTTTAATCCAACAGCAGGAAGGTCAGTTTCTCCCTGGCTCACGCTATAGCATGGGCTTTGGGGAAGGGAGTCTCAAGTTTGGGTGACTTAAATAGGCCAAGGGTTGAAACTCACAGGTATGAGGAAGAATATGTAAAAAAAAAAAAAAAAAAAAAAGGAAATTGTGTTCGTGAACTTTGGGTGGGACAAGGAAGAAGAAGGGGAACTTTAAGGTTGTTATAAGATAAAGGAGCAACTTAAATGCCAAAGGACACACTACCCCGCTGCCCCTACCCCAAATCCCTAAATCCCAAATCTGGGCTTGGCTATACCAGTGTGGGATGATATCACTAAACCAAGAAAACATCCCAGTTCCATGGGATCCAGAGCTGTGACAAAACAGGAAATGTACGTTCACATCTGACACAAACATTCCTACACCAAGTGGAGTTCATGGTATGCCCACAAGCATTTGAAGCACATGAAAAACGATCATGCAGAAATCCAAAGACCAAGTACGAAACAGGCAAAACCCCAGGAAGTTATGAAAATGGTTGATTGAACTCAGGAAATAAGTGGAAGAAGAGGTCAGTGATGTCTGAAATCAAGAATGAACATTTGGCGTATCCAAATGAGAATACTCAAGAAGTCAATAAGGAACGTGAAAGAAAGGTGGAAAAACAGCGAGAAGGAAAACGGTGTAAATAAAAAGTGAGGGGTTGGAGGGAACACAGCAGACATAGGAGACAGGAAAAAACCAAAACAAAACCAAACAATCTTTGTGCTGTCCGAGTCCCCAAGGAAGAAAACCAAAACGCTGAGGCATAGCTAATATTTGAAGCTGTAATCCAGGAGAGCTTTGTCGAGTGGAACACGACCTGTGGCTACACATGCACTGGGTATCAAGAAAAATTAAACCAGAATGCTCAAACTCCAAGACATACTCTAGGAAAGCTATTAGATTTCAAAGATAAATATGAAATGTTTAAGGCCTCCAGCAAAAAAGATTAAATAACACAAAAAAGGCAAAATAATTTGCCTGCCATTAGACATTTCAAAACTGGCATTGGAGCAAGGTAGCAGTGGAGCTTACGGATGGAAAGTGTGAAGCAAGTACTTTATATCCTGTCAAGCTGTTCCTCAGATATAAGCTGACATGACTTAGGGACATAAACACACGATGGGGTTTTGGGTCTTTTCTTCCTTGACAAACTTACTAAAAGGAAATCAAATAGTAACTGGAAACTGGAGATTGCAGGTGAACATTGAAAAACATTTAAGTGCACATCTAAGACTCCCAAAGGGGAGGCAAGAGTGAGAAGTGATATTGGCATGTTATATGGTGCTGGAAAATGGACAGATTTCAAAATCAATAGGGCTAAAATCAAATTCATCTTGGCTGCATCTCTGTCATTAGTGAAAATAAAATTGGGTTCATGAGAGGGAAGCAGTAGTAGTTAGATTTCAGAATCTAGGGTTAGGCAGCCCTAGAAGGAAGAAGCCGGGAATGGAGCTGCACAGGCAGCCCAGCCAGAAGCACTAATCTAATGATGGTTCTCTCCCAGTCACAGGACAGGTCAGGTGATGCGGGAGCTAGCTGTGAACACAAATTTCTGGTGGCATTGGCTACCTGCTGAGTGAGCTGTGTTCACTGGCCACACGTTAGGTCATCAGGGCTTCATCAGAGCTTCATCCTAAGCCCAGTGTGATCTCGTCCTCGGTTCCAACTTGTGGACTTGCTCATCCAGCTGTCACCAGAAGGTGTTTTCCCAGGATGAAATATATTCAAGAAAGAGAATGCTGAAGACCACTGTTCCCACTGGCCTTCTTCCCTAACTGAGCCATAGACTGCGTGCAGTCACCATGACCCCTCCAACAGGAGCTTCAGGCTCTCTCAACAAAACATGCTGGTGTTAGGAGAAAAAAATCCCCACTCCTTAAAAAATATTTTACTGGGCTGGAGAGATGGCTTAGTGGTTAAGTGCTTGCCTATGAAGCCTAAGGACCCCGGTTTGAGGCTTGATTCCCCAGGGCCCACATAAACCAGATGCATTAAGGGGCACATGCATCTGGAGTTTGTTTGCAGTGGCTGGAGGCCCTGGCGTGCCCATTCTCTGTTTATGTGTCTCTTTCTCTGTCTGCCTGTTGCTCTCAAATAAATAAAATATTGCTCTCAAATAAATAAATAAAAATAAACAAAAATATTTCATTTATTTATTTGAGAGAGAATGAGAGAAAGAGGGAGTAGAGGGAAAGAAAGTGAGACAGAGAATGGGCACAGCATTGTAAGTGCTCCTTCTCTTCCTCTGGCTCTTACATTCTTTCTGCCTAATAGATCAGAATACACCTAGAAGATACATACTTTTTCTTTCAGTTACTTCCTCCAAGCATTGTAATACTTTTTCCATCTATTGGGGGGGGGTTGTTATAAAAATGACTTGAATTGGTAATTGTGAAAATCATTTATAGACTGCTGCCTGAACAATCTATCACGATTAAAAGGATAGCTCTGATATGGAACATGTTGATAACTTAATAGATCTGGGCATAAATGCGCTGTACTGGTGCTTGTGAATCCTTCTTTCTGGTGTCCATAGTGAAACATGACGCAGAAAAGTCCATGTTCTGTCTCAGAAGACAATCTTGTCATTATGGTTCTAAGGAGACTGAAGACAAATAACAGAGCGAAAACCTCAGTACACTAGAAAGAAGGGAACTCGGAGAAAGATGATGCTTCACTTACGTCTAGATCGTAAATGAACAAATGCATCAGACAGGAGAGCAGAAAGACGGCATCTTGGCCTCTTTCCCTCTTTTTCTTAATTAATTTTTTTTTTTTTGTTAGCGAGAAAGAGAAAGATGCACATAGGGAGAGGAAGAGAGAGAGAGAATGGGTGCTCCAAGGTCTCTAGCCATTGCAAACATGCGCCACCATTTGCATCTGGCTTATGTGGGTTCTGGGGAATCGAACCCTGGATCCTTAGGCTTCGCAGGCAAGTGCTTTAACCACTAAGCCACCTCTCCAGTCCCCTCTTTCCCTCTTTGAGAGAAACACGATGAATTGGGTAGAAGTGGAAGTCTTGACCAGGCCAGTGTCTTTGTTCTTGACTAAGAAAAAAAGCATTTTTGGAACGCTCATCAGTCGGCTGGAGGAAGACAAACACGGGGCCTTCTGGGAACTGCTGATTTCATGTTCATTTCTGAATCATCCGAGGCTCTCATTTCATGCCCCCTGGCCTTTCAAGCTGCAGAAGGTTTAAAATTAGCATCATACATCAGAACTGTCCTCTATGGGCGCAGTGGCTGTATTTTTAGCCGTGAATCACCAGAGTTAGCAGGATGACAGACCATTCTTCCTCCAGTCCTCGCTAAGTCATTTGTTTCTGGCTTTAGCATTTGTTCTCTTCATAGTGTGAATGTCAAGCACATTTCCACAACTATTAACGATCTGTGATTTCCGCTCATGAACCGAAAGGACTGCTGAGACGGTCCTATACTTTGCTCTGATTTTTAAGAGGATAAATTGCGTTATTTTTGGAGATTATAGTGAGAACCATTTTTTGCTTCCTTAGACAGGAACAAAGAATCCCATTCCTTAGTGTACAGATATGTTGTGCTTTACCATCCTAGTCTGTTTTATGCTGCTGTAACAGAAAACCACAGTCCCTGCAGTTTTTAAACAATTGGAACTTAGTGTTCATTTGGCTCATGGTTCTCGAAGCTGGTTGGCCTAAGAACGAAGGGCTTCAGTTGGTATGACCCCTTTTGCTGTGTCATCCCATAAAGGAAGATAGAAGGGCAAGAGCGTGGCTGTGTGTGTGCACGTGCTCACGCTCAAGGAAAAGACTATGTGCCTGCTGGAGGTTGATCTTACTTTTGTAACAAACCCACTCAAAAAATTATGAAATAATTTATGCAATATGAGTATAATAATTGCATTCATGAATCCATTCCTGAGGGTAGAGCCCTCTTGACCTAAGATCTCAACACTGTTGCATTCCAGTTAAGTTTAAAACATGGATTTAGTGGGGTGGGGGGTCGAGCATAGTCAAATCATACCTCTCAATTTTTTTATTTGCTAAAGCTCATCTTTGGGTAGTTTTTTAAGGCCTTTGTGAACTGCATTTGGAGCTATTGCATGTATTTATTCTGCCCTTACATTTGATTATTTAAAAATTTATTTTTATTTATTTATTTATTTATTTGAGAGAGAAAGAGGCAGATGGAGAGAGAGAGAGAGAGAGAGAGAGAGAGAGAGAGAGAGAGAGAGAGAGAGAGAGAGAACCATGGCCTCCAGCCACAGCAAATGAACTCCAGACACATGCGCCACCTAGCGCATCTGTCTTACATGGGTCCTGGGGAATCAAACCTGGGTCCTTTGGCTTTGCAGGCAAGTGCCTTAACCACTAAGCCACCTCTCCAGGCTGATTTGATTATTTTTGCTAGGTTTAGAGTCCTAAGGCAAAAATGCTCTCCTTTTAGAATTTTTAAAATATTTGTTTTGTTTATTTATTTACTACATTTATTTATTTATTTATTTATTTGGGAGAGAGAAGCAGATAGAGAAAGAATGGGCATGCCAGGGCCTCAACCACTTTAAATGAACTCCAGACGCATGTGTCACCTTGTGCATCTGGCTTTCAGTGGGTACTGGGGAATCAAATCTGGGTCCTTTGGTTTCTCAAGCAAGCATCTTCACTACTAAGCTATCTCACCAGACCTTCCTTTTAGAATTTGCAAAGAGATGGGCAGCAGGTCCAGAGAGTAAATAGGTCTGTATTATAAGAGCAGGATGGACAATTCAAGGAACAATGTAGCCAAAGGGGAGGGGGGGAATCACCTGACCTGCTTGACACTGGGGAAAATCACCGCTCAAGCATTGTATAGTTCTATCAAAGTATTTTGGGAAAAAGTGACAGTGTTCAAATAGTCACAAACACATTTTGAAGAGGTAATTATGAACTCAGAGGAAACAAAAAGTTAAACAAGGAAAAACAAATCAGCAAAATCCTTGGCTTAGCAGTGGATATATGTGACAGTTAAAATAGGGTAAATATCGATTATGAATTTAACTCAATTGTACGACTAAATTGGGAGGATGAACAAAGGAAAAGTAGGAGAGGGTAGGTGAGAGGGCTAAGCAACCGAACAGAATCCATAGATCCTGAGTGAGAACAAGATACCAGGGTGGTTCACTGAAGGTATGGTGCATACATATATCACGTAGAGACCCCTTTGGAGAGTGAAGGAGGATGCTGGTAATAACCATGCCAAGAACAACAGGTATGAACTGGAATTAATGGGGAAGGAAGTATATGTGTGCTCAGCCCCATCACAGGTGTGTTATCTTAAATGGAGTGGTAGGTGAGACAGCTAATCCTGTTGAGAGGGGCTGTCTGTCTCTTGGGAGTAAGATTGGCAAGAGGACAGACTATGACAGAAAGCTGCTGATTTTGGAGATTGTTGCTGTATTGACTGAGCTAGCTGGGCGCCTGAGATGGCCTTTTAGTACTGTTCGATTTAAATCAATGATTATATTAGACTTAAAAATCAATTTTAGAACAGACTAATTTTGACTAATGCTTTTTGACATCGACCATTAAATGTTCTTCTTATAGCAAAGATCATGTCTGAAGTACTCCTCTAACACTATTTTATACATTTGATGCTTTCCCACCAAAAAAGGAGTAGTTGAAAGTACTTGGTTCAGCTATTTCTGAAATAGTGCCCCTTAGCACAAAGAGAGGATTATTAAATATTTGTTCGTGATCCAGTAACATTTCAAAGACGGAGGAAACTTCTAGAAACCAGGTTTTGTCAGATGAGATTCTAAGCAAAGATGTAATGGCTAGCCAGGTTTACCCTGAGTGGGATTCACCAGAAGGGGATCCCACAGGCAACACGGGGCAGGGATACATCTCTTTACAAAATTTAACTGTATAATTTAAAATATAAAACTGCTGTCAGTCTGAGTATGGTGGTGCATGCCTTTAATCCCAGCACTTGGGAGGCAGAAGTAGGAAGATCACTGTGAGTTTGAGGCTTGCCTGGGACTACAGAGTGAGTTCAAGGTTAGCCTGGGCTAGAGTGTGACTCTATCTCAACAAAAAAAAAAAAAAAAAGACAAAACAAAACAAAAATACTGACATTCTTCCAGAAATCCTTCTTAGACGATTGATGGTACCTGAAAATGATAATAATTAAATTAAAAGAAAATGTAGCCTATGATGTGTGGCTTTGGGCATGATAATAGCTGGTTTCTTGGTTAATCATTTCTGCTGAGTTTCTTTCTATAAGCTGCTTTTGGGTAGATGTTTGTCCACCTCCCAAGTGCTGGGATTGGTAGGCATGAACCATCACACCTGTTTGTTTTTTTAATATTTTAATTTATTTATTTATAAGGAGAGAGAGAAAATGAATATTAATATGAATATGGGGGCCTCTAACTACAGTAGCAGATGAACTCCAGATGCATGTGCCACTTTGTGCATCTGGCTTTGTGTGGGTACTGGGGAATGGAACTCCAGTCATTAGGCTTTACAGCCAAGGCAGACAAGTATCTTAACCACCAAGTCATCTCTCTAGCCCCATACCCATTTTTTTAATGCAATTCTGGGGATCAAACCCAGGGCTTTGTGCACACTAGTCACGCACTCTACTAACTGAGCTGCATCTTCAGCTCTTATTTCTCGTCCCTGGTTAACCCTAACATTTGTTTTAACCATAACATTAGAAAATAATAGCAATAAAGGTCATGTCCTAGTTGAAGAGGATAGACAACACACATAACAAATAAATCATATATGTTCAAAAGTTCCCAGACATGGATAATCAGGCCAATGAGCATGGGGAGTGTAAATGGACAGGGCAAGGGATTGAGATTTCAAATGGGAGAAGTTACTGTAGGCCTTACAGAAAAGGTGACATTTGAGCAAAGACTGGAAGTTGGTGTGGGATTCGGTTCCGCCAATATATGGAAGAAAAGATTCCGTTCAGATAGAGACCTTGAGGCGAGGTCATAGCTAACACATTTGAGAGGCAGCAAGAAGGCCACTGTGGCTCAAGTGGGGAGAACAACAAAAGGACAGTAGAGGGAGGAGAGATTGGCAGATAATGAGGGCTCTGAGGTCTTGAGACCCTTGGAAACCACTGTCAGGGCTTTCACTGCAGTGGAGCAGAGCCGGACACGTCGTTGTTCCACAGGTGGTCATTGTGTTGAGAATGAGCTCCAGGAAGTGAGGCAGAGATGAGCCCCAGCGCAGTGAGACCAACTCTTCTTCCATGGTGTGGGGTTATCACTGGATGCAGCCGGCCAGCCAGTGACAGTATTTCCTGTTCCCCTTGGCATGCAGGTGTGACTGTATGACTCTGATGGCAGAGCAGCCATCACCTTAACTGACATTTGGAAGCACTTCTGTCATGGGAATCCAGCTTACCCTAAGTTGGACCAAGGTCAAGTGCAGAATCAAGAAGACCAGTGAGGAGGCTGTTACAATAGACCGGGCATGAGATGGTGGAGGCTTGAACCAAGAGAACAGCCACAAAAGTAGCACAAAATGAAAAGTGGTTAGATCCTGAATTTATTTTGAAGGTAGAACCCACAGTATTTCATGACAGATTATATGTGGGATATTGAGAGGAACAGGACAATCATTTGACTTCTTGTTGATCCTTTGCAAAGTTGGATCTGGGTGAACAGGCTTGAAGGGATAGACTTGGCATCAGGTTTGAGGTGTGTTAGGTTTAAGATGTTGCTATTCTCCAAGTGAGGATGCTGAATAGGGTTAGTTTATGTGGTGCTGGGGAGGCAGCCCAGGGCCTGTGCATGTGAGGCAGGCACTCTCTTTCCTCTGTCCTGATGAAGCTGTGACTAAGCTGTGACTAAGCTGTGACTAATGTGGCTCCATTCTGCCTATGATGTATTTGATTTTGCTTTTTGTTGTTTGAGACCAGAGTTTTGCTATGTAGTCCAAGCTGGCCTCAAACTTGCAGAAGCTCTCTTGCCTCAGACTCTGGCATGATGAGATTACAGCATAGTCCTCCATTCCCTTTGAATCCTCACTCTTTTCTCTTCCCATTTTGCCCCACAGTAAGTGAGGAAGGAAGTCTATTGCTGCCTCTTTCAAGCTGCAGGATGCTGAGTCCACACAGACTCTCTCAACTCAGGAGCCCTCATCCCAACCCCATCTTCCAACCATAATAAAAGCCAAAGCCAGCACCAGGCCTTCTCAGCAGTCTGCCCTGCTCTCCTTAGGAATCTGAATATGTGAAAAATAAGTCTTCCACACCCCCTTGTTGTGTATGCAGCATCCCCACTCTGGACTGATGTTGGGTGTGTGGGGTCCATTCCACCTCCTCCATGGGGCAGACAAGTAGGAGACCAGGAGATGGGAAGGCAGAAGGCTTCCTTTTCATTTTTGTTACCCTCAAATGTAGGAAATGAATCCTCAATGTCTAACGTCTTTCTGAGCCCTGAGGCTGAGCTAAGAGAAGTACCCTCTACACTAATTTTAAATGCAGATCCTGTACTGTCTTAAAATAGTAAGACCAGAAGAGACAAGTTTTAAGAATTTAATAATTTAGTATCCAACCCTCCATTCAGAAGCCATCAGAATTTTATTTCTTCAAGGGCTCATAAAAGAATGTAAATATAAGAAGTAAAAGAAATGCAGTCACAACAAAAGGGAGGGAAGAGTCAGGCTAAGAACTTTCTATATGCCAGGCCCCATTTTCTACATTCACTTGCTCCATCTCATACTCCATGGGCTCCAGATTAATTCTGGCTTCACAGATGGAGTAAATGAAATCCCAGCAGGTTAAATTAAGTCACCTTCAGGGGGTCAGAGTCTAAGCCCTGCACATCTTCAATTTGGCTTCCTTGGACCAATCCTCTGTGCAATACCCTCTCCTTTGGCTGGGGTCCGGGACTTGCCTCCAACCAGCAGAATATGGGGGAGTGATGGATGCTGTTCCTGAGGTGATAGTGTGGTACCTATGGCTCCATCTTATTTGCCTGCTGTTGTGGAGGCCCTCCATGCTGGCTCAGTGAAGTAGCAGGCTGTGTTGGAAAGTCCAAATGGCAGGAACTGTGGGTGGCATCTAAGAGTTCTAAGAAAGCCCCTACCCAGCCAGCAAAAAACTGGGACCCTCAATCTATTGCTATAAGCTGATCTTGCCAACACTCTGAGGAAGCTCAGAAGAGGGTCCTTCTCTGGTCAAGCCTCCAGCTGAGAACTTACCTGGCACCTTGGTTAAACAGAGGACCAGCTGAGCTGTGCTTGAACTGACCCAAAGAAACTGGGAGGCACAACAATCGTGTTCTTTTATGTCAATAATTCTGTGGCAGTTTTCTATGCAGGAATAGATAATTAATCCATCACTGAACTCCCCAAATGGTTTTTTGCATCTTTTAATTTAAAATTTTCAGTGATGTACAAATCATATATACATAAGAGCTTATAAGATGTTGGTAAAATGCATTGTGATAAAACATCTTTGTGGACTGTGGAGTTACTCGCTCTCTCAATCTGCTGGGAAGGTTGATCATTGAAGGAAGTAGCATAATTATCGGGATGATGCTTTACTACGACGACATAGGATTGTTGGCATATTCAGACAACAATATCCTAATTGGTTTGCAGTTTTCTTTGCTAGTACATTCCGCAAATCTGTAACATATCTTTGATGTCTTTTTCAAGAGTCTATTTCATTGATTAATTTTTCCATATTGTTACAATTCTTCCAATTAACGTCTTTTATAAAGAATTGATGGAGTTATTTAATATTTTTGTGGTAGTTTGAATACATGTCCCCCATAGACTAAGGTGTTTATATTAAAGCTTACAACATGGGTCTCCAGCTGCCTGGCTGAAGGAGGTGTCACTGGGGATGGATTCTGGGGTCCAGCTCAAAGGCATGTTTGGGGCAGATCTGAATTCCAGCCCAAAGGTGTGCAGAGAAGTCTGAGCTCTAGCGAGGTCTCTGCTGCTTGCTGCTTTTTGACGTTTACTCGTTAGTGGTGATTTTGCTCTCTGCTTGGATTTATGAATGAGAACCAGCTTCATCCATCATTGATGGGACTTTCCTTGGATCTGTAAGCTTGAAATAAACCCTTTCCTCCCATAAGCTGTGTCTGGCTTGGATGTTCATCCCAGCCTTGTGGAGCTTGTCTATGACAGTCCTCTGTAAGATTGCTTATTCATGACGCTGTAATAGCTTCAAAATATATGATGATTTTTTTTTTTTTTGAGACAAAGTCTCACTGAGTATCCCAGGCTGGCATTGAACTTGTGGTTTCTCCAGCCTCAGCCTCAGCCTGACAAGTGCTGGGACTACAGGAGTATTTATCATGTCTGGCTTGGAGATTTTTCTGTATAATTCCACATCCTTGTGATTGGATGACACAGATGATCCAGGTGGACTCCTGCTATTATTTTCTCTTGTAAATATCATGCTCTCAGAAACCCCTGTCATGGAAAGAATATTTTTATGTGGATGTCTATTACGCCCCATATAGCACTTATCATATTCATCATGATGGATCAAGCCACGATCTTCCTCATTTTAAAAATATTCTGGGTAGTTATGCTCTGCAACCCAAGCTGAGCACAACATGTTTGTGCTAATTAAGATGCAATCCTCGGAGATATTTAAAGATGTTAATTGACCTTAACAGTTATATTGGGCTTGCTCAAAGATTGAAGATCTACTTAAATAATTAGTGTGCCTTTAATCCTTCAACAAATGTGTAGAATCCTTGGGATCCTATGACAAAAGAGGTATCCCTATTCCTAAGATAGTGCCTCCATGTGGCGGGAATCAACTTGCCTGTTTTTCACTCATACTGCAAGTTTTCATGGTTGTTATTTTAGCAAAAAAGAAGAAAAAGAAAAACACAGTGCTACTTACTAATGATGAGAATTAAAAATACTGCCCAGAGGACTTACCATAGCAACCACTTCACTGGAAAGTTGAAAACTATAAACGGATCAACATTTCAGCATTTGTTCTTTCTGAAATACCATCAGGGCACAGGATGCATGACCCCATCTCTGCCTCCAGTGACTTTCAGGCTATTGTGCTATTTTTGTTAGAGAAAAAAGTCATAGGGTCTTTCTTAGAGAGCTATATAAAATACCTTTTAAAACCAACTGTGGAGCTGGGCATGGTGGCTCACACCTTTAATCTCAGCACTTGGGAGACAGAGGTAGGAGGATCACTGTGAGTTCAAGGACTACATAGTGAATTCCAGCTCAGCCTGGGCTAGAGTGAAACCCTACCTCAAAAAACCAAAATAAATAAATAAATAAATTAATTAATTAAAAATAAATAAATAAATAAATAAATAAATAAATAAATAAATAAATAAAACCAACTGTGATAGTTTAAATGGATGTCCCCCAGTAGACTCAGGAGTTTTATTAAAGCTTGTAACTTGGTGTCACTGTGTGCAGATCCTAGGGTCCAGCCCCAAGGTGTGGGGGCAGACCTGGAATTCCAGTCTAAAGGTATGCAGACTGCCTGGGGTTCCGGGAGTGTGCTTGCTTGTGTTGGTGGTGGTTGCTTCTCTCTCAGCTGTGGATCTGTGAAAGGGGGTCAGCTTCTTCTGCCACAATGGAACTTCCCCTGGATCCGTAAGCTTCAAGTAAATGCCATTCCTCCCATAGACTGTGTCTGGTTTGGAGGTTCAATCCAGCAACTGAAGCTAAGACACCAACCAAATTAATTTTGCACTGTTTCTAATTACCCATCTGCAGCTATGTTTGGGTAGCTGCCCACTTTGTTCTACCAAACACTTAGAGCTTCAGATTATCTTGCTCGTTGGCTCCTTCCTTTTCTCTATCTACCAAGAATGGCCATTATGTCATGAAAATGTAGGCTCAAGCAAGTCTGCAAGTGTCACCAACTTCACCAGTTGTGATCCAGTCTAGGTAAACTTAGAAAAACACCAGCACTGGCATGGTGCATGTGCATGTCTATAATCTCAGCTCTCAGCAGGAGCAGAGGCAGGAGGATGAAGCTGGAAACTTTGTCAGGCAAAGGGCAACTGTCCAAATGAATTCAATCAAGTGAGTTCCCCAAGTAAGCTGAGTGAGTTTTCTGAGGGTTGTTGGGATGGAATTAGTTATTCATGAATGGTTGTTAGGCACTGTGGTGGTTTGAATGGTTATCCCTCAATAGATTCAGGAGTTTTATTCAAGCTTGTAACTTGGTGTCACTGTGGGTGGATCCTAGGGTCCAGCCTTAAGGTTTGGGGGTGGATCTGGAATTTCAGGTAAAAGATACACAGAGTTTCTTGAGCTCTGCCTAGGCTTCCTGGAGGGTGCTTGCTTATGATGCTGCTGGTGGCGTGTCTCTCTGCGTGGACCTGTGAAAGGGGGCCAGCTTCTTCTGTCCTAATGGAACTTCCCCTGGATCTGTAAGAGTCAATAAATCTTGTTCCTCCCGTAAACTGTACCTGGTTTAGAAGTTCATCCCAGCAAAGTGAAGCTGACCACGACAAGTGTTAAGGAAGAATCTGAGTGAGTGATGGAGATTTGAAAGCCAAGGAATATTTGGGATCATTAGTTTGTGTCCTGGAGTGAGGTTAGTTGTTGAGGCAGGCTGTGTTTCAGCACTCTTACATATAAAAAGCAACTTACTAGAGGGAAGGTTTATGCTGGCCCACAGTTCAGAGGATGTGATCTGTCTTGGTGGTCACACTTGTAGTTACAGCATGGCAGTAGGAGGCAGCTTGCTCATAGTTTGCTGGATCAGGAAGCAGAGAAAGATCCCTGGTGCTCAGCTGCCTTCTTCTTCTTTTTCCTTTTTATTCAGTCTAGGAACTCAGCCCCTGAGATGGTGTCACTACCATTCAGGGCATGTGTTTCTCTCAGTTAATCCTCTCTAGAAACACCCTAAATATGTGCTTTGCTAATGACCTGGGCATTTATTTTGTTTCAAGACAATTTTTTAATGGTTTTTGTTTTTTTAAATTTAATTTATTTATTTGAGAGAGAGAGAGGGAGAACGAAAGAGAGAGGGAGAGAGAGAAAGAATGGGCATGCCAGGGCCTCTAGCCACTGCAAATGAACTCCAGATGCATGAGCCTCCTTGTGCATCTGGCTTACGTGGGTACTGGGGAATTGAACTGGGGTCCTTAGGCTTCACAGGCAAAGGCCTTAACCACTAAGCCACTTCTCCAGCCCTCAAGACGATTTTTAATGTGATTTGTATATGTGGGTGCATGTGGGTATACAGGTGTGTGTGGAGGCCAGAGGACAACCTTGAGTGTCTTCCTCAGGAAAGCTATTCAGTTTGAGACAAGATCTCTCACTGGCTAGAAGCTCACTAATTAGACTAGACTGGTTGGCTAGTGAGCCCCAGAGATCCTCCTGTCTCTGCCCCCCCAGCACTGAGATTGTAGGATCATGCTAGCATGTCCAGTGATTCTTGGGTCTCTATTCCCCTACAGGACTTGGGTTACAGACACATGTGGCCATGCCCAACTTTTATGTGGGTCTTGGGCTCAAACTCAAACAGTCTTCTCAGGCCTCTTAGCCAACTTAGATACACCTACACATGTACTATGTCTGTATTAGCTGAGGTAACAACTCTCTTAACGAGTCCCCGTTGCTTTCTTACTTACAGTACATCTGTTGGTGACAAATATTTTTAGTATGTGTTAATAATGTTACTATTTCTTCTTCACTTAAAAATATTTTTATTATTTATTTGCAAGGAGAGAGCAAGAGAGAGAGAGAGATTGAGGGGACACATCAGGGCCTCTAACAAACTCCAGATGTATGTACCACTCTGTGCCTCTGGCTTTACATGGGTACTGGGGAATTGACATTAGGCTTTGTAGGCAAGTGCCTTAACTACTGAGCAATCTCGCTAAGCCTCTTCTTCATTTGGAAAATATTTCCACTGGATATACATCTTCCTCCAAAAAGTGATTTATATTTGCTTTTGGCCAATGATGAGGGCGTGAGTGCTAATAATACCTGTTATGAACGATTGAGATGACTCAAAGCTGGGCTGGTTTGCTTTGATTCACCTAGCACCCAGGTTGTATTGCTTCCGGGTTCCTAAATATATCAGTCACTTTCTCATTGCTGGCACAAAATGCCTGACTAGAAGCAGCTTATGAAGAGTCTCATTTGCTTTACTGTTTCAGGAGGACATGTCATGTGAGGAAGGCAAGACAGGCCACAACAGGGAGCCAGCATCACATTGCCTGGGCAATCAGGAAGTAGAGGAAGAACAGAAAGTGGGGCTGGACTGTAAAACTTCAAGGCCTTGCCCCCCAGTGACACACTTCCTCCAGCAAGGTTCCACCTCTTAAAGGTTCCTGAACAACCTTCCTGAAAAGCACTGCCAGCTAGGGATTAAGTATTCAAACACATGACTCTACAGGAGACACATTCAAATCACTAACTAGGAATGTACCAGGACCCCCTCTTTGCTGGACCCTGAATCACAACTGTTCTGTCTCTTAACTCATTAGTCTAACTCAATCTCTGCTCAGCTTTTCTTCCTTTTAGTTGTCTTTTTGAAACTGGCAAATGCCTTCAAGGGGAAAGAATCCAAAAATACTGGGCTTATCTTTCTGGGTTTTGGCTGTGTGATCCTTCACGGCTCAGAATCAAAGAGATTCATATATACACACACACACGCACACGCACACACAAACACACACACACACATACCTTTTCTAGGTGCAGTCAATGTGATGGTTGGTCTGAATTACCTAGACTACTATGATGAAGGCAAAACTGCTTGCATATCTTGGCAATACATTCCCATAAACACTGACCTGTAGAGAAGTGTCCTTTCAGCATATCAGGATGTAAGGTGTGACTCAGTGGTAGGATACATGAGTAGCTTTGGGTTGATCCACATGACCAAAAGCAAAACATCAAATCCCTGTAGCCATTAACTATTACATCAGAAGGAAAAAGAATCTTTTCAGATGTGTTTAGATAAGGGGACCTAAAGATGCCGAGGTTGTCTGTTAGCTGGTACGTTCTAAGTGGCATCACAATTGTCCTTATAAGACAGGCGCAGAGGGAAGGTCTGCAGCACGCAGCAGGAAGGGCCATACGAAGACAGACACAAGGATGGGCGTGATGTGAGGCAAAGGGTGCCATTAGTCACCAGAAACTGGAAAAATGGGGGAATGGCTTTCCCCCCTTATTGCTCTAGAAGGAAAACAGCTCAGCTGACATCTTCATTTCAGCCCACTGCTATTGACTTTGGACTTCTGCTGTCCATAACTGTGAGAAAATACATTTATGTTATTTTAAAGCCACCAAGACTGTGGTATTTTGTTTGTTCCAGTAGCCACCGGAAACTAACCCATACATGGATTGTATCAATCAAAGCAATCAAAGCCTTTTTTTTTTTTTTTTTTTTTTTTTTTTTTCGAGGTAGGGTTTCACTGGTCCAGGCTGACCTGGAATTAGCTACGTAGTTTCAGGGTGGCCTTGAACTCATGGCAATCCTCCTACCTCTGCCTTCCGAGTGCTGGGATTAAAGGCGTGCGCCACCACGCCCGGTCAAAGCCTTTTTTTAAAATATACTTTCCCCATCAGATATAATGAGACATCAAAGATTTAGAAACTATAAATCCTGAGTCCTTGCCCTTCAGACACTTGAACTCTACCAACGGAAGTGATTCTGCTCTAAGAAGGTCATGTAAAGTAAGTGATATGACTAAGATGATGAGAGGCAAACGTGGCAGAGGAAACCAAGAAGTCGTCAAAGATTAGGTAATACTTAAAGAACTTTGGTGCTTCGGACTCCTCCCACTTAGTGATGTGACATAGGTTTCTTCGCTTGTTCTCTCTCCCAGTTGCTCTCGTTTTATTGGATAAATGAGTGTTGTAACATGGGGAGTCGGAGCAGGTCACACTGTTCCACTTCTCCCATGTCTGTTCATTCTGTGTTTGACGTGGCTTTGGGAAAACAAGGCACTTCACGGGTCCTGGAATGGCAGTACGGTAACATTTCCATGTTCTCTGGGTCCATATATTGTTCCCAAGACTTTGGTGTGACTTCCTGAGAAACAAGGATCACTGACAACAGTTGGAAAGGGCAATTTTCGGGCTGGAGAGATGGCTTAGTGGTTGAGGCACTTGCCTGCGAAGTGGACCCAGGTTCGATTCTCCAGGTCCCATGTAAGCCAGATGCGCATGGTGGCTCATGGGTCTGGAGTTCGTTTGCAGTGGCTAGAGGCCGTGGCATGCCCATTCTCTCTCTCTCTAATAAATAAATAAATAATAAATCTTTTTTTAAAAAGGGCTATTTTCTCTGGAGGTTCTGGGGAAATCTGGGCCTATTATTGCTGTTTGTGTCTGTGTGTTGGAATAAACACACTGGGGTGAAAGGATTACTGTATTTTCTTCGTAGGATAGAGTAGAATTTAGGGGAGACATTGAGAATCGAGAGGGTACATGGGGCTGGACCTCAATTTAAAGCTTCAGCTTTGGCAACGATCTGGTCCCTTTCGGGCAGGGCAAGGGTGAGGGAAGCCACCTCATTACTGCCCAGCAGGGCAAAATCCCCAGTTTCCCAGCCAGTTTCCACTGTGACAGGTGAGGAGGGTGGGAGTTCCAGTGCCCCTCTGAACCTCTGAACTGAGTGCTGCCTGTGTGGCCTCTCTTAATTCCCCTGGAGGTGGCCTTATGACCACTGGGGGGAAGTGACCCTGCAGCCTGCTTCCTCTGGTGTTGCCCCAGTAGGGAAGGGGAGAGAAGTGTTTTGTTTTTCTGGGCATGAGTTCAAACTTACTCTTCACAGGGTCTTTCCTGCTTGTCCACAGGTGATGGGAACTTCCTTAAGGCTTGTCAGGGATCCTGACCCCTACCAGATCTCCTCTGATTCCACCCTGGGGAGAGGGAGGAAGGCTGAAGCACTTGGTCTATACAGCCTTGGTAGAGGTCTAGACTCCCCAGTTGACCTTGGCTGGGCCCAGGCAGGCATGGAATCGCTGCGTTTCCTATGATGTTTGGCTGGGGCAGAAGGTTTCTATCTAAACATTCTCTGACTTTCCAGGTTGCCCTTTTCTAGCCTTTGGTTTTATTAGAAACTGACAAAGAGAAAGGCTAGTCTCATCTCAAGAGCGTTTGCTGTGAGCTTTGAAGTTAGTCCTTGCTTAATTTCAGTGGATCGTTCACACATTCCTTGCAGGGCTGGGTTTGCACATGTAACATTTGGCAGAGTTCCAAATATGTACCAATTTCAGTTGCCACAGTGTAGTTAAATAACAGCAGTCCTCTGACAGCACAGATCAAATTTCAGTTAACACGGTCTGCATGGTTACCACGGGGCACACGTGCTTCTCAAACAATCTCCAGGGCAATAGTGCTGAGAGAGGAAGGACCTTGAAGAGTTCTGCCCCCATGAATGGATTAATGCTGTCATAACGGCAGGACTGGCTTTGTTATTGCAAGAGGAGATTTATTAAACAAGCAAACTCAGCTCGCTCTTGCTGTCTGGTTCTCATGCTTTCGTGCCACTTTGCCCTGGGCCATGAGATGATGTAGTACGAAGCTGCTCCCCAGATGTGAACCCCCTTGACCTTGAGCCTTGAGCTTCCTAGCCTCCCAAAGTATTAGCAATATTTACTCCTAAATTATCCAATCGCAATTCTGTTATAGAAACACAAAGTGCACTAAGATACTGAACATTAACTGCAAGAAACTCTCAAAGTACTAAACCGCACGACTGGCTCCTTGCATCACTGTATAAATATTGACCACATCCTGACCAGTGACCTGTCGCATCATTCTCTTCCAAGCCTGTCCCTGATTGTTTACTGTGTGTCAGTTCAGTCATGGATAGTTCAGTACAAAAGTTGTGTTGTCTTTTTATCTTCCAGTGGTAAGCCTAAGTGGCATTGTGGTAGTTTGAATAGATGCCCCCCAATATATTCAGTGTTTTATTAGTTTGTAGTTTGCATCTGCAGCCACCTGGCTGGAGGCAGTGTCACAGGGTGGATCTTAAGGTGTGGTAGTAGGTTTAGGATTTCAATGTAAAGATATTTAAAGTGTGCCTAGCTGGAGTTCCTGAGGTGTGCTGTGCTGTGTGGCTTTTCGCTTGTGGCTTTGCTCTCTGTGTTTGGTCCTGTGAAAGCAGGCCAGCCTCTTCTGCCATTATGGAACTTCCCCTGGATCTGTAGGCTTCAATAAATGTCCCTTCCTCCATAACTGTGCTTGTGTCTGGAAGTTCATCTCAGTGAACGTGAAGCTGTCTGATACAGGCATTTTGCAAAAACAGATAACTAAAATAAAAAGGCAATTGGTGAACAAAGATGAAATTCCAACAAATAAACAAAAAGTGATTCATGTTGAAAGTGAAGTTAGAATTATACATAAATAGAAAGATAGCAAAGAGAGCTGCCATTATAGAAAGACCAGACCAATATAGTCAGGGGAATTAGCACAGGTACACTTTGTGACATGAACGACCAGAGTGATTGTGACAAAGAAGTCCCAAAGGAAGAAATGCAGGCACAGGGCTTCACATTAAAGGAACCCTTGGAGATATTTCATAATATGGGAATTGCAAAGAATATTAGAAGCTGATCTAAGTTTCTGAAGGAATAGGACAGTTGGCAAAATCATAAAGATGCTTGCAAGATGTTTGCTTCCTATGGTATGTTCTGTCCCCAGCAGAGGATGGTAGGCACTGTTCAAAATATTTATTTATTTGAGAGAGAGAGAGAGAGAGAATGGGCATGCCAGGACCTCTGGCCACTGCAAACGAACTCCAGATATATGCACCCCTTTGTGTATCTGGCTTATGTGGGTCCTGGGGAATCAAACTGGGGTCTTTAGGCTTCTCAGGCAAATACCTTAACCAGTAAGCCATTTCACCAGCCCTCAAAGTACTCTTGATAACTTTTTTGTTTACAAAGAAATAAAGCACTCTAATACTCAGTATTTCTAATCATTTAAAATTTATGAAATAAGGGCTAGTTTTAATCTTTTTCATTTTCCTATTCACTTCTAACTGAAAGGACAAAAATTTTAAAGGTCATGAAACATTCTTTTTCTTACCATTGGTCCTTCAGATGGCTCTGTATGGTTCCAGCAGTCAGTCATTTTTATGTTCCACGCTACTAAGCAAAACAGAGAGGCCTGTCAATGCCATCAGGAAATTCGGTTTCCTGTCTTTTCCCTATCTCTGCCTGCCCTCTGCTGGCTGTGCCAGCCACTTGCACAATTATCCGAAGACCCAAGCTTCATGTAGGTAGTTCTTGGTCTTTGTCCCCTGCCTTTTCCCCTTTTCATGTTCTCGGAGGGATGCAAAGCACTTCTGTCTGAGGCAAGGATGCTCCAGTATCCCCCAGGTTAGTCATTAGATCCACGTCTGGAGAGGTCTCGGGTGCCACGAACAATCATGACAATCATGTCGTTAACTGAACTCTTAATTGAATTCTCTGCTTCCAAGTGTGACTTCATACAGGCCTATTGTTGACAGGAACATTGAAACTTACTGAGTAAAACTGCTCACTTGTGCTTTCACTGTGAAATTGTAAACGTGAACTCAGAGATCATCATCTTTAAGCCTGGACTGAATTTTTTTTTAAATTAAAAGACAGAGAAAGAAGTGGATAGAGACAATATGGACATGCCAGGGCCTCCTGCCACTTTAAATAGACTCCAGATGCATATGCCACTTTGTGCAGCTGGCTTAACATGGGTACTGAGGAATCAAACCTGGGCCATTAGGCTTTGCAAGCAAGTGCCTTTAACTGCTGAGCCATTTCTACAGCCCTGGATTTTTGAGTTACACCTAATTTCAGTTGACTTTCTTCATTTGTTTTATTTCTGCAGTTATCTGCCCTAGCTGGGCAATTCTTCCTAGAAATATTCTGTTTTAATAAGTGCATAAAGATGTCTCTTGTGAGTGATATAAATAACTTTATATAGACTTTCAGAACTTCTAAAACTGTTTTCAGATCATTTAAATTCTAACACATTGTGCTGTTCTTTCTCACCCCACCCCTGCACATCACCCTCACAGTTTGTATTACCAAATAATGCAAGCTTGGTGTGGTAGTTTGAATAGATGGACCCCAATATATTCAGTGTTTTATTAGTTTATAGTTTGCATCTGCAGCCACCTGGCTGGAGGCAGTGTCTCTGAGTGGATCTTAAAGTGTGGTGGTGAGTTTAGGATTTCAATCTAAAGATATGCAAAGTGTGCCTAGCTGGGAGTTCCTGAGGTGTGCTGTGCTGTTTGGCTTTTGGCTTGTGGATTTTCTCTCTGTGTTTGGTCCTGTGAAAGCAGGCCAGCTTCTTCTGCCATTATGGAACTTCCCCTGGATCTGTAAGCTTCAATAATACTACAAAACTTGGTCCACAGAATATGTTTAATAAATAATTGTCAGTTAATGACTGACCATATATATGAAAATGATCCTATGAGATTATACATTGCTTAGGGATGCTGTGGCTGTCTTGTATGAGCCCCTCCGTGAAGTTTGCACAACAACAGAGTGGCAGGCATTTTTTATGGAACCCCTGTTAATTTCTTTGATATTTCATTTCCTTAATGGCAGCAACCAAGGTTATCACATGAATACAAGAATAGGGGTTTGTTGTTGTTGTTTGTTTATCGAGGTAGGGTCTCACTCTAGCCCAGGCTGACCTGGAATTCACTATGTAGTCTCAGGGTGGCCTTGGACTCATGGCGATCCTCCTGAGTGCTGGGATTAAAGGTGTGTGCCACCATGCCTGGCTTAAGAATAGGTATTTTAATGCAAGTAAATTTTCCATCTGTAAACTGAGAAGGCTGTTAAGAAACACCCTTTACTCAGAAGGTCGGGAGAGATTATAGAACACTTAGAAATATGGGCTTTTAACCAACTGTTCTGTGATTGGATCTGAGACCTGCTCCATGGGAGAGAATTCGTGCCTGGTATTGAAAGCCTAATGAAAAGCTGGGAAGGTCATAAGCCCTAGAAGTGTGTGCTGGGGAATTAATACTATTGTCTGGCTAAATGGATATATTATACCCACCAAAGTGCCCTCTACATACTTATGTTTATGTCCATATATCATTGCTGCTCTCACTTTTTTGTTAGAGAAGTTTTGTGGAGATCAAGCTAATCGGCAAAGGCTAATCTTTGCACAGGCTAAGCCTGGGGACATGGAAGACTATGTGACTTGGGTAGAGCTTTGTGAAGACTGGAAACTCACAACTCCATGATCTCGTCTGATACAAACTTGTGATCTGTCTTATGCTCTGACTCCCCATAGCTTTGACTGCCTGAACCTAAATAAAATCTATGAGTGGGCTGGAGAGATGGCTTGGTGGTTAAGGCGCCTGCGTACTAAGCCTAAGAACGCCGGTTCCAATCTCCAGGTCCCATGTTTAGCCAGAGGCAAAAAGTGATGCAAGGGCGCAATGCCACACTTGCCCACAAGGGGGTGCATGCATCTGGAGTTTGTTCACAGCAACTGAGAGGCTGCTGGTGCACCCCTCCATTCTCTCTCTCTCTCTGTAGCTCTCTCTCTTTCTCAAATTAAAACAAAAAGCTACGAGTACAGGCAGTTCAGGGAGCACTAGAGTGTATCCCTGACCCTCCATTAAATCATATTTTGCCTGGTATATGTTCATTTGACATTTATCCAAACACCTCTGGACTGTGTGTTCAAAGCTTCTCTTTCCAGATGGCAATGACCAATGGGGACTCTTAAAACTCACTGAAGTGCATAGAAGAAATGACAGTGGAGTGTTCAGCACCAAGTGAGACATGTCTATCATACCCTACAAAGCACAGGGGCCATTGTAGACCAGGTGGCAGGAAGAATGCGGGAGCCAAAGGAAGGGGAGGAGTGCTTTGCAATACTGTTTTCCAGACACAGAGTGGCTATGGTATTCATGAGCTCACAGTGGCTGATGCTACCAACACAAGATTTGCACAATAGGAGGGAGGAAATGACATCAAAATTGAAGAGACTACTTAGAAAGAAGAAGGGATTCAGTAGACTAAGGATTTGAGAAGGGGAAAAGGGAGGGAAGTGGGAGGGGCTTATCATCATGGTATATTGTCTATACATACAGAAATTGTCAATAAATGGCTTGAAGTAAAGAACTATCAGCTTTTAAAATTCTTTTCTTTGCCTAACTCACATTTTTGTTGCTAAAAGAATACTATACAATGCAAATGTTTATATTTATGTAAAATATAGTTGCATATGTATATTTATTTATGTGAAATATATAGTAATAGTAACAGTGATAGGCTTAAAATATAAAATTGAAAGCTTTTGTCTTAAAGCAAGATTCTGAATAATCTGTTTTGTTCAAAAAGAATTTTAAGAAATTCTTTACAATGTGAAAAGCACAGGATGAGTGCTATTTTGCCATGGTAATCAATGTGGAATACTTTTGCTTGGCAATGCAATGTGGAATACTATTACAGAAAGTTTTTTTTTTTTTTTTGCAAGAAGTCTACAGACACCAGTGACTACATGAAAAGTTAATAGCAGGCTCATTTTATATTTGAAAAATAAAGATAGAGAAATGAAAAACAAAATGTCTGGTACGGTGGTTTGATTCAGGTGTCCCCCATAAACTTCCGTGTTCAGAATGCTTGATCCTCACCTGATGGCAATTTGGGAACAATTTGAAATATTGTTGGAGGTGTATTGTTGAGGGTGGGCTTGGGTGTCATAACCAGCTTCCCCTTGCCAGTGTTTGGTACAGTCTTCTGTTGCTGTTGTTCACCTGATGGTGGCCAGGAGGTGATGTCCAGCCTCTGTTCATGCATGTTTTCCCTGACATCATGGAGCTTCCCTCAAGTCTGTAAGCCAAAATAAACCCTTTGCTCCCACAAGCTGCTTTTGGTCAGGTGCTTTGTGCCTGCAATGAGAAGCTGACTGCAACATCTGGTTTTACAATAAATCTGGGAACAAAACGCAAGGGTCACTAATTTCCTTTACTTTAGTTCGATAATAATTTTCACCTTTATATTTTTGCTTATATAGTCTTTAAAATAGTTTTGAAGAGTGTTTTCATACACTTTTTATGACATTTGTAGTTTTTCTTCATATTTAAATGGTAACAAAGATATAATCATACTATAAATATTGACTTTTAGTAGAAACTATTATCACCCTTTTCAGTGTGTAAAATAAAGTCTAGAAGCTAGGGAGATGGCTGTCAGTAAAGCACTTGTCATATGCACACAAGGATCTGAGTTCAGATTACCAGCAGCGACGTAAGCACCCACCATGGAGGTGGCATATCTGTAATACCCTCAGAATTACCTTGTAATGCCCTCAGAAATGGGAGACAGGTGTATCCCTGGGAAGTACTTGCTGGCTAACTATGCTAGTCAAACTGGTGAGCTCTGGGTTTAGTGAGAAGTCCAGACTTAATAAATAAGGTGGAGACACATGACATCAACCTCTGGCCCCCACATGTATATAGACACATGTGAGCACACACACTTATGGCCTTAAACATATGAACATGCATACACACACATGCACACCACTCAAGAGGAAAATAAAATCTAAATACCACAGCAATTGAAATTAACTTTAAAATATTTACAATCTATTTGCTAACAGTGGCAGATTTTATATTGTTCCCTTTTCTCCTTGAACTTGTGTTTACATCTTACCTACGTACAGAATTGAATTTGGTTCTATACATTTCATAGTTTTTCTTTTTTTCTTTTCAAGTAATTACTGTATTGGATGGTGCACCTCAGTTGTCAACTTGATTGAAAAACACAGAGTGTTAGTGAGGCATACCTTTGGTTGGTTTTAAGAGAGAACATTTCCAGAGAGATTTAGATGAGGAAGGAAGAAACACCCTAAATGTGGAGTGGCATCCCATGAGGTAGGGTCCTGGAATGGATAAAAGTAAAGAAGAAAACCAGCTGAGCACCAGTGTTTATCTCTCTCTGCTTCCTGACTGGAGATTCAATGTGACAAGCTGCCTCACACTCCTACCACCATGCTTTATCCCCTAAGCTGTGAGCCAAAATATACTTTTTCCCCCTGTAAGTCATTTCTTGCCAGGTGTTTGGTCACAGCCATGGGAAAAGTAACATATATGCTGAATCATACTTGTATGTAACAAAACCTGTATATTTTGATATTCTAAATAGGTTTCTTATATTAGTAAAGCTATAATAGACTTTTCCTATGACTGAGTTCTCACAGTTTTTAGTATACAATTGAACATAACTTAAATGCATTATTAAATTTTATAATGATCAAGCAGAATAAGAGCAATATTACTAGGAATGTATCTTTCACTGGGGTTCTACAGAACCTTTTACCTGTTTTAAAAACAAAATATTTCTATTTATTTGCAAGAAGAGACAGAGGGAGGGTGACAGAGAGTGTGAGAGAGAACGGGCATGCCAGGGTCTCTTGCCACTGAAAATGAACTCCAGATGTATATACCACCACTTTGTGCATCTGAATTTACATGAGTACTAAGCAATCAAACCCAGGCCATCAGGCTTTGCAAGCAAGCTCCCTTAACTGCTGTGCCATCTCTCCATCCTCCCTTCTTTTCCTTTTTTTCCCTTTGGTTGTTTGAGTTAGTATCTTTCTCTAGCCCAGGCTGACCTGGAATTCATTATCTATTCTCAGGGCAAACTCATGGTGATCCTCCTACCTCTGCCTCCTGAGTGCTGGGATTAAAGGTATGTGCCACCATCCCCAACATGTTTCCTTTTTTAATCAACTCACATATTGATCAAAATAATTATTTATTACTAGAAAATAACTGAATTCTGTGGATATTGATGACAAAAAGAAATTATTGACTGTGTTATGTATATGGCTAGAAAACATTATATTGATTACTTGTGGCAGTAGAATCCACAATCCACTCTCATCAAGCTAACTTACTCATTTGAGAGAGAGAATGAATGAATATGAGTGCACCAGGGCCTCCAGCCACTGCAGAGGAACTGCAGATGCATGCACCATTTTGTATATTTGTCTTTACATGGGTACTGGGAAATTGAACCTGGGCAGTCAGGTTTTGCAAGCAAGAACTTTTAACCACTGAGCAATCTCTCCAGCCACTGATTAGTAACTTTTAGAACATTAGAAGATGTTTCACCATTTAATGACTTTGGCTTCTGTTTTGAAATTGATGCAAATGTGTAAAGCTTTGTAATTTAAAAATTTTTTAATTATCACATATTAATTTTGTACAGTAGTGGGCTTCATTAAGATTTTCATACATGCATATGTTGTATCATATGCACCCCTTTATTCTTAAAGTTCTTTAAAAAATTTAAACTAATGCAAATAAGTTAAATTGATGTTCTGCCCTTGAGGCTTTAAACTGTCAAAAGACAGATGTATACCTGATGCACTCATTAATGAGAAGGTAAAGTTATGTTACAAATGGAGCTTGAATTTTAAAACTTTAATTAAAACAATTTTTTAGACAAACCCAGTCATTTATTTTTTATTTTTTATTGTTTTTCATTTGAGAGAGAGAGACAGACAGACAGACAGACAGACACAGAGAGAGAATGGGCATGCCAGGGCCTCTCAGCCACTATGAATAAACTCCAGACGCATGAGCCCCCTTGTGCGCATGTGCGACATTGTGCACTTGCATCACTTTTGCATCTGGCTAAATGTGGAACCTGGAGATTTGAACGGGTGGCTAAATGTGGAACCAGGAGATTTGAACGGGAATTCTTAGGCTTTGCAGGCAGGTGCCTTAACCACTAAGCCATCTCTCCAACCCCCAGGCATTTTTTTATGTGAGACAGTGAGAGCAAGACTGAGAGAAAGAGAAAGAGAGAGAGAATTGGCACACCAGGGTCTCCAGCCACCGTAATCACACTCCAGACCCTGTGTCATCTTGTGCACATGTATGACCTTGTGTGCTTGCATTACCTTGTGCATCTGGCTTATGTGGTACCTGGAGAGTTGAACATGGGTCCTTGGGCTTCGCAAGCAATTACCTTAAGTGATAAGTCATCTCTCCAGCCCTATTTTTTTATTTTATATAAATTCTAATAGGTTTTAGTTTTTCATCCCCTAGCCCCAGCTCCCTGTTACCCTGGGGGCCCTCCTCAGTGGGATTATGGTATTCACTGTAGGGTCATGAAAGCCTCAGTCATTCTCTGTGGGGTAATGAGGAACTGTGCCTCAGGGTACTTCTTCCCACTCTGTAGCTCTTACAATCTTTCCACCCCCTCTTTCCAATGTTCCTGAGCCATGGCAGACCTATTGGCAGTCTGATTTAGTGTTGAGTTCTCTGTAGGCTCTGGATTTCTGCTTTGATAAGTTGTGATTGATCACTGTGTATGTTACCATCACCTTGAAGCTGGCTGTCAGGCTAGCATTAAGAGCAGTATTCATGTTGCCACTTCCTCTGCAGTTTCTCCTGGGCCCTGGCAGATGTGGTAGAGGTGGCAGGTCTTGTGGTGGGCAGCAGGCTGTCTTCTTGTCTTATTGATGGATCTTGGTTCTCCTTTGTTTTCTCAGCCATCTGTAAAATAGAGGAGATTCTCCAAGCAAGAGTGAGAGCAGCTTAGGTTAAAGGGGGTATGCAAATTTCTTGGAGAGGATTTTTGACGTGCAAACCAACTCTTCTTTTCCAGGGAGCAGAGGAGGCTTCTTTATGAAGTCTGAGTTTCCAGACCATGGGATTCTGACTTGGTTTCCAGTACCAGATATGAGTTCTCTCTCACTGAGCAGGCCTCATGTCCAATCAGAGAACAGTTGGTTACCAGCAGAGGCTGTGTGCCACTAGTGCATAAGTGTGTACTTCTTGTCTGGCTGGTTGATTTAGTAGTCTGTAGGGTCTCCTGCTTATTCATGATGGGTGGCCATTTTCCTCCAGTGGCTCCCATATGAGGGCTAGCCAGGAGGGAGCTAGTTTCTCTTTTGGTTCCAGCATGTTATTCCAATGTTCTGTGATTGCAGCCTGTGTTGTCTTCAGCACTAGGGTCTTACCTTTTAGTTCTAACAGGTAATGAAGTATTTTGGCAATGGCCTACATTGTTTTTGAGGACTTCATGGGTCTCCCTGGCCAACAACTCACTGTGGGGGGCAACCCAACTCTGGGCCTGGGATTTACCAGCCATAGTCCATGGTTTTAAGGTTAAGTTTTTTCCACCTTCTGTTCAGACTGTCCTCCATCTCCCCTTTATTGGTGGTTATATCTTGTAGAATGTGGGGCTTTAATTTCTAAATCTTTATTTTTGGGGCAATTTTTGTACATCTGCATAATGTATTTTGATCATATTCACTTCCCGTGACCTTCCCTTGTCCCCTTTCCACTGAACTGTTATTCCCAACTAGTCCCACTTCTACTGTGGTGTCTTTTTATTTGAAGGGGAATCCAATTGGGTTTAGTTAAGATATGAACATAGGTGAGGGGTTATTTACCTAGAGCACAGACAAGTTACCAGTGGCTACACTATTGAAGAAAATGTCTCCTCTTCCTTCATGCAAATGACTCTTATGGAGGTGTGGGGCCTCAGGAGCTCTTGCACCACCTGTGATAGGATGATGAGAGGCTCCACTTTGTACAAGTCTTGCGTATGTAATGACAACTGCTCCAAGCTCACAAATGCAATGGCCATGTCCTGTCCAGAAGACAGTGCTCCACAGCACTCCTCCCCATTCTCTGGCACTTCCATTCTTTCTGCTCCTCTTCCCTCAGCCTTGGTGGGGTGATGCTGATGTCCCATTTAGGGCTGAGCATCCAGCAGTCACTTATGCTCAGTCCTGGGAAGAGTTTTGAGTCTCCCCTGTAATTGCCATTAGGGCAAAAAGAAGCTTCTCTGACCGAAGATGAGAGCAGCACTAATCCATGGGTAAACAAACATATTTAGAAGGCAAGGCTTTCAGTTTTTAGAACATTTACTTGTTCTACACATTCATCAGCATGTTGCTCATTCTATAGCATCTCTATATGCTTAGCTAAAATAGATTGACCTTTTTTATTTTACTTAATAAACAATTTATTTTCTTGCTAAAGTTAATGCCTGTGTTCAAAGGTTGAGTTTTTCAAAGTTACTTATACCTATAATAATGTTCAATGGACAGTATTCACATTGAGCCCTTGAATAAATAGAGACACACAGTTAAATACAGGTCTGGGGCAAATCATATTTCTAGCATTTGGATAAATGGTATTTTTATTTTCATGTTGCTATGAGAATTTCTGTCAAGCAGGAACAAAACTTCATCCATGTTTTATGTTCCTTTCACTGCATGAAAGAGTCTGTTCCCATCCAATAAAATATCAGCTTGAAATGGTTTGGCATACTTCTACTTATTTACAAATGCAGAGATCCCTACCTGTGATCATACCAGATATCTTTGCCTGTGGTCACCAGTCTCCAAGATGGTGCCCAGTGATCCTACCTCTGGCTGGTCACAGGCTGTGAAGTCTGTCCTAGGTTGTACCAGGATTCGTAAATAGAATATGGCTGACATGATGGTGTGTCACGCCCAGACTGCATTACAAAAGAGCCACTAGGGGTCTCTCTCACACACTCTAGGTGAGGCCTGTTGTGAAGGGCCCAAGCATGGCAGAAAACCCGTGTTCAGTGAGGGCGCTTGGAGGCAGATGCTCAAACAGTATGGGCTGTGAGATGCTGCTTCTCTTCTCTTTGTAAAATTTTTACAAAAATGCTATTTGAATTTTCCCTCCCTCCCTCCCCCCTTCCTTACTTCCTTCTCTTCCCCTCTACCTTCCTTGCTTTCTTTTCTTTTGTGATGATACCTGAACTCTGTCGCCAAAGCTGGTTTTGAACTTGGGATCCTCCTGCCACCATACCTAATTATCATTTGGACTTTTAAAAATAATTTTTATTTATTTATTTACAAGGAGAGAGAGACAATCACAGAAGGAATGAGAGTGCTAAGGCCTTCTGCCACTGCAAATGAACTCCAGATGCATGCACCACCTTGTGCATCTTGTTTTACATGGTTAATGGGGAATTGGACCCAGGCTGTCAGGCCTTGCAAGCAAGCTTCTTAATCACTGAGCCCTCTCTCCAGTCCCCATTTGGATTTTTTTTTTTAAGAGGATGCTTACTTTTTGGTAACAAGGTAGTTTGTGACAGAATCATACCCTAATGGAAGAGAATCTGAGCTAAATGGAATAAAGAGATGTCAGTTATAATGTCACTGTGGCATCCTAAACTGGAATATCCAACATTATGAAAGGAGGGCAAAATAAAAGAATACCTTTTTGTTTTTGGTTTTTTGAGGTAGGGTTTCACTCTAGCCCAGGCTGACCTGAAATTCACTATGTAGACTCAGGCTGGCCGCAAACTCACAGCGATCCTCCCACCTCTGCCTCCCAAGTGCTGGGATTAAAGGCGTGCGCCACCACGCCCAGCTGGACCCATTCTTGTTTGATCTGGAGTCTTACTGATCCCAAAGCTTGCCGTTTTCTCATGAGCTCTGGTGATTCTTGGGTGTCTGCTCCCCAGTGGGATAGGAAGTACAGATGTTCGCTGCATGGCCACACCCAGCTGGTGTGGGTCCTGGCGACCAAACTTAAGTGGTCTTTCAGCCTCTTGAGGCCGTCATGCTGCACAAGAAGTGCTCTTAACCCCGAGCCATCTCTGGAGCCCCTCAGTAGGTTTTGATGTGATCTCATTTGTAAGAAATATTTATCTCTGTTTCCATCTTGCCTTTTTTCCCTAATTTCCATTTCCTTATTGTATCTATCTGTGCTGGAATTCCATACTCAGTCATGCATATTCCCTACCATTTCCACTGGATCCTTTAACATATTGACAACAGTTGTTTAAAAATGGCCTGTCTGGGCTAGAGAGACGGCTGAGTGGTTAAGGCGCATGCCTGTGAAGCCTAAGGACCCCGGTTCAATATCCAGGTCCCATGTAAGCCAGATGCACATGGTGGCGCATGCGTCTGGAGTTTGTTTGCAGTGGCTAGAGTCCCTGGCATGCCCATTCTCACTCTTTCTCTCTCTCTCCCTCTCTCTGTCTTTAAGTAAAAAAAAAAAAAAAAAAGGCCTGCCTGATAGTTCTGCTGTATGAATCATCTCTGAGTCTGGTTCTCTTGATTGCTTTATCTCCAAATGGTGAGGTTATTTTTCCTTGTCTTATTTATCTCACTTTTTTTTTTTTTTTGGAGACAAGCTCTTGCCACATATAGATTATACTACATTACATGCTTCAGCCTCCCTAGTGCTGGTGCTATAGTTCTGTATCACCATGCTTAGTTTGTCCCATGTTTTTTTGATCGAATACCAGTCGTTGTAGGACGATAGAGACTGAGATAAGCAGTATTTGTACTTGGAAATGAGTGTATCTGTCCTTAAGAAGAGCCTGTGAGTAAGCATGAGCTCCCCTGAGCCAGCGACTCACAAACACATCTACCTTGTTTAAGTAGGTCAGAGTCAGACTTCTGCAATTTGCTAGAAATTTTAGCTGAATTCTTACTTATTGGCCGATAGTAAGCTCCACTGCGTCATGTATTCTGCCAAAGGAGAGACGGAACATTCATCCTGTATTCATGGAAGGGTTTTGGATTTGGGGCTATGATGTCCAACTTACCTGATGGCTTGAGGAAAAATTATGATTTTCTTTATATCTCTAAGTTTTCTTAGTACTGGGGTGAGAGAAATGTTCTTGTCAGCTTTTTTACATCAAAGTTAGATGTAGAACTCCAGTGATTTATTTATTTGTTGGTTTGGTTGGTTTTTTTTTTTTTTTTTTTCGAGGTAGGGTCTCACTCTGGTCCAGGCTGACCTGGAATTAACTATGTAGTCTCAGGGTGGCCTCGAACTCTTGGCGATCCTCCTACCTCTGCCTCCCAAGTGCTGGGATTAAAGGTGTGCGCCACCACGCCCGGCTTGGTTGGCTTTTTTGTGTGTGTGTTTCTAGTATGTGTGGTGTGGTGTATGCATATGTGTGTGTAGATGTGCATGCCCCATGTGTGCATGAGGAGAGGCCAGAGGAGAAAGTCAGCTGTCCTCCTCCATCACTCTTCTGCTCGTTTCTTTTATTTATTTATTTATTTATTTGACGGGGGGGGAGAGAGAGAGAGAGAGAGAGAGAATGGGCACACCAAGGCCTCCAGCCACTGCAAATGAACTCCAGATGATTGTACCACCTTGCGCATCTGGCTTACATGGGTCCTGGGGACTCGAACCTAGGTCCTTTGGCTTTGCGGGCAAATGCCTTAACCACTATGCCATCCCTCCAGCCTTGCTTGTTTCTTTAACATGGAGTCTCTGACTGAACCTGAAGCTGCTGTTCTCAGTCAGACTAGATGACCAGCAAGACTCAGCGATTCTGTCTCCGCTGCCCACAGGAGTGGGGTTACAGGTGTGTGTGGCTGCACTCTCTTACCTGCTGAGCCATTTCCCCTGCCCCCTTCCCCCTTTGTTTGCGACAGGGTCTCACAGACTGGCCTTGGATTCATAGTGATCCTTCTAAGTGCTTGGATTATAGCCATGAGCCACCACACCTGATTTCAATTGTATTTTAAAAATATTTATTTACATATAGAGAGAGACACACACACAGAGGGATTGAGGTAGAGAGAGAGAGAGAGAGAGAGAGAGAGAGAGACTGTGTGTGTGTTTGGCACACCGGGGCCTCAAACAGCTACTAACAAATTCCAGGTGCATATGCCACTTTGTGCCTCTGGCATTATGTGGGTACTGGGGAAATGAACTCAGGCTGTTAGGCTTTGCTAGCAAGCACCTTTAATCACTGAGCCATCTCTCTAGTCCTCAATAGTATTTTTTATTTTTATTTTTAGAGAGAGAATTAGCATGCCAGGGCCTCAGCCACTACAATTGAATGCCAGCGCTTATGCCACCTAGTGGGCATGTGCGACATTGTGCTTGTCTTATTTTTGTGCATCTGGCTTACATGGGATCTGGAGAGTCGAACATGGGTCCATCTCTCCAGCCCCTCAATTGTGTTTTTAAAAACATCCTAGAGACTAAAATCTCACAATGCTTTCAGCAACATGCTGCGGTATCCTCAGTTTCATCCTCATACTGGGGAATATAAAATGGCTCAAGTATCATGCCTGGTATAGGGCAAAGTATACTTAAGTGTTCACACGCCCCCTTGCCCCATCCTATGGGAAGCCATGGAGTTGCTCTGGCCCTCTTCATGGGCAGAGATGGAAGCTGACCACGAAACAGTTGTGTTCCCCTCTCTGGTGGTGTGCCACTGGGGAGAGTTTACTTATCTTGAAGTAAGCTTTGCGGCTTGCCTGTAGTTAGGTAGAGCTGTGCAATTGTGATCTGACAAAGAGAATATTGCACAGTTGATGTCAGCCACTATCAAGCCTGAGCCCCAGCAGCCTTTCGCATGGAGTTCCTTCATGCTCCTTTCCCTACCACTAGGTGGCTTCAAGAGCCCACAGTGCTGCGGGTGCGGGAGGTCAGGGGCGTAAATTGGCATGGTCTCCATCATCCTGCATCTTGAATGGAACTTGCCTACTCCTTTTTTTTCCATTTAAAAAATATATTATATTATATTAATTATATTATATTGTATTGTTATTAACAACATTTTGAGAGAAAGAGAGAGAGAGAGAGAGAGAGAGAGAGAGAGAGAGAGATATGAATGGGCATGCTAGTGGCCTCTCAGCCACTGTGAGTGAATTCCAGACATGTGCACCCCCCCTCCCCATGGTCAAGTGCAGTATTGCACCCATGCATCACTTTACTTCTGGCTAAACGTAGGACCTGGAGAATCGAAAGGGCATTCTTAGGCTTAGCAGGCAGGTGTCTTAACTGCTAAGCCATCTCTCCAGCCCTTAGCAACATATTTTGTATGGATACGTCATCTGTTGGTACCCTCTTTTCCCTTGTCCCTGCCCCCATTCCACTGGAGTCACGGAACTCATCTACTCTTGTCCCTCAAACCTTGTATCTACTTTGATTATTTCATAAGCAAGAAATAATATTCAATTACATTTCAGCTATAATATACACAGAGACACGGAGGTCAGACTGTCACAGCGCACAGTCAAACCCCAGTGCATTGTCCTTGCCATCCTTTGTCTAAACAACAGGTGGACAAACACTGACATGAGATTTTACCAAGCTTCCCAGTTGTCTGTAGGTCATTCATGGGAAACACTCCTCCAGACCCCACCATCCATGTGCAGGTAAAGGTGAGAAACTAAAATTCCAGTGACATCTAGAAAAGTATTTCTAAATGTTGTTAAGACTTCGTGTGATGGATTGATGCCACATCCTCACCAGTGCTGCCTGAGGAGTGGGGGATGGTTCCAGGCACTGGTCCAGGCTCATAGGAAAGAACACTATGATTAGCAGTAAGTGTCATGCTGAGGTAAGAGTGATGGCATAGATCCAAAAACCTTCATCATTCCCTGGAGCTGCTGCCAAGCCCCAGGCAGCATGCAGAAGGCCATTCCTAGAAACATAACCCTAGGTTTGCACATCTCTCTCTGTCTCTTTTTGGAGGGGTTTCTTTTTGCTTTTGCTTTTTTTCGAGGTAGGGTCTCACTCTAGCTCAGGCTGACCTGGAATTCACTATGTAGTCTCAGGGTGGCCTTGAACTCACAGTGATCCTCCTACCTCTGCCTCCCAAGTGCTGGGATTAAAGGCGTGCGCCACCACGCCCGGCTTAGGTTTGCACATCTCCTACATAAGGCCTTGACCATTGCGATGGCTCTTGTTTATAGAAATTGCTGGGGTGTGCTGAAAGCTTTCATAGGCCAAGTTAGAAATGAAATTGAAACTTCCTTCTGTCTCCATTCTGCTTGTTTAGTTCAGAAATCAGTTTTTTTTTTTTTAAACTCAAAAGTCCTAGTGAAGCCATTTTTCTTTTTTTCTTTGAAAGAGTATCTCACAATGGGGCTGGAAAGATGGCTCCGCACTTAAACATGCTTGCTTGCTAATCCTGCCAGCCAGGGTTCAATTCCCAAGTCACCCATGTAAGCCTGGATGCAAAAAGTGTTGCAAGCATCTGGTGTCTGTTTACATACGTGTAAATGATATCCAGGTTTGTCTCAAGACTCCATTCTCTGGCCTCCACTTCCCAAGAGTTGGGATTACAGGTGTGAGCCTCCAGAGCCAGCACACTGACTGCCACCACCTGAGCAATGGGCATGCAGATCACTTGATTCTCTGACTGACTGACTCCCTGTCTGGCTTCTCAACTAGCCTGGCAAATAAGGATTAGGACACAAAGAATAGGCTGCCATTTGTTGATATAAGCTAGTCCTATGTGGATACAAGCCAGGCTTGTTCTTCCTGTTGTGGCACTTACAGTTTAGTCACAGCAACTCTCAAGGGCTTGGATTTTCCAACATAAACTTACTTACTGTTATATGGGTGACCAAAGGTTGATGTCTGGATACAAACACCCAAGTCCCACTTATCCTGAACCCACCCTCACCTCAGCCAAATCTCTCTAACAAACACACAAGAGAGATCCACTTTCACAGCGCAGAGGAAAGAGTTAATACCATTTAGGTATGAACTGAAATTGATGTGGCAGAGAAGAAATTAGGCACTTTGCAATCATGGGGAAACAGGCATATCCAAATGAGAGGATTTTCTGTGAAACAATTGATCTGTATAGAGTCTTGAAAATGGGTTGATTTGATGTAATGATTAAAAGAATGGTTGGAGGATTCTCTTAGATCAGAAGAGGCAGAACAGGAAGGACAGTTAAATGGAACACACAAAGGCAAAAGGATACTTCCTAATCTATTGAAGCAATTTGAATAGAAACTTCATAGGAGATGACAGAATCCTATCAAGGTTAAATGTTTAGGGTCTGATGACTGTCGACAGCAGTGCCATGGGATTTCAGACTTCTCTCACGTGTGGTCCATTACACAGTGATAAGCCAACTGTGAGAATGGCTGGTGAATCCAGTAGCCCTTCCTTTTTGACACTTGCAATTTTTCTAATACAATTTTGTGAAAAATAAATGAGAAAAATTTCAGTGACATTTTTTTTGTATCAAATTCAGTGTTAAAGGTAGGAATGACAACTAGTACTTTTAGATTTGTTTTTTTTTTTAATCTTCAAAAAATGTTTTTGAGATAGTGTCTTATGTACCCCAGGCTGGCCTTGAACTCACTTCCAGGGTTTCATAAATAATAAGCAAGCACCCTACCAGCTGAGCCACATTCCCGGCTCCTTGAATTTTCTTTAAGTATAAAAACGTATTTTTAAATATGGGAAGCAGAGGGGGAAATTTATCCATGATTCTATCAGTTCTCATTGTTAAAATATATTTTTATATTTAATTGACACATAATATACATATTTGTGACATATAGCATGACATTCCAGTACATGAATACAATGTGTAGTGATCAGACCAGAGAGCCCGTTATCCTTTTATATTTACATGAGAAGTATAGTTGTCCTTTCTAATCTTTTCCTATGTGCATACATATATGACATCACTGTATAATTTCCATCTATGTGTGTGTGTGTGTGTGTGTGGGCTTTTGAGGTAGGGTCTTACTGTAGCCCAGGCTGACCTGGAATTCACTCTGCAGCCCCAGGCTGGTGATCCTCCTACCTTAGGGTCCCAAGTGCTGGGAGCTTAACCATGAGCCCACATGCCCGACTTGCTTTCCCTCTTTAAGAGTGGACATTCTCTTGTTAACAACGAGCTTTTCTATAGTAGTGTATCTTAAGTACTCCCAAAGATTATTTTAATGATTTTCATACTGGACATCAGGATCTTGTGGCATGGAAACAATAGAAATGTGAGTTAGCCACACATTACGAACAAGACAGACAACTCTTCTGCATTGGAACCTCAGTGGAACCAGCCACCTTGAGTCAAAAGGAGCTAGCACTGACCAGAGGTCACAAGGCTGCTCATGTGAATAAAGGAAGAATCAGCTGTTATTGATTTTTCTGAGCTGGGCTAAAGTTTGTAACTGTCCATTGGCCATGTGCACAGTTCTAAAAGATGTTTTCTTTCTTGTGCACAACACAGAGTTTGCAGTTGCAGCAGTAACTTTCTCATTGCTGGGACAGCTTATGGAAGGAAACGGTTTATTACTGGCTTATAGTTTTTTAAATTTATTTATATTTACATTTATTTATTTGAGAGAGAGAGAGAGAGAGAACAAGTGCATCAGGGCCTCAAGCCACTGCAAACAAATTCTAGACACATGTGGCACCTTGTGCATCTGGTTTCATGGCTCCTTGGGAACCGAACCTGGGTCCTTAGGCTTCATATGCAAGCGCCTTAACCACTAAGCCATCTCTACAGCCCTGGCTTATAGTTTTGAGGGGAAGTTTCATTGTGGTGGGGAAATCATGGCAGGAGCAGACAGCAGGGCACCGCATCTTCATATCAGTAGAGAAAAAGTAGCAAGAGCGAGCTGACTGTGGCAAGTGGGGCTGAGCTACAATAGTCTAGGTCTCTCTGCAAGTATCACACTTGTTCCAGCAAGGCTCCGCATCCCAAAGACTCCTTCACCTTCCCAAACACTGTCACCAATTGGGGATGAAGTATTCCAATGCCTGAGGCTATGGAGGGCATTTGATATTCAAACCCCATATAGGCTAACCAGCAGTGACCTAGCCCGGGAACTGCTGCATTATTCATTTTCTTACATAAAAATTCTGGCCTCGTGGTTTGGTCTGATAAAGCTGAGGGATTATAGGTGCTCAGACTGCTGACAAAGCAAAATGATGATGTAGAAGAAACACATATTGCCTTCAATGGGCAGTCGGCCAAATTAACATCATTAACTCTTGGACAAGCTGAGGAAAGTATGACTGAAAGGTTGGGGTCACAAAGGGGACAGACACATTATTAAGACAGGTATGCTAAGGCTTTCATCCATTTCACTCATTCCTCAGATATCCATGGGCTTTAGTAGCATTAGTGGCTAACTAGGCATGATGGCACACACCTGTGATTCCAGCAACTAGGGAAGCTGAGGTAGGAGGAATGTTAAGCTGACACCATTCTGGGTAACGTAGTTCTAGGCCATCACATCCAGGCTGACTTAGTGAGACCGTGTCTCAAAATAAACATGAAAAAGGACTAGGGAGCTGGAGAAATGGCTTAGCAGTTAAGTTGTTTGCCTGTGAAGCCTAAGGACTCTGGTTCCATTCCCCAGGACCCATATAAGCCAGATGCACAAGGGGGCAAATGCGTCAGGAGTTTGTTTGCAGTGGCTGAAGGCCCTGGCATGCCCATTCTCTTTCTCTTTGTCTCTGCCTGTCTCTCTCAAATAAATAAATAAAATAAAAGATTTTAAAAAATAAATAAAAAATTTTTAAAAAGGACTAGGGGTACAGTTAAGTAGTAGGGTGTTTTACCTAGCACCTGCAGGGCCTTGGATTCTGTCCTCACTACTAGTGAGAAAAAAAAAAGTTAGTGCTTTTGGCAAAAATGGCCTTCAAAGTTTTGCAAAGTAATCAAGGTACCTGTTAATCCTGCCCTACATGCCAGAGGCCTCCATCAAGCTAGTGGGACACTGATCATGTATTGCTTAGCTGTGTCACTTCTGAAGTTATTGATGTTTAAGTTTACTGAGTGCAAATGAAGCTAGAAGGCTTATTTAGTTTCCTGACTAACCATTCCCCTTAGTCATTCATGTGTCCACCTAGAGTCCATCTGGTTTTAGACTGGTTTAGACATAAGAGACTCCTTGCCCATAAACATTCTGTCTTTGTGGCTTAACCCTGTGTCCTAAAGGACAAAGCTGTTAAAAGCATGCTTTTAGTGGATAACAGGTAAGGGCACAGAGCTTGCTTGCCTTTTGTTCCTTTGCAGTGGTCCTTACCAGTTTCAATTTCAATGGCAAAATTTGAGGGGCTGTGTATTTTCTTTAAATTTTTTTTTATTTGAGAGCGAGAAAGAGGCAGAAAGAGAGAGAGAGAGAGGGAGAGAGAGAGAGGGAGGGAGGGAGAGCCTCTAGGCACTGCAAATGAACTCCAGATGCATGTACCACCTTGTGCACCTGGCTTATGTGGGACCTGGTGAGTTGAACCTGGGCCCTTTTGCTTTACTAAGCCATCTCTCCATCCTAGATTTATATTTTCTTTAATGATACCACACTCTAGATTTCTAATGAAAAATGTGAAAAATGTGACAATAACATCTTTGAGGCTGCTCCATATTGTGGGTCCCATTTTGCTATCCATTTCCACAGGCATGTTTTTGGATCAAATGATCATTTATGGAGGATTTGAAACTCTTTGACGATTGATTTTTTTTTTTTTTTGATTTTTCGAGGTAAGGTCTCATTTGGTCCAGTCTCAGGGTGGCCTTGAACTCACAGCAATCCTCCTACCTCTGCCTCCCAAGTGCCCGGATTAAAGGTATGCACTACCACTCCCCCCACATACACAAACAGAGAAAGCAGGTAGAAATTATACGGTGATGTCATATATGTATGCACATAGGAAAAGATTAGAAAGGACAACTATACTTCTCATGTAAATATAAAAGGATAACGGGCTCTCTGGTCTGATCACTATACATTGTATTCATGTACTAGAATGTCATGTTATATGTCACAAATATGTATATTATGTGTCAATTAAATATAAAAATATATTTTAACAACAAGAAATGACAGAATCATGGATAAATTTCCCCCTCTGCTTCCCATATTTAAAAATACATTTTATACTTAAAGAAAATTCAAGGGGCCGGGAATGTAGCTCAGCTGGTAGGGTGCTTGCTTATTATTCATGAAACCCTGGAAGTGAGTTCAAGGCCAGCCTGGGGTACATAAGACCCTATCTCAAAAAATTTTTAAAAAGATTAAAAAAAAAACCCAAAGTCTAAAATTACTAGTTGTCACTCCTACCTTTAACATTGAATTTGATACAATAAAAATATTACTGAAATTTTTCACAAAATTGTATTAGAAAAATTGCAAGTATCAAAAGTAAGGGCTACTGGATTCACCAGCCATTCTCCTTTTTTTTTTTTTTTTTTTTTCCAACTTCTAGGTGAGGGAGTGAGTAGGATTCTAGGTGAGGAAGTGAGTAGGAGCTCAGTGAAAGGGAGCCATTTCACACAGTTCTCTGAATGTGAATGTTTTTAGATTGCCACCCTTCTGACCCCAGCTAGTTGTGATCTTTGTGTCTCTGCCACCACCTACTCCTTTAAAGAAGGTTTCTCAAATGGAGACCCTGGATACCAAGAAGTCTTGGAGAGCAGGAGGGAGGATTTAAGTTTCTCTATAGTTCTCTGGTCAAATAACACTAGACACTTCTCCCATGAAGCTCAGTGAGTGAGCTTAGACGTAGTCTCTCTAACTCCACAGGGCCTAGACGTGACTCCCACTCCAGCCAACAGCTAGACTGCTCCCTAGACTCTGAGTTGGAGCCACCTGACTAAGCTTCCCCCAGGCTCCTGACCCACAGAAATTGGGTGCACATCGTAGGTGCTTCTAACTGTAAATCTGAGAGTGATTTGTAATGCAACAATAGATGAGAAATTGTGATTTGGGATGTGGGATGTGGCCATAATAAAAAAAAAATAACTTGAAGACAAGAACTTCATGAAAGAAGATTCCTAACCATATGCATATCAAAAGAAGTTCATTATTAGTCACCAGGAAAATGCATATTAAAAACCACCATGAATACCACTCTACACCCACCAGAAAGGCTAAAATTAAAAGATTGACAATTCCACATGTTTGATGAGGACGTGGAATGACTGGGACTCTCACATATTGTAGGAGAATGGTGCGGCCACTTCGAAAAACTGATGAGGTTGCCATAAACCGATTGCCATTGACTGAGAAAATAGATCTACACCAAGAGAAATGATCATACATGTTGAAGAAAGGAAGAGGATGTAAGAGTCAGACATTTCACTCATTTTTTGGTTCGTTTTTGGTTCGAAGCTGCAAAGAATGCAGTCATCAGCAGAATAGGCTAAGAAACGTTGATTTATGCAGGCAGTACAGAACCACTGCCCTATGCAAATAAAGGAAGCAGAAGTCCAGCAACTTGGAAGGGTTTCAAAAGCACTGTTTTGCGCAAGAGTTAAATGGTTCCTGTCTATACCATTCAAGACCAGGCAAAACAAACCTATCATGATAAAAATGAATAGTTACTTTTGTTGGTCAGTTATGTTAACCAAAAGGTAGGAGGAGGAATTCTCTGGAAATTTTTATCTGGATTGTAGCCTCGTTGGGTTATAAAAATGGAGTTAAAAAAAATCACAAAAGCATACCCTTAAGATTGTATTCACTTTCAGGTTGGGAGATGGGTTAGCTGGAAAAGCATTTGCCTTATCAGCATGAAGCCCTGAATGTGATCCCTAGAACCCCATGGAAAAAAGCCAGGTGTGGCTGTCAGTACTTGTAATCCCAGTGCTGGGGAGGCAGAGACACATGGGTCTCTGAGGCTTGCTGGCCAACCTGTCTAGCCTCATTGGTGAGATGTAGGCCAATGAGAGACTCTATCTCAAAATAGGTGGGTGACATTCCTATGGATGACACTTGAGGTTGTCCTTTGGCCTCTACATGCATTCACACAGTAGCATGAACACACATGTACCCTCCATGTGAATACCGACATATACACATGAATGCACACACACACATGAAAAATGTGTTCATGTTCTTATATGTAAGTTATGTCTTAACATATAGCACAAAACAAAATCAGGGCTGGAGAGATGGCTTAGCGGTTAAGGCGCTTGCCTGTGACCCCTAAGGACCCATGTTCGACTCTCCAGATCCCACATTAGCCAGATACACAAAAGGTGAGGCAAGTGCAAGGTTGCACATGCCCACTAGGTGGCACAAGCGTCTGGCATTCAATTGCAGTGGCTAAGGCCCTGGCGTGCCAATTCTTTCTCTCCCTCTGTCTGTCTCTCTCTCACTCTAAAGTAAATAAATAAATAACTAAATAAGTAATTATAAAAAAGTCCTTTCTGTGGCCTGTCAGGCTCTAGAGATAACATCTTTGGCTCCTCTGATTTCATCTCCTTCCACTCTGCCTTTAATATGCTGCTACCTCAGGGCCTTTGCCCTGACTTCCCTTTCTCAGTACTCTCTGAACTCAAACCTCCTTTCAATCAGTCATCCTCCAGTTGATCCGGGTCTTTGGTTGTCATGGCAACAGTTCTCTGCAAAACAGACCTCAGGCAAGGATTAAGTGTTAGTGCTTTATGTGGGTGGTACAATCCCACACAGCTGGTTGTTTTGTATCCTAGTTTCCTAGGACTGCTGTAATAAAGTGCCATCAACTGGGTCCTTAATAGAAATTGATTGTGTCATTGTTCTGGAGACTAGTTCATAGTCAATATACAGCTAGGCCATAGTCCTGGCCTCTTCTAGTGTCTGGTGTTAGCAGAAATTCTTCCTCAGCCTCAGATGCCTGCTACTCCAATCGCAGCCTCTCATCACAAGGCCACATTCTCCCAGGGTAACTTTGTCTCCTTTTTTGCAAGATCAAAGGTTCGATTGGAGCCCACCTTAATGACTTCATCTTAATGGGGTTATACTTGCAAAGACTTTGTTTCCAAGTAAAGTTACGCTCACATGTAGTGGGGGGTAAAGACAACAATGTGTCTTTTTTGGGTAACAGTCCAGACTGGCTATATGGAGAATCTCTGCCTTGGACCCATCCATTAAGAGGGGAAAAGTGACAGATTTGATCTGTCCTGTATCCTACAACCTTGCTTGAATTGCGCATCAAAGTTCATTGAGGGAAATTCAATCCTTCGCATTTCAGCCCCATTGGCAGTTGCTCAAGTACAAAGCTGTACATACCACTGGTCTTTTCATCTGTTTGCAAGTGGTGAGAAGAACCAGGCATCTTAGATGTGTGGCCAATGAGCCTCAGGAAGTGAACTCACTGGGTGTAAATAGGCCTAGCATAATCATGCCAGGGCCTTGGTAGGGAGGAGGGGGCAGCTGCTTGTCCAGAGTTTGAAATACGCAGCTCTTGGAGGCCAGTGGCTACTGAATCATCTTTGTGAGAGACTTCTGGGTCAACAGGCAGAAGAAATTGCACACAAGGAGGTGGAAGAGTTGATGAGGAGGGGCGCATCTGGCCCAGGGAGGAAGGCCTGGTCCCAGAAGAGTCACCATGGGTAAAGAACCTGTCTTCCAGCCAGGCGTGGTGGTGCACACCTTTAACCCCAGCATTTGGCAGAGGTAGAAGGATTGCTGTGAGTTTGAGGCTGCCCTGAAACGACATAGTGAATTCCAGGTCAGCCTGAGCTACAGTGAGACCCTACCTCAAAAAACCGAAAAAAAAAAAAAGAACCTGCCTTCCCTCCCATTTTGGCCTCTTGTTAAGCACCTGAGTTATTGTTTCCTTCTGGCTCTCACTGGTACTTATAGATGAGAAGTGTCTAACCCATATCTTCTTTATTAGTTGTGGTGGTACCATACTGTTGAAGTGAAAATTAATGTCAACTAGTCAAAGGTGCTTGGCTTCTTGTTGTTCTTAGTTAGTCGACCTTTTCCATATCTTCCTATAAATGGCAATCTTCCATTTTCCTTCTTCCCGTTCTGCGTGCTCTTGACTTACTATCATCGCTATGACCTTTAGCTATATTCTCTCTTTCCTGTGCTTGTTTTCTCTGTGAAATCCTTTATATAAAGTAACCTATTTTTGGAAATCTGTAGGAACTCATATTGGATTATAGATGAAAAGGAAATTGCAACAAGGACTATGTGGCTGGGATCCACTTGAAATTCTTTTCCTGGTGATTTCCCCCTATTAATGTGAAAAATGTATATAAGGCAGGCAGAGATTTTCCAAGTTGAAGAGTATTCTATGTGTCACTCCCATAATATCAAAAGGCAATAGTGCCTTGATATTTCACCAAGATAGATCTAGCTCATGACAAAATAGAACTAAGATTACAGTCATGCGATGTGTTCCCAAGTTCATTACTGCAACTTTACCAACTCAACTGGAGGCAGTGGCTGCCAGCATAAGCATGCAGAGTCACATGGTTTTGGTGAGGAAGGCTTGGCCATGGGTGGAGATTTCAGCCTGATTGGTCCTTGAACCTAGTTTAGGCCAGCATGATTTGCATATCAGTGCCTTCTTATTCTGGGTTTCCTGAGACATCCCTTCTAGGAAGGTCAGGTAGAGCATTCAGTTTCTTCTACTACCACCTCCCAGATAGGCAAGGAGTTATATGCACATGAATGATTGCAATAGTATAACTGCCAATAAATAAATAAATGAGGTCTGTATGTTCAGCATATAGTTTTACTTTCAGGGTAAAAGATTTTGCTTTTAGTGCTTGCTTCCATTACTAATCAAGTCTCATATTTTAACCCTAAAATTTCGACTTCTCTGTTGCAAGTGTATTTTTTTTGGGGGGGGGGAAGAGACAGAGAGAGAGAGAGAGAGAGAGAGAGAGAGAGAGAGAGAGAGAGATAAAGAATGGGCAACCAGCAGCCTCTCAGCCGCTGTGAAGGAACTCTAGACACATGTGCCCCCTTGTGGTCAAGTGTGGCATTGCACCCTTGTGTCACTGCATCTGACTAAACGTGGGACTGGAGAACTGAACCTGCTTTCTTAGGCTTAGCAGGCAGGCGCCTTAACCGCTAAGCCATCTCTCCAGCCCACAAGTGTATGTTAACTATGACTGGTAACTTAATACTTTATCTTTCTGCAAATTAAAGGCGAATAACTACACTTACTCTCTTCATAAGGAATAAAAAAACCGAAGTTTATATTAGTCCTGTATGAATCTCGTGGTTGAAGACAATCTCCAGACAAGACATAATCAAGCCCATTTGTTTTCTAGCTCTTTCTGTATTTGGTTTTTGGTTTTAATTCCACTGCATCAACCTTGGGTATATCTATAGTAGAATTAAGTGTAAACAGGTAAATCTTCCTTAATTTAATTGACTTTTTGGTTGTTTGTTTTATCTGAAATAGGGTCTCGCTTTAGCCCAGGCTGACCTGGAAGACACTATATAGTCACAGGATGGCCTCACACTGATCCTCCTGCCTCTGTCTCCTGAGTGCAGGGCTTAAAGGTGTATGCCACCATGCCTGGCTTAATTGACTTTTTTTTTTATTTAATTGAGAGAGAAAAAAAGAGAGAGAATGGGTATGCCAGGGCCTCCAGCGATTGCAAACCAACTTCAGATGCATGCACTTTGTTCATCTGGCGAGAGAGAGAGAGAGAGAGAGAGAGAGAGAGAGAGAGAGAGAATGGGTATATCAGGGCCTCTTGCCGCTGCAAACAAACAGCAGACACATGTGCTACTCTGTGCATATGGCTTTATGTGGTAGGGGGAATTGAACCCAGGCCATTAGGCTTTGCAAGAAAGCACTTTTAACTGCTGAGCCATCTCTCCAGCCCCTTAATTGACCCTTACATGCCATAATAATACAGATAAAAAAGGGAAACCAAAACAAAATGTCTACTTCTAAAACCTATGAAGAAATTTAAATGCCTATTTTATATCATAAAGATTGAGGTTCCAAACGTGAGCTATTTGTAATTTTGCTTTATCAATGAAATGAAAAAAAAACCAGTTATTGTCAACCAAATTTTAACCATTGCCTATCTCCCTATTATTTTTTTTTAAATTGTAATCCAATTATATTCCTCCCAAATGAACACATCTTCAAAGTTTTAAGTCAAAACCACAGCATTTTTAATATAACCCACAAATTGGGGCTCTCCCAAGCAGATGGGTTTTAATTACACATTTCTTCTTTGAAAGCTCAAGGGCCCACAGAGTTGCACTTTTCTAATGAGTGTGGGATTCCTTACAACTCCCAGGTGAATAGCCTTGCTTGGAAAGGCAATTGTCTTGGTTGAATAGGAATGCATGTGGAAGGTGTGCAAGAGGAAGCGGACTTGATTCAGACTTTAGTAGCTTCAATTACAGATGTTAAATTGCAAGTTTCATCTGAGGCCCTGAAGTAAAGTAGATAGGAAATTCCACGTGAGATGCCCAAACACAGATAGTCAAAACACCTAGGACCAGGCGCTTGAGTCCAACACTCTGCCCTCAAAGGAAGAGCAAGAAGTGCTCAGGATGGAGAACCTGAAGCGGGTGTGTGAGGAGCTATAGCAGTTTCATGTGTCAACTTGACTGCACCAGGAGGTGCCCAGATTAGAAATTGTTCCAGGCCATTTGTATGTTTTTTTTGTCCTGAATGAATTTGGCATTCAGATCAGTGTATTTGAGACAGATTAGGGGGACCCCTCCACCTCTTCCTGGGATGCTGAGCAGATGTGAAGAAGTATTGTTAAAGTTCTGTGCAACATGTTAAAATCATTGCTAATGATAAGTTCATATTACCTTCTGATATTCATTTTCCTGTAAACTGGCATGGATGCTGCAGATGGAATGATTCAATTCCCTAATTGACTGGTGTGTGCCATCACGTCCTGTTTATACAGCCTTGGGAACTGAAACCAGGGCTTTGTGCATGCTAGGCAAGCACTCTACTAACTGAGCTACACTCCCAGTCCCTCCTGGTCTGTGTCTCAGCTCCTTTTACGTCATTGTGCCCAAGTGTACAATAGAGAAACAACTTTAAGGGAGGAAAGATATATTTTTGTTCATTTTCAGAGGGTTGAGTGCATCCTGGCAGGGAAGGTATGGCAGACCAGCTCAGCTCACTTCAAGGCAGGCCAGGAAGCAGAGAGCAAGATAAGAAATAGGCAGGGATAAGAACATAGCTAAGGACCCGATACCTCCTCCAGCTCGGCCCCACCTCCCACAGTAGCACCATCAACTGGAGACCAATCATGAGTCCAAGGGGAGCATTTCAGATTTAAATTATAACAGCCCAGGAACTATGACACTGACTGGGACTGGGGACTCCTGACTTCCTAGGTCGAGACAAGAACTGTAACACTTGTCACCACAGAAAGGGTCCCAGTACCTGAGGTCTGCATGCGAGCTGTAATGCTAGAATAGAAGATGCCACCTCTGCAAGTCTACCACTCACTACTGTCAAATGCCAAAGGACACAAAAGCTTCCAAAGACTGCAATGGGAGGGCTTGTTATCTATTCATGATGTCTTTCTAGGTAGAGTGAAAAGATTCCAGCCAGCTGCTTGTTCATGTGGGGCTGGTGTAGGGAGGAGCGTGCAGGTCTTCATTCACCTGTGTGGGGGTCAGAGGACAACGTTTGGTCAGTCTTGGCCTTTCTACCTCCGCAGAAGCACAGTTTCTCCTCATTTTGCTCTCCTGTTGAGCTTTCTCTATGCTGTTGTTCTCTGCTGGACTCACCGCAAGATTCCAGAAAATTGTTCCGTCTTTCCCCGCCATCTCATCATTAGTAAGATTATGGAAGCCTACATGGGCACTCAGCCTTGAGAAGTGAGCACTTTATCTGCTGAGACATCTCCCTAGCCCAGTGAAGATTTTTTTGAACATGTATTTTTCCATTCCAAGTAGAAAACAGCCTATAACTCATTAATATTTTCAAGTTTTTAATGAATATATTTACATATGTGCATATATAATATACATAACTGAATAAAGGCTGCCAGTTGTATGTTTGTGCTTATGAGTGTATGAGTGTGACTTTTCAAAAGAGAAAAGTTTAGAATGAAATGCATGAAAACATTAGCAGTGTATCTCTATGTGATAGAATTACAGGTAATTTTCACTTTTTCCCTCATAGTGGTCTTTTTAATCCCCACAAAGATCCATGCATAATCTTTTCTCCCATTAGATAAGTTTATTATATATATTTACTTTCAGTAGTTTTTTTTCTGTTTGTTTGTTTTTTTTTTTTTCAAGGTAGGGTCTCACTCTAGCCCAGGCTGACCTGAAATTCACTATGTAGTCTCAGGGTGGCCTCAAACTCATGGCGATCCTCCTACCTCTGCCTCCCAAATGCTGGGATTAAAGGCGTGGGCCACCATGCCTGGCTCTTTCAGTAGTTTTATTGTGATATCATTTGCATGCTATACCGTTTACTCATTTTAAACATACCATTCAGGGATTGTTAAGGGCCTAGCACTCTGGGGATTAAATAGTTAGGGACTATTTATTGTGGATACCATAGCCATTCTGAGCCTCTATGTAATGACGGGTACCATGCTATCTTTTTCCTTCTTATTACTTCTGAATATTTTCTGAGGCATTTTCAGCAAGCTTGTGGTGGGTGACCTTGAAATGTTCCAGTGGCTGTCTGATGTCTTTATAAATGAAAATATACAGAAAATACATTTCTTCCTTCATACCTGTATCATCAAAGAGCTACAACTACTGTTGGCAATCTTTACATGCATGGTTCAGTATATCAAATGCTGTTTATGTTAAACATAAGACAAGAACGGGATGGTCAGTTGAGACATGAGCCCTGAGTGGGGAAGTGCGGCTGCTGAGAAGTGCGGCTGGTCTGAAACCAGATCCTAGCTATTGAATGAGGGAAATGGAAAATTAGTTTTGGAGAGTCTTAAGATCCAGGATGTTTTATTAGAATTAAAGCATTCCAGAAAGCACCTGCTGTTTTCTTCTCCCCAGGCCCTTGGAACCTCCCTGGACAGGGGTGGGCAAGGGAGAAGAATATGAACAGCGAGGAAAGCAAAACCACTGGCTCTTTCCATTCCTGTCCATCCCCCAGACATGCCATCAATATCAAAGCAGGACTTGGAGTCAGTGGACTGAACTCATCCCCAAATTCCTGAAAAACTGTCCTTGTGAACTGGTGTTTTTTGGCAAAGTGTTTGTGAATATCAACTGGGTATAATATTTGCTGTGAACACCTACAGGTAACAGGCACTTAAGTCCATTCTCAGTACTGGGTGGGTGGCCAGGAATGCCAAGATGGTGGGGGGCAACCATCCAGGTTGATGGAGTGCCTTGGTTACATGCCCTCCAGACCTGTAACCTCAGTTCTATTGGGGGTCCCAGCACTCCCATTCTTTTTTTTTTTTTGAAAATATTTCTTTATTTATTTGAGAGAGAGAGAGAGAGAGAGAGAGAGAGAGAGAGAGAGGACAGAAAGAGAGACAGTGAGAGAATGGGCGTGCCAGGGTCTCCAGCCACTACAAATGAACTCCAGACACATGTGCCACCTTGTGCATCTGGCTTACATGGGTCCTGGGGAATTGAGCCTGGGTCCTTTCGCTTTGCAGGCAAGCGCCATAACCGCTAAACCATCCCTCCAGCTCCACTCCCCATTCTTAATTTTTTTTTTTTTTTTTTTTTCGAGGTAGGGTCTCACTCTGGCCCAGGCTGACCTGAAATTAAACCATCCAGGGTGGCCTCTCACAGCCCCTACCTCTGCCTCCATTCTTAATTTTTTTTTTTTTTTTTTTTTTTTTGTAATGCAGGCGATGGAGCAAGTCCAAGCAAGGTTCAAGGCCAAGACCTCAAGACCTCTATCATCTCTGGCCCCCTCCCTCCCTCATCTCCTCATCTCCCACCATGATGGGCACTGCCAGCTCCCTTCCATCGCAGCCCCTCCTCAGAGGGTCCTCCAGGGTCGACCCTCAAGGGACCCCGGTGTCCCCATGGTCGCAAGCAAGCTTCCCCAAGCTCTGCTCTCCGTCATTCCTGGAGCCCGCAAAGGTGAGCCAGAAGCTGCCAGCAAGTTTTGACAACTGCTGTTGGGTTTCTAAGGAAACAGAGAGGCAGCAGCCATTTTAGTGACATTTGCTGTATGAAAAAATGTATGGACACGGACATCCCCCTCCCCACACGCACTCGCGAGGCCTCTCTCTCCTCTTCCCAGGCCCCGAGGTGAGGGTGGAGGTGGGGCTCAGGTCTTCCGGCGGGGGGGGGGACGCAGAGGCCACCTGTCACAGGTGACCGGCCACCCGTGGCCACCCCTCCTCCTGCGCGCCCGGCTGGACCGCGGGGCTCCCCACCCCGGGCGCGCCGCACTGCAGCGGCGGTGGCGGTGGCGGTGGTGGTGGCGCGCGCGGCTGGGCCTCCCGGTGCCCGCGTCCCGCCCCTCGGGTCCCCTCCTCCCTCGGGGAGGGCGGAGGAGGCGCGGGGCGGAGCGGGGTCCGCGGGGCGCCGGCGGGGAGGAGGCGCAGCGAGCGCGGGAGGTCGCCGCAGCCGGGGACACCGCTGCCCAACATGGTCGCTGCGCACGCTGCCCATTCTTCCTCCTCGGCCGAATGGATCGCTTGCCTGGATAAAAGGTATCTGCGGCAGGGTCGCCACCATCCATCCGATCGGGGCACCCCCACATCCCCACCCCCATCCCCGAGACCCCGGCGGACACGGTCACCCTGGATCGGCCGTCTCCGGACCTGGGCGCAGTGGGATCAGGGTCCTCGAGCAAGGGGAGGGGGCCGAGGTCCTCGTCCCGACGCAGGAGGACACTGGCCCCTCGCATCTCGTGGGGTTGCCACCGGCAGGAGGTTATTCCACATGGTGCGGAGAAGGCAGCATTGTTGGGGGTCAGGGTGTCAGCCGGTCCCCAGCCCCCTCCCGGCCCTGCAGACCCCACTCTTGGGTGGGTGAGGGTTATTTTCTCTCAGCATCACGGGACGGAAGAAGGGAGTCTTCTAACCATCTTTAGGCTATTCAGACTGTCAGGGGTGAATGGCATTGAAGTTTCCAAGAGGGGCGGGGGCTCAGGCAGGTGCACAGTAAGTCTTCTTTTTCTTCCTTGTTCCTGAAAACAAAGTGTGAGGGACACAGTGGATTCCTGGCTGGAATCCACAGCTCTCTCTCTCCGTTCCCCAGTCGCTTGCTCAAGGTCTATGTTAGGAAGGTCATGCGTCAGGGAAGCTGCTTCTTAACACCTGCGCCTCCCCCAAAGACCCCTACTCTTAAAGAAACAAATTAAACCATGGACTGTGTTAATACTGGACAGCTCTCCGTGGATGGTGCGGTGTGTGACAACGATTGCAGTTGTTTCCAGGCTCTGACAGCATAGTTTTCTGTTTGTCCAGATGAACAGAAAACATCACACAGTATGCTAGCAATTATAGTTTATTAAACCGATCAAAAGGTGAGGCATGTGAACTTTATTAAAGAAAGGAGCAAGAAATCTTGAGGAGGGAACTGCCTCAAAATTTCGGAGTTTGGTGCAGAAAGAAAGGCTGGGATTCGCCTCCTGCAGCTATCTGCATGACATCTTGATTTGCATTTGTGTGAAATATTTTGTGCTCTGCCATATTGAAAATGTTTCAATGAACAGATTCTTCAGCAGATCAAACTTGAGGATCTGGAGTGAGACGTGCTATGCATACTCTGCTGTTATAGGCCTCTGATGGAAAATATTAAGTAATTTGAGAAAAGCTAAATATAGCTCATTTGAATAACTTCATATGAGAAACAATCTTGACTATCAATTACCACACAGTAGCAAGGTTTTCTTTCTTTCTTTTTTTTTTCTTGGCAAGCATTGCCCTATTTATGTCTAAAATGATGTGTACTAATATTAGAAGAATTGCATGCAGTAAATAGTAAGACAATTGAAGTGATGGTTAATCATACAGAATTATGTTTAGGAACTAAAAGCAGATTTAAGTGTAGAGTCTGCTAATGTGATAAGTAATCTGAATTTAGTACTTTGGGAAAAATGAATTATAAAACAAGAGACAATCAGGAGCTTTTACTGAACCTGTGACTAGTGCTTCCTCATAAGAACTTTAGATAATAAACATCATCCTTCTTTTGGCAAAAGTGTATAGCATATCACTTTTTGAACATTCAGTCATTCACTGGAAACCCTTTAGTCAATAAGTACTTATGATAATCACAGAGCAGTACTAATGTACGTAGACTCTATCTGACATCTCTTCATAATGTGTATCTGCCCAACTGCTTGTATTTGGAGTGGATTTTCAGAACATGGCACTACAGTGTAATGTCACCATTCATAATGGGGCAAACAAGCTCCTGGGAAGAAAAAGCAACCACTACTTAGCCTAGCATGAGTGAGGTGCTGGTGAGCGAGCAGATCAATACTTTGAGGATTTTAGGCCCAGAACTGTCACCAGTTCTGATCTTGGACCTGACACTTTTACTGCCTGAGTGTGTGAAAAATGAAGATAGGGCTCTCAAGTTGACCTCCTCAGGATGAGTGGACAAATGGAAGAGGAGGAAAACGGTGTGAGTGCTGTGGGAGCTGGGAGGTGCCTTGCAGGCATTTCATTTTGTGAGTTGAAGACAACCTTGCCTTTCAGAGGCCTTGATGCCTGAATTCCTGTGCACAGCACTACAGGAGGGGCAGTCTCATTGCAAGAGGGTGGGTGGGGGCTTGTTTTGAAGTCGCATTTTCAGTTAGCTTGTTTATTTTATTTATTATTTGTTTTTTATTTTGTTTTATTTTTTTTTTGAGGTAGGGTCTCACTCTGGCCCAGGCTGACCTGGAATTCACTATCTAGTCTCAGGGTGGCCTCGAATTTATCACGGTGATCCTCCTACCTCTAAAACAAGTGCTGGGTTTAAAGGCATGCGCCGCCATGCTCTAACCTGTTTATTTTGAAGGCGAGAGTGAAGGTAGAGCATGTGGATGGAAACTGGTTAGGGAAGCTCTCAGTGATTCCCTCCATGGTGACACTGCCCTTAGTATGTCTGAAAAAGGCAATGGTAAGACAGGCAGCACGCTGGGCATTGGGGATGCGACGGAAAAATGAGAGCTGCTTACTGCCTTGGGGGCTGGGTGATAAGAGGCCGGGATAGCTATTTAAACAACTAACCACAGTGCAATGATAAGTGCTTTAATGGAGCTGTGTAAAGTGCTCTGGGAATCCAGAGGACACAGTGGTTCAGGCCTGGATATCAGGGATTGAGGGACATTTTCCAGAAAGAGAATAGGGAGGGCATGCCAGGCAGAAGAGGAAAGATACACATAGATGTGGCAAAGGCATGCACCTCTCCACCCAGCCTCAGTTCCTCTAGATGATAGGAAGGCGAGCTCCGTTTACAAGGTTTATATCATGCACATTTTCAAGCCTGCGAAGAAAAGAAGGAATGGTGTAAAATACTGGGACCTTTCAACTGGAGAGTAGGAAGGGAGTTCACTGAGACTTTGTAGTTCACATATGCATGAGACAACTGACGAAGGTCATGGACAGCTAGGATGAAGAAGGGCTGTGGAACTGGAAATAGGAAAGGGAATGCCAATAGGAGAGTCTACTCGAGGGAAGGCGTATGCAATAGAAGTCAAAGTGAAGGGCTGGAGAGATGGCTCAGTGGTTAAGGCACTTTAATGCAAAGCCTAACAACCCCAGTTTGATTCCCCAGTACCCATGTAAAACCAGATGCACAAAGGGACCCAAGCATCTGGAGTTCATTTGCAGTGGTTGGAGGCCCTGGCACATGCATTCTCTCTGTCTGTCTCTCTTCTATCCCTCTCTGCTTGCTAATAAATACATAAAATATTTAAAAGAAAGAAAGAAAGAAAGAGGGCTGGAGAGATGGTTTAGAAGTTAAGGCACTTACCTCTGAAGCCTAAGGACCCAGATTCAACTCCCCAGAACCCATATAAGCCAGATGCACATGCATCTGAAATTCATTTGCAGTGGTGCACCCATTCTCTGTGCCTCTCTGTCCCTCTGCCTCACTCTGCCTCTTTCTCTCTTTCTCTCAAATAAGTAAATAAAAATAAAGTTCTTAAAAAGAAAGGAAGAAAGAAAGAAAGAAAGTCGAAGTGAAGCCAACCAAGAAGGAAAACCGAGCCTCAGAAGCATCTGCTTGACATGCCAACAGCGTTAGCATAGAGGACAATAATGAGTAATGTGTAATGTGTAATGTGCAGGCACAGAGAGGAGTTGAGAGAGAAAACGCACAGCTTACTTTCTGCATCAACCATTTCTGATCGTGGACTGTGGTGGAACTGAGGAGATGAGTATCTACAAACTCGTTTCCTAAAATCAGAAAGATGTCAAGTGTTTGGATGGCTAAACCAACATTGAGAAAAGTCTCAACCCACCCGTTGATAATGCCACTGCTAGCTCTGCATTGTCCCTCCTTGCCCTCAGCAGTGATGGTTAATTAGGAATAAATTATGTAATTCCATCTGGGATTTAATAAACATAAAATGTGGGCTGGAGAGATGGCTAAGCGGTTAAGATGCCTGCCTGCGAAGCCTAAGAACACCTGTTCGAATCTCCAGGTCCCACATTTAGCCAGACGCAAAAGTGATGCAAGCGCGCAATGTTGTACATGCATACAAGGAGGGTGCATGCATCTGGAGTTCGTTCACAGTGGCTGAGCGGCCCTGGTGCACCCCTCTCTGCCTCTATCTCTCTCAAATTACAAAAAATGTAGGGCTAGGGAGATGGCTCAGTGTGTAAGAGTGCTTGCCTGCCCCACAAGCATGAGGGCCTGAGTTCCATAGTCTGTACCTATGTGAAAAGCCAAGCATGACCACCACCCTGAGATGGTGTGCCGGGTGTGTGTGTGAGGGGGAGGGGACAGGAGAATCAATGGGCTTGCTGATCAGTCAGACTGACTGAAAAAACAGCAGCTCAGTTCAGTGAGAGACTCTGTCTCAAGGAACAACAAGGAGAAGTGATAGTGGACACCCACTTCCACATACTTCGCACATGTATGCACAGGGCATGCATAAGTGCATACACACTACATATATACATGTAAACATATATACACCCATCATACCACACACACTTGCACACACATATGTGTATGTGTGTGTGTGTGTGTGTGTGTGTGTGTGTGTTTGTTTTAGGCAGGGTCTCACTCTAGCCCAGGCTGACCTGGAACTCATTCTGTAGCCCAGGCTGGCATCAACCTCACAGAGATCTTACCTCAGTATACTGAGTGTGGGAATGAAACGGAGGGGCTACCATACCCAGCTCCCCCAAAGCCATGTTGGATGTTATTTTTTAGTGTGATACTGCTTTTTAATTTTAGTGAAAGTTTTTCCCGAAAGCTTGTAAGTTGGTCACCTGTGAACTACAAGGCTTTTTCTGGGGCACGATTCTCATGGTTGGAAAGGGAGCATTAGAAAGAGACAAGGACCACATGTATTCATATGTGTTTGGTGAGTCATTGCCTGTATCAATCACCAGAGAGCAGGAATCAGTCAATTATGGCCCTGGGGCCGGTTAGACAGCTGTCTGCAAGTCTCCTAAGCTAAGTAGGGTTTGAAAATTCTTGCCTGGTTGGAAAATAAAATAAAAAGAGTAATATTCCATGACCCGTGAAATTTGTATGAAATTCAAATTTCCATGTTCATCAACAGTTTTACTGGGACACAGCTGCTCTTACTCAGTGACTTGTCTGTGGCTCTGGCCAGGCAGCAGTGGCAGAGTTGAGTGGCTTTGAGGAGGCTCGTGGCCCACAGAGCTTCTAATATTTACCGCGTGAATCTTTACTGAAGAAGTTTGCCATCTCTTGCCCTGGCTGAGAGAATCACATTAAGCAGTCGACAGCCAACTCTCTGAAAATGAGAGGAAGTGCCTTCTAGGAAGGAGTTCACAATGCTTGGCCGCTGGTCCTTGAATGAAGTTCCATGAAGCTTGAGGGGAATCCTCAGAGGATGAAGTACTTGAGGACCACAGGTTTTTTACAGTCCAGAGCAGGAATTCAGATAGCAAAATGTGGCAATAAGATGGTGCCTTTGTGATCTTTTATTTTAAAAAAATGTTCTGTGTGTGTGTATGCGCATGTGCAGGCACAAGTGTACATGTGCATGGAGAGACCAGAGGACAATCTGAGGTGTCCTTTCTCAGGAAGGCCATCTACCTTTTTTTGAGGCAATGTCCTTCAGTAGTCTGGACCTCACTAATTAGGCTAGACTGGCTGGCCAGCGAGTCCCAGTTTTCTTCCTGTCTCTACCTCCCCAGGGTTGGGATTACAGGCTTATACCAGCATTGAGCATTTCTTATGAGTGCTCTAGAGATACATCTCAGAACCTTATACTTGCAAGACAAGCATTTTGCTGACTGAGTGAGCTCCCAGCCCAAGGTTGTGATCTTTTTGTGTTTTACAGGTAGGGTCTCACTGTAGCTCAGGCTGACCTGGAATTCATGATGTAGTCTCAGGGTGGCCTTGAACTCACAGCAATCCTCCCACCTCTGCCTCTCTAGTGCTGGGATTAAAGGCGTGCACCACTACACCCGGCTTTTAGGTTGTGATCTTTTAAGAGCAGCTGAGGCATTTTTTTTTTTAAGCATCCTTGTTTTATTTGAAGAATACTTCTTGGCTATTTTGACGTGGTTGAAGGAGAGAGAAAGGAACCAAGAACGACATTTGCTAAAACCAATAAGTTTTGTAGGCCACATGGTGTGAGAAGATGGCTCAGACATCAAAGAGCAGCAGGCATGGTTCCAGCCTGCAGGGAGGGAGAAGATCAAAGAGGCACCCAGAACAGAAGTTTGGCACTGGGTGGGTGGGTAGGAGGGGGGAGGCTGCTGCCTACCAGGCAGGTCCCTGGGGAATTGCTCCAGTGCTTAGGGCTGCTATGCAGTCTGGGAACCTGATTTATCTGCACATCATGAACTGATGCATCTTTTAGGGACAGAGGCACAGGCACCAGTCTCTTGAGACCTTAAACCCTGCCAGGTCATTGATTTGACAATAAAATCTGCACTCCCAGAAAGGTGGACATGCTCATCCTTTGGCTAATGCATTCTTTCTGGAGGCCAGCCGAGTGGGAAGTCCAGCTGTTAGCAGAAGTACATCTCATGCCTTTCCAAAGAGAGCAGAGAAGCTGCCAGGAGGTCAGGATGCTTAGGCACCTGACTGCAGGGCCCGTTCTGTTCCTGGAGCCAGAGCCTCGGCAGTCAATTCAGGATAGCATGGCTGGCACTTCTTCAGTGAGGTGACCATTACGAGGACTTCCACAGCACACTGTGTCCAACACTGTGATAAGACAAGTCAGGCTCCGTGGCGGCTGCCCTCTTGTTGTCTCTTCATACCCTTGACTTATACTGTACCCATTCCTTTACCTCCAGTGTCTGTGTAGTACCCTATAGAAGGTGCTCCCAGGACCAGGGTGAGAGGGCCACGTGCATCTCTTAGACCAGGGTGACGTCTGCAGGCCTATGGCAGGGTCTTGCCTGGGAATGATGCGGGCAAACACTGTGAGCAACCTGGTTTCTGGTTTCTGGCTGATGCAAATCCTGTTTGCTTTAAATATTTTATTTTAATTTACTTAGGAGAGAGAGATAAGAGGAGAGAGAATATGGGCATGCCAGGGTCTCTGGCCACTGGGAACAAACTCCAGACACATGTACCACCTTGTGCATCTGGCTTTACGTGGGTACTGGGGGATTGAACCTGGGTCCTTAGGCTTCACAGGCAAGTACCTTAACTGCTAAGCCATCTCTCCAGCCTACATCCTGGTTTGGGATAAAGAAAAAAAGATATTTCGTAACTGTTTTTGATATATTGTTTTAAAATTCAACCCTTTCTTATTATGGGAAATTTCAAACATAAAAAGGAGACAGAACAGTATGATTCTCTTGCACTGTCCCTACCTGTGACAGGCATTAGCTCATGGCCAATCCTGTTTTGTCTCTATGCTCACTCATCCCCTCTGCTCCCACGGTGATTTTTTTTTTCTTTTATGATATCCTTTTATTTTAGGTAGAAAACATAGGGAAATTATAGGATTATTTTAAGTTAATAATCAAATTATCAAATGTGATCAAAATATTGGTTGCTTGCTCTTCTTACTTTCAAAAACAAAATTGAATATGACTTTAAAATTACTAGGTAATTAAATAGTTGTGATAATTCTCTTGAACAGGATAATAAATTACAATCTACATAGCTTACATTTGTTATAAAATAAATTCTTATTGAAGGACTAAGATTTAAATTATTAGTTAATTATAAATTTTTAAGAATCTGTTTTCTATATACCCATTAGTGCTTGAACTTCACTAACTGCACCCATCTGGCAATACAAAATTCCTACTATAAACTTTTAATGTGAACCTTTCTTTCCTTATTTCTTTCTTTCTTCCTTCCTTTCTTTCTTTCTTTCTTTTAATTTTTATTTTTTATTGACAACTTCTATCCTTACAGACAATAAACCATGATATTTCCCTCCTCTCCCCCACTTTCCCCTTCAGAATTCCACTCTTCATCATATTCCCTCCCTCTCTCCATTAGTCTCTCTTTTAATTTGATGTCATCATTTTTTTCTCCTATTATGAGGGACTTGTGAAGGTATTGCTAGGCACTGGGAGGTCATGGATATCAAGGCCAATTTTTGTCTGGACATTGCATTTTAAGGAGTGGTACCCTTCCTTTGGCTCTTACATTCTTTCTGCCACCTCTTCCACAATGGACCCTGAGTCTTAGAGGGTGGGATAGAGATGTTTCAGTGCTGGACACTCCTCCATCCCTTCTTCTCAGCACTGTATTGCCTTTTGGGTCATCCTCCCAGAGTTATTTTGAGGCAGATCCCATAAACAGCATTTCATCTGTAAGTATTTCATTATATATCTATAAAAGGTAAGGGTTCTTTATAAAGGAAATAATATTGTTATCATATATTTAAAAAATTGACATTTGGGATAGAGAGATGGCTTAGCAGTTAAGGTCCTTGTCTGCGAAGCCTAAGGACCCATGTTTGAATCTCCAGATCCTTCATAGCCAGATGCACAAAGGTGAGGCAAGGTTGCACATGCCCACTAGGTGTCACAAGCATTTGGAGTTCAATTGCAGTGGCTGAGGCCCTGATGTGCCAATTCTCTCTCTCAAAAAAAATTGACATTTGTTGGGCATGGCGGGATCACTTTTCTCTCTCTCTTTTTCTTTCTTTCTTTCTTTCTTTCTTTCTTTCTTTCTTTCTTTCTTTCGTGGCACACACCTTTAATTCTAGCACTGAAGAGGCTGAGGGAGAAGGATCACTGTGTGTTCAAGGCCAACCTGGCCTACAGGGTGAGTTTCAGGTCAGTGTGAGACCTTGTTTCACAAAATAAAAAGAAAAAAACACAGAGAAGGAAAAGGAAAAATGACATTAGTTCTCTAATATAATCAAATTTCAGATTTCCCCATTAACCTCAGAACTTGTTTGTATCAGAATCCAAATAAGTTGTGTTCAGTTGTTTTCTTTCTTTCTTTCTCTCCTTCTTCTTTCTTTCTTTCTTTCTTTCTTTCTTTCTTTCTTTCTTTCTTTCTTTCTTTCTTTTGAGGTAGGGTCTCAATCTGGCCTAGGCTGACCTGGAATTCACTATGTAGTCTCTGAACTCACAGCAATCCTCCTACCTCTGCCTCCTGAGTGCTGGGATTAAAGGAGTAAGGCCACCACACCCAGCTCTGTTTTCCCTATTTCTTGAAGAAACTGGTAATATTTTTTTTTAATCTGGATTTAAACTGTCCCCGATGGAGTTTTTTAGACATGTCCCTTTGTGTTGTATATATCCTGAAATTAGTATTTGGGTTCGGAGCTTGATCGAATCCAGATTTGAATTTTTGGCTAGAGCTTCAACAGAAAAGAGCTCTATTACACAGTTCTGTCACAAGGTATATAATGTCAAGTCATCTCTGTGACGCTCACAATTTATTATTTTCCAGTTTCATGCCTGGCATCTCTCTATTTGCAGCTTCTCAAGGACATCTTGCTGTGGCCCCAAATCTTTGGGAGCATATGCTATGTATATGTGGCGTAGTTGAGGGTTACATTCTGTGGCTAATTTCACTTGCTGTGGGATTAGGAATTAGAGAAAGTCACGTGGAGGATGGTGTGTCCAAGGACCACTGGGCCTGTAGGAGGGGCAGCACCCCCTGCACCCCCTTCCCAAGTCCCAGGCACTTAGATTTGCTTTAGGCAGATTTCAGTCCACCCTCACGCACCCTAAAAACAAGAGAGAAGAGAGTTTCCCTCTCATACGTCTGGCCTAAGGAGTGCTGAGAGGGCAGGACAGAGGAAGAGGGTGGAAGTAACTGGGTGGGGTGGATGGCGGATGCAGAGAAGCAGCCACACACCTAAAGGGAACCAGAGACAGGCTGAGATGGCGTCAGCACAGCCTCAGCCTCCAGATGGCTATGTTGACTCAGCTGCAACCCTGGGCCCGTGCTGTGTCCCTGCAGAGGGGGAGGGGGACAGTGCCACAGCTCTCTCCTTTCCCTTCATACATGTTCTTTCTCAGGGTTTGTAGGCATTGCTTTTGCTTTAACTGTACATCACCTAAGTGACGTGTCATTGGCATATCTTTTAGATCAGCTGCAAGTTTTTCCTCTCCATTGGATAGTCTTGTTTATATCATTGGATATTTTTTTCTTAAACTATTTATTTATTTGAGAGAGAGAGAGAGAGAGAGAGAGAGAATGGTGCACCAGGGCCTCTAACAAACTCCAGACACATGTGTCACCTTGTGCATCTGGCTTTATGTGGGTATTGGGGAATTGAACCAGCCAGGGTCCTTAGGCTTTACAGGCGAGGTCCTTAACCACTGAGCCAGCTCTCCAGCAGATCATTGGATATTCTTGTGAATATCCTGTTGGTATATTGTGGCAGACATTGTTTTCCTTCACCATCCTCTGCCACAGAGGCTGGAGAAACAAAATGTTGATTTTCTTAGTCTTCCTGGAGCTCAGATGTCCATGTGACACAGTTGTGGCCACTGTGACATAGCAGAAGTATACTGACACCTCCCCGGAGAGGTCTTGCTTGACTGATGAAAGAATGGAGACAGCTGATAGCTCTTCTTTTCTTTCTGCCCAGGATGACGCCTGTGCCTGTGGCAGCCATCTTGTTATCCAGAAGGAAAGACCAGAGAAAGGAGAAGTCCAGCCTGACCTTATGTAGCTGCCAAATCTAGATTTGGCAGTTGTCAAAACACTCTCATCTGGGACTGGAGAGATGGTTCAGTAGCTAAAGGCACTTTCCTGCAGGGCCTGATATCCTACTTGGATTCCCCAGCACCCACATTAAACCAGACACATAAAGTGGGGCATGCATCTGAAGTTCCCTTGCTGGGACAAGAGACCTTGATGTTTCCATTCTCTCTCTCTCCCTCTCTCTCTCTCACTTTGTGCACAAATAAATTTAAAAAATGATCTGATCTAACAAGCTGATATGTGTCTAAAGTTTTCACTTCTCTTAACATCCCCTTCCCATTGTTGTCCTTCTTGCTTTTCTATTTTATTAACAACATCATGATTCAGTCATTCTCAAATCGTTTTACAATACCTTATTTATTTATATGTGTGTGTTTGTGTGTACCAGGGTCTCTTGCCACTGTAAATGAAAGCCAGATGCTTGTGCCACTTTTTTGTGTCATGTTTTTGTGGGTAGATTGGGAATTGAGTCCTGGCCAGCAGGTGCTTTTTACCACCAAGCCATCTTCCAGCCCTCTCATTCTGAAATCTTTAAACTGACCTATCTTCTTCATTTCCTATGTCCTTTTGGACATCTAATCAGGCATCAACTCTTCCATTAGCCTTTATATTTTACTGCTTTATTTCAGCCCTTATCATGGAAGGCTCTTATTGTTTCTTGTTTGTAGCCTGAAAATGTGAAATATTCAAATCAGCTTTGTTTTAGGATCAGCTGAATCTGGATTCAAATTTTATCAACTCTGTCTACTGACTATGTGAACCAAGTTATTAATTTTTCTGAACCTCTGTTCTCAGACCTTCAAATGAGGCTACCAGTAGCTGTAGTGACATCTGTGTTGAGGTTTGCATGCAAGGATACATGAATGGTTATCCATAAGTACAGGGAGTGTCTGTGTGTGTGTAGCATAAATGTTTTATTAGTGGCATGATTTTTAGAGTTATTCAGTTCTAGTAGTTGCTATATGTATAATCTTCATGATTTTTTTTAAGTGGAACTATGTTGTCTATAAATAAGGCTAGTCTACTTATTCTTTCTGAGTTTTGTGTCTTTCATTATTTTTCTTGCCTTATTGCATTGGCTAGGACTTCTAGGACAAGGCTGAAGAAAAGAGGTGAAAATGTACATCATTGTTTGGTTCTTATCTTGTAGGAATGTGTTTACATTTTGCCATGAATTTGTAGTTGTAAACTTTTCTTCCTTCCATCTTCCTTTTTCTCCCCCCTCCTCCTCTCTCTTTATATCAGAAAATTCCCTTTTCTGAAGCTATTAAGCTGATCATATGATTTCATTTTCTTTTTTATCTTACAAATGTAGAGGTCATATTGGTTGATTTTTCCAGTGTTAAATCAATATCATCTACTTAGAATAAATACCACTTGGTATGACATATTGAGTTTTGATATATTGTTATTTTCAATTTTAAGTATTTTATTAATGCAATTGTCAAATATATATCAATGAAAGATATGAGCTTGTGACTATCTTTGAAATTTTTTCCAGATTTTTAATATCATCATTATTTTAACCTCACAAAAATTTAAGGAGAATTTACTTTCCTCTTACTTTTTGCTTCTAATTTTAAAAGAACTTGTCAAAGACTGATGCAATTTCTTTTAGAAATGTTCATCATTTGGAGTGGGTGTTTTATTTGTAGCAAGTTGTTTTGATGACAGATTCATCTTTTTTTAAAAAAATATATTTTGGTTTTTCGAGGTAGGGTCTTACTGTAGCCCAGGCTGACCTGGAACTCACTATGTACTCTCAGGGTGGCCTCAAACTCATGGCGATCCTCCTGCCTCTGCCTCTTGAGTGCTGGGATTAAAGGTGTGCACCACCACACCCGGCAAAAAATATTTTTTATTTATTTGCAAGAAGAGAGGGAGAGAAAAAGAGAAAGAATGGGCATGCAAGGGTCTCTAGCTGCTGCAAATGAACTCCAGATGCATGCACCACTTTGTACATCAGGCTTTACATGGGTACTGGGGTATTGAACCCAGGTTGTTAGGCTTTGAGGGCAAGTGGTTTAACTACCAAACCATCACTATAGCTCCAGATTCAATCATTTTAGTAAAAGACCATTCAGAATTTTCTTTTTCTGGTATTGATTTTAATAAGTTCTTTTAAGGAGTTTATTCATCTCATGTAAGTCAATAAATGAGTTGGTGTAGTACTTCCATATTATCCTTTTAATGTCCTTGTCCTTTAGTTGTACTAGTTACTCTTCTTGTCACTCTGACTAAATACCTTACAGGAAGTGACTTATGGGAGAGAGATTTGTTTCTTATGGTTTGTGAGGAAACAGCCCATCATGGCAGGGCAAGGATGGTGGCAGGAGCACGAGGCAGCTTGTCACACTGCATCCTTGGTCAGGAAGCAGAAAGAGTTGAATAATGGTGTGCAGCTAGCTTTCCCCTTTATCCCTTTGTATTCAGTCTGGGACCAGGTAATGGTTTACCCCACATTCAGGCTGGGTCGTCCTTCCTCAGTCAATCATCTCCAGGAGTATCCCATGCCCAGAGGGCTATCTCCTTGGTGATTTCCAGATCCAGTCAAGTTGACAGTGAAGATGAACCACCACAGGGCTAAGGACCCTTCCCCTGTTTCTCATGTTAATAACTTGTGGTTGTGCTCTTGATCATTCTTACTATGAGCTCCTCACTTCTGTTAATCTTTTAAAAGAACCAACTTAAGAGTTGATTCTCTAAGAGAAATTTATTAATTCCAACTCCTTATCTTTTGGGTTTAATTTACTTCTCTTGAATTTTTCCCTTCCTGGATTCTTACAGTAAAAACTTAGATCAACTTTATGCAAATTATTCCTTCTTAATAGAAGCATTTAAGTGTGATTATTCATGGACAACACAACAAAAGAACTTCAATTATTTCATCATCAGTGTTCACAAACTAAAACTATTTCTGCTAGGGAAGAATAATTAAGCTGATACTGGGACCTGCTCACCCCTCACCCACATGGAAAAGGTAGTTTGCAATGCAGTGAACAACATTTCAACACCCTTCCAACAGTGAAGCAGCAATAGCTTCATATGACAGAACAGGAACATTAAGGGAAAACAATTTGGGCTGGAGAGATGGCTCAGAGATTAAAGGTGCTTGCTTGCAAAGTCTGACAGCTTTAGTCTGATTCCCCAATACCCACGTAAAGCCAATTGCACAGTGGTATATGTGTCTGGAGTCCATTTGCACTGATGGGAGGCCCTGTTACACCCATTCCCTCCTCCCTCCCTCCCTCTCTCTCTTTCTTTGTCTTTTCCCTCTCTTTCTCACAAGTAAATATAATAAATAAAATATTTTAAAAATTTAAAAAAGGGCTGGAGAGATGGCTTAGCAGTTAAGGCTTGTACCTGCAAAGCCTAAGGACCCCAGTTCAATTCTCCAGGTCCCATATAAGCCAGATGAACTTGGTGGCACATGCATCTGGAGTTTGTTTGCCACACCCATTCTTACTCTTTCACTCACTCTCTCTCTCGTTCCCTAAATTGTGTCTCTAATAAGTAAATAAATAAAAATTAAAAAACAGAACAATTCTTCCAGAGGACTTCATAGCATATAACTTTGTGACAACCTAACTTAAACCAAGGACAGATTTTAGAACACATTAGGCATAGATGGATTACTTCTCTTTCAATAAATCCTTCACAGATACTGTTGTTTTCATCACACATGGACCATGGATAGTTTAGAGATTTTATTGAAAAACTTTATTATTTTTCAATAAATATCTAAAAATGTTACTATTCTGCTATTGGTTAGATGAAGAGTATTGTGACTTTGAAATCAGCCAAATTATATCTTACAGATAGCCCAAGAAAAATGTTTGTTTGCCTTAAAGTGGTCAATCTCTTCAGTGAGTTTTCAAGAGGAATAATATTGCTGCCACTCTCACACACAGACAAATGGTGAACAAGAACCCACAAGTTGAAGTTGGGGAGATGACTTGGCTAGTAAGGTGTTTGTTGGGCTAGCATAAGGACCTGATTTTGGATCCCCAACACCCATGCAAACACACCAGTAATCCCCCAGCACTGGGGAAGTGGAAACAGACTCCCTGGGGCTCACTGGCTAGCTAGTTCTAAGTTAAGCAAGATAACTTGTCTCAAGAATATGGTAGAAGGCTGGACAGATGGTTTAGTGGTTAAGGTACTTGCCTGCGAATCCTAAGGACCCAGGTTCACTTCCCCAGTACAAGGTGGCTTATGCATCTGGAGTTCATTTGCAGTGGCTGGAGGCTCTGCTATGCCCATTCTCTCTCTCTGTCTGTCTCTCTCTTTCTGCCTCTCTGTCTCTCTCTCTCTGGCTCTCTCTCTCTTAAATAAATAAAACAAAATAAAAATAATAAAAGAAAGAATAAGGCAGAGAGAGATCGAGAAACACACCCAACATTGACCTCTGCCCTCTACATACATGCACATATGTGAAACATGCTACATACATGCACAAACTCACATCACCACAATACAAAAGAACCTGTAGGTCATATCACAAAGCATGGCCCCTCTAACTGAAAGCCTAGAAACCAAAGAACATGTGTTAATTGCACTGCCATAATTTTAAAGTGCTTAGCATAAGAAACATAGTTTTTCTATGAGTTAAATTGAATGTAAGATGCATATCAAAAAGAATGACTGCTGGGAGCCAGCCCCAGCTGGAGTGAGGTCCTAGAAGGAAATGTGAAGTCCGTGGGGGAGGAATGAGAGACACCAGGTTGCTGTTTCAGGTGATTCAGACGTCTCTGCCTTCCTCAAAACCTCGTGTTTTATTTATACTACTATAGAACAAAAGCAGGCTTATTTTCCAGGAAATATCAAAACACTCAGTTCTCAGCAAAAAAAAAAAAAAAAAAAAAAAAATCAGCAAAGTGCTAGACAGACTGTTTCATACTGAAGGGCCATTCTTCTAACTTTCTTATACATTCCTTGTAGCCAAGCTTAGCAAAGTACTTATTAACCTGTTTGATTAAAGAGTTCTTTTGTTCTGTGGATAACAAACACCAAGCAGGGCCTGATCGAGCAAGCCTTTCCAAAAAGGGCAATGAATTATAGTATACCCATTTTCCATTCTTACTCACTACATGACCTAAGTTTTCATCATAAATTCCTGTATAGGGAAGAGGTGGGTCAGTAGAAGCAGAAAACCTAAATGCATTTGCCTTAGCTCCTCGAGGTGGACTTCAGAATTTCTGGTGTTGTAATGGGAGGGTCAAGTAATTCTTTGTTCTGTAACTTTGCAAAGAACTCCTTATTAGTCATATTCTTATATTTATCTAGGGAGCATAAGTCTGTACAAATGGTTTTTCTTTCAGCCCTCTTATTTCTCTATAGCAGTTTCCTTTTCTTGAAAGCCTAAAAGAGACAGGCATGCTATTTGCCATTGAAAGAATTTAACAGAGTGGTTTTGGTTTTATTATGAGGTTCCAGCCATGCGGAAACCTCCTCCTAGGCGGGACCATGTCAAGAGGCAGGAGTGATTTTGCCTCCACCAAATGACCTTGTGCTGGAGAGATGGCTTAGCAGTTAAGGCATTTGCCTGCAAAGCCAAAGGATCCAGGTTCAATTCCCTAGGACCCACATAAGCCAGATACACAAGGTGGCACATGTGTCTGGAGTTCCTTTCCAGTGGCTGAAGACCCTAGCATGCCCATTCTCTCTCTCTCATAAATAAATAAATAATTTTAAAAAGAATGACTTTTCCGGGTGTGGTGGTGCACAACTTTAATCCCAGCATTTGGGAGGCAGAGGTAGGAGGACTGCTGTTTGAGGCCAGCCTGAGACTTCATAGTGAATTCCAGGTCAGCCTAGGCTAGAGTGAGACCCTACCTCAAAAAAAAAAAAAAAAAAAAAAAAAAAAAAAAAAAAAGGAGAGAATGACTTCATAAAAATGTTACGTATGAGCTGGTTAAAAGTTCAAGCTCCTCTCTGTTTTGATTAAGTGGGGGAATAATTTTTACAGGCCTTTACAAAAGATTTGATAATTGAAATGTTAAGAACAATGGGAAAGATCATTGATAAGACACTGATAGTACTTCCAAGTTGATAATTGGATTCTATATATTATGTGAGCTTTCAATTTTGTTTAAGCCACAACCTAAGAAGTTAATTTCTTTCCTGGTATTTGTGCAAGCATCTTCTAGTCATTGACTCCTTCCCCCCGTTTATTGAGGTATAATTGTGAAATAAGAATTGTATATATTTAAGAGGCAAAACTCCACGGTTTGATGTATGTGGAATGAAATAATTACCACAGTTGAGCTGATTAACTTATCCACTGCCTCACATAGTTGCTGTGTGTTTTCCAGATGTGCAGAACTTAGTACTATCCAACTGAAACTTTGCACCCCTCGAGAAACATCTCTGTCTGCCCCTTCCAGCCCCGGCTTCACCTCTCTGCACTCTACTTCCATGAGTTTGGCCAGTTCAGACTCCATGTATCAGTGAGATCTCACCCTGCTTGTCTATGACTGGCTTGTTTCATTTAGCACGTGTTTTCTGTACTTACCATGTCATCACATGTTAGGATGACCTTCATTTTTAAGGCTGAATGATATTCCACCACGTGTATGCATACACAAATAAGCAGTACCCACATACACACACGTTCTACTTTCTGTGTCCATTCATCTGTTGGCGGACACTTGGGTTTCCGTGTCTTGGCCATTATGAAGAATGCTGCATGAGTGTATAGATATCTCTTCAACCTAGTCATTCATCACCTTTGGGTATATGCTAGACCTAAGTGTGTTCTGTTTGTTTATTTATTTATTTATTAGAGACAGAGAGAGGGAGAAAGATAAAGAGAGAGAGAGAATGGGCACTCCAGGGCTTCTAGCCACTGCAAACGAATTCCAGACGTGTGTGCCACCATGTGCATCTGGCTTACATGGGACCTGGAGAATCAAACCAGGATCCTTAGGCTTTACATGCATGTGCCTTAACTTCTAAGCCATCTCTCCAGCCCAGTGTGTTCTATTTTTAATTTTGAGGAACTTTTATTGTTCTCCAGAAGAGCTGGACCAATATATTTCCTAACAAGACTGTATAGGGTTCTCTCTCTTTTTAAAAAAATATTTACTTATTTTGAGGGGAGAGAGAGAATGGGAGAGAAAGGGCATGCCAGGACCTCTTGCTGCTGCAAACAAACTCCAGATATAAGCATCATTTTGTGCACTTGGCTTTATATGGGTACTGGGGACTTGAATCTGTGCTGGCAGGCTTTGTAAGCAAGTGTCTTTAATTGCTGAGCCATCTCTCCAGTCCTGAGGGGTTTTCTTTTTTTCTCATTCTTGTCAACACATTACTTTTTGTCTTAAAAATTATGTGTGTGTGTGTGTGTTGTTTATGGGTGCACATGTGCCACAGCCCACATGTGGAAGTCAGAAGACAACTGCCAAGCTACTATGCACTCCAGTCTAGAACTCTGACTTCTCCTGGCTCTGCCTCCCATTGCTGTTGGGTGCATTGGGATCACAGATGCCTGCACCACTTTGCTTCTGGATTTATGTGGATGCTGGGGAAGTTCAAACTCAGATGGATGGGTTTGTAAGCAAGCGCTTTAACTGTTCATCTCCCCAGGCCCTTGGTTTTTCGGTTTGTTGGCTTGTGTTTTGAGATAGTATCTCACTATGTAGCCTTGGCTGCCCTGGAACTCTCTGTATAGGCCAGGCTAGCCTCAAATCTGCAGTGATCCCCCTGCCTTTGCCTCTAGAGTGCTGTGATTATAGGCACTGTTTTTAAAAAAGATTTTATTTTTATTTATTTATTAGAGACAGAGAGAAGAAGAGAAAGAGAGAGAGTGTGTGAGAGAATGGGCATACCAGGGACTCTAGCCACTGCAAATGGACTCCAGATGCATGTGCCATCTTGTGCAGTTAGCTTACATGGGACCTGGAGAATCGAACCTGCGTCCTTAGGCTTCACAGACAAGAGTATAGGCACTGTCTTTCTGATGCCAGATATGAGGCAATATGTGGTTTTGATTTACACTTCCCTGATGCTGAGTGATGCTAAGCATCTTTGTGTGTCCTGATTGGCCATTTTGAATATCTTCCTTGGGAAAATGTCTATTTAGGTTCTTTGAACTTTTTCTCCTTTTGCTATTGAGTTGCATGAATTCCTTGTATATTTTGAATATTAACTTCATGCCAGATACATAGCTAGCCAATATTTTTTTTTGTTCTTAAACAGTGTCATCCCTCTTGTTAGTTTCCCTGGCTGGGTAGCCATTGGTTATCTATTGACTATGCTGCAGCACAGCTGGACTGTAGAATCTTCCACATTTTCTTTACTAACTCTTGAGGCAAACTGGAAGATAAGAAAGCTCTACCTCTCAGGCCCTTGCCTGTCCTTTCTTATTCTTTGACCAGCTTGCTTCTCCCTCCCTCATGCTTTCTCCCACCTTCCCCAAGCCAAGTGTGAGAGGACAAGACCCACTCTTGGTCATGTCTTTCCTCTTTATTCATTCAGTGCTCATTCTGCTCATTCATTCTGCTCAACCTGTGCCAGCGGCTCTTGCTGTGTCCATTAGAGAGAAAACTCAGCAAAGTCCTTGACCTCATGAACTGAAGTGCTCAGTGAGGAGATATTGATTTAATCAGTCTTCAGAGAGCTCTTGGATACATACATGTGCTGGCAAGGAATACCATGGTGAGCTCATGAGAACAAGTGAGTGTCATAAGTGACATGAAATGAAAAGTAAGAACCTACAGGAGGGAGTATACAGGAAAAAGCAAGGACAGACATGTGCCACCATGCCAGGAGGGGAAGAGTGAGGCAGGAAAATAAAGCAGTCTCTGTTCCAGTAAATTTTAAACTTGCTTGATTTTTCCAACTTAAAATCTTAAACCTCTCAGTCCCATATTTTTAGCTAAGCACATCAAAATGTAACTCTCTGAACATGGTTAGCAGAATGCAGTCATCCCTTATGCCATTTTTATGTGAGTGTTGGGGAATTTAACTCAGGTCCTCTTACTTGTACAAGAAGTGTTCTTCCCTGCTGAGCCTTCTCCCCTGGCCATTTAAACATCATTTAAAAATATTAAAAATACTAAAAATACTGTTCACCTCAATCTTTCTCTCCTCTCCTTTTCCCCTCCCCTCTCATCCGTTCTCTTCCTCTCCCCCTTCTCCCTCTCCTTTCCTTCCTTTCAACAAAATCTTGCAATGTTTGGACTTGAACTTATAACCCCCCATCTCTGCCTCTGGAGTGCTTAGATTACAATTTTTCTTTATAATAATTTTTTTTTTTTTTTAGGAAAAAGGAAACTTATCTTTATAGAACTGATGAGCGCCACTGAGTTAGAAAAAGCAGCAGGTTTGGGTGAGGTTGGGACAGTGTTGTGGGTGCTCTGGACTGTGGATGGTGACTGATGGCGTCATCACCCCTGTCTTTTGAATGGAAGGGTCAGGAAAATGGTCCTGAATCCCTGGAAATCCTGACAATTTCTTATTTGAAGGATTTATTGGCAGTCTTAAGCATTTTTCTATTATTATTGTGCCACTGGCCTTTTCATAACTTTTTTGTTTGTTTGTTTTTTGAGGTAGGGTCTCACTGTAGCCCAGGGTGACCGGGAATTCACTATGTAGACTCAGGGTGGCCTTGAACTCATGGTGAATCTCCTACCTCTGCCTCCCAAGTGCTGGGATTAAAGGTGTATGCCACCATGCCTGGCTTCATAACATTTTTGTATTGAGTTCTTATGGTATTTTCCTCTTCATGATGCAGCAGTATGTTTTACTTTATTATGTCAGAAATTATAGGCGATTTGAAAATAGTGACTCTTCTATGACATTGGGGCAAGTGTGAATATCAGACTTGAAAAATATTCCCTGATAGTATTTGAAGATGTAAGTTGTAGAGTTAGACTTATTTAGTCAATAGCCAGGATTTATATTTTATTTACTTAAAACAGTTAAAACCTAGAGCCGGAGTCCCTGTTTAATTAACAGATCCTGAGTGCATAGATGGGGGTCTCTGTATTGACACAACAGAGCAGTTAGGGAAGATGCGGGGAATCCTATAAGGCAACTCTATCTAGAAGGCAGATCTGAACTGAATACTCCACTGGCTGAGTGTGAATAGGATGTAATCTGACTGCCTCTTTCCTTGCCTGGAGCACCAACTGCCCGTATCCGCCTGTGAATGCATCTTATCTTCTCCTCAATTGAATTCTGTGTTATCGCTACCACTTGCGTCCTGCCTTGTCAGCACTTCAGCGGATATTTATCTTAATGTTAGAGGCTTCTTTTAGAAGTCAACAGGTTCTGGATGTCAAAGCAAATTTAATTAAAAAGGAAAACACCCATGGGTTTAGATGATTTATATGTTGTCTCTCTTATCAGACGTTCTTATGGTAGCACAGGCTGACCTGGAACTCACTGTGTAGCCCAGGCTGGCTTCAAACTCATGTGATCCTCCTACCTCAGACTCCCAAGGGCTGGGATCAAAGGCCTGTGGCACTGTGGGACCACATCTGGCCTTACCAGAAGTTCTAACCCTAGGAGAATTGAACAAGAAAATCACTCCTCGGAGGAGCTTACTCAAACCAAAAGTGGACACTATGTAATCCTGCTGTTGTTTTGGATTATCTGAGAGATAATAATAAAACCAAAAGGCAAAATTCAAATAATTTCAATGTATACACATATTATTAATTGCTTTTAGGGAACAAGTATAAACATGAGAAGGGAGAATGAGCAGGGGCAAAATAAATGTAGGATGGAATGATTTTTAAAATGCTGAAAACTTACCTGAAAGGGCACTACAGCCATCTGAATCAAGTCCAAATGGATTGGGGACCTTAATATCAGACCTGAAACTCTGAAGTTGCTAGAGGAAATGGTAGGGGAATCCTTTCAACATATTGGCATAGGCAGTGACTTTCTGAATATAACGCCAATTGCTCAGGAAATAAAACCACTAATCAACCACTGGGATCTCATGAAGTTACACAGTTTTTGTACAGCAAGGGAAACTGTGAATAGAGCAAAGAGACAACCTACAGAATGAGAGAAAATCTTTGCTAGCTACACATCTGACAGAGTATTTATATCCAGAATATACAAAGAACTCAAAAAACAAAAGAATAGGAAATCAAACAACCCAATTAAAAAATGGGCTATGGAACTAAATAGAGAGTTCTGAAAGGAAGAAATACAGGTGGCATATAAACATCTCAAAAGGTGCTGTACATCCTTAGCTCTACATCAGGGAAATGAGGAAAAGGGGGAACCCTTCTACACTGTTGGTGGGAATGTAATCTGGTACAGCCATTGTGGAAGTCAGTGTGGAGGTTCTTGAGACAGCTAAATATAGATCCACCATATGATCCATCTATAGCACTCCTAGGCATATATCCGAAGGACTCTTCTCACTACCTCAGAGATACTTGCACAACCATGTATATTGTTGCTCTATTCACAATAGCTAGGAAACGGAACCAGCCTAGATGTCCCTCAACAGATGAATGGATAATAAAGATGTTGTATGTTTATACAATGGAGTTCTCAGTGATAAAGGAAAATGAAATTATGAAATTTGTAGGGAAATGGATGGATCAGGAAAGGATTATACTAAGTGAGTTAACCCAGACCCAGAAAGCCAAATGTCACATGTTTTCTCTCATATGTGGATCCTAGCTACAAATGTATAGACTTGTGTGTGAGCTGGAACCAAAAATCAGTAGCAGAGGCCATAAGGGAGGGAGGAGAGGGAAGGACTTATGGGGATGGTATTGTATATATGTAAGTAGAAGAACAGATTACAGGGAGTGGAATGGCCTAAGTGAGGCCAGGGGAAGAGATTGTGTAAAAGAAGGGCGGTGGGGAGGATCAATCAAAATTCAAGATCTTCTGAATAAGACATATGAAAACCTACTTTTTTGAATAATGGCCATCCAGAAGCAATAGATTGTTACTAGAAAATTTTCAGTGCTAGGGATGGGATACCTTCTAGTGAGTTATTGGCCAGGGAGGTCCCTGTTGCCTGCAAAACATTTACAGGCTATTGCCAAGGCCCTTGGTTTCCCTTGAGAAACAGATGGTAAGACCCTACTGCTGAAGACTTCACTTGCCTGAGTGTCAAGGTCACTGGGAAATCAAGCTGCTGCTGAGCAGAAAACCTTTTCCTTGTAGACCAGCCAACTGAAAGCTGGAAAAAGCTGCACTGCATGCAGCCCTATGGGAGACAGAAGTCATTAGCGGTGAAAACAGTGGACACTGGAAGTCTCAAGTTTGGCCACACAGGCCAAATGACCAAAGGAATGCAATAGTGACATGTCTGCTCTGGGGGAAAACAAATGCTCTCTAATTGAACTGGAGGGCTGCTCTATGGGAGGGAATGCATGCCTGGTACTGAAAACCTAATCAAAAGCCTATGGCAGGGGAGGTCATGAGCCTTACGGGTATAAAGCCTGCTCTTGTCTGACTAAATGTATATATTATTCTCACCAAACTGCCCTGAAAGTACTACACTTTATGTTCATATTCATATATTTATGCTACTCTCACTTTTGGTTAGAAAAGCTTCTCTTTTCAGATGGTAATGACCACTGGGATGACCCAACAGGCAACATATTGCTGAGAAGAAGGGACGGATGAGTGTCCAGCACTGAAACATCTCTATCACATCCTCCAAGACTCAGGGTCCATTGCAGAAGAGGTGGCAGAAAGAATGTAAGAGCCAAAGGAAGGGCACAACTCCTTACAATGTAACTGTCCAGACAGAAATTGGCCTTGATATCCATGACCTTGCAGTGCCTAGCAATACCTTCACAAGACCCTCATAATTGGAGAAAAATATGATGACATCAAAATAAAAGAGAGACTAATGGAGAGAAGGAGGGGATATGATGGAGAGTGGAGTTGGGAAGGATGAAGTGGGGGAAGGGAAGGAAATATCATGGTTTATTGTCTGTAAGTACAGAAGTTGTCAATAAAAAAATTTTAAAAATCCTTGCAAACTGAATTCAACAACACATCAAAAGCATTATTTACCTTGATCAAATAGGCTTCATCCTAGGAATGCAGGGATGGTTCAACATATGGAAATCAGTCAACATAATATACCACGTAAATAAACTTAATCACAAGAACTACATGATCATCTCAATAGATGCAGAGAAGGCCTTTGACAAAATGCAACATCACTTCGTGGTCAAAATGCTGGAAAGAATAAGCATGGAGGGTTTATATCTCCACATAATAAAGCCTTCATATAAAGCACCTAAAACCCAAATAATACTTAATGGAGAAAGACTCAAGGAGTTCCCATTGAGATCGGGAACAAGACAGGGTTGCCCATTCTCACTGTTGCTCTTCAACATAGTACTAGAAGTCCTAGCCCAAGCAATAAGACAGGAGAAAGAAATAAAAAGGATTCAAATTGGAAAGGAAGAAGTCAAATTATCCCTATCATATGACCTTAGATATTCAAACATATCCTCATCAAAAGAAACACCTCTGGAGGTATCACCATACCCAATCTAAAGCTGTATTACAAAGCCATACTAATAAAACAACATGATACTGGCATAAAAACAGAAATAGAGACCAATGGAACAGAATTGAAGACCCAGACCTTAGGTCAACTTACTACAGCTACTTGATCTTTGACAGAGGTGCCAATAATGTAGACTGGAGAAAAGATAGCATCTTCAACAAATGGTGCTGGACAAATTGGATAACCGTACGTAGAAAAATAAAACTAGAACTACTCATATCACCATATACAAATATCAAGTCCAAATGGATTAAAAACCTCAATGTAAGACTGGAAACTCTTCTACTACTGGAACAACAACAACAAAAAACAAAAAATAGGCAGAATGCTCCACAATATAGGAGTAGGGAAAGATTTCCTGAACAAAACCCCAGTAGCCCAGGAAATTAAACAATCACACCATAATCAGAGCCAATAGATAACCACAGAATGGGAGAAAATTCTTGCCAGCTATACCACTGACAGAGGCCCAATAGCTAGAATCTACAAAGAACTCAAAAATCTAAACAAAGCTAGAGAGATGTCTTAGAGGTTAAGGCACTTACAAAGCCTAAGGACCCAGGTTCAATTCTTCAGGTCCCGTGTAAGCGAGATGCACAAGGTGGCACATGCATCTGGAGTTTGTTTGCAGTGACTAAATGCCCTGGCATGCCCATTTTATCCCTCCTTCCCTCCCTCCCTCCTCCTCTCTGTCTTAAATACAAATTTAAAAATTACAAAATACAAAAGCATGTTGCAAATTCAATGACCCTCTTTTTCCTGCATTTGTTATAAAAACAATCTAAACAATAAAAATCAAACAACCCACTAAACAAGGGGGGGCAGAGAGCTGAATAGGAAGTTCTTTGAGGAAGAAATACAATTGAGGTACTACACACTTGAGAAAATGTACAACATCCCTAATCATCAGGGAAATGCGAATTAAAACAGCTATGTGATTTCACCTTGCTCCAGTAAGGATGGTAATCATTAAACAATCAAACAACAACATATCTTGGTGAGGATGTGGGAAAAGAAGACCCCTCATTCACTGTTGGTGGGAAACCAAACTTGTATAGCCACTATGGAAATCAATATGGAGATTCCTGAAAAAGATGAACATAGAACTACCAAGAGACCATGTTATTCCCTTAATGGGCATTTATCCTAAATGCTACATGCTCCACTATAGAGAAATTTGCTCAACTCTCTTTATAGCTGCTCAAGTCATAATACCTAAGAACTGGAATCAACCCAGGTACCCATCATTGAGTGAACGGATAACAAAGTTGTGGTACATTTAAACAATGGAATTCTACTCAGCAGTAAAATAATTTTTTTAAGCCCAATAATTTTATGTCCTAAGCCAGGTAGCTGAGATATCAGTACCATAGAAATGCTTTGTGTCAGGCCACCTTGACCTCACACCTCTTCCTCCCTGTGTTTGAGGGAGGGCCTGCTGGATTGTACAATGCCCTACCCCCACGCTGGCATCTTCTTGAGGTGATCACCAGCTCACATTTGTTGACACGTCTTTCTCCCTCCCAGGTGGAAAATGACAGTAGCTAATGAAAAGTTATAGATTATGATTTAAATGATATTTTATTTGGGGTCAAATCAAAGAATTTCTGGGTTATAATTATTATTTCTGGAAACCTTATTGCCAGGTCAGTGGCTTTGTTATATTTGTTGTAGTATTTTTGATATGAGTATTTTTTTAGCATATTTCAGCCTATACTTTATGCTTTCATGCCTTTTAAAATGAACATTATAGGATGATATTCTTCTAGGTTAATAACATTTAAAAATATTTTTATTTATTTACTTGCACGAGAGATAAAGGCAGACAGAGAAACAGAGAGAGAGAGAGAGAGAGAGAGAGAGAGGGAGAGAGAAAGTGTATAGGTGCACCAGGGGGGCCTTCTTCCACTTCAAATGAATTCCAGATGCATGTGTCACTTTGTGCATCTAGTTTTATGTGGGTACTGCAGAATCTAACCCAGGCCATCAGGCTTTGTATGAAAGTGCTGCTAACTGCTGAGCCATCTCTCTTTCCCCAGGGTTACTAAAATTTTTTATAATATAATTTTTATTGGCTGAAGTTAGATCATATAGATTTTTAAATATTAATTAATTAATTAATTTATTTATTTATTGAGGTAGGGTCTCACTGTAGCCCAGGCTGACCTGGAATTCACTATGTAGTCTCAGGGTGGCCTTGAACTCACGGTGATCCTCCTACCTCTGTCTCCCGAGTGCTGGGATTAAAGGCATGTGCCACCACACCTGGCTTAGATCATATAGATTTTTTCCCTTATTTTTAGAAATGACACTTGAAAATGATTGCTGCTATCATAAATAATACAATAATCTTTTTATAATAGATATAAACTATTTTTATTTATTTTTAAATTTATTTATTTGAGAGAGAGAGAGAGAGAGAGAGAGAGAAAGAGAATGGGCACGCCAGGGCATTCAGCCACTACAAATGAATTCCAGATGCATGCACCCCCTTGTGTATCTGGCTTACATGGGTCCTGGAGAATTGAACCAGGGTCCTTTGGCTTTGCAGGCAAATGCCTTAAGTGCTAAGCCATCTCTCCAGCCCTATTTTTTATTTTTAAAATTTATTTATTTGTGTGTTTTTTCTTTTTTATTGACAACTTCCATAATTATAGACAATAAACCATGCTATTCCCTTCCCCTTTCTCCTTCACAAGTTCACTCTCCATCATATCACCTCCCCCTCTCCATTAGTCTGTCTTTTATTTTGATGTCATCATTTCCTCCTCCTAGCATGAGGGCCTTTTAATTTTAAGTGTTTGTGTTCTAGATTTATGCTTCCTTCAGACAGAGAGCTGGGTACAGACCTAAAATTTGTTACTGTGTAAAGAGCTTTGAGATTTTTGAGATGTATCTTCAAATTATGTTTTTAAGGGTTAAAATATTGTTATGTTTTCATTGAGAATTTTAGTATATGAACATACTGTAATTTGATCATAAGCCACTCCCATTGCCCCCCTTTTTTGTCTCCTTTCCCCACATCCATTCCACTGAACCCCCTTCTTTTTCCAAGTATTACTTCTACACCATCAGCTCCAATAAGATCAGGTTGAAAGTCACAGCAAGAGCCCTGTGGCTCTTTTGAGTCACACATTGCTAATGTGTACCTTCTAACCTAACCCTAAGCCTAGTCTTAACGTACCTGCCCAGGCCATACCATTTCCCAAGCACTTGGCCGAGCAAGCATTTTCTATATGTAGCTCTAGATGATAAGAACTTCACGTGATGTAGAATTCTAAAAACCTGTTGAACCTCAGGGTTGATCAGCATGCACTCCGTTTTAGAACGATAGGATTATTTTTATATGCATAACAATAAACTGATGAAAGACCATCAGTGAGGTTATTTGCAGTTAGTCTGCAGTTACCAAGCACTGTAGAGAAGTTAATTTTATTCACACTTACTGTGTGAAAAAAAAAAAAATCATTGAGGGGCTGAGGAAATTGCTCAGTGGTTAAAGACAATTGCAGGACTGGAGAGATGGCTTAGCGATTAAGGTGCTTGCCTGTGAAGTCTAAGGATCCATGTTCAACCCTCCAGATCCTGTGTGAGCCAGACACACAAGGTGACACAAGCGCACAAGGTCGCACATGCACACAAGTTGGCTCACACATCTGGAATTTGATTGCAGTGGCTGGAGGCCCTTTTGCACCAATACTATCTCTATCTCTCATAAAGGCGTGTGCCACCACGCCAAAAAAAAAAAGATAATTGCAAAGCTGCCTATGCCACTTCCATCCTCTGCAGCACCTACATAAAGTCAGACCTAAAGTGGTGACTGCATCTATGATCCCACTGTATCTACAGAAATAGGACACACGTAGGGAGAATATGAAGCTCACAGGTCAGCTAGACTGGCATTTCCTTTCAGTGGCAAGAGGCCCCGTCTCACAGAAGGTAGAGTGGAAGAAGGGCAGATAACCCAAGGTTATCCTTTGACCTCCACATATGAACCATGGCACATACATACACATACATACATACACACAGTTATATACAGGCATACAAATAAATAAATATAATTTTAAAAATACTGGGCATGGTGGTACACACATCAGAGCTTAGGAGGCTGAGGTAGGAGGATCACTGTAGTTTGAGGCCAACTTGAACTACAGAATAAGTTCCAGGTCAGTCTGGGTTAGAGGGAGACCCTGCCTCAAAACAATAACAAAGACAAAATCATTGAAATTCAACATTACTCAATAAATCTGGTAGGAGCATTATTTTTCTTTTACTTAATGGCGAGGCTTCATGTCTTGAATGTAAGTCATACCCTTTGCTATAATACTGTGGTTTTGAAGTATGTGGATTATCTTAGCATCAAATGCCCCAGTGACCGATTCACTCATTTTCAGTTCTGCTGGCTTTTGCTGCATTCCTCCATCTCTTCCCTGCTGCTCAGGAGCTATTGTTGCTTGCTTGCTGCCCTTTTGGTTTCTAGCCTGTCCTCTTCTTCTCTTAACCACACATAGCCTGTGGCTTCTCATCTTTCAGACTTGGAGTCCAGGTGATCACATTTGTTAGAGATGTGGACCAGTTACTTTCTGGTAAAGTGTATGGGAGGCAAGGGTTTCTTTTAGCTTACATTTCCAGAGTGTAGAGTCTGTCCTGACCAGGAAACCATGGCAGGAGCAGGAAGCAGTGTTACATCATCACATCAGGTGGGAGGAACTAGAGTAAGAACTAATAGTAAGCAGGACCAGGCTGCAACACCTCAAGACCCCACCCCCACCCAGTGACACACTTCCTCCAGCAAGGCTCTACCTCCTAGAGGTTCCATAACCTTCCCAAACAGCTGGGAACCAAGTGTTCAGACACATGAGCCTGTGGTATATTTTTATATTCAAACCACCACAAACTGTATACATGTTTATGTATATGAGTTTATTAGTATATGTATAATATGAACTTATGTATTTTGTACTCCAAGTATTTATTTCTCTTCTAAGTAAAGCGTATGCATTTCAGAGTTTTAGTATTTGGAGACTTGATGTTGGTTTTCACAAATCCTTTTAAATTTATTTGCCACATGATCTCATTCCTGTAATGTTCTTTTTTAAGTAACTGGATTTCCAAATGAATATTCTTTGAATAGTTGAGACATTACTGTAATAATATGAATTCCTGCATTTAAACGACATTTCCTAAGTGCCCAGGAAACATTTTTTTGTTTAAAAAAATTTTTTTTTATTATTAGTTACTTTTTTATTGACAACTTCTTTAATTTTAGACAATATCCCATGGTACTTCCCTCCCTCCCCCCCATTCCCCTTTAAACTCTACTCTCCATCATATTCCCTCCCTCTCTCAATCAGTTTTCTTTTCATTTTGTTGTCATGATCTTTTCCTCCTATTATGATGGTCTTGTGTAGGTAGTGTCAGGCACTGTGACGTCATGGATATCCAGGCCATTTTGTGTCTGGAGGAGCACATTGTAAGGAGTCCTACTCTTCCTTTGGCTCTTACATTCTTTCTGCCCCTCTTCCTCAATGGACCCTGAGCCTTGGAAGGTGTGTTAGAGATGTTTCAGTGCTGAGCACTCCTCTGTCCCTTCTTCCCAGCACCATGGTGCCTTCTGAGTCATCCCAAGGTCACCACTATCTGAAAAGGGAAGCTTCTCTAACCAAAAGTGAGAGTAGCATTAATATATGGGTATGGACATTAAGAGAAGTCTTTACTGGGCAGTTTGGTGAGCATAGTATATACATTTAGCGAGATACCAGCAGATGTTATACCCCTAGGGTTCATGACTACCCTTGTTGTAGGTTTTCAGTATCAGGGATGTATTCCCTCCCATGGAGTCCAATTAGAGAGCAGATGGTTTCTCCCATAACAGATAAGCCACTATTGTACCCATTGGCTCATTTGGCCAAATTTGGCCAAATTTAAAGCTTGCAGTGTTCACTGTTGAGTATCTTCACTGGTGTTTTCTCTCTCCCATTGAACTGCATGCAGCATAGCTTTTTCCAGCTTTCTGTCAGCTGGTCCACATGGAGGAGGCTTTCAGCTCAGCTCCAACAGGATAGGAAACATTTTTTTAAATTTAAAAACATTTTTTTGAGCCAGATGTGGTGGTGCATGCCTTTAATCCCAGCACTTGGGATGCAGACGTAGGAGGAGGATTGCCATGAGTTCAAGGCCACCCTGAGACTACTGAGTGAATTCCAGGTCAGCCTGGGCTAGAGTGAAACCCTACTTTGAACCCCCCCCCACCAAAAAATTATTTATTTTATTATTTTTATTTTAGAAAGAGACAGAGGGAAAGAGAATTGGTCTACCAGGGCCCTCAGCCACTGAAATCAAACTCCAGATGCTTGCTACATCTAGTGGGCATGTGCAACCTTGTACTTGCCTCACCTTTGTGTGTCTGGCTTACATGGGTTCTGGAGAGTCGAACATGGGTCCTTAGGCTTTGTAGGCAAGTGCCTGAACTGCTAAGCCATCTCTCAGCCGAGGAAACATCTTTTGAGTGTTTTAGACTCTTCAGTGTGGAAAGCAGAATGTCCTTGCTTTCATTGAGCTTATTTTCTAACAGAAGAAACAAGTGATAAATAATAAACACAATGGACAAATTGATTACATAAGCTGTAATATTAAGTAGTGTGGTCAGAATAGGGTACACTGGGAAAATTATTTCAGCACAGAGTCAGATCTGAAGTAATCATACATTTCAGGTAAGAATCCCAGGAGAGGAACAGCCAGTGTAAAGGCCCTGGTGGTGAGTTCATGACTTGCTTGAGGGCCAGTAAGAAGGAGACTATTGTGGCTAAAATGAGAGAGGGAAAGAGTAAGAGAGGAATCATACAGAGAACAGGGCAGGTTCTGAGGGGGTCTTAACAGCTCTTATTTATTTATTTATTTATTTATTTATTTATTTATTTATTTATTTATTTGCAAGGAGAGAGAGAGAGAACATGTAAGCAAGCACACCAGGGTCCCCGGCCACTGCAAACAAACTCCAGATGCATGTGTCATTTTGTGCATCTGGCTTTACATGAGTATTGGGGGATCGAACCCAGATTATTAGGCTTTGCAGGTAAGTGCTGAGCCATCTCTCCTGATCTTAACAGCTTTTATAAGGGCCTTGGCTTTTACCCTGGGTAAAATAGAGAGCCAGGAAAAGATTTTGAGTAGACGGGTGGGGAAATAGCTCAGTGGGTAAGAACACTTGCACCCATGGGAAAAGCTGGATGTGGCCACACATGCCTGTGACTCCACACTAGGATTTCTGGGGCTCACTGGTCAGCCAGTCTATCCAAAGACCAGCAAGCTGCAGGTTCACTGAGAGACCCCGTCTCAAGGAAAGAAGGTAGGAAAATGATAGAAGAAGACACTGAAATCCTTCTCTGGTCTCCACATGCATGTGCCTGGGCAAGGGCATCTGCACACACATGCATACATCAATCACATGCATACAAATGCATGACACATATTACACACACACTACACTACAAAAAGCTTTTGGGTGGAGAATGACATAACTTCTGTTTGTGAAATGTCACTATGTTTACAGTGTTCAGAAGGAGTTTGGGGGAAGGTGACAAAGGAAGAGGAAGGGAGACCTAGTAGGAAGCTTTTGCAGTCAGCAGGTAAAAGACAGTGGTGGCTCAGGTCATGTGGAAGCAATGAGGACAGTGAGAACAGCCAGGACAGATACATGATGGACGAAGAACTAGTATTTCCCACCCATGAGTTGCAAGTGGGACCGTGTAGAGAAGAAGACCAAGGATAATCCTAAGGAACGTGGACTTGGCATTTGGAAGGGTCAGGGGACCATCTATTGTGCTGCAGAATGCTGTGGATAAGGCATGTTTGGTGGAAGAGGGAAGTTCATGTGGATGTGGAGCTCTTGAGGTTGCCAAGTCCAATAGCCACTTAGCTGGAGATGCTAAGACTGGATACTTGGCTCTGCAGTCTGGACTGAGCCAAGGATATAACTTTCGAGATCATTCATACAGCATTGATCTTTAAAGCCATAAGACTAGAGACCAAGAAGCCTGTACTGAAAAAGAAAAGTGCAGGAGAAAAGGAAGTAACTAACAGAAGAAGCTCTGTAGGAGGGACCAGTAAGGCAGGAGGAAAAGAAAGAATGTGGAATGGGCCTTAAAAGACAAGTGAAAATGTTTTCAGATATTCAGATAGATTGTGTCATGTTGACCAAACATGGAAGAAAGTAATCAGGAAAGGTCACTGACTGGGTTTGTACTTGAAAAATTTTTTAAAATATTTCATTTATTTGTTTATTAGAGAGAGAGAGAGGGGGAGGAAGGGAGAATAGGTGCACCAGGGCCTGTAGCCAATACAAATGAACTCCAGACACATGCATCACCATGTGCATCTGGCTTATATGGGTTCTGGGGAGTCAAACCTGGGTCCTTAGGCTTCACAGCAAAGTGCCTTCACTGCTAAGCCATCTCTCCAGCCCTTGTTTTATATTTTTTAAAAAATATTTTATTTTATTTATTTGAGAGAAAGAGAAAGAGGGAGGGAGAGCAAATGAGAGAGAGAGAGAGATGAGAATGGGCACGCCAGGGCCTCTAGCCACTGCAAATGAACTCTAGACACATGTGCCACCTTGTGCATCTGGCCTGTGTAGGTACTGGGGAATCGAACCTGGGTCCTTAGACTTTGCAGGTGAACGCCTTAACCCTAAGCCATCTCTCTCCAGCACTGTTTTATATTTTAAGGTAATGTGACTTCAAAGTCTCCTTTTTCCAGCCATGGGCTAATTGCAAACTCGGTCACGTTTTGGACTGTTGTTGTGAGTGTTGCGCCCCACGTTTGGGAGCCAGATGCCGGGGATTTTTTCCCTCCACCACCGGCAGGTAGAGCAGAAGAGAGAGAGAACCGGGCCAGCTGCTTCTCTTGAGGCTGAGCGAGAAGGCGGGTGTCGGCAACTCAAACCCCTTTGCCCCCCAAAACACCGGGGAGAAAAACCACATTGAGTCGCGGAGACCGTCTAAGGCGGGAATCTCTCCGTTTATTGTCAGGGGAGGTATTTATATATTTTGAGGAAGGGGGCAGGAAGAGGGGATGAGAGAAAGGTATAAGGGCCAATAGTATTTCATCACGTCAGCAGCAGCTGGGTGGAGGCAGTTTCAGCTTAGGTGCTGAGTCAAGGGCAGGTCACGAAACTCTACTCAGGCTCTGGAAGCTCGACTAGGCCTCACCGGGAGTAGGCCAAGATTGGCTGGGCTAACCACTTGGCTTCACACCGGGCAGGGCCCAACATGTGAGGACACTGGAAGTGCCAAAAACAAAACTCAAACATCCATACACCAAGTGCCTAGCTTACTGCTTAGCCTGCACTGAGGCTGTTCAAGCAGAGTGCAGGTGAAAGCGACAGTCCAGGTAAGGAAGCTGACAAATCTGTGATATGGAGGTGCAGAGGGCAAGAGGGAGGATCTCATGGATGCAGCTGTGAAATCAGAGTGTTATTTCTCTGTAACAGATGGTGATAAGCAAAAAGAAATTGACATCACTGAGATAAATAGTGAATAGCAAGGAAGCAAGCCATCACAGCTGAGGCACACAGGCTGCTGTGAAACCCAGAAGTGATAATATCAATAAAGCCAGAGTTGGCAAGCGATTAACAAATAAACAACATAAGGCTCATTGGTTGCCATGTCCCTAGAAACATATCCTCTTGGGAGATAGGGTGTCTCGGTAAATGTGTTTCTAGTACATGCCTACTTGCTTGTGATACGTACAGTGGTTGTGAAATCGCACCTACTCAGTTTACCTAAGAAAAGCTGCTGCCAAAAGATGATCAGAGATTTCTGGTTCTAGATAAGACTGAGTAGATGCAATTATACTTATTCCCTCTCCTAAGCTCCCTGAAACTCTGACATCATGTAAAACACAAGGAAAAAGGTCTAAAAGGGAGAGAGCAAAGGGCAGATGGGCTTGAGGGCTCTCTGCTTGGAGAAGGACACAGGGGTGGAGTTCCTTTTACTTCCCTTTGGCCTCATATATCCAGGATGGATGCAGTTAGTCTCAGAAACATTAAAACAATGCCCACCTCCCCTGCTTCTCTACTTCTCTGTAGCCATAGGACAAGGCTAGGGAAAGCCTAATGAAACAAAGAAAAATTCTAGACAATAACAACACAGATAAAACCATAGACTTACTTTGACCCCTGTTATCAAAGACCAAGTAAGGTACCTGATTTCTTTCTCCTTTGCCTGGCTGTGAAGAAATGGTCCTTCCCTCCCTTGTAGATTTTAAGAGAAGTACTTTTGTGAGCAGTTATGAACACACTTGGAATGATTGGGAAAAAAAAGAAGCAAATAAATAGAAAGCTTTAGCAAAGAAATAGATGATAGATAGATAGATAGATAGATACGTACATACATACATAGATAAATAGATAGATAGAACAAAATGGAAACATGAGAACTGAAAGCCACAGTAAGAAACTGAAAAAAATCAGTAGATTCCTCAGCAGCAGAATGGAGAGGCCAAGAGAATCAGTGAACTTGAAGACAGTGTAATAGAAGTTATTCAATTTGAACAACATAAAGAAAGTCTACTGTAAACAGATTGAACAGAGACTTAGGGGTCTGTAACCAAAAATCCAATATTCATGCTTTTGGAATCCTTCAAGGAGTGGAAAAAGAGGAACATACTGAAAAACTAGTTGAAATAATGGCAGCAATTTTACTAGAGGTTTTAAAAATATTTTATTTTTATTTATTCATTTATTTGATAGAGAGGGAAGGAGGGAGGAGAGAGAGAGAGAGAGAGAGAGAGAGAGAATGGGTGCACCAGGGCCTCCAGCCACTGCAAATGAACTCCAGATGCGTGTGCCACCTTATGCCTCTGGCTACCGTGGGTCCTGGGGAATCGAACTTGGGTCCTTTGGTTTTGCAGGCAAACTCTTTAACCGCTAAGCATAACCCCAGCCTAACTGTACTAAATTTAACAAAAGTAAATTTCAAGGCATAGAATGAGTCCCTTGTAGTAAGTAGCTTCCATGTTGCTGGGACAAACATCCAACCAAATACAGTTTAGGGGAGGAAAGGATTTATTTCAAGTTATAGATCCAGGGGAAGTTCTATCGATGGTGAAAGAAGCTGGCTCCCATTCAAAATTCAAGCAGAGGGGGAAATCACTAGTAGCCAGCAACCACCAAAATGCAGCAAGCAGGGAACCCACCAGTGCTCAGACAGCTCTCCACACCTTTGGGCTGGCATTCAGATCTACCTCCAAACACACCTTTGTGCTGTATCCCAAGATCCGCCCCCAGTGACACCTCCTCCAGCCAGGCAGCTGGAGACCCAAGTTACAAGCTTGATAAAAACCCCTGAGTCTATTGGGCACACACATTAACATTCAAACCACCACATTCCACCCCTGGCCCCATAAATGACATTCATATCACAACGAATGTGGCATTTAGTCCAACTTTAAAGGTCCCATAAGCTTTACCATGTTTAGGACTATCCCTTAACTGTGAGTCCTGTAATATCAAAACAAGTTCCATACTTCTGAAGGAGGATAGGACAAAGCTAGAAATTGAGGCCCAGAAAGAACCAGGAGATGCCACACCACATGCCACCTCACCCTGACACAAGAATGAAACTCTTATCAGAAATGGAACTCATGTCTGATCAAGACTGATCTACAGTGCCCCCTGCTGTCCACAGTCTAGAATGCTACCTAGATAGATGGTCCAGACAACCTAGGTGGGCTGGCCCTGGGATCCACCTTCCAAATCTACAAACAAATTGTGTCTTCGCCCTTGTGTGTAAAGGCGCTTATCTTCTTCCTATATTGCCTTTTTACTCTCTGTTGGATTCTCCTGGACTTATCCTGTGCTGCTTGGATACACGTGACTCTGGCTTTGCCCTTACCCAGTCTGACAGCATATGGCAGGAGTTCTCTGTACTTTGTTTTCTTTCCTCTCTATATCTCTTTTCACATGTCTTCCAGGACGATCAGATGGGCTCTCAGACCACATGAGGTGTCCATTTCCCTTCCCTTAGTTTTATACTTCCTTGAATAAATACAATGATTTAATAATTGTCCTTCGCAGTTTGGTTTGCCCCATTCTTTGGTTAAATGCAAACACCAAACTCAGGGTTTGGACTTCAACGACTTTCTTGAACTCCCAACACACACACACACACACACACACACACACACACACACACACCCTTTGAAAGTTGCAAAGCCAACACAATTCTCTCTGTACTTAGCATTTTCAAACTCTCACCAGAACAGCCCAGAATGATTTCCTGGATTCAGTGTGACTAAAGACAGGGAAGTGGCTGTGTGGTGAAATGAAGATACAGAAGAGGATGAGCCCTATTGAAGAAGGCACCCATGGAATGGGAGATTCTGAGATGGAGGACGAATGTTCTTCCAGGATCACCTCATTTTTGAAAATATTTAATTCTTTAAAATTTATTTGTGTGTGTGTGTGACCCCTAATCAGTGCATCCAGCCTTACAGGGGTACTAGGAAATTAAACCTGGCTGGCAGGCTTTGTCTTTAACCACAGAGCCATCTCTCCAGTCCCTGTAAGAATCTTTACAGAATCTGGATACATTGCATATCAGTCTATTGACCTTGCACTGAGCAGTGTGTTGTGTTCTGATGTTGGACCTGTTCCTGAGAGAGAAGCAAGCTTGTGTTATTAGAGAATGACTTGGATTTAATGTGATTTCATGTGTTGTGAAGAGTCAGGCCAGGCTGTGAGAACATAAGCAGGGGATCCAAAATCAGATGTTCTCAGAGTAGGTTGCCGAAAAGCAGTAAGCCAGGGGGCTGGAGAGATGGCTCAACTGTTAAGGCGCTTGCCTGCAAAGCCTAATGGCCTGGGCTTGATTCTCCAGTACCCATGTAAAGCCAGATTCAAACGTGGCTCATGCATCTGGAGCTTGTTCCTCATGCCCATTCTCTTTGTCTGTCTCTTTTCTCTCTCACTTTCTGCTTGCAAATAAAATGTCTTTTTTTTTCTTTTTTTAAGAAGAAAGAAAAGCAGTAAATGGGAGGAGGGGATGAGAACAGCATAGGGTCATATGTGTTCAGTACATGTGGGCCATCATTTCATCTTGAGAAGTCCTGATTTAGACATGAACATGTGAACTGTGAGTTTTTTAACAGTCATATATGAATTAGCAAAATCTGATTTCTATGTCCAAAAAAGGAACAAGTTTGAAATAAATAATTAAAGTTGACCAATCCAGTTTTTGCAAAGCAGAGTTGGAGTTTATTTAAAAAGGTTTTAACATGATCTAAGCATGAACAGTCAGAGATGAGGGGGACATGGTATGTCCCTGAGAGTGGGTGTAAGCTTCTCATGAGAAAGTCGACAAGTTAAATTTAAGTGTCTTACTCGTAGCCATGTGTATATATGATCTTGGTGGCTTGACTATTCCAATTTTAGGTAATGAAAATATTGTCTAGTTTTTCTTTTTAAAAAAGTCTTTGTTGTATGTTACAAAGTTTTACTCCTGGAGGTTTTGTTTTGTTTTTATAGTACTGCGAATTGAGCTCAGGGCATGTGGATGCTAGGTAAGCACTCTACCATGTTACAAAAATATAAATGCATGCATATTCACGTATTTTTGATCATGATAAGAAAACTCTAGTCAATTTGAGAAGGAATATCATCATTTCAGGATTCAAATCTTTTCCAGTTCGCTATTAAACATACCTTATCTCCTTACATGATTCCTATGCAAACTAGGTATCAAGTACAATTTTGTTTGACGTTTGAACAAATATGTTAGTTTCAGAGTGCCAGCCACATGTTGGTGAATTCCCTGTCTGGTTTTTTTTTTTTTTTTGAGAGAGACAGAGAGACAGAGAGACAGATAGAGAATGGGTGCACCAGTGGCCTCTCAGCCACTGTGAATGAACTCCAGACACATCCGCCCTCTTGTGGGCAAGTGTGGCATTGTGCTCTTGCATCACTTTGCATCTGGCTAATCGTGGGACCTGGAGAATGGAATGGGCATTCTTAGGTTTGGCAGGCAGGTGCTTGACTGCTAAGCCATCTCTCCAACCCCCTGTCTGTGTTTTAAAAAATATTTTATTTGTTTACTTGAGAGAAAGAGAGAGGAGGAGAGAGAGAATGAGAATGAGTGTATGGTCATGGTACCAGGACATCTTGCTGGAAATGCTGCTGCAAATGGACTCCAGACACTCTGTGCATCTGGCTTTACGCGGGTACTGGGGAAATCAAACCTGAGGCAGTTGGCTTTGCAAGAAAGTGCCTTTAACCACTGTGCCATCTCCTCAGCTCTTGTTTGGCTTTTCAATGGAAATTAAGTCTAAGGAGATACAATAGGTGTGATGGATGTTTCAGGAAGATGTAGTCTCACCTGTCCCAACAAAGGGGCAGCAGGGACTCTAGCGCCTGTGAGGTATAGCCAGCAGGCTTGAGTTGGATGCCTGAGGAGAGGACCTAAGTTTAGGAGCATGAATGGCTGCCTGTGGAAAGCAGTGCCCTGCACCTTTGCTTGGACCACTTTGAGGAGCCGTGCTTGGTGATGTGTGGACACAGTATCTGTCTAACATACATGTCTTGTTGGTGATGACCTCAGAGTCTCTCAGCATAACTTCTTGTTCAGAGCACTTGTATAGCAAGCGGGAACATCTCAGCTGGTCTGTCTCTTTTCTGTGGCTAGAAATAGATTTGGACAAAGCTGCTGGACAGAGATTGGCCAGATGTTCTGTAAGTTTCACCCTTCAAGGCGGTTCTAGATGCATCCTCAGGGAAAGCTATGAGTAATTTCTGCATCTTGTTTGTTTCGTTTTGCTTTGAATGTCTGCTTCTAGCTACCTCTGCTATATTCAAAAAAATAAAAATAAAAAAAAATAAAATTTGGCCTCTTTGGTTCACCCCGAGCTTAACTGGCTTTCAGTTGTTGTTGTAAGAGTCACAGTCATGTATGTGGGTAGCTCATCTAATATGGAACCAGGTTTGGCCTCATTTGTATCTTCCACAAAGATCAACCATGCCTTAAACACACAAATACACCCTGTGCTTTCTGTAGCTACTGTGTCCCTACCACACCTCTGTCAGCACCTCTCTTGAGCTACTTGTGGATAACCTGACAGGTGAACTGGGGTTCCATGGTTTTTTTGTGATTCACGTTGCTTTGATGCACTCCGATTTTATTGGCTGAAGCAAAATAGATGCACTACCTGTGTGCAGAAAGGCCTGGGTCTCCACTGAGAAAAATCTTGGGAGTTGTTACATCAGAGAGTTCAAGGTCATTGGAAGGATGTGTGCACCAACAGGCAGTCATGCAGACAGGAAATGTAAAGAGGAAACATACCTATGGTTTAAAAAATTCATTGTTCAGGCTGGAGAGATGGCTTAGAGGTTAAGGCACTTGCCTGCAAAGCCAAAGGACCCAGGTTCAATTCCCAGGACCCACGTAAGCCAGATGCACAAGGTGGTGCATGCATCTGGAGATCGTTTGCAGTGGCTGAAGTCCCTGATGCACCCATTCTCTCTCTATCTGCCTCTCTGTCTCTAAGAAATAAAATAAAATAAAAAGATTTTTAAAGACTTCATCGTTCTGGTTGGCTTTATGCTATGTGGCTATTCACTAGAACAGAACATGGAGTTATGTAAAATCCTGTTTTTCTAAATGAAATATTTGATTTATCACATTTTTAAGCAATTCCAGTCAGAAGCTGCTCTAGTTTATGGGAGCTGGTAGATTTTTTTTTTTTAATTTTGCAGCCAGAAGTGGGAGTTAAAAAGCATTTGTTGATTCATCAAGAAGCAGCACTTCCTGGCATGCGGAAGAGCGCCAGCTGTGCCCGGTGACGTTAGCGTCCTCAGTTCTCACACAGGCGTGGCTCACTGTTTCTGCCCGCAGTGCTGATTCTGTGGGATCCTTCCTGCTTCCTTCCCAATTGCCAGAGGTTGCAGTCCCTCGCTGCGCATGGAACTATTCTGGCCCGCTTGTTTTCATGAAAAGAGCGGTACATTGGCCCAAAGGAAAACCTAGAAGACCGCTGCCTAGTCCTGTGAAAAATTCTTGTAAAAATCCAGAAACGCAAAACTTTCTGTCCTAAAATCATCTAGTGAAATTCATGCTCCAAGTAGGTGCATCTTTTTTTTTTCTGTTCTATTGTCTTTTTATTATAGCTTTCCTTGCATTTTCCCCCAGAAAATAAGTGTGTCACCCAAGAAACACAAACCGGGTAGTTAGGGGTGCAGCACAGGCTTTGGGCCATTCTTCTCTTCCCTTTCTTGACGCTCACACTGGGAAGAGGCCAAAGCAGAATGAGGAGGAGCCATGAGGCTTCCAGGCAGTCTTCCAGGGGGCATTGATGTCTCAGAGGTTCCAAATAGCAACCGATGGGAGAGAACTGGGCTTGCTTGGGGTTCCTGGTTGAAATACAAATCACTCATTTAATTCTAATTTCGCATAATCAAGGAACAGTTCTAGAATATAAAGATATCCCAGTTATCACAGCAGGATATACTTAAAATGATTCATCTTTTATCTGAAATTCAAATTTCTGTATCCATATTTGCAAAATCTGGCAGCCTTAAGCAAGCACTATTTTCACATTAAAAATACGTTTAGGGGCCAGAGAGATGGTTCAGTGGGCAAAGTACCTGCTGCACAAACATGACCACCTGAGTTTGTATCCCCAGCACATAGGTGAAAGCTGGATGTGGTCCTACACGCCTGTAATCCCAGAGTGGAGGAGGCAGGGACAGGAGGATCCCTGAGGCCTGTGGACTGGCTCGTCTAGGCAAGTTGATGAGCTCCAGGTTCAGTGGGAGAACCTGTCTTAAGAAAGAAAGTGGAGAGGAGCCGGGCGTGGTGGCGCACGCCTTTAATCCCAGCACTCGGGAGGCAGAGGTAGGAGGATCGCCGAGAGTTCGAGGCCACCCTGAGACTCCAGAGTGAATTCCAGGTCACATGTGCATATGCTTCTGCACATACATATACACTCCCACACATGCATACAGGCACGCAAGGCCCAACACACACACACACACACACACACACACACACTACTGCTTAGGGATAGAGGATTGACCTTAATAAAGTATTCAGAGGGAGGATGGATAAGGAGATAAAGACTAATCACAGGTAATTTCCTTCTACAGAAGGCGGGATTAAGAAAGTGCTAGGTTAGTTTGCTGTTGTTGGTGATGGTGTATGTGTGCTTGTTTGCTGAGTAGGACAGCCAAATCTGGGTCATTGCTGAGGTGCCCGAGGACATGGAGCAATACCGGAGGGCTACCTCGGCCGGTGTTCCTCTGAATACGTAGTGAACTGATAAATACTGCAGTGGGCTCCAATTTTCCACCTGCCTGGAGTCGTTAGTCACCCATCTCTGAGAACCCCTGATTAGGAACATGATGGTAAAAAGAGTAGACAAGGACTGGGCCCTGGTGTGGGCTGTTTCCACTGACTGAGGTTTGGAAGATGTTAGTAACCCCCTCCAGATCACCACCTGCAGGACAATCATATTTGCTAGGCAGGCTAGTGTGGGGATTGACATTATCATATGCATTAATCTATGCAATAACATACGCAAAGCCCCTAACAAGAGCACATTCCAATAGCAATGTGTTCATTGTAGTGGACTTGCTAGGAAGGGGAGAAGGAGGAGGGGCGGGGTAGGGCCTGTCAGGTGCACCTGTCCACATGCAGGGGCATGCAGGCAGTACCTGATAAAAGCTGTTACACCGAATGAATGTTTAGTTAGAAATAAACTCCCATGCTGGTTCTTGAGCAGTCACACTTCCAGACCTGGTTTTCCAGGCCGGAACTTCCCAACTGAAGTATAGCAGTCTTGGTTCACCTGAGGGTCTGATTACTAAAGCCTCGGACCAATAGGTGGTGGCTTGAGACTTGAATCCCTTTACCTCAGTGTGCCAAGTAATTACATGCAAATGTATGAGTCTATGAGTCGTGACTGAAGAAAGATTGGGAAGCGGTTTTAGGCCATACTGTGAAACATTCATGGTTTCAAAATAGCTCATGGTACCTATCTTAGTCTTTTAGGTTGCTGAAAAAAAAAAAAAAAAAAAAAAACCACTGTGATTTACAAATAATAAAAACTTATTGCCTATGGCTCTGGAGTTTGGGACATCAAGACAAGATGCCAACACATTGATCGTCTAATGGGGATTTGTTATGTTTCATAGATGGTGTCTTCTTGCTGTGTCTGTACATAGTGGAAGGGGCATATAGCTCCGTTAGCCATATTTCATCAGGACACTAATCTCTTGCATGAAGTTAGAGCCTTTCCAAGGACCCACCTCTTAATATCATCACCTACAGGTTAAGATTTCAGTATGTGAATTTAGGGGTAATACCAACATTCAGTCAATAGCAGTGCCATTTTTTTGTTCTATTTGGAGCATGAATGGCTGCCTGTGGAAAGCAGTGCCCTGCACCTTTGCTTGGACCACTTTGAGGAGCCGTGCTTGGTGATGTGTGGACACAGTATCTGTCTAACATACATGTCTTGTTGGTGATGACCTCAGAGTCTCTCAGCATAACTTCTTGTTCAGAGCACTTGTATAGCAAGCGGGAACATCTCAGCTGGTCTGTCTCTTTTCTGTGGCTAGAAATAGATTTGGACAAAGCTGCTGGACAGAGATTGGCCAGATGTTCTGTAAGTTTCACCCTTCAAGGCGGTTCTAGATGCATCCTCAGGGAAAGCTATGATAATTTCTGCATCTTGTTTGTTTTCGTTTGCTTTGAATGTCTGCTTCTAGCTACCTCTGCTATATTCAAAAAAATAAAAATAAAAAAATAAAATTTGGCCTCTTTGGTTCACCCCGAGCTTAACTGGCTTTCAGTTGTTGTTGTAAGAGTCACAGTCATGTATGTGGGTAGCTCATCTAATATGCAACCAGGTTTGGCCTCATTTGTATCTTCCACAAAGATCAACCATGCCTTAAACACACAAATACACCCTGTGCTTTCTGTAGCTACTGTGTCCCTACCACACCTCTGTCAGCACCTCTCTTGAGCTACTTGTGGATAACCTGACAGGTGAACTGGGGTTCCATGGTTTTTTTGTGATTCACGTTGCTTTGATGCACTCCGATTTTATTGGCTGAAGCAAAATAGATGCACTACCTGTGTGCAGAAAGGCCTGGGTCTCCACTGAGAAAAATCTTGGGAGTTGTTACATCAGAGAGTTCAAGGTCATTGGAAGGATGTGTGCACCAACAGGCAGTCATGCAGACAGGAAATGTAAAGAGGAAACATACCTATGGTTTAAAAAATTCATTGTTCAGGCTGGAGAGATGGCTTAGAGGTTAAGGCACTTGCCTGCAAAGCCAAAGGACCCAGGTTCAATTCCCCAGGACCCACGTAAGCCAGATGCACAAGGTGGTGCATGCATCTGGAGATCGTTTGCAGTGGCTGAAGTCCCTGATGCACCCATTCTCTCTCTATCTGCCTCTCTGTCTCTAAGAAATAAAATAAAATAAAAAGATTTTTAAAGACTTCATCGTTCTGGTTGGCTTTATGCTATGTGGCTATTCACTAGAACAGAACATGGAGTTATGTAAAATCCTGTTTTTCTAAATGAAATATTTGATTTATCACATTTTTAAGCAATTCCAGTCAGAAGCTGCTCTAGTTTATGGGAGCTGGTAGATTTTTTTTTTTTAATTTTGCAGCCAGAAGTGGGAGTTAAAAAGCATTTGTTGATTCATCAAGAAGCAGCACTTCCTGGCATGCGGAAGAGCACCAGCTGTGCCCGGTGACGTTAGCGTCCTCAGTTCTCACACAGGCGTGGCTCACTGTTTCTGCCCGCAGTGCTGATTCTGTGGGATCCTTCCTGCTTCCTTCCCAATTGCCAGAGGTTGCAGTCCCTCGCTGCGCATGGAACTATTCTGGCCCGCTTGTTTTCATGAAAAGAGCGGTACATTGGCCCAAAGGAAAACCTAGAAGACCGCTGCCTAGTCCTGTGAAAAATTCTTGTAAAAATCCAAAAACGCAAAACTTTCCTTCCTAAAATCATCTAGTGAAATTCATGCTCCAAGTAGGTGCATCTTTTTTTTTTATGTTCTATTGTCTTTTTATTATAGCTTTCCTTGCATTTTCCCCCAGAAAATAAGTGTGTCACCCAAGAAGCACAAACCGGGTAGTTAGGGGTGCAGCACAGGCTTTGGGCCATTCTTCTCTTCCCTTTCTTGACGCTCACACTGGGAAAAGGCCAAAGCAGAATGAGGAGGAGCCATGAGGCTTCCAGGCAGTCTTGCAGGGGGCATTGATGTCTCAGAGGTTCCAAATAGCAACCGATGGGAGAGAACTGGGCTTGCTTGGGGTTCCTGGTTAAAATACAAATCACTCATTTAATTCTAATTTCGCATAATCAAGGAACAGTTCTAGAATATAAAGATATCCCAGTTATCACAGCAGGATATACTTAAAATGATTCATCTTTTATCTGAAATTCAAATTTCTGTATCCATATTTGCAAAATCTGGCAGCCTTAAGCAAGCACTATTTTCATATTAAAAATACGTTTAGGGGCCAGAGAGATGGTTCAGTGGGCAAAGTACCTGCTGCACAAACATGACCACCTGAGTTTGTATCCCCAGCACACAGGTGAAAGCTGGGTGTGGTCCTACACGCCTGTAATCCCAGAGTGGAGGAGGCGGAGACAGGAGGATCCCTGAGGCCTGTGGACTGGCTCGTCTAGGCAAGTTGATGAGCTCCAGGTTCAGTGGGAGAACCTGTCTTAAGAAAGAAAGTGGAGAGGAGCCGGGCGTGGTGGCGCACGCCTTTAATCCCGGCACTCGGGAGGCAGAGGTAGGAGGATCGCCGAGAGTTTGAGGCCACCCTGAGACTCCAGAGTGAATTCCAGGTCACATGTGCATATGCTTCTGCACATACATATACACTCCCACACATGCATACAGGCACGCAGGCCCAACACACACACACACACACACACACACACACACACACACACACACACACACACTACTGCTTAGGGATAGAGGATTGACCTTAATAAGGTATTCAGAGGGAGGATGGATAAGGAGATAAAGACTAATCACAGGTAATTTCCTTCTACAGAAGGCGGGATTAAGAAAGTGCTAGGTTAGTTTGCTGTTGTTGGTGATGGTGTATGTGTGCTTGTTTGCTGAGTAGGACAGCCAAATCTGGGTCATTGCTGAGGTGCCCGAGGACATGGAGCAATACCGGAGGGCTACCTCGGCCGGTGTTCCTCTGAATACGTAGTGAACTGATAAATACTGCAGTGGGCTCCAATTTTCCACCTGCCTGGAGTCGTTAGTCACCCATCTCTGAGAACCCCTGATTAGGAACATGATGGTAAAAAGAGTAGACAAGGACTGGGCCCTGGTGTGGGCTGTTTCCACTGACTGAGGTTTGGAAGATGTTAGTAACCCCCTCAGATCACCACCTGCAGGACAATCATATTTGCTAGGCAGGCTAGTGTGGGGATTGACATTATCATATGCATTAATCTATGCAATAACATACATAAAGCCCTAACAAGAGCACATTCCAATAGCAATGTGTTCATTGTAGTGGACTTGCTAGGAAGGGGAGAAGGAGGAGGGGCGGGTAGGGGCCTGTCAGGTGCACCTGTCCACATGCAGGGGCATGCAGGCAGTACCTGATAAAAGCTGTTACACCAATGAATGTTTAGTTAGAAATAAACTCCCATGCTGGTTCTTGAGCAGTCACACTTCCAGACCTGGTTTTCCAGGCCGGAACTTCCCAACTGAAGTATAGCAGTCTTGGTTCACCTGAGGGTCTGATTACTAAAGCCTCGGACCAATAGGTGGTGGCTTGAGACTTGAATCCCTTTACCTCAGTGTGCCAAGTAATTACATGCAAATGTATGAGTCTATGAGTCGTGACTGAAGAAAGATTGGGAAGCGGTTTTAGGCCATACTGTGAAACATTCATGGTTTCAAAATATCTCATGGTACCTATCTTAGTCTTTTAGGTTGCTGAAAAAAAAAAAAAAAAAAAAAAACCACTGTGATTTACAAATAATAAAAACTTATTGCCTATGGCTCTGGAGTTTGGGACATCCAAGACAAGATGCCAACACATTGATCGTCTAATGGGGATTTGTTATGTTTCATAGATGGTGTCTTCTTGCTGTGTCTGTACATAGTGGAAGGGGCATATAGCTCCGTTAGCCATATTTCATCAGGACACTAATCTCTTGCATGAAGTTAGAGCCTTTCCAAGGACCCACCTCTTAATATCATCACCTACAGGTTAAGATTTCAGTATGTGAATTTAGGGGTAATACCAACATTCAGTCAATAGCAGTGCCATTTTTTTTTGTTCTATTTATTTGCAAGTACAGAAAGACAAAGAGTGAATGGGCACACCAGGGCCCCTTGCCATTGCAAACAAACTCCAGACACATGTGGCATTTTGTGCATCTGGCTTTACATGGGTCTTGGGGAATCAAACCTGGGATGTTAGGCTTTGCAAGCAAGTGCCTTAACCACTATATAAAAACAATAAAACAACGTTTTATTAAAAAAATTTTAAATATATTTTATTTATTTATTTGAGAGAGAGAGAAAGAGGTAGAGAGAAAGAGTGTGTGTGTGAGAGAGAATGGGTGTGCCAGGGCTTCCAGCCACTGCAAATGAACTCCAGACGAGAGTGGGTCCTGGGGGAAATCGAACCTGGGTCCTTTTTGGCTTTGCAGGCAAATGCCTTAAAAACAATGTCTTTCTTAAAAATTTTTAAATATATTTTACTTATGTATTTATTTGAGAGAGAGAAAAAGAGGTAGAGAGAGGGAGAAAGAGAGGATGGGTGCACAGGGCATCTAGCCACAGCAAACGAACTCCAGGTGCATGTGCACCTTGTATACCTGGCTTATGTGGGTCCTGGGGAATTGTACCTGGGTCCTTTGGCTTTGTAGGCAAGCACCTTAACCACTAAGCCATTTCTCCAGCCTGAAAAACAAAATTTTTGATTTTATTTAGCTGGCACGCTAGATGAATATTGAAAATATATAAAGCATATGGAGGTTATTTGAGAGTCTATAAATGTTTCCATATTGGTTTTCTCTAAGTACATTTCTGCAACTGGGGGGGGATAAATGCTCATAAGCATTATATTATAAACATTTTAATAAATTTATTTGTTATTATTTGCAATCAGGAAGGGAGGGAGGGAGGGAGGGAGAGACACACAGAGAGAATGGGCACAGTAGTTACTGTCATACCCAGCACTTTCCAGGCTATGGGAATAGCTCAGTAGTGGAGTGTTTGCTTAGCATGCACAAGGCCCTGGGTTCAATCTCCAGCTCTACCAAAGCAGAAACAAAGCTAACGTCCAGGCAACAACACAACCCTCGATGTGTTCTTCATTTCTTTGCACTAGTTGTTCGAAACCCAGTATCGCTAGTGGTGCACAACAAGCCCATGCTTGTGGCATCTGGCTCCCAGGTCGTCAGGAAGCATCTGTAATCTCTCTTGGATGGACCCCATTCTTTGATTAAAATGCTTTGGGCTGACTATTTTTTTTTGTTTGTTTTTTTTTGTTTTTTTGGTGACTTGCTGGATTGTTCTCCTTTTCATTATCTGTCCTGGGCCCAGCCAGAAATGTAGTGTGACATTTTTGTACCTTTACATTGGTGAAGATCACTTCTATTGGTTTGGCATTTTCCTTCCCAGAGAAGTTCATGGATGGCTGACAACTCCACATCTTTGAGGGTGAGAGATGATTTACTGGCAATAGAAGGCCTCCATGTTAGTGTTGGCCTCAGAGGATCAGGCATGGCAAGCCATAATTATGAACGCACAGAAAGCTTACAGTGATAATCAAATAAAACTACAATAAGAACCATTTGGCACCTTCCGTGATTTACATGTTTGTTCTCAGACAGCATGGTAATTAGAAACAAATGGCCCATATGATGTTCAAATCGATGACTATAATTACTAGTACTTTCATGTAGTCAAAGCCACATTTTTTGTTTTCCCCAAACCATGTACCCTTTCATCATGTTCACACACCCACCGACACTTGCAGATGAGAAAGATGAAGGCCTAGAATCTTACTCAACAGCTGGGGAACCCTTGTCTTCCATATTCCCTGCCCCAGGCTTATGAGTCGTCCTCTGCACTGCTGCAAGTCCCAGCCCCCATTCCCCAGTAGACAAGACCTCTTCTTCATCCACAGCCGGGGACCAGTTCTGCCCCACAGGCCTGGAGCTGGGAGGCAATAGAAACTGCAAAGCCTGAAGTGTGTGGACTACCTGCACCTGTGGGGAGAGAGGGACTCTGAGCGTCTCATTCAACCAAGAGAGGAGGGCTGTAAATGGCAGGAAATGTCACTGAAGGACAACCCTACCTCCTGTTTCCCTAGTAACGTTTGAAAGGGAAACATCTCAATAGCCCCTCCATAGCAAAGAGCCACTTCCGCCTGACCAGAGGAACAAAGTCCTCTGTTCCTGACTGGAGCCTGTCCATTACCCACCTGGTCAAGGGACAGTTATCAGTTGATGCCCAGGAAGCATCTGCAAGGAGGAGGAAGGAGAAGAGTTATTTCTAGCACATGCAAAATGTATTGTCTAAACTAGGGTACTTACAAAAAAATTTCATTTATTTATTTTATAGAGATGGAGGGAGACAGAGAAAGAGGCAGATACATATATAGAGAGAACAGGCACGCCAGGGCCTCTAGTCACTGCAATCAAACTCCAGATGCATGTGCCCCCCTTGTGCATCTGGATTATATGGATACTAGGGAATCGAACCTGGGTCCTTAGGCTTTGCAGGCGAGTGCCTTAACTGCTAAGCCATCTCTCCAACCCCTAAACGAGGATACTTTTGAGAGTGAATGAGGGCACTAGTAATATTTTCAGGGGGTGAGATGTATAAGCCAGAGCAGTCTCTAGAAAGATCAGGCAACTTTGAAGTGAGCACTGGAGCAAAGAGATTTCTGCTGTCACTGTGTCCGAGTGAGCATGTGCTGCTTTGTCACAGCACTTAGGGCTGCGTGGTAGGGTGAGACGGATGCCTGTCACAGGAACCCTGAGAGCTCAGCGCTAGCTAGTTGCATACCTTTGTCCCTTTCTCCCTCAGTTCACTCCCTGCTAGAAGACATCTTTTCTGAAAAGTGGCTCTATTTTTGATTTAAAAAGAAAAAAAAAACGCATAACAACAAACCTCTGCTGCCTTAGTGGCTGCACCTGCCTGGCTGTCTTGAGTCCTGCCCCATCACATCCCACGCTATTTCTCAGTCTTCCTCTCTGAGGAACCCTTGGAGCTTCCAGCCACCAGGACTGCTGGCCAGTCCCATCCTGACTTCCTACCCCAATGTCTGCCTACGTCTGGCTACCCAGAAACCTTTTACCATCTGTTGGCATTTACACCATTCTGCCCACTCTCCCTGGCCTAGTTAAAATAACAGTCATGCTAGCCAGGCATGGCGGCACATGCTTTTAATCCCAGCACTCAGGAGGCAAAGGTAGGAGGATCACCGTGAGTTCGAGGCCACCTTGAGACTATATAGTGAATTCCAGGTCAGCATGGACCAGAGTGAGACCCTACCTCGACAAACCAAAACCAAAAACAAACCAACAAAATCAGCAATGCTGAGAAAGGTGGGAATTGGAAGAAAGGGAGTTCTCTGTGGAGCCTGTTTGTTCTACTTTCTAGTATTTAATCCAGCTCAGAATGCCCCCAAGAGTTTCAGACCTCTGACCTTTTTTTTTTTGTTTGTTTTAAATTTTTTTATTTTATTTATTTTTGGAGAGAGACACAGAGAGAGAGAGAGACAGACAGACAGAGAGGGAGATGGAGACAGATAGAGATGGGCACGCCAGCAGTCTCTCAGCTGCTGAGAACGAAATCCAGATGTGTGCACCCCCTTGTGAGCAAGTGCAGCATTGTGCCCTTGTGTCACTTGGCATCTGGCTAAACGTGGGACCTGGAGATTGGAACCGCTGGAGATTGGAACCAGTGTTCTAAGGCTTAGCAGGCAGGCGCCTTAACCGCTAAGCCATCTCTCCAGCCCTGTTTGTTTGTTTGTTGAGGTAGGGTCTCACTGTAGCTCAGGCTGACCTGGAATTCACTATGCAGTCTCACGGTGGCCTCAAACTCCCAGCGATCCTCCTACCTCCGCCTCCTAAGTGCTGGGATTAATCTCTGACCATTTTGTAAAAATTTATTTTATTTATCTGAGACAGAGAAAAAGGAAGTCAGGGAGAAGAGAGAGAGAGAGTGAGAGAGAGAGAGAATGAGAATGGGCACAGCAGGGCCTTCAGCCACTGCAAATGAAGTCCAAAAGCATGTGCAGCATGTGCCACCTTGTGTGTCTGGCTTACATGGGTCCTAGGGAATCAACCTCGGGGTCTTTTGGCTTTGTAGGCCAGTGCCTTAACTGCCAAGCCATCTCTCCAGCCCAGTTTTTGTAGACCTTAGTGTACTTTTGTATGGAAACATGTGTTTTTATCTTTGCATCGTAGTCATTTAGATAAATGTCTCTGATCCTTTAAGATGCTGGCATAGTGTAGACCAAGGATTATATGTTCTTGTAATGCTCAAAGAACTGCCTCTGTGTTCAGCCTTGGGTGGAAGGGCAACAGTCTTGTTGAACGGTAAGAGATGGGAATTCAAACTTTTGATGCTGTTCATCTGTGCTTGGTTGAAGGGAAATTGTGGGACAATAGTACTTCTGCCTTCCTTGCTCAGAGTCTAGGGATTGGAGTAGGTGTGGGCGTCTAATTCTTGTTGGCCCTCAGGGTGGTTTTTAGGAAGTGTTGTGATCTCTCAAATCAGAGCTATTGTTTGGCATAGTGGGTAGTCATAATGTCCTCTTGCTAAATGGACCATACAAGATGGTAAGAAGGCCCCTTTCTGACACCAATTTTGGCTGCCTTTTATGACCTCTGTCTCCAGGCATCTTCTTGCCTGGGTAATCAAAATTGCCAATGGTTATAATGCAATGCACCGATTTGAACTTTGTCTGGAACTGTATGAAAGGCCAGCTTTCTTTTTATTAAGTCAGCGTTCTATACCCTCGCTTTCCTGCTCTGGTCTATTAATCCTGGTCACTTTGAAACCCCAAATGACAGCACAGTGAAAGGAAAGCCTGTGGAGTGGAATCTTCATCCCTAGCGGATCATCACCCTGCCATATGTCCTTGGCAAGCATCGCGCTGCCTGGGGCTGTTCTGGCTGTGCAGTGAGGCGTGCTGGAAATTTGTGTCGCTAAGAACCTCACTTGTCATTTCACACACTGATGGGGGAAGGGGGTACCGGAAGCACTTTCCAAAAAGATGAAATCCAGGGCATCCACTTTCCCTGGCGTTTGTGAGTCTGAAACTATAAAAATAACGTGTATTAGACCTAGCAGAGATGACGAAGGGTTTTCATCTGTGCAAGTTTATAAAAACCATAGTAGGTATTTTCTCTCCTAGCTATCTCAGATTTGTTTTACGGTCTGTCTACTGCTATACCTGGGCACTGGGAAGGACAGTAGCGTTTGACTATGTAATATGGTGCCTTGGATAACCTTTAGTTTACTAAGACTCTATAGCTGACAGGATACTATACTGAGTAATCTCAGTTTCGAGGCCAGAGCCAGTTATTCTGTGGAAAGAACATTATTAAAACCAAGTTCCTAGCGTATTTTGACTTAGCATTGTGGTATGGCGAGGACGTTTTGGTTAAGATATTTAGAATCTGAAGTGCTAAGTAAATATAAGGTGACACTTGGACATATCATTTTGATGTATTTAAAAAATATTTTCTTTATTTATTTTGAGCGAGAGACACACAGAGAGAATGGATGTGTCAGAGCCTCTAGCCACTGCAAACAAACTCCAGACACATGTGCCATGTGTGACCTTGTGTATCTGGCTTACATGGGTACTGGGAAATCGAACCTGGGTCCTTAGGCTTCTCAGACAAACATCTTTAACTGCTAAGCCATCTCTCCAGCCCTTGATTTTTTTATTTTTATTTTTTGGTTTTTCGAGGTAGGGTCTCACTCTAGCTCAGGCTGACCTGGAATTCACTATGTACTCTCAGGGTGTCCTTGAACTCATGGCGATCCTCCTACCTCTGCCTCCCGAGTGCTAGGATTAAAGGCGTGCGCCACCACATGCGCCACCACGACCGGCTTCCCTTGATGTTTTTTTTTTTTTTTTTTTTTTTTTTTTTTGAGGTAGGGTCTCACTCTAGTCCAGGCTGACCTGGAATTCACTATGTATTCTCAGGGTGGCCTCGAACTCACGGTGATCCTCCTACCTCTGCCTCCCAAGTGCTGGGATTAAAGGCGTGCACCACCAAGCCCGGCCCTTGATGTGTTTTTTGTTTATTGGCCCAATATGTGCTCCTCGAACATAGACTTTTAGAAAGCTGGACAGACTGGGCTGGGGATATGGCCCAGTGGTTAAAGGCACGGATCCAGGTTAAATGCTCTACTACTCATGTAAAGCCAGATGCACAGAGGGGCATGTGCATCTGCAGTGGTCAAGAAGTTTATTTGCAGTGGCAAGAGGCCCTAATGTGCCCATTCTTTCAAATAAGTAAATAAAAGTATTTTTAAAATAACCTAAAATCTGGACAGAATCCTAGGCTAAGTTTAGCCCCATGTCTAAACTTACATAAAAATTCAAGATGCTGGTAGAATAAGCAACTGGCTGCAAGTAGCAGAGCTTGGCAGAAATAGTGTCAAATGTAAGTGGCACAGTATCACTTCTGTCTCGTTCTGATGGTCACAAGGCCAGAATAAATTCAGAAAGAAGAAAAAGGAGTCCCTCTGCCTGATGGAGATTATGACACTGTGTTTGTGGTCATCTTTAATTCTCCACTCTTATAAAGCCAAAAATGTTGCTGCAGGGCTGGAGAGATGCCTGCAAAGCCTAAGGGCCAAGGTTTGATTCTCCAGTGCCCATGTAAGCCAGATGCACAAGGTGGAGCATTTGTTTGCAGTGGCTAGTGGCCCTGGAGTGCCTATTCTCACTCTCCCTCCTTCTCTTTCTCTCTCTCAAATAAATAAACAAAATATTTTAGAAAATGTTACTGCATAATATTTTGGAATCTTGGGATTTTATTGGCTTTTTGAAATTTTTATTTTTATTTTTTATTTATTTATTTGAGAGAGAGAGAGAGAGAGAGAGAGAGAGAGAGAACGAATGGGTGCGCCAGGGCCTCTAGCTGCTGCAAATGAACTCCAGACTCCTTGTACATCTAGCTTATGTGTGTCCTAGAGAATCATACCAGGGTCCTTTGGCTTTGCAGGCAAATGCCTTAACCACTAAGCCATCTCTCCAGCCCTTTACTGTCTTTTTAATTAGCAATTTTTCAGTCACTATTTCTCAAGTATTTTTTCTTCCATTTTCTCTTTTTTCTCTTCTGGAACTTTCAAATTAAACTATCTTGGTTTTGTCCCACAGGCCTATTTGCTGTTTCCAATCCTTTCTTTACTCTGTGTTTTAGTTTGGATAATTTTTATTGCCTGACTTAAGGGTCAATCATGTTTCCCCTTCCCAAAGTACCCAATCTGCTCTTAATTCCATAGAGTGATTTCTTATTTGTATTTTATATTTTTCAGTTATAGAATTTCTATTTGCTTCTTTTTGTGTTTTTTTTTAATGTGCATATGTGTGTGTAGTGTGTACATATGCTTGTTTGTATGTGGGGGGAACATATGTGTGTGAGGACATCCATGCACATATGTGCATGCAGAGGACAGAGGTCACATTGGCTATCACCCCCAATCAGTATCTACTTTATTTACTTATTTATTTATTTAATTTATTTATTTATTTTGGTTTTTCAAGGTAGGGTCTCACTCTGGCCCAGGCTGACCTGGAATTAACTATGTATTCTCAGGGTGGTCTTGAACTCACGGCGATCTTCCTACCTCTGCTTCCTGAATGCTGGGATTAAAGGCGTGTGCCACCACGCCCGGCTATCTACTTTATTTTTGAGACAAGGTCTCTGAACCTAGAACTCACCAACCTGGCTAGATTAGCTAGCCAGTAAACCCTAGGTATTCCTCCTGTCTCTGCCTTCTTAGTGGCAGGATTATAAGCTCATGCTGGCACACCCAGTTTTTACATGGGTGCTGGGATCTGCACTCAGGTCTTCATATTTGTGTGACAAGCACTTTACCCACCGAGCCTTTGCCCCAGCCTCTGCTTCTTCTTCTTTTCTTTTTGTTTTTTTCTTTTTTAAGCTTTTTATTTTGTTTGAGAGGCAGAGAGAAGAGGCAGATGAAGAGAGAGAGAGAGAATGGTTGCACCAGGGCCTTTGGCCACTGCAAATGAACTCCAGATGCATGGGCCACCTTGTGCATCTGGCTTACATGGGTACTAGGGAATTGAACCTGCATCCTTTGGCTTTGCAGGCAAGCACCTTAACTGCTAAGCCATCTCTCCAGCCCCTCTGCTTCTTTTATTTTTTTAACATTATTGCTTTTATTCTGCCATTCCTCCTCTGCTCTTTCACTGCTAATCTTTTCCTTTAAATCCTTAAACAGATTAATCAAATTTTAATGTTTTAATGTCCTTGTTGGGCACGTTCCATATCTCTATCATCTCTATGTGTTTCCGTTGTCACCTACCCCCATTATGGGTCACATTTACATTTTCCATTTGAATATGTCTTTGAGTATTTTATAATTGTGTATTAGATATTTTGGGTGTATGATATTGAGAGTTTGGATTTTTTTTTTTTTTTTTTTTTGTGGCTGGTCTCACTGTAGTCCAGGCTGATCTAGAACTCATTCACTGTAGCCCATGCTGGCCTTGAACTCATGGCTATCCTCCTACCTCACCGTCTAGTGCTGTTGTTTCTCTCTCTCTCTCTCTTTTTTTTAAAAAGTCACCTTTAACTTACTGACCAGTCAACTTGCTTCTATTGGGCTTATTGTGAAGCTTTGTTTGGATAGGTCTAAGTTTTTAGAATCTAGTTGAATGTCCACGGTGATCTAGAAGCCACTCTACTTTGGCTGGCTGGAGCTGCTCAGTCTCAGAGACCTTGTGACTTACAGAATCTCCATTCAGCTCCCTCTCTAGAGCTATTGTCTGCCAGCTCTGTGCCTGCGCATGGCAGCTAAAGACTCACGAGGCCCTGCTCAGTCATAGACCCCTACATCCTTTTCTCTGATTCACTTAACTGCAAATTGCTCCACCAGCCCAGTGAGATTGCCAAGCTTTGTGTGTCATGCCCGCATTTCAGAAAGCGTTTCTGGGCAAAACACCAAGGCTATTTATTGTTAGGTTCATCCTTTGTGGGATGGCAGTCCTGTGCTACCTGTTGTCCAGTGTCTGAAAGAAGATGTGTCATATGTTTCGTTCAATTTGCATTTACTGCAGGAGGGTTAATCCAAAGTAGTTTTCTATCATAGCCCCGAGTGACATTCTCTTTCTTTTATGGAGTTATGAGGTGTGTGTGTGTGTGTGTGTGTGTGTGTGTGTGTGTGTGTTGCAGAGGATTGAACTCAGGACCTCATGCATGCTAGCATGTGCTCTAACACTGAGCAACATCCCCAGGCCATAGAATTTTTTCAATAAACAAGAATCTGGGCTGGAGAGATGGCTTAGCGGTTAAGGCACATGCCTGTGAAGCCTAAGGACCCCAGTTCAATTCTACAGGTCCCACATAAGCCAGATGCATGGGGGGGGAGCACATGCATCTGGAGTTCGTTTGTAGTGGCTAGAGGGCCTGGTGCACCCATTCTTGCTCTCTCTCTCTTGCTAAATAAATAAATAAATAAATAAATAAATAAATAAATAAATAAAAATAAAACTTTAAAAAAACATAGCCAAAAGAATCTTCTTGTATTAGAAAAACATAAATTGTCCAGCTCTATGGTGTTTAAGTGGCCAATCTGCACCATCAAATATAAGCAACAGTGCACTAGAGACACCTATGGGACTTTGTTTGATTGTTGGGAGTAGCTGGGGTGTAGTAACAGATTTGCAAGCTGATGAGAAGCGCAGCTTAGCATCTCTGTCCAGTCAGTCTGTGGGTTCTTTAAGTTGTCACCATCAGAGGCACCAGTAGCTGGTGCTGGATGGGGAGGCAGTCAGCAAATGAAAAGTTCCATGACTAGCTTGGACCAAGATATAATAAGCAGCTAAAAAGCCCCAAGGCCATGAACATGTGAAGTACTTTTCCCTTAAGCCCAGAGATTCCCAGCCAGCTGGCCAAGTTGGAGAGTTGTGAACCTTCCCTGCTAAAACTCGGCTTCCCTTTACTTCTGGCTTCAGGTGGGTGGGATGACACCAGCTTGAGAAGTGCTGGTCTGGGTTCAGTAACTCCATCCTCACTGGCTCAGACAAGATCTGCACAGATCTCTTGTGGGAGAGACACAAGGAAATAGCAAACTTCATAAACTCAGTCACCAAACAGGGGTGGCACTATGGTTATCCAAAGAGAAGCGGGAAGAGCTTGGAGGATTGCTTTACAGCCATGCCCTTGTGAGGTCTTTGTAGAATTTTATTTTCAAGAGATGTCTCTTTCTGTTCTGAATTCCTGTTGCCTCCTCCACAGCTGCACCTTGGAATTGCAGCACGTGTGCAGATGACCCTCAGCCAGGTTGACCCTCCAGAGTGCATGAGCCATGGCCTTTATCTCACCCGCGTGCTTTACTCCTATCCTAGATCCTCAGCAAATCCTTGCACATTGAATGAATGAGTCCTCAACTCCCTTCTGAATTTTGTTGATGCTATTGGGAAAACTTGCAATTAGGAAAGAGTAAACATTTCAGGATTCTAAGTGGTTAATAATCGTATAATTAAAATGATAACATGATAAGTGGTAAACATCTTGAGTTTCAAAGACTTCTGATACATCTATGTCATAGCTGGCATTATAAACACACGTGATTTTAGCATACTAATAGTCACCTAACCTCTGTGTCTGAGTGTTTTTGAGTATAAAATGGGATTCATTGTACCTACTTTATCAAATAAGTGATCAGAAATTTCAATAGGTGTCAAAGCCCTGTGAAAAGTTACGAATTATAAAAAGACTGAGATTGTTGGGTATGTATTGTTCCTGTTATAATGGGAAAGAAGGCATGTACGTCTATCTACAAACCCTACAAAAGGCACAGTAGTATTTTGGTGTATTTCTCCAGCACTGTATTCATGACTCTCATTAGCTACTTTCTCTTGGTGACTAATGATCATGCTGATGGTACTAGTAATGATAGTAATTGCTTCTGTAGCCTTTTATGTTTACAAAGCTCACCCATCATTTCAGGTTTGATAGTTGCTCATTAGGGGAAGAGAATAGCTTTTCACAACACTAACTTCCCGTTGAAATAAAGAATCAAACTGAATTACACAATCTTTTTAATGCAAGTGCATTTAGTTAGCATTATCCATAATGTTGTGAAATAATGTGACTCAATCCTCAGAAGACATCTGGAAATGAAAACGAGGGGGCTTAGATGTGGCTCAGTTGGTACAGTGCTTGCCCGGCATGCACAAGGCCTTGCGCTGTGTAAACACTGTGTGGAGGCTCATGTCTATCATCCCAGTTCTGGGAGGTGAAGGCAGGAGACTCGGGAGTTCAAGGTCATACAAGGCTACATAGAGGATTTGAAACATATGGAAACATTGCAGTGAGGTAGTTGAGGAAAGTAAGCTTTTTGTACAGTCCTGTAAGGTGATCATCTGTTGCATTGTGCGGAACTTTCTGCTTGTGCCTGTGAGAAGGCAGCTGGGCAGAAAGCAGTCTTGCCTCAGCCTCCCTCCTCTTCCCTTCTCCACCTTTCTCCTGTAGCCCCACAGTTCTGATTGTTGGGTATTGGGTTCCACTATCCCAGGAGGCCCCCAAAGCATCGAAAGCACGACATTCAGAGGTTTACTCAGCTGCTCATGCGTGTCTCGCTCCATGGCACAGGGTTTGCAGATGGCAACTATTACTGAGCAGCACAATACCATCATTGACAAGGTGACACTTTTGTGGTTCTTTTTGGTTATTTCACATTCTTTCTCATAGTGGCTGTGCAGTATTATTCTGGGCTCTAGGTAACCCAGAGACCAGTTCCTTGTTCTCTATAGTTTGGAGATGACTGGATTAAATTGCACATGCACTTTCTACATTGTACAGCGCATAAGGGCAGCATTCGGAATCCAACGTGCTTGCTGCCCTTTATAACCTACCTGGTATGAAAACAAGGCCCAGGCCAGAACAGTGTTAGCACCCATGTTACATGGGTTGAGGCTACATAGCTCGCTTCCCTCCAAGGCTGCAGGTCAGGTGGTGTCCTGCTTATCTTTATTCTGTCCAAGAAAACAAAAAGTGTCTAAAGAACACTAGGAAAGCAGTGTGGTTCGTGCAATGCATGAATAATGTGAATGTTATTCATGAAAGGTGAATAGAGTCAGGATGGCTTTATAAGATTGAATGACTCGTATTGCTAGGTTAAGTCTTTTGGATCTTTGAGAAGGTATCTCACTCTCTAGCCCAGGTCATTCTCTTCTTACCTCTGCCTCCCAAGTGCTGGGATTGCAGATGTGTGCCATCACACGCCACATTATTAATCCGAATGCCATTATTCTGAAGGGCAGACATGATAAAAAGCTAGAAATGAACATGACCAGATCATAACCCATTTAGCAAAATGATCTTTTCACATTCTCCTAATTGACATTATTTACACAGTCCTTGAAATGATTTCATTTTATCAGAAATGCTTTACATTTGAGAGATTAACCTAGGTTGCTATAGACAGTTTTTGGTGATTGGCTATGAAAGAGCTGAATAGCTGAGTACCCATTGAATACTGGTATGGTGATGGGCACCTGTAACCCCAGCACTGGGGAGGCAGAGAGGCAGATTCCTGGAGCTCACTGGCCTTCCATTCCAGTCTAGCCTGATTGGTGAGCTCCAGGCCAATGAGAGACCCTGTCTCAAAAAAAGAAGTATACACTAAATCACCCAAGGTTGTTCTCTGGCCTCCTCTGCATGTGTAAGAATACACACATGCACCCTCACACACAAACATAGATACAGACACACCACACACCACGCACATACTAAAAAAAAAAACTCATCCGAACAGATGGAAGATGATAGCACATTGTGGTTTTAGTTTGCATTTCCCTGATATTAGTGACAGTGAATAACTTTTTATATGCCTGCTGGCCATTTGTATGTTTGTGTGTGTGTGTGTGTGTGTGTGTGCGCATATGCACGTGTATGCATGTATATGTGGTGGTCAAAGAACAATTTCTGGTAATTGTTTCTTAGGCATTGTCTACCTTTTTTGGAGACAAGTTCTCTCCTTGACCTTGACCTTACCAAGTAGATTAGACTGGCTGGCTCCTCCTTCCCACTATTATATTGGAAGTATTATAATGCACCACACTGGCATTTATGTATAGTACTGGAGACTGAGTTAGCTCCCTAGCTTCCATTTGGGTGTCTTTTTTTGGAGAAATGTTTGTCTTTATCCAATTTAGTTCATTTATTCATTTATGTGAGTGTGTGTTTGTGTGCATGCACACGTGTATATGTGTGTAAACCAAGGTCTCTTGCTGCTGCAAACAAATGCCACACACATGCTACTTTTTACAATCAGGGGGATGTGGGTGGCTTGAGAATTAAACCCAGGCTGGCAGGTACCCTTAGCCCAGAGCCATCTCCTTAGCTCCCCATTTTGAATGTTTTAATTTTTTTAATTATTTATTTATTAGAGAGGGAGGGGGAGAGAGAAAGAGAGAGAGAGAGAGAGAGAGTAGAGAACAGGCACTCCAGGGCCTTCAGCCACTGCAAACTGCAGATATATGTGCCACCCAGTGCATCTGGCTTAGGTGAGTCCTGGAGGATCAAATCTGGGTCCTTTGGCTTTTCAGGCAACTGCCTTAGCTGCTAAGCCATCTCTTTAGCCCCCCGCCTCCATTTTTAATTTTAAATAATTATTTTTTGGTTTCTTTTAAAAATTTTTAATACTATTTATTAGAGAGACAGGGAAAGAGAGAGAGAGGGAGAGAAAGAAAGAGAGAGAGAGAGAATGGATATGCCAGGGCCTCCAGCCACCGCAAGCAAACTCCACATGCATGCGCCACTATGTGTCTGGCTTACGTGGGTTCTGAGAATCAAACCTGGGTCCTTAGGCTTCTCAGTCAAGTGCCTTAACTGCTAAGCCATCTCTCTAGCTCCTATTTTTTGGTTTCTTTTTATGCGTTACTGGACTTTGAACCCAGAGTTTTCTATGTGCTTGGAAAGTGGTGTCCTACTGAACTATATCTGAACCTGTAGCCTATTTTGAAAAATGTATTTATATATTTATTTGAGAGAGAGAGAGAGAAAACAAAAGAGAAAGAGAGAACACATGGGTGCACCAAGACCTCCTGCCACTGCAAATGAACTCCAGACACATGTGCCACGTTGTGTGTCTGACTTTATGTGGGTACTAGGAAATTGAACCCAGGCCATCAGGCTTTTCAAGCAATTGCCTTTAACTGCTGAGTCATCTCCCTAGTCCTCATGTAGCTGTTTTGTTTTGTTTTGGTTCGAGGTAGAGTCACACTGTAGCCCAGGCTGACCTGGACTTCACTATGTAGTCTCAGAGTGGCCTTGGATTCTTAGTGATCCTCCTACCTCTGCCTCCCAAGTGCTGGAATTAAGTGTGCACCATCACACCTGGCTGCCTGTTTTAAAACTAGGTCAGTAAGGTTATTTACAGTGTTAGTCATGGTGTAGGAATTATAAATGATTCTCTTTTGGTTATTTGACCATGTTTTAAAAGTGAAAAATTTCAAGAGTGCTTTTTAAGTGAGTATTAAATACCAGGCTAAAGAAAACAAGTTGTTGTACTTGGAGCATTTTCTTGGGGGACCAGCTGTCCACAGTAGTAAGGCAGGGGGAAAGGAGCCCAGAGTGAGTTATAATTAGAGAAACTGCATCATCACTTTGATACATGGCAAGAACTTCCTAATGCTCTCTTGGTGACTGGTCTTAACCATTTCCCATCTGCCTCTTCTCACAGTCCAGGTGATCTTTCAAAGCCTGCATATCGTCTTGTCACTTCCTGCTTAAAATACTTCTGCTGACTCGGGCAGAACCCAGCAGTCCAGCCCCCATGACAGGACTACCCTGCTGTTCAGCTTCATGCCCCAACACATGCCTTGAATGCCCTCAATTCCTGCCCAGCTGAGATGGGGGTGATAGAGGGAATGGATGTGAGAGACACTAGTAGGTAGAATTACCTGAATGTGGCGATAGAGGCTCTTGGAGACTGCTTAATGCTGATGTTACTGAGGACTGGAGACGGGGTAATTAACAAAGGACAGAAAGATATTTCTGACAGTTGTAAAGGCTGGGCCGTCCTAGATCAGTATTTCAGCTTCTGGTAAGGGCCTTGTCATCATATAGCATTGGTGGAAGGGGCCGACCACCCTCACCAGCCCTCTTTACAATAGTACTAATCTGTGCACAGAGCCCTGTGTATGGGAGAGAATAGCCTGTTTGAGCTGGCTGTCAGGCATTGCACCAAGACTTCTTGTACCCTGACCAGTATCATTAGATCTATAAGGAAAGTGTCAGACACGGCATCTCCAGAGATGGGAATATATGCAGGATTAGGAAATTCACAAGAGAAAAGAGATAGTGGGATTGTCACCAAGGTAGATTCCAGAGGTGGGTTAGTGAAGGTGGCCACTCTATGAAGGACACAGTAAAAATAATGATAGAAAAAACATTACCTTTTATTGTTTGGGGGACATAAATGTTTAAATAATGGGTAACATTACTAGGACCTAATTTGAGAAGGCGTAGAAATACTAGTGTGGAGACATTGCTTAGTAGTTAAAGGTATTTGCTTCCAAAGCCTGATGGCCATGGTTCAATTCCCCAGTTCCCACATAAAGCCAGAAGCTCAAAGGGGCTCATATGTCTGGAGTTCATTTGTAGTGGCAGGAAACCTTGGCGCACCCCATTCTCTCACTCTGTCTCTCTCTTTCTCTCTGACTCTCTCAGATAAATAATAAATTATTTATTTAATTAATTTTTAAAAAGAAATACCAGTGTGTTTTGTCATTTAGCTATCTAGGCCTGAATCTTGTCCATCTTTTCATTTACTTTGAACTGTCTGGAAGTGCGTGTTTATCCTACCATTTTCTAGTGTTGTGTTTCTCCTGGGGAGTGGTGGGCCAGAAATCTAATGCTGGCCTGGTCTGCCTTGCTAATATACTCTGGGGAGAAAAGGCAAAAAGGGGTGATGTTTCCTTCTGGAAATGGAAGCTGCTTTCCGATTTCTGCTTTTCATTTCTCTTAGTAACCGAGAATTCCAGTGCATCAATGTCCAGTCAGTTTCCAGCTCTCCTGGCTTCGTACTTCCTCCTGGGTTATTTCCATGTTGGCTTATGGCCAGTCTCAGGGCTCCTGTAGCAGTGACCTGACTCCCTGCTGGAGAGAACAATGCTTCCCAGGATGTGTGACATGTACCTGCTGGGCTGGTTGCCCACCAAGGGGCACCTCCACCTGCTGATGTTGTCCTCGCTGCTCTTGAGGTGTGTCTGTCCAGGCACACAGACTCTCGTGAATTGCTGGCCTTGCTTTGTTCACTGCGAAAGTTCTAGCTGTGCTCCAAAGCCTGGAACCTCAAGGGCTTTGCTTCTAACAAGGAGTTTGAAAGTCCTCTAAAGGGTCAAAGGTGATGCCGAGGTGCCATCCCTCCATGTTGTACTGCCATAACAAAATGCCATGGACTGGGAAACTTATGAAAAGAAATGTACCTGTTACAGTGATGGAGACTGGAATGGGGAGGGAAGGGGAAAATCCCACCGGACAGGGCCTTCTAGTGCACTAAATCATGATGGAAGGCAGAAGGTAAGAGAGTGTATGTGCATGTACAAAAGACAGGGGTGGGAAGGAGAGGAAGAAGATGGGAGAGGGGAATGGATCACATTCATCCTTTTATCATGAGCCTACTTCCGTGATAACAACATTATCCATGTGGCTTCACGGCTGAATTACCTCTTGAATTTCCCCTTTCAATATGGTCGTATTGGGGATTAGGTTTCCAGTACAGGAGTTTTGGGGCGGGGTGCAGAGGCACATGCAAACCGTAGCACTGGCTGAGGCCTGCAGTTCTGTGTTCTTTGAGGTGCTTCGTCAACAGCTCAAGCACGGAGCACTTAGACGTCCCGTGTCTCCAGGAGGCACAGTGCACACCATGTCTGGGGGAATTAGTTGGAAGGCTCACAATGCTTTGGACATTATTTTCTTTGAATCTAGTTTCCTTGGTTCTCAAAGTGCGATGAGATGAAAACGGAGAGATGGATATGCTCACGGAAGTTTGCACCTTCAGTCTTTCTCTTTGTGACCTGTCCTCTGCTGTCCTCCCCTGGAAGTAGCCTTTTCTCCTGGTGGCGTGTGTCTTCCTGTGATAATGTTCCAGGTTCCTGGGAGCATTTAGTTCTGCTTTTCTGTTAGTCTGGGCAATGCTATGTGACGCTGTACTCGCCCCCATCCCCCAGTACCTCCACACAGTGGAGGCTTGTCACGTACACAAAGCCTGCTATGGGTTGTAACCCATTCTCCATTTTGAGGTGGGAGCACTGGAAACACACACTGTGTTTGCCCGTGATTTGAGAGTAGTCTGTTGTGGCAGAGAAGGTATGGCAGCAGGAGCTGAAGTAGCATCTATAGTCAGGAAGTAGAGTGAGATGAATGCCAGCCCTGAGCTCAGCTCAGCTCAGCTCAGCTCACTTTCTGCTTTTTTTTTTTCGAGGTAGGGTCTCACTCTAGCCCAGGCTGACCTGGAATTCACTATGTAGTTTGAGGGTGGCCTCAAACCCACGGCAATCCTCCTACCCCTGCCCGCCGAGTGCTGGGATTAAAGGCGTTCACCACCACGCCTGGCTTCACTTTCTGCTTTTTATTCAATCTGGGACCCCAGCCCATGAGATGGTGCAGCCCACATTCATGGTGGATCACCCCTTCTCAGCGAATCCTTGCTGGGAGCATCCTCCTAGACAAACCCAGAAGTTTGTCTCCTTTTGTGTCAGTTTCTGAAGGCTGCTGGGACAAGATACCACAAACTGTGATTTAACAGCAATGCAAATTTATTTCTCGTGGTTCTGGAGGCTGGAAGTCTGAAATCAAGCTGTTGGCAGGGCTGTGTTTGCTCTAAGGTCTCTGGTGAAGAATCCCTCCTTCTACCTTTGTAACTGCTGATGGTTGCCAGCGGTCCTTGGCATCTCTTGCTTGTAGATGCCTTATTCTAATCTTTACTTTCACTTTCATGGAGCTGAGTACTCTGTGTTCCTGGGTCCCAACCTCCACCCAACCTTCTTGTAAGGCACCAGTCGTTGTATTAGGGCCCACCCACATCCAGTTTCACCAAATCTTTTTTGTTGTTTTTGTTTATGCTACTTTATGTGTGTGTGAATGTGGTGTGTGTGTGTGTGTGTGTGTGTGTGTGTGTGTGTGTGGGTGGCACCCCATACACTTGTCTGCAGTGAGGGGTGCTCACCTACTGTGTCCAGAGCAGAATGCCCAGTGTCTCACTCCATCACTTAGCCCAGCTTGTTTTGAGCTGGAGCCTCTTTACTGATTCCGGAGTTTGCACGGTTCCCATGATTCTCTGGTCTCTGCTCCCCTGCAGGACTGGGATTACAGGTGCACATGGTCACATCCAGCTGTTCTCATGAAACCTGCAGATTCAAACCCTGGTGATTCCTTCAGGCCCTCACGCTTGCTCTTCCAGGTAGCACACTTAAGTGCTGAGCCATCTCTCCAGACCAAAGAAGTTATTTTATTTATTTATTTATTTATTTTTTTATTTATTTATTTATTTATTTTTGTATTTATTTATTGAGGTAGGATCTCACTCTAGCCCAGGCCAACTTAGAATTCACTTTGTAGCCCAACTTTTGACCTTCAACTCATGGCAATCCTCCTACCTCAGCCTCAAAAGTGCTGAGATTAAAGGCATGCACTACCTGGCTTCCACCTCATCTTAACGTGATTTCTACTACAGAGACTCTGTAAGATCACAGGCGTAGGTACTGCAGATTAGAATTTCAACATATTTTGACAAGCACCATAGCACTAAGCTATACCCCAGTTAACTTCAACATATCTTTGGAGGAGGTACAGTTCAATTTATAACCCCCACTCAAGGTGGAGGCAGGGTGGAGAGGAGAGAGCCAGCTGGTTCTTAGCAATCTTACCTCAGAGGTGATACATGCCAGTTTTGTTCACAGTCCACTAAACATGGCCCCGACAACTATAAAAGAGAGCAATAAGTATTGGGAAGTACATGGGTATCAGATGAACGTGGCTTTTCTCTGTTGAACACAGCTCTTTCCCTCAGATTCTGTAACACTCACAGTGCACCTGAGGCTGGGTCGCTGCAATTTAATGTAAAGCGTCTATCAGCAAACACCACTCAACTTGGAAACTGCTCAAAGAAAATCATTTATATAATTTGTTAAACTATGCTACTTTTAAAAATCATTTCTAAAATTTATTATTATTATTTATTATATAGAGAGAGGCAGAGAGAGAAAGACAGGCAGATAGAGAAGGAAAGAATGGGCACATCAGGGCTTCCAACTACTGCAAACGAACTTCAGAAGCATGTACCATTTTGTGCATCTGGCTTTACATGGGTAGTGGGGAACTGAATATGGGTCCTTTGGCTTTGCAGGCAAGTGCCTTAACCACTAAGTCACCTCTCCAGCCCAAACTATACTTTTGTTTGGTTCTTGGTTAATATTTTATTTAGATTGTGTGTGTGTGGTGTGTATGTGCACATGTTCATGTGTGTGATGTATGTGCAGGTATATGCATGTGCATGGAGGCCAGAGGTCAATGCTGGGTGTTTTCTTCAATCCCTCAAACTCCTTATGTTTTGAGACAGACTCTCTCACTGAACCTGGAGCTCACCAGTTCAGCTAGACTGGCTGGTTAGCTTCCTCAGCACTGGGATTATAGGTGTGTAACACTACACCCAGATTTTCCATGGGGGCTGGGGATCTGAACCCAGGTTCTTCTGCCTGCATGGCAAGAACTTTACCAAGTCATATCCCTAGCCCTTTTCTCTCCCTCCTTTCCTCCCTTCTTTCTCTTCTTTCCTTCCTTCTTTCTCTTCTTTCCTTCCTTCCTTCTTTCTTTTTTAAAACATTTTTTTTTTTTATTTATTTGACAGAGAGAAAGAGAAAGAGAGAGAGAGAGAGAGAGAGAGAGAGAGAGAGAGAATGGGCATCCAGGGCCTCGACCCACTGCAAACAAACTCCAGACACATGCACTACCTTGTGCATCTGTCTAACATGGGTCCTGGGTTATTGAACCTGGGATCTTTGGCTTTGCAGGCAAACACCTTTACCACTAAGCCATCTCTCCAGCCCTCCTTCCTTCTTTCTTTCTTTCAACAGGTTCTTACTGTGTAGCCCAGGCTTGGCTGGATCTCTTGATCCTCCTGCCTCTATCTCCAAAGACCTGAGACTCAAGTCCATTGCCACTACACATAGCCCTTTATTTTAATCAAGAAATTGCAAGATTGTGGTTAATAGGGTGTATCCATTCCACAGGTGTGTGTGTGTGTGTGTGTACAAATAGCTTGGTAGGTAGCTCTTTTTTTGCACATATGGAGGCTCTGACAACATATGAGCACAAGTTTCTACAGCAAACCAGTAATAAGGAGATGAAGGAGTAAGGACTGCTTCCTATAGATGTTCTCATCTGTGCAGTTTGTCACAGTCCCCACCGTCCTCTGTAGAGTTTCCAATATGAGGCTGCCACCTCTCACTAAGCCATTGTGATGTAACAGTAGAAGTTTTATTTCTAATATTTGGCTCTTTTTACTCATCTGCTTCACATAATTGGCCCCTGCCTGCATTTGTGTCAGAGACTTCAGTTTTCCACAAAACCCCACATTTTCAGGTGCTTTTAAGCACTCAGATGTAACCTACAAACATTACCTTGAGCTCATGACTCTGAGACAGACCTGCCGTGGCTGCTTACAATAGTAGAGGGTTAAGGTAGATAGCAGACTGAAACCTGGACACCTCTGGTGGGGATAAATATGTTCAATAAAATACTTAGGATGACTGCCTAAATTTGAATGTAATTAAACTGGGTATGGTGGCTCATGCCAGTAATCTCAGCACTTGGCAGGTGCAGGCAGGGCGTTTAGGCATTGCTCTTAGTTATGTGGCAACTTTGAGACCATATTGGGCTACATGAGATTGTCTCAAAATTAATTAGTTTATCAGTGAAGTAATTACTATAACTAGAACTATGCCTGTTGGCTTATTTTTAAGTAAACCCCTGACTGAAGTAGCGTTTTGTGCCTCTTCTCCCCACGCAGGCCATTGGAACGCTCCAGTGAAGATGTGGATATAATTTTCACACGCCTGAAAGAAGTTAAAGCTTTTGAGAAATTTCACCCGAACCTCCTCCATCAGATATGTCTGTGTGGTTATTATGAGAACCTGGAGAAAGGAATAACATGTAAGCATGCAACTCCACAGCGTGTGTTCTTGTGTGATCTCTGCTCACTGAGGTGCAGGGGCTGAGAGCCCACGGAGTGCTCACGGGCCGGATTCTTTGGGTTCAGTCAAAGTAAGATGGACAGTCCCCTTTACCTCCTTGTTCCCAGTGAGGAGATGTGACTTTCCAGGGCAGCCTACTTCCCAGATGGAGCGGAAGGACAGACTGACTCAGTCATTCAGCCGTAGCCTGAGAAATTCAAATAGTTCTCTTCTTTAATTCGAGACTATGGGGTCAACAGGGTATTAAATGTAGGTAAAAGTTTTCTTAACTAGTGCTAATAGTGACGGTTTGAATTCTCCTCAGTAATGTTATTTGCTCCAGGTGTGAATCAGCGGCAGAAAGAATAAAATGATAGGGTAAAAGGTGCTTTTTTTTTTTTTTTTGAGGTAGGGTGTCACTCTACCCCAGGCTGACCTGGAATTCACTATGAAGTCTCAGGGTGACCTCAAACTCACAGTGATCCTCCTACCTCTGCCTCCCGACCGCTGGGATTAAAGGTGTGCGCCACCATGCCCAGCTAAAAGGTGCATTTTTTAAAAAGTATTTTTTAATTAAAAAGTAACACCTCCCCATCTGTTGGTATTTATTTTAATTTTTTAAAAATTATTTATTTATTTTATTTATTTGAGAGAGAGAAAGAGGCCGAGAAAGAGAGAGAGAGAGAGAACAGGTGCGCCAGGGCCTCCAGCTACTACAAACGAACTCCAGACACATGCACCCCCTTGTGCATCTGGCTTATGTGGGTCCTGGAGAGTTGAACTGGGATCCTTTGGCTTTGCAGGCAAATGCCTTAATGGCTAAGCCATCTCACCAGCCCTGTTGGTATGTTTTATGCTGCAGTAACAAAACTCCCATCCAACTGCCTAGACTCATCAGTTACTCACGAAGGAAGGAGACAAAGCATTACTCACATATAGAAAAGCCTTGAGGTGAGATGATACATTGAAGTGGCTTGATGGTATTATTACGCACAACTCCTTCTGGCATAATGCACCCTCAGTGCTGGCTTCTGTCCTCAGGCTTGTTACAATGGTCTCCGGCAGCAACAGCCGTTGGAGGTATTTATGCTTGTGCTAACACAGAAATGCTCTGCCGAAGGACAACTTTGGCTCGTGTCATTTTCAGGTAGTCACCCAGTAGACTTCCCTTGTCTCATTGGCCAGAGTTGTACTCCTCTAAGCCCAAGTCTAAACCAGCTACTGGAAAAGGCGATGAGATGACCAGGGCTGCTTTGAACAATCACAGTCCCTCTGGTGGAGCTATGGGAGGAATGTAAATGCTGCCTGACCTGGCCCTGTTGATAAGGGTGGAAAACTTTGTAAAATCTGGTTTAGCTGGGTATGAGGGCATCATGGTTCTGGGTAGGAAAGAAGGGATTTGTCACACATCATTGTGGAAAGTTAAGAAAATTAACAAAAATGTCACCTATCATCCCTTGACCAAGATGTGACCATTAGCATTTTGTAAGCGTTCTTCATGGTATTTCCCCAAGTATGACACACAGTCAGACTTCAGAACTCAGTACAGAGTTCATTGCTGCCTGTCGCAGAGCAATGAGCAGAGACAGGAACCGAATCTTTCCAATTGTGATGTATTCAGAGTCAGCAGAGGACACAGTGGAGTTACATCCTACAAAGCTGTCTTTTCTCTTTTTAATTTTCACTTATTTATTTGAGAGAGAGAGAGAGAGAGAGAGAGAGAGAGAGAGAGAGAGGGAGGGAGAGAGAGAGAGAGAAAATAGACACACCAGGGCCTTTTGCCACCACAAATGAACTCCAGATACATGTGCCACTTTGTGCACATGCCTTTACCTGGGTACTAGGGAATCGAACCCAGACTGGCAAGCTTTGCAAGCAAGCGCTTTTAACTACTGAGCCATCTCTCCAGCCCAAATCTGTCCTTCCAAGGCTAAAAACTCAGTTGAGAGACAAGGTAGTCAAGCAGAGGTTTATTTCACAAAGCAAGCACCCCAAAGAGAGAATGGAGTTGGCTGCTCCAAAGATGGGGAGGGGCACCCAGTGGGTTCTGCATCATGGATTTTAAAGAAGTTTTAATGAATGTTTATGAATTGGATGGCAAGCTTATGGGATAGAGTGATCTTTTTTGGCTTTCTAAATCATGGCGGACAGCAGGCTGGAGGTGCCTGCTGTGTCCTCATTGTTCAGCGCCTCTCCACAGCATGATCCACAAGCATAGATCACTTGACCATGTCTCTGAGAAGCTGGCTGTAAAGCGCTGAGTACCAGCTCCGTCTTCGGAAGATGGCCTGTGATTTTGATTGAGTCACTTGACTGTAACTGTAAAAAAGATTTTTTTTTTTTTTTCTCAGATCATTCTATCTGGTTGTCTTTTAGGGATATTTCAGAGGAGAGTTAGTTTGCATGAGATTTTGGAACTAGTGTTTTAGAATAACTTTCCAAAGTCTGATCTTAATATGAAATGCTGACTAAGGTTTGGCCTAAATATCTAAATAGTTTCTCTCCAAGATTACAAATGCATAGCAAAACCAGATTCAGAAATTTCTAATGAGCATCATTTCCAAATGCTTTAATGAGTGAGTTTTTTAAAGTTGAACAAGAAAATAGACAATGATAATATAATTCTTAACATTTTTGTAAGCAAAGGAAAAATTCAAATCCTTCATTGATTAAAGGGAGGTATGTTATTCCAGGAAACATGTTACATTCATTTATTTCTTTGTTGACTGTATCTCCCTACGAGGCTCAGGCTGGCTTTAAATTTATGATCCTCCTGTCTTATCCTCCCAAGATCTGGGATTGTGGGTATGTGCCATCACAGTTGTTTTGTTTTTAATATTGGCCTAGGAATTGGGTGGTGTATTCTGCTCTCAATAACCTTGTTACTACATTAAGAGTCATAATTGTCCAAGAATCACCATACAGCCTCAGTGAATTCTTAAGTTTCAAAGATCTGGCAGCATTTGGGGCTAGCATCTGTGACTGCAGCTCTGTAGACATGGAAGAATTCTGTTTGAAGGTGTTCCACTTCCTGAATGTTGAAGAAAGAGGATGGGGAGAACAAGCCCTCTTCTTGTGAGGACACACTGGAGCAAGGCTGGGGCTAAGTCACGGTTATCGTGACCAGTCAGTGGAAAGCTATCAGATGAGTGGGCAACACCAACCTGTACTTGATATATTTATATCATCATTTCTTTTTTCAGTATTTCGCCAGGGTGATATTGGAACCAACTGGTATGCTGTCCTGGCGGGGTCTTTGGACGTTAAAGTATCTGAAACTAGCAGTCACCAGGTAATCTACCCTGTTTTTTTTCTTTTTTTAAGTAGGACATATTGGTTTTTGGAGACACTTTTTCAAATCCATTTCCTTCTCCCTGAGTGCTTATTGTACCCCTTTATGTAGTTACCTCATAGATAGATGCACTGAGTGTCATGTGTGATGTGGGCGTGGTACCAGGTGTTGGAACACGTCATGCAGGGACACACTGCCTGCCCCATGGGAGCCAACTCTCTCCACTGCTGTTGTATAAGGTGAGGCGTGGGCACCAGCGAAGAGAAAGCAAGTCTTCCTACTTTCCTCTTGGAGACTCCTTCTGCCTTATGTCCTGACTTTCCTTCGTCCTAGAAGTGGTTTCCATCAGCTTGCCAGGTGCTCCTAGGGCTGCGGAGGAACCATAGCCGACGCAGTGTCCCTAAGATCTCACTATTTCTCTACCTCATCTTTGGAATGTAGGAAGGTCAGTGTTTCTCCTCCGAGCGAGCTGCTTCCTGCATCAACAGAGGAACTCTGCACTTCCGTAGCTAGAACTCAGGTTCTTGTTTCTTGTCATGATATTTGTGAATTTTTAAAATTGGATTTAGGGGGCTTGCCTGCAAAGACAAAGTACCCAGGCTTGATCCCCCAGGACCCACACAACACAGATGCACAAGGTGGTGCATGCGTCTGGAGTCTGTTTGCAGTGGCTGGACGCCCTCGTGCACCCATTCTCTCCCTCTTTTTCTCTCTCCCCCTCTGTCTGCCTCTTTCTATCATACATACATAAATAAAATATAAAATCGGACCTAGAGTTTCTTTTCCCATCTGCAGTGACCTTTGCTTCATCGTTGTGCCACATGGCCTACATTTACAAAACCTTTCTGTTTAGAACTGAGCATCTGGAATCTGGAAAGTATGACACCTTCAAGGTCACCTTCAAGGGTTGGTATGAAAACGGACCCTGTTTTATATCTACATATATAGAATTTAGATAAAAGCTGAGACAAGAGAATTGGGCAATTATAAAATCAGAAAGAATTGCCAAGAAAAATTCAAGGAGATGGATGAGGAGATGGCACAGTGAGTCAAGTACTGGCCACTCCAGTTAAGTCCAGTCCCCAGACCCCACAGAAAAATCTGGAAGGCTTACTGATGGAGAGATAGGTGGTAGAGGCAGGAGAATTTCTTGGAAGTTTGTGTAAGCACAGCAAAGAACAAGAGAGAGAGAAAATTCTGCCAGAAAAGTGAGGACCAGACCAACTCAAAAGCTGTCCTCAGCCGGGCATGGTGGTGCACGCCTTTAATCCCAGCACTCCAGAGGATCGCCATGAGTTTGAGGCCACCCTGAGACCATAGTGAATTCCAGGTCAGCCTGAGCTAGAGTGAGACCCTACCTCAAAAATCCAAAAAAAAAAAAAAAAAAAAAAATCTGTCCTTTGACCTCCACATGCACACAATGATACACACACACACACACACACACACACACACACACAAATTTAAAAGAGAAAAAGTAGGAGAAAAATACAAGAAGCAATGGTAGTGACCACTGGAGTGACTCAAAGCTTACCCAAATGCTGAGAGGAAGTGACATTGGAGTGTTCGGCACTGAGACATCTCTATCACACTCTCCAAGACTCAGGGTCCATTGCGGAAGAGGTGGCAGAAAGAATGTACGAGCCAAAGGAAGGGAAGGATTATTTATAATACTGTCTTCCAGACACAAAGTGGCCTTGCTATTCATGACCACACAGTGGTTGACACTGCATAATAGGAGGGGAAAAAGTGATGACATCAAAGTAGAAGAGACACTTGTTGGAAAGAAGGGATTCAGTGGAAGGGGGATTCCAGAGGGAGGAAAAAGGAGGGTGGTGGGGGGGACTATAATCATATTATCTATATGTATGGAAGTGGTCAATAAAAAGTTTAAAAAAATACAAGAAGCAATTCAAGGGAAAATAACCCACAATCAATTCTCATGTTAAGATTGAGTGTGTTGGTAACAAACTTCAAATAGGAAAAACATTTGTAATGTTAAATTTGAGATATAAATTTTATAGGGCTTTGTGGGCATAGCAGAACTGTGGGTAGTCACCATCTTAAATCTAGAGTGGCATCCCAAAAGATTGTTGCTGAGGCGTGCATTTGGCATTCATCCCACAAGACCCAGGCCAGTGCCCAAATCAGCCTTATCCCACAGACACTTCCTGTGTGCCCGTGTGTGGAGGGCCTGTCAGATGCCACCTGCAGCCTCTGTTCCCCACTGAGATAGCTCTTCTTCTTCCCCAGGGGCTGGCTTTTCCTTGCATTTCAGAGAAGGCCAAGTTGGGTTTGGATCTTAACTCCAACAGTAATCTTTCCTAAGCTGGGTTTGGTGTTCAGGGTTGTTAGGATTTATTAACGTTACACCAAAGCTGGCTTACTGCTTCCTTCTCATACTTTATCTCATAATTTATTTTATTTTATTCATTTCTTTTTTGAGGAAAGCCCAACAGACTGGCCTTTTTTTATGTGTGTGTGTGTGTGTGTGTGTGTGTGTGTGTGAGAGAGAGAGAGAGAGAGAGAGAGAGAGACTAACTTTAAGGAAGAAGTTTTCTCACGGGCTCGAGGAACTTAGCGTTCTGAAGCCTGTAGGCCAGCTGTCAGGCTGGAGACGGAGGTAAAAATCGATGCTGGTTTGAGAACAAAGGTCAGAAACTTGGGCAGACGTTTTACATTGTGTTCTGGAGGCAGAGCCCGTCTTTTGCAAGAGACCTCAAGGGACATGGATTTGTTCTTAAGGCTTTCAACTGTTTGGGATGAGGTCCACCTACTTCATGTCCTCTGTAGACTTGATTTACTATCTCTTGACTTCTTCTCCTTCTTCTTCTTCTTCTTCTTCTTCTTCTTCTTCTTCCTCAAGGGACATGGATTTGTTCTCCTTCTCCCTCCTCTCCTTCTCCTTCTCCTGAGGTCTCCTTCTCCTTCTCCTTCTCCTCTGTTCTCCTTCTTGATTCTCCTTCTCCTTCTCCTTCTCCTTCTCCTTCTCCTCCTCCTCCTCCTCCTCCTCCTCCTCCTCCTCCTCCTCCTTCTTCTTCTTTTTTGAGGTACTGTTTCACTCTAGCCCAGGCTGACCTGGAATTCACTATGTAGTCTCAGGGTGGCCTCGAACTCACGGGGATCCTCCTCCCTCTGCCTCCCTAGTGCTGGGATTAAAGGCGTGCTCCACCACACCTGATGATTTACTATCTCTTAACCACAATTTTAAGATGTATTCATAGCAACTTCTAGATTAGTGTTTTGCTAAACACCTGGTCATCAAATTTACATGGAAAATTAACCCAAATGGAGTAAAATAGGTTTGGGTAAAGGGAGCGGGGGTAGGGCCAGGAAAGGCCAGGGATTCCTGCTCTTGGAGACCAGAAATGACCACGGATGGTCGCCTAGTGTCTTCCCTGGGTGACGATGCTGTGCTAGGAGCTGTGTGCACAGAGAGGCCTCATCTTCAGGCCTCTGTGTGCTGTACCACGGGGCTTGCAAACAAGGCCGGTGACAGGCTGCACGTCCCAGGGCTCTACTGGTTTATGCTAGGCATTTGAATTCAGGTCTGACATACTCCAAACTGCGTGTTCCTCCTACTTCCCCATGCATGAACAAAGCTAGGGGAGACGTGGGTAGCGATCAAAGAGAAAGGAAAAGTTTCGAATTGTGATCGGGGCTAGGAGAGCTGAACCGAGTCAAGCGTTCCAAATTTCTGCCAGCCTGTGCCTCCATTTTCTTTCTCTAAGTCCTTCTCTGTTCCGTGCCTGCCTTCTCATCTGTGTTGGGGGGATGATGTCATAAGCCCCCAAACAAGCCCCCAAACTTATCCCTCAGTTTCAGTGCCTGTGCTGGTTGTTAGCAGCTTCCTGAACCGACAAGGATAGGAAAGAGCAGGACTAGCTTCTGGTGCCCGGGCGCCCCCTACAGGCAGCCGTGTGCTGCGCACCCTACAAGCACCTTGCAAGCACTCTTCCCCCTGGAGAGCTATGGCTGGTCTCATTTTGCTGGGGGATGCTCACTCAGTAACTTGCCCTTGTGACTCCGGGACCCATGTCCTTGGATCATGGTGGCTACCCAGGTACCGTCCAAAGGGAGGGAGGGAATAGAGTGAGGCCATTTAGAGTAACAGATATGGAAGAAGCAACTTTTACCAGGTGATACCTCTAACTACACGCGGGCGGCGTGGGATGCTAGCTCCCAGCCCCACGTTCTCACCTCGGGCTCACCTCGCAGCGCTCACACACCTGCTCCTCTTACACCGCCTCTTAGATATGCCAAAGCACAGTTAAGCCAGCAAAGCCCGGTTCGTAGCTCAGGACTCCACAGGGCTTCCAGGCCCGAGGGTGGAATAGACAAGGGAGGAAAACTGCCCAGCAGGTACAGGATAGAAGTGCAGTCATGACCTGGGGTGCTGGCGGGATGCATACACATGGAAGAAAGCGGGGACCTTGGCTTGGGTTTTCACCCCAAGGTGGCTGGGGAAGCCCCTAATGAAATAGGACTGGACCAAGAAAACCTTCCTCTTTTCAGACACAGCATTAGCGGGCCATATGCTCATTAGTTGTTGATTTGGTGAGATTTTTCTTTTAAAAAGTTATTCTGTTTTGCATAGTTGTACCTCATATACCTTCCAAGAATACATAGGGCATATTTTATTTTGCTCAAAAATTTATATTACCACCCTGCTCATTCAATATACCTTCCCTCTTTTTCTTTTCTTGTCTTTTCTCTTCCTTCTCTTCTCTTCTTCCTTCCTTTCTTCCTTTCTTCCTTCCTTCCTTCCTTCCTTCCTTCCTTCCTTCCTTCCTTTCTTTCTTTCTTTCTTTTTTTTTTTTGGAGGCAGGGTCTTACACTAGCCCAGGCTGACCTGGAATTCACTATGTAGCCTCATGGTGGCCTCCAACTCATGACTATCCTACCTCTACCTCCCAAGTGCTGGGATTAATGTCATGCTCCACTACACCTGGCTCAACTTCCCTCTTTTCACATCATTCACTAGGTTGAAGACACAGCTTCTTTTCCCTCAATGACTGGTTTAGCTTTTTCTTGAACTCTTTGGATACTAAGATGAGGGTCACACTCATTTGTCATTGGTGGTATCCCATGCACATGGAGTATGAACGCTCACTCACTGTCAGTGTTGACTTGCACTGGCCCAGTAGATAGACACTTGAATGTTGTCTTGCTCCATCTAGAGAGAACACCTGGATGCTCTGGATGACAGAGCTGAGAGCCTAGAGCTGGACTTACCCCAGGATTTCTCAGCCAGCCCTGTGCTCTGCTCCTGCAGAGTCAGCGTGAGTCATCATGTGCATGTGGCCTTTTGCCCCGGGGTGTCCACAAATACCTGGCCGGTATCCACGGGGACCAGAACGGTGATGCATGCTCATCTTTGCTCATGGAATTGCTGATGTCTAGGTTATATATAATAAAGAAAGCTGTTGATCCGTGTTAGAAGTCTGAAAATACTTCTGTGTATTCTGAACACTGCAGGGAGTGAGTGCTTAGCCAAGTTCAGGCCCATTGCCAAGCGGAGGATAGAGAAGTTGGGCCACTGGGCTTCAGGCAGAGGGCTGGCTCAACTGTCAGTGCTGCCCTGGCTCAGCCTTGCTAGCCAGCTTACCAGCAAAAGTCATAGGAGGAAGGAGGCAGGAACCGCAGAAGATTGCCTCACCCTGTGAGCCTTCTCACTTAGGGTGTGTCCACCCCCCAAAATAGTACTAAATCCTGCTGGGCATTCTCAAGCAGTTAGCGACCCACCCCGAGGACCCGAGCCACACCCTGCTTTCCTTGCAGCCACCCCAGCCAAGGCTTCCAGAGTGGCCTGGAGGAGAGAGACAAAGGCTCTGGGTGGGCAGAGACATGGGCCCTACCTCTTAGAAAGCCTCCCAGAGGAGCCGATGCTATAGTGGTCTCATTTTTTTGGGGGTCATTATTACCTTCAAACCATGTTTGCCTTAAGAATTCTGGGAAATATGTAGATGATTCTGTTCTTATTGTGTAGAGGAACTTTTAGAGACTCACAAATCCTTGCACATATGGCCATATAATTTGACATTTACTCTGTCAAAGACAAGCCTACATTCTTACTTGGGGTGATGTGAAAATGTCTCCCTTCCTCCCAGCGTGTCATCCCCGCTTTCTGTCTGACCATTCTTTGTGTTACCCTATAAAATTTTAGAACACCCTGCATGGGGACTTGCTGGGATGACCTGCTCATGTAGATTTCTACTAAGCAGTAGGGGTTCTGTTTTCCAATGATACCTGCCCATCTCCGTGACATCTTATCCAGGATCCACAAGGCCTATGGATCCCACATGAGCTCTCATTCATGACAACATCTCCTGACTTTCAGGCCCATTCAACTTGAGTGAGCTAAATAGTCCCACTTGAGTAAGGGCATATTTTTCTTATTAAGCTTTAATGGTTTACAAGTAGAAGTGGACATTGGAATAAGTTATAAACAATCTTAACCCCATAAGTAGGGTTATAAGCCTCACCCAAGTGTGTGTGTGGGGGGGGGACTTGCTTTTTTTATGCAGATTTTATCTTTCTGGCACAACAAATATCTACGTCCTAGAAACATATACATTTTAAAATTAATCTTTATACCAGAAAAACATGAAATATGTCCAGTTGCCAACTTCTTAAGGCTGATGGCAGAATAGAATTTCACATTACAAACAGAGAATGAGGTGCTGGAGAGATGGCTTAGCAGTTAAGGTGCTTGCCTGTAAAGCCTAAGGACCCAGGTTCGATTCTCCAGGTCCCACATAAGCCAGATGCGGAAGGTGGCGCGTGTGTCTGGAGTTCATTTGCAGTTGCTGGAGGCCCTGGTGTGCCCATTCTCTCTCTATCTTTAAAAGAGAGAAACAAAGAAAAAAAAAGAAAGTGAGATGAATTCATTAAATTTGCACATATCTGTGATAGACATTTAAAATGGAACATGTTCTTGATGCACAACACCGTGGTTACATTCACACTCCCTGGAAACCCTGTGTCATGTATGTGGATATGAATGTGCATATTTAACTGACCTGTAAGCTGAGGTTAATAGTTGCTAACAATGTATGTAAAACACTTTGTGCAAAGCTTTGTTTAGGGCAGGGGTTCCCGTTTCTCTGTGAATACAGTTTGCATGCTTAGATGGAGTGCAATGCTGACATCGTTCCACAAGAGGGCAATGTAAGAATACAAAAAGCAGGAAATGTACTTGGTAGTTGCAAGTACAAGGAAGTTTAACAGTGTGCAGCCATTTCATGGGATCAGAGAATCTGGGCTGTACTTGGCCTTGGTCTTCTCTGAATTGTGTCCTCTCATTTGTCACTGTGATAGTCTTTGGCAAGTTTTAGCCTCGTTTTAGAAAATACCTTTTAATGGTTTTTCTGTCTCAGGTAAAATAGTGAGATTTTATTTACCCTTACAATGAAGATGATTTTATGCACTGAATTTTGTTTTATAAAATTGGAAAGGGAGGCCTTGTTCTCCATTAGTACATCTTTTTCTCTGTCTTTGACTCTCTGATTTTTGTGCTCATTGACTTCATAATTTCAGAAATGTCAACGTTATTGGAAGACTTAAAAAAATTTTTTTATGGAAGACATTTTTTTGAGCATATTTCTGAGCACATTTATTGAGCGCATAAAACATGGAAGGCTTGTTGCAGTTGTTTGTAGTCTCTTTCTCCTTGTCTGTGCTCCAGTCATGTTATTGGTTAGGGACTGCGGGGAATTTACTTGCATCCTGTGTAATGCAACCTTCATTTAATTTTGCTGCCATGGAATTCTTTGTTTGGTGGAAGCAAGACTGTGTGCGCAGTGCTGGTGAGGAGGGCTCTTCTTTGCTGGCGGTAGGACTGGCCTCCGATTTTGGTTACCAAAACACCGCTGTCAGATAATGTTCATCACGTCATCCCCAAGCAGCTTGCTTGATATCCCTAAGCTGTCTCACAAGCTGATTCCAGGGAAGTAAGTGCTTTAGAAGGCCCAGACCTGCCCTTTGCTGTTTGCTGGGAAACACATTTGACATAGAACTATTCTGCCTTCCTGCTTGGCAGTAAATCCTTGTGATAACGAGCACAGTCTTGACAAATTCTGAGATTGGATTCCACTCAATTTTATTACTTAAAAGCACGTAGAGGACTCAATAAATTCCAGGAAAAAATTCAAGCTCATGAACTAAACACGTGTTTTATGAAACTTAATGGCAAATATCACCTATAGGTCTAAAATGAAAAATCAAAAAAAAATTATAGTAATTTGTATTTCTAGGAACTGATTTGTTCCTTAGTCTTAAGCCAACATGTATCCAAAACAATAAATTTGTCATGAGACAGTGAAGAATTAAATAGAACCAATTAAAGATCTGATAACTTTTGATATTTCAGGACAATGTATTTTAAAAACATCTAGATGTAATTACTACTGAGAATTCTCATGTCTGTTTCTTGATCCCAAGTCACTTAAACTTTCACCAGAACGTCTGTAACTCATGTAAGCTGGGTGTCCACAGTTGCTTAGGCGCAGTTTGCAGATTCCGAGTTTCTTAGCACGGACAACAATCTTAATTGCCCGTGACATGTCACCATGGGTTTTCTTAGCACCACTCGCATTTTCCATACTGTACCTATGTTTATAATGAAACAAGCCTAAAGTACCTCCTAGGAGAATGCGTGCTTTAAGAAGCGAGTATCCCATGCTCAGATCCACAAAGCAGATAAATGAAGGGGTGATTAGTCACGGCACAAAAGGATTCTTTCATTTACAGCAGGATTGTCAGAAGGGCTCCTTTGAATACAAGCTCCCCCAGAGAGCTCAAGTGTTTTGCGGATCATTCAAACCACTTGACATCCAGACTGGGAGAAACTTGGGATTTCAGTGTTGAAAGCCATCATTAGGTGAAGCTTAATACACATGACTGTTGAGATTCTCTGTTATTTAAATAATAGGAAGATATCATTTGCTTTTCAGAAACCTGGAAACCTTACATCTGTATTCCAATGTGACTGAGTTAGGAACCATACTTGCCATTATTTAAATAGAACTTAGTGTGTGTCAGGACTGTAGATATATTAATTATTTCTATCTGTTAACACCTTTGACTTAATATCAGCATTTAAGACAGCTCCATTGGCATGATGAAGGTCCAGGCAGTGGTGGTGAGTGGTACACACAGGCTGAGGCAGGGCCTGGTAATGGGGAGATGGGATAAGAGTCAGGAAGCAGACCCCAGTGGTGAAGCTGGGCAGCCACACTGGCTGACTGACAGTTCTCCCCAGAGAAGCACTGCTAGAAAGGCAGAAGAGCTGGCGGGGGCGGGGGAGGGCGCTGCCAGAACTTCCAGAGGAACTGAGAGACCAGGCCGGCCAAGACATATAAAGACAGAAACCAGTTTTCCATGGGACCTTTTTATTTTATTTTATTTATTTTATTTATTTTTTTTTTAGCTGGGGCATGGGATCAGACTGGGAAAAGCAAAATGTGGGCTCTATTCTTGGTTACTGGCTTGGATTGCTTAAATTGCTCCAAATGAAGAAGAGGATTGGTGTCCCAGCCTGGAATGAACTACATCTTCTTGGGAGGGTCATATTGGTCTAGTACTGGAGCTAGGGAAAAGGGGAGCACACCAAATGTTTGTGTTTCCCTGGTGATTTAGGGATATACTGATATTCTGTGAACCTTGGATTGATGGAGAGAAGAATGTACATAGATTAAGTTTTTATCTTAACCAGTGTTCCCACTGACCCTTGAAAGAGATCCTTATACTTCATTCAACAATATAGGCAATCTATGAGGACGTGATGTGATGACACTGACTCTAGTCTCAGCTCCTCCTCCTTCTGGCCATGGACTTGGGTAAGAAGTTGAACATCTGGGAGCCTGAGTTTGCCTAACACATGGAAGAATAACACTGGTGATTTTTTTTTAAAATATATATTATTTATTTATTTATTTATTTATTTGAGAGAGAAAGAAGCAGAGAGAAAGAGAGAGAGCCAGAGAGAGAGGGAGGGAGAGAATGAGTGCGCCAGGACCTCCAGCCACTGCAAGTGGACTCTGCTTGCATGTGCCCTCTTGTACATCTGACTTACATGGGTCCTGGAGAATCGAACCGGGATCCTTTGGCTTCATAGGCAAATGCCTTAACTGCTCAGCCATCTCTCTAGCCCCTAATGATTGTTTTAATACTACAAATTGACCAGCTCTAATCTCACACTCCCAAATGGCCCCAATTCTTTCACTTTTTGAGCGCCACTAGTGGAACACGCCATATCTGACCTCACGTGACAGGCTGAGGCTAAATGTATACAAATGTGTACACGGTTCAATGTATACAAACATTGGCTCATGAACAAATTTAGTAAGAATATTGCATAAATTATGTCCAGGCTATGTGTATGAGGTAATATGACACATAAATGAATTTCCCTTCCCAAAGATATGATGTGAATGTAACTAAACTCTGAAAAATTGGGAACTCTGAAACACTTCTGGTTCTAAGCATTTCAGATAGGGGGCTTTCACCCTCTACTATCAGTAAGAACAGCCATGGTGGGCCAGGCATCTATTTTTAGCAGGGCACTGTGCAAATTGGCTTAGATAACATGAAATCATTGAACAGATGTGAAGAATGAGAAAGATCATAGTCAAAACCCCTGGTTAAGTGCGTGACATAGCATTCCACTCAGGCATGCAGGTCCCACATGTCCTGCTGCACACTGAGGGAGAGTGGCTAATTCAGGAAGGTCTGATCACGTGTACAGTTAGATAACTAAAAGACAACTGGATCAGATCGGAGGAAGAAACTAGATGCAGGCCAGTGACGTGTCACAGGTGCCTGTGTGTGTGTGTGTGTGTGTGTGTGTGTGTGTGTGTGTGTGTGTGTGTGTACACCCATCACTTCTTATTATTTAGTAGAATTGGCCTTATTTATTTATTTATTTTTGTTTTTTTGAGGTAGGGTCTCACTCAGATCCAGGGTGACCTGTAATTAACCATGTAGTCTCAGGATGGCCTAGAACTCACAGCGATCCTCCTACCTCTGCCTCCCAAGTGCTGGGATTAAAGGTGTGCGTCACCATGCCTGGCTCTGTTTATTTATTTTTTGAGATAGGGTCTTGCTCTAGCTCACTCTGTAGTCTCAGGGTGGCCTTGAACTCACAGCAACTCTCCTACTTCTACCTCCTGAGTGATGGGATTAAAGGTATGCACCTCCACACTTAAGAGCTGACCTTTTTAAACTCATACAATGACAAATATGTTTATAAAGAAACAAAATATCTCATATTAAAAGCTGATTGACAAAATTCTTACAAAGCAAATATTTTTACAATTAATTCATTTATTTATTTGAGAGAGCAGGAGAGGGAAAGAGGTACAGAGAGAGAGAGAGAGAGAGAGAGAGAGAGAGAGAGAATATGGGAGCACCAGGGCCTCTAGCCACTGCTAATGAACTCAGGATGCATGCACCACTTTGTGCATCTGGCTTATATGGGTCCTGGTGAATCAAACCGAGGTCCTTTGGCTCTGCAGGCAAATGCCTTAACCGCTAAGCCATCTCTCCAGCCCCTATTTTTACAATTTTTATTTTAGGCTTCTCGTGATTTACACTCATATAGGACATCTTCTCACTGTGTTACTCAATGCACTACACTTAGGATATGTGTTATACAGGTGAGTGACACCCTGGTCTCTGTCCCTGTTACAGAGGTCTTTCTGGGAATGCTGGTTTGCTCCAGTCCCATCTGCAACGTCTCTGCATTTTTGGATCTACAGCCATCTTGTCTACCCCATTTTGTCCCTCTCTCTCTCTTTTTTTTTAACTTAAAATTTTTAAATTTATTTGACAGAGAGAAAGAGGCATATCAAGAAAGAATGGGCGGTCTAAGACCTCCAGCCTCTCAAACAAACTCCAGATGTATGTGCCACCTTGTACATCTGGCTTTATATGGGTCCTGGGGAATCGAACCTGGGTCCTTTGGCTTTGCAGGCAAGCATCTTAACCGCTAAGCCATCCCTCCAGCCCTACCCCATTCTCTTGTTTTGGGTTTCCCCAGAAGTGGATCTAGGATAAGAATTTTGGCTAAAAGTAATTTTTTGTTTATTTGTTTGTTTGGTGTTTTTGGAGACACTTTCAGAGAGTTTGCAAGGGAGTTGAGGAAGTGAGACAGGAAAGGAAGGATAGCTAACAAAGGTATTTTGGTAAGAGGGTTTCCTCTGTGGGCAATAAGGTAAGGAAGCTGGGGGTTCAGCTCCCACTGTTCTCCTCTTTGCAGGAGGATGTCCCTTGAAGACACATAGCCAGTGCTCTGCATGTTGGAGCAGATGCTCCTGGCAGCACCCTGCAAGTGTGTATGCCGGTCCAGAAAGCTACAGTGGCTTCAGGGTAGGTGGGCAATCTGGCAGGGCTCCAGCAGCATAAGCTAAGTCCACCTTCATCTCATAAAGGTCTTTATATTTTAATTTAAAAAATTATTTTAGAGAGAGAGAGAGAGAGAGAAAATTGGTGCATCAGGGCCTCAGCCACTGCAATTGGACTTTAGACACTTGCGCCACCTAGTGGGCATATGCGACCTCACCTTTCTGGCTAACATGGGATCTGAAGAGGAGAACATGGGTCCTTAGACTTTGCAGGCAAGCGCCTTAACTGCTAAGTCATCTCTCTAGCCCAGCCTTTACATGTTTGAATCTTCAGTTCCCATTTGAAAAGTCCTCAGAAGGACTTCCCATCTTATGTAGAGCCTCCATATTCCCCAAACAGGTGCCAAGGGTCTTGTTCAGTCTCTGCCGCTGAAAACGTTTTCTCTCCGATGGATGGCCTTCTTGAACATCAGTCTGCAAACAAGCAGGAGATGAAATGGTTCTTCTGAGCAGTTCCTCGTAAATGTGCAATGAGGTGTTTGCAGACCTCTAGCCTGTGTGTAGGCTTAAAAAAACCACAGTGTTAGATGTGGAAACGTGGTCAGCGCAAGACAAAGGTGTACCCAGAGTGCATCTATAGGGCTTCGAGTTCTGACCTGTAAGAATCTGGTGAGGTTGTATGTGTGTGTTTATGCACGTACAAGAAGAGGGCCTCTTCCACATTCACTCACATCTATCCTGCCTTTCAACCTATACACTTTGCACCATGTATTAATTCTGCTAATTGAGAGCATGTTTGGAGGTGACTTTCTTTATTTTATAATTTCTGCCTAAGCCATGAAATCTGGGCCTCCAGTGTAAATAAGGCCAAGCACCCATGGGTTACAAAGATAGCGATTAAGTCTTTAGAAAGTGAAAATGTTTTTTGGCACCTTCAACTTCCCCCAGCTATCTCAGTGCATAACTCCTACCTTCCAGATCCATTCTAGTTCCTAAGTAAATTTGTCCTAAAATAATCTGAATCTAGTGAAAGTAAAGTTGAACTAGAAAATAATGTGGAGAGGTTTCCTAGTCTTAATTTCAAGGTCTTATGTTGGGTTGTTTGACTCGGGTGCTGGGTGCTAGGGATTGAACCCAGGTCCTCATGCATGCTGGTCAAATGCTTTACCACTGTACTACACCCCAGCTGTAGATCATATCCCATCATTTGTGACTCCTTGCCTTTACATTTGAGTGGATCAAGTATAAAGAAGGAGATATCGAAGGACTGATGGTACAGAAGAGTGTGGGTTCCCAGAAATGAGCTGAGTACCCGAACAAATGACCATGGCTGGGCATCCCTTACAGATGAGGTCACTATGCGGGGAAATAGTCTGAACAATTTGGTTGGTGATACTACTGCAACTAAATTTTGTAATATGATGAGGCCTGGGTAAGCTAATCTCCGCAGGAAGTCCGAGAATACACTCTACTTTTTGTCTTTATTACAGGAGCGGTCCCTGGTAAGAATACAGACTAGATGCAGCTAGGCCACAAATAACAGATGTTCACCTTTTCTTTGCATTGTACTTCCCAACAGCCTTACCCTCCTCAGTGCCAGAGATCACAGCCACTGTCACACTCGTGATAACTCTCTCAGGTCTTCAAATAGAATTCAGTATCGGAAAGTATGTATTAAGCAAAAGAATTCTTTCTAAAGGACTCAGGTGATAGAAAAATGAAATAGTCTAGTGGGAGCCTCCAGAGAACATGCTATTCTAGGGAATTTGTGAAAGCCTATGATTTGTCATAATCTGTCTTTAGTTTTTACAAAATTTGAAAATTATTCTGAGGTATTCAACTTCCTGGGTATTGATACAGTCAGTTTCCAGGTACTTTTTTTGAGTAAATTTCTTTGAGCTGATTTTCTGGAAAAACTATTAACAATGACTCTTAAACTTTACCCTGATCTTTTATTCTTTTCTGAAATAGTACTGACTCAATTTCCCCCTAAACATAATTTTATCAGGCAATTTCCTTGCAGAAGCAATTTGCAATGGTTCAAGGGGCTGGCTTCTTATGGGCATTTGTCTTCGTAATGTGATTACAGAGTCGCTAACTTGATCTTAATAACATTTGCTTATGATTATGTGCTAGATGCATAAAAAGAAAAAAACTGGGCTTCCATCTCATGGGGTTACCCTTGTGTAGCTACCTTAGTTTATAGTCGTGCTATTTGCATTATTTGAGTGGCTACTTGCATTATTTGAAAGTAGTTAGGATTAAATCCAAACATTATCACCAATGTTGCATGTAGAGAGGAAATCACTTTTTTAGTATGCTTTCGGAAACTGTTTAACCATTGATTTATGGCATTTTATGAACTGCCACGCTGTATGTCATTCAGAAGCTGTTGTTACTCTGTCTTGGCTGCAGGAGGCAGCACAATACAAAAACCTTGGATTTCTGGTCACATATACTTGGTTAGCATCTGGCTGTACTACTTACTGTGTGAGCTGGAGCCCCGCAAGTGTACCACTAGCAGCACCCTGTTTCCTCATTATCTTTTTAAATGTATTTTATTTATTTATTTATTATTTGAGAGAGAAAGAGGTAGAAAGAGAGAGAGAATGGGCGTGCTAGGGCCTCCAGCCACTGCAAACAAACTCCACATGCATGCGTCCCCTTGTGCATCTGGCTTATGTGGGTCCTGGGAAATTGAACTGGGGTCCTTTGGCTTTGCAGGCAAACGCCTTAACCACTAAGCCATCTTCTCCAGCCCTGTTTCCTCACCATTTTAAGATAAACTTTGTAGCAGCCCTATTTCACTTTCCTAAGTATTGTAGCTAATAAATATCATAAAAACAGTGTAGCACATTAAAAAGGCTGCGTCCATCATCTTTAGTAAGTTTTTCTCTTTTTCTTAAAGCAACTAGTTGTTGTATAAACAGACAACAAGGTTATTGCCTGCAATCTTCCTGATAATAAGAAATAACCCAGGGGCTGGAGAGATGCATTAGTAGTTAAGGCACTTGCCTTCGAGGCCCAAGGATCCAGCCTCAATTTCCCAGTATACCTATGAAAGCCAGATGCATAAGGTAGCACATACATCTGGAGTTCGTTTGCAGTAGCTGGAGGCCCTGGTGCACCCATTCTCTCTATATATCTGTCTCTGTCTCTCTGTCCCTCTTTGCTTCTCTCTCTCTCAAATAAGTAAACAAATAAAATATTCAACAAAAAAAAAAAAAAAAAGAAAGAAAGAACCCAGTGTCCCCCAATAGGAGAATGGTTAAGCAAATGGTGACATACCCACACAATGGAAAATTACTCACCTGTAAGAGGGAAAACATCTGTATCTATGTAGGAGTATGGGCTTCTCTTACAGATGTTACGCTGGGTAAAAGAAACCCGACAGAGACCAGAGTCTGGTTTCTGTCTCCTTCTACATGAAGTTCTCAAACCAGTGAAACTCCTCTCTGAGGGTGGAAGTTAGGGACGATCTTGACCGGACCGGAGATATAAGGGAACCTTCAGAGGTGAAAGAAAGGTTCTGAGTCTGGCTTTGGGTGGCGATCACACAGTGTATATCTTTGCAAAGCGTGTTGAACCACACCATTACATCAGGTGTTTGAATTTTGTACAAATTGTATCTCACTTGAAAGAAAAGATAGCGCTCTCGTCCATTAAATGTTTAATTTTCTAATAATGACTGGTGTCGAAATTTTCAGGATGCGGTGACCATCTGTACCCTGGGGATCGGGACAGCGTTCGGAGAGTCCATTCTGGACAACACACCTCGCCATGCGACCATCGTTACGAGGGAGAGCAGCGAGCTGCTCCGCATCGAGCAGGAGGACTTCAAGGCACTATGGGAGGTGAGCCCCAAGGCTTCCTTGTCAATTAATGCAGCTTCCAGTGAGCCTTGGAGCTGCCACGCAGATAATGGCATTACAGCCAGCCTTAATGTGTGCTTCTCTGAGCTGGTGGATGGAATTGAATTTCCAAAACTCGTTTTTGCAATGAGTGAGTTGAAAAAGCCGTTTTGAGACAAGACATCCTTTTTTTTTTTTTTTTTTTTTTTTTTTTTTAAATGTAGTGCTTGCTTGGTGTTCTGTAGTTTGACATACCTTATAATTATTTCTTGAATGACCATAGAGTGTTTTATGTACTTTCTCTTCCCTATTCCACAGATGTATTCTTAACCAGGGAACAAAATACTTTGACATTTTCTTTTGCATTAAAAAAAAAAAAATCATTATTGACGTGTTCCCAGAGAAGGTGGAATGAGTGGGCTTCACATCTGGCTCACTGAAATGCTTTTAAAAATGATGAGTTCTGTCAGAAAGTATGGGAAATGGAGGTCCATAAAGATGTCTGGTTACTTGCCAACTTCAAAACGCATAGGTGCTACAGCAGTGGATGGAAGCCCCTGGTCCTGGTGGCTTTTGCATTTACGGATGCTTCCCACGTCCCTCGAGGTACTGCACTCAGTTACAGGAAGTATGAGAATATGGACCACCTTGTATGCAGTCATGGCAGACAGAGCACTTGTAAAGGCCCAGCTAAGCCTTTCAGTTCTTTTAGCGTTGGATTTTAACCTGTGGTGGTTCTCTGTCTTTGTGCCTGGCTCAGTATGTCCAGCAGTTTAACCCATTGAGCTGGCAGGCTCCGCCACTTGTCCCAGTGTGGCTAAGATTTTAAACTTGATCTAAAAAGAATTTTGTGTAATCAAATAGTTTCCTCCAGAGCCAAACAAATGACAGCTACATTAAGGGAGCCAACCTGCAGGTGAATGAGTGACTCTGCCTTAAAAGTCATGCGAAGGCTTGGAAGGCCTGGCTGGTGAGACGTGTTACTTTTATTCTTGGCAGTAGTGAATAAATTGCGGGGTTACTTGTTTGAAATGTTTCTCTTAGAAAATATTAAAGAGCTCCAGCTGCTTTGTAAAGTTCAGAGACAAAAGCTAGTTTTAGGAAGGAAAAGTGACAGTCGGTTTGTGTGAGGTGTGTGGGGAGAGGTTTTCTGTCAATTAAAAGGGACCAGACTTGAGGCAAATAAGCCTTTTTTGGGGTCTTTCATTATAAAAGATAAACTGACAAGTCTTTTCCATAAAGAAACTTGGAAAACTGATTTAAGAAAGAGAATGGTTCCTAACCGTGATGTGTGTCATCACAGGCACTCTGTCTACGATAATTTACTCACCCTGATAGAGGGTGGTTTGGGAAAATATCAAAAACTTTATTTTAATTGGGAGCCCACTACAGTGCTGTGAAGGAAGTTCTTGAGAAGTTGCTACCCAGGAACACTAAAACACACGTACAAAACATATTTTCAAACAAAAATCACAGTATAGTGAGTACCCACTAACCCACATTTGGCTTGGGCCTTGCTACCCTGCAGCCAGATGCACTCATCGCCCTCATCCATATTTTCCTGCTGAACCTCATTAATGTAAATGACACACATCATGACATTTCATCCTGAATATTCAGAATGTATCTCCGAACAATTAGTATCCTGCTGCATACCCATAATACATCACCTACAAAGTACAAAATATCCTAATATCATCAAATACCCCTTCAGAATTTCCCCAATTGTTCCTAAAATGTGTTTTATTTTCAAACCAAGATCTGGTAAAAAAAAAAATTATGTATTATACTTGATCATTTATTTAAATTCCACTCTCCATCTCTGTATGCCATGGCTCCTCTCTCTTCTTTCCTCTCTTTTACTCTTCCTTTTCTTTTGATTTGACATTGACTGCTTTAAAAGGCTTGTTCAGTTTGCTCCGATCCAAAATTTGTTTGATTGTTTTCCAAGCCATGTCTTATTTTATGCCTTTACCCCAGGTTTCTTGTAAATATAAGTTAGGGCCAAAAGCTTAACTGGATATTGGATCAAGTCAAATGCTTTTTTTTTTTTTTTTTTTTTGGATGAGATTTTGAGGTGATGTGGAAAATATCAGGAGGCTGGTAATGTCTATGTACCTTGGGTAACTGGCACCTGAGTACCTCAGGGCGGATTTCCATAGTGCTGTGGGTCCAGACTCTTCAGTAACCTCTGAGCCTGATTTCTGATTTCTCCTTCCAGTGATTAAGTGTTGGTGGGGGGAGGGGGAGGGCAAAATTCAGAGCCAGAAAGAATGGATGGAGTTTGGGGCCTGACTTCTACAGGTTGGTGATTAGACTTGCAGGAGTAAAGATTGTCATTAGACACTTCCATCCTATGCCTATTGACACAACTAAGTATAGAGTATGAATTAGATGCTCAGCTGGGGCTTAAACTATTTGAAGTGAAAGTCCAATAAGCTCCACTCTCTGTAAATAAGAACTTTATTAATGGACGTGCTTGTGTGTACCCACCGCGTGATAATCCCCCCAGTTGAACAACTCTGAAGAAAGGACCGAGTGGAGCTTATTTCAAGGTCATTTATGCTGCCAATTCTGAGCATCTCCTTGTGTCGGGCATCAGCAAACAAGACTGGCAGGGTTCTCAGGGTGGGGCCCTCTACTCCTGAAAAGAGACAGAGCAATAAACAAGCACAATATCAATAAGATAATTTCAGATTATATAGCATTATCACTAACCCAACTTTACTTCTGGGAAAGCAGTGGTGTGCTGACGGTATATAGAGCACTGACTGCAAGCCAAGTCTTGGAAAGCCAGAACACTTCTTCCTGGGTTATGTCAAATCACTTACCCACTGTACTGGTAAGTGGCACCCAAGTGAACCCTAAGTTAGCTGTGCCAGTCACATCTCTGGGGGCAGAACTTTGCAGCTTCTGGATGCAGGAGGAAGCTTCATGAGCTGTGACATGCAGATGAGGCAGCAGCAAAGTGGGCACTGTCTCCAGCACTGTTCGCTGCAGAGCCCAGAGGCAGGAGCAGGTCAGAGGTTGCACGTCTTACATGCAAGAGAAGCGAATGTTGGTCAAAATTCACATGCTCTATGTTATATGATCTCATTTCACCATTTACTTTGAAAGAATGTTATCTTTATTTTTTTTTTTAGGGCAAACACCGTTATGTTTATTTACTTTAATGCTCTCAATGTCACTTAGAGACCTGAAACACTTCCATAGGATTCAGAGTTATTTCTACGTGACTATTGAGTTTCTAATCATGTAAAAGTGCCTGCATCATGGGCAGAGTGAGTCTTTTGTTTCCTGCCTGGGACGGTAGTAGTAATGGCAGCACAAAGGTAGGAATTTCCCCTCCTTGTCCTGGTTGACGGTCGGTTTCCCAGGCCTCTGTAGCTGTGCACTCAGAATGCTGCATGGGAGGTGTTGGGACCCTGTTGAATTCTGTGTCAAATACCTAAGGCTTTCAAAAATCTTTTATACTGTAAGTCAAATGGACAACCCCAGAGTATGCTTTTTAAATTGCCATCAGATGACCAGTAACATTATTATTATATTGTCACAAGGTGACAAAAAACATTCCCAAACAAATTACTGAGATAGCGGCGTGATGCTTCTCTTTGGACCCTGGACCTTCCTAATGAAAACGAGGCTCTTTCCTCTTTATTCTCACATTTAGCTCCAACTTATGTTTAGAATCGAGGGTGCCAGAAAGTTAGATCATGCTTTCTTAGCTTAAGTGAATTATGATAAATTTATTCCAAGTGGATCAATGATGTCTCTCCTCCTACTTCTTTCATATTGGAATTTATATGTATATTGATCAGAGTGTAAAACATCTCACTTTTCAGTTGACCTCTCAAAAGGGAGAAAGAGGTAAAGAGGGGAGGGGAAGTGATTGGAGGTAGTTATGTTTCTCAAGTATATCCAGAAGAAAATTTATCTGACAGTCTTGGGATATCAAGTTTATATCTGAAGACAATTATGACTTAAGCTCCTGGACACCAATGGCATTTCTACTTGCAGTAAGGAACCTCAATGGCAAAGCACTTAAGTGGAGGCTTGGGAATTTAAACCAGTTATTAACAGTTGATCCAAGCTTATGGGTATTTATGATGGATGGTGGCCCTTGGAATAAATATAAAACAGGCTTATCATCTACCTCTATGAATCTCTTCTTAGCACATCTAGTATGAGAGGGTTTCTGATGGTTTAGAACAATGATGAGGGTTTTTGGGTTATTTTTTTTTCCCTTACTCATATCTAATATCACATGTCCATGTCAGTTCTTTGTGGATGTTTTGATATCTTTACAAGATGGTAAGTCCAGTGTGTTCAGGGAAGTGGATGAGAGAGGCTGTTTTGGTCAAATTCAGACAAGGCATTTTTTTTAATTATTGTTTTTTATTGACTTTTATACTTACATACAAAAAAACCCCACCTGATATTTCCCTCTCCTCCCCTCCCCCCATTCCACTTTAGAACTCCAGTCTCCATCATATCCCCTCCCTCTCTCCATTAGTCTCTCTTTTAATTTGATGTCATCATCTTTTTCTTCTATTTTGAGGGTCTTGCAGAGGTATTGCTAGGCACTGCAAGGTCATGGATATTGAGGCCAATTTCTGTCTGGACAGTTGCATTGTAGGAGGTCATACCCTTCCTTTGGCTCTTCCATTCTATCCACCCCCTCCTCCGCAATGGTCCCTGACCCTTGGAGGGTGTGACAGAGGTGTTTCAGTGCTGGGCACTCCTCCATCCCTTTTTCTCAGCACTATGTTGCCTTTTGGGTCATCCCAGTGGTCATCGCCATCTGAAAAGAGAAGCTTCTCTAACCAGAAGTGAGAGTAGCATTAATATGTGAATATAAACATTAAGTGTAGTGCTTTCAGGGCCGCTTGGTGGGAATAATATATACATTTAGTCAGACAAGAGCAGGCTTATACCCCAAGGCTCATGACCTCACCTAGCATAGACTTTTACTTAGGTTTTTTCAGTACCAGGTATGTATTCCCTCCTGTATAGAGGGCCTTCAGTCCAATTATGAAGCAGTTGGTTACCCCAAGAGTAGACATGCCACTATTGCACCCGTTCAGTCATTGGGCCTGTCTGGCCAAGCTTGAATATTCAGCGTCCATTGTTTTCACTGTTGATGGCTTCTGTCTCCCATACGCTGCGTGCAGTGCAGCTTTTTCCAGCTTTCAGTTGGCTGGTCTACAGGGAGAAGGTTTTCTGCTCCACACCAACTTGCTTTCTCAGTGACCTTGCCTCTCAGGCAAGAGATGTCTTCAGCAATAGGGTCTTACTATCTGTTTCTCAAGGGAAACCAAGGGCTTTGGCAAAAGCCTTTAATGTTTTGGAGGCTACGGGACCTCCTTGGCCAACAACTCACTGGAAGGTATCCCATCCCAGGTACTGAAAAATTTCTAGTAACAGTCTACAGCTTTTAGATGTGCCCTTATTCAAAAAAGTAATTTTACATATGTCTTATTCACAATATCTTGAGTTTAGGTTGACCCTCCCCCTACTCTTCTTTTATGCATTCTCTTCCCGTGGCCTCGCTTAGGCCATTCCCCTCCCTGTAATCAGTTCTTCTACTTACATATGTGCATTACCATACACTTAAGTCCTTCCCTTTCCTCTCTCCCTTATAGCCTTTTACCAGCTTACTGGTTTCTGGTACCTATTTTTGGTTCCAGTTCACACACAAGTCCATACATTGGTAGCTAGGATCCACATATGAGAGAGAACATGTGACGTTTGGCTTTTTGAGCCTGGGTTACTTCACTTAGTATAATCCTTTCCAGATCCATCCATTTCCCTGCAAATTTCATAATTTCATTTTTCTTTACTACTGAATAGAACTCCATTGTGTAAATGTACCACATCTTTATTATCCACTCATCTGTGGAGGGACATCTAGGCTGCTTCCATTTGCTAGCTATTGTGAATAGAGCAGCAATAAACATGGTTTTGCAAGTATCTCTAAGGTAGTGAGAAGAGTCCTCTGGATATATGCCTAGGAGTGCTATAGCTGGATCATATGGTAAATCCATTTCTAGTTGTCTCAAGAACTTCCACACTGATTTCCACAATGGCTGGACCAGCTTACATTCCCACCAACAGTTTAGAAGTGTTCCTGTTTTTCCGCATCCACGCCAACACTTATTGTCATTTGTTTTCTTGATGGTTGCCATTCAGACAAGGCATTTTTGAGATGCCCTTGAACTTGTGGTCTACCACCTGTCTACCTATGTTTCAACTGCATGAAAATCATTCTGGCAATTCTGTTTCTTTTTCTGTGAGTCATATTTGAGTATGTTAAATAATGATATGTATTTATGAAAAAACATTTTGGAAGTTTAAAGTTAGTAAAATAAAAAGGTTTTAAAAACAAAAGCAAAATTTCAAATTTATCATCTGAGCCATCACAATCAAACCAGGTCTCAGCTATAATTGTTATCCCCACAATTGTTGGCACTTTTGTGATTTCATTCCAATCAGGGCAAAACAGCAGAACTGTTGCTGGGATGTCATGGTCGGTAGAATAGAGCTTATTCCCCAAATGTGCCTCTGGCTTCAGTAAATATGGTCACTAATCAAAATCTGTTTCCTGTTCTATGAAATACCAAAGTAAGTGGTAAAAATAATAAATGTTTCTGTCTTAGGAGAAAGTAATTAGTAAACAGGGAAGTTTCTGAAAGTGATGCAGGCCATTAAAGATACTTGTTTATGTTTCTGCTCCCTAATTTTGAGTGATACTTTTTCTAGAAGATTCTATCAGATATACTGGCAGTTGTGAGAAACTATTTAGTTAATTTCTGTTTACTGTTTCCTTTAGAGTACATGGGGGATAAAAGTATCTTTTCATTAAGAATCTCTCAAGCTTCATGAAAGTAAGATTATTGAAATGACAGCATTTTAGTCTTTGCTGGTGTACTTTACAAAACCATACTGCAGGCCTAGAAAGATGGCTCAGCAGTTAAGGCACTTGCTACGAAGCCTAGCGACTGGGATTCAGTTCCCTAGTGCCCACATAAAGACAGACGCACAAGGTAGTACATGTATCTGGATTTGTCTGCAATGGCTAGAGACCCTAGTATGCCCATTCTCTCTCTTTCTCTCTATGCTTGCAAATAAATAAAAAAAATATTTATAAAAACAAACTATAGGGATGGAGAGATGGCTTAGCAGTTAAGACATTTGCTTGTGAAGCCTAAGGACTCATGTTTGACACTCCAGGTCCCACGTGAGCCAGACACACAGTGATGCAAGTATGCAAGGTCACACATGTGCACAAGGGGGTGCATGTGTCTGGTGCACCAATTCTCTCCCTCCCTTTCTCCCTCCCTCCCTCTCTCTCTCTCTATCTGTCTCTCTCTCTCTCTCTCACACACACACACAAACTGTACTGCAATAATACCTTCAATACTTCTACTGGAGTAGGAAAGATGCTTCAATCAGCAGCTGTCAGGAAAAATGAAAGCCACATACCTAAGACAGCGTGTCTCTCAGAACAGAAGTACCTCAGGAGTTCTCTGGGTGGGGTCCATGGCTTTGTCAAGCATGCTCACAATGTCCACTCATTCCACCTTTGCATCAGTGGTGAGCTGGCTGGGTGGACCAGCCTTCCAGATGGATGGTAAGGACCCACGATACTGAGGCACGACCACCAGCCTGCACCAGGACTCACACCCTCATCTTAGGTAACCCTGGAGCCTAGAGGCAGAGGAGCCTGCCTTCTCCCAAGGCAGAAGCCTGTGCTGACTTTTGGCAACTTGGGAGCTTGTACTGTAGGGTTACTTCCCAGGCCAGAAATTTGCATCAAAGGACTAAGAAAAATACATCCAAAAATAAACATAAAAGCCAAGACTTCATGCCAGGAACTCCAGCCACACACATCCTGTTGGCTGGTTCTCCAGCCTCTCCTCACAGCTCTGATTCTTTTAAAACAGGCGGAAGCCTGCCCTGATGACTTGGACCTGAGGCCAGCACAAGGGTCTTAACTCCTGTGTCCTCAAGCGTCTCTATGGAGTGACAAAATGATTCAGATACAGAGAGGAAGGGAGTGGAGTTGTTAGTAGGAGATAACTAAAGTATTTTGTGAAAAGGAAGTCTTTTCTTGCTACCTGTGACTGGCCAAGATTTCCTGAAGAGCACAGACAGCCCCGCTTCCTCGCTGTGCGCTGAGAGGGTCTGGGTCAAATTCAACAGATGAACAAGGACCTGTCTGCAATGAAGCTACACTGTGCTGTTCGGATACAGACCTGTCTGCGGGATGTCTGAGGAATTTGAGCCGTGAACGCATGCTCTACAAGGTCAGAAGGGGTCTTTGACGGCGAAGATGCAAGTGGGAAAATATTACATGTCACCGTTTGCGTTTGGCTTGAGGGATTTTGCTTAAGACCATGTCTGGTTTTTCTAATTATGTTCCACCAGACCTAAATATGTATTGTGGCACTGCTGTAATTTGATTTCATCTTTGTTTGTGGTGTCTGTGTTGGTGGGGGGAAGGGGCAGGGTGAGTGGCAGGTCTTTCTTTCTGATAGCTACACGATCTTCAATGTTTTTAGAAGATCAAGGCTGTTCATAACTAGGCAGAATAACATTTTATTCAACTCCATATTAAACATATATGTTTAGCTAGTGGCATATTTGAATGGCAAGTATTAAAAATAAATTTGGGCAAGGAAACAGATTGAGGCCCATGGTATTTCGCTCTCTAGATCCTTGGTTGGTGTCCCGCTGGTAGCTCTCAGAGTATTTGAAATCCTTAGTGTTGGTGGGACTCCTGTTGCATTATTGATAACGTGACGTCCTACCAGCTCACCACGCTGTGATGGCACGAGTCCTCAGAAGATGACGGGGGTCTGAGTAGATCAAGGATTAGCTTGGCAGGTGTCAGGAATGACCAGATGTTTCCAGCAGGCCTGTTGGCAGGGTGCTGTAACCAGTCACTCCTGCAAGCTGAGGCTCCTGTGGGTTCATTTCAGGAATGTGCAGTTGACACTCGGCTCTTGCAGGGCTGTGCTAACAGGTTCTGAACTGCTGCATTGGCTATGATGTGTCCCCGTGTTGTTGCCCCCTCCCCTCCCAGGCTGTCTCCTGCCAGAGAACCTCACAGTGTCCCCCTTCTCTTGCTGCCCTGTGTCCTTCTAGATAGCAGCTCAAGCCCTCCTAAGAAGCCTCTATTACAGTCAGCAAATACTTGGTTCCCACCACATGGAGGTACAGAAGCCATTCTTTCTGCATTTTTGTAGTTACAAGGTCATGAAGATAGACCAGTGTACACATAAAAATAAGATAAACCAAATGACACAAACTAAAAACTGTCCTGAGAAAGACGATGGGCTGAAAGTCAGTCATGCAGAGAGCCAGGGGGAGATTTCTTTCCACAGGAGGTCTGGTTTCATCTCAAGACAGCTCTGCCTATGAATTCTTGTGTGGCCAACAAGGTAATTTCTCAGCTTCCTTGAAACTCAGTGACAGTAAACCGAATGATGGTATTAGAGACAGACTCGGCCAGAAGCACAGGACAGGGTTGCACACCGCTCGTGGGACTGCACTCTGGGCTATCCTCTGTGGGGCCAGGGGACCACTTGAAGACCACTCAGCCTGTCTGTGGAGGTGCCCACATGGGTTGTGCTTCCCATTGCTGGGTCTTGTTTACTGTCTGGTTTCAGTGATCACCTGGCTAAATCCACCCTGAGATTTAATGGATCCTCCAGACAAAGACACTTCTAGTGGTAGGGGAGAAAGGGTGCTAAGAACTTGAGACTTCCATTAAAAAAAAAAGAAAAGAAAGGAAAAGAAAAAGAAAAACCTCGTGGTGTGGACTAGAGGATTTGTTAAGCTCTTTATGTGCACAAAACACTCAGTCATGGGATGTTTCTGCTCCCACGGGTCCAAATTCCACTGCGGGCTGCTGCGCGAGGTTAGGGCACCCGGGTAGGGGAAGAAACCGCAGGAAATCGGCTCACAGCACTAGCCTCTGAGTTCCGGAACCCTTGCCCCTCTTGATCTCCCTGACCTCAGTGCTTAGAGCCGCTTAGCCCAAACCAGTAAATGCAAGATAAAACTTCCAAAGCCATTCATGCGGTCCAGTGGTCTGGCCTGAATGTGGATCTACATTCCTGGTTTAACCCAGCATGGCTTGGTGACTTTCTGCCTCACTCATCAGCTTCCAGGACCACCTCATGCTCAGCTAGAAACACCTTCCCTTCCATGCTGCTCCAATGACAGGCGGGTCAGGGTTAAAAGTTATGTGCCTTACTTGCTGAAAACTTTAGTGGTCTTTCCCTTCTTGGTTTGCAAATGAGAGAAAACAGAACCATAAATGATAGGAATGAAAAAGATGAACTAGGAGGCATCAAAATGTATTATTTGGAAAAGAAGGATTCTTGGTATCTTGCAGTATTTATAGCTGTAGTTGTTGAAACTGCTTCCACATGAGCATTAACTTGGGGAACTTTTTTAAAAAGAAAAAACTGGGCTGGAGAGATGGCTTAGCAGTTGAGGCATTTGTCTGTGAAGCTAAAGGATTCAGGTTCGATTCTCCAGGACCCACATAAGCCAGTTGCACAAGGTGGCACATGTGTCTGGAGTTCGGTTACAGTGGCTGAAGGCCCTGGTGTGCCCATTCTCTCTCCTCCCTCTCTCCTCTCTATCTTCCTCTTTCTATCTCTCTCTTTCTCAAATAAAATAAATTAAATTGAAAATGATTAAAAATCAATAAAAAAGAAAAAGAAAAAAATGGGCTGGAGAGATGGCTCAGCAGTTAAGGCACTTGCCTGCAAAGCCAAAGAACCCAGGTTCGATTCCCCAGGACAATGTAAGCCAGATGCACAAGGTGTTGCCCATGTCTGGAGTTTGTTTGCAGTGGTTAGAATCCTCGATTCTCTCTTTTTCAAATAAATAAAATAAAAATAACATAAGAGAGAGAGAGAGAGAGAGAGAGAGAGAGAGAGAGAGAGAAACTTCCCATGCCTGTGCTGGCCTAGATTGATGGAACCTGAGACGCTCTAAAAGTCAGGCCTGAGCGTCCTTGGCTGTGGGTGCTTCTGGCAGCCAGGCTGGGAGCCTCATCTCTGAGGAGAGGGTTTGGCAGTTCTGTGCACTTCTTTGTGCTGGCTTCTGTGTACACCTGCCTTGGCGAGGGTCCTTGCCCCGGGCAAAGGCTATGTGAATGAATAATCTGCTTGTTCCTTATTAGTGTGTGTCAGATTTCTTAGTGCCATTTTTCCTTCTCTCCTGTGGATATTCTACTTTCAGCTCGGGGTTTCTGCCAGACTTAAATGATAGTGTCAGGCAGTGCTTGGGAGAGAACATGGGAGTTAGTCAAGGCTTCATGAGAGGAGCCTATATGCTGTGGTTATTCCAAGTGTGAAAATAAAGTGTAAGGTTCTCGCCCCTCTCCAGTCTCCATCATCCTATAAGCACTCTTGCCTGTGAAAGCAAGGTGACATTTCACGTTAGGTTGCTGTGGGAAGCTCCATGGTCCCGTAGTGAGAGATGAAGAGAGATAAGCCGTATCTTAGTATTCTTGTTAAAAGACGGAAATTCATGTGTCCTCTGAGAATATTGGGAACCCTCAACTGTCCCTGGCCTATACTTTGAGAATTACTTCTTTGGGATAACTTTCCAGAAGAATACTACTTTGAAAAGTCTGAAAACTTTAGTGACTCTCAATAAATATAATCATTTATTTTTTCTTGCTAGGCAGGCACTCTCCAATTGAGCCGCACCCTGGCCCAATCACATTTATTTCTACTAGCTTTCATTTTGCCACCTAGAGCAAACATACCTAACTGTGGTGCTTTGAGAGTAAAATACCCCTGCCCCCAGAGCCTTATGTATTTGGAATACTTGGTCCCCAGCTGGTGGCAATTTGGGAAAGTTGTGGAGCCTTTGGGGAGTGGAGCCTTGCTGGAGGAGGTGTGCCACTGAGGGCGTGCCTTGATGTTCATTGGCCCCGCCCACTGGTGTCAGAGCTGGCTCCCTCAGACCACTTCTTCCCTAAAGATGTAACACCCTGCTGTCTTTCTCATGCCATTCTTTCCTTGCCAGGATGAAACTTCTCTTGAAACTATGACCTGAAATAAACCCTTTCCTCCTATAAGCTGGTCAGGTGTTTTGTCTCAGCATCAAGAAGGTAACTACTATATTATCCTATCTTACCCTGGCCAGCATGACCATAATATATGTATATCACCATTATATATGTATTTATATTATATATGCATTTATACACATTTTACATATTTACATATATATTTTCTTTTTTTGAGGCAAGCCCAACAGACTGACTTTTTTTTTTTAAATGAGAGTAAGAGCGAGTGAGTGAGCAAGAAAGAGAGAGAAAGAATTGGCATGCCAGGGCCTCCAGCCACTGTAAGCCACAATTTCAGATGTGTGCACCACCTTGTACACATGTGTGACCTTGTGCATCTGGCTTATGTGGGATCTGGGGAGTTGGGCATGGGTCCTTAGGCTTCACAGGCAAGTGCCTTAACTGCTAAGCTATCTCTCTAGCCATGTATTTTCTTGTATATTTTGTTGTTGGGGGCATGATATTCACACATATAGTGGCATTTATTTACTATTTTATATGAATGGGTTATTTGATCAAGACATTTACCAATTTTATAATTCATGCAAATATTTTCTGTATAAATATGTTTTATCTTCATTTTTCGTATTTAATGTATATACATTTATTTATTTTATTTTTTATTTATTGGAAAGAAAGAGAATATGGTTGAGCCAGAGCTTCTAGCTACTGTAAATGAAGTCTAGATGCATGTGCCACCTTGTGCGTCTGGCTTATGTGGGTACTGGGAAATTGAACCTGGGTTCTTAGGCTTACAGGCAAGTGATTTAACTGCTAAGCATCTCTCCAACCCTATATACGTTTTAAAATCCATTAAGTGTACCCCAACACTGGCTATTTCATGACTTATAAACAAGATTTTCTTGAGAAAAATCATTCATAGAAGATTTGAAAGGTGGCCTGATGTCAGTGATGGATCTTAGTCAATGGCATTGGCTACATGGATTGAATGAGTTTATAAAACCTTGTATTGAACTGGAGAGATGGCCTAGCAGTTAAAGCATTTGCCTACAAAGCCTAAGAACCACGGTTCAATCCATGTAAGCCAGATGCACAAGGTGACACATGTGTCTGGAGTTCTTTTGCAGTGCTTAGAGGCTCAGAAATCCATTCTCTCTCTCTCTATCTGCCTCTCTCCCTCTCTCTGTCCTTCTCTCTCTCTCTCAAATAAATAAGTAAAATATTTTTAAACCTTGTATTATTTCAGAAAACTTTACTTTTTATTTTCAAATATTAAAAAAAATGTGCATGCATAATATGTGCAGTGTGTGTATGTGCTGTAATAGTCTATGCACACACACCGTGCAGCACCCTGGGACATCACCTGTAACCAGAGGAAAATGGCAGGTGTCCCCCTCCATCACTTGCGCATCATCTTCCTCTTGCAATGGAGTTTCTTACTGATTTTGCAGCTGGTTGTTCGCTAGCTCAAGCACTTCTCCAGTCTCCACTCCCCACAGGACTGGGGTTACAGACATGCACGGCCACGCTTCTGTTTATGTGGGTTCTGGAGATTCAAACTCAGGTTGTCTCAGCCCCTCAAACCCTCATACTTGTGCATGCAGGAAGTCCCTATGTGAACTTATTTAGGATTTGTAAAAAAATAAAACTCTCTTGAGACTTTTGCTATTGTTTTGAACTTTAGTTTGCCTGTTTGTTTAGAGAATATTTTTTTTTACCCAAGCTTAGCTATTTAAAGTCCATAGACATACATAATATATATTATAGAAGTCCATAGACTTCTTCTACAGTAACCCTCATTGTCTATAATTCTCGTAAAAGCATAACAGGACAAGAGAAAGGGTTATTTAGTAGGAAACATACTTACTCAGGAACATATGCACGCTTATGAACAATGCTGTAAAAAGTGTTTAAATTTAGAAAGTTATAAAGTAGGCAGGGGAGATGGCTGAGCAGTGAGAGTCCTTGTATAAGGACTCAAGTTCCATCCCCAGCTCCCATGTCAAAAGCAGGAGGAAGGTTTCACAGACAAGAGGATCACTGGCTCCCTGGTCAGCCAGGGTCAGTGAATCCATGGGGTGCTCCAGGTTCAGTGAGAGACTGTCTCAGGCAACTAAGGTGGAAGAGCAATAGTGGAGGACACCCAACATCCTTCAGTGGTCTCTTCATGTATGCATATAGGGCACATGCATGTGCATACATACATGCACACACCACAACGTACTATACATATGCCAAAAATAATAAAAGTTGTAAGGCTTCACTATGTGTATTTTTGTTTGTTTTTCAGGTTTTTCTAGGTAAGGTCTCACTTTAGCCCAGGCTCTCCTGGAACTCACTCTGTAGTCCCAGGCTGGCCTCAAACTCATGGCGATCTTCCTACCTCTGCCTCCTGAGTGCTGGGATTAAAGGTATATGCTACCATGCCCAGTTAAATCAGTTTTTAAAAGGAGGGTTTTGTTGTTGTTGTTGTTTTTAAGGTAGGATCTCACTATAGTCCAGGCTGATCTGGAACTCACTATTTAGTCCCAGGCTGGCCTTGAACTCACAACGATCCTCCTGCTTCTGCTTCCTGAGTATTGAGATTAAAGGCATGCATCATCATACCCAGCTGAAAATATTTTTTAAAGTGTGTCTGAGCATGTACAGACTTTTCTCTATTATTCTCACCTAAACAATACAATATAGTAACTGTTTACTGTTAGGGTCCCTCCTAGGGCCAGCCCAGAAGGGACCACAGGGTTTCTGCCGAGAGGGTGAGAGGCGTGGAGTACGACACAGACTCCGAGAGTTGAGTGGAAGCAGACAAAGGGTGAGCTGCTGCAAACTTGTTTATTCAAGGAAGTGTAGGGGGCTTAAAGGGTTTGGCTTGCCAATCATTGTATGGGGTGGTCCCCTTCTTGTGACCAATGACAGCCTGTCTCCGGGCAGAGCATCTCGTAGCAGGTTTCTTGAGAGCATGGGACTGTAGCTGTTGTCACGCCAGGCCTATGCAGGATGCCATGTCCACAGAAGCCACTTCCTGGTTTCTTCTGGCATGCGGTCTGGCTAGGGCCCAACCTGCATTGTGTCCTACAGTTTACAAATTGTCTACATTTTGTTAGGCATCCTAAGTGGTGCAGAGTTGATTTCAAATAAATGAGAGAAAGCTTGGTATCCAGATCCACTCCTGGAACCCCAGCACTCTAGAGAAAAAGGCACGAGGAGTGCAAGTTCAAGGCCAGCCTGCGTACAAAGAAAATCCCTGTATCAAAGATTAAAATAAAATAAATAAATAAAAATTATATTGGGGCTAGAAAGATGGCTCAGTCAAGACACCTAGTTGCAAAGCCTAATCGCCCAGGTTTGAGTTCCCAGTTCCCATGTAAAGCCAGACACACAATGTGGCACATGGGTCTGGAGTTTGTGTTTGGAATGGCAGGAGACTCCAGTGTGCCTATGCTCATTTGCTCTCTCTCTCTCACTCTCATAAATAAATAAATAAATAATAAATATTCAAAATCATACAGGAGAATGTGCACAGGTATGTGCAAATACTACATCTGTGAATTTTGACATCTGAGGGGGTTCCTAGGGTCAACCCTTCACAGATGCCAAGGGATGAGTAAACCCATGTGCATGTATTCATTTTGCTGAACTACTGAGAACATGTTGTAGACGTTGTGACTTTACCCTCCATTATTTCAGGGCCGCTTTCCCCCTGCATGTTCTTGTTTTAACTCGTTGACTTGTCATCAAGTGCTCTCTTCCTTCACAGTCCTGACCCACCACCCACTGTTATTTCCCAGTCTCCTCAGTCTTGCCAGTGTAAAGTAGACAGCCTAGATTCTCACGACCATGACTGGGATTGGCCTAATTGTGGTGACATTACTGATCTTGCTTCTTGCTAATGGTGACCTCAGGACAGTTATGGCAACTCTCGAAACCTCTTTCCTCATTTGTAAAATGGGAGCCACAGCTGGTTGGGTTAAAGGAGGAAGAAAGGATCTAGTGCCATCAATCCCTTAGCCCCAAGGATGCAGGCAGTCCATGGTGTCATGGTGGTGGACACTCACGGACAGACCAGCATGCCTACAAGCTTCCGAGGCCTCATGGGCCTGCTGAGTCACTCGGTGCTACTTCTCTCACTCCTGCTGGGTGGTCACGTTGAAATGATCTTTCTCAAGTTCCCAGTTTTGGGCCTGGAGAGATGGCTCAGCAGTTAAGGCACTTGCCTGCAGAGCCTAATGGCCTGGATTCGATTCCCCAGTACCCACGTAAAGCCAGATTTGCAAAGTGGTGCATACATCTGGAGTTCTTTTACAGAGGCACATCCATTTTCCCTTCTTCTCTCTCTCCTTTCAAAAAATAATAAAAAGAATCTATGTTTTCTAAATGTGGGCCTACATCCTTTGCCAGCTATCTTGCCTCTGTATTTTATATATTTTATCAACCTAACTCCCATCAGCAAGTGTTTGCTGAACATACACTAAGGGCCAGGACCTGTATAAGGCCCCAGCGATGCAGAGTGAAGATTTAGTGGTCTTCCACGAGCTCGTCCAATAAAGGTCCAATCGGGGCTGGAGAGATGGCTTGGTGGTTAAAGTGCTTACCTTTAAAGCCAAAAAAACCCAGGTTTGATTCCCCAGGACCCACATAAGCCAGATGCACAAGGGGGCACATGCATCTGGTATTCATTTGCTGTGGCTGGAGGCCTTGGTGTGCCCATTCTCATTCTCAATCTCTGCCTCTTTTTCTCTCAAATAAATAAATAAAAATGAAAAATATTTTAAGAAAAGATTAACACATGGAAGTAAATACAAAAATACAATGAGATAACTACAAGAGAGATTCACACAAGAGCAGGACAGCAGAGAAAAGTGTACCCTCCAGGGAGGGTCAGCCATGGGCATGGTCACCACAGCTGACAGGAGCATGACTGGAAGAGTACCCTCCAGGCAGAGTCAGCCATGGGCTAGTTCACCCAGAGCTGACAGGAGCATGACTGGAAGAGTACCCTCCAGGCAGAGTCAGCCATGGGCTAGTTCACCCAGAGCCAACAGGAGCATGACTGGAAGAGTACCCTCCAGGCAGAGTCAGCCATGGGCTAGTTCACCCAGAGCCAACAGGAGCATGACTGGAAGAGTACCCTCCAGGCAGAGTCAGCCATGGGCTAGTTCACCCAGAGCCGACAGGAGCATGACTGGAAGAGTACCCTCCAGGCAGAGTCAGCCATGGGTGTGATCACCACAGAGCTGACAGGAGCATGACTGGAAAAATGCTGCTGCACACAGGCAGGAGACCAAGAGCTTCTGGTGGTGCATATCTTCACTCTGAGGGGGGCCAGCAGCCTGCTTCTCTCACCCCTTTGTGGCCTTTCATTAGGATTACTGACCCCTTCCTTGGCCCTTTCAGAGACAACAAGCTCAGGAGAACCAAAAGTCTGACTCAGAGATGCCTCGCAGGCAGGCCCACTAGCTCCTGCTGTGCCTGGCCAGTCCCTTTGCCTTCTCCTACAGCAATTCCAGTGCTATCTTTGAGCGTCTTCTCAGGTCAGTGGACAATATTAGCGGGAAATAATAGCAGCCTGTGTAGGAAAAACTAGGAGGAAGTGGAGCTTTCTCTTGAAGAGATTCAATCTTTTTATTTTTCTCACTCCTGTCCAGGCTGACCTGGAATTTACTATGTAGTCTCAGGGTGGCCTTGAACTCACCTCACAGTGATCCTCCTACCTCTGCCTCCCAAATGCTGGGATTAAAGGTGGGCACCACCATGCCTGACTACCTTCAATCTTCTTGATCCAAAATAAGGCTGGGTGGACATGTTGGTGTGGAACCTGAGAACTAGCACAGGGCTGGGATCCGTGGGGGCTCTCTTGATGTTGGCAGGGCAGGAATTCACTGTCCGGCCTGGGTCCTTGGTCACAGAAGGCATAAACACTCCACATCACTTTTCACCAGTGGCTTGAAGGACTTGAAAAGTCTTCTCTGATCTCATGGGCATCTCTCCAGCCTGAATCCTTCTTCATTTTATTTATTTGTTTGTTTGTTTATTTATTTATTTATTTATTTATTTATTTATTTATTTATTTATTTATTTATTTTTGAGGTAGGGTCTCACTCTCTAGCACTGGCTGGTCTGAAATTCACTATGTAGTCTCAGGTTGGCCTCAAACTCACAGAAATCCTCCTACCTCTGCCTCCCAAGTGTTGGGATTAAAGGCATGTGCCATCACACCCAAGAGAGGGGGAGGGGGACAACTGACTAACTTACTGAGAGTAGTGCACACATTTGTTACAAAATTTAGAATCTACATGGTATGCAATAAAGACTATGCTCTCCACCTCCCCTGCCCTAGCCACCAGCTCCCCTCACCCACTGCTCCTGACTTCTGTGCGTTATTTTATGTTGAATCCTCTCCTTGATTGGCCACTGGCAAGACTTCCGAGGCTTATGCGACTCTTCTCAACTCCTTGGAAAAGAAAAATAAAAACCGAAACAAAATTGGAACTATTAAAACATTTTGATCATAGTCCTTACAGAAAGTGACTAACATTCCTGCAGGGTTTTAATTTAATTATTCTCTCTCTTTTTTGGTTTACTATATTACTAATCCCTAACATCATGTAACATCATAACAATATTATCTGATGTTTTAAGTTTGAGAATATTATTGCAAAATATGACTATGTTTCAAATTGAACATTTGAACCAAGCATGTAAGAATTATTATTTTAACTTGTAGCTTTCAAGAACTAATGTTCAGTAATAGTAAAAGAGGGAAATACACATATAAAACTTCCTTCATTTTTAATTTTTTTTTAATTTTGAGAGAGACACACAGAGAGAAACACACACAGAGAGAGAGAGAGAGAGAGAGAGAGAGAGAGAGACAGAGAGACAGAGAGAGAAAGAATGGGCACACCAGCGGTCTCTCAGCTGCTGTGAATGAACTCCAGATGCATGCGCCCCCTTGTGGGCATGCATGGCATTGTGCGTTTGCGTCACTTTTGCATCTGGCTAAACGTGGGACCTGGAGATTCAAATGGGCATTCTTAAGCTTTGCAGGCAGGCACCTTAATGGCTAAGCCATCTCTCCAGCCCAAAACTTCCTTCAGTGTTAATAGAGATGTTAGTCATTGAAGCTATGGGATATCACGTTGACACCATACTTGTAAATGCTTCATGGGAAAACATTTTTTGCATTAATTTTTGTTGATGTCCCTGAATGGATCATTGATATTTTTTGAGTTGATGTCTTGTTACCAGTCAAGGCGCACAGCCTCTATGGTGTAGATGACCTTGCATCCATGGCCCTTCAGAGAATACATCTTTATGGGGACAGTGCAGCTGCCATGAGTGGAGTTCATCAAATGGAATCTGGGGTTTAAAATCTGGCATATTCTTCTTGCTTAGCTTCATGGTGCTCCCACAGGCACCAATGCTGTAAATCAGGCAGAACAAATGTGCACAGCAGGCAGAGGAGCAGGACTGATGGCAGGAAAGAGAGCCTCGGCTTAGTAGAATCAGTCTTCATTTGAGCACCTGTCTTCTTTAGACCACCGGTTCTCTGGATGTCCCCGTTATTTTTCTAAAATAAACAACAAAGCAGTTCTAAAATAGATTTAAGAAGCAATATAAAACTCATAAAGGAAAAGGGTGATTTAGATGGGGGTAAGAAAGACCATTTTATAACAAACAAAAGTAGGAATACACACACAAAATTCAAATCATGCAGACAAGACCAAATGCATAATTTATAGTCTGGTATAAAATCAAATATATGGGAGGAGGTCCTTTGTCTCTCTGGAGTAAAAAAAAATGTCACCAATGGTACTAAAATAAGCTTTTCTCTTCCCTCTGCCTTCTGTGTCTCAACTCATCATTTTTTATATCTGCTATTTAATGTTATTCTAGGCAAAGAAAAATCAAAAATTTAAATTGATAGCATAAATTTACCATTTATTTTTCTGTAGTATAATGGCAGATGTAAATGAAAATATAAGAACATTTAACTTGTATGCAGAACCCCCAAAATGATCAGTTATATTTCTTAGCTTGAACATACGTATGTATTTTCTTTTTATCAGGACAGTGGGAACCACACATAAAACATCTCTGGCTGTTTACGTGTCCCTTCTGGAAGCATGCACGTCTTACTCATGAGTAAGGCAGGACTAAAAGCAAAAGAACTGTCATGCTTGCTGTATCTTTTGCTCTCCTAACTTTTTAAAAAATTATTATTATTTTTATTGACACCTTCTATACTTACATACAAAAAACATATGATATTTCCCTCCCCTCCCTCTCCTAACTTTGAAAAAAAAATTATTTATTTGCAAGGAGAGAGAGAGACACAGAGAAAGAATGAGAATGGGCACGTAAGGGCCTCCAGCTGCTGCAAATGAATCCCAAATGCATGCACACTACTTTGTGCATCTGGCTTTATATGGATACTGGGGGTTTGAACCCAGATCATTAGACTTTGAAACCAAGCACCTTAAACTGCTGAGCCATCTCTCTAGCCTTTAACTTATTTTTAAAATATTTACTTATTTATTTAATTATTTATTTGCAAGGAGAGAGAGAGAGGGAGAGAGAGTCTTCCTGTTTGTCATCATCTTCAGCATTAATGGTTGCCTAACGCATGGAAGTAGCATGAATAGGAAGGATATGGTAAAGTTCCCCTTTGCAGATTCCATCGCGCCTTTTGTGTCTAAAGTAAGTTCCGGTTAGAAGAGAAAAGAACACCTGGTTTAGTCATCAGAGTAGCTAATGTGCTTACCTGGTATTCAATCTGAGCCATGCTCATGTGTCCACCAGAACTGTGACCCATGGAGGAGTTGGGAACACTCTCTGAAAGGCGGATGACCAGGCATGCTGAGCACACATTCATGCATATTTCCCTTGCTCATGGATCCATGGTACCATTGGATTTCACTTACACAAGTTCAAAAATAAAATTATGAGGGGCTGGAGGGATGGCTTAGCAGTTAAGGCATTTGTCTGCAAAGCCAAAGGACCCAGGTTCGATTTCCCAGGACCTACGCGAGCCAGATGCACAAGGGGGTGCACGCGTCTGGAGGTCATTTGCAGTGGCTAGAGGCTCTGGCGTGCCCATTCTGTCTCTCTCTTTCTCTCTCCCTCTTTCTCTGTCAAATAAATAAATAAAATAAAAATAAAATGAATTAGAATAATGAGATTTCAAGATGTTGACAATAAAGCACCAATCCAGGTACATGGGGTTCTCTTGTGCAGGGTCCCGTGCAGCTACACAGGTCTCCTGCCCCTGCACATAGCCTTGGGTGTAGTAATGCATTTCTTCCTTTGCTTCCTTGCATTCACAGCTCCTTTCCCCCTAGGGAATTATTTGTATAGCTTTTTAAATAATATTTCAGATACCTAAAGGTAAATACAGATATAGATATATAAATATATAGAGATATACAGTAGTGGATTAAATATGACCACAAATTCATTTCAGCTTTTCCAAGCAGAACATTCAGTCTGTTTTTCCTCTTCTTGAGTCCAGACTGGTCCTGAGGCCTATTTTGACCAAAAGAATTCTATGGGAATGACTTTGTTTGACTTTTAAGTATTGTCTTGCAGAGGCCCACAGCCTTCACTCTTGACTTCTGGGAGTGCTGTTTTCATTGAGTGTGTCTAAGATAAAGAGCCATGTGCTCTATACCAGACATCCCAGCCATAACAGTCGGCACCTCAGTGAAGTAAATCCATCCAAGCCCTAACCAATGCCACTGCCACCAAAGGGAGGCGTTACTAACAGAAGAACTTCCCAGGAAGCCCAGGAATTGTGAGACATAGTAAGTAATTGTCTTAAACTACCAAATTTTAGGGTAATTTGCTGTGAGCAATCAACTGTATAATGCTTCATAGATTAAAAAGCATTGAATCTATGTACACTCATAAGTAGGATTACATTATTCATATTGCCTGTGTCTTGCTTTTTCATGGAACATTTATTAGAAAAAAATCCTTTGGTGTAAATCCATGTAGATTAGCCATGTGTGGTATGGACTTTTCAATTGAAGAGACTGCTGGACTTTATTTAACGTGTTCCCTTCTTGATGAATAGCTATGTTGAGTTTTGTTTTTATAACCAGCTCTGAAGGATTTGCTCAAACATATGTCTTTTTTTTTTTTAATGAGAGAGAAAGAGAGAGAGAGAGAGAGAGAGAGAGAGAGAGAGAGAATATGAATTGGCACGCCAGAGCCTCTGGCCCCTGCAATTGAACTCTAGAGGCATGTGCTACCTTGTGCACATGTGTCTCCTTACACATCTGGCTTATGTGGGTTCTGGGGAGTTGAATCTGGGTTCTTCGGCTTTGCAGGAAAGTGCCTTAACCTCTTAGCCACCTCTCTAGCACTTAAACATATATCTTAATGCACTTTTGTGGAGTAAGTTCTTGCCTGTGGGATTGTATTGCTATTAAATGAAATTTAAACTTTGATATTTTCTTATTACTTTCTCTGTGTGAAAAACCTTGTTTTGTTCATTCCTCAGCATGAGTAACTTAAAACTGAAAAATAGGCCAGGACAAAAAGATATCTTAGGGCTGGAACGATGGCTCCGAGGTTGAGGCGTTTGCCTGCAAAGCCTAACAACCTGGGTTCAGTGCCCACATAAAGCCAGATGCACATGCATCTGGAGTTTGTTTGCAGTGACTGGAGGCCCTAGCATGCCTATTTTCTTTCTCTCATATGTCTCTCTGCTTGCAAGCAAATTTAAAAAAATAAAAAAGATATTATTATTTTGTTTTATATTTCCCTAGTTACTAAAATCCTCAAACTTAATTCCTAATTATTTTAAGAAGTTGAGCATTTAAATATATTTCTTGGTGGTTGTATTTTTTTCCATCTATGAATGTATCTGTGAATACCCTTTGTTTAATATCCTTATGGGGTATAGCCACAGTTTTGAATTTCATGGGAGTCCTTTGTAAAAGAAACATATGCACCTTTTGCCATATGCATTAAAGTATCTTTTCTACTTTTGTTCAAGATAATATTGTGTGGCCAGCCATTTAAGGCTGAAGAAACATTTCCCAGTTTGCTTTATGATTCTCTTCTTTCATTCATGAATCTCCCTCTCTAATCTCTTTCTTATGAACTATGTCCTAGTTATACTTCCTTAAGGACACACTGCAAACCTTTTAAAATCTCTCTTTGTTGTCTACCCCTTCTCCGTGAGATTACTTTCATTTACCCATTTAATGTTATTTTTATGCTTTGGCTACTTGAGGAGATGCTACTTCAGGAAGCTAATCCAAAATTAGTTGGTTGCTCGATCTGTTGGCTGCAAAATGCAGTTCCCAGCAATAATTTATCCTTATCTATTTGGGGGAAGCTAAAGGGAAGAAAACATTTTTAAATTCTATCCCATGCTGTTTTTCTTGGCTAGATCAGTGGCTTAGCAGTTCAGAACATGGTCTTTCATTCCTGGTACTAATCAGATAGTTTTCAGTTGGGACTGTCTTATAGGTTTGGAGCTAAAGAACTGTTGGCACAGAGACAATGAATGCCACATTCATGCCTGGATATTATTATTTTGTTGTGTGTGTGTGTGTGTGTACATGCATGTGCCACACACACACATGTGCATGGAAGGCCAAGGTCATCAGGTGTCTTCTACCATTACTCAGCCTTCATTTTTGACATGGGGTCTCTCACTGAACCTAGAATGCACTGATTTGGCCAGACAGGCCAACCAGCAAGTTGCAGGGTTTCTCTCATCTCTACCTCCCCAGTACTGGGATTGCAGGTGTCTGCCATCAGACCTTACCTTTCCCGTGGGTGCTGAGGATTGACCTCAGGTCCTGATGCTTCTAGAACAACCACTTGACTCACTGCCACATCTCTCCAGCCCTGAGAGGAAGGTCTAAGACCAGGTGTGAAAAATACAATGGTGGAGAAAGAGAACTCTTGGTTAAAGACTTGCACACCTTCTCTCTCACTCTCTCTCTCTCTCTCTCTCTCTCTCTCTCTCTCTCTCTCATAAAAAACTAAAATAAAAAACTTTCTTTGGAGATTACTGTGCCTGGGTGATACAAGGTGCTGGTGAACAGGAAAAGGCAGAGCTTGTAAACTTGTCCAGAAAAAGCTATGAAGTCTGTCAAGCAGAATGACCACTTGGTAAATAAATATGCTTGTTTGCAAATGAGGAGAAAAGGAAGGAAGGAAGGAAGGAAGGAAGGAAGGAAGGAAGGAAGGAAGGAAGGAAGGAAGGCGTGGAGGGAGAGATTCTAGTCAACTTTTACCCTCTGAGAAATGAAAGGCTCTACAAAAGATTTTTTGTTTGTTTGTTTGTTTGTTTGTTTGTTTTGGAGAGCATCACAGAGAGAGAGAGAGAGAGAGAGAGAGAGAGAGAGAATAGGCACACTAGCAGCCTCAGTCACTGTGAACGAACTCCAGATGCATGTGCCCCCTTGTGGGCAAGTGCAGCATTGCACCCTTGCATCACTTTTTGCCTCTGGTTAAATGTGGGACTTGGAGAATCGAACAGGTGTTCTTAGTCTTAACAGGCAGGTGCCTTGACTGCTAAGCCATCTCTCCAGCCCAACATTGGGTTTTTTTAATAAAGGGAAATGAGTTCCCTTTAAACATCAAAACATTTGAAGAACTATTTTAAGTTCCTATATGTTCTATTATTTTTCTCACTTTTCCTTAGTTAAATATGCATCCATCACACAGTGCCCTGTGAGGCTTCTGAGCCTATAGAAGTCATGCTCCACAGCAAATAGCACTAGCCTGTTTTCTCCTTGCTGGAGGCTGCCAACTCTCACTCGCTCTGTCTCTTTCCCCTGCTAAAGACAAGGTCTGAGCAAGCGTAAACAGACCCTAAGGAAATGAGTTCTGCGTGTCATAGCAGAGTCACTTCCTAGTTCTCACGTGTGAAACAAATGCCACTCACATTTTGCCTCCAAGGGCTTATGTGTAGTTCTGGATTGTGTTCAGATTAACTAGGAGGTATGTGTGTGTGTGTGTGTGTGTGTGTGTGTAGTTGTTGGATTATTGGTGTGCTGTTGAAGTGATTTTTATGCTTGTATCAGATAGTATTTTTGAATTGCTCACAAGCTGTACACATATCCTATAATATGTAAGTTCTTTCATGAACAGAGATCTGTGTTTCTAGAGCCTCGCTGTTACATAGACTTGGGTCAAAATAAGATCTTACTGCTTCCTGGCTGCATGGTATGAGGCCACCTCAGTCTTTTGACCGTTGTATGGGAAAATAAAATGCAGAGTGTGAGTGTCTGAATATCTAGCACATGGATCCTCAGTGAATGAAAGAATATTATCAAATGATAACAATTTCATATATACATAAGATGATATTAATTTTTTTTTGAGACAGGGTCTCATGTAGGTGAGTCTGCTCTCAAACTCTTATTCCTTCTGTCTCTGCCTCCCAAGTGCTGGGATTACAGGCTTTCACTACCAAGCCTAGCCAAAGGTTGATATTCATTTAAGTATGTTTTCTAAATATAAATCATTAGGATTCATTCTCAATATTTGTGATAATAAAATCTCATATTATTGATACATAACAGGAAGTACAGTTATAAGTTGCTAAAATATGTAATTTTCAAATCATAAAAAACAATCAATCATTCCAATTTCTTGTTCAGAAGTCAAATTCCCATTGGCAGGGTAGACTGAGGTCAGGAAACAACTAAGGCTGGTCAGAACATCATTTCTCTAAGGGGCCCAGCTGGAATGGGGATCTGAGGCTGAAAAGAAGATGGGACTGACTCTTCCTCTCATTTTTCTCCCAGATTTTTTGAAAAGTGGGGTTTGAGCTGCACCTTACAAAAGATGTCACATCTTGGTATAGATTCAAGCTTATTATTTTTGACAATATAAATTGACTAAAAATGGCGATCTTAGCAACAAAGATATCCACAGTAGCTTTCTCTGAGTGCCAAAAACTTCTCGTGTATGAACATGCATGCCTGCACTGCCTACACCTATTTATACCACTGAGGATGGCTTCCAAGGAAAAAAAACCGTGGGAAATGGAGAGGGGCTTAGGTCTCTATGCTGTTAGATTACAGTTGGTGCTCTGAGACCCCCAGGTGTCAGCTGGCGTGAGGGGGCGAACGGGCTCTTGTTAGTTAGTAGCACAGGATGTCTTCTGTGTCAGGCCCTGGTGTCAGCGCAGAGCCCCAATGGTCCTTTCTGGGGCGGAGGCTAAATGTGCTGTGTTGGGTGTTGCCTAGTAGAAGGCAATAATCATAACACTGCTTTGGTAAGTAGGGTATTGTCCTGAGGCGTGGCATCCTTTTAACTTCCTCCCCCAAATGGAGCACTTCCTGCTTTCCAGATGAGTGATGAGTCATGTGAGAGCCTCGAGGATGTGACACAGGGGGTGGCCAGTCAGGCTATAATTATGTAGATGGCACACTGCCCATCTAGGTAATGCTGGGACATGCAAACAGGATTGGAAATAGCTCATAGCCAGCATATTGCAACCTTGTTTTACGCAGTGCTGTCAACAACACACAGGGCCACAGCAGTGTAGCCATGTTTACCACGATTCTTCCTGTGGCTTTGAACAGTCTCGTGATTGTCTCTAGTTCTCTCCAGTTCTGGCCAATGGGCAACATTCTCCAGGTTTAGTCAAATTGAGAAATTGATGATGTATTTGTTTGTAATATGTCTGAGAGAGACCTGTGTACAATGTGATGGCACATGGAAGAGTGTGGCCAACAGTGCAGTCGTTCGAGAAAATTCCCTGGGGTATTTAAGGAACGTGGTTCATAATGGGTATTAACTAGTGTCCTTTTAGGACATGAACATTGGCACTTAATATGTGTCAAGATCATTTAGAGGTGTGTGTGCATAGTTTGCTGACTCCTAACCGTGACCTGATGCAGTAATAAAACACACATAGAATAGCTCTGTGCCTTGCGCTTGCTGTGCCTTGTCATCTACCTCATCCCAGTTAATCCTCCTAGCAACGTGGCCAGCAGGGGTTATGATCCCATTTTACAGGTAAGAAAACTGACCTGAATTCAAGACCTTGCTGGATAGCTAGCAAAGCGAAGCAGTTAGGATTTAAGCTAGATTTGTCTAACTTCACAACTCATATTTTATCATACACTTTCTTCTTTACTCTAGGATTGAGTGTTATCACCAACAAACTAGCCAACTCACCAGTAAGCAAGTAAATAAAACAGTTCAAGTTCAAACTCCTTGGATGGAATATATGTGAGAAAAAATACTTAAATTTACATGGTGAACAGTAGTCGTTCAAGTGCGGTATAAAGGTTCATTCTCACCAACACTTAGGGACTGGAGTTTTAGCATTGTGTTAAATTCAGCAAATATGACATCCCTCCTGTGTGGATCAAACTGCAGATGAACCCTGAAGTGGAAGTTCAAAATACTTAAGAAAGAATGTCCTTTCATACAAGAAGGCTGTTCTCGTTCTAGTCTCTTTTGCTATTATGTACCACGCCTTGCAAGAAGTGTCCTCTGAAGGGTCTTCCCTCTGGTTTTCTATAAGATGAAACATACTTTTTTTTTTTTTCCTATGTACATATTATGATGAGAAAGAATGTCCTCCACAGAGTCTTCCCAGCTGGGCCTAGTGACACAGGCTTATAATCTCAGCTACTTGGGAAGCTGAGACAGGAGTATCATAAGTTCAAGGCCTGCCTGCGCAACTTAATCTCACGATAAAAATTTTAAAAGCAGGTTGTAGATATAGCTTAGTGGCAGTGCCCTTGAATGTGCAAGGTCTTTGGTTCCATCGCTGGTACCACATGCAAAAAAAAAAAAAAAAAAAAAAAAAAAAAAAGTCTTCCCAGTTGTAATTCTTTCCACTTGTAATTTAAGAACACGGAGGCTGAGGCAGGAGGATGGGGATACCAGCTGGGCTTTACAGTGAATTCAAGACCATCCTGTTTTGAGCAAGATTTTGTCTTAAACAAAACAAAAACAAAACAAAACAAAATGTGTCTTCTCCCCTTTCTGTTTTTGAACACTTGGGTAAGAAGTTCAATGTCATCATGTCAAGATGATCAAACAATCATCCCTCAGTCTGCAGGAGATTTCAGAAAACTTTGTGTACATTTAGAATATGGTGTTGAGGTATTATCTACCACAGACATGTTCTTTGCCTTTGGCATTTAGTTCATGTGTACAAATTCATCTAGAATATACAAGCCAGACTGATTGGGGAGAGAAAAAAACTGTGAAACATATATTGAAGAGAACCAAAATCCAGACTTACATGTTCTTCCTTTTTTCCCTCCCTCCCTCCTTTCTTTTCTTCCTTTCCTTTCCTTTCCTTTCCTTTCCTTTCCTTTCCTTTCCTTTCCTTTCCTTTCCTTTCTTTTCCTTTCCATTCCTTTCCTTTCGTCTTAAAGAAACACAGATTAATTTAATTACATCTTCCAAATGTGAGAGATAAGAGTGTCTTCACACTTCCCCATGGTCTCCCAGTACTGAGCAGAGAACACCATCATGCTGTGATCTCCATACCCCTACACCAAAGATCAGCAACACACTGAGAGTCTTATTTATGCTTTCTCTCAATATAAGAAGCATATTCTGAATGTTGATTCTAGGAAACTAAGAGAGCGTGTTTCACTTTCTTATGAAGCTAGCTGTTGGCTTTATCTCTATACTAAACTTTAGGGAAAACTTTCCATTTATTCACTCATAGAATATTTATTAAATATTTAGTAGAGTTATACCATTATGCAAATGAAGTTTTATATATATATATATATATATATATATATATATATATATATGTTGCCCAAAGAGGTGACTGTCCAATTTATAATGCAAGTCTAAAGAAAAATTGAATATAAGTACATAACTTAAAGTTGGGCACACCTTTAATCCCGAGGCAGATGTAGGAGGATCGCCAAGAGTTAAGGCTATCTGAGACTGCATAGTGAATTCCAGGTCAGCCTGGGCTAGAGTGAGACCCTACCTTGAAAAGACAAACAAACAAACAAACAAACAAACAAACAAACAAACAAACAAAAAACCCTAAAAATAATACTAGCACCCCTAAGGGGGAAATGAGTGGATCAAGAAGCAATGACATTATCAGTGTCTTAATTTTCCATCTTAAGTGCCAAAAGCCTGTTTGATTTTTAGTTCTTTGCCTTGTTTCATCTCTAATTCAGAGCTTTTATGCATTGCTTTGTCCATTGAAACCTTTGAATACAAGAGGAATTATGTCAGATCATCCTTGGGTCCAAATTGTTCATTATACATTTTCTCTTCCATTAGGCTCCCAAGTCTGTCTGCTGGCAGTTTGTTCATGGCTTTTCCTCTGGGAGAACCATTTGCAGGTTCCCAGCAGTGCTGCAGCTGCTTACCTAGCTTTCAAAGGCAGATTTTCCTCCAGAGAGCAGAGCTATTCTCCCAAGGGCTCACGTAGTTCTGCTAAACGGAAAGACAAGAGGATTCCCACTCACTGGGATAGTCGAATTCCACCTGGTAATCAATGAAGTGTCATGTTTCCACTTCACCAGCTCTGCAGCCTTTCTCCTGCCCTCTCAATGAACCATGAGCCACTTGTCTGATGGTACCCTGTGCCTTTCTTTCAGTTTTTGGCACTTTGACTGTCTACCTCCTAGAATTGTGTGCAGTGTTGAGTTCAACTACTCAGTCAAGACAAAGTCTTAGAAGAATGAGTGAACAGCCCATGAGGGTCATATAGTGAGACACAGCTAAGATTCATTCAGGAAATGATTGTCACTATTTTGATATAGATTTTAGCTGAGAGGAATATGTTTATTCTTTCCTAAGAAAAAAGAAATCTACTGGAAAAGCACCAAGTGAGGTCATCTTCTTCTTCCTCCTCTCCCTCCCTTTTCTCCTTCTTAGGGAGACTCTGGAGAAGTCTTAGCCCTAGGAGTCTCAGAGATCAGTCAGCACATCCCTTCTCACAAATGCACGTCCAGAAGTGGGTCTAGAGAACGTACAAGGACATCGCCAACACCACCAGCCTAGGCATCAGCTGAGCCAGTATGGGCCGTGGTCTCTGTTGCTGGCCCAAAGCTGCCCCTATTGCAGAATCTCTAAAGGGGCATTCAAAGCCAATGTCATAAGATAAATCCTTCAGTGGCCCACTTAGGGTTCTGATAAAAGCAGTAGTGCTTTTCCTCAGAGAAATATGCATACCCACCAAAGCCCTAAAATAATTTCAGGCCTGAGTTTGTGAAGTCCCATCCAATGACAATCATTTGGCCTCTTGACCCCAATTTTAAGAAGTCCTGATACAGATGACATTTGACAAATAACAGCTCTGTCTACTGCTGGACCCTGTCATGTTCTAATTACACTTGAGTGATTACATGATTGTAAAATGGTTACTGCCACATCTCAAAATGCCCACTTAGAATTTAATTATTAATGAGGGAACAATTCCCAAATCAGACATCCAAATCCACATATTAGCCGAATGTGTATACACACTTACACACAAACACTCAGACACTGCTGAACATGAGCCATTTATCACAAGAGCATCTATGTGTACAAGGTGAAGGCAGTTCAATGACTCGCAGTGTTTGAATCTCCTATAACTATGTGATCCTTCCCCCAAAAGCAATTTTATTGTCTTTCATTTTCCTGGCAGATTTTCTTGTACAGTAAACATCTATCATGGTGTACTTCCTTCATTTTGCTCTGGACGTTAGAAAATTAGTTCTCCATTAAGAAGCTATGTGGAAGATATTCTGACAAATGTTGGGAAAGGGTTCCTAAGAAAATACAGACATGGGCTTTTTTCTCAAGGAAGTTATAGTCCTGTTTAAAGGATATAATATTTATGTGCACTGAATGGTGAGTTTTTATTGAAGACACACACACACACACAGAGAGAGAGAGAGAGAGAGAGAGAGAGAGAAAGAAATCATTTTCAAGCAAATGTAACTTCATGAAGGAGATGTACTGAGCTTTGCAAGGTAGGGAGGAACTTAGAAGGCAAGAAAGAAAGACAAGGATGTCACTGTGTTCTGTTCTCGTTATCTCTTATTATGTAGCAAACCATCACTTGAAACATCACTCTTTTATTTTGTCCATGAACCTGAAATGTGCATAGAGCTGAGGCGCACAAGGAGACCAGCGTGTCTCTCCTCCACTTTCATCCTTTGGGACAACACAGGGTAGTCTGCAACCAACTGAGAGCTCGCTCCTGTCCTGTTTGTTAGCCGATGCTGGGGCTGTTGACCAGAGCACCTACATACAGCCTTACCTCGTGCTGGCTTGGCTTCTTCCTCGCCCAGAGGCTGGGTAATAATAGTGAGTGTCCTATGAGAACTGGGCAAAAGCTCCCTCAGTTTTCTTTAATGGCTAGAATCGAACCCACTCGTCTTTTGCATGATTAGAATCCAAAGCACCCCCCACTGCAAGGGACAGTGAATCCAGCCTCACTGGGAACACGTCCAAGTCCCACTGTAGGAGGAGTGTGTGGGACGGGTGAGGATGTGGCCACTTTGGAAAGCCCAGCCTGCCACACGGGCCTGTATGATGTTAGAGTAAGTCGAGAGCTCAAGTTAAGGTGTTGAATTGTCACTCTGGGTGGAAAAGAGGGACTGGAATGAAAGACCTTGCTAGAGAATCGATGATGTCAAAAATAATTAGATAAAAAGAATGTAGGCTGGAGAGATGGCTTAGCGGTTAAGGTGCTTGCCTGCAAAGCCAAAGGACCCAGGTTTGATTCCCCAGGACCCACGTAAGCCAGATGCACATGGTGGCGCATGCATCTGGAGTTTGTTTGCAGTGGCTAGAGGCCTGGAAGTCGTTTGCAGTGGCTGGATGCCCTGGCATGCCCATTCTCTCTCTCTCTCCCCCCTTTCTCTGCCTCTTTCTGTCTCTCAAAATAAAATAAAATAAAATAAAATAAAATAAAATAAAATAAAATAAAATAATAAAATAGAATGTGGGAGAAACGAGACAGTAGTAATGCTACTGTTCTAAGTGAAAATATAGATTCAGTTCTTCAAGAGCTTGGGAGATGTTGTCCAACAGAGTCGGCCAGGGGTGAGTCAAAGATAATTAGTGTTTCCTAAGCTCCCACGGTGAGTTCTGTGCAGATAAAGGACATAATTGATTTGAGTGCATTTATAAAATTAAGATTTTTTTCCCCTGAGTGTGATTATATGATTACTTCATTTAATCTTCAGAGAATTCCTTTGTAGATTACTATAGATCTCAAGACCTTTTATCCACAATCTTAAGACCCAATATTTAAAACTAAAAAAATGTTTTGCGTATGTGTGTATGGTATGTGCGCATTAAATAAAAAATTTGAAAAAAAAGTAAAAAAATGTGATTTTTTTTTTTTCAGCAAAACCTGACTGAAAGGATATTGAGTAGTCTTGGAACTACTTATGGTCTGTATCCCATTAGTACCAGTGTTCAGATATTTCACTGAAGATATTTCATGTACTTGATTTTGACATTCTGGGATGAATTCCCCTTGTTTAGATGGGAATGTTGGCACTTGGGAAATGAAGTAATTTACCCAAGGAGCCTCGTAACTGTGCAAGCCTTCTTTCTGAGCACAATCCAGTTTCCAAAGCTGCACTCACGTCATGTATGCAGAAGCAGTCTTCATCTGACATGGGTTGCTGGCTAATCTTAGATAGCTGCTGGTAGTTTGGACATTGAGCTGTAAAAATTTTGACAGCAGAGCTGGTATAGTATTTCAGTTATTTGCCTTGATCTGTGAGGTTGCATGAAACTGATGGGCAAATACTCCGTTTTGGGATGTATGTTACAGGTTGGTCAAACACAAGAGTGCCACATAAGTGTGAGTACTATGTCAGTCTCAATGTAGTGAGGCTTGGAGCTACACAATCCCACAAGGGCAGAATGGCCTCATCCTGCCTTAGAAATCTTGTCTCCCAGGTTTGCCACGTCCACCGAGGCTTAGGGGATATTGTGGAAGAAGTCATGGAAAGAATGTAAGTGCCAGAAGATGGGGAGAGTGCTTTGGACACTGACTTCTGGATATGAAGTGGCCGTTGCATTAGTGGTCTCACCAGGGCTGTTGGGACCTGCACAATATTGGGCTCATGAGCATGGAGTCATGGATGCTGAAGGAAGACAAGGAAAGAAAAGAAGCTGTCAAACTAGAAGAAGAACCAATTGGAAAAGAAGGAAGGATGAGTGAACAGGGTGTGGAAGAGGGGAACAAAACAAAATAATGGGAGGGGAATTATCAAAACACATTATGTACATGTGTGAAAATTGTCAATAATAAAAAATAGAAAAGGAAGAAATCTTATTCCAGTGTCCCAGGCTGGACCCATGAGATTTGGGGAGAGACAGATGCCAGGACCAAGTCTCCTAGATCTCTGATAGCTTTCAGCTGCCTTCTGGAAGGGCGGGCCCTGGCACCAAGGCATCCTGGGAACACAGACAGGCTTCTGTCTGGGTCTTTCTCCTGAGAAGTCAGGAGAGAAAATGACTGTGGACTTCACACTTCCTCTCCCATACTTCCTCCTCTCACACCCCACGGTGTATGCTCTCCAGCAGGAGATTCAATTATTTTTATTGTTATGTTTGGCTCTGATTGTTTTTATCCAACATCTAAAAGCAAATTTAAAAATTCAGACCCAGTATATCCCTTTGATTTTTGCCTGGCAAGAAAATATTTCCTCAGAGGTTTGGCATTTAACACTTGCTCCCTACCTTTTCTCCCCCAATAAATGAAAACCTGAAAGCATGTAATTTTTAATCTACAATATGTCATTTTTTTATTTTTTAAAGATTTATTTTTATTTAGTTATTAGAGACAGAGAAAGTGGGAGAAAGAGAGAGAATGGGCATGCCAGGGCCTCTATCCCCTGCAAACGAACTCCAGATGCAGGGGCCACCATGTGCATCTGGCTTATGTGGGACCTGGAGAATCGAACCTGGGTCCTTAGACATATCAGGCATGCGCCTTAGCCACTAAGCCTTCTCTCCAGCCCTACAACATGTCATTATTGTTGTGACAATTTCAACTTGTCTTGTAATTTGAAGGACAGCATAACCAACTTTAGAGACTGTCTGATATAATATAAATCCCAAGAATATCTGGCCAAAAATGAAGTGTATTCTGGGACTTCTGGATAATAGTGGCATAGGACGTTTGAGGTAGGGCTCATGATTCCAGCCCAGGCTTTGGTTATAATAGGAACAGGTAGTGCTTTATGGACTATAGGATTTATGGGTGAGCTGCTAGTGTTTCCCAATAAGCCAGGGCTAAATACATCACAGAAGTCATTGCCGTTTACACTTTCAGGGAGCCAGGAACCACGGTCCCAACACTTAATGAGAGATGGCTGACTGCTCAGGGAATGTCCCTTCATGAGCTGTTCTGAATAATGCCAACCAGTTCCAAGTGGGCAGGACTAACATGCAAACCAAGCCCAGGTTTGTTTTTTTATTTAATTAATGTCTGGTGTTTGCCAACCAGAGGGAAGGTGACAGAGTGCAGCATACCGATGGCTTACAGCCATGTTATCGCTTGACTAAGACATCCTGACATGACACAGCCCGGACAGCAGCTGGCCCCTCAGTGGTCCTAGCAATGGATTTGGCAGAAGAAGTGGCATGTGAAAATGTTCTTCAAACAGTGTTACAAGCATACTTTTAACAAAAAACTGTGACAAGATATGCATGAAACTACCAATGTAACCACTTAAAACCAGACAATTCAGTAGCCATAAGTACTTCCAATGTTAAGCACATGTCATCAGTGCCTAGTGCCAGAACTTTTCTGTCACTCCATTAGGAAACCTGGTCCCCTTCAAGCTCCAGTACACATGGCCCTTCCTAAAGCCCCCAGAAATTATCCATCTTCTTTTGGTCTGTGAATAGATTTCTTGCAGGAGCTTGGAGGGAGGGGCAGAGGACACTGGGATTGAGAAGCACACAAAATATGGGTCTTTTTAAAATCTGGCCTCTGGTCTTGTTTTCAACATAGCAGCATGCCTTTCATAACATCATGAAGGCAAGCTCTGACTCCATTGCAGTCTCTCTCTCTTTCTCTCTGTTTGCAGACTTTTAATTTTAATACATCACAAATTTCATCCATCTCAAGTCTAATTCGGTGATTTTTAGTATCTTTATTGAGTGGTGAAACCATCCCCTTAAACTAGTTTCCCAGCAGTTTTGTGCTCCTCATAACAGCCCATGTGTCTGTTTATAGTGACTCACATTCTATCCAAGCTGTGTGCAGCCACTGACTTACTTTATGTATTATACATTTGTTTATTTCTTGGTAGTTGATGCAGATGGAACCATATAACATATGATCTCTGAGTCTGGTACCTTTCACTGATAACAGTGTCTTTCACGTTCATGTAAGATGTGACATGCATCAGTAGGTCCTTTGCTTGTTCAGTCATATACCATTGACTTGATATATCCCACTTTATATCTTGATTCACCTGTAATTCTTCTAAAAAGAATTGGGCTAGAGAGCTGGCTCAGTGGTTAAAGGTGCTTGCTTGCAAAGCCTGATGGCCTGGGTTCAATTCCTCAGTACTCATGTAAAGCCAGATGCACAAAGTGGTTCATTTGCAGTGTGGCAAGAGGCCTTAAAGCACTCATTCACTCTCTCTTTCATTCTCTATCTCTCTCGCTGCTTGCAAATAAATATAGATTTATATATATTAAATATTAATATATTAATATTAAATTAATTAAATTCATTTAAATTAATATAATAAATTAATATTAAATATATAAAATATTAAATATATATTAAGTATATATTTAACTTATTTATTTCTGTGTGTGTGTGTGTGTGTGTGTGTGTGTGTGTGTAATGCCAGGGTCTTTACTACTGTCTGGGTTTACATGGGGGACTGGGGAGTTGAGCCCCAGGTGGTAAGCTTTGAAAGCAAATGCCTTTTACCTGCTGAGCCATTTCCCCAGCCCTCACCTGTAAATATCTTAAAAGAAGTTTCTTGTATACAAATTCTAAAGGGTTGAGTTATCAGATGATATTTCAGGGGCAGATCCAAACTGGTAGACTATTCATTTATTAAGCAACATATTTGTGAAGCCTTTCTGGCTCCAGGCCAGAGATGGGGGATATGGTTCTGCACTCCTGGAATTTCTGCTGGGTTAAAGGAGCAGACACATATGGGACTGATGTTTGGCCCCAGGCAGCTTTCTCTGTCCCCTCCCCTGATTGTGTCACTGCAGACAAGGTTCCGTGCTCCTCCCAGGTGCTCCCATTCCATCTGGAGAGTCCAGCACATCGTTTTGCAATTCTTGTTTGCATGGCTCTCCCGAGAGTGACTCTAGGACAGGATGGCGACTGGGCTGAGCATAGTGCTGGGAAATACTGCTGGTAATTTGATGAAAGAATGGGTATAAACAGGAGCAAATAGCAACTTTGCCCTCTTCCCATCTCTTGAGTTCTAGAATATTTGCTCTTTCCCTCTGCTTCCAGGGCTGGGATCCTGTGGGTTCTCCAGAGTGAAGCAGGACAGAGGTACTGTAGTAGCTCTGTGGTCTCTCTGCTCTTTGGCATACAGACCTGACACTTCTTACACTGTCATCTGCATCATAATAGAAGTCCTAGGGTCAGTCTAAGGGCAGACTATTTAGGGAAACAACTTGAATTGGTCTTGAGTGGGTAGGGTGACTGGGCCCAGCTGCCAGAGGTGGTGACAGAATGGCTTGTCTAGCCTGGGCTCTGGCTCCTCCCTGTTCAATCTTGACACCACCTTACCACATGCCATCAGCTCCTCCTTGAGACTTCTGTCCTGGGCCATCTTGCCTGACCAGAAAGCCAAGAGCGGAGGGGACAGCACAGCACGCGTTGTGTGTGTTCCAGGCTGAAGGTGGAAGTGTGAAGACACAGGAGGCTAAACCGGACGAGGTGCTTCATGTGGAGAAGAAAGCAGGTGGCTGTCGGAGGGCTTTACTGGTTGCCTGTGCTGGTGGCTGGGGTCGAGTCAGTGTCCCCTTGAATCACTGGGACAGAATATTTAGAAGGGGAGGTATATGAACCCATCTGATCTTAGAGATGACTTGAGGATTTTCAGAATGGATTTTCATTATGATTAATATTGTTCTGTCTAAAGGTAAGATGGGTGACCTACTTTTAGTAGGCCCATGTGTTAGCTTTGTCCATCTTGGCTAACGAAGCGGGGAGAGGGTTGTATCCATGCATGTGCTTATTGATGTAGACCCGTTGCTTTGGTCCACCGTGCACAGTTCTTGCAAGGATGGTGGTGGCCAGCAGAATCCTACGGTGACTTCTCTATGAGCCTCCACGGCCTCACTCTCTATGATGAACTCTTGATCCCTGGGATGGGCGACTACATTCTGGGCTCCCCTTTTTAACGAAGACAAACATTGAGATGCTCACTGGCAAGAAACTATCCTGAGTTGGCTCAGCTCTGTGATTGAGACTCTTCACTGTTGCATGAGCTCATGCGTGAGGTGCCCCAGATGCAGTCGACTGCTACCACGTCATACACAGTACTTCTCCGTGAGCCCGTGTGCTGCGGAAATGCAGTGGTAACTGGTCCTCATCAAAGATCAGGGGGTCCTTTGTTGCTTTCTTTCTTTTTCTTTGTTTCCTCCTTGACTCTTCAGAAACCAAATTTAATTAAAACATACTTGCCATTTAAAAATGATAATTTCTTTGAGTTAGCATTCTTAATTACCTTGAGTAAATTGCCTATAGAGCTCACATAATTCGTTTGTTTGTTCAAGGTATTACTGTGTCATTTGCATGTTTTGAATGACTCCACTCCACTTTAAATGAAACACTGGGGTGGAGTCAGGGCCAGTGCGAAGAGACTGGTCTCCCCCTTCCCCAGCCCTGTTTGTTCAGCTGGAAGATTGTTATCATCCTACTTACTTTTTGAAAGAGATCAAAGTCTTAAAAAGCTTCAGCTTTGGCAAATGATGTTTCTGGGGAAGGAATAGCATTTGAACCCAGCTGGGGTCTGCCCCACCCCCAAAGAGCCCCCTTAGGTTCTCACAGTGATGCACACATGCCTCTTAACTCCAAGATGGTGGCCTGCAAACTTAAGTGAGCATGGAAATTAAGTCATTTTTCTACCACATTAGAGGAGGGTACAAATAATTAGTTGACAAGCTTGTCCAAATTCGTGTTCAAGCCATGTTGACAGACGGTAGCCACTTTATTATTTTGAGTGTAGTATTACCATCCATCAGTCCTAATAAATAGACATCCATAGGTGAGGGCTTTAGAAAATTTTATAGATAGTGGATAAGAACAATATCATATTTCATATCCATTATTTTATGTGTATGAGTTCTAGCCTATGATCTATCTGAATGCGGTTTTGACTAGTTGAGAGCTTTCCTTTCCTTGGCAGGGAGAAGTGAGGGATTTGTTTATGTTTGGGACAAGTTTGCAGGATAACTTAACAGTCTGTCTCTGATTTATTGATTTTTAAGTAATTCCAGAGCCTCATCTTTAGCTTAACCTCCAAACCTTAGAAACTGATTTGTAGTTCCCCACCTACAGGACGCAACAACAACAACAACAACAAAAAACACCCCACATTGCATTAAGTTAACTATCTCCAGGTTTCCAACTGCCTATACTGAAAATGTGGAAAACATTTTACTAAAGCCCTTCATTCGTATTAGTTGCATCTAAAAGCATCTCTGAATGACGTGATGGAAGGCCTCTCTCAAACAGGCAGCAATCTGTGTTTTCTTCTGAGAGACTATTTGCAGAGAAGGTGTGTGTGTTTTATCGAGCACTAGCTGTGCAAGGAGACTATCAGCATCACTGTTTTGGCATGTGTGTAAAACATGTATGATGTGCATGTGGCATATGTGTGTAGATTGTGTGTACATTGTGCGTGGACCCCATGAGCACATGGATCCTCCTGTCTTGCTCTTCTGCATTGTTTCCTTGAGACAAATCTCTCACTGAACTTAGAGCTGCCTTTTTTTTTTTGTTTAGACTGGTTTGCTAGGGAGCCACAGCTATTCTCCTATCTCTGCTTTCCACAAGACTGGGGTTACAGCTGTGCATGGCTATGCCTTTTTTTTTTTTTTTTTTTTTTTTTTTTTTTTGAGGTAGAGTTTCACTCTAGCCTAGGCTGACCTGGAATGCCCTCTGTAGTCTCACTGTGGCCTCGAACTCACAGTGATTCCCTACCTCTGCCTCCCAAGTGCTGAGATTAAAGGCATGTGCCACCACACCTGGCTCTTGCCCAACTTTTCCTGTAGGTACTGGGGCTTGAGCTCAGGTAATCTCCAGTCCTCGTGCTTGTGTGGCAAGCACTTTTGCGTGATGATCCATTTTTCAGCCCAGAGTCACTTTTTGACTGAACAGTGTGAGGATCGATGGTAAAGGCAGGAGGGTCACATCCTTCAGGGCCTTGTTAAACCTTTTCCCAATGTATGCTGTCTACATAAAGGTATGTCCCTGATCCATGCTCCCCCCTTTTTTTTTTTGAGGTAGCGTCTCACTCTAGCCCAGGCTGACCTTGAACTCACGGCTATCCTCCTACCTCTGCCTCCCTAGTGCTGGGATTAAAGGCATGTACCACCACACCTAGCACCACGCCCTTTTTAATCCTTTTTCAGCCCTGGTGGAAATGCCTTCTATTAGTCCAGAAGACCTACTTTGATTGCCAAAATAACCCTGTAATTTTAGGCTTAACTTCTCCATATTTTGGTGTTCTTATTTTAAAAGTGGTTGTCTGGGGCTAGAGAGATGGCTTTAGGGGTTAAGGCACCCACCTGCTAGGTCCTATGTTTAGCCAGACACAAAGTGATGCAAGGGTGCAATGCCACACTTGCCCACAAGGGGGCACATGCATCTGGAGTTCTTTTACAGCAGCTGAGAGGCTGCTGGCATGCCCACCCCCTCCCTTTCCCTCTCTCTCTCTCTCTCTCTCTCTCTCTGTGACTCTCTCCAAAAAAACAAAAGTGGTTGTCTGTTGGTGTACTAGACGTTTCTTAAAGTTTTCTGATGAGCATGAAACTGTCAGGAAACTGAATCTTTGAACTGACCTGACCAATGTTTTCTGCAGGTGGTGTGAGGGGGAATGGGGATACTGGGAGGATCTTAGAGGTAAAAACACCTGGAATACGATTTTTTTAATATATATTTTTTATTTATACTATTCTGATTTTACATTCATAGTATTGGTTCCATTGTCCTCCTCCCTGTCCTCCCACTTTCAAAGGGACTCTCATCAATGGGGAATGTGGGTCATGCATTGTGAGGTTAGTCAAGAGTTCTGGGGGGTAGGCCCCAGTCTCTGTGCATAATGCCCCAACTTGTGACTCTAACAATCTTTCCACCCCCTCTTCCGCGAGTTTCCCTGAGCCACATTGGGGTCATTTTAGTTCTGCTTCAGTGATGAGGTTTTGGGAGCCTCTGTGTCTCTGAATATCTGGCTTAGTTGGAGTTGGATGTTCTCTGTGTTTATCTCCTTCAGCCTTTTTCTGGTGTCATGATCGCCATGAACGCTGTATTCTTGCCCTTCCCCTGCATTGTTCTATGGTTTCAGCTGGGGCCCTGGTGAGGTGTGATTGGCTGATCCTCCCTTCAGGTTCGTTGTCCATCTGAAAAAAGATAAGCAAATTCTCCAATGGAGAGAGAAGTTAGTACTAGATAGAAGGGATGACCATAGATGTTTTGGAGGGAATTTTATATGTGTAGGCTCTCTTCTAGCCCACATTTGGTGGTATCTTGATCTTGGAGACTGAGCTCATTTTTTGTACCTGGTTTTGACTTATTTTCCAGTTCCAGTAATGAGTTCCATTCCACTGAGTGGATCTATTAGCCAAATCAAGAGCAGTTGGTTACCCACCATGGCTGTTTGCCACTACTGCACTTGTATGAGCATTACGTCAAGTTGTTTCCTGCTGGGTATCTTAGACTGCAAGTTGTTTGGACCAATGTCAGACATTTTCCCCCAGTTGCTCATGTAGCACCCTCTGGTACTAGACTAGCTAACTGTCTGGGGACTGACCTTCTTCCAGATTCTAGCCAGGTCTCTCTGTGTTTGGTCTCACACACGTATGCTTTCTTCGACAGTAGGGTCTTACTATTAACCTTTGGTGGGTCACCAAGAACTCTGACAGAAGTCTGTCTGTTTTGGGAAACCTTGTAGGTGTTTCAGATCAACAGCTCATTGTCGAAGTTAACCCCGTGCTGGCACTGGGTGTTATAAGTCTGCACCTAGGAAGGTGAGGGAGGAAAAAGATAGATAATATAAAAGAGAAAGTGAGTGTAGAGAGGAGAGGAAGAGAGAACGAAAGAGAGAGAGAGAAGAGAGAGAGAAGCAGGACAAGATTAAGGTTGTCCTTCATGATACTCTCTCCAGGTTCCTGTGGTTCAGGTGTTCCGTCTGCGGGCCTGCTGAAGGATCAATGTTTTAGCCTGTTGTTCAGAGTAAAGGGTTTTATAGTATCTTTTCCTTTTGGGTCCTCCCTCCCACCCTCTCGTTTCCTCCCATCCTTACCCTCCCTCCATCCCACCCTCCTTCTTGTATGGGCCTCGGAGTGTTTATTAGGTTTGGCCGCATGTCACGTGGATTCAGGTTAGGAGCGGCAGATAAACGAGACCATGCGATGATTTGGAATACGATTTTTAATATCTAAAATAAAACTTGACCTTTGTTTGACGAGCACAGAGAAATAATTCTTTCAATCTTATTTGACTCAGAAAAGAAAAAGAATAAACATCATGACTTTCAAATGTTAATATATTTTTGCATTATCAAGGAACTTCTCTTTATTTTTAGTTATAAAACAAAAACAATCCTAAATATTATTAGATATTCAAATAATATGGCAAAGTTTTAATGTAAAAAGGTAATATATTCTCCACTGTCACTATCCATCCATCATTAATTCTTTCATTTGTAACCTTTCAAATGTCTTTCTATGCATATGTCAAGTAATTGTCATATAGGGATATATTTTTTTACCTTAAAATTTTAAAAACACTGTAAACACCATTATGCAAACTTTTCTTTTCCTTAAATGTCTTTCATGGCTATGCAGCCATGACTACATATAAATCACAGTAAAGTATATGTTCATTAAAAACAGAACCTGAGGCTGGAGCGATGGCTTAGTGGTTAAGGTATTTGTCTGCAAAGCCAAAGGATCCTGGTTTGATTCCTCAGGACCCGTGTTAGCCAGATGCACAAGGGGGCACACATGTCTGGAGTTCATTTGCAATGTCTGGTGGCCCTGGTGTGTCTATTCTTAATCTCGCTCTCTTCTCTCTCTCTCTCCCTCTTTCTTTGTCAAATAAATAAATAATAAAATATTTTTAAAAACAGAACCCGAGGGCTGGGAAGGTGGCTCAGCAGTTAAAAGTACTTGCTTGCAAAGCCTAACAGTCTGGGTCCAATTTCCAAGCTACCTATGTAAACCAGTTGCAAAAAGTGGCACATGCATCTAGTGTTTGCACCAGCAAGAGGCCCTGGTGTGTGTGTTTTGTGTGTGCAAACAAAACACCACCCCCTGGGTTTGTTTGTGTAACTGGAGAGACAGATCGTATATGAAAGCAGTAACTCTGTTATAGTGTCACATGTCAGTGAGGAATGGTTGTCTAGACAACTGAGTGTTACGTGTCCTGAGCTTTCTCATAACCTGAGTCCCAGAAAAAGATAATCTTACTTTTTAAGGTAGCTTCTATTAGTTGTTTCAATGAGTAAATCTGCATTTGTTGTCAGTAAGCCAATATGTGACATTTCTCAGGTTGCATATTTACATATATTTTTAATTTTATGCTCATATAGTGCTTACTGTGTATCAGGCATAATTCTAAACATGGGTTTAATTTAAACTCATTTAACCTTTGTATCAACTATAGAAAGTAGATATGATCATCCCATGAGATATCTGGTGACTTTTCCCTATAAACTATCATATATCTGCAAATAATAGGAGTCTTTTCTTCCTTTCTAATCTTTATGCCTTTTATTTATTTTTCTTGCCTTATTATACTGGCTAGGAAAACCCTTATAAGGGTAAATAAAGTTGTGAGAGTATACATCTTTTCCTTGTCAATAATTTTAGGGTTAAACATTAAATGTTCCACCATTAAATATGATTTCAACACAGATTAAAGAAATCCTTTTTAAAATATTTTATTTTTATTTATTTATTAGAGAGAGAGAGAGAGAGAGAGAATGGGCACACCAGGGCCTCTAGCCCTGCAAATGAATTCCAGATGCATGTGCCACCATGTGCATATGGCTTACGTGGGATCTGGAGAATCAAACATGGGTCCTTAGGCTTTGCGGGCAAGTGCCTTAACCATTAGGCAATCTCTCTTGCCCAGGAAATCTATTTTTAATTTGTTGAGAATTTTCCCATGAAAACATATTGAAGCTATAAACACTTTCCTAATATATTGATAAACTTCTGTATAGTTTTTCATATTTATCCTGGAAACACAATGATGTACATTATTGATTTTAAATGTCAAGGCATTGTTACATTCCTGAGATAAACTTAGGGTGATTGTCCTTTTTTTTTTTTTTTTTTTTTTTGAGGCAGGGTCTCACTCTAGTCCAGGTTGACCTGGAATTCACTATGTTGTCTCAGGGTGGCCTCGAACTCACAGCGATCCTCCTACCTCTGCCTCCCGAGTGCTGGGATTAAAGGCATGTGCCACCACACCCAGCTTATTGTCCTTTTTTATATATTGCTGGCTGTGAGTTGCCATTATTTGTTAAGCATGTTTTTATCTATATTCATAGATATTGACCTGCAATTTTCTTTACATAAAGTATTTTTTTTTATCAAATTTTGGTAACAGATTTACAATATCCTCAACATGACTTAGGAAAAATTACATCTTGCTCCTTTTCCTGATACAGTTATGTAATATTGGTATTATTTTTATCTTTACATTATTGATAGACTTCACTGTGAAATTATTTATGCTAGAGTCTTCTTTTTAAAAATATTTTAATTTTTATTTATTTATTTGACAGAAAGAAAGAGGAAGGGAGAGAGAGACAGACAGAGAGAGAGACAGAGAGAGAGACAGAGACAGAGAATGTATATGGTAGGGCCTCCAGCCACTGCAAACAAACTCCAGACACATGTGCCACCTTATTCATCTGGCTAATGTGAGTCCTGGGGAATTGAACCTGGGTCCTTTGGCTTTGCAGGCAAATATCTTAACTGCTAAGCCATCCCTCCAGCCCATATATACATTTTTTTTTATTTTTTTATTTGAGAGAGAGAGGAAGAGGCAGAGAAAGAATGGGTGCTTTTCAGCTGCTGTGAATGAACTCCAGACGCATGCACCCCCTTGTGCGCATGTGCGACATTGCATGCTTGCAACACTTTTGTGTCTGGCTATATGTGGGACCTGGAGATTCGAACCTGAATGTTCTTAGGCTTCGCAGGCAAGTGCCTTAACCACTAAGCCATCTCTTCAGCCCCAATATATATATTTTAATTAATTAATTAATTAATTAAAGACAGGAAGAGGTAGATAGAAAGAGAGAATGGGCACTCCAGAACCTTTAGCCACTGCAAATGAACTCCAGATGTATGTCCCCCTTGTGCATCTGGCTTACGTGGGTTCTGGGGAATCGAACCAGGGTCCTTAGGCTTCACAGGCAAATGCCTTAACTGCTAAGCCATTTCCCCAGCCCTTATGCTGGAGTCTTCTTTATGGGATTTTGATAATAACATTCAATTTATTTAATACATATGGGACTGATTAGGATTTTCAATTTTAGATTGTATCAATTTTATTAAATTGTATTTGTTAAATTGTCTTGCTCTAGCCCAGGGTGATCTGAAATTCACTATGTAGTCTCAGGGTGGCCTCAAACTCACAGTGAACCTTCTACCTCTGCCTCTTCAAGTGCTAGGATTAAAGGCGTGTACCACCACACCTAGCTTTTTTTTCTTTATTAGTTATGTACATACTCAGTGTGTAAATAGCACATGTTGGTACCATCATTAGCTTCCTCCCTTTCCTCCCCCCTCCTAAGGGACCCTCCTCCTTTGGTGGAATGTGGGTTGTTCATTGTGGGGGTAGCCATCAGTTATGGGGAAGAGGCAATATCTCTGTGCATAATGTCCCAACTTGTGGCTCTAACAATCTTTCCACTCCTTCTTCTGTGAATTTCTCTGAGCCACGTTGGGTTCATTTTAGGTCTACTTCCGTGATGAGGTCTTGAGAACCTCTGTGTTTCTGGATCTCTGGTTTGGTAGGTGTTGAGTGTCCTCAGTGTCTATCTCCTTCACCCTTGTGCTGATACCAGGTTCACCAAGAAAGCAGCACTCTTGCTTATTTCCCCAATTACTCTATGGTTTCATCTGGGGTCCTGGTGAGGTGCCATGGGCTGATTCTCTCCTCACATTCTGTCTCCATCTGAAAAAGAGAAGCAGATTGTCCAATAGAGAGTGAAGTCAACACCAGATAAATGGGATCACCATTATTATTTTAGAGAGAATTTAAAAGGTATAGGCCCTCTTGTATCCCATGATTGGTGGGAGCTTGCTATTGGAGAGCGAACTTGTTTTTTGAATATGATTCTGACTTGTTTCCCAGTTCCAGCTATGGGTTTCATTCCTCTGAGCAGATCCGTTAGCCAATCCAAGAGCAGTTAGTTACCCACCATGGCTGTGTGCCACTATTGCCCTTGTGTGAGCATCATGTCAAGTTGTTTGCTGCTGAGTAGCTTAGACCATGAGTTTCTTGGGCAGATGTTGGCCATTTTCCCCCTGTAGCACACCCAGCTTTTTAAGTATATTTTTTTGATGAGCATAGCTAGAGAATTATTGTGTTGATCTTTTCTTAAATTTTTTTCTATTTGTTTTTCATTTCATTGATTTCTACTCTTTTTTAAAAAATGATTTTGTTCTACTTATATTGCATTTAGTTTTGATTGCTTTTTTCTTGTCCTAAAGACAGAACCTTGAGTCGTTGCTTTTGGACCTTTCCTTTTTTACTATTAGCACATACAGCTATAAACTTCCCTCAACACCTTGCTTTGTCTGTCTCCCACAAGTTTCATCTGGCTGTGATTCTTTCTTTGGTTCACAAGTTTGCTAGGAATGTGTGCCAATTTCCAACTATCCTGAGTTTTCTAAATATCTTATTACTGTCTTTAATTTAATTACATTATGGTTAGAAAACACATTTTGTAGCATTTCAATATTTTAATATTTATTGAGACTGATTTATAGCATACCATATCCCCCCCCCACCTTGGTGGATGTACTGTGCAGTTGTTGGGTGCAGTGTTTTATAAATGTCTATAAGGTCAGTGTAGCTAATAGTGGTGTTCGGGTCTTGCATGTCCCCACTGATTGTTTTTTCTTGAGGTGCTGGGGATAAACACTAACATAAAGCCTGCTGGTATTTTTTTTTTTTGCCTATTCTATCAATTATTAATAAAACAGTATTAAAATCTTCAACTAACATTGTGAATTTGTCTATTTAATAATATGCTATCCATTTTTGCTTTATAATATTCTATTTTAAATATATGCAAATTTATTTTTAGTTCTTTCAGATGAGTTGCCTCTTTTGTCACTACCAAATACCTGTCTTTATGTCTGATAATATTCCTTGCCTCTAAGTGTAATTCAGATGATATTAATCTAGCCACAATAGCTTTTTATGCTTCGTTTTTTTATAGTATACATTTTTCCAAGCTTTTACTTTCAAACTTTTAAAATATTTTGTATCGAAAGAGTATGGAGGGCATATACCTTTGTTTTAAAAAATTCATTCAGAAAAAAATTAAATTTTTTTCCTTTTTATTGACAGCTTCCATACTTACATAAACCATGATAATTCCTCCCCTCCCCCCACTTTCCCCTTCACAAATCTATACTCCATCATATCTCTCCCCCTCTCCATTAGTCTCTCTCTTTTTATTTTGATGTCATCATCTTTCTCTCCTATTATGGGGGTCTTGTGAAGGTCATGGATATCAAGGCCAATTTCTGTCTGGCAGTTGCATTGTAAGGAGTCCTACTCTTCCTTCGGCTCTTATATTCTTTCCGCCCCCTCTTCTGCATAGACCCTGAGTGTTGGAGGGTGTGACAGAGATGTTTCAGTGCTAAGCACTCCTCTGTCACTTCTTCTCAGCACTATGTTGCCTTTTGGGTCATCCCAGTGTTTATCACCATCTGAAAAGAGAAGCTTCTCTAACCAAAAGTGAGAGTAGCATTAATATATGGGTATGAACATTAAGTAAAGTGCTTACAGGGCAGTTTGGTGAGAATAATATATGCATTTAGCCAGACAAGAGCAGGCATTACACTCCTAATGCTCATGAAATCCCCACAATAGGCTTTTGATTAGGTTTTCAGTACCAGGCATGTATTCCCTCCCATATAGCAGGCCTCCAGCCCAACTAGAGAGCAGTTGGTTTCCCCATAACAGGCATGCCACTATTGTACCCACTCAGTCATTTGGCCTGTCTGGCCAACCTTGAGGCTTGCAGTGTCTACTGTTTTTACCACTGATGGCTTCTGTCTCCCATAAGGCTGCATGCAGTGCAGCTTTTTCCAGCTTTCTGTCAGCTGGTTTACTGGAAGGTTTTCATCTCAGTCCAAGTTTGATTTCTCTGGGACCTTACAGCCCAAGCATGTGAAGTCTTCAGCAGTAGGGTCTTACCATCTATTCCTGGTGGGAAACCAAGAGCCTTGGCAAAAGTCTGTAATGTTTTGGGGGCATCAGGGACCTCTCTGGCCAACAACTCACTGGAAGGTATCCCATTCCTGGCACAAATAAATAAATAATTTATTTGCAGGTGGGGGGGAGGGGGCTTTAACCACTGAAACTCCAGGTGCATGTGCCACTTTGTGCATCTGACTTTACATGGGTACTGGGAAGTGAACCCAGATTGCTATACATTGCAAGCAAGTGTCTTAACCACTGAGCAATCTCTCCAGCCCCAAATTCTGGATTTAAAAAATATATTTATGTGTGAGAGAAAGACATGTACTCAGAGAGACAGAGAGAGAGAGAGAGAGAGAGAGAGAGGAGGAGGAGGAGAGGAGAGAGAATGGGTGCACCAGAGCCTCCTGCCACTGCAATAGAACTCCAGATGCATGTGCCACTTTCTGCATTTGACTTTACGTGGGTACTGGGGAATCAAACCCAGGTCTTCAGGTTTTGCAAGCAAATGCCTTGAACAACGCTGAGCCATCTTACCAGCCCAATTTCTGGATTTTGTTTGGTGCTTTTTTTCTTTTTTTTGGAGAGAGACACACAGACAGAGAGACAGAGAGGGAGGCAGATAGAGATGGGCATGCCCGCAGCTTCTCAGCCACTGTGAACGAAATCCAGATGCGTGCACCCCCTTGTGGTCAAGTGCGGCATTGCGCCCTTGCGTCACTTTGCATCTGGCTAAATGTGGGACCTGGAGATTGGAACCGGGTTCTTAGGCTTAGCAGGCAGGCGCCTTAACCACTAAGCAATCTCTCCAGCCCTTGTTTGGTGCTTTTTGAGACACGGTCTCATCATGGATCCCAGACTCACCTATTAACTATGCTTTACTGTTTGACCCTGCCTTTACCTCATTACTGCAAAGAGTATGGGTGTGCACCATCACACCTGGAAAAATTTCCGTTTTTAATGAGAATGTTCAATTTACATTTAATGTAATGATTGGACTTATATTTGCTACTTTGGTTTTCTTTATCTCATCTGCCTTTTTGTCCATCTTCCCTGCTTGCCTTATTTTGGATTGATGGCTTTTAGCACTTTGACTTCAGTTTGGTTTGTAGGGAAGTGGATGCTAAGATGGAAGTATAAGAGTGATAGATTTCTCTGGTACAATAAGAGAGAAAGAGGAGAAAGCAGGAGCCCAACCCCTGTGGAAAGGAGGGGCAGAAAGAAAAGTGGGATTGAAGGCCACGTATAGCACTAAGGGTTGAAAAAGTCTGTGCCAGCTTGTTGGAGGACATTGGTGTATAGACTGCCAGTGGACATCTGTGCTGGGCAGAAAAGGTGAAATATTCTGTTCTATTGCCCACCCCCCAGTCAGTGGTTAGCATTCACAGCAGACCCTAGAGGCACCAAACTTGAATGCTGCCAGCTAACTGTTCCTTACAGCTGATAGGCAATTTCATCAAGAAGGTCTGTGGCATACCATTGGGCTGCCACAAATTCCACATTAATTTTTATATTGGCTTTTTCATTGTGTGTTTGGTTATTTGTCAGTAGTTATTCTGGAAATGACTGCATAGACTGGCGGCTTTTTCCATGCTAGAGTTGACATTGCACTGCTTCTTGTCAAATGCCTTACAAGAGTCTAGAGTTCTGTTGACGCCTTCTTCACCTTTTGTGTGATTGCTGCCCCTGTATGTGGCTTCAGTCTGTTATAAATCACACGAAACAGTGTTACATCTTACTAAAATGGCGTATTCTGTTATTTTATAGTCTCCATTACTTTTGATGAAAAGTTAGTGTAGTTTTCTGCTATATGCAATAGGACATATTTCAAATTTTTTCTTTACCTCTGAATTTTAGAAAATCGAGTATGATGTGCTTTGGTATGATTTTATATTTTTGTTTTGTATTTTAAAATTTAACCTGGGGCTGGAGAGATGGCTTAGTGGTTAAGGCATTTGCCTGCAAAGCCAAAGGATCTTGGTTCGACACCCCAGTACCCACATAAGCCAGATGCACAAGGGGGCACATGCATCTGGAGTTCATTTGCAATGGCTGGAGGCCCTGGCGTACCCATTCTCTCTCTCTTTCTCTGCCTCTCTCTCTCAAATAAATAAACAAATATATAAAATATACTAAAATTTAATCTTCCTTGAGTTTGTTGAGATTCTTGAATTGGTAAGTTTATGCCTATTGTAGCACATTTTTGAGAATCTGGATTACTCTTTCTTCAGCTATCCATTTGCCTCTCCTACTTGTCCTGTCCTGGGCTTCTAGTTACACAGGTTTTGGACCATGTGCTCTGCGTATCCCACTGGACTCTAAAACTCTGCTCAGTAATTTTTTCCCTCTAAGCCAGATGTGATGGCTCATACCTGTAATTGCAGCACTTGCTGGAAGGCTGAGGCAGGGAGGATTACAAGTCAAGGCCAGCCTGGGCTGCAGAGGGAGACTACATCTCAAATCACAAACTCATTTTTCTTCTGTTCTTCAGTCTGGATAATTTCTCTTGTTTTATCTTCAAATTGTTGTTGTTGTTTTATTGTCGTGGTGGTTGTGGTTTTACTAATCAATTGTTAGGTCCATCCAGTGAGGTTTTTTTTTTTTTTTTTTTTTTTTTTTTTTTAGATATTGGGGTTTTTCGTTCTGGAACTTCCTTTTTTCACACTTTTCACTTTTCTGCGGAGATTTATTATATGCCTTCAAGCATAGCTGTCATTGCTGCTTTCATTCTTTATCTGCTAATTCTAATATCTACATTTATTCCAGAATTGTTCTCTATGGGTTATCCTTCATCCCTTAAGGCTGGCTTACATTTTCCTGTTTATTTCCCTAACTAATATATATATATATATTTGAGGTAGGGTCTCACTCTAGCCCAGGTTGGCCTGGAATTTACTATGTAGTCTCAGATTGGCCTCGAACTCACAGTGATTCTCCTACCTCTGCCTCTCAAATTCTGGGATTACAGGCATGTGCTACCACGCCTGGCTTAATTAATAACTTTGAAGTGTCACCTGGACATTGTGAGGGATGCATCATAGCACTTTGGCATTCTGCCAGAAACCTTTAAAGACTGCAAGCTTTCAGCTGTTGGAGGTGAGTAACCTAGAAAGAACTCGGGCTGTGATTCTGCCTTCCCTGTGACAGTGGAGTGGAAATCTCTGTTTAGTTCTTTCTCCTCCACTGAGCTGCTTGGCCGGCATCTGCTCACATAGCCATGGTATTGGGATCAATGAGAAGAGAACTGTCCAGTATGTGAGCTTTCCAGCTGTGGCTGTCTTTTCTCGGGGATTCTGTTTCCTAGCGGAATCCTGTTCTCTTGGCTGCTCAGCAGCAAGACGGGGCTTCTCTGAGCGTGGACACCATACAACTGAATGCAACCTGCTCTTCCATGAAGGGTTGCAAAAACTGGATCGTTCAAGTGCCACTCATCAAAATATCCTCCACCTACCTACCAAGTAGTTTCTACCTGCATAGTCTCTCTCCCACGTCTTCCGGTAGGTTTTTTTTTTATTATTGTTGTTGTTTTAACATTTTACCCAGAGTTTATTATTGTTATCCACAGGGTTATTTTCAAGACCAGAAGGAGCATTCTCTCATCACACTTTATAGTGAATTTGAAACAAAGGCTTGTATGCACACACATGGGTGAAATTAAGTCCCTCACCCGAGGGCATACAGAGGGTGAGTGGCAGGGTTGGGATTTAAACAAAGCACTGTGGTTCCAGAGTCTTAGAATTTCTTCAGAGGGTGGCTCTCGTGGTACAAATTTTCAGGAGAGTGGAAATGTGGGTGAAATCCTAGGCCTTGTGGTAGCAGTTCCATGTTCACTGGGCTTGGGCTAAGGTCTCCTCACTCAGTGGGGACTGCAGGTGTCTTGCAGTTTTACATTATACCATAGTTTACAGGTAAGATGAATTGAAGGATGTGTTGTTCTTGTGAAGCAGGTGTTTAGTTTTGTAAGCTCCCTGTGATGTTAGGGTTCTTGGTTCCTTAACTAGAAACTGGCTCGGCATGTAGTGTTTATTTTATTTGTGTGGTGTGTGTGCATGTGTGTTCATGTGGGGGTGGGTGCACATGTGTGTGCATGTGGAGGTCAGAGGACAACCTTGAGTGTCAGCCTCAGGAATGCCATCCACCTCCTTTGAGTCAGCCTCACTCACCTACAGCTCACCGGTTAGGCTATAGTAGCTTCTCAGAGAGCTCCGGGGATCCTCCTGTCTCTGCCTCTCAGGGCTGGGGTTACAGGCCTGCATAATCATATCCCACATTTTTTATGTGGCTACTGGGGATCAAACTCATGCATGTGAGGCAGGAATTTTACTGGTAGAGCTCCCACCATGGAGTTCATCTGATGAGTAAAATAAACATAACTCCTGGAAGAAAGTAATACAGACAGTAACATACTAAGGATAGATGAGTTATTTATTGAAGAACCCCCAAACAGCAGTTCTGGAATGAAGGCATGTTAGCTGATGTGAGCCACGGGCCTTAAAGGCTCAGCTTCAGGGTGTGTGCTCCTTCCTGAGCTTCCCCCTTTCTCCTCCTGTAACAGTCATCAAGTGATTCCCTTCATCTCAGTCCTTTCTCCCTTGTTCTCATCTCCATTTCACCTGTCCAGCATCTAGCTTGCCATATTGCTTTCACCATAAGCTGATGTGTTGGGCAGTGAGACCACGTTCACTTAGGTTACTTTGAAACACGGGGGGTGGGGGGGAGGCCTGTGTGTTTGCTCTAGGAATTCTCTCAGCATCCCAGACCAGTGCTGGGTTACGGCCAGTAAAGAGCAGAGACTCAATATCGGATTGATTGATGGCTCTGAATCCCAGCCAGGCAGTTCTGGGAAGGGGGTCTTATCTTTCTAGTGAAATAAACTGAATCCTTGAAGGCCATGGGAATGATTTGGCTTCTGTTCCGAGAGTAACAGGAAGCTATGCAGTGTTCTGTACTGCCGAGTAACAAGCTCAGATTGAACATTGTAAAATAATTCCTCTTGTTAGGATAACTGTCCTGGGTCAGCACATTCTAGGATGTAGAAATTAATACAGAGCTTAAAAGTCTAACCTAGGGATTCAGTGTAGAAGAATAGGTCCCTGGAAGGATTTTAAGAAGACCCCCCCCCCATTCTATACTTAATGACTGAAATTTTGAAAGAAAGCTGAGAAGTAGAAAGTTTGAGATTAACTTTCTGAAGGGAGTGTTGAAATGGAACCTTTTTTGCAGTGTGCATATTTTGTATTTCTTATAAGATATTTTATTATCATCTAAATTATAGCAATGTAAAATGTCAAGATTAGGGAATTAAATATTATAAAGCTATCAAAATGACAAATCTATATGTTATGCCTTCATGGAAATGGGTATGTTTTAATTTGTCAATTTTTAAAAGCAATATTAAAATAAACATACTGAGATTATAAAACCAATCATATGTTCTCTTTACAAAGATATACAAAATAGAGCTAAAACATTTGTACTTATTAGCATTTATTGTTGCACTATTGCTTAACAGTTGTGCAATAATTTTGTTGGTTAAAAGAAGAACACAAACTTATTATTTTAGTAGTCATGGAAAATCTGTGTTTGAAAGCTTTGAGATGTCTCAAAGGTAGCAACATTCTCAAGAGATTAAAAACTTTCATAAGGACATGTGCTCTTACATGTTCCCTTCTGAAATACTCGTGGAGACCAAAAAAATATTAAGTGTGTTCACAGGAGGATTCATAACTTCACAATGACTCCTCAGCTCTTGCATCAGCTGCTGTTTGTTGACAGCAGGTTATAGTAAGGGTAATCATTTGATATATTTCCTTCAAATTCTTATGGTATTTTCAGTGTCTGGTATGAACTTTCACATTCATTGCACATAAATTCCTCATCAAAATACACATCTAAGCGCACATTTGTAAACCAAATATTGTTAGGTAAAGGAAGAGATTTCTCTAGAAACAGGGCACCCAGGGCAGTAAGAGGAGTAATACCAAGTCGCTGTGTTTTAGCAAACCGCGTCAATTCTGTAGTGTGAGCTGAAAAGGTGGTAGATGACAGCTCTCTCTAGGATTTCCTGAGGCCATCTGCTGTTTGAGAGCATACATCCTAAATTTACCTTTGAACTACAAGAGTCTCCCTGGACCTGTCCCTTTGCCCCTCTGACTTCCAGTCTCCATGGGATGCTGAAGGGGAGGCTGGATAGAATAAACAGTGGGATCCTTGTCTGGGAATGACTGCCTGGCAATTGTTTCATGGAAAACAGGGAGGGTGGGGGGGGGGGGACAACAACCCTGCTCTGTTCACTGGCTCTTTAATTTAGATTACCAGTGATAAAGCCGGGGAAAGGTAGGATGCATACGCAGAAACATTAGTGCTAATATGCTGCAGAAAGACAAGATAAATCAGTCCAGCTCTCATACCTCACTAAGGGAGCAGCTGATTGCAACTTGACCATGTGCCTGAGTGGTCCCATCAGTGAGAAGAGCAGAACATGGATTAAAAAAAACTAGAATGTACCATTAGGGCTACTGCTGTGCTGGACCTGGGAGAAGTGTCTGGTGTAAGTTTCAGCCTGTTTTATGTGTATTTACCCACCCGTGTGTTCACGTCCAGGGATTGTCTCTCGGTGTTTTCGTGGAGTGCCAGCATGTTTGTTTGCAGTAGTAGATTTCATTATGCACGAACGTACCATCAACCTAATAAAGTTCTGTGGAGAAGACACTTTAGCCCAGTGTTTATCCGGGAGAGGAAGCTGAGAAGGTGATGGTTGTCATGACTGCTTATGGGAAGCCTGGGGGTGAGATTTTTTTTCGTCTTTTGTTGTTGTTTTTTATTTTTATTTTATGGGGAAACATGGAGTGAGGGGGGTACATTTTAAATTGAAAACTTAGTTATTTTGTAGTCTTTTTTTTTTAAAAAATGCATTTGTAACTCAGCATTTTACTCCTCCTAGGATCTTTTGTTTTGAAAACTGGGTTTGAATATGTAAGCCAGACTGCTCGAAATGCATTATATTTTATGACTGGGATGTTTGTATTGTTTCATATCTGTTATTAGACAAAATAATCATAAAGGGTGTTTTCTGTGGACCTTTTTTTATATTCCAAAATTAAGTACAGATGGTAATTTCCCAGCAGTTTTAAAAATTTGTCAATTATTTAATTTAGTCTCACTTAAGCATCTGCACGGGGAAAAGGCTGAGTCGGAACAGAGCCTGAATGAGCATTGATTGCTAGTCTGAATTGCATCTTTAAAGTTTTTTTGCCTCAAATCTCTGATTTCACAGTTTATTTTTACCAAATTAGATTATCATATTTTATTATCAAGTCTGTGAATGGGTGGAACTCTCTTGCAGCTCCTCCACTTCCCGTTAGAGCTGAGTCTCCAGCGCCTGCTGATTCTTACTGGGAGGGAAATTCTCGTGCCTGGTGCACTGACAAGATGGCTTAAATAATGCATGGGCCGGAGTGAGGCAAGATGGAATTTATGGCCCAGACACAGAGATCAGGCTTTTTGTTCGGAGCCGAGACCATTGAAGTGTGAGCATATAGCATACACCGAGGCTCCAGAGGACTAATGCAACTGAATGAAATTAGTGGCCACATGATGCTGCCCACATGTGATTTCAAAACAAGCTTGAAAACACTCCATTTGAGCCCATCCCCTGGCTGGAGGGAGGGAGGAAGGAAACTTGAAGTGCCAATTGGAAACAGAATCCCCTGACTGAAAATTCCATGGGACAGACAGGAGTGACTATTATACAGTGAGGGGGTGGCCCTAGGGAGACCTGATGTTCGACTGTTGAAATGCAGAGTGTGGCAGTCTTGTTAGGAAAGAATAAACCTTGACCAAATGGCAGCATTCTACAGACGGACGATGTCTTCCATCTTGTCCTAATTAGAGAAGTATGTCTGCCGAATCCTAATCTCTTTAATTGTTGATAGAGCAGGCATGGGAATGCTATAAATACACACCAGCATTCATTTCTGAAATAATGGCTGCTGCCAAATATATTAGGCCGACAGGAGTGCTGAACTTGGGAGGCTGTGCTGAATCGTTGCGTTTTGGAGGTAATGGACCAGTCGAGAATCACTGCACAGCTGGGCCAGCAGCTGTACCGAGTGCTCTGTCAAGTTTGGCCTCTAATTTCCTTGGACTTGTCCTTGTGTACCAAACTGATGAATATAGCAAGAACTTGCTTTAAATGAACCCACTGCCCAGTGACAAAGGCCCTTCCAAGGAGTCTTTGTCAAAGTGTGCAGTCAACAGCAGCAGTGGCCAAAGGAGGTATTGATTAGGCAATTGAAGTTAGAAGGATCATCAAAGTAGAAACCATAGCAAAGTGGGAGAGGGAGGTAAGCTGGCCGGAGATCAGAATGCATTAAAAGACAGTGTTGGGTCACCGCTGTCCAAACTAAACAACATATGGGGAAAAAATCCCAGAATCATACCCAGCAATACTGTTCTTGTCATTAGGAAAAAGTAAATAGTCCTGGAGGTTGGCAGGTAGTCTAGTAATCTCCACACTTCTCCCTGACAGTATATTGATGTTCTTTGGGTTTGGGTCAGAAGGAGGTGTTAGACAAAAGAGTGTTTTATATTAAGAAGCACCCTGACTAAATGCCGCCATTTCCAACAGACCCAGCGCAGAGAGCAGCAAGGCTGGCATTCCAGATCCCTGCCCCGGCAAGGATTTGTTTAGCACTTACTGTGTACCTAGTGCATTCTACATCCTACTCTAACTAGATTAAAAACACTTCTGACAGTAAACACTTGGATTTAGATGTCATTCTTATCAATTCCATCTCTCAAAAACCAATGGCCTTGAGGTGGTACCTTGACTGTAAGGAGATGGCACATTAAACTCTCTGTCATGTGTCTTATGACACTGCAGACCACCCTCTCTCCTCAGAGCTGAGGGCCGGAAACTAACGTCCAGCCCATCTAGTCTCCTCGTTTGTGAAATGAAGAAAGTGAGACACTCATTTTGTGAGAACTGAAGAAGGTATGCCTGGGTGATGCCTCAACCAGGAGAGGTGCTCCCAGGACACAAGCACTATAACTCATCACCTGAATGAGTGTGTTGTGGAACGCGGGAGTATGAGGGTGGGAAGAGAATGCATAAATAGGTGTGGCAGAAAAGCTTGGCTGGGAGCGATAGCTGTACCTTTACCAGAACATGGATGGAGAAAGGATGAGATCAGTGGGAGCGAGGGGCAAAGGATGAGTCTGAACTGTGTCTTAAGGGGCAATCAGTATGTGTGCAAGGGGTGAATTAAAGTAGAATGAAGAAGAAAGAAAAGTTAGATTTTAGAAAAGAATATATTATGAGTTTGTGACAATGACAGGGTATGATTTACTGAGATGTGTGTTCTCTGAAATTCAAAAAAAGCTAAAATAATACACTTAAATATTTCTTATAAACTTAGAAAGCATAAGAAGAGAGAAGAAGAAATTGGCATGCTCTAGTTAACTTATGGAAAGGGAAAGGGGAAAAAAATCAATGACAAACCAATAATATAGGCCTATTGCTGACAATAGTGAGAATTCAAAGGAATGGCTTAAAATGGCAAATCTATGTTTGGAGTTTTTCCCAGACAAGACCTACAATCATCAAATAATAATAAGGCTGTTCTGCAATCTTGGAACTTATTTAAGTTTTCCTGAGATAAAAAATGCCACTGAAGGGATACAAATAGTGTTGGGATTGGGAAGAAAAAGAGCACGGGCAATGGAAATTCTCAAAATAGATTGGCTTTCAAGAGGAAGTGGGAGTCCAAAGATGGCTGGTTGACTCTCCAGAACATTAAGCATTCATGTGCTCTGTCAGAAGGGTTAGCAACTGTTATTCCCTAAGTAGCTTATTGTGATTTGAAGGGAATTCAAACAGGAATCAAAACTATACTAAATGCCATCCAGCAGCAGAAATCATATACCTCTGCAATAAAACATAACTCAAATATAAGTGATAATCAGGATAGAAAACATTTTGAATGCTTGTATTCAGGGAAAGGCAGGTTCATGAATTACAAGATTATATGGTTATTAGTATTTAGAAATCCATGTCCACTTTCTCTGACTTTGAGAAAATTTGAGTTTTTTTTTTTTAATGTGTGCATTTGTGTTAGTATGCGCATGTGTGTGTGGAGGTGGGGGATTGCAGGTGTGTGACAGCTCGAGTGTGGCGGTCATAGAACAACCTCGGAATATGGTCCACTTCTTTCTTTTTGACCAACAGGGTCTCTCTTGTTGTTTTTTGTTGCTGGGAAAACCAGATTAGCTAGCTCTCAATCCTCAGGATTCTCCTGAGTCCTCCTGCCATAATGCATTGGGATTGCAGGCATGCGGGCCATTATTATTATTATGAAAAGATTTTGTTTTTATTTATTTATTAAAGACAGAGAGAGGGAGAAAAAGAGAGAGAGAGAGAGAGAATGGGCATGCCAGGGACTCTAGCCACTGGAAACGAACTCCAGATGCGTGCCACCTTTTGCATTTGGCTTACATGGGACCTGGAGAATCAAACCTGGGTCCTCAGGCTTTGCAGACAAACGCCTTAAGTGCTAAGCCATCTCTCCAGCCCTATGCGGCCCATTTTTGCATGCAACATTTACATGTGTGTTGGGGATCCAAACGCCAGTCAACAGACTTGCAGAACATGCACCTTTAACCACTGAGCCATCAGCCCAGCCCCAGCTTTAACATGTTTAATTTTGAAACATAAAGATTTCCTTGTCCTTATCTCAGATGTACCATGGATTCTACCTTTAGTAATATCTTCAATGATTAGGAATGTTTTCATAGGTTGAAAATGAAAACGGTGAAGCCGAAAGAAAAGAAAGGTAAGTGAGATGCCTGAGGCAGGGACGTTAAGGAGCCTTGACTATTGAAAAGAAGAATCTGGAAGTGTCTCTAGGGAGTGTATTGGGCTTAGTTCCCATATCAACCACCAGGGGGTGCATAAGACTTAAAGAAGTTGTTTCTTGAGTCTGAGCTATTGTGTGGCTAAGAGGACCTAACCCTTTGTCTAGCCTCCTGTCATGTCTTCCTTTGTCTACACTCCCTTCTCAGTTATGTTCTCAGGTATGCTTATTATTTCAACCACCCTTTCCCCAATAGTATTAGATTTGCTGTTTATTATTTCATTCAATAAAGATTTATTGGGTGATTCCTACATATCAATTATTGGACACATAGAGATAAACATACAGACCTGGCACCAATCAGGTTAAAATACTACCCTGCACTTAGCCACTAATGTGCTTTCTCTTGTGTCCAGGCAGGCTGCTTGGGGAAAAAAAAATCACACTACTGTTCAGGTTGATGTTGTGGCAAATTTCTAACTTTCAACCTCAGCGGACACCTGGGTAGAACTCAATTATCCTTACGTGTTTTCCTAATAAGCCCCTTCCATTCTCCCCAAAGCCTAAGAGTAGACCTTTCTCCAGGTCTTCAGATCCTTAACAAGCCACAGCCTCAGCTCTCATACTGAACATCTCACCTTCCAGCTACCACACCTATTCCTTGCATAACCCACATAAAACCATCTATCTTGATGACAGTTCAAAACAGGGACAATCCAGTGTGACTCCAGGAAGCCTTGTGTAGCAGACAGCTTCCGGTTCACTGAGATGAACTTCCAGACCAGCACAGATATGGAGGAAGGGATACTTATTGAAGCTTACAGATCCAGGAGACGTTCCATAATGGCAGAAGAAGCTGGCCTGCTCTTACAGCACGAGAGAGAGAGAGGGAGAGAGAGAGAGAGAGAGAGAAGCCAAAAGCCACACAGCACAGCACACTTCAGGAACTCCAGCTAGGCACACTTTGCATATCTTTAGATTGAAATCTCAAACCCACCACCACACCTTAAGATCTGCCCAGTGACACTGCCTCCAGCCAGATGGATGCAGATACAAACTACAAACTAATAAAACACTGAATATATTGGGGGCCATCTATTCAAACTACCACACCTTGCAAGGCCATGGAGGTATTTACTGGAAGTTTCTGGATGACTTCACCAAGATCAAGATTTCTGAAAATCACCCTTATACATCTTTCTCCCCATATTCTAGTTCTTTCCAGCAACTCTCAATTTCGTGTCCGCCTTTGACCTCTCCTGCCTTCGCCCATGTGTCACTAACTCATTTCCTCTTCTTCCTCCTGGTGCATTCTGGGTGGAGAACAATGGCCTGTCATGCTGTGTGCCGATTTCCTCTACTCCCTGCACCCCCTTCATCAACACAACTCATAGATGAGGAGGCAGCTTTGTTCTAAGTGAGTGGACCAAGGGGGTTGCAAACATTGGCAAAAAAAAAAAAAAAAAAATCTGTGTACAGATTAAGTGTGTTTATTTGTACTCAAGTGTTTCGATGGCCTGAGATGCCGTGACCTGACCTGTGTTTGGGCGTCCATACGCCATTTTGTAGGAATGCTTGCTTTCCAATACAATTGCCTCTATTTCCTTGACTTTAACTTTTTCATCTCTAGTGGATCCTTCTCATCAGAGTGTATGTGAGGCCACTCTAATCTTCAAAAATAAACCAAACAAAACCTTCATATTTCAGCATAACCTATCATCTTCTCTGATAGGATCCCCTCTTTTATGGTCAAATTTCTTTTTTATATATTTTCTTTATTTATAGTCAAATTTCTTAATGGAATTGTATTTACTGCATGTATTTCTTCCCTTCAAACCACCTTGATTTAAATTCTACCTGTGTCACTTCATGGATAGCCCACTTACTAAAGGTGTCCGCTTGTCTCCTTGTCCTGAATGGGGCAGAGATTCTTGGTCCTCAGTCCTCATATAACATCTGATATTGCAGGTCACTCACTCCTTCTTGAATTGTTATTTTCCTGGAGTTTTCTTGTACTCTCCTGTAACTTGGCCTCTCTGGACTTATCTTTCTTTATATGCATTAAAGTGGATGATATTTAGGGATAGCGGGTTTTTTTTTTTTTTTGCCTGGGGGCGGCTAGGGAGGGTCCCCGTATATTTCTGCGGTTTCTGTTAATGTTCTCATGCTTGGGCCACCCTGGCCTCACTTTGGGAAGTGAAGGACAGATCGCTCCTGCTGGAGAGTTCCTCCCAACCTAACCCAGGTTCTGACCGGGATCTTCCCCCTACTTCTCTCTCTTGCCCTCTCTCCTTCCCTCTCTTCTTCTCTCTCTCGGAATTTGTCCCTCTAACTAAGCCAAAGTTTTAGAATGCTAAAGTCATTTCTATCATAAAAATAAAAATATTATTTGACTTTTTGTGCTTTAGACTTTTTTTTAAAAGAATCTTTGTAGACCATCTAAAAGGCTAGTGTTATTTTCTTCGGTCCTTTGGGCAACAGCGACACAATAGGGCAGTGAGATACAAACTGTGAATATTTTAAACTACACTGGAAAGGAAAAGGGAAATGGGCTAGTTTTGCTTGTGGCCAAAGGAATCATCCAAGAGACTCTTGACCCTGAACTCGAGGTCCATGGAAACACACTTTGCTTGTCTAAACAGAGCCCTTACCGTCTGAAATAGACCTCTGTCACTTTGAACTTGGAAATGATTGGAAGACTGTACACATACTTGACTTGTTCAGCACATTATGAGTAAAATGGACTGCTAACTGAGGGTAAAAAGGGTAAGAAATTGGTTTAACCTTTGACTCTAACCACATTTGGTATAGTTCCATGTGACATGGAAGATCTCCAATGATTTAAGTCAGAAAAATAAAGTTTTACATTGCTTATTTAGCTTTTAAGTGCCATTTTTAATTGAATAATAGAGAAAAGATTTGAACTTTGAAGAGATAAAGTAGAAAAAGTTTTATAAACTCAAATCATGTCTTACCTAAATTAGTCCAAATTTTAGCTGTCAATTGACGAGGAAAACCCAGAGATGGTATGCCACGCTCCAGTTGCTCAGCTGTTACCATCCAGGCACGCAATTGTGTTCTGAGCAGACTGGAATCGCAGGAACAGATTACTGGGCCACCTAACAAAAGCCACATCCCAGTAATCAATCTCTGAAATAATAAAAACATGAATTAAATGGTTTTTTGATCAATAATTATTCACCCAGCTCAATGTCCTTAATGATAATGCTTAACGGAAAGAAAGACCTTTGTGTGCAGGTTCATTTGCAATCCACAGAGGCCATCCCAGTGCTGCTGGGATATACAAGTCCTTTCTTTCATGTAGCCAAATTACAGCCAACTACAAAATAATGTGCTCTGATATAGTGTAGACCAGCTCTTGTTTTTTTCATTCTAGTCTTTTTTTTTTTTCTTCAGAGTGGAAGGGTGTTCATGCTGAACGTACGCTATCACTGAGTTACTCCACTGAAACTTCCAATAAGTGGAAATACAGTGGGAAAGGGCAGAGGGGGGAACTTCTGGAGTGGAGGGCAACCAAAAGCCATGTCTCTTATTAAAAGGTAACACCTCTTGCAGAGATCCAGGCAATGGAGATAAGCTGTCTGTGTGGACCTCTGTTAATTTGGAAGACAGAGTATAGTTCCAGTTTCATCTTCACTAAAGATTCTAGAGTTTCTCCTCAAACTTCCTTTTTTATTATTTTATTTTTGAGAGAGAGAGAGAGAAGGAGAGAGAGAAAGGAAGAGAGAGCAAAGAAGAGAGAATGGATGTGCCAGGCCTTTCAGCAGCTGTGAACAAATTCCTGATGTGTGTGTCCCCTTGTGGTGCATTGCAATATTGCATGCTTGTGTCACTTTGTGTCTGGCTTTCTTGGGACCTGGAGACTTGAACATGCATTCTTTTTTGTTTGTTTGTTTTATTGAGGTAGTGTCTCACTCTAGCTCAGGCTGACCTTGAATTCACTATGTAGTCTCAGGGTGGTCTCAAACTCACAGTGATCCTCCTACTTCTGACTCCCAAGTGCTGGGATTAAAGGCGTGCACCACCACGCCCGGTTTTGAACATTCATTCTTAATCTTCATAGGCAAGCGCTTTAACCACTAAGCTATCTCTTCAGCCTTCTCCTGGAACTCTTTTTGGTTTTTCTGAGGTTGGGTCTCCCTCTAGCCCAGGCTGACCTGGAATTCACTATGTAGTCTCAGGGTGGCCTTGAACTCACGGTGATCCTCCTACCTCTGCCTCCTGAGTGCTGGGATTAAAGGTGTGCGCCACCATGCCTGGATCCTGGAACTCTTAAAAGCACAATTCCATCTTATTGTGGCAGGGCGAGTATAAAGTCCTGTGATGCATATTTGGAACCCTGTGGAAGGTTACAAATGCTGCCATGGTCTTCCCAAAGTGAAAGTGTCAAGGCAAATCCATCAGCAGTCTAGGCCCTGTCTGCAGTGAATTGACATGCTCAGCTACAGGGAGAGTCACCTCTGTCTCCACCACTTAGTGTTTCCTGTAGAAATTCGCAGAATTGCAAAATGAGTCCTGTGGTGTTCAGCTCTTTCTAGACCTTGGGTAGAGATGAAAATTCTTTCAACCACCTGCATGATGGGATAATCCATTCCCTTTTGTGATTTTACCTTATAACTAAGTGTGGTCCTCCAGAGACACTTCTGATGTTTGTTCAGAAACTGAGTCGTAGATACTACATAGTGTGTGTGTGTGTGTGTGTGTGTGTGTGTGTGTGTGTGAAAAGAGAGCAAGAATGGCATGCCAGGGTCTCCTGATGCATCTATCATTTTGTGCATATCTGGCTTTCCATGGAGAATTGAATCCAGGCCAACAGGCTTTGCAAGCAAGCACCTTTAACTGCTGAACCATCTCCTCAGCCCTACCTAGTAATTTTGCCAAACCCATACAAATGAGAGATCATGCTCAGTTTGATTTAGCAGAGGTTGCTTTATCCTGTCCCTAGTCAATCACAGATCACAGGTCATTTGTGAGGCATGGGAAACCCATACAAAACTCCCAGCTTGTAGCACAGCTAATTGATTTGCTTCTCAGGCGGGAGGTAAGGAGATAGGAGGGATTGCTTCAGCTTTTCTGTGTCTCCATTATTCATTTATGCATTTCCAGTACTGCGTTGACTCCTGTTGTGTGTCAGGCATGGCCCTAGGCCCGAGCAATAGGGCAGCGAAGAAGACAAGCTGTGATGCTGGTCAGTGTATCCCAAGCAAAGCCTTTTCAGAAGGCACTCTACTTCACACAAGAGCTTGTCTTGTCCATAGCTCTTGTGGAAAGCTGTGGAAATATTTTGTCTGAGTCATGTGTCACAGACTCAGAATGCAGAAGAAGAAATTGTTTTTGTTTGGGGGGGGGGACTATTTTTGTTTTTAACATTTCAGACACTTTGTCAACCTGAAGTTGCATCAGATGTTTGATGGACACAAGCTGGGTCCCTCACCATGTGTCAACACTGGAAGGGGCTTAAAGCAGAGCACTGATGTGAAGAGGGCCAGATCTTCCGACAGTTTTCATGAAGTGTAGAAGTATCTCATTCTGCCCCCACTGGGGGAGGTCATGGCCCCTGTGCTGCTGCAGTTGTAGGCAGGCTTGCCTTCCTGCTGACGTGCTCCCCAGCAGGTGAAGGGGAACCCAAGAAAAGATACCCAGCCAAGAGCCTGGCATCTTATAGATGCTTAATAAGCACGTGTAGGTCCAGAATCATCGTCAGAAGCTAAAGGTTAGAAAACAAAGCTGCACCAGTTGTGGTGGCACACGCTGGAAGGATACTGCTGAAGAGGCAGAGGCAGGAGGATCAGGAGTTTGAGGCCAGCCTGGGCTACATATTAGCCAGGCATGGTGGCGCACGCCTTTAATCCCAGCACTTGGGAGGCAGAGGTAGGAGGATCACTGTGAGTTCAAGGCCACCCTGAGACGACATAGTGAATCCATAGTGAATTCCAGGTCAGCTTGGGCTAGAGTGAGACTCTACCTCGAAAATCAAAAATAATAAAAAAGAAAAGAAAAGAAAAGAAAAGAAAAGAAAAGAAAGCTGAATCCCCCTGACATCACCCAATACATCTCTAGAGTGCTTCATTTTCTTATCTCTAGAGTGAACACTAACCCTAACCTCATAGGTTTGTTAGGAGCCTCAGTGACATGGCACAGGAAAGTTCTTCTTAATTAAAGTTCCACTAAGTAAGAAAGTAAGGTTTTTTTGTTTGTTTGTTTGTTTGTTTTTTGGGTTTTTTTAGGTAGCCTCAGGGTGGCCTTGAACTCATGGCGAACCTCCTATCTCTGCCTCCCGTGTGCTGGGATTAAAGGCGTGAGCCACCACGCCTGGCAGGTTTTGTTTTGTTTTTTTTTTTAAATACGATTTTTAAAAGGTAGTTTTGAACATATGAAATTAGAATACTGAAAGGCCTTTTTGCTAAAAGTTCTTTCCCTATGGTTAATTTTATGGCTGTAAGTTTTGAGCGAAATGGTAGAAAACACAGAATAGGCAACACCTTGAATAGTTACTAGTTACTGCTAAACTGTGTATTGAAAGCCACAGATGAAAATTAGTTTCTGGTATTTATATATCTTGACCCAGGACTGTTAGATTTGTTAGAGCAGTTTCTGAGTCACCCAGCCTGTCCCTCAATTCGGATGGTGTTCACCATGCGGAACCCTATGAGAATTCTCATCTCTGTGTTATGTATCTTCTCTGTCAGATATAGACATGTGGATGGGCCTGGGCTGCATCTGATTCTAAATGATTTTTAAAATTTTATTTTGAGAGAGAGAGGGAGAGAATGGGCTCACCAGGGCCTTCAGCTGTTGCAAACAAACTCCAGATACATGCGCTCCTTTGTGCACGTGTGTGACATTGCACGCTTGGGTCACTGTGTGTCTGGCTTATGTGGGACCTGGGCATTTGAACAGGAGCTCTTAGGCTTCACAGGTAAGCGCCTTAACTGCTAAGCCATCTCTCCAGCGCTGCCTCTGATTCTAAAATGAACCAGAAGTCCAAGTTCAGGCAATATGGAGTGGAAACACAACGTGTCTTCTTGTGTGAGATATTATGTCTGCATCCTTCATGGAGAAAATGCGCTGGAAGCTAGGGAGCTTGAGGGCTGGGAAAGCCAAAGGATGGACTTCTCAATCCCAGAGCGTGCTTGGCTCAGATGAGGGGCAGTCTGGGCCAGGTGGTGCCCTGGCTGTGCTGGCTCCCGCCCCAGGTCACCTCTCCATCCCTGAGTCCACTTCCTTCCTTTATTTCCTCACTTCCTTCCACCCCCATCATCACTGCTATTGCTTCTGTCTGCAGCCTATCTGATGTGGGGGATTCCTTTTTTACTGTAACCACAGTGGGAATACCTTTTACATCATCACTCACTATATGTGTGTGTGGGGGGGGGACTCATCACTAAGGTCTTGGCCTGGACTCCAGACCTACGTGTGTGTGTGTGTGTGTGTGTGTGTGTGTGTGTGTGTGTGTGTGTGTTACCAGACCGGTTCCTAGTTTTGAGAAGCTGTTCATCATATCGTTAGGGAAATGAGGACCCAGTTACACTTATGGAGACTATTTTGCTTCATGAAAGAAGAGCAATACTAGCTCAGTCTTTAAGCTTTTTATCTATCGTAAGCAGCTGTAGTCTGCATCGGTTGATGCCAGAATTTCTTTTTCTCTGCCTGGCTTTGAGAAGCCACAACCTTGCAGGTGAGCCAAGGATGGAGCGGTGGCTTTAGTAATGAAGTTCTGAAGTCCATGTAATTAATTTTAGGTGGTCATGGCTTCTTGACCTTGCTGTGGAATGTTGTACGTTGACGAATTACACCATCGTGCCTGCACATGGATATAGCCAGGTGAGGTTTACTTATCTTCACACTCCTATTCTGAAGATGACTGTAACTTTTTCCTGTCTGTAGCTTGAGATTTCAGTTTATCAGAAACCCTCTGCAGAGTGGAGATGGCTGGCTGAATGTAGGTCGTGGGTTACATTTAGCAGTATCCGCAGCTTGGGAGTGTTGTGGTTTGGGAGAAAACTTTTGAAAGTTTTTGAAAGGAATTCTACTGCTTTTCATTCCATTCTAAAACTTGGTATAAAGTGTGGATATTTATTTCTACTGGAAGGGAGGCTGTTAAGCACAGCGGGTTCTTCAGTGTGCTTTTCCAGCCACCCACTGCTGCACATTCAGAGATGTTTCCTCAGGGACACAGGAGACATTCCTGCTTCCTGTGGGGCCCTGTCCTTATCAGCTACCAGGTCCTGTCTTAATCCTTGCTCATCCGGCAGGAAGTAGAGGCAGGAAGCTTTCCTGTCAGATGAATGCAGAATGGACCCAGAGCGTTGCTCGCGAGGAAAGCTTGTGAACTAGCTTGCCTTATGCCTTCTCTGCTTTTTGAAGTACAGAGGCTCTTGGCAGGGTGTTTGGATTGGTACTGGCCTGCTGTCTGTTGGGGGAGAGCACTGACTTAAGTGAAATGTGGCAATCACAAGAAATTTCCTTCGAGAACTCAGAGAAATGCCTTGCGGAATCCAGGGTTAGGCAGAGTGGAGTGGGTGGCCAGGCACAAAAATCTAGAAGATTTATCCTGGCCCCTGACTTATTTTATATCCTTAAGTGTGGAGTCACTTGACCCATCCTTGCAGAGGTTTTCCATTTCCTAGAGTGAGGACTCAAAGGGATGTTGTATGTTTTGACAAAAGAAAGACACTCATTTGGTTTGCACTGAAGACAATTCTAAAGGGAGTTAGTTACAACAGTACTTCTAGATGACAACATCATTGTAAATAAGCAAATGACCATCCGAAGCAAATACATATTTTTTAAATTTTTTTAAATTTTTATTTATTTTTGGAGAGAGACAGACAGAGAGGGAGAGAGAGAGACAGAGATGGGCGTGCCAGCAGTCTCTCAGCTGCTGCGAACGAAATCCAGATGTGTGCACCCCCTTGTGGTCAAGTGCGGCATTGCGCCCTTGCGTCACTTTGGATCTGGCTAAACGTGGGACCTGGAGATTGGAACCGGGTTCTTAGGCTTAGCAGGCAGGCGCCTTAACCGCTAAGCCATCTCTCCAGCCCACAAATACATATTTAAACGAAGGAAGGAGCTGGGGGTGTCACTCAGTGGTAAAGCAAGTGCTTATCATGGGTGAGGCTCCAGATTTGAAGACCATCCGCAAACAACAACAACCAAACAGAGAAACCAAAAAACCAGGGGACTTCTTCAGATTAGAATACCATTCACTGATAAGCTCCTATATCCCAGACATATTCCAGCTTACTTTTACACGATCATTTAATCCTCCCCAAAATGCTGGGTAGAAGTTGGGTGATTAGCCGATTTGTAATTTTTAAAAAATATTTGTTTATTTATTTATTTATTTATTTATTTATTTATTTAAGAGAGAGGAGAGAGAGAATGGGCACACCAGGGCCTCTAGCCACTGCAAACAAACTCCAGATGCACGAAGGATGCACTTTGTACATCTGGCTTACATGGATACTAGGGAATCAAACCTGGGCCTTTGACAAGAAAAGTGCCCTTAACTGTTGAGTCATCTCTCTAGCCCCATAATTATAATTTTATGGATAATGATTCTGAGGCTTGGAGAAGTTAGCCAGCTTTCCTTGAACTTGAGGGTGTGTTTTTGAGCTCTTGTCTGAGGGACTGAAGAGCCTGGTAGAAAAGAGACCTGCATTTCCTTGCAGTTTCATTCATGGACACAATGCTGCAAACCCCATCCCACTTAAGACTTTCGTATCTGGAAGTCCACGCTGCCTGGGATTCCTTAGGGAATGCCTGCTACTTGGGTGGGTTAGTCAAGTGTGGTGGATTGCTACAACACACTATCTGCTCAGGAGGTGGTAGTAAGCTCCTTCAGGAAGAGTCAGTTTCTTTAGAGGACAGAGTGTAAGCCATTGAATGCCAAGTGCAGTAGGTTTTCCTAGTGAGCATTGTGTACATAGGGTCATATCCTCACTATATCCAGACAAGAGACGTGGCTGATTGTCAAGATCAAGAATTGCTGGGACTCTCTGAATCTTTCTTATGACTTATCCTATTTTCAACTTGTCTTGAAATGTTTCTGTCTATGATTTCAGAGAATGACCACTATCATATATATACACATACATACATACATACATATGTGTGCATTTAAGAATATGTTAAAGTAAAAGATGATTTACTCACAGATTCTTTAAGATCACAGACTGCCATCCATTGCCACAACCTTGGTGTGGTCTTGAGACTCCATGTTTTATAGATTATACAAACACAGCAAGCCTTTTCTGTGTTGCCCTCTTTCCCAATTCAACAGTGATACTTGGTCTTTCAACATAAACTAAAGATGGGTACAAATGCAATGGCTCAGATTAAGGCTTCCTTATTGCCATCATGTTTCAAGAAGTGGGTCTGGCTGAGCGTGGTGGTGCACACCTTGAATCCAAGCACACTGGGGGCAAAGGTAGGAGGATCACTGTGAGTTCAAGGCCAGTGTAGGACTACAGGGTGAGTTCCAGGTCAGCCTGGACTAGAGTGAGACCCTATCTTGAAACACACACACACACACACACACACACACACACTCACACACAATTAAGTCTGGAGTCCAGGCCAAGACCTTGGTGATGAGACCCCCCCCCCCCACACACACACACACTAGAGCAGTGGCATGCTCTTCTCTCTGGGCAGGACTGTGGAATCAACTAGAATCCAAACAGCTCACACCTGTGAGCTGACCTTTCTGATCAAAGACTTCTTCCTCCCTCAGCACCTGCTGGGGGGGGGCGGAGAGGAGGGGAACATGCAATCACGTGCTGGTCTGAAGCCCTTTCTCCACTGCTGCTCCTACGCCCCTGGACAACTGTAAACACAAGGGACCATCTTCTGCATGCTTAAGCCACGACTCTGCTAACTATGGGGAAGATGGTACTGTGTAATTCTGAACATAGTAAGTCTGCCGTGTGAATAGCTCCTACATCTGTTTTGTTCTCTCACTCTAAGATGATTACTAAGAATAGAGGCAGATCGCCGCATTGGAACTTTGTCTGTGACCCCTCCATGACTCAGCCAGCATTACTAATTTGCTGTGGGAGTCAGGCTTTGGATCTGTTAGAATAAATTACTGAAGTTAGTGTTCTTTGTATTAGAATCTGAACTTCAAATGAATTAGCTGTCCCCACCTACAGTGTAAGCACAGCATTGGTTAGCTAGGTGGCCTGCAGGACTGGAGGTGGGCATAGGGACGCCCTGGCTGTTTTTCTCCTATCATTTTCCCATAGGTCTTTCCAACCTCCTTTTCCATCAGGGTTTCCTCCTTCAGATATTTTCTTCTCTCTTTTTCCCAACTGGTGATAAATGGCTGCTGGGGGATGGGGTAGGAAGGGACATTCACATTCTCACCTTACCTTGAGACATGCCAGTGTCCTCCCAAACTTTCCAGAGAATTCTGCGTGCATCATTATTGCAAGAGACCTATTTTCTGCCTGCTCATTTCTAGGAAGGGCAAAACTCCAGCAGAGCTTGTGGCGCCTTTCCAGATGGCAGTGTGATTATTCCTGTGGCTGACATTGAGGTGGTTAATATTCGCAAGGAAGACGAAGGGAATGAAGCTTCCGTGAGGCCATCAGAACATGATCCTAGCAGTTACCCACTAGAGAACAATGGCAGAGACAGCAGCACAGATAGGCTGGATAGAGACATTGCCGAACTGAGTGATCTCAAGCAGGCTTCTTGCTGAAGGAAAAAAACAATTAAAATCTTATCAACAAGAAGAGGCCACTAGCTAGGAACATGAGGAGACAATATGTCTGGGTAATTCACAAAAGAAGAAAAGGAAATGGCCAATAAATGTATAAAGGTTACCAGTAGTTATAAAAACATAAGTGAACACAACTGGAAATGCATTTCCACCCATCAGATTGGTGACAAGGGAAGTCACTGATAACTATCCAGTGTTTGGGAAACAAGCCGTGGCATGGGGAACAGCTATCCCAGACTCTGCTGAAGAATGTGCTGCTGTTAATCAGAACTTACAACTGAGTCGGAAGTATCTGGCCCAACTTAAAATGCACATAATATTTGTCTCAACACTTCTAAGTCATGCACACATTCACCAAGATGTGGAATATGAGAATGTTCCTTGCATTATTGTTTATAGTAGCAAACTATTACAACAACCCTCAATGTCTACCAGTAAACACAGTAGTTAACTAAATCATAGATCATGTCCAACTTGCATTTCTTTTAACTGAGAGAGATATGTATGTGAATATATCAAAAGATCTCTAAGGCATATTATTAATTCAAAAACAGGAAATTATAGGACAATACACATTGGTATTTTAAAATTTATTTTATTTTATTTTAAAATGAACCTAAAGCCATAGATCTCTGTGTGTGTGTGTGTGTGTGTGTGTGTGTGTGTGTACACATATGTATTGTAAAATTGTGAAAACCTGCAAACTGAACTGTTAGCCAGGGGAGAGCAGAGGAAGATGGTGAGAGATGGAGTGGGGCTTTTAAACTTTTTACTCTGCATACTTCTGACTTTTGGCTTTTTTTTTTTTTTTTTTTTTTTTACTGTAAGAATGAGTTATGGATTATTTGTGTAAGTCATTAAACTTTATAAAAATAGGAAAGTTGTAGCTTAGTTTTCTGGGAAAAGCACTCTGAGTTGCTTCCCAAAGAGATTGTTCAGGAAACCAAAGGTGGGTGTAATGGAAGTTTTCTGCTCTTTATTTTGGTAGTGGTTGGTCTGTTTATATAATGAGGCATGAGAGGGTTTTTTTCCCAAAGACTTTCAGGAAGCATACCTGTATCACTTGCAAATGAGGTGGGCGTTGTACCTAGCTAGCCCAGCCCATCACTTACTTGTACTGACGGAGTGGGGACTCCCATGATCGCTGACTGGGTAGAACAGAGAAGCCACCATTGTATCAAATGCTGGTCCAGTCCTGCTGTCCACACCCATTCTATGGCCTTAGTGCTCAGAGCTGAGGGAAGCTTGAGGAGGCCGAGGGGTTGGGGCTACTCCTTGCTTCAGTAGAGGTCACCCTCTATAAAACCACTTCTCTAGATGCTAACCATCAGGCCCGACACTGTAGCTCCCTTGATACCAGTTACCTTCTCTGTGAGCACGTTACACAGTAATGAATGGCTCGTGTGTCAGCCTTTAGCTCTTCTCAGCTACTGCTCATGGTTAGGAGATGCGTTTTGCTCATCTCTGTAACCCCAGTCCCTGACACATACTGGGTGCTCGACAAGTGACTGTTAGATGAATGAGAAAATGTTTGAATTTCCAACAACTCATTTTTACATAGATGAAAATGGGGTTTTTTGGTAGTTGGCTATAAGAGAAAAGCCCAAAAACTTGGTACAGGGCTGGAGAGATGGCAGTGAAGGTGCTTGCCTGCAAAGCCTAAGGACCCAGGTTCAATTCCCCAATACCCACATAGGCCAGATGCACAAGATGGCACATGTGTCTGGAGTTCATTTGCAGTCGCTAGAATCCCTGGCGTGCCCATTCTTTCTTTCTCTCTCTCTCTCTCAAACAAACAAACAAACAAACAAACAAATAATAAAATATTTATGCTGGGTGTGGTGGTACATGCCTCTAATCCCAGCACTCAGGAGGCAGAAGTAAGAGGATCACTGTGAGTTGGAGGCCATCCTGAGACGACATAGTGAATTCCAGGTCAGCCTAAGCTACAGTGAGACCCTACCTAAAAAAAAAAAAAAAAAAAAATACCTGGTACAATTAAAGCTGAGCTCAATGGACAGTTTGACTCTGTGTTTAGACATTTAGACATTGGAGTTAATAGCTGGTGGCTTTGCAAGTTCCCTAACTTCCATGTGCCTCAGTTTCCTCCTCTGTAGACTTGAGACAGCACTATGAATGTACTCCTGGGCTGGTGGCTGGGGTTCAGTGAGATAGGGGTGCAGAGCTCTCACAGTGGGCACAGCACATGGATGGGTTCATTCACTACTAGTCTTGTTGGCTATTTTCCAGAAACTTCAGGATATCAGTTGTTCTGCTGGCCAAGTTTTCTGAGCGCCCCTTTAGACACCAAGTATTTCTCATTTGACTAACTTTTGAGATACATCTTCTAAAATTAGAGTTTATTTCCTGAAACAATATAATGAGCACCTTAGCTTTTAGCTAAGGGACATTATCATAAGCAACAATTATTGTCCTGTGCAGGGCACAGAAATACTGCCAAGCCTTCTCAGGGTGTGGGCCCTGTCATGCTTTGCAGCGGCTCGGAGTTTTGAGCTCTGCTGTCTTAGTTTCCTTGATGGTCACCTGTCAATTCTCACCACTTTCAGTGGCCTATGTTTAGTACATTGTTTTATCATTGTAACTTTCTTTTCTAATGTGCTGCATTCTTGGGAATCACACAATCAAGCCTGTTAGAGTTGTGTGTGAATAACAGTGATCTAAGGGTCTTAATGAGTAAGGTAAGTGATCTTTGCAATTTCAATGTTGGGTGAGTTCTTTCCTTTTTGACATCCATATTTCATATACACAAAAAACAACTTCCTTCCCTTCTTCATTTCTGCCTGCCTTCCTCCCTTCCTCCCTCCCTCCCTTTATTTCTGCCTGCCTCCCTTCCTTCTTTCTTTCCTTCCTTCCTTCCTTCCTTCCTTCCTTCCTTCCTTCCTTCCTTCCTTCCTTCCTTCCTTCCTTCCTTCCTATTCCTAGAGTTTTATTATGTAGCCCAGGCTGTCCTCAGCCTCCTGTGTGCTGGAATTAGAGGCATACATGTGCTGCCACAGTTTAGCTTCCTCTAGTCAGAAGAAAGCAACCCGTGCACTTGGGAACATCACTGGGTTCAAGTCCTGAACCTGCTAGTTCGTTGTTATGGATGTTCAATTTCTTCTTCACCATCAAGGAAAATAAGACTGGCTTTCCATTGACAGTAGGGCTTAAATTCAATAGTATCTGTCAACATCAATGAAAGTGCTCTGTTAGTTATAAAGTGCTACAGTTTTAGTATTTGTGTTATATGACTCCAACACATGTGTGTAGTTTTGCTTCTCTTGTACTTGTGAGATTCTGATGGGATTTGAGAGTGAATAGTATGTATTCCTTGCCAGAGAAATTCATCAGTGGCCTTTAAATGAAATACCTTCTTTTGGAACATGTTATGAAACCATTATGAAGCCACTTTGTGCCACCCTGTGGGATTCAGTGAGCTGGGGAGGAAAGATCCTTTTTTCTACTAGATTTTGCCAATAAGTTATTTTATACATACAGATGGAAAAGCATTAAAATAAATATGTGGTGTGTCCATGGGTTGTAATAAAGGACTGCTGATAATTAAGTAGATCCGGTACTTGTCTTCTAAATTTATATTAAATTTCTCAAATTAAATGATTTATTTCTGCACTAACCATCTGTCTTGGAGTACACAGTATGAAATGCCTTGTGACTGTTGAGTAATGTTCTTTTTCTCAAATCGAACTTTGTTTTAGCAGATATCTGTCCCTTGCCCCTCTTCTGCACTTTCTGATCTCTTTGAATGATCCCTTCATTCCACAGCCCTTGGGGCTGGCTAACCCTGATGCCCCAAGGGCAGACCCGACTATATCTTCCTTGACAGCTAACCTTCCCTAGCCCTGTGTAATTCTTCTCTTCATCAATGTCCCACCCAGTGCAAGAACTTTAGAGCTAGCTCTGACCTTTGAGAGACTAGGAGGCTGAAGTGCAGCCATACAGTTCAAAATGGGGAGCGAGAGGAGGCAACAGCTGGGGATGATGAAGCTTGTTGGCTAAATGGAAGATGATTTTTCTGTTCTGTCTGTATTATGACATTGATGAAGGTTCAAGCCATGTACCACATGAAAGCACTTTACACAATGTCAGGTGCAAGAGTACTCATGGTGGTCCATACTCACCACCATACATGTGGGTAGGAAGACATATGCTAGAACCACACATTCTAAAGATCTGGCTAATTAGAGCATCAGGCTGTTTTCTTGTTTTTGATTGTTTTAATCAATCATTGTACTAATCCGTGTTTCATCATTGAATTCTATACTCGCCAGTGATCTATCTTCTGCTGATTTGGAAGGACAAAGTCAAATCAGGGGAGCAAATGGCTAGGAATATGGTCAGGAGACAGGAGTTGACTAGGATTAAAGTAATGTGTTTAATATGTATTTTAAAAAATAGCAGAAGTTGGGCTGAAGAGATAGCCCAGTGGTTAAGGCACTTGACTGCAAAGCCTAAGGACCTGGGTTTGATTCCCGGGTGTCCATGTAAAGCCAGATGCACAAGGTGGGAACATGCATCTGGATTTCATTTGCAGTGGCTAGAGGCCCTGGCATGCCCATACACACACCACCCCCCACCTCTCTATCTCAAATTAATAAATAAAAAAAATTTAAGTTAATCTAACCTTTGGGGATAACCTTCTCCACCTAGAGGTAAAAAACTTTCCCATCAGAGAGGGATAAAAAGACACTGGCGGGGGCTGGAGAGATGGCTTAGGGGTTAAGGTGCCTGCCTTCTAAGCCTAAGAACGTTGGTTCCAATCTCCAGGTCCCATGTTTAGCCAGATGCAAAGTGATGCAAGGGCACAATGCTACACTTGACCACAAGGGGGCGCACGCATCTGGATTTCGTTCTCAGCAGCTGAGAGACTGCTGGCACACCCATCTGTCTTCCTCTCCCTCTGTCTCTCTCTCAAAAAAAAAAAAAAAAAAAAAAAAAACTGACGGAAACAACAGTTCATCCTTCAAACAGCTAGTAGACAGACAATGGGGCCTGACAAAATTAAGAAAAATGTGTTCAAATAATCACCTGCCCACATTTTACCCAAGTTTTAGTTTCCTGGAAGACGTTTCCTGAAAAGCTGGAAACACTCATGCCAGCAACGTTTGAGTTAAGCCATAGTCTACTCCTGAGTGGTCCCTGTGCAAAGCCACCTTCAAGCAGTGTGGAAATGAGCTGCAAAATGTGGTTCAGGAGAAGACAAGCGCGTCGGGTCTTTCCTCACCTTGCGTTTGCTTGGGAAAAAGAACCAACCCGCGTCAGAGTCATTTCTGAGTCAAGGAGGGGAGAAATGATATCTGTGGTCAGTGAGATAATTGGACTCATGGAGTTGGGACAGCAGCTGTGGTATCAGACCAATTTTTGTCCTCATCGATTAGACTTCTTCTAGTAACTACACTGCCACCACAGCAATTTTGCTACAACAGTGACCTGTGATCACAGTGTTTAAATTCCACTCGAGCCATGTACCTCCACCCCAGGACCAGGGAGCCAACAGTGAGCCGTTAAAATGCATGAAGTGGTTCCTCCCTGGGAGGCCGCTCGGGCAGCAGCGACTCCAAGTTGGAAGCCGTGCGAGCAGTTTGAGATATTTTATCTCCAGCTACAAAACCTTAATACCATGTTGACCTTGGACTGTAATTTGGGTAACCATTACTTAGTCCCCATTTATAGCAAGGGAGGTAGATTGCTTAGGAAACACGTGTTTGCAGTCAGTAGTGTTCCTGCATTAGGGCCCACATACCTGTCTTGGACAAATGTTTTTGTCTGTACCCCCTATGTCTGTGGGGGTTCGTTCCAGCTCTCAAGTCTCTTATATAAAATGGCCTATGTAGTGTTTGTCTATGAGGTATGCACAACCTCCCACGTTCTCTAAATCACCTCTAGCTTATTTACAAAACCCAAGACAATGTAACTATTGTTACACTCTATTATTTAGGGAGTAATGAAAAGAAAATTACACCTCATGTTTGGTGAAGGTACTCTTTTTGTTTTTTTTTTTGAGGTAGGGTCTCACTGTAGCTCAGGCTGACCTGGAATTCACTATGTAGTCTCAGGGTGGCCTTGAACTGACGGTGATCCTCCCACCTCTGCCTTCTGAGTGCTGAGATTAAAGCATGCATGACCATGCCTGGCTTGAAGGTAAACTTTAAAAAAAATTATTTATTTATTTATTTGCAAGCAGAGATAGTCAGAGAGAAGAGAGAGAGAATGGGCATGCCAGGGCCTCTAGCTGCTGCAAACAAACTCTAGGTACATGCACCACTTTGTACATCTTTGCGCATCATCCACTTTACGTGGGTATTGGGGAATCAAATCCAGGTCATTAGGCTTTGCAGGGAAATGCTGAGCCATCTCTCCAGCCCTGAAGGTGTACTTTTTTAAAAAAATATTTGTAATCACTTATTGAAACTGTGGATACTGAACCATGGTTTCAGAAGGCCAACTGTATGAAGTTGCCTGTAAGACTGGATCTTGCTTGAAGAAATTCATGTGAATTGCCTTTGGTTTACTCATGCCACATGTCAGGTTGTGCTACTTCATGCTTTATCCAGACGAGATCTAGAAACATCAGTGCTCATGTGGGAATTTCCTGTGGCATCTGTGCCATGCCTCCTCAGCCCTGTCACACCCTGGGAGCACGTTTGATAAAGGTGGCAGGGCTGGTGTTCACTCAGTTCACATGTGTGCCCCCAACAGCTTTCGAGGTTTATTTTACATGGACTTCACCTATGCTGTTTCAGTTGCTAAATCCTTTGAACTTGGTCCCTGGGGGATGATAGTGATTTGTTTTAAGATAAAATATAAAGCATATATCATCTCTACAGACTTAATTTCTCTTTTACATTGATCAAACGGGAGAGATTTCCTTTTTTTTTTTTTTTTTTTTTTTTTGGTTTTTCAAGGTAGAGTCTCACTCTAGCCCAGGCAGACCTGGAATTCACTATGTCATTATGTAATCTCAGGCTGGCCTCGAACTCACAGCTATCCTCCTACCTCTGCCTCCTGAGTGCTGGGATTAACGGCGTGCTCCACCATGCCCTGCAAAAGGGAGAGATTTATTTAGGAAAAATTGACAGGATTTGAAAATCCCTGGTGATGTTTTTGTTTTATTTCTGATAAAACAGAAAGTTCAGTTTCAGCAAATATTACTGGTGTTCCATCTGTGCTGGACCATGTCAGAATTCAGTGGACTGTCCCCCTGCCCTGACCTCAAGCATCAGTGTCTTCCTCCTTCTGTCTGATGGGATAGTGGTGGGGGATAGGGGGGGAGGGGGTTCATATGCACAGGGCCATCACACATGCCCCTAGGTGTGCTGGGACAGTGAGGGCTGTATGAGAGAGGCTCTTGACCCCCACGTGGATCAATATGGAGGTGCCTGCCACTTATTTCATCAATGGATCTTCAGCAGGACAGAGTCCCAGTTTCCCCCAGTATTGGCTTGTCTCTCTCTCTGGCTAATATTTGCTTCCTAAGATCCCAAATACCCTCTAGGAAATCCAAGACCTGGTCACCCATCTGTTGTTGGTGGGACTAAAACCAATACAGTATTGTTCCCTAAACTCCTGGTTTAGGGGCCTAGCTGGTCTCTCTCTTGTTAGAAATGCAGATTGAGCCAATCCTACAACCTTCGCACCCTTTTGTGATGTGGTTGCTTCTGCCCTTCAGCCTCTGGGACCCTGTGGCAGCCTGGGGGCCTTTCTCTATGCCTAAGTCCCTTTGCCTCAGTACCCCTGTCCTGCTTTGCCTCTTCTGGGTGGTTTTGCCAGCTCCTGGTTGGATCCTTCAGGCCTAGTCCAGCCTTTCCAACTGGACTTACTTAGAGCCCTATGCTTGACCTTCTTAGGGCTTTGCATAGTTGACTTATCTTCAGTTATGTGCAGATTAGGGATCTGCATAAGACACACTTCCACCAGAAGACCAGAACACTCGTTCTCCGTGGTGCCCAGTTCCTCTCTGCTGTAACTGCAGGGTGGAATCTGTGCAAGAGCCCACAGTGCTCAAAGTCTAATGTATTTGCTATCCAGACTTTGACAAAAAAAAAAAAAAAAAAAAAGAAAAAGAAAAAGAAAAGAAAGTTTACAGTTTACTGACCCCTAAATTGTGAACTCTTTCAGAGCCCAGTGTCTTGCTCATGATTGTGACCTAGCCAGGGGCACGATCCCTGACACAAAGCAGACAAAATATAAATACTGTCTCACTTCAAGCACATTGACATCTATGCAGCCCTTCTCTCCTTATTATTAGTCTTGTACATCGTGTGTGTGCTCGAGGCAGCACTGTCGTCAGCAAGACTACGTCTCCAGGCACACTGACCTCCTCACAGTGCTTTATCAGACCCGAGTGAGTGAGATCCCCACCTCCACAGACTTGTGTGCTACTTTCATAGGTAGTGCTTGCACTGGAGTTACTTGATTTTATTTTAAACTTTTGGCCAGGTTATTTCAGACCAAGTACAACATGAGGCACTCTATAGCTTTCCAGATCAAAAAGAATCCCACTTTTATGTTTACTTGGAAAAGCATGCCCAAGCTAGGTCCAATTTGAGGAAATCAGAGTACAGGGGAGCAAGAAGAAAACAGCTTTGATTTTAATGACACGGTGTCTTCATGCTGTAGGCTGCTATTGCTTTTTAGCATAAAATTTTTTCATTTCTCCTTTTGGCTTAAAAAATATTGGTGCTGGGGGAGGGGAGGGAATGATCATGGTTTATTGTCTGTAAGTATAGAAGTTGTCAATAAAAAAAATGGAAAAAAAGCATTAGTGCCAGGTGTGATGGTGTATTCTAGCACTCAGGAGGCTGAGGCAGGAAGATCTCCATGAGTTCAAGGCCAGCCTGGGGCTACGTGGTGAGCTCCAGGTTGGCTTTGACTAGAGTGAGATCCTGCCTGTAAAACGCACACGCACACACGCATGCGCATGCATATTCACACATGTGTGCGGGTGTCTATGTATATTATCATTTCCTAAGCCTCTCACCAATATTTGTAGGAACGTCTCCAATCTGGTTTCCAGTTTGACTTTATCACTATCTCTGTGACCAAGTTCTAGGACAGGGCTGTGGGCCACACCCAGACCACTACTGACTGTGTCTGTAACTAAAGTTTTATTGGAACACGGTCACGCTCATCTAGTCATATATTGTTGATACCTGCTTTGTGTTCAAACAGCGGCCAGTAGCTGCAGCTGATGCAGGATGGTCTGGAGAGCCCAGGGTATTTACTCACTGGCCTTTACAGAGTAAGTTACACTGATCCGCTCTGAGACAACTGCTCTTAGGATGTTTTGGATGTGGTTTGTCTCCCACGGGCTCACGTGCTGGAGCTTGGTACCTAGATTGACGTGGTGAAATCTTTAAGAGGTGGGGCCTAGTTGAAGGTAGTTAGGTCATGTGGCTCCACCCTCATGAGTGACTTAATGCTATCTCTGGGAAGTGGGTTGGAACTGGTAGGAGTGGATTCGTTCCTGACATAGCAGGTTGTTACTAAAAGATGGAGTGTGGCCTCTCCCTAATTCCTGCTTCGTGGCTCACATGGGTGCCCCTTGCCCATGACTGTATTCTCTTTCTGTTTTTCAGTCGTGTTGTGATGTAGCCCAAGGGGTCCTTGCCAGGACGCTAGTCCATGCTGAGTGAATAATCTAGTTTTCAGAATTATGAGCCATACCCAAGATTGACTATGTTGACTAGCAGGAAAAATGGATTAAGGTGAAGCCCCTTCTATTTAACCATGTCCATCTTTTCTCACCACCAACCCCCCCCCACCTTTGCCAGACCTTTTTGTGCATTTGAACCTTGTGTGCATTATGTATTCTTGCCTTTGGCCAGATGGCCACTCTCTTCTTTCCAACTTAGATAACATCTCCTACAAGCTGTCAAGATACTCCTGCTTGGTTTTCGTCTTCCTTGAACAACTTCTGAATTCCCTTCAACTGCTCCCATAACACTTCACAGAAAAGTGCCTGTAAAGCACTTACTGCTTTGAGTATCAGAATGACTAGAGTTGTGTTTATCTCCTGCATCTTCTGTGTAGCACCCAGCTGCCTGCAACCAAGTAGATGCTGCAGCAGTGACAGATTCATATTGGAGCACTGATTGTTATTCACCAGGACACAGGACAGAATGAATGTGATTCCTCCATGCACGGGACAGAGTGGAGATGGATGTTAATCACTTGTCCACAGGATAGAATGTAGAGAGAGCTAAGAGAAACACATGGTGGAATTGTAGAATCCCGACGTTAAAGGCTTTGGGAGTTATATGTGTCCTACTTTTTTCCATGTCTTGTTAAAGAAAATAATAAAGCTGAGATTGCAGAGGGGACGTGGCCAGGACGCCTCGGAGACATCCCCCCAGCTCTCCTGAATCTCTCAGCCGTGTGGTGCCAAGACCTTTAGGAGGGAGGTGACTACACATAGTATGTCAGTTGCAGCTTTATTGAGAGAACTGTTAGCCCTTCATGCCTTGTGGAAGGAGCTGGGCTTCTCGGTGGACTGACCTCTCATAGGAGGAAACAGATGGGCCAATCTTAGCCTACGCTCTAGCTTTCATTTGTAAACAAGCTGATTTCTTTCTCTCCTTCCACTTTTCCATGTGGAATAAATACAAGCAGAGTTCTCATGGCCTGAACAGCCTCTACCATCTCTATAGATCTGAGCACCTTGAAAGTGGCTTCGAGTCCATAATGATCTCGGCGGGAGAAGCTTGGTGACCTAGCTTGTACCACCCTCTTAATGTTTTCTCCTTGTTCATGGAAGATCAGATTGAAAAATGGAAAGCAGTATTTCTCAAGACTTTCCCCTATTTATCTGAGCTGTAGTGATTTCACGTTGCTCGAGTCAGTGAGCGGCTGGAAGCTTCGCATCCTCAGACAGCCTAATGGGGAGCATTTGACCTGGCGATGAGCCCAATTGTCCATCTTCCTGGGGCTGGAAACCACTTATGGGGATGTAGGATGCGCTTTAATCGACTTCTTAGACACCTCTCCACTGGGGAAGAAGCTGGCAGACAAGGAGAAGAGCACAGAGTGCTGACGAGCGATTTCTGAGACAGACAGGTGGTTTGGAGCTCATCTTAAATACCAGGAAAGTTGTGTTTATCATCACAAAGATCATATTTGAATGGGAACATAGAAGCTGAACCTCTCTGTTAATACTTATGAAGTTACATTTTAAGGGTGGAGACCCTCCTTTTGTTCCTTGCTAGAGAGCTGTGAGATCACATGACATTGTCTGCTTTAAAATTAATGGGCTTTTAACATTCTTTGAGCATGTTTTATAAAGAAAGAAATCCATTTTGGCCGGAGTCTCGTTGTTCAAGCTTGGCAGTGATACTTATGCATAGTAATAATGTCAGTAAAGAGGTCTTGTTTGCTTACAAACAGATTTCAATGGTTGAGAGACCAAATTATGTCCTGTTGCTAGAAACATGGGCAGTATTTGGTCTCTGTTCATCAAGCTACTTTGCAATTAGGATTGAGTCCAAGTAACAAATGCCTCTTCTCCCATGGTGGTCATTACAACTTGCAATTCCCACTGATAGGAAAAAGGTTTTGTAAGGGGATGGGTCTATACCCAAGGATGAGCTGTAGTGAAATATATGTGTTCAGACTGCTCCATGCATCTGATTTGTTACTTTTTTATGTTAATCAACAAGGAAAAAAATTTAAATACAGATAGAAATCTTGTAAGATGCATATCAAAGTCAATATGTGAACTTCTAAACAATAAATGGCTTTTCTTAGCCATCTTGCAAAGGAAAGCCCACTCCAGCACGCCAGCCCATTTAAGGTTTCAAGTAGCCGGTGTTCCTGGGGTTCTATGTCTCAGATTCTGGAAATGTTCTGTGGTATACGTGGGACAAGTGTGTCCAGCCACAGAAGAAGAGAAGTTGCACGCCTCACTATGTCAGAGCGGCCGACTTCCCAGTCACTCCAGCCAGCTCCTCAAGTCCTGAAAAACACTTGAACAAGCATCTCACTGGTAAAAAAAAAAAAAAAAAAAAAAAAAAAAAAAAAAAAAAGGGGGCAGTGTTATCTCCAGTGTTATCGGAGAATAATTTAGAGGGTTTCAGTTTGGGCAGCTGAGGGTCTGACGCCAGACCCCTGCTTTTGCCTATGGAAAGCTGGGGGTGACATTTGTAGTGGCTCTATTTAAGGACAGGAAGTTTGGGAAGTTAGATGACTGATATGAGGCAAGGCTCAGAGTCAGAACTTGAAGGACTGGCGACAGCCATTTCCACAGTTGTCCCTGGGGACTCCTGTATGACCTTTTTTGGCCTCTTCTGCTCCTCCTCCCCCTTTTTTTTTTTTTTTTTTTTTTTTTTTTTTGAATAAAACAGATTCTTCACTGGGTTACTCTAAAGGGGACTCAGAGTTTGCTCTGAAAAAAAAGTTAGGCTTTATGTAAAGGGGGCTTATTTTGAAGCATGATCATGGGGGAAGGGGGGGCTAATGTCATTTTCCTATTTCTTTCTGCAAATAAGAAACTCACTGAAGGGGGTTTTAGAATCTCATCACTTAGAACTTCAAGCCACGATGACTTCCCGCTCTTGGCAGGCATCAGCCAGATTACCGTTCCTTCCTCTACCTCTACCCAGCATTTCTGCAGTCTTGAGAGTCCTAGTATCGTTAAACCAAGACAGGGAGCTTCTAATGAAGTCACAAGAAGTGTGGGGTGGGGAAGGCTTGAATATTCCTGCTATGCTGCTATGCCAACCTGAGAAATGAAAGATCTCATCCCACAATTCCTCTTCTTTAACTCAGGAGCAGGCAGTGTTTGTGGAAATCAGGGGTGAAATGAAAACGCGGGAGCCTTTGCTGAAATTGAGTTGAATTTCAGGACAGCAGAGGCTCAGCAAGCATTCAGCCAGGCACAGTGGCCCTCTAGCTGGGTCTGTGTCAGTGCACAGGCTGTTCACCCAGGAAGCCAGCCCTGGCATTGCTTATCTTCCACTGGTGAATTCCATGGCTGCTGCTTACCTGATCTTCGTAAATATTACCCAGGACATCTGTTCCACGGTGAATTTCAGGATGTGTCTCAAAGGCTTCTGATTCCTTCACCCTCTCAGTGTCTCCTTGTCTCCTTTCTCTCCTCTCCCTCCTCCCCTTCCTTCTCCTCTTCTTCCTTTGTAAGACATTTGCTTTTAGAAGTCAGCTTCGATTTCCGCTTTTATGTTCCTTTTCCTCGCCCTGCTGCCATGACATCTGTTTATCTCAAAATTCCGGGCCAGCAGTGAGCTGAAAGGCTCTTGATGGAAAAGGGAGACTGATTACGAGAAGCAGAGAGTCAAATTCATGGTCATTTGTTCTCATGGCAGGGATGGATGAGCAGCAGGCAAGAGAACGGTGGAGGGTGCACGTGCACCAGCAGGATGGGCAGACACCTGCTATCCTTACCAAATGAGCTGTCCGATATGGTACAGCTACAACAATATCAGGAAGAGGAGCTAGCTATCTGTCTGTATTTCTTCCAATTGGCATAGAAATTTCTGGCAGCAATGAATACAAGGAGCTTTACCACGGTGACTTGGGCATGGCTAAGCAGTATGTTGGCTGTCATTTGTAGGTGCCTCCCACCTATTAAGTGGGAGCTCTTTCTAGTTCATTATGAGAGGGGAGGGAGAGCTATGGACTTTTGCAGGTCTGTAGAGCACCCTCCTTTCCTCTTCACTGCTCCTTGCAACAATTTTTATAAAAGACACCCTCAGACCTATTTACATGGTAGGAAGAAGTCATAGCAATGGAGAAAGGATTTAAGGCCATTCCTGGTCCTTTTTGTCTCATGAGGAGTGGACATGGAAGAAAGGACTTTTAGGAGGTGGGAGTCAGAGCATGAGCAATGCATGTGTGTCTTAAGTAATACTGAATATCAGCTGACCATGTGGCCCTGGGACTCCTCCTGACATCCAGCTAGGATATCCTCATGGCTCTGTGAAACATTTCTTTTCATTGATTATTGGATGGTGGTTTGGAATCAAAGTTTATTTAGTTGCATGATTATAATTTAAGACCAAAACTTTCTTATCAGTAGTGTCATGGCCCGTGGCTCACCTTCCATTTTAGCTACGGGTATTATGGGTGGTCCTGGAGTGCATGACCATTCCACTCCCCCAGTTACTGCCAGTGTTTCAGTGTGCCTGCTACGGGATGTTTTCCTAAACCACAAGAGCTTCCACAGCCTGGACACATAACAATTTGCAGGTTTGCAGGGTGTGAGGGGAGTTAGTGCCCCTGGAGTACCGCTCAAATAGTGGCAAATGGAAGTCTGTGGACAAATAGCCCAGACTCCTGAGATGCACTAGTCAAGCTCCCTTGTGGGCCAATGGGCTTATTAACACAGCCTTTATGGTCTTTCCCTCCTTCCCTTTCTTATTTCTTCTCCATTTCATTCCTGTTCCCTGAGGTCACATAAGTTCAGCTCTAAGGTCTGCCTTCAAAGGAGTACAAATTAAGAATGATTAAGATGCAGTGTTTGTTATATATATATATATATATATATATATATATATATATGATGTATATAGCATATATATCTGACATCATATATATATATATATATATATATATATATATGTGTGTGTGTGTGTGTGTGTGTGTGTGTGTGTGTGTGTATGTGGGGTGTGTGTGTGTGTCTGAGTGTGTGTGAGTGTGTCAGCCTTCTGTAGCTCTAGAATGAACTCTGGCATTCCTTGGAGGAATTTTAAACTTAGAAAATGAATAATGTTTCTTATGGTGGAAAATTGTATATATGTTTATGACATCTCATCATACAGTCATTTATGTAGTAAATATATAGAGAGACCGCCCTCTTTGTCAGGCACTATGCTACAGGCTGGTTCGAAGAGAAACGAGGTATGGTTCATATATAGCAGAACCGTATGATCTGCTAGAGAGAATTGGTGCTAGAACTCTGCCTAGCGAGGGCTCAGTGGATATTGTCAGTGGTACATTTGTGGTTAGTATGAGCAGGAGAAAGTGCTGGACAGATAGGCGAAGGGCATCACCAGACAGGGGAAAGTGAAGGCATGAAATGACTCAGCCCTTGGGGACAGCTGCTAAGAACTCAGAACCATGGGATGGAAACGTGTGCCTGAGTCTTGTGTGGAAGCAGTGAAGAGACAAGGAGTGTTCTGAAACACCAGGGCACAGTACCAACCGTGTCCTTCTGACATTTGCACCTCATGAAGCAGCTCTACTGATGGCTGCCCCAGATGATGAGGCCGAGCCCCCTGGCATCAGGCTCAGGATTCCAGGTTTTTTCTTCTTCTTTTATAATATTATGACAACTTTACTTCTGTTCTTTTTCTAATGACTCCATTACTTTAGTCAAGGCCTCAGGGGCATAGAGTATTTGGCACTGCCATATTTGTGATGAAATTATTCAGGGAAATTTGATCTTTATAGGCTTCAGAAGAAAGGGCTCTCAGAATGCCTGGAAGTCTTAAAGTCATGTCCACACAAAGCCCCTTTACTAAATATGGCTCCTGGATCCGAAGATCATCCTGAGTGCCCTGGATCTCCCCCCGACCCCCGTCCTATTTTAAAGCACTTCCAGAGGTTGGGGTGTGGCCCAATGCTTGCCTAGCATATCCAAGGTCTTGGGTTCAAACCACAGTGCTATAAACAAAAACAAATGCACCCTTAATGTTAACCCTGCTCACTGCAATATTGATGTTTATAGTGTTTCGGTGTGATCCTTCAGGTAGACAATTCTGCTCAAATCTTTGGTGAAGACGCTACTGGACAGACCCCATTTACTCCACACATAGACCTGTTTTCCATTCCTGAGCTTAAAGACAGAGAGAATCCGAGCAGATTGCTCCACATGTGCAGGGCATGCAGCAAGGGTAGAACCTGACACAGCCATCAGTTCTTTTTACTTTATTTTTAAATATTTTATTATTTATTTATTGGAGAGAGAGATAGGCAAATAGAGAGAATGGGTGCACCAGGGCCTCCAAAGCTATGGCAAACAAACTCCAGACTCATGCACTACCTTGTGCATCTGGCTTACATGGGTCCAGGGGAATAGGACTTGGGTCCTTAGGTTTGGCAGACAAGTGCCTTAACCACTACACCATCTCTCCAGCCTCAGGTCTTCTTTTAAAGAACACTTTACTGAGTACTTCATGACTGCATAGCAGGAGGGGCCTGGTAGAGACTTTGGGCAGTAACAATCTGCAGCCTCGTTAGTTCTACATAGCTTACAGGATGATCCATTGCCAGCTCCATAGATCACTGTTTCTCCTTTTCTCTGTCTGTTCAGTGTGGAGTGGCCCACAGAGAATATTCAGGTCCAGTCAGTTTCCTCATACAGATCTCTGCACAGGCCTTTTCAAGTTCATCGACAACTTCATCATAGATACTGTCTTGGGAAAACATCACTTCATATTAGTATACCCCTGGCCTGAGAGTCTAGGCTCTTGGCACAAGTGTAATTGATTTCTTGTGAGAACTTCCAAAGCTTAAATTCTCTTTTCCTGCAAGGTATATAGTAGAAAGCCCAGGGCTAGGTTTTCTAAAAGTTGTAATTCTAGTTCTTTTCTGTCTTTTTTTCCCTTTTTTATTCTAGGGGAAAGGATTTAGTGGAAGAGAGCAGAAGAGGTATTTTGTTGAAAGAAAGAATGAAAAAAGGAAAGAAAGACAGAAAGAAAGAAAGAAAGAAAGAAAGAAAGAAAGAAAGAAAGAAAGAAAGAAACAAAGAAAAAGAAAAAGAACGAACGAACATGTATTGTGGAAGCAAGTATAAGTGAATTTCCCTAGAGAAGTGGGATGAGAATGGCCCATTTGCTGCAATCTGAATAGGAATTTAGACACTGCAAGCCCGAGGAGTTAGTGAGAAGAGAAAACTGATCTGTGACTTTGGGAGACGAGGCTAAAATCTGCCTTTGCTCTTAGAACGCATTCAGAGAAACTCAAAAGGATGGTCCCTGTGTCTTGCCACCTGTTTTCTTATTCCAGTTTATACCAACCATTTCAAATGCTCATATTAACACAGGCACCTGTGCGCGCGCGCACACACACACACACACACACACACACACACACACTGTCATGGCCTTTGAAGTAGATGGTGAACATTGCAAAATAATTATTGCAACATTGGACTTGAACTGTTTTGAACTTTCTGCATGTTCTTTGGCCAATTGATGCGCTTTGAGCATCTTCAAAGAGTACCAAACAGAAGAACTGTGTCTGAATTTTCTTTGGAGAGCTCTCCATGGCTTCTGGTATGCGAGGGACCAGAAGTGAGGTGGGGGCCATTTGTTGTGACTTTCTGCGTCTGTTTTAAATGCTCCCTGGGCAGCATCTTGCGACTGCTCCGCTTTAATGTTGTCTGTTCTTTGTTTTTAATCTTTCTGAGACAACAGCTGGATTCTGCTTTCAGTACTTACTCTTGAGTCCCTCTCCTGTTGTGTGCCAATCTAGTGAGCTTATTTTTTAAAGCATCTGACATCCTACTTTTACAAAGTATTTAAATAAAAGTTTGACTTTGGGGAACTTGTGATTGATAACTGCTCAAAACTAGGGCCCATGAATAACTCCAGAGAGCCAGAGATGTTCCTCTACCCTGGCAACCCTCTCGTCTGAAGACTGCTGAAATGAGCTGCTAAATGACATGATCATGCAAAAAAAAAAAAAAAAAGAAAAAAAAAGAAAGGTCTATTTTGTGGGGGTTTTTTTTGTTCACAGATTCCTATACATTTAGTTTTTGCCAAAGTGATTTAATTTCACGTAAAGCAATTCTACTTCTAACTTGGTTTACTGAGACAGTCAAACCTGAGTTTTGATGCTGACATACCTGGTTCCCAAGGGATATTCTCCAATCACCAAAGGCATTGCCTTGATCAATTTTGTGCTGCTATGATGGAATCCTACAGACTGGGGAATGCTATAGAATGGAGTCACCATTCTGGACGCGGAGAAGTCTAGGACAGAGTGGGGGAATCTGGTGAGGGTCTTCTTGCTGCATCACAGTGTGGTGGGAGCCCTCACAACACGGAGATCGAGAGCCAGAGAGGTCCTCACTTGCCTATAGAGCAAAGCAATTCTGGTCGTATTGACACAAATCTAGTCACGAGGCATGAATGACCCCAGTCAGCTCCTAAAGAGAACACGTGTGTGTGCATGTGCGTGTGGAGACTGGAGGTCAGTGTCAGGTGTCTTTCTTAGTCACTCTCCACTTTATTTTTCAAGACAGTGGGTCTCACTGAATGTGGAACTCACTGATTAGGCTAGATGCTGCTTAGTGAGCCCAGCAGGCTCCCCCTGTCTCCACCTCCCTAGTGCTGGGATTACAGATTACCAGGTGTATGTTGCCACGCCCAGCTTTTCATGTACATGCTGGGGACCTGAACTCAGCTGTTTGTGCTTGCTGGCAAGCGCTTCACCCACAGAACCATCTCCCCTAGACTCAACACAATAATTTAAAATATCTGCTTTTCATCAGATTCCTTATTCTCCTTGCCACGATGTCCTCTTCTACCACAGCGTTGTTTCGGAAAATTATAGTGAAAAATGGAGGTTTTCCTGAGAAATGCATGAGCAACAAGGGCTCTTTAATATCATCTCTGAAAAAAAAATCACACTTTTAAACATTTTTTAAAGTTCTCCATTCATCTCCCAGATTATATGAGCTACTGTTCATACCAATTGGAGAGACTTCACTTACCAGAAGAAAACAGAACCTGCTGGAACTGGCCAGGCTTATTAACCTTCCTTTGAAGTTTTTCATTTGAAATGTCCTTATTGAGATAGACAGAATGAAATTACCCAGGGAATGAATGAAGCCTTTTAGAGTCTACCAAGAACATTATCTTCATCAGTTTTTTTAATCCTTTTTTTGAGATAACATAATTTTCAGGATACATCATTATGACACACTGAATTATAATCTACAGATTAGAATATAATTGTGCAATTTGTGCTTAATTCTCTTGCTCACATTTTATATTAGGCATATTTCTTTGAAGACTTACAGTATTGTGTGAGTTTTTCATAAACAGCTATTTAAAGCCATTCACATAATCAAAATAATATTTATAGATATTCAGGAAATGAGCAGAAACCCTTACCATGTGGATTTGCCACTGCCAACCCCCCCCCGATGACAACAACAAAAAATTCAAGTTTTGGTTAAGTTTCCTGAATGAATGTTGTGAAAATTAGTTTCTTTTGGAATGATCATACAATCAAAAGACTAATTTAAATTAGGAGGGCACACTGGGCTTGGAAGAGGGCATTGTGAGAAAGCAAAGCATAATTTCCCCCAAACAAAGACAAGCTTGTTGGAGAGCATGCTTTATTGCCTGGAAATTCTCTATATATGCAAAGTTGCTCATCAATTCACTGTTGGGTTTTGTATGCTTGGTTTCTCCTTTTGTTTGGAAAATCAAATGCTAAAAGAAAGAAAGAAAGAAACTCAGTATAGCTCTGCATGCTATAGGCACAGAGAAACCTACACATGCCCGTTCTTGTGCCAGGTGGCACTCCTATGTGGTGAGCTGCCTGTGGAGGGACGGCTCGACTTGGCTCCTGCAGGTAAAATCGGCATGTGTGCTTCCTCAGAGCCCGCTTGGAATTTCCGGAAAATGAAGTTCCTGTATCTTTTCTTCTGATCCTTCCCTCTGACAGCCAGGAGGCTACACTGGGCAGGTTAGGTCAATGTCCTAAAGTCCACTTGGGATCTTCTCTGTTTCTTTCTTCCTTTTAAAAAACTGTTTTATTGATACGTGACTCACATTCCATACAATTCAACCACTTATAGTCCACAGCTTGTGGTATGTTGTGCAACTATCCCCACCACCACAAGTTTTAGCACATTTTTGTAACCCCAGAATAACATCCCACACCTCAGCTAGTGTTTTCCTGAGATCCAGGTTTGCAGAAATTAACTCAGGGAAATGCAGGAGGCTGTTGTTCAGGACCCTTTTGAATGGGAGCTCTCAGCCTTGGCATTGTTCCTCACTCCAGGCCTTAGCTTCTTGGCACAGCAACCCCTCAGCCCTCAGCACACATAGAGGACTTTGTCATTTGCCAAGCACTTTCTGACAGGCTCCAGATAACAGGCCTGGCCAGCAGCATGACCAGAATCAGGGTGAGGGTTCCCAGGTGACTGGCCTGGAGGAAGAGGGACAGTGTTATATGGCACCATTACATCACTGTGGCCTATATAAGCTGCCACCTGAGCACAGCTATGTGGGAACTTGCCTGTACTGGGAATGGCAGGAGAGCCAGTGTTCAGATGTGAGCCTGAGCTAAGCAGATGGATATAGGACCCAGGTGGAATCCCATATAGGACGTTGGGGGACCCAAATATCAAGAGGGAAGACTCTTGAAGTAGGAGGTTATGGTCTGAAGGGGAGGAGGAGATGCTGAATAGCATCCAGAGGGAATGAAGCCAACCCTGAGGCCAAGGGAGCTGGAGCAGGGCTGGGACAGGCAGGAAGAGCTTGGTGTGGCTGATGAACTCTGGGACCTGAAGGAACCCCACAGACCCCCACAGCTGTCACCTCTTATTCAGTGGTGTCCTGCTATCCTCTTTGGTCTAGCTGCATAGCTCTGAGCTTGCTTTTCCTATCCCATCTGGCTCCCATACCATTTCCCAAGCTCTCCTCTGTCCTCACCCTATGAGGTTGGCCAGCAGTGAAAGAACAGAAATCACGCAGGAGTCTGAAGAAAGAGGATCATAAGTTCAAGTTCAGCTTGAGCTATAAAGAGAAATAGCCAAAGACCCATAGGAAGTGAGACTTAGGGGTAGGCACTTGCTTTGGAGCCCTCAGAGGCTGTCCTTATACTCTGGGATCCCTACTCCTGGCTTATCAGATAATGATACAGGGATGCCCAATGCAGCTAGAGACATCCCTGAGGATGAGGATGGTCCAGAGCTCCCCACTCTGGTGAATACCAGCCCCCTCCAGAAGTCAAGACAGATGAACAGAAACATGAGAGCTCAGCAATTCTGGGAAAGGCAGATATGCATAAAGAGTAATCATTTAAAGTAGGAGTGCTGCTCTCAAAGCCAGCCAGAGAACCTTCTCCAGGGAGATGGCTGTAGACACTGAGGAGACTCAAAACTTAGCAAAGCAGAAAATGACAGGCTGCTGAGAGCTCAACACTAAAGTAAGTAGACTTCTAGCACATTCTCCAACATGCAGGGAACATTGTAGAAAAGGGGGTGGAATGATGTAAGAGCCATAGGATGGGAAGGCGTACTGGGTGGCATTTTCCTCTTCATAGGAACTGAATGGTGACCGCACAGGGATTACAGACACCTCCACTGAAGAAAGGCTCTCTGTGGAATGGGGCAGGGAGAAAGAGGACATGAGTGGATAACCTGATGGGAGTACAAACAATTTACAGCATGTTCATGTTTAAAGTTTCCATTAAAAAAAAAGTAATCATTGAAAGCTTTGACTCCAACTCTTCCCCATTTGTGAGTAACTTTTAATTTTGCTATAATGTCTCCAGCAGGTACTCCAATAATAATACAGAAGATTCACCTGGGCTTCTGGCATAGATTCTTCCAGTCATTTACTTTTGCCCCATTTTTATGCCTCCCCTTCTCTTTTAGCTTTTTTTTCCCCTGAATCAGTTGTGAGTATTTTGAGTCACTGTACTCCTTTGTCTCTTATACCGTCAGACCCCATGTCTTTAGAACAAGGACATTTTCTTATAGAACCACAAGACAGTGATCAAAGTTGGTAAATCCAAGTCCTTTGAATACTAATAATATTCAAACACAACCTATAATGTTTTAGCATTTATTTATTTATTTTGAGAGAGAGAGAGAATGGGCATACCAGGGCCTTCAGCCACTGCAAACAAACTCCAGACTCATGCAACACCAATGTGCATATGGCTCACGTAGGTTCTGGGAAACCAAACATGGGTCCTTTGGATTTGCAGGCAAGCACCTTAACTGCTAAGCCATCTCTTCAGCCCAGCATTTTTTTTTATTACAGCGTAAGGTTTTCATTTAAACAAACATTAATTGAAGTTCATTTTTTCTTCTGACGGTTACATTTTTCCTTTAACTACGTTACATGAAAACCTTTTGCGAAGTTTATAAAACATAGTTGATAGTTCATAGAGTACAAAATACACCAATGAGATGAAACAATCAGAGAAATCAAAGGAATTTTTGAGTGATATGTCTGCATATATGTTTGCCTTGGAATAACAATTTTTCAGTGCTTTCTCAATTTTGAGAATATAACTGAAATTATACATAAGTCTTTTTTTTTTTTTTTTTTTTTTTTTTGGAGAGAGACAGAGAGAGAGGGAGAGGAAGACAGAGATGGGCGCACCAGCAGCGTCTCAGCTGCTGTGAATGAAATCCAGATGTGTGTGCCACCTTGTGGTCAAGTGAGGCATTGTGCCCTTGCACCACTTTGCATCTGGCTAAACGTGGGACCTGGAGATTGGAATCGCTGGAGATTGGAACCAGCATTCTTAGGCTTAGGAGGCAGGTGCCTTAACCATTAAGCCATCTCTCCAGCCCATACATAAGTCTTTTAAAAATAAGTTTCAGAAAAAAAAATAAGTTTCAGGGCTTGGGAGATGGCTCAGTGATTAAAGATACTTGCCAGCCTGTGTTCAATTCCCCATTACCCACAAAAAACCAGATGCATAAAGTGGTATTTGAATTTGGAGTTTATTTACAGAGTCAAGAGGCCCTGATATGCCCAGTTTTACTCTCTCACTCTCTCTCTCAAATAAATACATAAGATATTATTTTAAAAAGTAAATTTTGCCCATGACTACATTTTAGCATTAATTTGGCTCTTTTTTTCCTCTGCGCTCCTTAAAGATCACACAATTTATTAGTATTCACAGAATTTTGATAAATTAACTTTATGTTTTTGTTTGCAATGGCATCACCTGATTGTCATGCTTCCCCTCACCCCTCCTTGAAGGCATGGAGCTCATTCATACAGAACAAGTAAATACCAAGATTCTTGGCCACATTCATCACATGATTCCAAATGTCATCTTTCATAGCATCTCCTGATCACTTGCGTTATCTTTGTAGATCACCGTGTGTTTGGCTGTTTATTATTTTTTTTTCCAAGCACTAGTTGTTTTAAACGAAAATGTACCCTTTGGTAGAATCCATCTAAGAAGCACTGATGTGGAAGAAATGGGAGCTAATGTTTATTGCGTGCCATGCTGTGAGGAGCTTGGGTTATAGCATTCAGTCCTTCCATCAACCATGGGGGTGCCGTGGTAATATTTCTGGCTTATTAATGAGGAACCTGAGCTACAGAATCATTCAGAAATTCAATCAGTGATTCATTCACGTACCAAGTGCTCGCTGGAAGCCTTGCAGGTTCCAGGCTAGAGTTTTAGATACACAGTGAGAAGAATGTAGCTGTGGTCCCTGCCTCTGTTAGCCTGTATTGGAATAGGGGAGATGGGCAAAGAGGCAGCACATGCTCAGAAGCACTTAGTGAGACACATTACTGGGTCACATGGATGATGTTGGAATCGTGATGTTGACGTGTTGTTTCCTGTAAAATGGGATCTCAAAGAAAGCCACTACAAGGAGTTGATGAGTGGACACAAGCCAAGTGGCAGGAAGTGCCTTCCAGGTGACCCGAGGCCTCAAGGGGAAAGCTCAGTGTGTTAGGGATCTGAAAGAGACCAGTGTGATTGGAGAGGAATGGACAAGAGAAGAGTGTGGGAGCTGTGGCTGGATATACAGGCAGCTCCTGAGTCTGATCAGTCCCAGCAGAGACTTGTAGAGCAGGGATTGCAGCTCATGTTTCCTGGGTCTTAAAGCTTTTATCCCCACCCCCACCCCAACTCTCTTACCCTTGCCTTCTGTCATGCCCCATCTGGCTTTGACATGTGGCATCCTAATGTTCTCTTCTGTGCTGCTTCCAGCTGGCTGTTAGTGTTCATACTGGGTGAAGTGGGGCCTAGTCTGCTATTGGTGGCTTAGAGGGGGCGTTAGAAAGTATAGGCCTGGAGGGGGTCATAAGAACACAGCCTGTAGAGAAAACAGGGTGCAGATGAGCCGGGATGGAGAGATGCATGAAACAAGGATCCACTCAAAGGATAGTCCCCAGTACTCAGAAGCTTCCCAAACCCAGCTTGATTCCCTAGAAGTAGACAGTACATATAAATCACTTTATTGAGAAGGATGTCTAAAGGTTGTTCATTGGAACCTGAAACAAAAATAAAAGAACCAATATAATGGAGGTGAATAAAGAAAGCAGGCACAGCCAACATGTAGGCAGAAAAGCTGCTGAAATTTGAAATGTATCCAACTAGAAAAGTCTCTAATGGTGAAAAGGTGGTGGAAGGTGTGGCATTTTAAATGTAAAATGTCCCCCATGGTCCTGGATGTTTGTGATTAAACTTCCTTTTTGGTGTCCAACTGGTGGAGAGGAGGAGCTTTGCTGGAGGAGGTGTGTTACTGGGGGCAGACCTGGGGAACTGATCAGTCTGGCTACTGGATGTTCAGAGATAGCTTGCTCTTGCTGTTCTCTCACTGCTACGGATGTGATGAAGTGAGCCAGCTTCCACTGCCATGATGAAGTGTCCCACTGAAATTGTAAGCCTGTAATAAAACCCTTTCCTCCCATAAGCTTCTTCCAGTCAAGTGTTTTGTCCTAGCAACAAGATGGTAACTGCTACAGAAAACATGCTGCCGAGATGTGTGGTCATTGCTGCACAGACTATGACCGTGTGGGTGGGTTTGGTCTTTTGAAACTTACTTGTAGGTGAAATATGGAAGGATTTGGTACTTTGGACTACAGAAGTCTTTGCAGTGCTATAAGCAGAGTGTAATGGGACATTCTGTAAGAGTTTGAAAATTCTGAATGCTAAGAAAAATATGGACTCTGAAGGTTTTAAAGGGGAAGGAAAATGTTTTGTTGGAACTGGGCTACCGGCAGACAGACTGGCTATGTTTTGTCCATGTGCTGAGAATTTGAGAAAAGTTGAATTTTAAAAAATGGGGCTGGAGAAATGGCTTAGTGTTTAAGGCACTTGCCTGTGAAGCCAAAGAACCCAGGTTCGATTCCCCAGAACCTACATAAGCCACCTGCACAAGGGGGTGCATGCATCTGGAGTTCGTTTCCAGTGGCTAGAGGACCTGGAACACCCATTCTTTCTTTCTGCTTGTTTCTCTCTCTCAAACAAAGAACATATACTTTTTAAAGTAATGTACTTGTGGGCTTGGTGAAGGAAAGTATATAGAGCAGAAAGATATTGTTGTAGTCAGCTTCACATTGCTGAGATGAACCTCCAAACCAGATTCTTTACTGGAGGAAGAAATTCATTTCAAGCTCATAGGTCCCAGGGAAGTTCTATTAATGGCAGAAGAAGCTGGCTCCCTTTCACAGATCCAAACAGAGAGACACAATGAAATAGCTAGCACCACAGGCAAGCAGAGCACAAAACCTCTCTGCATACCTTTAGGCTGGAATTCAGGTGTGCCCCCAAACACACCTTAGGGCTGGACTCCAGGATCTGCCCACAGTAATATCTCCTCAAGCCAGGTGTCTAGAAATCCAAGTTAACAAGACCTGAGTCTATTGGGAGATATACATTCAAACTACCACAGACATAAAAGATGCCACAGAAAGAAATTTCAAACAACTTTGAAGTTGAATGTACAGAGACTGATTTAGGCCACTTAAACTGCAAATGTTAAAGAGGTTATCACTCTTACAAATTGATCCACTGTTCTGCACTGGCATAATGGGGGAAATGTCCTGAAGGCTAAACCTAACCCATTGAAGTCTCAAGCTAACAAGAATGCAAATATTTTTGAAAGGAGGAGCCCTGAAGCAAGAACGCTGAAGGAGTATCCTGCTCCTAAAGGTCAAGCTCTATTCCCCCCACCACCCCTGGATTTACAAACTTGATGGTAAAGTCCACTTGGTACTGATTTTAGAACCATGAAAAGCACAGGGAAGAAGGTCATTAAAGTGGAGTCGTGGTTCCAGGAGCCATTCAGATGAATCAATGTGAGGCAGGGTTAAAGTTCCAGCATGTAGGCCCTGTGAGTCCATTGTATGATGAACTGTAAGTTGCAGTGGAGTCCCTAGAGAAACGTAGAGATTCCAGGACTATTGGATGGCTTCTTGTCTGACTTGGGGAGATCACTCCAGAAAGCAAGTAACACAATGGGCAGAAATTTGCTTAAGCTGTTTGGAGCCAGAGGACTTCATCACGGGTCTCAGATGCCAGACATGGAGCTGCAGGATTTGATGTTTGCCCTGCTAGTTATTGATCTTGAGTTGGGGGGCTGAAGAGATGGCTTAGTGGTTAAGCTCTTGCCTTTGAAGCCTAAGGACCCTAGTTCAAGGCTCAATTCCCCAGTACCCACATAAGCCATATGCCCAAGGTGGCACATGCATCTGGAGTTCATTTGCAGTGGCTGGAGGCCCTGGTGTGCCCTCTCTCTCTGTGTGTCACTATCAAATAAATAAATAAAAATTTAAAAAAATTTTTGATTTTGAGTTGGCCTAGTCTCTCTTTACTATTCCTTCTTTATGCAATGGGAATGTGTACTCTGTGCCACTATGTGTCAGAAGTTTGTAGCTTGTATTTTGATTTTAAGGGCTCACAATTAAGAGACTGTCTTAAGTCTCAGATGAGGCTGGACTTTAAAATGGTGTTTGGATTGGTAAAAACTCTGGGAGCTTTTAAAATTGTACCGAGTACATTTTACGTCCTGAAATGGTCATGATTCTATGGGGTCCAGGGTCAGAATGTAGTGGTTTGAATATAAATGTCCCTCATAGCCTTTGATGTTTGTAATTAAGCTTTCTACTTGGTCCCCAGCTGGTGGAGCCTTTGGGAGGTAGAACCTTCCTGGAGGAGGTGTGTGGCTCAGGGCAGACCTTGGGGTTAATCAGTCTAGCCCACTGAATATTCAGAGATAGCTCAGTCTTGCTGTTCCCTCACTGCTGTGGATGTGTGATGAAGTGAGCCAGCTTCTACTTCCATGATGAGGCTTTCCTATAAGTCTGTAATAAATCCTTTTCTCCTATAGTCTGCTTCTGATTAAATGTTTTAACACAACGACTGTGACAGAAGCTAAGAAATGCTGCTGAGGGGACAAAGTAGATCATTCACTGCCCTTGTGTAGTTTGCATTCTAGTGACCAGTGTGCATGAATATAGTGGAAATAGTGATACTGTGTGGATGCCGTATGCCTACTGGGGGCAATGGCATGGATTTGGTCAGAAAATACCTGAGAAATGTACCCTGCATATGCCCCAGTGGTAAAAGGTGTTGAAGAATTGAGCCAGAACCTAAGCAGGAAACTCAAAATCAGCAAGCAGGTATCTATTTAAGCCAGTAAGGTCTGTCTGCCCCAGGATGGGGTCTCCTCTGATCAGCCTCCTTCTGCCCTCTTGCTGTCTATCCTGCGAGCAGAGCATTTTGCAGCAAGAAGTAATGAAATGTAAGCAGTTAGCGCCACAGGGAAGATAGCCATGGGCGATTGCTTTCTGTGAAATGACCCTTTAATTCAGGTTTCCAAATGATCCGTGCCTCCTGACTCTGTATTATAAACATATAAACACTTTTTAAAAAATTTCCATGGTTTGTATTATTGTTGTTACTGTTAATTTTAAACAAACCAGGCTTCATATATTAGTTTTAATTTGGAATAACCAAGCGTATGATCCATCACCTTTTGAAGACTAATCTGAGTAAACAAAATGTCATTCAACTATTCTCCATTACCAAGGAGGTAACTGCTAATTGTTTGCACCATTCGTAGTTGTGCCTGTGTATTAGATGGGCCTGTATTTTAGTAGCTTCAGACCAACTGTGACAAGAGGGTTTGTTATGCAGTAATAGCTCCAGAGCAGATTTAATGGCTTTCAGTTGAAGTAGCATTGACCTACTGCGTGTCCATCTTCAGTTTGCTTGTTTGGGTTCCACCTGGAGAAGCCCCTGGTTAAGTAATCAGTCAAATATATTGAATGCTAAATCCTTGGGAGCTCCCTGAAACCTCGGAACCTTTCAGTCAGCTTAAAGGCAGAGCCGTCGCACTGCAAAGAGAAATCAGAGGCTTGGCATTGTCCGCAGTGATGAAGTGAGGACTGTTTCACTCCTTTCCATCTACCCCTGGACCATGTCTTTCTTTCATAGCTCCTGTCCTTCTTGGTCCCTTTGTGGCATCATACATAGGCCAGCTCTCTGCCTCAGCACCCAGTGCTTTTCTTGTTTTCCCATCAAAACCATTCCCCTCACAGATGCCAGAGTGATCTTCTTTTAAAAAACATTTTGCCTGGACCAGAGTGAAACCCTACCTCGAAAAAAAAAAATTGTTTTTATTTATTTATTTGACACACAGAGAGAGAGAGTGGGAGAGAGAGAGAAAGGGAAAGAATGGGCGCACCAGGGCCTTCAGCCACTTCAAACAAACTCTAGATGCGTGCATCCCCTTGTGCATCTGGCTAACATGGGTCCTGGGGAATCAAACCTGGGTCCTTTGGCTTTGCAGACAAATGCCTTAACCACTAAGCCATCCCTCCAGTCCCAGAATGATCTTTTAAAAGCACCCATCTGCTCTTGTCAGTGCTCTGACTGTAGGCCTGTAGAGTTTCCTGTTATACTAGAAAAGTGGCCCAAATCCTTCCCACATCTGTGAGGCTCTACCTATGCAGACCCTGTATGTTGAGGCCTCACCGCCATCCTCAGCTCCCATCCCTCAGCCTCGCTCTCCACTACTGCTGCCTTGGTCTCCTCTCGCCTACTGTCTCCCTGCCCGTTACCTCAGACTCAGTGCGATTTTCCCGACTCCACATCTAAACTGGCCTCATCTCCACTGCTGGGTCATGGTTCTAGAACTCCTTGTATTGTTTTCCTTTCTAGCACTGCTGTGGTTATTCATGGGAAGCATGGGTGAGTGGCTGTCCTTAAGAGACCTGAGAGGACCCTACCTTGTCCCAACTGAGCAAGCCTTGGCAGCAAATGATGACTACACGAACATGTGTTTGTTATCTGTCCCTTCAGGGTTCATGCAGCCGCTCTATGGGGTGAGACTTGGCCACTCTGGCTCCTCTCGGGCCATAATTCTACTTTTAGTTGATGGGTCAGTGGGTCCTGCCCATACTGGTCAGTCTCTTGAGCACTGCCAGTATTTACAAATGTGTTGATTTGTCAGTGACTTCATTTGTTTACTTGTAGCCGTCAGCTTCTTTTCTCAGACACCTTCTTTTCTCAGAACCATTGTGAGACTATTGTGCTATTGCCTGATATTCTTCACAGGTTGGTCCTGAAGTAAAACTGGCCAGGAGTTCACAAGCAGAATTACGCCTCCTTTTAGAAATAGCCACAGTGGGGCCAAAAGATCTAATTATATGCCACTGGAGAAGTGCTGGTGGAAGTTCTTTGTACCCTGTGATGCCAATGCTATAGAAATCTAGAAATGAGGGAACACAATGACTTGACATGAGGCCACTTCCATCCAGCCATGATATATACATGGCTTAAAACTGGCAGACAGAACAATTCTGCCACAGGTTTCCATTTACAACTAGCTTTGCCTTCTGCCTTCTTTTCTACTCTTTATGTGTTTAAGAATGTCCTAGCTCTCTGAGGTTTTAGACTGATATGCCGTGTCCATTCTCACATCATACAGAAGTTATGAAAGAACTCTTATAAGAACCAGAAAAAGAGGAGTCTAAACATTATATCACTCTTCTGAGCTGTCCCGCTATGCACTCACAATGAACCCAGAGAAAGCACAGGTGACTTGTTCTTCATTTTTGTCTCATGAACTCGGCTTCAGTATATTGGGAGAACCTAGTAAAATGTAACAAATGGGACATTAGGATGAAACATTTTCCTACGCCACCAGAACAACTGTCCTCTGTTATCCCTTCCCAGCCCTGAACCCCGCCTGCATATACTGTCATTATTCTGTCTCTGTTCTGAGCGTGTGCCTGAGCACATTCCTCTCCTCCATCAGTGTTCATGGCAATGCCTGTCAATCATCCCCTGGACTTCTGGGACTGATGCTTTCCTATGTAGGACACCCCAGCCTAGGAGTTTGGGATACAGCCCGCTGCTCACCTAGGGGAGGGGATAATTGTTGGGAAGGCTGTGGCCAAACTTTAGGTGTCTGTGCCCACCAGGGAGCACACCGTCCTGTTTCCTGAACAGGCCACCTTGCCCTTGGGCAGTGGCTTACAGAAAACCTAGAAAAGGACTCACAGAGTAGGAGGAAGACCTTGGTCCCCAACATAGTAAATCTTGCCCCACTCGGACCCTATCTTCTCTTGTGGAGAATTCAACCAGGGTACAAGCTGCCAGTCTTTCTTCACTCAGGGAGTCTCACTCTGCAAACCTGCAAACAGACTAGACTCTGATGGCTCCTTCCCCAGGAAATGCTATTTGCCTGCTGGGCTACTCCTGAGCCATTGGGAGCCTTTGTGCACACTAAGAAAGGTGCCCCTGATCTGGGCAGGACCAGCTCTGGATGGAAAAGAATGGTGGAGAGGAGCTAAGAAAGGTGTTCCTGATCTGGGCAGGACCAGCTCTGGCTGGAAATGAATGGTGAAGAGGAGCAAAAAGGTGCCCCTGATCTGGGCAGGACCAGCTCTGGCTGGAAATGAATGGTGGAGAGGAGCTAAGAAAGGTGTCCCTGATCTGGGCAGGACCAGCTCTGGATGGAAAAGAATGGTGGAGAAGAGCTAAGAAAGGTGCCCCTGATCTGGGCAGGACCAGCTCTGGCTGGAAATGAATGGTGGAGAGGAGCTAAGAAAGGTGTTCCTGATCTGGGCAGGACCAGCTCTGGCTGGAAATGAATGGTGAAGAGGAGCTGGATTTAACACTCCACCCAGAAAGTGAGGACTGCTTTTCTAACTTCCAGCAGAATTTTTCTGTGGTCTTGATGCAGCCAACTAACTGGTGAGAGCTAGGCCAGGTTTAGCATCTCAGAGATGCCCAGCTTTTGTCTGTTCTTAGAAATATTAGTCTAAGGCTGGGTGTGGTGGCACCCACCTTTAGTCCCAGCACTTGGGAGGTAGGAGGATCACTGTGTGTTCGAGGCCAGCCTGAGAGACTACAGAGTGAATTCCAGGTCAGCCTGAGCTAGAGTGAGACCCTACCTTAAAAAACCAAAAAGAAAGAAAGAAAGAAAGAAAGAAAGAAAGAAAGAAAGAAAGAAAGAAAGAAAGAAAGAAAGAAAGAATTATTAGTCTAGTCATTAGTACCTCTACAGCTCTTCTTGGGGCAGGCATCTGGACCTACTCACCTGAAGATTCCTTCTCATCCTTTATATCTTCTCCCCCAACGTTTTTCTTCTTTCACTCTCCCCTCTATTTTTTTTTTTTTTTTTTTGCTTTAAGAGTAGATTTTTTAAAATAAAGGACTCTCTTAATAATGAGCAGTTCTTTTTAAATTTTTTTTTAAATTTTGTTTTTATTTTAGAGAGAGAGAATTGATGTGCCAGGGCCTCAGCCACTGCAATTGAACTCCAGATGCTTGAACCACCCAGTGGGCATGTGCGGCCTTGCACTTGCCTCACCTTTGTGTGTCTGGCTAATGTGGGATCTGGAGAATAGAACATAGGTCCTTCGGCTTTGCAGGCAAGTGCCTTAACCACTAAGCTGTCTCTCCAGCCCAGTAATGAGCAGTTCTAATGGCTGAAAAGCTGTGCTAATGTTCCCGGGCTTCCCTGTGCTCTTCCTTTCTCCATCACCTGGACACTGCTGCTTCTTTGCCGGGGAAACATATGAAATGGGTACTATACTGCACAGAGTCTCCCATAGTCCGGGCTGGCCTTCAACTCATGGTCCTCCTGCCTCTGCCTCCCAAGTGCTGGGATTATGGGTGTACATGACCATACCTGGCCTTGTGGAATTATTTTTAAACATCTACAGTTGAAATTATGTGTGTGGGATAATGGTAAATCAAAACATTTTAGAAATTTCATATCTATGATCCCAAAACTGTGTATGGTTTAGATTATTTTTCCTTTACCTCATTTAGCAGAAAGATTAATAAGCATATTGTGGTCTTTGCATTATATGCCTGCCACAGCCTCAGTTATGTGAAGTTGTGATGTGGAAAATGTTTTTTTTCTCAAAGTTGAAGACTGTTGGTTGAATAAATATCAACTATGTTATAGTTATATGATTAAACCTTGGTTTATTCTAATTAATATTGTCATTGTTATTATTCTTAGCAGCAACAGCAACAGCAACAGCTTATTAAATGGCTAGTTTATGCTGGGCACTTGCATAGATTTTCTTCCTTTTCCACACAATGGTTATTATTCCAAGTTCCTTACCTGGGAGATTTCAGCAAGTATCTTCTCCAAGTTCACACAGGTAGCATGTGGCCAAGCTGGAATGAAGGCTGCAGGCTTGTGTGAATCCAAAGTCTGCATGCTTTCTACAACATCAGAGGTCCTTGGGTTTTTTCCCCACTGAAGTTCCTGAACGCAGAGAGAAATCAATACACGATGCCTGGGGTCTGGGCCCTTTGTAGCTAGAAGTAGCCAGCAGCCAGTTCAGAACTTCTTTGAAGTCTCATGCTTTAATCTTTAAAAATTATGCAAATTGAGCTTTCTACTCCATAATATAAAAGTATAAAAGTAATCCTTTAAACTACTTGACATGGAATAAAAGCTAAACCTCAGGAAGAGCTCCTATTTATCCTTCCCTCATCCCTCCTGCCTTGCTGGGCACCACACCAGGGAGCTGCCCTCCTCCACTGGAGAAGGTCGGCATTGCTCCGTGGGGCTTGCTCACATCTGTTAGTCTTAGCACCAACCCTCCCCACTGCCCACAGTGCTGGGGATCAGATCAGGGTCTCAGGGATGCTAGGCAAGTGCTCTACCACTGAGCTCCATCCCCATCCCTTGGTTATTTTCAGACAGGGTCTCTCTATGTTGCCGGACTGGCCTTGAACTCATGATTCTTCTGACTTAACCTCCCTCTCAGTACCAATTTTGTTGGAAAGCTTTTCCGTGACACCATCTCTTGGGCAATCCATAACTGTAGAACCAAGGTTATTTCTTCAAATGAGATACCTCTCAGAACTATAACTTACACACAAAATGGGAGCGAGTGAGGGCACTATAGTTCCCATAAAGCATGAAGTACTTGTATGTTAGACCTTGATTAAGGGTCCTACAAGGGCCTCCATGCTCTGTAAAACAAAGTTCAGACACCCCGGCCCCAACTCAGAGCATTTTAGTGATGAGGAGACTGAAGCCAAGGAGCTCTAGCTTGTCTGCACTGACCCTTCTCTTCAGTGGCCTAGCCTGACAAATCCTCTCAGGACTTCTGATGGCCCCTCGTTTCCTTGTCAGTTGAATAACTGCTTTCTGAGCTGCCCTCAGAGGCCTACGGGCTGGGAAGTGGAGACCTCCAGTCAGGGCCATTCCCTGGTACTGGTCAATGTCTGAAGAAGGGCAGTCCCACTGGATAGAGACACACTGACACTGTGGGCCTCAGAGACACAGCTAAGTCACGACTGTGGTGGTCTGCTGTCCTCCAGCTCCACCCTAGATAGAGCCTTAGAGAAACTTCTTTGGACATGGACATGTGCTTCTGTCATAGAAAAGCCCATGTTACAAGTGTCATACATGAGGCCGTGTTCTGAGGGCCACAGGCCGGGAGTTTGGGGTAACACCTGAGGTTTGCACTTCCTTCACCCGTTCAGAGCACTGGTTTTGCTCTTTTCCTCAGCTGACTATTGGTTTTCCTCCGCTGAGTACCTGTTATTTCAGTATATGACTTAATGGCATAGCTATTTCCTATGCATTTGTGACCACTTAGAAAGTGCCAGAGTGGGGCCACATAGGCTACTGCAGTGTCATAGGGTGTTAGGATCTAGGGAAAGAGTTGGCAGATGGAAGTCAACCCGGGCCCCAAAGAAGATATTGACAAAGGACTCAACTAGGCCATTATCCACCTCAACAATTGGGATCTGGCGAGCTGATTTGGTAACAGCCATAAAGACCTGCAGAGCTACTTCTGAAAGCCAGGTGCCCTCAGGTTTATGCGAACCCCATGCTGCCTTATACAGGTGGACAGCCTTAAGCATAGCCTTGGAAATGCACTTGAATTATTTTATTTTTTCCGAAAAGTGAGAGGGGGATTTTAAACGTTTACAGAAAACAAACTTCTGTTTATGTAGGTTTACCAATATGGTCACCCTCTCTTATTTCCAAGTCATCACTGGGCCACCCACAATCCCTATTAGACAGTAGCCCAGTGATCAACTCCATGATGCCCACGGCCTCTCGAGGACTGCATAGTTGAAGGTATTAACCCGTCCTCCCTATGTCATCCTGCTCATCTTATGCCTGTCACCATTCCTGGCTTCCAGCTGCCACACGACACTCTGATGACCAATGCTGAATGCCACCATGAGCTGATCCTACTGGTCCAGCATCTCCCAGACAGATGGCCTCTGTGTTCTCTCAGCCAGAAATGCTTCGAGTTAAGACTCCACATCTATTCCTGACCACACAGACAGAGCGCCACCTCATTTAGCATTTGTCCCTGTGCCTAGAATGTCCCTTTCCTAGCCAGGGAACTCTAGGAAGTCTTCCCCCTTAAACTTTGCAAACACTGGCAACGATAGAGTTCAGTGTTTGGCGGGCCACTGACGACAGTGACCTCATAGAAGGGCTTCCAGTCCTGCCCATTCTACACATTTAATCTCTGACACGATTAATCTTTGGTAGGATACTGGTTTTTGTAAGTCAGTTATTATTGCCTAACAAACCACCCCAAATCTAGTGGTATGAGACAATCACCATTTTATTACATTATGTGGGTTTCTTTTCCGAGTCGCGAGTTCTAAAGGGCACAGTGGGGTGACCTGCCTGCCCTGTCTTGGCCTCAGCTGGGAAGACCTGAATGGCTGGAATCAGTTAAAGGGCCCAGAAGCTGGGCTCAGCTGGACTGTCCTCTAGATGGCCTCTCCGTGTAATTAAGGTGCCCTATAGTGTGGCCAATGGCTTCTGAGAGGTAGTACCTCAGGAGACAGCATTAAATAGCAAAGGTTCCCAGAAAACAAGGTGCATGCAGTTTAGCCAGGAAAGTCACACAGTGTCATCAGCTATTCTCTAGACTTCAGAAAGTCATGAAGGGTGGCCCAAGTCCATGCAGAAGGGGCCTCCACGCTGTCTCTTGATGCGAGACGGCCCCACTTCAGGAAAGCATGTGAGACAGGTGGATGTTGTGTTCATCTCGAGCAAATGCACGTCCACCCGCAAAATCGACTCTCTTTATTTCTTTTTTTTTTTTTAAAATAATAATTTTTTTATTGACAACTTCTATACTTACATACAAAAAGTGCATGGTATTTTTATGTGAGATAGATCAAGCCTTTTCCTTTGCGGCATCACCTCAGTCCAGGATCCCATCATCCAAACCATGTCTAGATGTGGATGACACACCCACGTGCTACTTCTCAGGGATAGCCCCCAGTGTGTGTCTCTGTTTCACAACTGGGATTGACATTTCTTTCTCTCTTGTTTGGTTCTTGGAGGTAGTGTCTCACTCTAGCCCAGGGTGACCTGGAATTCACTATATAGTCTCAGGGTGGCCTCGAACTCACAGCAATCCTCCTACCTCTGCCTCTCAAGTGCTGGGATTAAAGGCATGTGCCACCATGCCCAGTGACAACTGTGAATGAAAGAGGTCAGTTAGGTGCTTGTCCCCTGACACCCAATAAGCAATGGATACAGGAGACAGGGAATCCCGATGGATATTCCTCTCCAAGGAAAGGAGGGATTGCAATGAGGGACACATAACAGCCTATAGTTCATGACAGTTCTGAAGTACAGCTGAGAAAATGGTACTGGTCCCTTGATTACTGGCCCAGGTCATCTCCCTGCCTTCTTCTGGACCTCAGTTCCACGTCCTCCTTCCATTTCATAAACTCATTTTTCTTGTAGTGAGTCGTGTTCCCTGCTCATAGACCCCCAGGGTCCAAAGGAGTCCTTTTACTATCCACTATCTGTGTCTTTCAGTCAAAGAGAGGGTGTTATTTGTGTGAAACCTTGGTGGATTTCTCCAGTGTTTGTATGTAATCCACTTCATTAGACAAAAAGCAAACCTTTGTGTATCTTTGCATAAGCCACTCTCAACTTTGAGCCCTTTCTGGGGAAGCTACGATACAGCATCCATGAACCACCACCTTAAATCTCTCTGAAGTCTTTGAAAAGGGTGCAGAGTCATACCCTTGGCTTCTTCACTCTGAGGCTTTGCTTGCCTGCCAGGGATTGACAGTAAATCTCTGTCACGAGGCCCTGTCTACTTCAGAAAGCTTTGTTTCTGTTTTTGGTGTATGTACGTATGATGTGTGTGTGTGCATGTTCCTGTGTGTGTGAGAGTGTGCACATACGCCGTGGTGCATGTGTGGAGGTCATAGGAGAACTTGCAGGTGTCAGTTTGTACCTTCCGCCTCCCTTGGAGCAAGATCACTCATCATTACTGTTCTTTCCCGCTGCCTTCTCCAGGCCAGTGGGTCCATAGCTTCTCCACCTCCCTCTCACCATCAGCATCCTGGGATTACAGAAGCCTGCCGCAGCTACTGGCTTTCATGAGGAGTCTGGGGATCTGAATTCAGGTCCTCATACTTATGTAGCAAGCATCTCCTTGGCACCTCTGCTATGAAAATTTTTTGCTCAGAGATTGAAGCAGAGACTTGATTCTGGATCCTAATTCGCCGTATTAGTCAGGGTTCTCTAGAGGAACAGAACCGATAGAATGAATTGTATTAAAAGGGAATTTATTGGATTAGTTTATGACAGTCCAGCATTAGCAGGTTGCAGGCCTGAGAGTCGAGGAACCTGGTAGCTGCTCAGTCCAAGAGGCTGAATGCCTCAGCAGTCTCAATCCTGCACTAAAGGTTTGGAGGCTTCCTGGAGAGACGCTGCTCTTCAGTCCACACTGGAAAGCAGCAAGCAGGGAGCACCAAGCAGCCAGGTGGGTGGAGGGGATCCTTTCCTTCCCAGAGCTTCCTTAGATAAAACCTGCCTCTGGGAGGGGCTGCCCACTCTGGGGGAAGGGCTCACCCTGGGGGAAGGATTCCTCCTTTAGTCAATTCTCCCTAGAAGCAACCTCAGAGACCCACTTACAGGTGATGTCTGTGGATTCCTAAACAGATCACGTTGACACAGAACTTAACCATCCCATTTATATTGCCTCCAAAGCAAACGACTCCTCTGTTAGATTACTCGTAACAGCACTTCAAATACACAGCTCAGAGAAAACAGTTGACACTTGGCGTCCTCTCTGGACATCTTCGCCAGCCCCATCAATTCATTATCTCCTATTTTCCACATGGCATGGGCATCAAGCTTTCCACCTCTTCCTATCAAGAAGTTGAGCCACATTTCTTCTCCACAGTCCTTTTCTTTAAGCCCTGTCATCCGCTCTCCAACCTTGCCAGGTTTCCTTCCACCTTGCAGTCCTCAGATTAAAGGGGCAGGTATTGGGCTTTGTTGTAGTACTACCTCACTTTCAGTTTCCAAATTACGACCTAGGTTTCTCCTGCAGAAACCGCCTGTATCAAACATTGTGGCATCTGTGAGAGCCATGTTACTACATGTACAGATTATATGGTCAGGGTCAGGAACTGGAATTGGAGCAGGGTGAAGTGGGAGCAACTTGTCTTTGCCCCGTGATATCAGGAGCTTTATTTGGGGAACACTTGAACAGCCATGGTGACTTGAATGGCGAGAGATGGTTTGATTGACTGTGTTGGAATTATCTGGAAGAATCTTCACTCCTATTCTGGTAAAGAGTCCAAGGCTGGGGTCAGCCACTGAAATTGAATTCCAGACACTTGAGCCACCTAGTGGGCATGTGTGACCTTGTGCTTGCTTCACCTTTGTGTGTCTGGCTTACATGGGATCTGGAGAGTCAAATATGAGTCCTTAGGCTTCTCAAGTAAGCTTCTTAACCACTAAGCCATCTCTCCAGCCCAAGGCCTCTTTTTTTATAATTCCTTCCTCCTTTTAAATTTCCTTTTAGTTTGATTGTATGGTTTTTCATTTTGTTTTGTTTGCTTATGACTCTCAGTAGTGGAAAACTTCCAAGTGATAATATAGGAATTAACTAGTACATCTTTAGACAAAAAAGATCATGAACTGTTTTGAGTCCCAGAGGTAATCGTGGTGTACGGTTCAAAAGCCAAAAATTCTAAAGCACGGGTAGTGAAAATTAAGCCCCTCACCCCCCTCGTTCCCAGTCACACAGATCTCTTCTGGAAGTAGTCTTGTTAATCCTTTCTTATGTCCAGAGATAGCCTCTGTATTTGGAAATCTTTATAAACATTCTTCCACATAAATATTATTATTTTATCACCACAGAACAGTAGCTCACTATAATATAGATTGCTTTTTAAAAAAATGACAGGAGCTGGCAAGATGGCTGGGTGGTTAAAGGCACTTGCTTACAAAGCCTGATGGCCTGGATTCAATTCCCCAGTTCCTATCATAAAACCGGATGCATAAGGTGGCACATGCATCTGGAGTTCATTTGCAGTGGCAGGGTGCCCTGGTGTGCTCATTCATTCTCCCTCTCACCTCTCTCAGATAAATGAATAAATATTAAAATAAAATAAAATAAAAATGATAAATATTCTACGCATTCCCTACTGCTTTATCCTTTTTCATGGTGGCTGCACACTACTTCAACATCATGTCCTGTCATATGGTGTTTTCTATCTGACTGCTCTGGCAGATGAAATACTGCCCAGTGATCAAGCAATATGCAAATGATGTTGGCAACTCTGTTTTATGATAGACATTTAATTACAGGTGGCTGGTTTTTTTTAACCTAGTTTATATAGAGTACCCTTATGCTGCTATGTAAGAAATCAAATTCCAAATATTAGTGAATGTTTATTGAAAAGTACTTTTAAAAGGTTGACTTTAGGGGTTGAGGAGATGGCTCAGCAGGTAAAGGTGCTTGCTTGCAAAGCCTGCCAGCCAGGGTTCAATTCCCCAGTACCCACAAAGGCTGGATGCAAAGTGGCGCATGAATCTGAGATTCCAAATCACCTCCAACAATAGGAAGCAGAGTGGGGAGAGTCCAAAGCTTGTGGGCCAGCTGTAAAGTTGTCCTCTGACCTCCACATACATGCCATGGAACACATACACACACATGCACACTTGTGCACATGCACACACATAATTTCTTTTTTTAAAGGGATGACTTTTTATTTATAAGTACAGATATTTTAACCCTGTTTTGTAAATTCCACTACATCAAAAGCTGTTGTATTGGGACCAGTATTGTCTTACTAAATGAACTACTTTTTAAATTCAATAAGCAATGTTACTCATGAAACAATCAGACATTTTAATAGCAACTGGGTATTATGGACATTTTTAAGCTGTGATGATGATACCGTGATTTTGTTTTTAAAAGAGCTCTTGTCTTGAGAAATGCCTACTGAATGTTGATCAATAAATTATATTATATCTAGAATTTGATAAACAGATTGGTCACAAACAATTATTGAAGCTGGATAGGGAATACATGGTATTCTATTTTTTTATGTATGTTTGAATCTAGAAATTTTTAGAAAATCAACAGTTAAATATTAAGTTTGTACAGCAGTTGTCCTGTCCCCAGGGCTTCACTTTCCATGATTTTAGCTACCTGTCTATCATCTAGCATATTCCAAATTATGTAGAGCACAATAACATATTTTGAGTGAAAGAAAGAGGAGAGTTCATATTCACCCCTTATTTCAGTATGTTGTTATAGTTACCTTATTTTATTATCAGTTGTTTATCTCTGGCTGTACTTAATTTTTTAATTATTTATTTATTTGCAAGGAGAGAGAGAGAGAGAGAGAGAGAGAGGGAGGGAGGGAGGGAGGGAGAGAATAGGCCCACCAGGGTCTCTAGCCATTGCAAATGAACTCCAGATGCATGTGTCACTTTGTGCATCTGGTACTGGGGAATCAAACCTAGGTCATTAGGCTTTGCAGGCAAGCACCTTAACTGCTGAGCTATTTCTCCAGCCCTGTACTTAATGTTTTAAAAATATTTTATTTTTATTTATTTATGAAAGAGAGAGAATGGGCATGCCAGGGCTGCTAGCCACTGCAAATGAACTCCAGATACATGTACTGCTATGTTCATCTGGTTTATGTGGGTTCTGAGAAGTCGAACCTGGGTCATTAGGCTTCACAGGCGAGCGCCTTAACCACTAAGCAATCTCTCCAGCCCCCTGTACTTAATTTTTGAAGTAGTAGGAATGTGCGGATAGGAAAAAAAAAACATAGCATAGACAGAAGTCAGAACTGCCTGCAGTTTCAGACACCCGCTGTTGGTCCAGGAATGAGTGCATCATGGAGAAGAGGAAGTTACTATACTAAGCACAAGTCACTCTGCCCTGGGCTGCAGTGAGCAGACACTTCACACGTGCAAGGTGCCTTGTCTGCATGTCCTTTGCAGTGTGCCCAGTGCCTGGCTGCAGTCCTGGGGATGAATGCTGTGAGAGCTGCAGACCAGGTACAATGAGCTTGAAGGATGGTTGGCATGGTACTTCCTGCGTCCGTGAGAACCGACAGTGAGGCAAACACCATTGTCTGATCCAAGAGTGCATTTTCTCTTGTGTTTTTTTTTTCAATTTTTGTTTATTTTTATTTATTTATTTGAGAGCAACAGATAGAGAAAGAGGCAGAGAGAGAGAGAGAGGGAGAGAGAATGGGTGCACCAGGGCCTCCAGCCACTGCAAACTCCAGATGCATGTGCCACCTTGTGCATCTGGCTTACGTGGGTACTGAGGAATCGATCCTTGAACCAGGGTTCTTAGGCTTCACAGGCAAGTGCTTAACCACTAAGACATCTCTCCAGCCCCAACAGTGCACTTCTAAGAAGAGTAAAGTGGCCCCTCTAATTTAACAGGATTGTCTTTGAGGAGCCTCTAGGGAGTGGTGAACAACAAGTGGAGTAACTTAAAAGAGAGCAGGGATATCACAAAACCTCATGTTCGGGCTGGAGAGATGGCTTAGCTGTTAAGGCACCTGCCTGCTAAGCCTAAAAGTGCTGGTTCCAATCTCCAGGTCCCACATTTTGCCAGATGCAAAGTGATGCAAGGGCGCAATGCCGTGCTTGACCACAGGGGGCACACGCATCTGGATTTCGTTCTCAGCAGCTGAGACACTGCTGGCGTGCCCATCTCTGTCTTCCTCTCTCTCTCTCTCTCTCTCTCTCTCTGTCTCTCTCTCCAAAAATAAAAATAAAAAATAAATTAAAAAAAACAAACCTTCATGCCCTGTCTGAGCCTGTTTTGTTTAGAGTCCCAGAATGCCCTGCTATGAAAAAGAAGGGTAGACAATAGCATAACAAATAAAAAAAAGGTGAGCACAGTGGCGCATGCCTGTAATCCCAGCACCTAGGAGGTTGAGGTGGGAGGGTCAGGAGTTTAAGGTCTTCTAGGTTGCACACAGCAGGTTAGAAGCCAGCATGGGCTGCTTGGGACTGCCTCAAAAATCCAGAGGCTGCTGAGAGCTCAACACTAAAGTAGACTTAAAGCACACCCACCAATGCTCAAGGGATTTTGCTGAAGACGGGCAGAAAGAATGTGAGAGCCACAGGGTGGGAGGGGGAATATCCAGAGACATTGCCCCTCCCCTACAATGACTGCTGCTGTCCCTACTCATAACCTCATAATTCCATGGTGAATACCAGCCATCCCACTAAGGGGGGCCCTCCATGGAGTGGAGCAGGGAGGAGGAAAATGATGATATCAACTCATGATGAGTCCATACAAAGTTCTTCTTAATAAAAAAATAGATATCAGAGTCTTGAAGGAAGGAAAGAAAGAAAGAGAGAGAGAAAGAAAGAAAGAGGAGGGAGTGAGGGAGGGAAAGGAAGGGAAAGGAAGCGAAGGGAAGGTGGGAGGAAGGAAGAAAGGAAATTAGAATTGGGAAGGTATCAGAGGAAATGGCAGGAATGAGGACGACACGTTGGCTCTGTGGGTGTATCTCGGGTTAGCTCAGAAGCAGGGGAAATTGTGATCTTAATGTTTGCACACAGGTGCTAGTATAGTTGCCTCCAAAAGTGAAGAAAAAAGATTGGGTGGGGGGAGCTAGTCACATTTTGACTGGAAGTTTCTTTTGAGAAAGCATCAGTGTTGCAAACATCATTTAAATCTATCCAATGGGCCAGATGGTTGCCCAAACACTGCCTTACCAGCTGCCCATTGCTACAGATGAAGTCTTTTCTGCTGACAGTTGGGTAACCTAGAGCACGTTATGATGTGTTGATTCCTTTGATGCTGTTGAACATTTATGTCTCACCATAACTATAAACCATAAATATACATGACACCATGTGACCAATAAAATTGCCCACCTTTCATTCTGAAAGGGAAGAAGCTGCATTTATTGCCTGAGCAGAGAGAGACTGGCTGGCAGGGGTGCACCATCATTCTTGCAAACACCCCTCCCCTCCAGCTGGATGCTTGCCAAACCTTATCCCTCCCACACAGCCAGACTCCTGGGGCTAATATATATCACTGAGCCCCAAATTTCAGAGTGTGCCTGGACCCAAAGCCAGAGGATAAAAATTCAGGGGCATCCAAGTGATCCTACATTAAGCCAAACGATTTTATTTGACAACACACCAAAAAGTCCTTTGGAGGTCACATGCACGCAGGTGTGCGCTGTGTAAAAGGAAGCAGGTAAAATGGAAGCGACTCAGCTTCTTTCAAAGAGACATTTCTCAGAGAGCTGGATTTCTTTGGCTTTGAAAGAGCCTGATTCAGTCCATTCACCTCTTGAGCATGCAGCCACTGCTATCTGCATGTGTAAAAGCCCAAGTGCTGGTGCTGTGGAAAAAAAAAAAAAAAAAAAAAAAAAAAAAGCCTGTGTGTTGTGTGTATGCTGGGAGGGAAGCAGAGATGGAAGGAGGTGGTAAGCCTGCATCATTCAGCCGCCAGGAATGCATAAATGAAGGAACCAAACACAGGGGTCACATTCAGTATCTCCCTAGAAGCCCCACTATGAACCCCTGTATTTTACATTTAAACCGGGGCCCCTGAGAGTATAAATACCAGCCTCAGATGGCTCCTGACACCTAGCATTTCTGCTTTTTTTTTTTTTATGTAAATAAACGAACGCCCAAAGTGAGTAAAGACCTGTGTGCTGAGTTTACAATCTTGTCTTCCAGAAATACCGACAGTATATGGCAGGACTTCTGGCTCCTCCGTATGGTGTTATGGAAACGGGCTCTAACAATGACAGTAAGTGAAACGTGAACATTTTGTATCTAAAAATTTGTTGTGTGGTGTGTGTTTCTGCGTGACAAAAGAAAACTATGTCATACACCAGGTTGATAGGGAAAGTCTCCAGATTCTGTGGGCAAACAGAGGTGCCTGCTCCCACTGGAGATGTTAGACAAGTGGCCCATGCACTCCCTCAGAGTCTATGTGGTCTTAGCTTTTGGTGGGAGCAGGCTGTGATGCCAGCTAGGACTTCCACATACTTGGAATGCTGGCTCAAAATATGTTCCACTTTATAGGGACATGCACGGTTGGTTTTGTGCCCCTTTTCAAAATTGGATTCCTGAGCTGAATTTGTCTCTGTCACATCTAGGTGCCCAGGAGCCTCACCTCTTCTTTGCTTTTGCTCCATTGACCTAGGAGAGAAGCAGTGAGTGCATTGTTAAAACCATGGGCCCTTGCCATCCTAGTTAAGTATTAGATGCCTCTCTCTCTCTCTCTCTCTTCTCTCTTACACACACACAGTGATCAGAAAGGTGATGGGCAGATTAACTGTAGTACTTGCTTCACATTCAATGTGCACCAGAAAAAAAAAAAAAAAGCAGGAGTCTATAAGAGACCTCTTCTGGCTGAGGTTTAAAAAAAAAAGGGAGGGCCAGGTTTTTTGTTTGTTTGTTTTTGTTTTTTGGTGTTTTTTGTTTGGTTTAGTTTGGTTTTTGGTAGGGTTTCACTCTAGCGCAGGCTGACATGGAATTCACTCTGTATTTTCAGGGTGGCCTCGAACTCGTGGCAATCTTCCTACCTCTGCCTCCCAAGTGCTGGGATTAAAGATGTGAGCCACCACGCCTGGCAGATATACTTTCTTTAAGTTAGGTGTTCATAGACAACAGAAAGTTCTGTGTCCCCTCAGTTGTGTGTGTGTGTGTGTGTGTGTGTGTGTGGTGTGGTGTGTTTTCATGCATGTTAGAAACCTCTATTTAGCTCCATTACTGTGACTCTTGGAACATAATCTTAGGAAGGGTGTGTGTGTGTGTGTGTGTGTGTGTGTGTGTGTGTGTGTAACAAAGTATGAAGTCTGGACTATTAGCCTGGGCACTTCCACCACTAGACACAGTGATATGTCAGGTAGCATTTCTATGCCAAGTGTCACTGAAGCAAGGAGTCTCCCAGTCTCCTTGAATGCCATCCTCAGTCCCAGACTTGTCACTTTCTATAGGGATCCCTTCCCTACTTAATGAGCACAGCCTCACCTTTTTTGTCCTGTGGTGTCCTGCTCTCCATGCAGCTCCTGCCCTCTCTCCCACTCTGCCACCCTGGACTGGTGTCTTTCCTTGCCTCTCCATTCTTGATTTTTCTTTCCTGGCTGAGCTAGGAATAACTGGCTCCTTAGGAAGGCCTGAGTGCTGCCTTCTAGCTGTGGGACCTCAGGCTAGACACTTCGATGCTCCGTGTCTTTGGTTTCCTCTTAGGGTTGTTGGGAGGACTGAAAGAATCAAAACATGTCAAGTGTTTAAAAGGGTGCCAGGCACATGATAAACACCCACGTGATATTAAGTCCTGGTCCCTAGTCACTCCCTAACCCCACCAAATCTGGCTGCTGCTCCCTACTTCTTAAATGAACCACTTCACAGTTACCAGTGACTCACCCCTAACACAGTAGCCTCTGCTCCTCATTCTTAGTGACCTTAGTAATTTTTCAGCTGGTTTCTCTCCATCCCCATGGCCTGATGCATTAGCCTGGCTTTCTCTTGTCACTCTGGCCACTTGCATTTTTTTGTGTCTCTTTTATACATTTCTCCTGCTCCCCAAAAGCTTAGATGTTGCATAGAAGCGTGAACTTCTCCTCTGTCTCTCCTCCTCCTCCTCCTTCTTCTTCTCCAGATAATATCTCTCTATGTAGTCCAGCCCAGCCTAGAATGTGTCATCCCTCTGCCTCAGCCCTAAGCCTCCTCAGCACCTAGGATTATGTCTGTGTAATACTGTACCTGCCTAGGAGGCATTTTTAAAAAGAAAGGCTTCTCCACGTGCACTCACAACACCTCAGCCATACAAAATAACTGGCACAATTCCCCTTAATAATATCCACTATACAGCTCATTCAGATGCCCCAAAATGAATATCTTTATCACGAATTGCTCAAACTGGACCCCAGCCAAGGACCATCCATTGCACTTGAGGTTGTGTCTCTTCACTTTTTGGAAATAGAGAGTCTCACTGTGTAGTTTAGGCTGGCCTCAAGCTCATGATCCTCCTGCTTCAACCTCTTCTCTTGCATGCTAGGATTACAGGTGTATACCACCACTAAATGCCTTTAATTTTGAATCATCTCTTTCCCTCCCCTTTCTTGATCTTATCACTTTGTTGTTAAAACCCTTTTAAGGATCACCATTGCCTTCCATTGAAGATGAAATTCCAAAACTCTTAATCCCTTCTCCCAGTTTTCAATATCCTACAGGGTCAAAACTCACCTTTTTTGTATTTGCTTTACACGCAGACTAATTTCCAGCCACTTAGGGTGATTTGTGCAAATGTATCTTTAGTTTGTGGAACATAAAGTCAGCTTGCTGTCCCCTGTACCTCCTCATACCATCAACTCTAGTCCCTACAGATGGTTGCTGGATGGCAGGCCAGCTGGCTGAATGGGTAAGACCAGAATGGCTTCCAGAGTGCTGGTGGTAACGCCACCCTTCCTCCATCTGACACACCCGGAAAGTTACGTCATACATACCCTTTCTGCCCCCCTGTTTCCTGCCTGAGCAGTTGTGTCCTGAGACTCTCCCCATTAGAGGACAAAAGCTCTAACTAGGTCAAATTTGCAAATAGTCTCTTCCACGCTGAACCTCTTACCTACTGCCCTGTGGCTTATTAGGGTGATCAGTCATTTCTGTTAAGGCCTGTATTGCAATTCTGGACAGCCCCTTGTGGAAACATAGAATGTCCTGTCTTCTTTGAATTTGCATACACTGTATTTTTTAAAACCATTTCATTGACAATTTTCATACATGTACACAATGTATTTTGGTCATAATCCTCTCCCTCTAAATTCTTTTTGTACCCCCCCCCAAGCCTGTTCCACTGTACCTCTTTTTCTTTCCATCTAGTTCTTATTCTATTCTGATGCCTTTTTGTTGTTTCCTCTATTCTATCATACCTGGGCCCACTGTTGTACAGATCTTATGCAGGTAACAATAACCATTGTCATGTCATGAATGCAACAGCCACTTCCTATTGAAAAGGCAGTGTTCTCTTTCCCATTATCTTGCTCTCTCTGCCCTGCTCCCATTCTACAGTGTTCTCTTGGCATTTGAGAGGGTGATGTAGAAGTTACATTAATGCTGAACACTCAACAGTCACTTATTCTCAGTGTTTTGGCAAGTTTGGGGTCTCCCCAATACTCACTGCCATTCTGCAAAATGAAGCTTCTCTGACCAAAAGTAAGAGCAGCACTAATCTATTGGCATAAACATAAATATTTGGAGGGCAATTTAATGGCACAGCATGTTTATTTAGCCACATAACAATAGTAGCTTTCCCCCTAGGGCATATAACCTTACCAGCCATAGACTTTAGCCTAGGTTTTCAGCACCAGGCATGAATTCCCTCCTGTGAAGCAAAACCTTAACTCTATAATCAGAGATCAGGTGGTTACCCCATAACAGTCATACCACTGGTGCACTAATGGACATATCATGTCTGACTAGTCAACTGTGTAGCTCACAGAATCCACTGCTGGTTAAGTCTCTTGATGATTTCTGTCCCCCAGTAGTCTGCATAGCACCTTCCAGCACTATGCCAGCTCGCCAGCAGGGAAGGAGGCTACTAGTTCAGTTCCAGCTTGATTTTTCAGTTCCTTGCAACCAAAGCATGAATACACTATATTTTTGCGATGCAAACCACCTCACCCTGCACCACTGATTGAAGCAAGGCACAAGCTACACATGAAATCCACCTGGACTTCTCTTTCTTTGGTATTCTCTTTCTACAGCATATACCACTTGTGCCTGCTGACCCCTAGGCACTAAGTTCTACTGAAGCTGTGACCATCTAGAGTGCCCACCTTACCACATCCATTAAAGGAATGTGGAAAGTAAGCCTTTCATGGTGATCATGAAATTTTTGTAAATGAACAGTTGAGTACATGGATGAACAGTGATTTTTTTTTTTTTTTTTTTGTCAAGACACCCCTGGAAACATCTGCTGCCATGTTCATGCCTGACTAGAAGATATTAGGAAGTTTCTTTGTTCAAAATGGAAGTTGCGTTTTGGTGGTTTTCTATGCTGCTTGTGCCTGGGTTTTCAATGTAAAGATGCAATGTGTGCAGTTGAAGAGCTTATGGGTCTTTTCCCACTGTTCTGAGTGGACTGAGGCCCAGTCAATGGGATTCATTGCAAATACAGTGTAAATGAATCAAGGATGGGTTTTTACCACTGGGAATGGGAAGCATATGGTGTAGAGGCAAAATAAGCACGAGTTTATTTCCCTGCTCCTGGTTCATTGACTTAGGTATGTTGCAGATTTTAAACTGGTGTTGCTATCTTTCTAAGCAGTACTATATGAGCTTTTATGAAACATACTCAGAAAACACTAAAATGTTCATAGGTTTTTGTTCAGCAAAGGATTTCATCTTCATTGTATAGGTTGATCATACAATTTATGGCCTCTCTGTCTCTTTTTCCTCCCCTAGGGATTCCCGACAAGGAGAATGTGAGTAGCTACTCTCTCTGCCTAGTTTTAAAAACTGTGACAAGGTAAAAAAAAAAAAAATCATGGTGACCATACCAGCAAAGAAAGCTTTCCGTCCACAGTCAACAGAGCAATAAATATTTTTCTAATCTGACTGTGGCATCTTTGGTGAGTCACTTCAAATATCAAGGGGAGAAGGGTGACTGCTCTGACATGATTGTCACATGTTTCTGATATTTAGTCCAAACAAAGGCTATTCTAGGGGCAGACCATACAATCACTGTTTTCTTTCTCCCAGAATGCTACACATTAGTAGAACAAATCATTAGTTTAATAGCATGACAGAAACTGGTTGCTTTTCCTTAGTGGGAATATGAACTATGAAAGCCAGGGGTCAGCTGATGAATTTGCCTAATTATATCCAAATGCACTAAAGGCAACAGAAAATGTTCTGGAAACAGAAAATGCCTAATTGCTATAATTATTTTGGGGGAAAAACAGATAAGAGAAAGCTCAAGACACAGCTTCCACTAGCACTGCCCTGCATGCATGCTAAGGGGAATAATAATAGTTCAGGGCATATCTTGTATGTAGTAATGATGATATCAACTCTTTTAACCACACTCTCACCTTAGTGGCATGGGAAGTTAATGGTGGGAATGTGTAGGAATTAATCTGTAGTGGTATTTGGTTGGCACTCAACTGTATCTCCTTGTAATTGTATTCTTGATTGCTATATCCAACTTGTGATGTTACAGAATTGTCACCCTCTCCTCTCTCTGTTTTCAGCTGTCACTGGGCAGATAAACTGTGTTACTAAAATTCAGAGTATTTTTTAACCCTTTTCAGAGTCTAGCTCTAACACTCTGTAGGTCATCCTTTTTCCAGAATTCTGGCTTTAAAGAACTGGTTGGGAATTCTAGCTCACTGCTTTAACACGACAAGTAGGGGTTCCCATCCTTGGTCATGCCACTTTAATTGCCGCACCAAAATTTTACTTCATTTGGTTCAGCAAAGTGTTGCAGATCCCAGCTGTGGGGCCTTACACAACTACTTGATTTGTCTAAATATCCTTGTTTCGTCTTTAAAATGTGCATGTTAGTCATGATTACCTTAAGAGGCCATTATGAATATTGAATGAGACAATTTATGGAAAGCATAGAGTGAGAACAATAGAGCTCAGAAATGGTAGGATTATTATTGTAATTAGCATTTTTCTCAAGCCCTGTATCATTTTCTAGCTATCTTTTCATCTCTGCAAAGTGTTCTACCCTTTATAAAGCAACTGTCCATTTGCCTTTTCTGGCTCTCTTTAAAATACTTTTCTGCAGTGAACCTAGCCAATGATCTTTTAAAAAAAAATTCCCTAATTTCTGTGTTGAGATAGGCCCTCGCTGTCAAGAATCAGCACATAATATTATAAAGTGACAGGCTTCAGAGTCTACAGTGGTAAACTGATCCTGCCACCAGTTTGGATGCAGAAACCCCCCCAAAAAAAAAAAACATTCGTACTCTAACAAACAGCACGCAGATCACTAGCTAAATCACGATGACAAAATGGCCTTGAACTTCCTCATCAAAGGACTGCCAGTGGTGTGGAGAACACACACCAGAATGTCCAAGCTCTAGGAGGGCAAAAATGGCCTAAGCTTCAAAAAGAAGTTCTATCACTCTTAGGCACTTGGTGACCTTTAGGTTGGGTTCCCTGCAGTAGGACATAAGGCACAAGGCTCTAAGGAGAGGACCTAACAGCTGTCATCATGTGCTCTCTTCCCATCAAAATAGCAATTTGAAGTTTGTAGAACACCAGCTACAATGTGCTTTGAGCAACATGTCGCTCGAAGAGATGTGGGGGACGGGGCAGACAGACTCCCCATTATTAGTAGTAGAATATGCTGATTTATGTTTGTTTGGGTTGTTCTGGGTCACATTCTCCAGCAAAGTAAAAGCATACTTGTTCTCTCTAGCAAATAGAGTAGATGTAACGATACCACATGCTGTTTGAAAGATCTCTAAGGCCATCAGTCACACAAAGCAAATGAGATGAAAGACGTTCATGAGTACCGTTGAAGTTCTAGAAAGATAAAAAGAGGCCTAAGAGCCTTAAAGTGGTACTAATTGAAAATTTTTTTCCTTTAAAGGGACAAGTTGGGATATGATTATTTCTTTTATCCTTTATCTTCTTTAAGTACATGCTGGACATGATTGTTTTCCCTGGTGTTCCTAAATAACAATAATATGCTTGTGGACCTGAATAAACACACATAGATTATTGATTCAGTGTCTAACCAGATTCTTTGTGAATAGACTCTATGCTTCGTCCTAGCTTCTACTTGTAATTTTGTTAATCACCATGTTTAAGTTTTAATCAAATAAGAGGATAGCAGTGTGTTGCATTTTGAACTACCCTGCCAACTATGTTTTATTTCTGGACTAAGCCTTTACCTTGCATAAAAAGAACTTTTTCTTTTCATAAATTGTAGTTTTTGTACAAACAAATGGCTGGCATTTACTTGCTGGGTTATTTTATCTATTACGTATTATAGCTGATAGAGACATCATTTGATGTTGGATGGACACAGGACACTGGAGTCCACAAAATAAGGGAGAAAATGGTTAGAATAATGATTATGGAGCCAGCAATGTGAGTGGACTGCTTTTGGTGAAGCTGCGGTTGTTTGGGGCTATTGGCTTTATTAAGTAGTTCTTCTCTTTGATCTGCAAATTGTATTTTTCTCCTCTTCTTTGTACTCCAAACCTGGCTGGCTGTGTTTAAAACTTCAGTTAAAACCTCAGCTGGGCGTGGTGGTGCACACCTTTAATCCCAGCACTCAGGAGGCAAAGGTAGAGAGGATCACTGTGAGTTCGAGGCCACTCTGAGACCAAATAGTGAGTTCCAGGTCAGCCTGGGCTAGAGTGAGACCCTACATTGGAAAACAAAAAACAAAAAACAGTTACGGGCTTTAAGTGAACAAGCCTTCCTGCGACTTGTTTGCTACTTGAGCAGATTTTGTTGCTTGCTTTGCTCCATCCATAACACAAGCAACCTCTATGAGGTTGTGTTATTTTTAAAGGCAATGCTTCTTCAGAGGGGAAGGAGCCAGACTGAGGCACTGTTATCCAATAATCTCATTTCCCAATTGACCAGCCTCTTGTTTCTAAAAGGACCACCTGAAGTCCTCACCCCCTCACAGTTACAGAGCTGAGGGTGAGATGATGTGATGAGCTTCTTGCTAAACACAGAATGCTTCCCAGTAGAAAGAAGGATCCTTCTAGAGCTCCAAGGAAATTCCTGAGAGGTGGGAAATCTGAGAGCGAGGAGGGATGAGCAAGCCTGAGCTCCCGCCCTAGTGCATGGTGGGTCTCATTGTGAGGAGACTTCTTTAAGCAGGAGTTTCTCAAGGTTTTAGACATCACAAGTCATTTAAATGGAGAGTCCGTCTTGGAAGTTACTGTAAAGAAATAAGGTTTTAAATTGTAGCTCATAAAGAGATCATTTCCACAGTTTGTGAACAGTCACATTAAGGAGAGTGCAAGCAAATAACAAGCAAGGAACTGTGCGGATGACAAGGAATGTTTAGAGAATTTGATGACAGTTATATTGTTGGTATTTTTGAAGATTCGAGACGAATTAAAATGTATTCCGCCTGTTATATGACACCTCCTTGTTTTACCGCTGTAGACTGGCTATGACCATGTATACAGTTCTGGGCCCAATGAAGAGAAAGGAAGCTGCGAATCCTCACAGCATCTTTGAACATAACACAGATAGCCAATTAGAACAGGGAGAATCCTCCCAACTTCAGTGTTAGAGCACACACTGAACTCGAACTAACAGTTTTGTGTGGAACACGTTTAAAACCCTATCTCTAAAAGGATTGTGATAGTCCAGAGCCTGTACAGATATCCCGGCCTGGGTTCAAGCTTTGTCCTTTGCAGCTGTTCTCCGTCTGAGGGTACCAGTGGTTTAACCAGCACCTTGACTACCACCATGGCCATTGTGAAATGCACGTGTAACTGACACAGGGTGCTGAGGTCACCTAATAGAACAAAACAACAAAATGCTAGCCTTAGAAAATCCAGAGCCTGTTTGTTCTCATTTTGAAGGACATACTGCTTATCGCCAAAGTGGAAGATTAGATTTAGTTGGGCTACTGCCAGGTCAGGTGACTTGTATGATGTGTAAATACTCATTTCTTGAGCTGGCCTATTAGGAAGTGTAACTCAGCGAGCCAAGACTGCCGTGCCCCACCTCCTGGAAAACACCAGTGACTTAATATCCAATGTGCCAAGGACAACCTGGGCTCTCCAGTTCCTGAAGAAATGTTTGTTTTTGTATTTGTGAGTTATGCATTGTATGGGTGGAATGTCCTTGCCGAATTTCTTTCTGCATTGTCTTCCATTTCTTCCTCTGCGCTATTATAAAAGCTGACCAGCCTCTGCTTCTCTCTCTGGTTTCTGCAGTGGCATGGTGGTTGAATTCTTAAGGTGGTATGTAGTTGCTGTCCATCTAATAGTAAAGAATCGATGTAGGTATACCTTGGAAAACAGATCCTTCATCAGTTAGACCAGTCTGGTGCATTCTGGAGTGTTCTCCACACTGAGCCCGGGACTTGCTTGCTGTGAGTTTGCGTGGTGAAAGGACATGGAATGGGGTGTGTTGGGTGGTGCTTCATTGTAATATTTTACAGTTACTTTTATAATGTTGTGCTTAGACTTGATGATTGTCTATAATGGTTCTCAGTTTTGTTTCTTCACAATTTCAAAAATGTCCTTTTTGACATAGCTCTTACACATCGCTGCTTGCATGTTAGCCATCGATGCCTGCAACCGAGTTATGCCATAGAGCCCTGTCTTGAACGTGTGCTCACTGTGTTTTCACTGAGTAGAATTTGACTGGGCAAGAGCACAGAGAAGCTGGCTAGTGTAACTTTGGTGGTCAAAAGTACAGCAGACATAAACTTCTCCCCTCTCTGCAGCCAGTAGCTTCTCCTTGCTCTCACTCTAAGAATGGACTGTCTTGAGAGTGGCAGCAAGGTCAAAGAACATAGTGTCATGTTAATGCAAAGAACTACCCTGCTGGTTCCAAAGTTGTGAGAGGGTCTTACTGTCCTCAGAAATATTCTTCCTGTACTAAAACATTTGTTCATCACCCATTACCTTGGGCAGCTAGAGCACAATGCCAGCAGAGAACAGAATAGCCAGCGTCAGTTAAGTTTGATGTATTTGAGTTTTTATCATTTCTGCTTTGAGAACAAATTGTTTGCAAATATGTCTTATGGTTAGGAGAGAAAATTGTAGTGTCCTTCTGTTGGATAAATTAATCTAGTGCTGATATGTCATTTAAGGTTTGGATTCTTTTTTCAATAGCAATTCTGTGTCAAGTGGGCTCTCCTGAGACCTGATTGAATGTTTTGCATCATTGTACCTTTGTCTTTACCTTTAAGTGAAATTACATTCCACAGAGATAATAGGCTGATAAATGTTCATATGCACACACGTAAACCATATGCAAATGCATACCTATGGATGCAAGTATGCATAAATATGTGTAACAATATTCTTTAAAATTTCCAGAAAACGATCAGGTCACCTTTAGTAATATGGTTTTTATAAACATTTAAATGCTCTTCAATGCAGTTTTATTTTCAGTTTTCCTTTAAAGAATGACTCAGAAATACCCACAGAATGTGTCACCTTCTTGTTTGAAATCCTTTAATTTAATAAATACTTGTTGATCAATCCCAGGCCCTGAACGAGCCCATGGACAATAAATAAACATGGTACTTCCAGTCATGCAGGGCAGTCCAGGGTGGAGGTAGATAACCACTGAGCAATAGATACAACAGAATATGGTGGGTGCCTGTAAGGTCTCAGAGCGTGGCCTTGGGAAGTGGCTTAACAGCTCTTCAGCCAGTTCCTAAGCACATGACTCTGGTTTCTTCATCTATAGAATAGTAGTCCATGCCTCAGGGGGTTTCCAGGAGCATTAAAGAGACACTGCTGCCCTGTGCTGGCCCAGGCTATGTGCTTTGTAGGGACAGACACACATGCACGCACACACGCATGCACGCACGTACGCACGCATGCACACACGCGCATGGTGGGTTCGGCAGGGTACCTTAGGAGGAATGGAGAGGCTTAGAGCAGCCTCGTGGCAAAGGAAGTACCTGTGTGGATGGGTGCTTGATAGAAACTGGATGGTGCCCAGATGGAAGGGATCATCTGGGGGGCTGAGGGCGTTTCATGGACAGAGGAACTGAATAACAGCACTTTCTCTATGAGGTTAATGTCTTCAGATCTAAAATCAAAACTTTGTTTTGGGCACTCACCTTTCTAAGGATCCCGTTCCACGTTATGAAGACCTAGCTTCCAATGTACATATGTTTGAAGGTCTAAACCTCCTTTACTCCTCCACCTCAACTTTACTGAATTTGTATCTAGATGAGGAATTACCTTGAATTTTTCCTGATTTGTCCTCCCCAAATCATGCCTTCCATGAACAATGACAGGAGTAGATTGCTGATGCCTTTGAAGCCTATTGTTCACTCTGACCTCCGGCTCCTTTTCTGTTATAATTGCCCAGCCAGTGCTCCCTCATTTCTGTTTTTCTTTGTTTCCCCCTCTTTTGAGTGAATTATTTTGCAAAGGTTCTATTGAATTTTGCACTCTTTTTCCTTTTCTGCTCATCAAGGTCATTTAAAATTTCAATTCCACTTCCCTAACTGTCAGCCATTCCCCCACCCAATTGGGCATCATTGTTAAATTTGATAAGAATGCCTTTGATTCTATAACCAAAGCATTAATAAGCATGTTAACTCTAGCAGCATTCAACTGAGGACCTAACCCTGTAGAATTCAATTTGTTTGTGCTAATTTATTTGCATACATTATAAAATTACCCTATCCAGACATGAAAAAGAAACTTAACAAACAAGAGCTAATTCATTAAATTCACTTCTGACATGCTTTTCATTCAATTGTAATTTCGGGGAAAAGGAAGACAAAAACTTTCTCTCTCAGAAGCAGTGAGTATGGTTGTGTTCAGTACTCACACACTTGTAATCCATGTCTCCAGAAGTACATACTCTTCACTTTATGACCCAGACACTTCATAACCAAGGACACTGAACAAGCATGACGTCCAGTTTCCTTGTAGATGAAGCGATGGTGACCCCCAACCTACCCCAAGAAAAGGACTCTTAAAGGGAAAATTCTACAACTTGATCATGCTGTCAAATATAAGACATCCCACTGGGTTTCCCCAGAGTTTGACTCTGATCAAGATCACATGCTTGTTGGTATAGTCTCAGTCCTGGGACATTTCTCTAGCCTGGGGACATCACTGAGGGTGACCTGTGAGTCTGGTTATAGGGAACTTTGCCCTGGAAAGCCTGGATGAAGTCCCCTCGTATTCTGTTAGGAGATGGTCCAGTTCTAGGGAGATTTCACAGTCGTAAATGGAAAGTCATTTTTCTTAATGCCCTCATAACTTGGCTCAGACAGGCGAAGGGAAAAAAAAAAATCCCAAGTCACACCAACTGCTGTAATTTGATAGCCCGATCCCAAACAAAGTAAGGAAGCCACACCCAAACCTTCCCTCAAAGTTAACCACAAAGATGGACCAGAATAGCCAGGGAGAGCCGGAACATTAAGAAAACCTGGAGAAGCCGTACTTGGGGCCAGCGGAGAATCATGGACGCTATCACAGCACTTCCCCCTGGACCTTCTAGTTTTAGGGTATGTGAATCTTTAAAATATTGTTTTTAACTAGTTCTCCTTTTATGAGGCAAGGTATTTTGTTTTTTCTGAGTAAGAGAATTTGTAACATAAGTGCAAAACACTTCTACCATTCAGTAAGATGCTCTTTTAGATGACTGAAAGGTAATAGGCCCCCTTCCCTCCTCCCCAGCTTTAAATTTTCTATGCATTTTCTTCCTTTTTCTCTCTTTAGTGTCTGGTGTATTCAGGAAAAAAAAAACACGTGGGCTCCCTCTGGTGGTCGTTCCAGTGTTTCTTGATGCCTAATCTTGGACGTTTGAATGAAAATAGAAATACTAATAGTAATTGTAGTTTTCTTTTATGAAAATCCCGGAACTTTGGAACCTCCAAATTAACCCACATCACCACTTCACCCCTCCATTCAGATGCAGTCTTCCATTCTAACATGCGGTGGATGTTTGGCTTCCCCAAATGTGGAGCAGTCTGGCCTGTGAGTCCATAGAGAGATATGGACTTGCAATCCCTCAAGTCCACAAGCATTCCTCTGGAGCAAGGCTGTTAGTCAGCAAGCTTTTACAGAGTGCTCAGCTCTCTTTCATAGGCATTGTGAGAAATAATTTGTTACTATTAAAAAAAACCAATGTGAACCAGCCCTTTAATATTGGCAATGTTATTTCTTTTCCTCCCTTTTACATCACATTCCTGCTCTATTTCCTTTATAGAATTGGATTTTGTCTTGATGTGACTTTATTCTAGGCCAGATGAGTCTATTATCACATCTATGTAAAGTTAACATGCAGGTTGAATGATAAAGGCCCAAAACATAGCAGTGTCTTCCATAAACTTGAAGATACGTTTTCATTCATTTTAGCTGTCCAGATACCAGCAGTCCAGGATTAATATGGAAGCCTCAGGATATAATGTATTTCCTGGTTGAAAGTTTCTTTCAGATTACCCTCTCATACTTAGCCTATTCAAAAATATATGCAATATATTTTATATATTATATATAATACACTCAAAAATACATATGCAAATATAAATCTTAGCACTTTAAAATTCCTGATGGCCACAACTTTTTATTATAGTTCTTCTTAGTTGAGTGATGTTCATTAGTAGCTGTACGTAACTACCAAAGCACAATAAATATTTTATTAGAAATATTAAATGTTAAAATAAATTGTTATTGGAAATGCATTCCCGTTGGGTGCTTATTAAAAAATGAATTAGGCGCTCAGCATGCTGGTGTATACCTATAATCCTAGCACTTGGGGGATGGAGGCAGGAGTTTATGACGTTCTTTGGTTACATTGCAAATTTGAGGCCACCCTGGGCTACATGAGATGCTGCCTCAAAAAAAAAAAAAGTAGCAAGATGACATGGGAATTTGACATAAATTCCTTTTTCCTTCTTGTTTCTTTAAAGTATGGAAGCCCTGAGAAAAGTCATTAACATAAAAAAGCAGATGGGAATGGAAATATTGTCAATAGTGTTTTTAAGTTCTTTGACTCCTGGGACATTAGCATCGTGCCTCCTGGAGAGCTGGGAGGAGGAGGGTGGGAGTGGTAGAGTATTGCATTCTGGGTGGATTTGGAAGATGAAGTCCTTAGGATGTTTTGTTGATGGATGAAATCCGAGGTGAAGAGACGCTTCCAGGATGATGTCAAGGTTTTGGCTTGAATGCATGGAAGGATGCAGTTACCATAGACCAAACAAGGACAGCTGAGGCAAGGGTAGGTTCAAGGTCGCTGTACTGGGCAGTATCCATAGATTAGGTGTGATTAGACTTTTGTGCCATACTTGTGTCCAATCAATAGCTAATGAAAAATGTTTGATTGGGAAAAGATAGTAAGATTGATGTTGGGAGGTTTGTACCCAGTAGCACTTGCCCAGGCATGAATAAAATTAAATATATCTCAAATAAATAATGACACAGAAATCAGCAAGAATTTTACGAGGCTTATTTCAGCCCTCTATTATATTTTGTAGATTTTTAGAGAATTTATGTTTGTAAGGGAACTGTGTACAACTGCAAGTGTCACCTTTTGCATTAAGAAAAGGTTGATTTATGGAATATTTCAAGTGCAAATAATAAATGAACCAGGCTAACAAAGCATTACTTAATAGACATCCGCAGGGACCTAATTTAATGAATAGGTAGAGGAATGTTATTTGTAACTTAGCCCACAAATTATTTCTATATGAATTGGTGATATTAAATGGCCATGGCCTGCTTGAAACAATTTATTTTCTTAATTAGTTTAATCATTCTCTTTACAGTTTCTAACACTACTACATGGGCTAATAACCACTTTTTTCTTGAATAAATTAATTTTTCTAGCCTGCTCGCAAATTTCCAATTAATAAAGTTTGAAGGAGTGAGGTAATGCTATAATAGAAAGAAAATGGCCATATTTTATTTCATTCTTTTAAAACCAAGTAACATTTATTAAGTGCCTATTATGCGTTGTGTAATACAAAGTGCAACAAAATATACATTTTGATGTCAGAGAGCAAATAGCCTAATGGAAAAACAAGATCAGAGGCTGGAGGGATGGCTTAGTAGTTAAGGCATTTGCCTGCAAAGCCAAAGGACCCAGGTTCAATTTCCCAGGACCCACGATAGCTAGATGCACAAGGGGGTGCATGCATCTGGAGTACATTTGCAGTGTGGCTAGAGGCCCTGGTGCACCCATTCAGTCTCTCTCTCTTTCCCTCTCTCTCTGTCAAATAAATAAATAAATAAAAAGAAAATACTTTAAAAAAGAAAAACAATATCAGTGGATGGATAATTATACCCTGGTGTGTTATGGCAACGATATGAGGGATGTACCAAAATACTGAAATATACACCATAACAGCCATATATGGTTTACAGCCTTCAGGTTATCTGAGGAAAAATATTTTATTATTCATCCTGAACATTTTCTGCACGATACGATCACAGACTTACTAAACTTACTACTGTGTAACTCCAGACCTTGAAGGTGCGTAGGGCAAAAGCCCATAACAAACCACCTCATAAGCAAAAGAGGAATTTGGAACTGACATCCTTCGTCCCTTTGTATGCCTACTACAAAATGGCCACAATAGTCCTAGACTCTTCCCCAGCAGCTACTATGGGAAAACCTTGGGCAAGCACTCTGTGTGTGGGTTGGGGGTGTGTAATAATGTAGGTTATGTGACCCCTCCAGCCCAGCTCTGAGACATCGTGGTTGAGACACTGCTGTGGACTCAGCTCTGAAAGTGGAGAAGGGAGAACACAGAAAGACTGGCCCTTTGCTGCTTCATCCCGGCGACGCACATCCAGCTGACGACTAAAAATCCAGTCCTCTTTGTCCGATGCGCTCGGAACATCATAATGCAATCAATATCTCATCTGGGGTTAGTCTTCATCCCCGGCTTGTAAGGAAGTCGGACAGAAGCACTTAGGAAAATAATGTTGACATCACATTTGCAATAGCGTTGATTGCAATAAGCTTTGTGTTTTAGAAAGTCCATGCCTTCCTTACAATCAGAATCCTGATTTCCTTTTCACTGTCTTCTTGACACGTGTGATGTAGAGACGAACGAGATTTGATCTTGTTGAGTCTTTTGAGTTCCTTGGATGCCTGTGCTGAAACAGCACATGGCATAAACCATCCTATTTTTTTCTAGAATATGATGAGAATCCTTCTTTATAATCTGTTCACTTTTAAGTAAAGTCTGTGAGCCAAATGTACATTCAGTTGAGTCACTGAAGTTTATAGTGTGTTCCTAAAGGAAATGTTTCTGCCAAGAACCTGAAGTCTAGTATGACAGTGGGTTTTAAATATCATGGTTATATTTTCCTTCATCTGTAATATGACTGTATAAATATGTCTGCTTATGTTGAATATTTGGAAACATAAAAGTATTTTTAAGACTCCAATACATGCTACAACCCAGAGCTCTGTAGATACATAGAAACAAAATTTAGTTCCGATCTTTTTCAATTTACATTTTTTTGTTTGTTTGTTTTTGAGGTAGGGTCTCGCTCTAGCTCAGGCTGATGTGGCATTCATTATGTAGTCTCAGGGATGGCCTTGAACTCATGGCAATCCTTCTAGCTTTGCCTCCCAAGTGCTAGGATTAAAGGCATATACACCACCACACCCGGCCCAATTTACATTTTTAAAAAGACTTTTAAAAAGGTAGTTAATATTAGCTCAAACTTATTGGGGAAGGAATTTCCTCTAACTTTTTTTTTTTTTTTTTTTTTTTTTTTTTTTTTTTTTGCACAGTTATCTGTCTCTGGCCAATGTTAGCTTTCACAGAATCACCTTCCCATTTCTAGAGTTATTTTTGGTTACTTTGCTATTGTTCTTCCTTCGTTCCTGGTGTTTTTAGTTTCTTTCTGGTATCATTTCCTTTCTGTCTGAAGAACTTCCTTGAGGAATTCTGGTAGAGCAGGTGTGCTGGCTACAGACTCTTCTGAGCTTTCCTTCATCCGAGAATGTCTACTTTATCTCATTCCAAAGGGATATTTCTACAGAGAGTTATAGGGTGGCAGGTTTTTCCTCTCAGCATTTTAAATAAGCCAATATTGATACATTATCATTGGCTGAAGGCCATAGCTTATCCAGATCTCCTGCATCTTATCCTAATGTCCCTTTGCTTTTCCAGGACACCATGTAAGATATCACATTGCATTTAGTCATCATTTTATATATTTCCTTATCCAGTACTATAATAAACCATTTTGTCAAAGAATCTTTAGTTCCTTTAAAAAATTTTTATTTATTTATTTATTCAACAGAAAGAGAGAGAGGAAAAGAGATCATTGCACACCAGGGCCTCTAGCCATTGCAAATGAATTCCAGATGCATGTGCCACCTTTGCATCTGGCTTACATAGGTACTGGGGAATTGAACCTGGGTCTTTAGGCATCACAGGAAAGCACCTTCACCACTAAGCCACCTCTCCAGAACATCTTTAGTTCCTTTTATTGAAAGATGCTATGAGAAACCAAGATCTGGGTGCTAGATACATTTTTGTTGCTGCTGGCAGGTCTAAGCACTCCCAGCTGACAGTGACAGAGGGAGGCAATAAGCGTGTGCATGCGTGCATGTGTGTGTGAAATAACTTGTATGTATGCACATATCTTAAATACAGTTATGTGTCACTTAATGATGTGGTCGCATTCTGAGAAATGCATTGTCATGTGCTTTGTCACTGGGCAGATATCATAGGTTGTACTTATACACAGGGGACTGTGATGTCACTAGATGATATAATTTTCTAGGACCACCACTGCATATGCCATCTGCTGTTGACTAAAGGATCATTATATGACTCTTAGAACGGTGTTTGTATATTGACTCATCTGCATTTTTATTTAGCTAAGCATGAAGTTTATGCTGATTGCTCTAACTCTATTCCATCACCACGTAGAACATTCTAGCCATTCCCTCTGGCTTTTGTTTGTAACTGTTCATTCCAACAGAGAGAAATTTGTTTCACACCACCTGCCATCTACTTATTCAGTTGTCCAATTCTAGTGTGCCTCTACAGTGGCATCACAATTGCTGGACTCTAGTCTTGTGGGGACCAACATTTATTGACTAGAACACTTGACAGTCAGATTCTCTTTTCACAGTCTACATTTCATCCTCAGATTTCCTATCGTCTTAAATTTAAAAATTTACAAATGTTGTCAAGTAGGTCATTTGCTGTCTTCTTTGCTGAGATGTCTTTTGTTGATTTTTAATTTTATTATTTTCCTGTTATTTTTAAAATGTTCTTGTATATTTCCGATATAAGTTCCTTACTAGATATGTTTTTCACTCCAGTCAGTGGTTTTTTCTTCTTAATAATGTTCTTCACAGAGAATTTTTAAATGCCAATAAAGCCCAACATCAACTGTTTCCTTTTGTGATCTAAGAACTTATCAGCAATTTAAAGGTCACTTGGATTTTTCTCCTACATTTTCCACTAGAAATGTAATAGTTTGGTGTTTTATATTTATTTCTGTGACTAATATGATCAGCATTGAGGTAGAAGTTTTTGTGTATGTGCATGCATGTATGAAAGTATAAAATTTGTATTTAGATTCAGTTTTTGGCATTTGGGCATCCAGTTTTTTTTGCAGCTCCATTTCTTGAAAAGAGTGCACTTACTCCATTGACTTGTCTTTGCTCCTTTGTGAAGGACCAGAAGACTACAGTTAGGTGGGTCTCCCTCTGCACTCTTTTCTGTTTCATCGATGTGCGTGTCTATTCTTTCACCAATGTCTTCTCTGTCTAAATCACTGTAGCATTATTAGGAGCACTGAGTTGGGTAGTGGGAGTCCTTGCACTTCACTCTTCGGTGTTGTGTTGGCTGTTCTAGGTCATTTGCCTTCCCACACTGTAGAATCAATCCATCAGTATGTAAAAAATAGCTTTCTGGGATTTAAACTGGGATTTCTTGGATCTATAGCTTAAGCTGTAGTGTATCAGAGACCTCAAAATTATAATCTATTGTAATAAATATCCAAAACTTCTAGTCATATTTTTTGTGAATGTTAATTTTTTTTTTTGCTTTATTAGTTATGTACATACTCAGTGTGTAAATAGCACATGTTGGTACCATCCTTAGCCTTCTCCCTGTCCTCCCCCCTCTTTTTATAAAATTTTTTATTGACAACTTCTATACTTACAGACAATAAACCATGCTATTTCCCTCCCCTCCCCCACTTCCCCTCCACAACTCCACTCTCCATCATATCCCCTCCCCTCTCTCTGTTAGTCTCACTTTTATTTTGATGTCATCATCTTTTTCTCCTATTATGAGGGACTTATGAAGGTGTTGCTAGGCAATGCGAGGTCATGGATATCAAGGCCAATTTCTATCTGGGCAGTTGTACTGTAAGGAGTGGTACCCTTCCTTTGGCTCTTACAATCTTTCCGCCACCTCTTCCACAATGGACCCTGAGCCTTGGAGGGTATGATAGAGATGTGTCAGTGCTGAGAAACCTTCCGTCACTTCTTCTCAGCACTATGGTGCCTTTTGGGTCATCCAAGTGTCATTGCCATCTATAAAGAGAAGCTTCTCTAACCAGAAGTGAGAGTAGCATTAATATATGAATATGATCATTAAGTGTCATGCTTTCAGGGCAGTTTGGTGAGAATAACATATGCATAGATTGCTACTAGAAAATTTTCAGTGCCAGGGATAGGATACCTTCCCGTGAGTTGTTAGCCAGGGAGGTCCCTGCTGCCTCCAAAACATTACAGGATATTGCCAAAGCCTTTGGTTTCCCACGAGTAACAGATGGTAAGACCCTATTGCTTAAGACTTCACATGTGTGGACAGCAAGATCACTGAAAAATCAAGCTGGTACTGAGCTGAAAACCTTCTCCCTGTAGACCAGCCAACTGAAAGCTGGAAAAAGCTGCATTGCACGCAGCTCTATGGAAGACAGAAGTCATCAGCAGTGAAAACAGTGGACACTGGAAACCTCAAGTTTAGCCAGACAGGCCAAATGACCAAACAGGTTCAACAGTGACATGTCTGCTGTGGGGGAAACTAACTGCTCTCTAATTGAACTGGAGGTCCGCTCTATGGGACGGAATACATGTCTGGTACTGAAAACCCAATCAAAAGCCTATGGCAGGGAGGTCATATGCCTTAGGGGTATAAACCCTGCTCTTGTCTGGCTAAATACATATATTATTCTCACCAAAGTGCCCTGAAAGCACTACACTTAATGTTCATATTCACATATTAATGCTACTCTCACTTTTGGTTAGAGAAGCTTCTCTTGTCAGATGGTGATGACCACTGGGATGACCCGAAAGGCAACATAATGCTGAGAAGAAGGGATGGAGGAGTGTCCAGCACATGTGTCTGGAGTTTCTTTGCGGTGGCAGGAAGCCCTAGCACACGTGTATTCTCTAATAAAAAATGTTTTTTAAAAATTCAAAAAAATACTTCATTTATGTCACGTATATGATTTAAAAATTGCTAGCAGCCACATTTTTTTTAAGTACAGAGAGGAAATTCAAATTAGTAACATGCTTTGTTTAACTCAGTATACCCACAATGGTCTCGTTTTTTCAGGTAGCCCGTATAAAACAATCACTTGTGCACTTCCCATTATTGTTCTTGTTCTTCATCGTCAAATACTGGTGTGTATTGCATATCTCATGTCAGACTCACCACATTTCAGAGGCTCAATGATCACACTTGACCAGTGACTACACTATTGGGCATTGCAGCTCCAGGATCATGTTATGGAGGACCTGGGAGGTCTGAGTCAGCACATTTTGCTGAGATTTGAATGATGACTATGTTTTAAAAAAAAGGGAGGGGACAAGGATACATATTTTTAGGCAGAGGGAAGACTTGAAAAACAATCTCCCAAACAGAAATGCTTGGAATATTTGAGGGGCTTAGTGACATTTTGAGCAACTGGAACAAAGGATGGAGTGGTGGAATATGAGGTTTAAGAGGCAGGCAGGATGGAATTCTGAAGAACTTTAAAACAGTGCAAAAGATGAGTTGCCCCTAATGATTTTTAAATAGAACATGGGTGAAAGCAGATTGTCCTATTTTGAAATCACCCCCATTTTGCAGGAATGGTGGGTCTGGCATTTTCCTTAGAAAAGTAGGCAGGGGCTGGAGAGATGATTCAATGATTAAAGACACTTACTTGCAAAGTCTGGTGTCCCTGGTTTAATTCTCCACTATCTGTGTAAAGCCAGATATACAAAGTGGTGTATGCATCTGGAGTTCACTTGCAGTGGCAGGAGGCCCTAGTGTACCCATATTCTCTCTCTCTGTCTCTCAAATATTTACTTATTTTTTTAATAAGAAAGACAGGACTGGAGAGATGACTTAGTGGTTAAGGTGCTTGCCTGTGAAGCCTAAGAACTCATGTTCAAATCTCCAGGTCCCACATAGCCAGACTCACAGTGACGCAAGCATTCAATGTCATATGGGCACCACAAGGGGGTGCACACATCTGGAGTTCGTTTTCAGCAGGCTGAAGGTCCTGGCACACCCATCCTCTCTCTCTGTCTGCCTGTTTTGCTCTTGATCGCTCTCCCTCAAAAGTGAAAATAAAAAAAAAGAAAGACAAGCAGGCAGAGGGAGCATAGTGATAGGTGGGTGATCCTACCATCATTTACCCTTCCTTTGCCTCAGTTTCCTCACCTGTGAAATGAGACTAATAGGATTCCTTCATCAAAGGGTTGTTTGTTATTAGTAGTCATGAGGTACTTAGCTCACGGAACCTAATAAGTATTAGTCATTATCTTCTCCATACTCAGAATAGGTGAATCCACAGACCTTCCTCCTCCTCCTCCTCCTCCTCCTCTTCCTCTTCCTTCTTTTCATACTTCAATTACTTTGCTTTTCTATAATTACTTATTCAGATAAGCTCAGAATGGAAAGGCATCCCTTCCTCCAACACCCCAAATCAGATTAGAAAACTTGTGATCTTGCCATTCGCTCCAGTTTTTGTTTGCATGTGCTTGTTTTTATAACCTGAGAATAGTGTGTAAAAACAGTTCACTATCTTAGTTTTTTCTCTGTAACATCTTCTGTGTTTGTATATTCATAAAGGTTCTTACACACTCCTTCAATAAAATGTAAGGCCACAGATTGAAACATCTTGATAGTTTGTCAAAACGGTGACTTGAGGAAGGCGACCAATGGTACTGAGAAACCAGTAACTTCCAGTGTCAGCAGGCGCGCCGCTTCTCCTGCGGCATTTTGATGTGCAAAGTTTTGAAATGAGAACATTTAATACAAGGATTAAATCACATGGAACAGGTTTCCTTTGCTTCTAGAGGAAATGTGAGCATCCTAGCAGGCTCCCGACCATTCCTTCCTGCTCCTGATGCAGCGTTCGTCAGAGGCCACTCTGCCTTCTGGAGGAAACCTCACTGTGGGGGAGGAAAGATTGCAACCCTTTTAGTTCTCAGTAATTCTTTGAGCTTTCAATAGTAAGACAATGATTAACAGTACTGCCTCTATTTGACAGAGATGTGCTTTAATATATGGCTAACCCTTGTAAAAAATGTTAAGATGCACAAAGCAGAGATCAAGCCAGATAGAGGAAGACAAGGTACAGTTTCTTATTACCCCAGGGAAGTGTCCAGAGAGGACTTCGTTGCACAGCAAGTCATGACTCCCTTCCCACTTGGTTTTGTGGTTGCCTTGGGTAAGAGAGGCAGATGGGAGTATGTTCCTGTTAGTCACCAAAATCTACAGTACTTACCCCCAGTCTGGCTGAAAGCTTTAATCAAGGGGCTGTGGCAACAAGCACTTCTTTCTCAGGAGATGCTATGAAAATCTGTTCTGAGGGTGAGCTATACCCTCCTCTCCCTTCTAAACAATACCATGCCCACCATCTATGTTTCTAGTCAATAAAAGAACATAATAATGTTTGATTTATTCTCATTGTACTTACTAATACTTCAAGTATTTCTAAAGCTTTTCAAATTATTCAGAATAAAAAAAACTACAACCTTGAGGTACAAATGCCAGGTTTCTTAATGCTTAAGTTTCTGATTATTTCTCCAGTAACAGTAACACTTTAAAATATGGGGATTTTTTTCAATATATATACTGTAGAAAAAGAAAGAAAAATATGAGGAAAATAGGGCTGGAGAGATGGCTTATCAGTTAAGGCATTTGCCTGTAAAGCCAAAGGATCCAAGTTCAGCTCTCTAGGACCCACATTAGCCAGATGCACAAGGGAGCTCATGCATCTGGAGTTCATTTGCATTGTCTGGAGGCCCTTGTGGGCCCATTCTCTCTCTCTCTCTGTCTCTCTCTCTATCTCTCAAATAAATAAATAAAATATATTTTTTAAAAATATGAGGAAAATAACAATTCTTTAAAGTTTAATATCATATGACATGATTTTGGCCTTGAAAATTCTCAGATTGCATATATAATTGAATCTACCCTCTGCACTAGTGCAACCTGTTGCAGTTAGCTATGCATTGCTGGCAGAAAGTATTTGATAAAAAAACAGCTTAGGAGAGGAAGGGCCTTATTTTGACTTAAAGACTCAGGGGGAAACCCCATGATGTCAGGAGACAACATGGCCAACATCAAATGAAAAACAGCAGCAAGAGAATATGCCAAACACTTGCAAGGGGAAGCTACCTGTAACACCCATAAGCCCACTCCCAATAATACACTGCCTCCAGGAAACTCCAAGTCCCAAATTGCTACCAGCTGGGAACCTAGCACTCAGAACATGTAAGTTTATGGGGACATCTGAATCAAACCGCCATATTCTGCCCTTGGTCCCCATAAACTGATAACCATCCATAATGTAAAGTGCATTCAGTCCACCTTTAAAAGTCCCCCTAGTTTTTACCAATCTCGATGCTGTTCAAACATTTCCATAGTCCAAGGTCTTTTTAAAAAACTTTTTATTTTTACTTTTGTTTACTTATATTTGTGTGTATGTGTGCATGCACGTGCACATGCGTGTGCATGCATATGTGAGAGAGAGAGAGAAAAAGAGAGAATTGGCATGCCAGAGCCTCCAGCCACTGCAATCAAATTCCAGACACATGTGCCACCTTGTGCATCTGGCTCATGTCAGATCTGGGGAGTCCAACATGGGTCCTTAGATTTCACAGGCAAGTGCTTTAACTGATAAGCCATCTCTCCAGCCCTGAGGTCTTTTAACTGAGCCATAATGCCCCCCCCCATAATAGCACAAAATAAATAATGACACTACAAAAGATGGCATTGGGCATAACAAAGGAAGATTGAACCAATACAAATTTAATCAAACAGGGCAAACATCAATTTCTGTAACTCCAACTCTGACAACTCTAACCAGTGACAAGTCTCCAAGTTTGAGCATTCTAACCAGTGACAGGTCTCTGGAGTTCAAATTCTACCCCTTCAGCTTGGATGCTCCTCTGCTCACACCAGTCATTTCTATGCAACACAACCATGCACAAGTTCTCAGGACACAGGCAGGCAAAACACAAAAAGCCTCTCACACAAACTGCTTCTAGACCAGTTCTTTCTCACCTTCATAAGGCAAACCTCATAGTCCGTAGTTCTCACTACATTCAGGTCTTTCGATTCTGACCCCAATGGTCCATCAAGCTGTACTTACAGCACTTCAAGGCATTTCTTAGGCCAGTGTTTCAAATCCTTCCATATTTTTCCTGCAAATCAGTCCCAAAAGGCCAAAAGCCACACAGTCAGGTTTTATAGCAGTAATGACCCCACTCTTGGTACCAATTTTACTATTGTAGTCAGCTTCATGTTGCTGACAGAAAGTACCCAACCAAAGTAGCTTGTGGAAGAAAGGAGTTTATTTTGTCTTTATTTTGTCTCAAGGGGAAGCTCAGTGGTGGCTGGGGAAAACTATGGCATGAGCAGAGGCTGGACATCACCCCCTGGCCCACATCAGGTGGACAATAGCAGTACAAGAGTGTGTCAAACACTAGTAAGGGGAAGATGGCTATAACACCCATACACCCACCCCCAACAATACACTGCCTCCAGGAGACCCCAAATCCCAAATTGTCACTAGCTGTGGACCTAGCATTCAGAACACATAATTTTATGGGGGACACCTGAATCAAACCACCACAAAACTGATAGGAAGGAAGGAAGGAAGGAAGGAAGGAAGGAAGGAAGGAAGGAAGGAAGGAAGGAAGGCAGGCCAGGTTTTCAGAACCTGCCTGGTTTATGAGGCATTGCTGAAATAGATTTGGTATTTTTTACAGTACACTACTTTTCCGACATGCTTTCATATTTTAAATAGTATGCTTTTAGTACTTTGATCATTTTTATTTTGATGAGCTTCATAAAGGCTTAAAATGTTTCTTCAAAACACTAGTAGGCTTTTACTATTCCAGGAATTTTGCATAACATAGATCAAATGTACCGCTGCTCTCAGATTCCCAGGTCCTTAAAGGTTATCAGGATCATTTGTTTGTATGTTCTTGTGCTGTATTTGTACTAAGGTTGTATTTATTGTACCTTTTTCTTACTAGATTGAGGCAGAAACAAAACATTTTAAAATGTTCAGTCAAGACAGACAAACCTATGCAAGTCAACTGAGTGCACTATTTTCAATGCAAAGTATAGGACAAAGAACTCTCTTTTTCTTCATAGTAATTATTTTACTTTCCCGACTGGGAGTTACTGTGTCATTAAAATAATGGCTTAGGGCATTTTAGATAGAATGCAGCTACATGCTAGGAAAATGTATTTGTGTTTTCCTATTGGAAATTTTTGTCTTAATTGATTAATTTGTTCCACATTAATAGTCATGGGTCTTAATATAGAACCCAGTGACTATATTCAAGAAGACAAAGACAGACCATTTCTTCCAAGATTTCATCTAGAAGAAACATCCCATCCAAAGTTATCTTTGGTGAAACCATCCCTATTTGTCAATATGTATGTAAAATTTTAAACTACAACATGAATGCTCTAATTCTGAAAACTGATTTTGAAGGATAACTCCCAAAAGGAGTGGGTGATAGAAGCTTATTGCCTAAGCATGTAGATTATTCCTACAGGCAAATTATTAGAAATAACCTAAGGGAATAATAACAAAAGAATCATTAAATTATGCTATATACATTTATTAGAATTTTTCCTTAAGAGTTACAAAGAGGAGCCAGGCATGGTGGCACATACATTTAATCCCAGCACTTGGGAGGCAGAGGTAGGAGGATTGCTATGAGTTCGAGGCCACCCGGAGACAATTCCAGGTCAGCTTGGGCCAGATTTAAACCCTACCTCAAAAAACCAAAACAAACAAACAAACAAAAAAGAGTTACAGAGAGTTTAAAGTAATATGTGAAATTGTTTAAGATTTGGTATTATAGAAGAAGGAATAAATATAAATTTTTATTTAGAGTGTGTTTACATTTCAGATAATAAAACAAAACCCATACCTGGACAAAAGGATTACTATTAATATTCTGTACAACTAAGATATTCTATACTTTCCAATTAACATGCATAATTTTGGAATGAACAAATGATAAAAACCAATAATTAAGTATATGCATTTACTACAATTGGTAATCTGACTTTCCAGTGTCTATTCTCAACATTAGTTAATCTGTAATGTCTCCTTTTTCAACATTTTTATTTATTTATTTATTTGCAAACAGAGAGAGAGAGAGACAGACAGACAGACAGACAGACAGACAGACAGACAGACAGACAGACAGAATGGACATGCCAGGGTCTCCAGCCTCTGCAAACAAAATCCAGATGCATGCACCACTGTGTGTGTTGGCTTTACATGGGTACTGGAGAATCAAAACTGGGTCATTAGGCTTTGCAGGCAAAAAACAAAAAACAAAACCTGTGTGTTTGTAGTAAGGCTCAGCCAGACTTGATTTTCATCTATTTGTACCAGAATATGCAACCCTTAGGCCTTGTGAAGCCCCACCTGTGGTTTTGCAGTGCCACACTGACTGCAGACAAGGGGACCATCCATCATTGTTCATGCCTTTTCAGACTGTTCATTTGTTTATATTGAAAAACCTATTGCAGAGGGTCTGGGGTAGTCTGTAGTTGACTTAGTAGGTAAAGTGTTTGCCCCTTAAGCATGAGGACCTGAGTTCAGATCCCCAGCACCTGCATAAAAGCTGGGCATGGTGGCATGCACCTGTAATCCCAGTGCTGGGGACACTGGACAGGAGGATCCTTGAGATGTGGTAGCTAGTTTGTCTTGCTGAGTTGGTGAGCTAGGTTCAATGAGAGACCCTGTCTCATAAGGTTGAGAACATTTGAGAAGACACCTGAAGTCAACCCACACACACACACATGCATGTGTGTGTGCACCTGCACACACTTGGGTACTCGTATGCTACAAACACATTACACAATTACATGTGCACAAGGAAAACCTAGTGCAGAATTTCCACAATGTGTAACAATAAATGTGTGTTGTTTATTTCAAATTGAGTACAATGAGCTAAAGGAATCAGAGATGACAAATTTAGCCCATGCCTTCAGGAGCCTATAGATGCCTATAGAAAACTTTGTGTCCTTGTCTCTAAGGCCAAATCTAATTGGGTTTCTTAAATACTGAATCTGCCTTAACCGTAAGCCATCTCTCCAGCCCTTAAATACTGAATCTGAAGAGAATGTGACCAGGTGGTATTTGCAAAGGAATATATGAATGAGTAAAATTTATTCATATTTTATTAGTATTATGATCTGCTAAGAATGTATGATTTGCCAAGTCTATCTAGTATGTAAGTCATATAGTCACAAATGTTTCATTATATGCTGATTTTAATACCCCTTTGTTTGAATTCTCATGCATTTAGATTCTCTTGAGAGTGTGTTTTAAGCAGAGGATACTTGACATTTGTCGTGACTATCACTAAACTTTTCCAGAAGCATTATACAGGAACAAATATTTCTGAAAATGCCACGTGGTTGGCTAGGTTCACTGTGTAGCTAAGTGTTCTTCTGGACCACCCTCCATGGAGCTTACTGGTGGTAACATTTTTGCTGGATACTTTTTATGCATAGAAGCATGTATGCATTCTCTTTTCCTTTGAGTCACTCTGAAAGGTAAATGAAATTACAGACTGCTGCATGTATTTCTGTATGTCAGGATCACTCAAGTCTAGCTGCTCAGTGTGAAACCCAAAATGCCAAGGTCTCTTTTACTCTTGCATGTGCCTTGTCTGTGTCGTAAGCACATAATACATACTTCCCCCATTGTTTTAGTGGGGAGATGGAGTTAATTGCTTGTACAAAAATAGGTTTTATCTTTTAATTTTTTTACAATGCATTCACATAAAGAGCACACACTTCATTTGGGTCAATACATTTTCACACTGTCATGTAGACATTGTAAAGATCAGGAAGCAGGGATTGGAGAGACAGCTTAGCAGGTAAGGCACTTGCCTGTAAAGTCTAAGGATCCAGGTTCAATTCCCCAGTAACCACGAAAGCCAGATGCACACAGGGTCGCATGCATCTGGAGTTTGTTTGCAGTGGCTGGAGGCCCTGGCACTCCCATTCTCTCTCTATCTCTCTCTGCTTGCAAATAAAATAAAATACAATAAAATGATCAGGAAGCAGAACAGAGCTTCACCTCAGATGCCCACCTATTTCCTTCTTGCACCTTCCCACTATCCTGTTTTCTAAGAGACCTTGATCTGTATCAATGAAAACCACCTGTCCCTTACCTTCCATGTCCTCACTCTCATTAGACATTAAGTTTGGGAGGCTCACCCTGGACTGGTAAACAGTTGTAAATTGTTTAGCATTCCACTGTGTTTATCCTCCCCTCTGTTGGTAGTGGGCTATTGTGAACAGCACTGCTCTGAACAGCTTGATATATGGCTTATGGTGAATTAACTGCATGTTTCTGTTGGGGCTTTATGTCAAAGTGTATTTCTGGTGTGTTGAGAGTATACATGCTGAGGGCTAAGACCTGTATATGGACATCTAGAAATCCATTAAACCCTGAAATTATAAGCAGACTTTTGGATGTATGTGCATATGCATCTTAACCCATGGTTTGTATAAAATTCTTAAAAGTGGGGCTGGAGAGATGGCTTAGAGGTTAAACGCTTGCCTATGAAGTCTAAGGACCCTGGTTCAAGGCTCGATTCTCCAGGACCCACGTAAGCCAGATGCACAAGGGGGTGCATGCATCTGGAGTTCGTTTGCAGTTGCTGGAGGCCCTGGCGCATCCATTCTCTCTCTCTCTCTCTCTCTCTCTCTCTCTCTACCTGCCTATTTCTGTATCTCTCTCTCTCTCAAATAAACAAATAAAATATTTTTTAAAAAATTCTTAAAAGTGTCCAAAACCATTGTCAAAAAAAAAATATATCAAAACAGTGAAAACTCAAAACTGATCGTATTTTTAAATGGGAAAAATAAATAGAAGTCAAGATGACATAAAATGAGAGATTTCAAGTCTCTAGGACAATCTAATTTCTAGAACTTTCACCATCTAAAGGAAAGACAAAGGTATTATCTTGAAACCAGTGTTTTTCATTGCCAATGCAAAACACTTGGTGTAGATTTGAACTGGAGAGACATGTTCCCTCTGAGAAGGGACAACAAGAACAAAACTGTCCACAAGTCAGTTACCATCATGTGATTAAATGGACATTTTCCATATTAAACTTTGAAGAACTAAGCTGGAATTTCAGACATGGTAAAAGAAAAATTTCTTCCCCTTCTTTTCATACCAGGGCCAGCTAAAAGCTCCTTAGAGGTTTCTCCATGCTATTCAGGTAAATATTTGATGAATAATTTGTATTCATAAAGTGCCACAGGAACTCTGAGCTAACAAAGACACAAGTGTTGGTTTTAAGGAGTTCATGTCATGCTTAAGAAAACGAACACCCTAAGTAACAGTGGTACAAGCTGTGAGATGTGTGCAGGAAACGCAGAGAGCTCCCCAGTGTAAACAGGTCATGACTGATGTTTGCAGGAAATGTGTTCTACAGACTCTCAAAATCAAGACACCCAGGAATACCTTCCCAGACCCTTGTCCCTAATGGTTCTTTCAACTGTGTCACCTAATGCGCTGATTATAAAGCTTCAAACACCAGGATGAGAAAAACCATCTGACGCCAGCTGGGCTTGTCCACCATTCCATTACGTGTCTCACTGGGCCAATCTTATTTTCAAGAACTTTGTTATCTAAACTTACCATTATTTAGCAGAATAGGCCTCTTTGAGCTCTTAAGGAATTAACAGCACAGCCCTGATAGCATTCTCAAATATCCATGAACTAAGGTGACATTTAGACATGTTTAATTTCAAAATAAAATTACATAACATATGCCATTGCATGTCGTTACAGTATAGAGAGTGTTCCTATGTTACATGATTTTAAGGACTAATCTATACCCAGTGGGTTTATGAAAATACGTCCACATTTTTACAAGATGGGAGCTTTGCCTTTCTTTCGGGGTACCTAAGGTTTCTGTAGTCCTGCTGATATATTGTATAACTGTCAGGGCTCGTGATACACTTGGGTTTTGACTCCACAGGTTAGTAGCTATTTCTCCTGCTTCATTGGCAGGGAAGGAATATAAACGTTGATGAAGGTTTTTATACACATCAGCCTCCCTAAGAGAATTCAGGCCCAAAAATGTGGCCCAAACTCTACCAGTCTTGGCAGAATCCATTTTCTGAGTGAGGGTTACACAGGAGGAGCTGGACTTTCAGGGTCCATTGTTCATACTCTGAGAGCTGTATTTAGCTGAGGTAACCTGGGGTGTGGTTTGGGCCTTACACCTGGCTGGGCCATCCCTCAGCCGTCATTTCTAGAGATTCTGGTATTTTCCTTATTCATCAATAAACTTCTGTCATAACTAGCTAGCTAGAATAAGAACATGGCCTGTTATCCACAACAAATATTGAATATACTTATGGTATTGAAATTTAGATTCACTTTGTAGACATACTTTCCTTTATTTTCAAGAACCAGTTTCATAAATATGGAATATGATTTTTTTGTGTTATTACCTTAGGATGGTAATGTAAGGATTATGTTGTTTTTCAACTATTCTTTTTTTTTTTTTTTTTTTTGAGGTAAGGTCTCGCTTTAGCCCAGGCTGTCCTAGAATTCACTATGTAGCCTCAGGCTGGCCTTGAACCCACAGCAATCCTCCTACCTCAGCCTCCTAAGTGCTAGAATTAAAGGCATGTGCCACTACACCCAGCATCAACTGTTCTTGGAAGCCTTTAAATGTTTGTGTAATAAATTTGGTTGAAAATAGTGAGTTGTAATTTACAAATTGTGAAATACATTATTTGTGAATATTAAGATATTATTCAAATACTTCTACATTTTCTTTAATAAGCTATAAGTATTTGATTTTCGTATAAGTTACTTGAGTATTCAACTAATAAAAACAAAAATGATTAGGAAATTATTCCTTTAGCTAAAAGTCATCTGGATTTATGTAGGTAACATAAATACCATTAGTATGATGAACTCATGGTTATGTCACCTTGGCCCAATCTTCAGGAAACATTTGCATTTTTATTTAATTAACTTCATTTATTTAATTGAGAAAGAGAAAGAGGGAGAGAGGGAGAGAGAGCATGCCAAAGCCTCCAGACACTGCAAACGAACTCCAGGTGCATGTGCCCCCTTGTGCATCTGGCTTACTTGGATACTGGGGAATCAAACCTGGGTCCTTAGGCTTCTCAGGCAAATGCCTTAACTGCTAAGCCATCTCTCCAGTATAACATTTGCATTTTAATGAAGGATTAAGTCTTGGATTCACAGGATGCTCCTAGTGTTCACTGAGTGTTCTACTACTCAAACTGTGCTTCATACACCAGCAACATCAACACCTTTAGGCAGAAATGGAGAATCTCAGATCAACCCAAGAGTAGGGGAACCAAGGTGTGCATGCCTTTTAGTTAGATCCCTATGTAATTCATAGAGATAGGAAATTTGCAAAGCATTGAATTTATGCAACATTTTATCAGATACACAGCCCAGTCTATTAAAAACAAAAGAAAAAGGGGCATCACTCAGTAATACTCAGTGTCATAAGAGCAGCAGGGGAAACAGCTGCCATTTTCCTTCCAACATTCCTTTACATATCTGAATGTATAAGTTACTCCTCCATTTTCTCTTTGGTCACTAATAACTGAAGTGTGCTAACATGAATGAATTAATGAAGAAACCCTTCAGTCATTCAAAAAGTGTGTACCAAAGCAGATGGGAAAGGAAAGTGAACAAAATGGAGTTCCTGTCTTCATGGAGCTAGCATTTCCCTGGAGGCCGGAAGGGAAGCAGTGCCTAGTGTGTCAAGTGTGTGAGGTGCTATACAGTGAGAAGAAGAGTGCCGATTGAGGCAGGGATAGGCAGGGACAACAACCAAGTGCCCTCTCTGGGAAGGTGCTCAAACGAACAGTTGAACAGTCATGAGGCAGGGGCCATCTGGAAAAGAGTGTGCCTAGGCAGAAGGAAGAAGGGGATTGATGGAAATCAGGAGGGGCTACAGAGCAGAGGAGGTCAGAGACGCATCCAGGAACTAGATAGATGACTCACACTGTGGAGTTTGGCTTGCACTCTGAGCACTGGCAGGTTTTAGCACAGGACTGCAATCAGACTCATTTTTTTCCCCAAATTTATTTATTAGAAACAGAGAGAGGGAAAGAGAGAGAGGGATAGTGAGAATAGGGTGCACCAGGGCTTCCAGCCACTGCAAATGAACTGCAGATGCGTGCACCCCTTGTGCATCTGGCTTACGTGGGACCTGGAGAATCAAAGTGGGGTCCTTAGGCTTTGCAGGCATGTGCCTTAACTGCTAAGCCATCTCTCCATCCCAGTCTGGCCTGTTTTTATGTGTATGTGAGAGAGAATTGGTGCACAAGGGCCTCCAGCCACTGTAATTGAACTCCAGAAGCATGTGCCACCTTGTACACATGTGGCTATTGGACATGTGATACGTAGCTAATGAGACTTAGGACTAAATTTTGACAGCCCAATTAACTTAAAGGCAAATGGCTACGTGCAGCCAGTGGCTAATCCTGGATGTTGTAATTAGAGGTCATAGACAATATCACCATGCATTTTATTTCCTTGCCAACCTTAGTACATCTTGGGCAGGACAGATAGGTGGTACCAACAGTACTTTGTGAATTAATAACAGGACTGTTTTTCTGACCCCTTGTAGCCCTCAAACCCCTATGATATTTAGACCAAGAGAATTCTAGTTCTTTCCTAGTGTTTTCTACATGGATTCTGTTACATTTAGTACTTAAGGACATTTTACTTGCATAGGTTATTCACTATATTTTAGCAGGTGTTTCACAGGCTGACAGGACAAAGCCTTGTTTTTTATTTTAAATATTTGATATTTATTAAATTAAATATTTAAAAATATTTTTGTTATTTTATTATTTATAAATAGTGCAAAGTAATGGGTTTTATTACGACACTTTCACGCATATGTATGCATTGATTGTACCTCATTTGTAATGCCTACAAGTGTGAGTAGATCTGGCTTCAAGCTCTTGTGGAAGAACATAACATGTGGTGGAATGTTGATATTAGCAGGCATAGATGCACCAATTTATAAGAGTTAGAAAATGGCATGTTTTAGAGTCATTTCTTTTTCATATATTTGTTGAAATAGTTTTATAAGGAGATTCCTACCCTCATCGACTGTCTAGTTATCCAGTGATACTGTTCGTATAAGAAAGGCAAGAAAAGTTCCTACTCTTTCTTTATATTCATCCAATTTATAAGCTTATAAGAAGGTAGCTAGTTTGGGTTTTCTCCTCGATATCATTATAAATTCACAACATGAACATATTTTAATTATAATGTTATAATTATTGAGGATCAATTTATTCCGAGTGCTTTTTCATATCACCCCTTAAAGTCCTTAATAGAGCCCTGATTTTGTACTAAAATTTTCACATTTAATACCCCTGGAATCAGCAGTTTGTCTGAGGAAGACTTGCCTCCTTTCCATGGTACTAGGATTTCAAAATTCTAGGTGTGCTGGGCGTGGTGGCGCACGCCTTTAATCCCAGCACTTGGGAGGCAGAGGTGGGAGGATCACTGTGAGTTTGAGACCACCCTGAGACTACATAGTGATTTCCTGGTCAGCCTGGGCTAGAGTGAGGCCCTACCTCGAAAAACAAACAAACAGCAACAACAACAACAAAAAGAGTTTGCTACACCCCTCAAGGGTCCAGTATCTGGTATACATTATTTGGAACTCTTAAGGGAAGATTTGTCTCTTTCTCCCATGTTTATTTGTTCAGTCATTTATTTATATCATTATAATCCCATAGGTATTTATTTTATACATTGGATTATAACCTAATACTACTTTTTATTTATATTATAAATGTATTTATATGTATTTTAAAATATATTTTTAAAATATTTTATTTTTATTTATTTATTCATTTGAGAGAGAGAGAGATACAGAAATAGGCAGGTAGAGAGAGAGAGAGAGAGAAGAATGGGCGCGCCTGGGCCTCTAGCCACTGCAAACGAACTCCAGATGCATGCGCCCCTTATGCATCTGGCTTACGTGGGTCCTGGAGAATCAAGCCTCCAACTGGGATCCTTAGACTTCACAGGCAAGCGTTTAACCACTAAGCCATCTCTCCAGCCCTAAAATATTTTATTTATTAGAGAGAGAGAGAGAGAGAGAGAGAGAGTAAGAATGGGTGTGCCAGGGCCTCTAGCCACTGCAAATGAACTGCAGACGCATGCACCACCATGTGCATCTGGCTAACGTGGGACCTGGAGAATCGAACCGAGGTCCTTAGTCTTCACAGGCATGTGCCTTAGCCACTAAGCAATCTCTCCAGCCTTGTACTTATAATATATTTTATAAGACTTTATATATTATAATTTTCGAGCTTTGGACACGGTCCTCTCTTAGTGGGCTCCTAAGTCTGTCCTTAGCTGTGGTCATTCTACGGATGAGGCCATCAAAGCCAAGGTCACTTTTCTGCTTTTGATTTGCTTTGATGCTTTCTGAGAGTTTCTCTCTTTCTGTTTTACATTATCAAATATATGAATATACTTGGAGGTATACTGCTACAACTTCCAGGAGTTTTATCAATACAATAATATTCCATGGTCAACATGAATTACTGCTAAACTTAAACTTAAATTTCCTTTCTCACCCTCCCACAATCTGTTTCACATCTAAGTCTGATTCCAATACTTAGTTTGTGCCTTCAAGCTTTTTTCTTTTTCCCATTTTTTTCTTGCCTTTTAGTATACCTTGTAATCAGTAGGCTTTTAGTTTAAGGTTTTCTGTTAGCCTGGCCAACAAAAGCTGGTATTTAATGTCTGCTATAGTTGTATGTGTCAGAAGTGTCACATTCCTCTCATGTCGTCAGGTTTGTCCCTCCTGGGCTCTCCCTATGAGCTCCTCAGAAAGTGTCAGACTCTTGCAGCCCTTTCTGCTAGTATCCACTGCTTTCAGGATGGTGAGACCGAGGCATGAGTGGGACGGGAAGAGCCCTGTCTATGAGTCAGTGTCCCTGAGCTGTCACAGTCACAGTCACAGTGGTCTCTTAGCTTCTTCCCCCCACCCCCACCTCTCCTCACCCCCCCCCATCAATGCAGGAAGGCAGAAGGTTAGAGTCAGAGAAATTGCCTTCCCCAGGTAGGGTGACTTACATAAAGATCCCCTCCCCCCGGAAAGTAGGCCCTTGCTATGGAGAACGCTTTGCGGGTATTTCCTAATGGTTACTCTTCTCTGTCCCTTGCTAGCGACATAAGGAGATCCTGCTGGGGTTGAAGTAGGTAAAAGCTGTAGGGACCCACCTAAGACTGCTTCCCTGCCAGGGTTTCTCACTCAAGCTGGTCCACATTCAGCTCCCAGTAGTTCATCGAAAATGGTTCAAAGACTCTTTTCCCCAGGTGGCTTCTCCTGCGGATGGCTGATCTGAGCCGGGTGCTCCTGCCTCCCCAGACCTCAGGCAGGCGGTGTGTTCTTGCAACCTCAGTTCTCAGATGAATCCAAGAGAAATTATTCTCTTTAGTAGCCTTTTCTCATGATAAGAACAACTTTCAAGTTCTCGCCATGACAAAAGATTTCTCTATAAGCCCAGTTTTGAACTAGGAAAGACAGGAGGCCACACAGATGGAAACCAAAGGAGTCTATAATGAGCTTTGCGTGAGTTCACCAATGAAAAAAGTTGCATAGTTATTTCAGGGTTGTGAAATCCACCTATGGATCTGACTTAATCCTTAATTTAATCTGACCAGCACTGGAGTGGTGACACTGTGATAATTTTAAGCATATGACATTCATCTCATGGTCTTGCTTGAATTATTTCAAAATATCAAAATAAGAGAAATTAACTCCTACAAGCATATCATTTTCATTAAGAAGTTGAATAATATTCTCCCTACTTCCCAAAGAATTCTTCATCCAAATAAGCAAGGAGGGCATTTGGAATTAATGGTGCGGTAGCATTTTATTTGTGGACTCAAGTGGTCTTATTATAGCACCATAGAGGTTTCCTCTCTGATCAAGTTCAAGAGCTCATTGAACCCAGACATTCTTTCCATCTGAACCCCCTGTGTTAGCCTTGCACATGACTCTGCATGCTACAGGCCGTCATTAAATCCTTGAGTACAGTTGAATGTGCACTGTCATCACTTTTTTTTTTTTTACTTTTAGTTTATTTATTTGCAAGCAGAGAGAAAAAGAGGGAGAGAATAGGCACACCAGGGCCTCTAGCCACTGCAAATGAACTCAAGATGCATGCACCACCTTGTGTATCTAGCTTTACATGTGTACTGGGGAATCGCACTCTGGGTAGTCAGGCTTTGCAAGCAAAAGCCTTAACCACTGAGCCATCTCTCTAGCCCTGCCATGACTTTTTGACTGCACTGGCTGCCAGGGTCTCTGTGAGCTTTGTGTTTCCTTCTAGCTGTTGCTCTTGTCTCTTGACTGGAAATGTTGTGCCTTGCAAAAGGATTCTGGGAGCAAATTCTTGAGTCAAAAGAATTACCTCACTTTCAAAGGGGTCTGAATATGGTTTTTCACGAGGCCTCTTACAAGGCCTCGTATACCTCATTATATCTATTGAGGAGTCATTGTGCACCTTGTAATGGAGGCTAAATTCCTATTTTTCATCACTTGATTAGTATTTCTGAATTGGCTCAGGTACCAAAAAGAGTATTTTCCCTTACCATTTCTCCTTTCAGTGGTAATAGAAACATAATAAAAAGCAGTAGAAAGAGCATCCCCTTTCCCAAAACAAACAAAAAAACCAATTACGGTCAGTCCTGAGGGAACCCTTCAGGGGAGACAGCCAAGAAAAGCGAAGGGAATGCTGAACGCCTCTGCCCTTATCTGTCCTTCCTGCCTGTCATTTAGCATCACATGGTCACAGCTCGCTTTGGATTCTTTCCTGCCCAGAAGAATTTTTATTAACACAGGATCGATGTGTTGAAATGTATGAAATTTAATCAGAGAGGGTCCATTCCTCATAGGGCTCTTGATTATGTGTACATTCTGGCTACAGGTCAAAACAGAGGCCAGCTCTAGGGGACAAACAAAGCCATCACTAAGGAAGCCCCCACACCATAATCTTGCTCTGCCTTCTTGCCTACAGCCAACAGGAAGTGAACCCGGAGAAAGTACAAGCTTGTGGGAGGGCTAGAACACTGCAGATTGAAGCTCCATTTCAGTCTAAGCCGCTGAGACTCCCCTCCTGCTTGACTAAGCTGGACCTTCAGAGCAGTTCTCTGCCTGTCCCATGCTCTGTGTACCCTGCTAGAAGCTGGGCTTCTCAGGCCATGTTTCCCAGCTCCTCTGCCTATGGTTTCTCCTTGGCCTCTTGCTTCTTATTAATGCTACCACTTCTGTTTAATCAGATGTAATGAAATAATTTCTGTATTTCTCTGGCTCCTAACTAAGGAAATATTGGATACAGGGGGATCTAACCTCCCTCGAATAGCAAATAGGCCAGTGGCATTGTCAACTGTATCTTTTTTTTTTTTTGAGAGAGAAAGAGACAGAGAGAGAGGAAGAAGCAGAAAGAGAATGGGCATGCCAGAGCCTTTTCAGCCACTGTGAACGAACTCTAGATGTGTGTGCCCCCTTGTGCACATGTGCAACATTGCACGCTCACGTCACTTTTGTGTCTGTTTATACATGGGACCTAGAGATTCGAACAAGCATTCTTAGGTTTCACAGGCAGGCACCTTAACCACTAAGCCATCTCTCCAGCCCTGTCAACTGTATCTTGAGCCATCCCCAAGGCTCTCCAGGCTCCAGGGCCCCTAGGACACCTGCCTCAAGCCATGGCAATGCTTCCTTCTCTCTCTACGCTCTTCCCAGGGACTCCCTGCTTTGCTAACACCAAGGTTGGCTGAATGGTCAGTGTGGTTTCACAGTCTTTTGACACTTGTAAAACTATTTCCTGACTTTGAACTTCCTCTATGATCAGTTATCTGAGTTTAGCTTCCTTTCTCCTGGTTGGACTTTACTGCATATTTATCTTAGCTGTAAGGAGACAGTTCCTCGTGGCTAAATGTCTGATTCTTACAAAGTTGCTTTGTAAAAAGTGAATTCTGACTAAGCGTGATGCAAGGCGCTGATGTTGAATTTCAGCAGGTCAATATGAATATTTAATGCTGAACGTTCCTCAGATCAAGTTTGATGCCTGTTAACCCAGAAAGGCTGACATGCACCTTTCTCAGTGCAGGTGAATCAAACAGAACAGAAACTCTTCCAATATGAAGGCCAAGATATTTCTAGAAGAGGAGAGGTGGGGGAGTATACGGCAGTGTAGACACTAGACTGAGCTAGACCCCGTCAATCCTCAGCAATTCCACATAGCAGCTGTGCGAGTTCAGGTAATGCCCTAAGGGTCTCTGGCCTCAGTGTCCTCAGTACACAGTGAAGACAATGACAAAAGGAGCGTGGCAGAGACCCTTAAGCCTACCTCCTGGACCCGTGTTCTTACTTGAGTTCTTCGTGAATACAACCAAGCTTCGTCTTTCCCTTTCCCATTCACCCCAGTCATTCCTGAAGGGCTATTCCTTTTGTTATTTCTTAAACACTGAGCCATCTCTCCAGCCCCTCCTTTTGTTATTTCTCTAGAGAATAGTCAAGGTGAAATGCTCAAAGGGAAATTTGCTTGAAAGCCATGGAAAACCAACAAGGAAATAATTAGGTAGATGCTAAAGCAATGTGGTCACACACGTTGCCTAGGGGTCCCTGAACTGGCCTTGGTCAGTGATTGCTTCCTGGGGATCCTGCCAGCCTGTCACAATGCTGTCTGCAGCGTAATTTTCATTGCCAGGCACCAGCCTGCTTCTCGGATCTCCTGACTGAATGTTTTAAGTGCACGTTTCCAGGGTCCTAATATAGGGTAGCCTGGAAATGGCAAATATTATCCCAGGTGATTTACCATCACAGGGTTCTTCCTATCTCTTCCAAGACTCTGGGATAAGTACAAGAACTCTGTGTACTCTTGGTCCATCTCCCATCAACAGGTCTGCTATGAGGAACACAAACTTTTTCAGAGCAAGTTTGTCTCTGTTTAAAGTCACACAGAATTGGACCAGACTGGCATTCCTTGGTGTGTGTTGGTTATAAGTTGTGTGCTGCTGAGACATCATATGTTGTTTGGTCTCTAGTGACTTCAGCATGGAAGATGTCTAATGGAAGGTAATGAAGTGATGAAAAGGTTTAAATGAGGAAATTTAATGAGGTTTCAGCCATTCTAAACAAATCTACATCTCTTCTTCTCTGCTTTTTTTTCAAGTTGAATATTCTTTTTACCCTTTAATTCTATTATAATATTAAAAGCATCAACCCACTTGGAAGTTATTGTTGATAAAAAAGAGAAGTGTCGCCTTTATACATGCATATTTGCATTGAAGTTTAGAAAATGTCTTGAACTGATAATGACTTTAACTCCCCTACCGATTTTTTTAAAATTGGAAGTAGAGGGAAACTTACTAATTTATTTTCACTACAAATACTTTCTATTTGTAAAAAGTAGAGAGAGTATTAATCTAAAGCAGAAAAATGTTTGCAATCGCGTTTGGTGACTGTTGTAATGAACGAGCACGAACAACATGATAAGCCAACCTCCATGCTTTAGTTTAGAAGCCCGCTGGGCCCAGATCTCTGCACTAAAATCGAGGTGTCAGCAGGATTGTATTCCTTCTGGAAGCTTGAGAGGATGGCAGTTCACTCACCTATTCCACTGAGAGGCTGCCACATCCTTGGCTCCTGGCTTCTTCATCTTCAGAACCAGCTGAGTCCCCAGCAACTGTCAGACTGCTGTCTGGAGCTGACCTTCGGTCTGTCTTCACCCCTCTTTGGGCTTTGAACACCCTAACATTACCCTCTACCCTCTCCTCTTAGAAACACTGGACTAATCTCCCTTTTTAAAGTGTGAACCACCCTCATGGTGTCCTTTTCCTGTAACCTAACATTCACAGGTTCTGAGGATAGGAGTGTGATCATCTTTGGGTGGTCATTGTCATAGTAGTCATCAGGGGCTCTGACCTATGGAATCAATCTTGTAAGAAGTAAACAGGCAGAAATGGCATAAGAGCAGTGTATGGCTAGTTCTTCCCCTGCCTTGGGCTGAGCGTATCTTTCTCTTGCATTTGGAAATGCCATTGTCAGATAGTTGAGAGCCAGCAAGGGGGTTTAGTAAAGACTGGAGGGATCAAATGTGTAGCTGAGTAAAAGGAACTTTCCCCAGAGTCAGAACCACCAAGTCCATCTGGAGAATAAGGTTCATACTAAGAATTCTCCATGGACCCCAGAGCTAATGGGACACGCATGGAATCACATAAGACAGCTTCTTCAGATAAAGAGGGACACAACCATTGTCTCCATAGTTCCAGGAACTTGAGTGTCTGCAGCCACCAGGACATGACATTCCTAAACTAAGGCTGTCTAAAACAGTTTTTAAAATTTCACAAAGGGGGCTGGCAAGATGACTCAGTGGTTAAATGCACTTGCTTGCAGAACCTGCCAGACCAGGTTCAAGTCTCAAGCCACCCACCCATGTCACAGAGGCACAAAAAGAGGCCCTGGAATACCCCCAACACACACACACACACACACACACACACACACAAATTAATTTTAAATTTTTCAGAAGAAGAACCTAAACTATATAAGAAAGAATGAGATACTCATTTTCATCCCAAGTTAATACTTTCGCTACATCCTGAGACAGGCCATTTTAATCTTTATTTATCTTGTTTTGCTTTCTGCCCTGCTCTGATGTTTGTTATGTTTTGAGTAGATATCTATTTCCTTTTCATTAAGCCTACAAACATCTAATCATTCCTATCTGTTTGTTTTTTATTTTTAACAGTTTATATCTAAGTGTTGGCAAACTGAATAGTCAAATTTTGCCCTTTGAATGCCTATGCATTCAAATTCTTTAGGCAGCTTTTATCTATTTTGTTTTAATTCTATTTTGAGTTTCATAAAAATTGGTATTTCTTATTATTCCCCAACCCATAATTTTCTTTACTGAACTTTTTCTTTAATTTTCCTTTGCTTTAATATTTTATTTTTCAGACACCTCTCATTGAACCTCACGTTCCTCTCCGTCCTGCTAACACCATTACCAAGGTAATGGGATGTAGGTGGGTTGGTGAGCCACCCCAGCTCACTCCTTAAGTACCAGTGGAGGTCGTTCATATGTCACAACAACACACCTCTCATCCACTTTCTGGAGACAATGAATATTCAGAGCGTCTCAGTTCTCAATATGAAATAGTGACAAGTCACACAAGTGAACAATGTAAATATGTATGAGTGAGTTATGTTTTCCTAGCCAGAGTCTGAGTAGAAAGTGTTTTAAGGATTCATCAGGTCAGTTTTCCTTCTATAAACTCTCCTTCTTTCTCCTCCCCTCATTCTACCTGATTAAATCCAGATCCCTTCAGAGAAGATCCTGAGAGCTGGAAAAATTCTACGAAATGCCATTCTCTCTAGAGCACCTCACATGATAAGAGACAGAAAATACCACCTGAAGACATACAGGTATGCTCGCTAATTATAAAGGCAGTGGCTCCTTCCAATTCATGCTTACTGAAACTGGAACAAACAGCCACCTAGAAAATCTCCAGGTTCCAGGCCTGAGTCTATTCCTGCTGCACTCTGTTGAACTACAGGTAGCTGCTCTTTAACTAATTTGCTTAGGCATTGGTTTACTTGTTACAAATCACGAGGAAAAAAATTTATTTATTTATATGAGAGAGAGACTGAGAAAGAGAGAGAGAGAGGCATCTACAGAGAGACTATGGGCATGCCAGGACCTCCGGCCATTGCAAATAAACTCCAGACGCATGCACCACTGGCTTTACATGGGTACTGGGGAATCGAACTTGGGCCATCAGGCTTTGCAAACAAGCACCTTTCATCACTGAGCCATCTCTCCAGCCCAGAGGAGAACATTTTGGTATTTCTGTTTGCCAGCATCTTTTAGGGAAACTACTAAGTTCAGCTGACATTTACTAAGTGCTTGCTATGCTCTACACTTGTACTAGGCCACTTTCCATGTGCTATCTCAATTTAGGCTCACCAGATCCCTGCTAGATATGGTGTATGACTATTTTTTCAGATGATAAAACTGGGCTATTTCAAAGAAATTGAATCATTTCCCTTCTCCAAGTCATAAGTCTCGGAGTGGAGGAACCAGGATTTAAACCAAGTTTGAATCCCAAACTCAGTGATTTTTTTTTTAATTCATTCAAGCATTCATTTATTCCACAAATTTATTAAGTGGCAGGCTATGCCTTGTTAGGTTTTTACTAGCTACTCTTGTCAACGATTACATTCATAGGTCTTTTTCTCCAGCCCTGGAAATTGATTCTTTCTGGAATCTTTAAGGAAAGCAAAGCTCAAAAGCAATCCAAGCAAAACAAAAACCTATGTGTCTCAGGTTCCCAAAGTTCAGCCTCTTTAACTCTTCAAGTGGAACTAGAAACCTTGCATGGATAAGGTATCCTTTTAAAGTTTTTATATTTTTTTTCTGAACTTAAGATGTGAGTATGCTTCCCCAACTGTTAACGTATGCTGGGAAAATTCCATTAAGTACATCATGTTTGGTGACAGATAATGGAAACTGGGAGTCAGAAACCATAATCTCCTTCTTGCTCCATAGTGCTGAGGTTTTTAAGCCCCTGAAATGTAGGTGCTATGTCTGTTCCACACCCTATGACACACACTGATGATCTGTCAGTAATGACCACTATACTCCACTGGAAGCCCGGGCCATGATTTTTTTTTTCCTGCAGCACATTTTGAGTTCTTGTCCCAGATCTTAATAGTTGTAAACTCCATCTCCTCTCTCTCCCTTTCTCCTCATCCCATTACCTGATGGCCGCAATACAGTGACTGCTGTGCTAGACATCTTCTAGGGATCATTAATAGAAAGGATGGCCAGGGACTCCAACAGCCACAAGTGACAGTTCTGTGCCCCTGTTCCATATTCCGACTGCAAAGTTCCTGACCCGCCATGGGCGTGCAGATGCTCGGGGATCATCTCCAGCCCTTTGGCTTTGTTATTTTTTATTTTATTTTATTTATTTATTATTATTATTATTTTTGGTTTTGCGAGGTAGGGTCTCACTCTGGTCCAGGCTAACCTGGAATTCGCTATGTAGTCTCAGGGTGGCCTCGAACTCTCGGCGATCCTCCTACCTCTGCCTCCCGAGTACTATGTTATTATTTTTTAAGGCCAATCGCTGAACTAAAAGCCAAATGGAATGGGTTTCTTCACCTTTATGACACTTTTCCTATTAATAAATTCCCCAATTAGAAGAGAAATATCTTTGACAAGTTCTATGTTTGGTACAGAATGAGTTAACAGGCCCTCCACCTTTGAAGGCTCTGAGAGACAGGTATGGACTAACATGAGGGCAGGTCTGAAAGATCCAAAGCCTTCTCAGCAGTACTCCCTGTGAAGTATCCTGGGTCAAGGTCAGCGCATCCCAGGTACCCTGATACATTTCAGAGATCCTAAAAGACGAACTGGAGAAGGCCTTTGAAGACATCCCTTGTCCCTCCTTTCCCTTATTGAAGAGGAAACAGAACCAGTGGACTGGCCAGTTATGTAGCTAATGAGTAGCCCACCTGGTGTTGTGTGTATCCCGTACCTTCTCCCAGTTCCAGGTTCTTCCCAGAGCGGCCCAGGGCAAAAAATCAACTTCACTTTACATGGCACTTCCCCAGGCTTGACCCAGTCTCAGCTTATACCCAGAGGTGGTGCCATCCTTAACATGCCAAGGGAGGCCACCAATGACTCAGTCCCAGCTGCAAGCAGCCAGCTGTTTCGGGCTCCCTGCCCTGTTCCACTGTCCCTGGGGACCCTTCCCTAGGACCTCCAGATTGCATGTCCTCCCTTGTACCGGGAACACCTGCCCTAGTCTCTCATCCTACTTAAGGTTTCAATATTTCCTAACATGTATATAATTATGTCTCCAAACTAACACATGTAGTTTGCCCACTCAGATTAACCCAGCACAAAGGGGCAGCTTAGGGCTTAACACGTGAATGTACAGAAAGCATTGGGTGCTGTTAGATGACAAGCTCGGTTAGAAGGGCTAAATGCTTGCTACATGTAACTTTTTCTAGAGAGATTTACATCACTGATTGCTTGTTCCTCCCAACATCCCCCTGACGGAGGTCAGTGGTATTACTTGAAAATATAATGTGCTATAGAATTTTGTATTTACACAGGGCCTTTCGTGGTGTACGTCCACGTGCCCTACCAACATTAACTCCTTCTGCACAAGGCTCAAGGCTCAGATGAAGGAAGTCAGTATTTGGCTTTGCCTTCATTTCACCCTGAGTTTTTTTTTTGTTTTGTTTTGTTTTTTGAGGTAAGCCTTTTTTTTTTAAATGAGAGAGAGAGAGAGAGAATTGGCACACCAGGGCCTTCAGCCACTACAATTGAACTTCAGACGCTTGCTCCACATGGGCAAGCTTGTGCATGCATCATCTTGTGTATCTGGCTTACATGGGATCAGTTTATGTGGGATCTGGAAGAGTCAAACGTGGGTCCCCAGGCTTTGTAGGCAAGTTCCTTCACCACTAAGCCATCTCTCCAGCCCTCACCCTGAGATTTTTTTTCCCCAGGGCCAGCTTACAATGACAAAACTTGGCTTGCCAGACCCTGCTCTCTGTCTAGCAGCCCTTCAAGCTCCCCTGATGCTGTGTATTAGAGTGCTCTTTAACTTGAATAACCATTGCTTAGACTCTTTTCTGAGCTGAAAGGTTTTATTGGCTTGAGAGCCTATGGCTATCCTGTGATAAGGTCCTTGCCTTGAGACCTCTAATGGCAGAAGGTACCATGCTCTTCCAAGGTTCTCTTCTCAAAAGCCATCCCCATTCTCTCTGTGCAGAAGGGTGACTTTCCCATCCTGTGTGTCCCATCTCCTGTAGACAATGCTGTGTCGGAACCGAACTGGTGGACTGGATAATGCAGCAGACACCATGTGTTCACTCCCGGACTCAAGCTATTGGCATGTGGCAAGTCCTGTTGGAAGATGGTGTCCTCAACCATGGTAAGATTAGCCACAGGCCCTAGAAAACCCTTGGGACATGCTAAGTGCATCTTCCTGGGTAAGCTATTGCTGAATTCCCAAAAGGACAAGAAAGAATTATGATCCCTGTAAGGGACCACCATGCTAGCTGTGTGTGGAAGCTATTGATTGCTGTGTTCCACCACTGAACCTTCCTAACTTCTGAGAATGAAGGAAAGGAAAATAAAATTGCAACCAGAGTGCATCAGTTCCAATTATGTTTATTAGTTTGCATTCACGGTTCATTGATAGTGTGATTAGACAACCTGCACTGCATAGAATCCTGAAGCAGAAGCAGGAAGTGGAACAATGAAATGTGGGGCTGGGCTGATGACGTGAGCATAAGTAATGAATTCAAAAGCTGCCTGTTCACTGCACTGCAGTCTGGGAGAGCCAATTTGTATCTCTACAGAATGACCATATTTACAATCAGGAATGTGCTCTGCAGCGACACACGCTGAACAGAGCAGCTATTCAGGACCGGGGTGCAACCGCTGACAAACTGCTCATGCCATTTGTATAAGACTGCTTTTCGACGAAAACGTTGAAATCATCCATTTCATTTGCCAGTACCTGGAAACCTAGGAATGGTTTTGCCTGGTGTTTCTTGACTTTAATGTGCATACCAATCACCTGGGACCCTTGATAAATACAGCTTCTGGGCTGGAGAAATGGCTTAACAGCTAAGGCATTTGCCTACGAAGCCTAAGGACCTACATTCCACTTCCCAGAACCCACAGAAGCCAGCTGCACAAGGTGGTGCATGTGTCTGGAGTTCGTTTGTAGTGGCTAGAGGCCTTGGCATACCCATTCTCTCCTTCAGTCTCTCTCTCTCATAAATAAATAAAATATTTTTAAATATTTAATAATATAATAATATGCTTCTGATTGAGCAGGCCTGGGATAGATTCTGAGCACCTTGTATTGCAACAAGTACCTGACAGCTGCTGCTGTCCTTCCTGACCCAGGGTCATTTTGAGCAGCAAGGGTCTACCACTTCCCTTGATTCTTTGAGAGTATTTATGCTATATCCTAACCAGAGGCTAAATGGATTTCAGGCATTTAGGTGAAGGATCTCTAGTCAAGTTCATTATCTCTGTGTAACAAAGGTCTAAATCTTAAACTAACAAGATGAAGCCTGCAGATGTAGTTCGTTAGAAAACCATGTGACTAGGGTGCATGAGGCCCTAAAGTTTGACCTCCAGCTTTGAAAAAAAAAGGAAGTAGCTTTTAAAAGTCAAACCTTGGGAGCTGGAGGGATGGCTTAGCAGTTAAGGCACTTGCTCGCAAAGCCAAAGGACCCAGGTTTGATTCCCCAGGACCCACGTTAGCCAGATGCACAAGGGGGCACACACATCTGGAGTTTGCTTGCAGTGGCTGGAGGCCATGGTGCACCCATTCTCTCTCCCTCTCTCTCTCTTTCTCTGTCAAATAAATGAAAATAATTTTTTTAAAAAAGTCAAACCTTGGCAGGGCTGGGCAGATGGCTTAATGGTTAAAGTGCTTGCCTACAATGCCTAATGGCCTAGGTTTGATTTCCTCAGTACCCACGTAAGCCAGATGCACAAAGAAGCACATGCATCTGGAGTTTGTTTACAGCAGCTAGAGGCCTTGGCATGCCCATTCCCCCCCCCTCTTTCTCTCTGCTTGCAAATAAATGTATAAAACTACTTTTTAAAAAGGAGTGGCATCCTACCACTGCAAGCGACACACGCTGAACAGAGCAGCTATTCAGGACCGGGTGCAACCGCTGACAAACTGCTCATGCCATTTGTGTAAGACTGCTTTTCGACGAAAACGTTGAAATCATCCATTTCATTTGCCAGTACCTGGAAACCTAGGAATGGTTTTGCCTGGTGTTTCTTGACTTTAATGTGCATACCAATCACCTGGGACCCTTTGATAAATACAGCTTCTGGGCTGGAGAAATGGCTTAACAGCTAAGGCATTTGCCTCACGGCCTAAGGACCTACATTCCACTTCCCAGAACCCACAGAAGCCAGCTGCACAAGGTGGTGCATGTGTCTGGAGTTCGTTTGTAGTGGCTAGAGGCCTTGGCATACCCATTCTCTCCTTCAGTCTCTCTCTCTCATAAATAAATAAAATATTTTTAAATATTTAATAATATAATAATATGCTTCTGATTGAGCAGGCCTGGGATAGATTCTGAGCACCTTGTATTGCAACAAGTACCTGACAGCTGCTGCTGTCCTTCCTGACCCAGGGTCATTTTGAGCAGCAAGGGTCTACCACTTCCCTTGATTCTTTGAGAGTATTTATGCTATATCCTAACCAGAGGCTAAATGGATTTCAGGCATTTAGGTGAAGGATCTCTAGTCAAGTTCATTATCTCTGTGTAACAAAGGTCTAAATCTTAAACTAACAAGATGAAGCCTGCAGATGTAGTTCGTTAGAAAACCATGTGACTAGGGTGCATGAGGCCCTAAAGTTTGACCTCCAGCTTTGAAAAAAAAAGGAAGTAGCTTTTAAAAGTCAAACCTTGGGAGCTGGAGGGATGGCTTAGCAGTTAAGGCACTTGCTCGCAAAGCCAAAGGACCCAGGTTTGATTCCCCAGGACCCACGTTAGCCAGATGCACAAGGGGGCACACACATCTGGAGTTTGCTTGCAGTGGCTGGAGGCCATGGTGCACCCATTCTCTCTCCCTCTCTCTCTCTTTCTCTGTCAAATAAATGAAAATAATTTTTTTAAAAAAGTCAAACCTTGGCAGGGCTGGGCAGATGGCTTAATGGTTAAAGTGCTTGCCTACAATGCCTAATGGCCTAGGTTTGATTTCCTCAGTACCCACGTAAGCCAGATGCACAAAGAAGCACATGCATCTGGAGTTTGTTTACAGCAGCTAGAGGCCTTGGCATGCCCATTCCCCCCCCCTCTTTCTCTCTGCTTGCAAATAAATGTATAAAACTACTTTTTAAAAAAAGGAGTGGCATCCTACCACTGCAAACAAACCCCAGACATATGTGCATTTGGCTTTACGTGCATCATTAGGCTTTGCAAGCAAGCATTTCAATCACTCACTGATCTCTCCAGCCCCCATTCTCTCTGTCTGCCTTTCTCTGTGTCTCTCAAATAAATAAAATATATGTATTTTTAAAGTCAAACCTTGGCCGGGCATGGTGGTACATGCCCTTAATCCCAACACTTAGGAGGCAGAGGTAGGAGGATTTCCATGAGTCCGAGGCCACCCTGAGACTACATTGTGAATTCCAGATCAGCCTGGGCTAGAGCAAGACTCTACCTCAAAAAAAAAAAAAGTCAAACCTCAAAGGTAATTAGAAATTCCTTCTAGGAGTGCAGAACCTAGAAACTTGGTCTGATTAGTTTTGCTCATATAACTCAATGTTTTCTAAGTTTTTCTCAAAGTGAAGATAGAAATGTTTATAAATAAGACCTATAGAAATAAAAACTCAAGTCTGACTCTGGCCAAAGAGCTTTTCTCCTTAGACCGAACTGTCACAAACCCTTTTGCCAGCCTATCTACAGTTTGTTTTCCAGCCTGGGACAATTGCCTCACAACCTAAAAAATGTCACCAGAGCAATTATTGCGGGTCAGCATGCTGGTCTCACAAAAGTTGGCAGGAGCTCAGGCAGAGGGTGTCCCACAGAGACCCAGACGGGTGGGTCCTGGAGACCACGCTAGCAGGACTGCAGCCACTTCAGCCTGGCTTCCAGCTGCCCCGCCTGGGCCAGGCACAGTGTGAAGGGCAGTGACTCTCACAGCAGCCACTTGGCTGTCCTGCAGCCTCAGGCCACTGGCTCCTGGTGAGCAGTGCTGCTGGGCAAAGCTCTGTGCCCCAGCTGACCCTTGCTGCCATGTTCCCCACAGTGGATCAGGAGCACCATTTCCAAGACAAATATTTATTTTATCGATTTCTGGATGACGAGCACGAGGATGCCCCTTTACCTACGGAGGAGGAGAAGAAGGAGTGTGATGAGGAACTGCAGGACACCATGTTGCTGCTGTCGCAGATGGGCCCTGACGCCCACATGAGGATGATCCTGCGCAAACCGTGAGTGAGAGCCTGGGGCACCCTGGCTGCCACTGTCGCCTCTGGGAAGGGACTGCAAGGCTGGTGACAAAAGCCCCGGCCTTCCCCAGGGGCCAAAGGAGAGGCACCAAGGGGACACTGCTGCAGTGTTTGTCTCAAATTTTATTTTCTTCTGGGTCCAAATAACTCGATTTTCCACTCATGTGAGTTCGTACGATAGAGATCTTTAGCTCAGGATGTCTAACTGGAGCCCCCAGATTAAATGACCTTTGACCAATGACAAACAAAAAGTGCTCTGCTTGTATGCCAGGCTGCCCCTTTCTTCCTGGTGCCAGAGAACAGACATGATGAGAAGCAAAGCCCCCACGTCTGTGCTTGTGTATATACATGCATTCATTCGTTTACATACATGCATGCATTCATTCATCCGTTCAGCTCACTCTGTTGCCCCATTCTGCCCTACACATTCTCCTGAAACCCCGCTGCTTCCTTAACCCCTTCAGGGCCTCTCCAGGACACCAGTGAGGCAGCTGGAATCCTGTTGAATGAGGCAGTGGCCCACTTGCTGACATGGAGGACCTTGAAATGTTTAATCAGATCAGTGCAGAAAGAAAAATATATCAAGCCCCTGTTAGATGCCGGGCTTTCGCCTAATTGCCATGGGACGTACAAAGTCCATTGGTAACTCCCCATCCACGGAGAAACCTTTGCAGTAGGGAGGGCTTGACACTTGGCGTGAAGCCCCACACAAAAATAAAATTGCCCTCCACCCTGTAAGCAGTGGCAGCCAGCTATGGATGTGAACTCTGAGTCACTGGCTTGGCCAGCCTTCCTTTATTATCGGGTCTTGACAAAAAACACAAGACTTTACATTTCTGATGTGTCCAACTGACTTCTCCAATATCTGCCCCTCAGACCAACTCTCAGTCGCCTCTGAGTGCAGCTTTATCTCCTTCCCCAGGGATCCGTCCCTGTCATGGGCCATGCCCCATGCCACACAGGCTTTTCAACACATGCCATTTTTGTCACACCATGTCCTCTTTGTCCAAACTTTCTCTTGGGTCTTAATCTCCCGCATTGAGTGTTTCAAAGGCCTTTCCTCCTCTCAGCTGGTACCATCATCCTTAACTCTAGAACCACGGTTTTCAACTCTTTTAGCCTCAAAACCCTTGCTTCAAACAAAAATTTAATGGGAAAATCCCAAATATCAAACAGAAAAGCCAGAGCTGCGCTGACCTAAGCAGGAGTAAGGTTCAAGAAACCTGCCCAGCCAATTTGTGCTCTGTCTACCCCGAAGGATCATGGGGCACACAAGTGTCCCCTAGGGCTTGGGGAACGCAAAGAAATAATGCCATCCTGAACCGGACTTTCTCTGCAGTCAGACTGCCTCCACCTCTCTTGACCCATTTGTCTCTCATTTGTTCCTGGATATGTCCTCTTTCTAGTATTTTCCTTATTTCCACCTTCATGCAAGCCACCATCATGCTATACTTCTGAATCGGGGTGAGGCAGCCCCTACCGCACCTCACCCAGGTGGCATTTGGAAATACGGGGATGTCTCAGTTGTCAGAATTGCGAGCATGCATACACGTGCTTCCGTTCATTGGGCAGAGGCCTTAGGATCAACGGATGATAAACCCATATCATACCTAGGAGTGCCATCAAGGAAAGACCTGCCCTGAAAACAACGCCCCTAAGTGAGAAGCAGGGCTAGAAGCTACAAGCCTCTTAGAGGCAAACACAAACCTCATTCACGTTTATTCTCTAACTGTTCAGTACCTAGTTTATTTGAGATACTATGGTAGTAAGGTTAGCACGGAGAGAGAATGTGTTTCCTCCATCCCAGAGCTCTGTGTAAGCAGAAGGGCATGCCGTGAGACCTACATGCAATTATTGCATCACAGTTGTATTGCAGTCTACAATGAACAAGGTTGTGTGTGTATGTGTGTGTGTGTGTGTGTGTGTGTGTGTGTGTGTTGGCACAATATACTGTGGATGGTGGGGAAAGGGGGGGGTGTAAACTAGTATGGAATAGTGAGGCCATGTCCCTAGCCCTGTGGCTAAAGATCAATAAATCTTTGTTAAGTGACTCAGTGAGTGAGTGAATGAGTACACAGTCCCTGGTAATATTGCCTTAGCCCTTGGTTGTCTCAAAGGAGGCAGAAATACCATTTGACTCACCAATATTTTCAACCAACTATCAAATAGATGAAAAAATTTAAACATTAAAAGTTATAAAATAGCCGGGCATGGTGGCACATGCCTTTAATCCCAGCACTCAGGAGGGAGAGGTAGAAAGATCACCTGAGACTACAGAGTGAATTCCAGGTCATCCTGGGCTACAGTGAAACCCTACCTCCAAAATAAATTATAAAATAAGCCAGGCATGGTGGTGCATGCCTTTAATCCCAGCACTCAGGAGGTGGAGATAGGAGGATTACCAAGAGTTTGAAGGCAGTCTGGATTACAGAGTTAGATTCATGTCAGCCTGGATTAGAGTGAGACAGCACTTGAGAGGCAGAGGTAGGAGGATCACTGTGAGTTTGAGGCCACCCTCAGACTACCCAGAAAAAAAACAAAAACAAAAAAGAAGAAGAAGAAAAAAGTAAATTTATCAAAATATTGTTATCAAATCAAATCAAATAGTCAGTGCTGCCTCTGAGGAGGTTATAATCCTATGAGAGAAGCACTCCCACATTAGATTCCAAAGGAACAAACATTTGCTATTCTGTGAACATTCTTGAAAAAAAAGATTTATTTTTTTATTGCTTTACTTAACTGTGAACATTCTTAATGATCACAAGTGGCTTCTTAGCCAAGTTTCGTAAGTCATGCTTAGCAATGGTGTCCTCTGCGTTTGGGATGTAGCTCAGTGGCAGAGAGCTTGCCTAGTATGTGTGAGTCTGTGGGTTTGATGCCCAACTTCCCTCCAGCCCCCTGCAGAGGCAGAGAGAGGCTCTTCCTTCTTTTTACCTCCTACAACAATCAGCTGCATGAGCCCTAGAAGTGCAAAACCTTGCCAAAGAAATCACAGGTCCAAACCTTTGCTCTTCTAGTTGGTCACTGTCAATTCAAGTTTGGATTTTAGCTGGGCATGGGATCATGCGTCTATAGCTCAGGACTCTAGAGGCTGAGGCAGGAGGATCTTGAGTCTGAGGCCAGGCTGGGCTACAAAGCTTGGGCTATATAGTGAGCCCCTGTCTCAGAAAAACAGAAAGATGAAATAAATTTTTTTTTAAGTACATAGTTCATTGATATTCCAAGATGTATGATTCTGGAACATTTTTGTTACCATCTTTAGTTTTTAAAATTTGGCAAACATTGGGATGGAGCTGGTGCTTGTTCTGTAGGCTCTTACATCGTTTTCCTGCTTGATTGGCAGCTCCTCAGAGACAGTAAAATAAAAAATAAGGAATCTAATTTTGTCAGACAGACATTCAAGCTACACACGTGCACACACCTCCATTTTTTTATCTTCTAATAATAATTTGGGGGTTACTGCTTCATTTTATTTTAAGAGGGATAAAGATAAGCTTGGTTGATCAAAAATTATCCATGCCACTGCCATCCTTGACAATGCTGGCTGAACTCTGTCCTAGACGTGTTCATAAGTCCTGGGAAGGTTGACTTTTTTTGCTGCCCAAACTGCCATGTCATTGAGAAATGTAGAGCCATGTGCTGCATTGGCTCCATGTCACCCGGGTCAAGACACCCGGCTTTTGAACCAAGCACAGCTGCATTTTATAATAGTCACCACTGGCAGCAAGGTTACAAAACTCTGATAATGACTGGGAGATTAAAAAAAAAAACACAATATTCTTTGATGAGAAGATTACTTTGAGAATTTGATTGTATAATGAAGATGTTGCTTTGAAAGGTACGTCCTATTGTTCTGAATCTGAGATTCGCTAGCCAAAAAAAAAAAAAAAAAAAAAAAGTGTCACTTGTTTTGACAGGCTACTTAGAGAAATTCTCTGTTTATTACATTAACTGCAGCATTTTAACTGTCAAACTATGAAAGAATGTTCAGTAGTTTAAAAAACAGAATAGAGCCTGGGGGAAATTTTTTGGCACACTCTTGTTGCTATTGGTATTGAAAGAAAAAAAAAACATACATTCTGAATGTGAAATTAGCTTTCTATTTGGTGGCAGGCAGAGTGACTCACAATGCCTATCCTGGTTGCACAGGTGCAGACCTGGGTGGCAGTCAGGGCCAAATGCTATAGAACAGTGACAGTTTGTCGGTGCTGTTGTGGAGGCTCTGAGACAAGGCCATCAAGTGAGCTCTCGGAGCTTATTGTTTTGATTTTGCTTTGTTTAAAAATCTAAAAACAAGAGGTTACTCTACAGCAAGTGGATACAATGGAGACCCTTCCTGGTAGAGATGTGCATTTGGGCTATACTTGAGCAGGTACTTTTGATAGGAGACCATTGGCAAGGTAACATAGAATGGTCAGGTAAGTACAATATTGTAAACTTGAAGCCATCTGGATATAGAGAGGTTACATGGAAACAGGCTGCTAATGCCATATAAGTCTTTCAGCTCCTCTTTCCATGAAAAGTGAGACACTGTGCTCTGCTTTTTAGGATGTTCCATCTGAGGGAAATGAAAATGGTACGTCTCGAATCAATTTCAAGTCAGCATTTCTGAAATTCCCCCAAAACCTGGAGGTTTAAGTGGTTGAGAAGGATAAATCCATTCAACTTGAGAAGAGGGGAAAAATAACATTAAAAAGTATATTATAATGTAGGAGAACACTGGCAGGTTTCTGGAGTCTTCCAATTGGGTCTGAAACTCAGAAACTCGAATTCACTTATTTTATGCAATCAATTAATATTTTTTGACATACGCTATGGGGCATAAGGTTGAAAGGGAACAAGTGATATGAACAAACACTATGGGAAGTGGTGAGTTGTTCCTCAACCCACGTCCATGGGTGGGGCTGGGAAGACTAAGACCAAATTATCCCACCGAGGCAGGGGAGGTCACTTGCTGCAGGGGGACACGTGAACTATATATAGTCTCTCAATTAGCAGGTCTTATTTTAATGGGATCTTTGTATGTCCAAACTGTTTTGGGGGATATGAAATCTGAAATCCTGATAGTTATAGGATTTATTCCCTCAGAAGACCTCAGATTAGCCAATCTGAAATCAGACATGCCAAGGGTTTGGTTTCCTGATAGAAGGTACCTGCCACAAGCTTCACAGCCAAGCAGTCCATTCTCAATCAATGGCCAGGCAAGGGAAAGCCTGAACTGTGCTGTGAACCTTATTCTGTCACTGCATGGGAAAACTTCTCTATTTTTACTGTGAAGATTTTTGGTATCCTCCTCACTGAAGGCTTGCAAAATGTAATGTACCAGAATAAATGATTCCACCCCAGTGGGTCATTTCTTGGGTTTAGATTTGCCCCTCCTCTATAAAAGCAACAGACCACATTTCCCTCAAGGCTATATGCCCCAGATAGCCATGGCTGGATTGCTGCCATTACAACTCAGACCCAGGGGCGAAGAAGGATTTAGTTGACCATTTATAGTTTAGGGTTCATCAACATAAGCTTATTTCAAGTTTTTAATCACTTCTTATGGATAAGGTCAATCTGTTGTAGACAACTCAGCAACTACCAGGAGCTACAGAAGACTAAATATTGCCTGCAATCATATGTCCTAGAGGTAGAATTGCTAGTAACATTTTGGTACCTAAGTTTCTGATGATTTTCATTTTTATTGTATGCTGTTTTGGAAGGGGTGGGATATTTAAGGAGGTACAGAATAGTCAGTATTTCCTCTGAATGTTCCTTAATGCATTCGTTTTGGTTTGTTTAGGTTGATTCCCAAGCTCTTTTTCCTTAAGAGCAACAAAGGCTATTCATTTCAGGTTCTTCTTCTCAGAACAAAGAGCCTGAGAGGAGCACCAGGGGTAGGGCTGGGATCAAGATCATGCTGTGAAATTTCCTGCAGGGCGTAATAAGCTGATTCACAGAGGGAGTGTCCAGACCAGGACATTAGTAGATGTGCCTGGAGAGTTAGGCCAAGGTCAGACTAAGGAGGGCTGACTATACCCTCCACACACCTCAGAAGGTGTTTTATAGCCATTGGAGCCCCACTGAAGGGTTTCGGAAGGAGGACTGACATGGTCAGATTTGCAGTAAGTCAGTTTTTCTCCTGACTGTAGAGAACGGACTTGGTGTGCCACAAGGTTAGATATATTTTGAGATGGAAACACAGTTAGATATTTCACGAGATTAAAATAAACTCTGTTTGGAGAATTCAGTGACAGCATTTGAGATACCTGCATTTGATCCAAGAGCCTACTCAATAAATTGAAAGGAATTTGGAGTACAAGAGCTCGGGATTCTGTTCTTAACCAATTTATCATCAACTTACCAACATCTCCAGGAGACAAATCTTTTTTTTTTTTTTTTTTTTTTTTGGTTTTTCAGAGTTGTGTTGGGTCTCACACTAGCCCAGGCTGACCTAGAATTCAGTATGGAATCTCAGGGTGGCCTTGAACTCACAGTGATCCTCCTACCTCTGCCTCCCGAGTGCTGGGATTAAAGGTGTGCAACACCACACCCGGCTCAGGAGACAAATCTTACAAGTTATAAAAAGAACTTGACAATGCCTGCTTACCCTCTCCCTGCTTCCAAGGGACTGTAAATGCAAACACAGAGGCAACTGTATCGCATAATAGCCACCATTTAGTAAGTGCATCTGTTGTGCTAGGCGCTGGTCTACATAATTATTTGATTCGATTCTTTCATTCAACAAAACTGTGAGATAGTGAATATACTTCCATTTAGAGATTAGAAATCAGAGGCTTAGGTGAAGTCACTTGTCTGTGGTGAGAGAAAGTGCTGGCTCAGGCTTGTACTCACATCCAACTCTGGAGCCCGTGTTCTTTCTTTCTTACACTCTGCCACCTGCCACTCTTCTAATGTGACATGGAATGGCCTCATGAGTTTGTGCTCTGAGCATTGGTGAGGGAAGATGTCATGGAAATCTGATTTTAAAGTAATTGCTATAGGCTAACTTCATCTCATTAAATTGCTACTATATGTATCTGGAATACAAGTATAGCACCTACTCATCAAGTTACTACCATATATGAAGAGTATAGGGCTGGAGAGATGGCTTAGCTGTTAAGGTACTTGCCTATAAAGCCAAAGGACCCAGGTTTCATTGCCCAGTGAACACATAAAGCCAGATGCACAGGGTGGCGTATGTGTCTAGAGTTCATTTGCAGTAGCTAGAGGCCCTAAAGCACCCATTCTCTCTATCTGCCTCTCTATCTCTGTCTATCATAAATAAATAAATAAATAAATAAATAAATAAATAAATAAATAAATAAATAAAAATGGCATACTGTCTACTTTAGGGGAACAAATTCTTAGTTTGGGAGAGATCCAGACATGCCCCTAATACATAACAGGTTATGATAATAATGGGAATTGTTCTTTCCTAGGAGTTACTTGTTTCCATAGCCCTATACCTCTTTTATGTTTATCTTAGGTCCTGTACCATGTATTGTCGACAGTAGAATCCAAATGGCTATGTTTATGTTAAGTTATCAAAACCGATTCTGCAGAAATGAAACGCTTTATGATTGCTGTGGCCAGAATAAATACAAGACGCCGAGTGAAATTGGGACTGCAAGTAAACAGAATATTTTAACACAGATAGTTCATGCAGTCTTTTCATTTGCTAAATCTGTCACGTGACTTAGGATCATTAATTGATCTTGCTTCCCAGCTGTCTTGAAGAGTAGCTGGAGAGCAGTCATAAGGCAACGTGGAAAGAAACCACTGACAACCCACCTCCCGGGAAGAGTCACCTTACTCCACCCCCATCCCCAACTAGAACCAGGAGCAAAGTTTAGTAATAGTTACTTGAATGGTGATCTCATCCATCACCTCTTTGAACCACTTCATAGCTCTATAAATTAGTAGGGTGGGTTATAACCCACTATGTGCAGAAGAAGTAAGTGACCTGAATGGATGCCAAGTAGTTTTTCCCTTACTTTTCTGAAAAGTTGCCTCAGGTTTGTCCTTTCTAGTAGACTTACTGGATTAGAATGAAAAGAAAAAAAAAAAAAAAAAAAAAAAAAAAAAAAAAAAAAGACAAGATATTCCACTTGTCCCTAATTGAGGAATTAACTATTTGCAAGGAAAAGTAATAATGCTTCCAGATAGTGCCTCCCAGAAAAGTTTGCATTTTCTTTTTTTATTTGAGAGAGAGACACAGAGAGATAGAGAGAGAGAGAGAGAGATGGGCACGCCAGTGGGTTCTCAGCCACTGTGAACAAACTCCAGACACATGCGCCCCTTGTGGACAAGTGCAGCATTGCGCCCTTGCATCACTTTTTGTGTCTGGCTAAATGTGGGACCTGGAGATTAGAACCGGCATCTTAGGCTTGGCAGGCAGGTGCCTTAACCGCTAAGCCATCTCTCCAGCCCAAGTTTGCATTTTCTACTTCACAAATCCAGCTCACATCCAAAAACAGTGTGCGCTTTGCTCTATGATTCTATCTAAATTTGTTTGTTCTTCTCCACTTACTGCTTGGGTGTTTCAAAAGAAAGAAAAATATCTGTACTTGTGCTTTTGAAAAACTTTAATGTTAAACTTCTAGAGCATTCTTATAAAACACATTGCTGGAAGAATGCTATGCATATTCAGTTCCTAAACATAATCATGCGTGTCCTCAAAGCACTCAGGCCTAGAGTCTGGATCATGGGACCCTGACCCCATGTCTTATGGGGATGAAGTCATTTCTCAGATAGAAAGCTTTTGCTCTTCTCTGCAGTTGTAGATGGCATCCACTTCTTAATTCCACGGAGAAGCAAACAGTCCCATTACACAGGCTTTGCTATTAGACAGAAAATACCTAGTTGCACCTAACAAACTTAAAGTGTTCTTTCTGGGGTAAAGATAAGGTGAGGGGGGCAGTGGCCAGGTAAGATCTCAAGTGGACAGAGGTAGGCAGGCCACTCAGTGTCAGTCACCAGGCCCCTGGAATGTCCCTGGCATTTATGAAACAGGGTTCTGGAAGGTGAAGGAAAGGAAAACAAAAGAAAGCCAAACATATCTTGCTAATCAAGGGAGTGGAAGACTATTAGGAAATGATCCAAGTTTAAGAAGCGAATCAGAAGTAGAAGTATCAGGTGGATGGGGTAAAGTCTTATATCAGAAATAAAGTACTCCCCCCCCCAATAAGGTAAATAAAGCATTTTTAAAAAAATGAACATCATGACTTACAGAGGTATTTACAACATTGACTTCTTTGCTTATTTCCTTGCATATTAGGGTCTGCTCAATGACAGGTCTACCAGAATCTAGTTATTTGCTTTCTAGACTATATATTTTACCCTTGGTCATGCCAATGTGCAACTTGGCAGCTGGGTGAATCCTTGATTTTACCCACATTCCAATAACTGAGGAGCTCCATCTCTGACCTTGATAAATTCCCTGATGAAACGCTATTTACCAGCAGCTCCCGCTATCACCTGAGCCCTCCCGTCCTTTAACGCAGACACTGCTTCCCCATCCATCCCCGTTTATTATCTTGTCTGTTACTAGACACTGCTGCCGGAATGCAGCCCCTGCAGAAACTAGGCCTTTCCACAGCGGGATCCGATAAATCCACATCAATGTGGCACCACGCAGATTTGTAAAGAAGCGGGGATGCCTAACATCTCTCCCTGTGACATCTGGAGAAGGACAAGTAAAGACCAGGTACATTCATCGGCTGCCACTCAGAGCAGCCAGAGAGTCAATGCACTTCCCCGGCCTCGTAGGTTCCTCTTATGAAGGTTCGTGGGAGTTATCTCCTCCTGCTCAGACCCGGGTCCCTTTCCTCTTGAAAGCCAAATTGCCTTTAGTCCTTGGGACCTTTTCATTACTGTTTGAACAGGCTGGGGACTGATTTGTAGGATCTCGTGTCCATTTTAAACTTGTTAGTCCATAAAGACCAAAGCGTGAAAGGTGCTTGGTGCCACTGTTTGTCATGAGGAACCCGCTTTTAAAATGGGACTTTGTTCAGTGATTGTGGTGGGAATGCTTAGTTTTAGATATTCCCAGGTGCTCTTTGAGGGCTGGAGGTAGATCAAGAGAGAAGCTCTGACTGAAGGGAGAGGAAAGGGGTGCACCTTCCGGAAGGCACTAGATGGCACAGCGGCCTTGAGCCAATGGCCTCAGTGGACGCCTGGCTTGTTGCTATTATTCCTGCTGCAAATGCAAAGACACACTCTGTCTGGGAGAGGGGCTCACGTTCTGATTGGCATGGGTGGTCACAGGTTGGCTAGACTGACTTTGGATCCATCTGGCCTCCTTCCCGGCATTCACCACAACTGTCAATCCTTATGACATGTTGAGGCCCCCCGAGGGTCAGGGCCATGACTCCAAGGCAAACCTCTCGTGAATGTTTTTGTCGCTTTGTGAATTGGGAATGGGTTCATTTTTTAAAGTAAGTCTCTTCACACCTTGTAGCCCTGACTTCTCTCACCTCATTAAAACATTGGCTGTAAACAGGAGCAAAGAGCTTGTGGCTGCCTGGGTAGACTGCCAAATGGCAGCGGCTCGCCCTGTCATTTTGTCATTTCGTTAGGGCACTTCAGACCACAGGGTTGGTTTTTTTGTTACTGGTGTGCTGTCCTTTTCTTTCCTTTCGTTTGGAATGTTGTTTAAGGCTCAGAGGCTGACCTGTTTGTAGATGTTATTCATTCTGCTTGAAAGGCCCACCATGGTTTTTCTCTTGTCATCTCATGAGTCTCTGTGGAAGTCTTTACTTCTTTGGGTTGGTTTGTTTATGAGGGGGGGTGACAGGGATGGGACAGGTTGCCACACAGGTATGGCAGTAGTATTCCCAAGAGAGCCACCTCTGAATGCTATAGGGATTTCCCTTCTTCCATGCTTATTCCCAGGTAGGATCAGGCTGTGTTTCTAAAATAAAGTAGATTTCCTAGGCACGGAACCATTACATGTGCTTCCTTCCTGGAAGAGTCACTGTCCTTTTTTTATTATTATTATTTGAAAGAGCTAGAGAGAGAGCTAGAGAGATAGAGAAAGAGAGAATAGGTGCACCAGTGGCTTCTCAGTCTCTGTGAATGAACTCCAGATGTGTGCTCCCCCTTGTGGGCAAGTGCGGCATTGCACCCTTGCATCACTTTGCATTTGGCTAAACATGGGACCTGGAGATTGGAACTGGCATTCTTAGGCTTGGCAGATAGGCGCCTTAACCACTAAGCCAATCTCTCCAGCCCCACTGTCCCTTTCTGTACTGTACATCTCCTAAGCCCAGGGTTTCTACTCATTATGTTCTGATCTCTCAGTCTCTAACATCTACCCTGAGAGTCCTCCCTGGATATCGTCTTAGGGTGTAGGCCAGGTTTCTCTTGGCAGTAAACTCTACCACTGATCCCTGCTCAAAGTGGTTGGTGTGGGTATGAAGTGTCCAAAAGCTTGAGATGACCTGAGTGGAAGGGGGCTTTAATGAACTTCTCAGACACCCCATTCATGTCCTTTGTGCTGCTGTTTCTCTCTTGTGTCATCTGTGGGTGTTGGGCTGGGGTGCTCTGTTGCAGTCAGGTTCACATTGCTGTCAGAAAAAACCTGACTAAGTACAGCTTGTAGGAAAAGGGGTTATTTGGGCTTACAGACTTGAGGGGAAGCTCCATGGTGGCAGGGAAAACAATGGCATGAGCAGAGGGTGGACATCACCTCCTCGCCAATATCAGGTAGACAACAGCAACAGGAAAGTGTGCCAAACACTGGCAAGGGGACACTGGCTATAATACCCATAAGCCCACCCTCAACAATACACTGCCTCCAGGAGGCATTAATTCCCAAATCTCCATCAGCTGGGGACCTAGCATTCAGAACACCTGAGTTGATGGGGGGGGGCAACCTGAATCAAACCACCACATGCTCCCATCAGCTTTCTCAGAATGTACGTTCCTATTGTAGCTACCTTCTCATTGCTGGAACAAAACACCCAACCAGAAGCAGCTTAAGGGAAGAAAGGTTTTATTTCAGTTCTGAGGGCAAGCTTCGTCATGAAGGAGGAAGTTGGCTCATTTCATCATATGTCCACAGCAGAGAGCAGACACACAGCCTGAGCTCAAGCTGGCTCTAAAAACACTGTAGGCTAGATTCAAGATCCACCCCCAGTAACACACCTCCTCCAACAGTGCTTTGTCTGCTGGAGACTAAGTAGGAAGCTTAATCAATAATACTGAGGCTGGGCTGAAGGGATGGCTTAGCAGTTAAGGACCCAGGTTCAATTCCCCAGAACCCATGTTAGCCAGAAGCACAAGGGGTGCATGTGTTTAGAGTTTGCAGTGGCTGGAGGCCCTGGTTTGACCATTCTCTCTCTCTCTCTCTCTTTCTGTGTCAAATAAGTAAATAAATAAATAAACATAAAATATTTAAAAATATACCTGAGGCTATGAGGCCATTTACATTCAAACCAACACATTCTGCCCTTGTCCCCTATAGAATCATGACCATCTGGGCTGGAGAGATGGATTAGTGGTTAAGGTACCTACCTGTGAAGCACAAGAATGCCCATTTGAATCTCCAGGTCCCATGTTTAGCCAGTGATGCAAGCATGCAATGTTGCACATACACAAGGGGGCACACACATCTGGAGTTTGTTCACAGCAGCTGAGAAGCCCTGGAGCACCCATTCCCTCTCTGCCTCTTCCTCTCTGTCTCTCTCTCTCTCTCTCTCAAATAAAAAAAAAAAATCATGACCATTTCACAGTGCAAAATGCACTCAGTCCAACTTCAAAAGGCCCCATTGTCTTCACCAGTTTTAATACTTGTTGCAGTTACCTTTGCATTTCTGGACAAATATCCAACCAAAAGCAGCTTATGGAAGGCTTATAGAATCCAGGGCAAGTACCATCAATGGGGGAAGAAGCTGGCTCACTCCAGCATACATCAGTATAACAGAGAAAGAGAGAGAAAAAAAAAAAAACAATAAACCAATAAACCAGTAGGGACCTACAGTCAGAGCTCAAACTGCTCTGAACATACTTTACAGCTGGACTACAAGATCCACCCCTGGTGACATGCTTCTTCCCCAGCAGGGCTCTGCTTGCTAGAGGCTCAAGTTGCATGCTCAATCTTAATTTAAAACAAACAAACAACAACAACAAAAAAAAAAAAAAAACACTGAGTCTATGTGGCTGTAGTAGACAGCCTCAGGTCACTGGGATGAACTTCCAAATCAGGCACGTTGATGGAGGAAGGGATATTTATTGAAGCTTACAAATCCAGGAGAAGTTCCATAGTGGCAGAAGAAGCTGGCCCACTTTCACAGGTCCAAGCAAAGACAGAAAAAAGCCACCACCCAAAAGCAAGCAGGCACACTTCAGGAACTCTAGGCAGAGCTCAAGCACTTTGCATATCTTTAGGCTGAAATTCCAAGTCCACCCCCACACCAAAAGGACTGGACCTTAAGCCCTTCCCAGTGACACCAAGTTACTTGAATAAAATTCCTGAATCGACTGGTAGGGAGCATTCATTCACACTACCACAGGGGCCATACATTCAAACCACCACAACACTTCAAAAGTCCAAAGTCTCAGATGAGATTCAAGAGTCTCTTAGAATCGAAACAGAAGTTACATACTTCTAACACAAACATAGAGTAAACACTCCTATTAGAAAAAGAAGGCATAATAAGGAGATACTGGAGCAATGCAAGATCAATAACCAGCAGGTGAACATCAAACATCTGCAATTCCATATTTGGTATCTGGAACCCATGATGAAATCCCTTGGCTCCAAAAGACTTTGGCAACTTTTTTCCACTTCACTGTGCAGCTTGCTGTCTGGGCAAACCACAGCTAGCATCTTTCCTTGACAGCCATCCCACGGCCCTGGTATCTCCAAATTTCTGGGGTCTCTACTGCAATGCACAATTCATCTTCATAGCCCCATACAATGTCAGGGCCTTCATATAGAAAATTTCAGTCCTGCTCACAATGCCATATCTTAGCAGCTCCTGGAACAGTATATACTTCATGACCCTTTCCTCCTGAATTTCTCATGCTTCTAAAACCAGTGCAAGATGGACAACAAAGCCAAATTTGTAAACCCAGAGGGGAATAAAATTTGACCTTGAGAGCAGAATACTCTTTCAGTAGTCTTCCTTCAAGCCCCCTCCTTGCTAAAGAATTTGCATTTGTACTATCTTGAATTTTCCATGGGTTGGGTTTCACCCTTGTCCCAATGTAAAACAGTTGTTCCAACCTTTAATGGTGGTAATCTTTAAAATTGCAGTTTAAGTGACCTAAAACCAGTCTCTGTGTCTATAACTTTAAACTTGCTTTAATTTCTTTCTGTGAAAGCTGTTCATCTTTCATATCTTTGTGTTCTATTGGTCCACTGAGAATACCAATCCATTACTTTTAAACTCAACTTTGCTCAAATTCTCAGGACATGGGCAGAATGCAGCCATCCTTTCTACCAGTAACCCAGTTCCAACAAAGTTCTCTTTTTCCCCATTGAAAGTTCATAAGCCAAGCCATGAACTGTCCACAGTTCTCTCTGCATTTAGCATTTTCAAACTCTCACCAGAATAGCCCATCAAGCTCTGCTTACAACACTGCAAGGCTTCTCTAGTCCACGGTACCAAATCTCTCCAGCCCCAATCCCACTTTTTAGTATTAATTTTCCTATTGCAGTTAACTTCTAATTGCAAGGACCAAACACTCAACCAGAAGCAGCTTATTGGAGGAGTTTATTTAAGGCTTACTGATTCCAGGGAAAGCTGCATCATGGAGGAGGAAGCTGGCTCACTTTCAGCATACATCCATAGCAGAGAGCAAACAAGCAGCTAGAGTTCAAGCTGGCTCTGAACACACTGTAGACTTGACGAAAGATCTGTCCCAAGTGACACACTTCCTCTAACAGGGCTTCCTCTAACAGGGCTTCCTTTGCTGGAGACTAAATAGGAAGCTTAATCAGAAATACCTAAGGATTGGGCTGGAGAGATGGCTTAACAGTTAAGGAACTTGTCTGCAAAGCCAAAGGACACAGGATCGATTCCCCAGGACCCACGTAAGCCAGATGCACAAGGTGGCACATGCATCTGGAGTTTGTTTGCAATGGCTGGATGCCCTGACATGCACGTTCTCTTCTTTTTCCTCCCTTCCTTCCCCCTCCCTCTCTCTCTCCTTCTTTTTCTCTCTCTCAAATAAATATTTTTTAAAATAATTTAAAAACTAGAAATACCTGAAGCTATAGAGAACACTTATATTCAAACCACTACAGTTTCCATCTGCTTCCAAGCATTCTGAAAACTTCCTGCCTGTTGATAATACTCATGTTGTGGTATGGTGATGATGATAGCACCAGCTTGTTTTCCATCAAACCTATCACATGACCAACAAAAATCCACCCAACAGGCATTGCCGGTTGGCTTTGGCTGGTCTACTCTATCCAGGCCCCACTAACCTTGACACAGAAAAATTGAAACTGGCCTAAGATGATAATAACTGCACAAGTAAATCCATAATCCTAAAAAAGTTGTCTTTTCTATCATTTGTGGAACTTGAAGTAAGAGGTTAGTTATTGTCATCCTACAATCTCTCTCTCAGAAGAGACGTCCCAATATGTCCCATGGATACCTGATGTTGAAGATGGCACCCAACACTAGGTATATACTGTGCTTTTTACTGGGAACAAATATCTATAATAAGATTTAGATTATAGGTCAGGCATGAAGACCAATACTACTAATAAAATAGAACAATTACGATAAATTACTGTAATAAAAGTTATTTAAGGGCTAGAAGGATGGCTTAGCAGTTAAGGCACTTGCTTGAGAAGCCTAAGGATCCAGATTTAATTTCTTGGTACCCACATAAGCCAGATACACAAGGTGGTGCATGCATCTGGAGTTTGTTTGCAGTGCCCTAGCATGCCCATTCTTCTTTCTCTCTCTATCTGCATCTTCCTGTCTCTCTCTCCCTCTCTCTCTCTCAATCTGTCTCTCAAATAAATAAACAAATAAAAATAAGATATTTAAAAGTTATTTAAAATGATAAATCACTTATTTCTGGCATTTTTCCTTCTAATGATTTTGGACTTCAGTTTGTCTGCAGGCATCTGAAGCCACACATAGCAAAAACACAGACAAGAAAGAACAATTGTAAGTACTGCCCGAGTGCAAATCAAAATAAAATATGCCTGGACCCCTTGTGTTATTGACCCTCAGTGGGAAGATAACAGAGCATAATCGTCCACTTCCCTCAGGCCACCAAACAAGAACTGGTCCAGGAGTGCTGCTCATTACCCCTGAGTTCAGCATAAGCTGTAAGAACTCCTGTGCTCATCTCGTGATAAAGACCTGCCTTGCTAATCAGTGCCATCTGGCATTTATGTTACATTTTTGGTGTGCACATTTGCTTCATGCACACTCACTCACTGAAACTTAACAAGAACCTCACTAAGGATTCCTATTTTATAAATGTAAAAATGAACCATTAGACCAGCGAGGCACTAGAAAATTGATCATTTGGACCTCAAAGCCAGTTGCTACTGTACTTTACAGTTTGGTGCTGTTTCTCTTGAGTAGAACAGTCTAGAATTAGGACTGGTTAAACAAATAACATTAGTCAGCATATGTTCCAAATTACCATAGCAATAGTGCTGTGTGCCATAGAAAAAGAAAGGTTGACGAGCCCGTTTACCTAGCGGGGGCGAGGTCTGAGCTGGACTTGAGGCAGAAAAAGCATCCCAAGCTGAGAGGGGCATTGCAAACATGAATAGGCGTGGTGTATTTGAAAAGGCTTGGGGCAGGCAACATGGCTGTTAGGGTGTGAAAATAAGGGAGAGAGATGAAATCTAGAAAATTAATTCAAGACCATGTTTTTAAAAGCCCCCCTGTGATACTGATGGAGTGTTTCCAGATTCGGGGTACTCACCAGTTACTGGGAAGAGAGGGTCAGGAAGCGGCTGGAGATCAGGAAAGGGTGTTGAATAGGAGATGAAGAGTTAGGTCTCATAGCTAAACAGGTACACGTTGGGGATGTCCTCGGAAAGTAAGGGTAGAACACATCCTTGGTGGCTGAGCCCAATGTGAGAGGCAGCCATAAGAACAGACATGGAGGGGAAAGGCTTAGAAAGCGGGAAGGGCAGGGAGGGCAAGTAGCAAGGCAAAGAGAACTGTGTAGTGTGGGACAGTGGGAGAGATGGAGTGATGTTTCAAAAACAGATTGAATGTGGCCATCTCCGTCTCTCTTCCCCCTCACTTCCGTGTAGATCCTAAGACTAACTTGAACGGCTCAACGCGATGTCAGATTTTGAGTATATTGCATTGAAAATCTGATGGCTTGTTGTGTTTTAAATCCTAGGTGAGGAAATGCAATTATTTTGACTGTGATGAGATTTGCAAAATTCTCAAGACTATACTTTCTAAACCCATGTATGAGTTGAGCAATATGGATTGCTCACTAGTACCATATAAACACTCCTAGACACCCAGAGATCTGGTCCTAACATTCTAACACTGAATGTGTAAAGATCTTTTGAGCTGAATTGTAAGCCGTTGTTTTCCAGACTGGGTTTCCCCCACCCTCCATCACAGCCTACCCCTCGAGATGAGAAGGAGAGCAGGTGACTGGCTTTCTTTCTTTTCTTTTCTTCTTCTTCTTTTTTTTAACCTAGTATCTAGGAGCATTTGGGGCTATTTTCAGCTGATGTCAAGTAGCATGAACAGCAGGGCTGCTCCTTGTGCTGACGAGCTGTAATCCTATTACACCTACCTGAGACTCGGTCCATAGCTGCCTCTATGGTAGGAGATGGAAAGAAGTGACTTGATTGACTTTTAAATCCCCAAGGGTCCTACTTTCAAAACTCCCATGTCTAAGTCAAGTAGCAGATTAGATGTCTTGCTGAGAAGGCCTGGCTCCTTTGGAGCCCCTGTGACCACTGCTTTTCTTCAGTGTCTTTCTGGGTCCCATGCTTTCTAGGTGCCACCACTAAGCACTAGATTGGTGTGCCATTGTCTCCTTCAGTGGTGAGCCGTGGTGGGAGGTTAGTATGCACGGCATCTCCAGGTTGTGGATTTGGTATCTGCTTTTATTCAGTTAGGATGAAGAAATAGCTCCTCCGCTGATTCTGTATAAGAAGGGCATAGTATTCTTTTGTTCCTGTCGAAGCTGTCCTTGTGAAGGTAATACGTAAGCTATGCATTTTTCTCTCCAATTAGCCCCTACTAGACCAGTCATCTTCCCCATGTGATAATGTGTTTAGTTTAATTTAATTTAATCCAGTGAATGCAACATTTTATTTTATTTATTTATTTGACAGAGAAAGAGGGAGAGAGAGAAAAATGGGCACTCCAGGGCTTTCAGCCACCACAGACAAACTCCAGACGTGTGTGCCCACTTGTGCATCTGGCTAACATGGGTCCTAGGGAATGGAACCTGAGTCCTTTGGCTTTGCAGACAAATGCCTTAACCACTAAGCCATGCCTCCAGCCCTCCAGTGAATGTTTTTAGAATATTTTCCATCCTTATGATCACTCAGTAATTGACTTAAGTTCAAGATGGAAATTGCCAGACCAAATATTATCCTGTTTTAAGTTTGCTGCACTTCCTATGCATGGGTTTGAATTTTTAAAAATATTTTTTTTGAGGCAAGCCCAACAGACTGGCCTTTATTTATGTGTGAGACAGAGAAAAAGTGAGAGAGGGAGGGAGAGAATTGGTGCACCAGGGCATCCAGCCTTTGCAATTGAACTCCAGACACGTGCGCCACCTGTGCATATGTGCGAACTTGCGTGCTTGTGTCACCTTATGCATCTGGCTTATGTGGGACCTGGAGAGTCAAACATGAGTCCTTAGGCTTTGCAGGCAAGCACCTTACCTGCTAAACCATCTCTCCAGCCCAGGTTTGAGTTTTGAGTAGCACTTTTGCTGAATTTTTGTCTTTTATTTACACATAAATCAATATGTAAGCACATTAAGTTCACAGTTTCTTCAAATCTCACAACTCTCTCAGAAAGGAATTATCTCATTTGCAAATGAGACAAAGGCTCTGATATCAGAGGGCCTGAGGTTAGAATTTGGCTTTAGAGGGGTTGGAGAGAGAGCTCAGCTATTAAGGCAATTGCTTACAAAGCCTGATGGCCTGGGTTCAATTCCCCAATACCCACGTAAAGCCAGATGCACAAAGTGGCACATGCATTTGGAGTTCATTTATAGTGGCAGGAGGCCTTAGTGTATCCATTCTCTCTCCCTCCCCTCCTGCTTTCAAATAAATTATATATATATATATATATATATATATATATATATATATTTTTTTTTTTTTTACAAAAACTTAGCTTTACACTCTAATTCCAGTGTTCTGCTTAGTACTAACCCCTTTCAAGTTTATGTGAATGAGAAGCACTTTAAATTATAATGTAGTGATAGAATACCACCAGTAACTCATTACGGATCAAATGTTTAATATAAAGTAACATTAAATAATGCCATATGTTGCTGGAATTTTAGGACAAAATAGACTGATAGTTGTGTAATAAGTAATATTCATGACTACAGTAATTAGCTAGAGTAAAGTCTGCCTGTCTACCAACACATAGATCTTCTCTGTTGATTTCCTAGCACTCTCAGCATTGATAACCTGACTGTAAGTTTCAAAAAACATATTAATTAGGGTTTCTTTTTATTGTATTATTTATTTTTTCATTCATTCACTCATTTATTTATTTGAGAATGAGAAGAAAGAGGCAGAGAGAGAGAGAGAGAGAGAGAATGAGCATGCCAGGGTCTCTAGCCACTGCAAACAAACTCCAGATGTATGTACCACCTTGTGTATTTGGCTTACATGGGTACTGTACTGGGGAATCAAACCTGGGCCCTTAGGCTTCGTAGGCAAACACCTTAACCACTAAGCAATATCTCCAGCCCTAGTTAGGGTATCTTATGTCACAAAGAATAATTTTAAAATTCATATTACTAGGCTGGGTAGATGGCTCAGTGGTTAAATGTGCTTGCTTGCAAAGCATGCCGACCTGAGTTTGATTCCCCAGAGCACACGTAAAGCCAGATGCACAAAGTGGTTCATGTATCTGGAATTCATTTGAGGAACAAGAGACCCTGGTGTGCCCATTCTCTCTCCCTCTCTCTCTCTCTGTCTCTCTTTCTCTCTCATATAAATAAAAATATTTTTTAAAAATTCATATTACTGACCAATCATATCTCATCATTCATATAATTAAATGCTACTATTGATTCCAAAATAATTATAGACACAAAATGTGATTAGGAATTCACTTAGTCATCCCATGTTTAAAATGTCATGTTTTCTATTTAAAGGTATATGACTAGGTACTAGTGTTATGAGCTTTGAAATTAAATATTGGTATACAAACTGATTAACTTCTCATGGATAATAGTAACCCATGGAACAGAGTTTCATAGATAAGTACCTACCTTCACTTTCCCTCTCTTTGAAATCTCAGGAGTACCATAGTTATCTTTTTGTTTGTTTATTTATTTTTCGAGGCAGGGTTTCACTGTAGCCCAGTAGTGGCCTCAAACTCACAGTAACCCTCATACCTCTGCCTCTGGAGTGCTGGAATTAAAGGCATGTGCCACCATGCCTGGTTACTGTATTTATCTTATTCTCATCTCATGTCCATTCCTCCTCAGGGCTGGGTAAAAATCATTGCATATTTGAGTCCTTTGGGAGAAGCATAGAATATAACTCAAAGCCACAACGGCAGCTGACTTACTATATTACCTGTGCATATGTGCGAACTTGCGTGCTTGTGTCACCTTATGCATCTGGCTTATGTGGGACCTGGAGAGTCAAACATGAGTCCTTAGGCTTTGCAGGCAAGCACGTTACCTGCTAAACCATCTCTCCAGCCCAGGTTTGAGTTTTGAGTAGCACTTTTGCTGAATTTTTGTCTTTTATTTACACATAAATCAATATGTAAGCACATTAAGTTCACAGTTTCTTCAAATCTCACAACTCTCTCAGGAAGGAATTATCTCATTTGCAAATGAGACAAAGGCTCTGATATCAGAGGGCCTGAGGTTAGAATTTGGCTTTAGAGGGGTTGGAGAGATAGCTCAGCTATTAAGGCAATTGCTTACAAAGCCTGATGGCCTGGGTTCAATTCCCCAATACCCACGTAAAGCCAGATGCACAAAGTGGCACATGCATTTGGAGTTCATTTGCAGTGGCAGGAGGCCTTAGTGTATCCATTCTCTCTCCCTCCCCCCTCCTGCTTTCAAATAACATACATATATATATATATATATATATATATATATATATATTTTTTTTTTTTTTTTTTTACAAAAACTTAGCTTTACACTCTAATTCCAGTGTTCTGCTTAGTACTAACCCCTTTCAAGTTTATGTGAATGAGAAGCACTTTAAATTATAATGTAGTGATAGAATACCACCAGTAACTCATTACGGATCAAATGTTTAATATAAAGTAACATTAAATAATGCCATATGTTGCTGGAATCTTAGGACAAAATAGACTGATGGTTGTGTAATAAGTAATATTCATGACTACAGTAATTAGCTAGAGTAAAGTCTGCCAGTCTACCAACACATAGATCATCTATGTTGATTTCCTAGCACTCTCAGCATTAATAACCTGACTGTAAGTTTCAAAAAACATATTAATTAGGGTTTCTTTTTATTGTATTATTTATTTTTTCATTCATTCACTCATTTATTTATTTGAGAATGAGAAGAAAGAGGCAGAGAGAGAGAGAGAGAGAGAATGAGCATGCCAGGGTCTCTAGCCACTGCAAACAAACTCCAGATGTATGTACCACCTTGTGTATTTGGCTTACATGGGTACTGTACTGGGGAATCAAACCTGGGCCCTTAGGCTTCGTAGGCAAACACCTTAACCACTAAGCAATCTCTCTAGCCCTAGTTAGGGTATCTTATGTCACAAAGAATAATTTTAAAATTCATATTACTAGGCTGGGTAGATGGCTCAGTGGTTAAATGTGCTTGCTTGCAAAGCATGCTGACCTGAGTTTGATTCCCCAGAGCACACGTAAAGCCAGATGCACAAAGTGGTTCATGTATCTGGAATTCATTTGAGGAACAAGAGACCCTGGTGTACCCATTCTCTCTCCCTCTCTCTCTCTCTCTCTCTCTCTCTCTCTCTGTCTCTCTTTCTCTCTCAAATAAATAAAAATATTTTTAAAAAATTCATATTACTGACCAATCATATCTCATCATTCATATAATTAAATGCTACTATTGATTCCAAAATAATTATAGACACAAAATGTGATTAGGAATTCACTTAGTCATCCCATGTTTAAAATGTCATGTTTTCTATTTAAAGGTATATGACTAGGTACTAGTGTTATGAGCTTTGAAATTAAATATTGGTATACAAACTGATTAACTTCTCATGGATAATAGTAACCCATGGAACAGAGTTTCATAGATAAGTACCTACCTTCACTTTCCCTCTCTTTGAAATCTCAGGAGTACCATAGTTATCTTTTTGTTTGTTTATTTATTTTTCGAGGCAGGGTTTCACTGTAGCCCAGTAGTGGCCTCAAACTCACAGTAACCCTCATACCTCTGCCTCTGGAGTGCTGGGATTAAAGGCATGTGCCACCATGCCTGGTTACTGTATTTATCTTATTCTCATCTCATGTCCATTCCTCCTCAGGGCTGGGTAAAAATCATTGCATATTTGAGTCCTTTGGGAGAAGCATAGAATATAACTCAAAGCCACAACGGCAGCTGACTTACTATATTTTTAAAGTATTTTTAAAATTGTATTTATTTATTTGTTTGATAGAAAGAGACAGAGAGAGAGAAAGAGGGGAAACAGAGAATGGCTCACCAGGGCCTACAGCCACTGCAAACAAACTCCAGATACATGTGCATCTGGCCTACGTGGGTCCTGGAGAATTGAACCGGGATCCTTTGGCTTTGCAGCCAAACGCCTTAACCGCTAAGCCATCTCTCCAGCCCTGATTTACTGTTTTGTTAGACTAAGATACCCTATAGCATCTCAAGGAATTTGATCTGTTATCAAGTTGATCCAACCAATTGTCCCTGATGATTAAGAGACACGTTTATTTCATTATTGGCTAGTGTTCTATTTAAAGCTTTACTGATGACCATTTTCATATTTTGCTTCACTCTTATAGACCTGGTCAGAGAACTGTGGACGACTTAGAGATTATCTATGAAGAGCTCCTTCATATCAAAGCCTTATCCCATCTTTCTACCACAGTAAGTTGTCTCTCAGTCAAGCAGGCCACACAGACTTTGAGTGAGAAAGACTATTTAGGACCAGCAGAAAAGATGGTGGTGGGAGGGCTGAATTCTACCTGAACAGTCATCCCAGCTCTCTTAGGAAGTTATGAATGAGAACGGTCACTGAAAGAGAGTCAAGTTGTGAGTAGTACGTCACATGCCCTAAACCCCAAGCATTCGGATGGACTGAAAGATTGGAACATGTGCTGTACCCTTCAGACAAGAAAGCCAGGCTAAGAGAGGGGCTCGGACTCCCTTCCTTGACATACAGAGCCAGAAGTAAGGAGAAATGAAATCTCTATGCCTTGTCCTAGCTCAAGGGCCAGCTCCCAACCTCCACCCAAGGCTGGCTACCCTACTGAAGAAAGAGGCTGATAGTTCAAGAGAATGTCAGTTCAGATAGCTCTGGGCACAGCAGCGCTCCCTGCCCACTAGCCAGATGGGACCAAGGGACAGCAATGCACCCGTCCTCATAGGAATATGATTTCAGGAGGAGGAGATGGCGTCAACTTTCACAGACTACATACTGAGACTTCTGAGCAAAACCCATGTGCCTCACTTGTCCTTCCTTCCCAAATGACTGGAGGTGCTGTCAGCTCTCTTCCAGCAGCAATGCCTGCTGGCCTCTGATGTTGGGGCTGAGTGGATGGTTTCTCCTAAGAGCTCTGGGGCATTTGCCACAGTCTCAAGCAGAAGGGCTCTAGCCCCTATGCTACCTGAGCCAACCAGGCTGCCTTCTTCCCAGTGCCTGTACTACTGGGGATCGAAAACTTTCTTATTTCCGTGAACTGCCCAGAGGATCATCTGCTCCTCCCTAGCACTGCCTTGTCATGCTTCCTTCCTCCATGGTGGGGTAGCTTTACTGCAGGGGAGCTTGTCTGGAGAGCCCTGCACACAGAGGAGCAGGGAGTTGAGGCTGCACAGGTGTTAGGAATGGAAGACCTCTTTGCTCTGGCTGTGCCGCTGATACCCAGCATGTCCCTGCTCTGACTTCTCTATTCATTGTGGAATGGAAAGAGTTATGGGTTCTCTTCCAAACCCAAACCCCAAGTACCTGACACTTTAGAAAACCTTCAGGTCACCTGCTTCTTTTTTATTTATGTTTTATTCATTCATTCATTTATTTGACAGAGAAAGAGGGAGAGAGTGTGCGCGCGAGAGAGAATGGGCACACCAGGGCCTCCAGACATTGCAAACTCCAGATGCATGCATCCCCTTGTGCATTTGGCTAACATGGGTCCTGGGGAGTCAAACCTAGGTCCTTTGGCTTTGCAGGAAAACGCCTTAACTGTTAAGCCATCCCTCCAGCCCCACCTGCTTCTTTAGAGCTGTTATTTGAGACCACAACTTGATATCTCTTTAATGATTGAAATTTTAGTTATCTGGGAATACTTAGAATTTTAGCTATCACGAATACAAATCTGCTCACATAATTCTATAATTTCCCAATACCTTTGTCATAATGCAGTATGTGAGGTGCTGGGAAGGGTCGCTACTCACAATGGAGTTCCAGGCCTCAACCCAAGCAAAAAGCTAGACAGACAAGTTGCCCGGTGAGTGCATATGAAACCATGTTTTCAACAGTCCCTAAGGAGGTTGTCTAATATGAATTAGCTATAAGCTAGTCTGTCAGATAGCTTTGCTAAAGGCTTTGAGATCCCAGCACTAATCTAATGAAAGTGTTTCTGGAGGAGCGGAGTACAAACAAGGTAAGAGACAGCTGGGTTGGCAAACGCAGGGACCAGAGTGAACACAGTGTCCACCTGCACACAAGTCCCTCTCCCGCAAACTGGCCTTCCCATACTCTTCCCAACTGGCCTTCCCACACTTTCTTTCTTTTCCTTCTAGGTGAAAAGGGAGCTAGCAGGTGTTCTCATTTTTGAGTCTCACGCCAAAGGAGGAACCGTATGTAAGTGAGCGCTCTAATGAAGCCCCATGCCTGGCCACACCCCTCCACTCCAGTGTCCAGTGGAGGGCTGATAGCTCGTCCTCAGTTAGCCTCACTCTGACCTGATAGGGTTTCACATGACACACATGTCTCTCTGGATCCATGATTATCCTAGCTCGTGTCAATCAGTCTCCAGTTTAGTGGTTTTCGGGCACCACAAGTGCATGTCTGTAAGCACTTGCCAGCCAGAGTCTCACTGTATCACACCCTACTGGCTCAAGGCAATGTCTAAAGAGGGTGGGATAAAGTCGCCGGGCTTTGAGAATGACCCTGGGCAGACCACAGTGGCTTTAGTTCAGTTGGTGAACAAATCTGGCTCTTGAAATCACCAGTGACAAAGATGTTGAACAAGCCCTGTTTTGCAACCCTGTTTTTTTTTTTTCTCTTTCTCATTTCACTGTGGGTTTCCAAGCCTGAGAAGGTTCCTTTGCCTCAAATATTTATGTGATATTAATCACATATAGTATCTCTCCAGAATTCACATAGTACTTCAGTTCTGTGATTATATCTAGGAGCAGGAAATTGAAATTTGGGATTAACAGATGTGAGCAATATTATTTAAGTTGGCATTTTCTATTAGTCCTACAAAATTTGCCCTGAACAGTAGGAGTTAAGGATGGGAGAAAGACAGGAAATGCTGCCTGGCTTCATCTCTTGTAGAATCTGCAGACATATTGGCATGCTGAAGGTCCTCAGAGGTTCTGTATCAGAGAACAGTGGTCACTGCATGAAAACTGGCATTTCCTAAATTTAGTGAAACATTGAACACTTTTTTTGTGGACACCATTTAAGCTTCCAATTGGGAAATATTTATTCTGTGTTAGGCTGCATTGTGAGAGTTAAATAAACAGAAAATATGAATGGTCAAAGCAAAAAATGTCTTAAAAGTTATATCTCAAGCTGGGTGTGGTGGTGCATGCCTTTAATCCCAGCATTCAGGATGCAGAGGTAATGGGATCACCATGAGTTCAAGGCCACCCTGAGATTACATAGTGAATTCCAGTTTGGCATGAGCTAGAGTAAGACCTTACCTTGAAAAAAATTGAAAAAAAAAATTATATCTCAAAATGTCTCATTTTCAGACATCAAAAATGCTATTTCTGATAGTGATACTTATTGTATGTTTATACATATTGTATATTAAATGTCATTTCTGAGCTGGTGAGATTGCTTAGTGGTTAAGGCACTTGCCTGTGAAGCCTAAGGACCCATGTTCAACTCCCCAGATCCCACATTAGCCAGACACATCAGGTGACGCATGTACAAGATCGCACATGCCCACCAGGTGGTGTATGCATCTAGAGTTCAATTACAGTGGCTGGAGACCCTGGTGCACCAATTCTCTCATTAAAAAGAAAAGAAAAGGAAAGGAAAGGAAAGGAAAGGAAAGGAAAGGAAAGGAAAGGAAAAGAAAAGAAAAGAAAAGAAAAGAAAAGAAAAGAAAAGAAAAGAAAAGAAAAGAAAAGAAAAGAAAAGAAAAGAAAAGAGCCAGTCTGTTGGGCTCGCCTCAAAAAAGAAAAAAGAATGCCATTTCTTTTTATTTTCAGGTTTTAGTATTTTTATGATAATTAATGACCTGCAATGTCTCTTTCACTCTTTTCCTTCAAGCTTACTATTATGAAATATTTCAATGTTTCATATTAAAAATAGTATTGCAAATATTTTTGTCAAACACTCCCATTGTACCACATTTAAAGCATTTTCTAAACAATGAAATTACACAGTTCCAATTTAAGATCTCTTGTTCCCTCCTTTATCCTCTTCTCTTTCCCTCCTGATGGTAAAAGTTACTTGATATAATGATATCAATTCTAACTGGTTTTTAAAATAATATGTATAGATATGTATTTGTAAACAAGAAGCAGTGTTGATTTGCATGTTTTCAAACTGTGTATTACTGGTCAGATTATTTTTAAAAACTATTTTCTATTACATAATGTACTGATGAATTGTGGGGGAAATGAACATCCTTAAGAAATGGATTGCTGGTAAATTGATATCCAGTAAGAATCCGTCTTGTGGGGCATAGCAAAGAGTGCAGTCTCTCTTCCTTTCATGTTCTATAGAAAGAACAATAATAATACACCTGAATAAGTTACAATTTGCCAGTGATTTTTTTGTATTTTATGTATGCGTAATTCTGGGGACTTAAAATGATGATTTGATAAGCTGTAATTTATATTGATGTGCTTCTATTCTTGTCATAAGTCTTTTTATCTTTTTGTGTCTAGTGTTTAACCAGGGGGAAGAAGGTACCTCCTGGTACATTATTCTAAAAGGATCAGTGAATGTAGTCATTTATGGCAAGGTATATATATATTTTTTTCTTTTCAAAACTTTATTATACTCCATTTACTAGTGTGGGTCTAAGTAGTAACAATATAGTGCTACGATTAAATTTGCAATGACATCACTATTCAATGTAGAAAAGAAATTAGTTCATCTTTAATCATAATTTTTCCCAATTATTATGCTCAGAGTAGTATTGTCTTCTTGTACATTATAATGTATGCATTTAATGTTGGGCCACTGATCATATTTAGTCTGTATTTTAAAAAATTGAATTATATAACTCCATTTTGGCATCCTAGGTATGGTCCATATATATATATCAGTTTTGGGGTCAGTAGTAAGAGGCAGGTGGGTATATTTCATCTGAGTATCCTGCTCTCTCCAGGGTGTGGTCTGCACTCTGCATGAGGGAGATGACTTTGGCAAATTAGCACTGGTGAACGATGCTCCCAGGGCTGCCTCCATTGTCTTGCGAGAAGACAACTGTCATTTCTTAAGAGTCGACAAGGAGGACTTCAACAGGATCCTAAGGGTAAGTGGAGAGCAGTGTGGGACTGAGGGATATCCCATTTTTGCCTGCTTATTCACTGCAGTGTTACTCCCACAGGACTGTGATGGGTGGATGCTCTAGGAACAAAGGGCCTTTGTTATTAAGCAGGCATGTTCAGGGTGCTGCTATGCATTCTGGAGCCCAGTTGCAAACATCAAATGTGGGATGTTAGTTGGGCATGGTGGCGCATGCTTTTAATCCCAGCATTCCGGAGGCAGAGGTAGGAGGATCGCCTTGAGTTCAAGGCCACTCTGAGACTTTATAGAGCATTCCAGGTCAGCCTTGGCTAGAGTGAGACCCTACCTAGAAATAAAAAATATGTGATGTTATATGTTGGACCAGATACTTCTGCACATGTCTGTACTGGTCCCTGTGAACTGACAATAAATAGCTATAGCCTTGACAAAATGTCAAAGCCCAACATTTCTCTCTTGCATCCTCTGCATTTGCATGTCCTCCCCACCCAACTCTCTAATGCAGTGGCAGCACCCCTGCCCCACTGTTTCCTCTGTCCCAGACCTGCCTACAATCTCCTTCCTGTCACTGCCCATGTCTAAACCTTTCTCTTATCATTGCACAGTCACTTGACTTATGGAGTGGTCGCATGTTGAAAATTAATGCCAATTATAGTTAATCCAGCCAAGTAGATGGGGTAGAAGTGATACTTCAGAACTGCACTCTTATAGTTGGTTCTGAGGAGGAGGCTGCCCTAGTTCTTTAAGGTATCCGTGAGAGCACAGGATGTTTTAAGAAATGAGCCCTTGTTGTTCCTCACCATGCAGTCCCTGGTCCTTTGGAAAAGATGACCATGTCTCATCACCCCAGCCTCTCAGTATGACTGTGATTGTCCTTGGATTGAGTTCACCTGGGAAATCATTCTTGTCAAGTCCGTTCTTCCCTCTTCTCTGCTGACTCCCAAAGCAGCATCCTTCGGTCCCTGTGCTATGTGGACATTTGTCCGACCCTGCCTGATGTCCTTGCCTCTGCTGGCCACACCTCTGACAACAAAATTTAGTCCCAATGCAAAGCAAGTTAAAGTTTATGTCATTGAGTCATAAAGGAAAAAAAACATCACAACACTTGATGGGATTCTCATCCTATCTTTTTGAAGATGGTGGCCAAATATTAAGAAAAAGCATATTGATAAATTCTAATTAATTATGTAAAAGAATATTGAAGTCTAGAGGGAAACATGATTATCTGTAGTTTTACGTGCATGGGGTTTACACTTGGCCAGAAAGTCCCTTGAAAGACTCAGATTTGGACCAGTTTGTCACTGAGATGATTTATAAAAAACAAAATAACTGAAAAAGACTTGTAGTATATTTCAAAGTGATAATCAGCAAACAGTCCCTTGACTAGACAAAGATGCCAGCCCGAAGGAACATGCTCAGAAGGAAACAGGACTTTGCTGACGTTGAATGCTGCTTCTCCCATGCTTTTTTGTTTTTTGAGGCAAGCCCAACAGACTGGCCTTTTTTTATGTGAGAGATCCAGAGAGAGAAGGAGGTGGGGTAGAAAGAGAGAAGAGAAAGAGAGAATGAGAACTGGTGTGCCAGGGCATCCAGTCACTGTAGTCTAACTCCAGATGTGTGCACCTCCTTGTACACATGTGCAACCTTGCACACTTGTGTCACTGTGCGTCTGGCTTATGTGGGACCTGGAAAGTCGAACATGAATCCTTAGGCTTCACAAGCAAGCGCCTTAACTGCTAAGCCATCTCTCCACACACACACACACACACACACACACACACACACACACACACTGTATTTTTATAAAGAATAAAATGCTACAGCTCCCTCACGCTCCTGCCCCATCTGCCTCCTACAAGCCCATCCTCTCTCAAAGATTCAGCAGCGCACAGTCATCCCACTCCCTCCTCTGAGTCCCTCAGCGTCTGGGGTTCAAGCAAAGTTTTAAAAGAACATGTCTCAAACCTCATCTGGTCCTCCCTCTGACCGTTCCAGCCCTTGACTTGGAAAATGACTTAATTTGTAGACTCAACAATTAGCATCACAAGCGCCAAATGAGTTTCTGAAGCATTTGAAAAATTTTTTGTCATTGTCTGAGCAAACGGCAGCATCTGTATGTGGTGTAATTTGTATTTGCAGGACGTTGAGGCGAATACAGTCAGACTTAAAGAACATGACCAAGATGTCTTGGTGCTGGAGAAGGTCCCAGCAGGGAACAGAGCTTCTAATCAAGGAAACTCACAGCCTCAGCAAAAGTATGTTTGCATCCAACACTGTAATTGCCAGACTATGATTAACCTTTTCACATGGTATCATCATTTCTACAATAGCATGTTCTCCTGTTTTGTGAAGGATGGCAGTGTGTGTGTGTGTGTGTGTGTGTGTGTGTGTCTCCCCTCTCTATTGACTAATCACACATCTTGTGGAATATAATGTATCCATTTCTGGCACTGCATTGAGCTCGGTGCTGCCTAGAGTCACACTGGGGAGACTATTCTACTCCAAAAACCTTTCCCCACACACTATTCAGCTGTAATAGCTTTGGAACAGAAGGCACTCAGAGAACAATGGAAACAGGGATGCAGGCCCCAAGGGGATGAGAATCTTTGGTGCCTCACGAACCTAGGGTAGGACTTCTCTTAAAGTGCTTTCCTGTTGTTATGACAGTAAGAGTGAGAAGGTGTCTTTTATTTATTAATTGATTTCTTTTTACAATTTCATTTATATATAATGTCTTTTGACCACATTACCTTCTCCTGTCCCCCTTCACGTCCCACTGCACCCCTTGTTCCTCCCAACTACCCCTCCCCGTACTTTGATGTCTTCTTCTCTCTCACTGTCCCTCTGGTTGCTGTGTACGCATGGATGGGGCTGGACTACTGGAGAATGGGCAACCCATCAGTGGCTACACCACTGAAGAATGTGACACCTCTACCCTAGCAACCATTAACTTGCCCTGGGCTCCTCAGGGAGGGGGGCTCACGAGCCCATCCCCCACCCATGAATTTTGAGGGGCCCAATCTTGTCCAGAAAACCACAGGTGCTGTGAGTTCACGAGTGCAACGGCCACGTGACAGCCAGAAGACCGTGCTTCATAGCACTCCTCCCCATCGTCTGGCACGTACAGTCTTTCACCACCCCCCTCTTCCATAGTGTGCCCTGAGCCCTGCAATAGATAGTATAGATGCCCTTTATAGGGTAGAGCACTCAATAGTCACTTATTCTCAGCACTTTGACCAGTAAGTATCTGCGGTGACCACCAGCCTGAGTGAGCAGTTTGGATAGAAACCCAGATTTCAAATATGAAACCGTTTGTACATTCCAGTCCAGAGACATCTCTTCTTCTTCCTGTCAGTGTTGAGTGGATTTGCTTCACATTGCTCGGATCTCCTATTTAACTGGACCCTTTTCCCATATGATTGCATTCAGTGTCACCTACGTAAGCTTTTCTCTTCAAATGGACCCACATTGGCGCAGTAAAGCAGGAGAGTTAGAAACGAGCCTCTTAGGCATCAGAGAAAGTTACAGCATCTAGTTTTTATTTGCTGGAGACAAATTTTAAATCTGAATATAATAAAAGTAAGTGGAGCCAGGCATGGTGGCACACACCTTTAATCCCAGCACTTGGGAGGCAGAGGTAGGAGGATTGCTGTGAGTTCAAGGCCACCCTGAGACCACAGAGTGAATTCCAGGTCAGCCTGGGCCAGAATGAGACCCTACCTCAAAAAAAAAAAAAAAAAAAAAAAAAAAAAAAGCAAGTGGATGTTTGTTTGTTGAGAATATGTCACCAAATAACATGTTGGAAGAGAATCCATCCCACAGATTTGTGTGTGTGTGTGTGTGTGTGTGTGTGTGTGTGTGTGTTGCCAAGTAAACTAGGGTTGCCTTTATCTGAACATTTGCAAGAACTGATGAATTTTGATTATTTGCACTAAAAGGCTGTGACTCAGATGGGTTACTCTGGATGAACAACCATACTTGCAAAAAAATAAAGGCAGGAAGAAACTTATTAAATAGGCACTGTGTTTTACCTTATCCTAATCCTTACAACTCTTTAAAAAAAAAAAAAAAAAACACAGAGAGAGAAACTTAAGCTCAGATAAGCAAATAGCTTGCCCAAGATTTCAAATCTTATAATGAGTATCTGGGATTGAAGTTCAGCTGGACCACCTAGCACACCAATGTGCCTGCCTCCCAAATGCCAATAGAAAAATGTAGTAATCAGCCCCTGTATCCACTGACAGAACCAACGAGCAGAAACCAAAAATCCTCAGGGTGAGAGTGCATCTGAACTTGTGATTATTTCCCAAGTGGTATAGAATAAGAATTATTTGCATGCCATTTACCTTGTAATTGGCCTTGTAAGTAATCTAGAGACAAGTTAAAGTATTGGGAAGATGTGTGCGGTGTCATTTTGTATGAGGGAGTTGAGCATGTACTGACTTTGGTGTCCATGGGCCTCCTGGTACCAGTCCCCACAGTTACAGAGGGTTGACTGCATGTCAATACTGCTTCTTCAATATTGGCAAATACTGTCAACCAATGCATTTTAAAAGGGCTGATGTTAAAAGACAGCGTGGACATCTGTTCTTATACCTACATAACTCTAAACTTGCCATCCAGATTTTTAAAATGATTTATGTCATGGTCTTTTATTGCTATCTTGTTATAATTCTTTTGGGGGCTGGAGAGATGGCTTAGTGGTTAAGGTGCCTGCCCGCTAAGCCTAAGAACATCAGTTCCAATCTCCAGGTCCCATGTTTAGCCAGATGCAGTGACGCAAGGACGCAATGCCGCACTTGCCCACAAGGAGGCACACGTGTCTGGACTTCGTTCACAGTGGCTGAGAGACTGCTGGCACGCCATTCTCTGTCTTCCTCTCCCTATCTCTCTGTCTCTCTCTGTGTCTCTCTCCAAAATAAAAATAAATATAATTCTTTTGGTATTAAGGATTGGGTGCCAGAATCTTGTGCATGCTAGGCAAGCACTCTGCCACTATTTATTTATTTATGAAAGAGAAAGAGTATGGACATGCCAGGGCCTCTTGCCACTGCAAAGAAACTCCAGACACTTGCACCTCTTTATGCATCTGGTTTTATATGAGTACTGGGGAACCGAACTCAGGCCAGCCAAGCACCTCTAACTGCTGGGCCATCTCCCCAGCTCCTCCACTATCTATTCTTGAAAATATTTTGCCCAGATTTTTTTAACAGTTTTCTTGTAGCCCTCAGAGGAGGATGAGAATGCTAACTATTTTTGAGCTAACCGAAAGATAGCTAGACAATTTTATAGTTTAGTGCATTCTTTAATAATACCACAGATGTCTTAGGAAAATTATCTTGTCTGAAAAGGTGAGTCTGGAGAATTCTTAACTTGAAACATTTGATCAATAGATACCCCTGGAGGGCCTCTTCCATTTTCCTCTTTCATACCACTGGGAAAGGATTAAAAGCATTTGCTTGTTACATCTTCCACTCAGGGTGTCCTCCAAACACAGGGTTTTTATGAAACCAAACTAAAGGGGATGTCAAAGAAAAAAACTATGTGTTTTAAATGTATCTTAGGCCTTTATTTGATTTTTTTCTACTATATCTCTTTATCTATGTCCTGTGATCAGATCTAAATTTCTTCTGTAATTCAAAGACTTGTGCATGTTTGCTGTAAACTACTTAAAAGCTATCCATGAGTACAAAATAATACACCACACAAGATCTATTCCCTAACAAATGAAAGCCACTCTCTCAAGGGGTCATTGTCTGTGTTGAACTTTTCCAAGTTAGACCGGAGTTGAAAGGAAGGTCCACCTAAGTGAACTTTGGGCTGATGTTCGAGACAACTTTGATAACATACCAAGGACTACGATGATAGGTAGACATAAAGTTTAGGAACCCTTAGGGCGCCTGTCTCTGCAGAAATTGCTCTCTTTTGAGTTCAAAGAGCATCGCCATGTTGATGCCAACAGTGTTATTGTTCAGGTCTACTTTTTCTCTGAGAAATCCAGATTCGGTTGTTCGTACATGGAAAACTTGCAAAACCCTGACTCTTCCCAAGCCACTTCTTTTTTAAGTATCACTGAGTGTGGTGTCAAGATGTTAATAAGGCAGTGTCTGTTACAATGGTATCATTGTATGGTACCCTCCATTTTAGATGTCTCTGCTCTGGGGTTAATGGGGTTCGGAAGAAACTAAGAACTTGAAATGACTATTCCTCTTACAGTTACTGCACTGATTTATTTTTTTTTCCTTCAACCCTTTTCCCATTGCTCACTTCTGCTCCTTCATGGGAAGATCTGCTCTCCCAGTTCCCAGTTCCCCAGACCATTCCCCCTCCCCCCCCCCAACATGCAGACTTGGTGTCGGGGGAAAGATTTTTCCATCACGTGTTAAAAACAACCTCCTGGCTCACGTCACATAACCAACTTGGGTGTGCTTCTGACTGGCATGGGAGTAGTTCCTTCATGCAGGAAACTGACAAGAGCCACACTCTCTGCTCTCGAGTGCTCTTGACCTCGCTTAACCAGCGGCCAAGCAGGAGGTGCCTGGCAGTGAAGTTAACCCATAACCTGATGTTTTGGCCCAAACTGAAGCTCCAGGGTCAGAGATGATTGGGTGGGATCCGAAGCTTCCAGGCCCTTGCTCTTCAGCTTCTGAGAAACAAACTTGTGTGGAGCTGGAGGCTGGGCTGGGCTGAGCTGGCAGCTACAGAGCTGCGCCACTAGAGGGAGGCAGGGAGCCAAAGAAAGATCCTGTGGGACGTCTCACTCACTGGCCAGGCAGGCTGCCTCTTCTGGGAGGTGACAGGAAATACGGCTTGCCACCAGATCTTTATTCTGTGCGACCAGATTTAGCACTAGCTAAAGAGAAGTCCAAACGAATACTAGAGTGTGAACCCAACCTGCGATCAAAATTAAAGCTTTTAAGGGGCCAAATTTCCGCCTGATCTCTTAGTCATAAAGCTAGCTACAGAGAGTGCATGTTATTAGCAGTGGCTCCCCAAATGCCATACAAAATAGAAGAGCGGACTTCCTCCACTCCCACAATGTGTTCATGTTAAGGAATATACTTATACCTTTTTTAAAATAAAAATTGCTTTCCAAGCGAGCACAGAAGGTTCTCCTAAAGTGGGGGACTTTAGGGCTGGAGAGATGGCTTAGCAGGTAAGATGCTTTCCTGTGAAGCCTAAGGACCCAGGTTCAATTCTCCAGGTCCCACGTAAGCCAGATGCACATGGTGGCGCATGCATCTGGAGTTCGTTTGCAAATGGCTGGAGGCACTGGTGTGCCCATTTTCTCTCACTTTCTCACCTATCTCTCTCTCTCTGTTTCAAATAAATAAAAATAATTTAAAAAAAAAAAAAGAGGGAGACTTTACATGGAGGAGTTCCTGTCAAGAGTGAACTCCAGACAAATAGATCTGGTCTCCATCAAAGCATCTTGCCGGAGCTGCAGAAAACTGTGATGAAGGGCTGAGGGAAGCCTCCGTGGGTAAGAACGGAGGATGAGGGCCTGAGTCTGACCCCCAGCACCCTCATAAAAAAGCTGGGCGTGGCCACACATGCCTGAAACTCCAGTGAGGAAGGGCCGCGGGGACAGTGAGAAGGACATCTAGGAATCTCTTAGTCAACCAGTCTTACAAAAAAAAAAAAAACAAATGGGGAGCTTCAGGTTCAGGGAGACACTCTGTCTCATGGCAATAAGGCAAAAGAACGAGAGGACACCGGCGTCTTGTATGGACCTTTGCCCATGTGCTCACGGGGCATGCACATCTGCACACACATACCACACACTACACCTGCACACACCAAAACCAAAAGTGCAGCCAAAAGACACTGTTGCTATCTCAAACCTGACAGCCAGGCTCACACCAGAAATCTCCCATTTGTTAACTCCCGTGACCTTAGCCTTGACGCCTCCCCTTGCTCAGCAGTTTTTCCACCTGCAGAGTGGAGGTAATAATTAACTAACAGAGGAAAACAGAGCAAGCTCATGCGGATGTGGAAGGCTCGCTACAGCCCATTTCCTGGTTCACGTGGCCACCAGCGACTCCTCTGGCAGCTTGTCTGGCTCACCAGAAACTCACATATTTGGACTGGGGATGCAGCTCAGTGGTGGAGCTTGCCTAAGGTGCATGAGGCTTGGATTTGATTCCAAGTACAACAAAAAAAAAGAAAGAAAAGAAAAGAAAAGGAAAAGAATCACATATTCCTGAGAGGAACATAGCTGAAGAAGCTGAGCAGAATTCTCCTTTGAAAGTCATTTGTAGATATGCCCTATAGACACTGCCATCTATCCGATTTATGTTGAGAAAGAAGTCATTCTTCTGAAATTAAAGCAGCTTGTTTTTTTTCTACTACTTGTACTCCCTTCTTTCCTGGGTCCCAAAGCCAGGTTTCCTCAATGACTTAACTCTAGTATCCTTTTGGTCTTGTGTACTTACTTACAGAAGTTTTAGCTGACAGCTGCCCTGCGGGTAGGCTGCATCTGCTCTGTATTGGATACCTGGGTTGCTCTGCTCAGTCTCATTGTCATAAGCACAAGGTTCATAGGCTATCATGACTCTTCAGTGCCTCAGGAAGGAGGTAAGACCCACAAGATTACAGACATTAGCGGTGTTCTTGCCGTCTCAGCATGCTCCCTCCTAAGGCTCAAACAGACGAGGGAAGCACATTGGTGAGGAAGCAAGAAGAGCGAGGTCCCCCCCCCCAGCTGAATTCTACCACTGCTCTTAGAACACAAGAGAATGTTCCTTGCGCTATTGCTTTTCTTTCCTGTCATTTTGCTTTAAGTGAAATGCCATGAGGGATAGGCAGGTCTGAGTTTTCACAGCGGACCACCCAGCTCACATTCCTGAAGGTTCATTTATTATTTGTCACTCTTGACCAATCTTTGAAATGAATCCTCCAAAGGGTTGTGGAGATCGTATAGTACCTGAGAGCCTGTCATGCAAACAGAAAACACCTGAGTTTGTACTCCAAGCACCTGCATAAAAGCCAGGTGCTGGAGCAGGTGTCTGTAATCTCAGTATGTCCACAGCCAAAAGTGAGATGGTGATAGACGTTCCCAGAAGCTTGCAGACCAGCTAGCCTGGCTAGTACAGGGGTGAACAATGAGAGGCCCTGCCTCAAACAAAATAGAAGGCTAGGACTGACATCCAAAGTTGTCCTTGACCTCTATACTCACTGACCTCTACATACACACACACACACACACACACACACACACACTTGTTGATCGGAGAGCACCCTGGAGGGAGCTTCCGAAATAATGAATAAAGGAGTTCCCAAAGGAATTTATACTTTGCATTGAAATAACATATAGATTCTCCATTGTTGGTCCTGATGCCATCTGGGTTTGTTTGTTCATTGGTGTTTGGGGTTTTGTTTTCTCTTGTTTTATTATTAGACTCTTTCCAAAGTACATACCAGTGTACAGTTTGGGAAAGACAGGGCATTCCAGAAATAGGCAAGGGAATCCAGTGTGGGACGGAAAGTGTCTATGAATAACCCATATATGGATAACCTAGCTTACTGCCATTTCCCCCAGCAGCTCCCATCTCTGGTCTTTTCATTGCCCTTGGGAGTAAGGCTGGAGACCCTTGGATTCCCACCTGCTGGAGCTGCTGTCCTAGAAATGACTTGAGTTCCATGTAGGGGGAAAAATAACATTTTTCATAACCACTTCCACTGGTGATTTCTCTGCTATCTTGTTGTGGGACTTGTGGGCAAGACACACGGTCTTCCTGACCATGAAGAGTCCATTGGCCACGAGTTAAGTCCAAGTGGTTCCCTGGGATCACAGTTTAAGAAAAATACATAAGTAGAAAAAATTACCAGTGATTTCTCACTTCTGGAAAAAAACTAATGGCATTTTTGTTTCTTGTTTAGGTATACTGTGATGTCAGGAACGCCTGAAAAAATTTTAGAGCATTTTCTAGAAACTATACGCCTCGAGCCATCTTTAAATGAAGCAACAGGTATGCACACTGAAGGGTTTTGTATGTCCACTAACTCCATGCATAGAATTGTATTAGAAAAAAATTCCTGACTCACGCTCAGTGTGTGCTGCCAAGGCACTTCTGTTGGGCACAGGACACAGACAGTAGTCGTTCTCCAAGTGTGGCTGTCCTCTGCAGTGACTCAGCATGTGAGAAGTAGCCAGCCTTTCATGGGCATCTCTTTTTAAAAAATACTTTAATAGTTTATTTATTTATTTATTTATTTATTTATTTATTTATTTTATTTGAGAGAGAGAGAGATGAGTGCATCAGGGCCTTTAGCTACTGCAAATGAACTCCAGGCGCATGTGCTACCTTGTACATCTGGTTTATGTGGGTCCTAGGGAATGGAACCTGGGTCCTTAGGCTTTGCAAGTAAGGCAAGTGCCTTAACCACTAAGCAATCTCTCCAGCCCTCATGGGAATCTCTTATATTACCATTTAATCCCACCTCCCAAAGGAGAGATTTAAACCTCCAAAGTGGTACATGCAGCTGGTGTTTGTCTGCAGTGGGCTCAAGACCCTGGCATACCCATATATGCACACACTCACACACACAAATAAATAAATTTATTTTTTAATTTTTTTCTTTATTTATTTGCAAGCAGAGAGAGATAGAAGAGAGGCAGACAGAGAGAGAATGGGCATGCCAGGGCCTCTAGCCACTGCAAATGAAGTCCAGCTGCATGTGCCCCTTGGACATCTGGCTTATGTGGGTACTGGAGAATTGAACTGGGATCCTTTGGCTTCGCAGGCAAATGCCTTAACTGTTAAGCCATTTCTCCAGCCCAATAATTTTTTTTTAATAAAAAATCCTATGCTTCTTGCTTATCTCTCGGAATAATGTCACGGGTTAATATTTTAAGCACAGCAAGGTCCATAGGAGAACTTGTCTCACTAAAATAAATTCAGAGACTTATCTCAAAAACTGAGTAGTAAGTAGTTTAAAATCCATTTCTACAACTGATCTTGGCAATACATTCAAGATGGAAATGCCATAGTATATACTCACAGCTATCTTTCCAGTGACCTTATATCTCCTTTCGGTGTCTTATTTTATAAAATGAGGTTTTGTGTTTTATTTTATTTTTTTTTTTTAAGCAGAAAATGAATTGGGAGCAGCAGTTGCTCTAAAGGCCGGGACCCCTGGCTCCAAGCTTGTTACTTTCAGCTTAGTATTTGTTGAGTGTCTTGTCAGGCACACACTAAAGCTGGATGCCTTGCATTAGCCAGTGTTTACAAGAGAAAGCCTCTTTCCCTCAGGAAACTTAGGATCTGAAACTTAGGAATAAACAAATAACTTGAATATAAGGCAGGATGTGGTCAGTACTTTGGGGACACTGACTGCCCAAGGAAATTTGGCCCTGAAGGAAGGCTGGTGACCAGTAACTGGAGATGGGACAAAGCCTTCCAGACTAAGGGACATCACTAGTAGTGACGTAGAAACGGGCAAGGAAGGGCTAGCCAGCTGGGTTTTGATCTACTATCATATTCAAAATAGAAAAAAAAAAAGGAAGGTAAGCTCTAAGAATTGGGGTACAGATGTTTGAGTGTCTTAAATCTAAAACTAGCCTGGGGGCCCAGCTGAAGAAGTCTAAGCAAGGTGAATATGGTAAGGGCTTTGCTAGGAAAAGAAAAGGAGAACAAATAGAAAGACTAAAAGCCAGTGTGTCTCGTGGCTGGCATGTGGGACGTGATTCCCGACTCTCTGTCTGGACCTTAGAGACTAGGTGTCATCGTTATCTAATATCCCACTTCATTCTTTGCTGGTTGCTCAGATACGAGCATTGGAAATCCAATTTGTAGAGTTAACGTTGTATGTTTCTCACGATTTTCTGTTTGGAATGTTTCACAAGTCTCATCCAGCAAGGCCTGTTATTATTATTATTATTATTTTTAAATCAAAAATCCTCAAGGCCTCTTGGGTTCTGAGTTTTAAGTCGGATTACTCCCGGGGCTTTCAGGCTGTGTGCACATCAAGGATAGCTAGACAGGGTCATCCTTCCAATAAAGAAACAGCATCCTGATAGAGAGGGGGAGGGAATATGATGGAGAGTGGAGTTGCGAAGGGGAAAGGGGGGAAGGGAATTATCATGGTTTATTGTCTATAATTATGGAAGTTGTCAATAATGATAATTTAAAAAAAAAAAAAAATTTTTCCGGGCGTGGTGGCGCACGCCTTTAATCCCAGCACTCAGGAGGCAGAGGTAGGAGGATCACTGTGAGTTCAAGGCCACCCTGACACTACACAGTGAATTCCAGGTCAGCCTGAGCTAGGGCGAGACCCTACCTCGGAAAACCAAAACAAGATTTGAAAAAAAAAGGAAACAGCATCCAATTCAGTTAAGAAGCAAATAAAACTTTCCCTAAGGACTTACCTACTCTCCCGTGTCATCCCCTCTCTACCACCCTACCACCCACAGACCCACTCAGAGTGGGTGCAGCCCCCCCTGCTTTTCTGTGCTGCCTGGCTCTGTCTCCACCAGTGCGCCCCAGAGGCCTTTTCCTATCGTCTTTAGCTACCAAGTCTCTGCTTCCACTACCTTCTCTTTCCATAACTCTACCATCTTCTCACCATTCATTACTCCCTCTGCAGATAGGGAAATAATAATAACTTGAAAACAATGGTAGTAATGATAGACTGAGCAGATAGCCCAGTGGATTGAGCGCTAGCCACACAACGCTTGAGTACCCAAGTTCAGATCCCCAGAGGTCACAAAAAAGCCATAAGATGTGGCAGGAGGACCCACCGACAGTTACTCTCTGACCTCCACACACACGCCTACACACACACGCACACACACATCAAAGTGGTATAAATTAACGAAGAAATGGCATGTGTTAATGCTAGATATATAGTACTGCCTATGTGTGACTCTTTAATTATACAAACCTTTTTTTTTTTTTTTTTTAATCAGGCTGATGATGTAGCTCAATGATAGAACACTTGCCTATCAGGAACAAGGTTCCCTCTATGTTCTATCCTCAGCACCTTAAAAAACAAAAATAAAAATTCCCGTGGCTCAGGTGACTAATGCCATCCATACCAGGCTGTCTCTTTTAAAAATGTAACAGTTTTGGCTGGAGAGATGGCTTAGTGGTTAAGCACTTGCTTGTGAAGCCTAAGGACCCCAGTTCGAAGCTCGATTCCTCAGTACCCACATAAGCCAGATGCACAAGGTGGCACATGCATCTGGAGTTGGTTTGCAGTGGTTGGAGGCCCTGGTGCACCCATTTTCTTTCTTTCTGCCTCTTTCTCTCTCTGTCGCTCTCAAATAAGTAAATAAAAATAAATCAAAAATTTAAAAAGATGTAACACTTTTATCCATTGTCCTAAGACATTGAGTTTTGATCTTAAGCTCTGACAACATCATTATGTACAGATAAAGTGTTTCCATGTACAGGAAAGCATACCAAAACCTACACATGAGAAACCTCAGCCAAGATCAAATGACTAGCTACTCTCGCCTTCCCAAAGATTTTCATGAAAACCTAATTTCTTTTTCTTCTTCTTTTCTTACTCCCTACAGATTCTGTTTTAAATGACTTTGTTATGATGCACTGCGTTTTTATGCCAAATGCCCAGCTTTGCCCTGCCCTGGTGGCCCAATATCCTTTTATTGTGGTTAGTCACTATTCCCTTGGAGACACCCCACATGTATATGGCCATTACCTACCGTCAGCCCCTGAAGGTAAGTCATGGCCCAGGCATTGTGAGTTCTACTCTCAGCAGGCTCTAGGTCCCCTTTGTAGACATTTGCTTTGTCACATTTAGATTTTTAACTTATTACCTGTGTGAAGTAGAAACCTCAGTATATTACTCCATCCATTTTCTGTTGCTGTAACAGAATGCCCGAGACTGGGTAATTTATAGAGAAAGGAAATTGATTTAACTCATCATTCTGGAGGTTGGAAGTCTTAAAATCAGGCAGTTGAGGCCGGGCGTGGTGGCGCACGCCTTTCTTCCCAGCACTTGGGAGACAGAGGTAGTAGGATCGCCATGAGTTTGAGGCTACTCTGAGACTACATAGTGAATTCCAGGTCAGCCTGAGCTAGAGTGAGACCCTACCTCGAAAAACCAATAAAAATAAAAATCAGGCAGCTCTATCTGTCAAGGGCTATCATTATATAGCGGAAAAGTAAAAGGGTGAGCAGGCATGTACCTCAACTTTATAACAACCCGTTCTCACAGTGATTAACCAGTCCCGTGAGAGTGAAAACTCACTCCCAAGAGAATTAGCCCAGTTCCACAGTCAGAGTCATTAATCCATTCATGAAGACTGCACCTCCATGACTAATTCACTTCCTAAAGACTCCACCAGCTCTCAACACCCTTCCATTGAAAATCATATTTCAGCATGAGTTTCAAAGGAGATGAGCCATATTCCAACCCTGCACTCCGAAAAATGACGCTGACAAGAAATATGTATGCCCAGGAGGCAAGCTAGGGAAGGATAAAGAGAATGATCTGGAAATGCTATTAGAGATAATTTCCTAACCTTAAAGAAAGGACTGTGTGCCTCTGACAGGCTGCCTGGCAGGAGGAACTTTGGTCTGCTTGCAGAATTCTTCCTCTAAGCCATGGTGACAACCGGGTTGCTAACCTGTTACCCTCCTGAAGTAACTTCTTTCACATTCATCCTGCTATCTAATCTGTCCTCCCCTTCAGATACTGACATTCCTTCCTTTGATAACTATTTTTTTTTGAGGGAGGGAGGGAGAGAGAGAGAGAGAGAACGAGAACTGGTGCACCAGGGCCTCAGCCACTGCAATGGAACTCCAGATGCTTGTGCCACCTAGTGGGCATGTGCCACCTTGCATTTGCCTCACCTTTGTGCATCTGGCTAACGTGGGATAAGCAACAAAATTTTGGCCTTTTCAGCAATGAAATATATTGAAGAAGATTGTCTCTTGCTGTGTTTCTTTTTTGAGCCACCCAGTCAAAGCTGGAATGGTTTCCTTTTTTTCAAAATTATAATTACCCTACCTGACTTATTTTCTTGCTCACCATAATTCTCTTTGAAGTGAGCAGGATGTGTGAGGCTGGGAGATTCGAGTTGAATGTATTACTCAGAGGGAGCTGCATGGGTGAGATTTGGGTGTTTATTTGCCTGGAAACTATGTTCCTGAGTAATGACAGCTTGATGAGACTTACATATATTATATATTCTTTCTGGCTCTTCTTCAAGTTTTCTGAAGTAAAATTAACACATTCAGGCTCTCCCCGTGCTCTCTTCACTCCGTCCACGGTGATCATTATGAGACCTTTGAGATTTGATGGAAGGAATAATTAAAACCATGGCTGAACTGAATTTATTTTCTTCAGTGGTTAGCTGTCATACTCCCAAGGCAAACAAAACCAGAAGAAAGCAAGGGTCAAATGATTTCATCTTTACAACTTAAAGCCCCAGCTCTAGACTTGGGTTGTTTCCCTTCATTTATTAGTTGTTCCCCTTCAATAAGTGACTGAGATGCATATTCACCTAGAGAATTTGGGCTGTCACAACAGACTAAGGAAGGGTTCTTCTACCTGAAGCCAGTCCTGTGGGGAGAATCAGAGCTTTGGGCTATAAACTAGCCCAGTCAGTCCTGCCCAGTCTGTGCCCATCTAGAAGCCATTAGGTTAAAATTGCCACTGCAAAGAGCTGAATATTAAGGGGTTTTTTTGGTTTTTTTTTTTCCCAAGGTAGGGTCTCACTCTAGCTCAGGCTGACCTGGAATTCACTACGCAGTCTCAGGATGGCCTCGAACTCATAGCGATCCTTCCACCTCTGTCTCCCAAGTACTGGGATTAAAGGCGTGTGCCACCACGCCTGGCTTTGAATACTAAGTTTTATTTAACTTTCATTGATTTAAGCTCATATAGCCACATGAGGCTAGTGGCTACCACATTAGACAACAAAAATCTAGTCCTTATATTTTAGGAACAGGGGCTCCAGAGAAGTGTAGCTGTTCTGTAATTGTCAGGGAGCTGTCCCAGGAGGTCACGACTCACCTTACTGCACTTTAGCAAAAGGATGGGGCGCTAATCTCAAGGTCATATGTATGTAAGCGCTTGCATGGAACACTAAGGACTCCATTTTCAGTCCTCTTTCCCCCTCAGACCTCCAAAGGGGAGCTGGGAAGAGGGAACTAAAGACCTTACTGTTGGAGCAGATCGACTCCAACCCTTCTAGGCCCTTGACTGATTCCCTGTGAAGGAGGATCTACTTATCCTTGTAGTCACTGGACATCTTGGGCAAGTGGAGGCGAAATAGTTCCCTGCATAGGTTGACAGGGGCAACATGCCCGGACAGCGAGCAGACAAGTGTATGATAAGCAGGCCAAACCAACAAATATGCATGCCCTGCCTAGCAACAGCCCCCAAGCAGCAGAAGGGGCAGGTGTGCACGTGGACAAGTACAGGGACAGTACAACACTTGACCATGTTCCATTAGGCAGTTGCTTCTGGTGGAGTGGGGAGTGTTTTCAAAGGACCTGACATCCCTGGCTTTTCAAGGCAGCCCCATGAAAAAGAAGTCAGTATTTTTTTTTTCAATGCTCTTTTTTTTTTTTTTTTCAAATCATTAAACTGGGATAATGAAAAAAAAAATTCTGATTTGCTAGAGAAAGGTAATTAATTACTAGTAGAGAAAAGAGTTGAGCCCTGAACCACTGACACCTATTTCTGTGCTTAATCAGTGTCGTATGTCTCTTCCACCTCTGCTGTGAGCATGGGGAAAAGGTGGTAGAACTTAGCTTAATGTGAATATAGCTGACTTCTTATGTGCTAATGAGAGAGGCTCTATTCACCAGATACATTTTGGACATAATTTGCCCTGATGAATACAAGTGCTTTATAATGTGTGTTAAGAATCGGATTTCCTCAATTTCTATACTCTTTATCTCCAACTCTTTAAAACTTTTCAAATTCTGCATTTAAAAGTTCAGTTCCGTTTTCCTTTAGTCTTAAGAAGAAAATTAAAACTGCCTATATATAACCCTATCACCTCTCAGGTGTAACTACGGCTAGCGTTTTAGGATGTATTCTTGCCACCTTCCTTATGCATATAGGTTATACTTTTAAATGTGAGAATGAGATTATCTGTGAGTTCATATGATTTTGTGAATATCTGTCTATGCCATTAAATGTTTTTTCTCAGCTGTTTTTCTACATATAATGTTAGCATCCTCAAAACATTTTTCTTGCAAAAAATTTCAATTGCCACAAAAAAAAAGAAGAGGACAAAATTCACTTGCCATTTCACCACTGTTAATAATTTTATGAAAAACATGCCAGAACAAATGTTAGAATGTTTTGCTTTGGGTGTCTTTTTTTTTTTTCCAAATTGCTCTTGTCTTCATCATCTGCTTTATGACTGAACTCTACCATCCTCTTGCTTATATTACGTGTAATTCAGTAACATATAATTTACTGTCAACTCAGTAAGTGACCACCACAAGTTAATATTGTTTTGAATTTTTTTCAATATTTTTATTTATTTATTTGAGAGCAAGAGAGACAGAAACAAAGTGAGTATGAGTGCACCAGGGCCTCCTGTCACTACTAATGAATTCCACATGCATGCACAACTTTGTGTATCTGGCTTTACATGGGGACTGGGGACTCAAACTCAGGCTGTCAGGCTTTGCAAGCAAGTACCTTTAACTGCTTAACCATTTCTCCAGCCCCACATTTTGAATTTTAATAGCTATCTCCTTGATTATGAGTGATTTCACATCATTCATCTCTCCCACACCCATTCCCCAAACATGAGCCCAAAAGCAATGGTATGTTACTTATTTCATTTGACAATATAGGACAAACCTGGGCAAGAGGGGAAAGTAAATGCCTGATATTCTGCACATACTGGCAGGCATTTGGAGGAAGCCTTATTACATTAGTGTAATTGTGGTTTGAGACTCCCCAAAATGAAAGTCATCATTGGAGGTCAGACTGGTCATGCATAATGGAGGGATGTCCTTACTAATAATTCTGTCTCAAATTGTAGGCCCCATGTAGACTGGGCCAGTTGAATTTAAAAAGAGGCTTCCTGAAGCCGGGCGTGGTGGTGCACACCTTTAATCCCAGCACTCAGGAGGCAGAGGTAGGAGGATCGCCGTGAGTTCAAGGCCACCCTGAGAAGACAGAGTGAATTCCAGGTCAGCCTGGACTAGAGTGAAACCCTACCTCGAAAAAAAAAAAAAAAAAAAAAAAAAAAAAAAAGAGGCTTCCTGGGTTTCTGAGGGTGAGGGGGGAACCTTTGCAACATTTAAGACAGATCACAGGAAGCCTGTAACTCCAATTGCCAGAAGCAATCATCTGACAATCATATGGGAAATGAACTCAGAGATAAACCCAAAATGAGTAGACACACACAAAAAAAAGTAAGGGGAACTTGTAGTGACATCATCAGCATTTGGACCAGTTCTGAAATTTATCCTGCCAATAGGTTTTTTTTTTTCTTATGTCAGTGAATATGAGTCTGTGATATATAGGACAGTTTCTTACTGAAGCTAAAAGAACCCTAAGTGATAAATGGTTTATATTTAAATGTATAGAAATTTAAATACAGCAGTAATTTTGGTTGAATATTTTCTATTAGCATACTAATTTTCTTTGGCTGAGTATCAGCACAAAATTTGTGCTTTTGACATGAAAGTAATTTATTTCGTTTCCTGAATTAAAAAGAAGTGGCATATGAATTTGGCACTAAGTTCTAGCTAAAACTGCCTTTATGTATTTTGACTCTATAGAAAAACAAACATAACAGCTTCCCTTTCTCAGGAGACAGGGTCTCCATCATTTATAGCTCTATAAAATTGACCTGGTGATATTGTCTTTAAAAGCTGGCTTGGGTTCTCAAAGAGGAATGCATGTCAAAATTTGTTTTTCCTGGGCTGGAGAGATTGCTCAGTGGTTAAAGCCACTTGCTTGCAAAGTCTGATGGCCTGGATTTGATTTCTTAGTGCTTGCGTGAAGCCAGATGCAGAAAGTGGTACATGCATCTGGAATTTGTTTGCAGTAGCAAAAGGCCCTGGCATGCCAATACTTATATCACAACCCCAATCTCTCTCAAATATTTTTAAAATTTTTGTGTTTCCTGAATCATTCACATTCTTTCGATGAAGCTAACTTTTAGGTATATTCCTTAGATTGCTAAAACAAAAAATCTTCAACTAAATTTGGTTGAAGCCAAATTTTACCTTTATAGCCCCCATTTAATTCTGAAAGGCGCTTGTCTGTATATCACCATGAGAACAATTTCCCTCTGCAGACATGCAATTTGAGTTTCTTTTCAGAAAGGAATTCATGATTTGATGATATGAACTTAATGTCTTCCTTGGGGAAAAACAACCAACCAACCATCTTGCTAAGTAAACTCCAAATTATTTCATATATACATTTTCTCATAGCAACATTATAAAGTCCGTACTCTTAAACTAATGTCTTACAATGAGGGAATTGAGATTAAGCAGCCAACTAATGTACTCTAAAATACATGGCTAATATTAGAAGAAAATCTGAACTCAGGCAGTGGGTTGCATCAGGTCATGTCCTAAGTGCTCAGCTGTAACTAATTATAAGCCTCTACTTTGAGACTGACGAGAACAGTGAGCTAGGGACTTCTAAAACCACAGAGAATGCTGAAAATTGGCAGGGGAAGAAAATGCTGAGTAAAAATGAATGGAATACATAAAGAAATGGATGGTGTTGGAGACGCCTCCCTCCAGGAGCTTGGAGTTAATAGTTGTATACAAACATAAGCGCCAACTCTGTTGGTCTGAATAGTGTCCCAGAGTTAAGTTCAGAATCATCAAACCTTAGAAAATTTAAAAACTGCCAACTGGAAATACTGTCAGAGCTCTCCAGAGGTGGGTCGAGAAAGAAGTCTCACAGCTGAGGTTTACCGTGTAATTCACGTCCGTCAGGTGCAGCCCCTCATGTGCACCTGTGGTAGCCCGTTTGCATCTTTACCTATGATTCTCCGAAGCTCACTGAAGAGGAAAACGAGGCTCTAAGCAGACAATGGACTTACCAACATGAACCTGGAGAGTCTAATGGCAGCACTTGCATTCCAGACCTTGAATTTGCTCTCAGAAGAAGGACAGGCCTGGTGGCCATTGGTCAGGGAGCAGGAATGCTCCACAGAGGTAGAAAGCAAAGAGGGACCAGGATATAGAGGGAGATTCAAAAGTTCTGAAGTCCAGTGGGTAGGAATACCCTGAGACTCCATTTCCCACCCACCTCCTGTCGCATAGGGACTGACTGGGGACTGCATGACCCCACAGAGATTACCATAACCCCACGAAGAAGGGCCCTAGGATAATGAGAGTTGGGGGCAATGGGATAATGGAACATAACGTGTTATAATATATGTATATATATATAATAATTTTTTTAAAAAAAGGAAAAGAAAAGCTCTGAAGTCAGGAGATCATGTTTAAGGCCTGCACCTTACAAACAGCTTCACTGGGCAATTATCTTCAACCTCTGTGAGACCTCCTCTGTATAATAGGGGTAATTATCCCCGCCCTATCCACTCTCTGGGTTGTTGTGAAGATCAAATGAGGTTATATGTGTGAAAGTACATCATAAACCCTGAATATCCAATTAAATACTGCCATGATTATTGTACCATCATGAGAGGAATATGGCATAGGTTAAGGACTACACAAAAGCTTTGTCTCCCCAGTGGGCAGATGACCCCCAAAGTTTGTTTTCAGCTGCAAGCAGAGATCGTGTATGCAAAGCAGGGTTTTCAAAAACAACAACATTGAAGAGTATCAGTTTGAATGTTGATAAGTGTTTTATAAATAGCTGCATAATTAGCATGTACTTACTGCAAAAAGTATACATAATATTTTATTCCCTGTTGTAGGCTGTAATGAATCTGCTGCCTCTACATCCTAGGAGGTTTTCACTTACTTTCCCTGTGATAATTTTAATACATGGAACCATTATTAGCTGAATTAAGAATAAGTAAATGAGCAGTTAAAAAAAATACAGAAAAATTACAGGTGCCTGTGGTGAGTAAGATAATAACTAGGTAAAAATATATGAAATAATTACAGTGTTTGAACGGCAGACCCGGCATGAAGAAAATGACTCAATGGAATATTAAGCCTGCCGGTGGCAGGATAGGAAGACTGTAGCCTGCACTGTGGCCTTCACCTCTTCTGTTCTCAACCCTGGTACTGCACTGAACACAGACCCAGTCTGCCCTCAACCAAAGCACATGTTGCGAAAGGAGGTGGCCCGCTGGAATGAGGCAGCATTCTAAAAGCTTATCATGCAGCTGACAGAATACCCAGTGATGAAGAGTTCGGTCTAAAAGATGTCTCTGATCTTTTGATATTCTGGAGATTTCCTGTACCTAGAGTCATTGAACTTTATGAACTTATTTTGATAGGTCTGTGCTCTGTATTTACATCTTTACAAAGTAAGATTTCAGGTCATTTAGATAAAAGTCTTAAAGAGCTGGGATCGTTTTGAAGTGTTTCTTGGTGTGGGGGCGTGAAAAACGTGTTCTACTTAGCATTCTAAATTCTGTGGTTGAATTAAGACAGTCAGTCCAAATTGAAGGTTTGCGTTGGTTCAAGAGCCCAGTCCTTAGATAGACAATGCAGAGACCACTGATCTTAGGCATTCTGACTCAGTCCACCTGAAGGGGAGAAACCCTTGTTAGAAGAGAACGCTCAGGCTGGAACTTGAGTCACGGATAGATGTGACAATGTTCAGTTGGTCATGGTGAGCTGCTGCTTTGCTAATTGACAGCAATGAGAGTGGGTGCCAGCTGTCATAAACAGTCAGCTCCTGACTCAACTTATCTGGCAGCATTGCCCACCCTTTCATTTTCTGCATAGGCATTGTCTGTTTTCAGAATTGTTGTTTTGGCATTTTATCCATCTCTGATGAATTTCTAAGTCTCCTGAATCTGCTACATAATATGTGTTTAACTAAAGAACTCATCTTAGAACACAACATTGACAGGTAAAAAAGAAGACTAGTGGGAAAGGAAGGGTGAGAACGTGAGTGCTAGTCGCAAGAGTTACATTGATCAGTTTTGCAAAATCACTGAACCGTTTCCTGCCTTGGTTTCTTGGATAGAGTTGAATGAAATACTATCAGTGGCTCTTAAAACACAGATTCAGTGCTTTCCTGACTCACCGGAAGTCAGCTTGGCGTGTCAGTGATGAGTTTAGTTACTTAAGCTATTATAGTTTTTAAAATGCAGTTTTTCAGGAAATACCAACTTAATTATATTTAAAATGCCTATTCAATTGATATGACTAGATTCTCTTACAAACCTTCGACCCTGGATCTTCTAAAAGCCCAAGTAGATGGTTGTGAGGATCAACAGAAACTGCTCCTAGAACCACCTCAGCTACACTCTTCCCCACCACATCTTCTCTGCCCCTTAAGACTCCAGTTCCCGACAGTTCAGGATACTCCCTGAGGAGGGGTGGAAGCTTTGAGCACAGGTGGAGAATCAGGTATAAAAATAGCAGTACCCCACCTTAGCTTAGTAAATAAACATTTGTTAGGAAAAGGCGAGGCTGTGAAATAAATCAGTTATTTTCTCCCAAAGGGGAAAAACATCCGTAGCATTCATGACAAAAGGAAGGAACCCTCTCCTGGCATTGGCTTTCTTCAGTCCTGCCTGCAAAGAGGCTGTAGGATTACTTGGCCCTGAATCAAGTTGACCCTAGAAACTTGAATTTCAGTGCCTACGAACGCTCACACACACACACACACACACACACACGCATGCACACACACATGCACGTGCACATGCACACACACACACGGAGGATATTTTTCATATTAGAAATTTTGCTTCTTAAATGCAAAAATTTTTTAGTTATTTTATAAACCCAGGCACTAGAGTGGAGGCTCTGTTGCCACGGCTTGGAAGCAGAAGCGCCCTGTCTTGATTTGTGAGCCCACTGAACATCTGGGACAGAGTTCACCTATAAACACTTCCTTCTCACGTAGGGCACATTATACATCCATGATAACAACATTCACTTGTTGAAGATTAGTATAAACTGCGAAGCTCTACACACATTTGAAGCATTATCACATCAATTTGTCAACTATGTTTTCTACCATATATTATAGACCAAAAAAAAAGGACAGATTTGGGGCAAAAAAAAATATATTTTGCCTTGAGATTTAGAGACAATGCAGGTTTAAGTATCTACTGTATGACTCTCTAGATTAGCCACAGGTGTGCTACTGACAGTGTTGTGGCCAACACATCAACATTAGCACTGCTTCCCCAGACCAAGTGAAAAGAGCCTGAAGAGTCAGAATTACATCCATCTGATGCCACCTTGGTTTTTCTACCCACTTCAGCTTCATACTACTAGGAAAGAATCCCCCCCCCACACACACACACATCCATTTCAACATATTGTTCAATGCAGTATTTCAAGAGATAGGAGTTCTGCCCATTGTGTCTCTGGCACCTGACATTGCCTCACTCCAAGTCCTTTCTCAGCCATGATGAGCCAGTCTGAATGATCTCTTTGTCCACGTACTTATAATAACTTTGGGAGGGGGCTTTTGAATAATTTATTAATGTTTTTGAAAGTACATTTGCCTCTTTAAAACATCAGCACAGAGCTGTAGAGATTGCTCAGTGGTTAAGGTATTTGCCTGAAAAACCCAACAACCTAAGTTCGATTCCCCAGTACCTACATAAAGCCAGATGCACAAAGTGATACGTGCATCTCGAGTTCATTTGCAGCAGTGAGAGACCCTGGCATGCCCATTTTCTCTGTGTGTCATTTTTCTCTGTGTGTGTGTGTGCGTGCTTGCAAATTAATTAATTAATTTAAAAAAACATCAGTACAACCATCTCCTATCTTGAGGTGATTTTCCTAAATTTAGGCAAATGGCTCCCACTCAGTGGAAACTTCCACTACCCTTGTATCATGCATGTGAATTCAAAGCTGTGCTACATATACAATGGACTATTTTAAGGCTGCATACAGCAAGTTCATGTGCAGTATGCTATTCTTTTAAATTTAATGATGTGGTCAAAAATTATATTTGTACATTTTCACTGTATCTGGCCACCAGAAAGATGTCTTTCACAGACATTATCATTGTTGCTTAAAAAAAAAAAGAAAGAAAGAAAAAGAAGAAGAAAAAAAGAAAAGAAAGTAGCAAGAGGGAAGAAGCCTAGAGTGAGAGGTGTGGTAAGAAATGTGGATATTCAGGGCAGCTGGTATAGGGAGAAAGCTCAGAGTGAGCCCAACCTGGTTGGGGCTTTCAAGCTCATTCTATTCAAATTTCATAGCTTCACTGCCTCCTACTTATCAAGATTAGTGTTCTCAAATGCCTCCACCTTAGCCATTCTTACTTTTCTCCTGTTGATTTCTGTACCACAGAAATGAAAAGAGAAAATAACCTGCCAAAGTGATAAGCTAAATTTACACATGTCTTAGACTGTCTTCTGTTTCTATAATAGAACAGCAGACACTGGGCAATTTATTTTTTTAAGTATTTATTTTATTTTTAGAGAGAGAGAGACAGAGAGAAAGAGAGATTGGCATGCCAGGGCCTCAGCCACTGCAATTGAACTCCAGGTAGTTGCACCACCTCGTGGACATGTGTGACCTTGCACTTGCCTCACCTTAGTGAATCTGGCTTACATGGGATCTGGTGAGTAGAACATAGGTCCTTAAGCTTTGCAGGCAAGCTTAACCGCTAAGCCATATCTCCAACCCTAATTTATTTTTTTAAGGTTTATTTAACCTATACTTCTGGAGGCTGGAAGTCCAAGATCAGGTAGGCACAATTCATCAGTTTCTGGTGAGGGAGGGTTTCATACTGCTCCATGTATGGTAGACCAACAGAAGGACAAGTGGGCATGTGCAGAGAGAGAGAGAGTGAACAAAGAAACCAATGCCCTCTCTCACAGCCTACTGCAGCAAGAACCAGTCCATTTCCAAGAGAACTATTACAGTCTCTCAATCCAAACCTTAATCCCTCTTAAAGACCCCACCTCCTAGTATTGTTGCATCTAGGAATTAAAACTTCAGTGTGAGTTTTGGAGGGAGATGCCATAGTGAAACCATAGCACCACACATACACAAGTTACTGTAGGACCTAAGAGACCAACATGGAAAGGTAGCTTATTTTCATTACATTAGTTAGTGTTGCCTGATCATCCCTACTGTAGTGTTATTAAATACGATAGCTGAAAGAGAACATGGAAATGTCTCATCTCGCCTCCTCATTCCACAGGTGACCAAATGGAAGCTTATGGCTGCCAAGTGGCTCACCCTAAATCACATTGGGAGCAAAAGGATGCAAGCCCAGATCCTCCAACTCTTGACTATACCAGTACCTATGTTTCAGTCTCTTGACACACTATGTCCCTGACAATGCTGCTACCTGCATAAGAAATAGTCATAAAATGTTATAGCCCACATTGCAATTCTTTGAAAAGAAAAAACGGAGTTATGCATCCACATAAGCAAGAGACAAAAGGGTTAATCAGAAAAAAATAATTTTCACATAAAGTGATCTTTCTTCCTTTTTCTTTATTATAAGCTCAGAGAGAATTGTAGCAATACGGGTTGAGCAATTTTCTTTTTTATGAATCTCGTGCTCAATTTATGAAAGCCATTTTGCAACCCATTTACATGCAGTAAACCTTTGCTTTAAGGTTCTGTCATTTACCTTGATCATGATTATTTATAGTCCTTTTAGAAAAGGCCTTTTAGTGGTTTAGCTCTCAAGCACAGCACCACCACAAGGCACTTTCTATAGTACCTTTTAAGTCATGGTAGTAAGCTAAGACATGGCTGGTCTTGTAGTTCGCTGTGAGACTTAGAAATGTTGTGCAATGAGAAAAAAAAAAAAAAAAAAACTAGTAAAAATCAAGGATCTTGGACCCAAAACCAACTGCACTTCCACTAGTTTACCATGGCCTATTGTATCAGTTTGCTCACTTGTAGAAAAGAAATGGCAGTTTTATCACATGACTATAAAATAGAGCTTCACTGAGGTACTTTGTAAGTTATAAATACTAAGTTGTTTTATGAACTAGGTGTCTATCATGTGAGCTACTATAAATCACTGGGGGAAAATGTATGTGGAATCTAAAATCCTTTTTGGTGGCCCACAGCACCAAATTGTCCACAGTGAGCAAAACCCTTTACTTTTGGCATATAGTGTGCACTCAACTAAAGATTGAGTTCTACTAATGAAAAATAAAATTTCTAGATAAGAGGCACAGTGCCAGACACAGTACAGAACACAGGACAAATGATATATCATCCAAAGATTCAAAGGGTTTATCATTAAGATAGTCACAAGAACACAAATTGGCAGTGAAATGAGTTGCTGTTCTAGGCAAGAGAGAGTATGGTGTAAAGAGGAGCTGAAGGCCACGCTAGAAAACTGATTCAGCAAGAGCTTTCCTTGGTAACTTGAGGTGAATTGATGTACCTCCATCCTTGTTTCCCATCCATGTGCTCTTTCAGCTATGGTCCTGGCAGATCTGGATCCCCATTCTGAAACTCATGTGAAGAAGGGGATTGTAGAAATGTAGACAAAATTATGTGAAGTAACACAAGGTGTCAGGGTGCCTAGAGGCAAGCATCAGTAGATGACATTACCACCCTGAGAGGTGAAGGACAAAGTGATAGCAGGCAGCGAATGAGAGCTAGAGCCAGATACCACAGGAATCTTCGTCAATGCAGAAGTCCATGTGAGGCCTGTGAAGTAGTCTACTTGAGCAAGTACCGGGTCCAAGTCAGCAGGATGCAATAGGAGTTTGTATGCATGTGCTGCAGACACGTTATTATATGGGGCTTTCCTTGAGGACCTAATGGAGGCATTCCATCAGTCTGAAGCTGGGGTCTTTCATGCTTTGCCTTTGCAAACAGCACAGAAAAATAAGTTGAAACTAGTTCCACATCTTCCTTGACTCCTTGGCACTTACCACGCACAGCCTTCTCAAGGTACAGAACAGGAGAGAATGGATTACGCCCTCAACAATAAGAGACGAGTCATCCGCCTGGTTCTGCAGTGGGCAGCCACATATGGAGATCTCCTGCAAGAGGATGATGTGGCCATGGCTTTCCTGGAGGTACGTGGCAGCAGCGTGGAGGGAGGGTCATCCCTTCCAAGTGCATCCCTTTGTCTCACAATACAGATGCACAGAAAACTTTCTAGAGACACTGTAATTGCCAGTTCTAGACTCAGTGAACACGTTATTTCATCAAAAAGAATATGAGAAAAGACTCGGGAGGCAGAGGTAGGAGGATCGCCGAGAGTTCGAGGCCACTCTGAGACTACATAGTTAATTCCAGGTCAGCCTGGACCAGAGTGAAACCCTACCTTGCAAAACCAAAAAAAAAAAAAAAAAAAAAAAGAATATGAGAAAAGAAAGACAACATCTATTATCCTGCCACTCGAACTCAATAAGTGGTAGTACTGTGATGTGTTACTCTCCACTCTTTATTTCTTTATGTGTTTTATATAGACATAATCATATTAGTTCCCATCACTTTGCAGGTTGATCTTTTTCAACCTAGTTATATAAGGGTTTTCCATGTCGGCATGTTCTTTACAATAAAAATTTCTGATGGTCTTTCAGAACCTATGCCACAAATATACTTATATGTGCCCATATTGTTGAATAGTCACACCTTTTCCCATTTTCTCCTTCCTATTGTAAGTGTGCAGTAAATATTTCTGTGTGATAGTTCTGGTTTTGGTTACTTTCTTCGAAGCAGGATCACTAGAACAAAATTGTGAGTATACTTGAGATGTCTGAAGCAGGTCACTTCAATGAGGAATTGCCAGGACAGGAAGCAGGACTGTCTTATAGGTAGTCTAAAGGGACATCATTTACCTGGTAAACATCCCTTCTAGCTCGATTACTCTTTTCCTTTCTGTGGCTATAAACGCTCACTACAGCATCACCTTGGACTTTCACTACAAATTAACTAGTCCTCTCCCTCTGCCCCCCAGCTCATCCAAGGGAGATGGGTTCTAAGACCTCCAGTGGCTGGCTGAACCGCAAACACTACCAAATTCTATACCTACTGATTATTTTTACACATGTCTGTGTAGGATAAAGTTCAGCTTATCAACCAGGCACAGTAAAAGATGCTCAATAAAATACAGCAATTATAACAATATCCTATAGTGATAGTATTTAAGGCTGAAGAATTGGTTTTTTTTTTAATTTTCTATTTAATAGTTTCAGACTTCAACTGATGGCAGGTTGTGAGAGCCCAGCTGAGAGGGACAACTGTTCTTGCTTTGTCCTCAGTAAAGACCTGGGCAGGTAGAAGGCTGTATGGCTTCTGCTTCAGCTGTCATAGACTCTGCTCTAAAATCGATTCTCCAAAAGGAACATGTTCTCTCCCTCCCTCCTTTTTACATGTGTTATTTTGTGCTAGGCAGGTAGAAAGGTGGACCATAGGAGACCCTTGAGGTTGTGGAGTAATATATTTTGAAAACATGAGAAATGTGGAGGCATGGTGTCTTGTGTTGACTCCAGCCCCTTCACCCGTTGAACACAGGGCATTGTGCAGGTTGTTATGGGCTGCTGTGGTGGTCACTACTCCTGAGAGACATGGCACAGCTGGTGCTGATGGTCAGCTCCACTCTCAGGGCATCAACAGAGTTCTGGGCTGTTGGCACAAACCCAGTACAGCAGTCAGCACTGTGTTGAAGACCATGCCTATATTTGTACCACCAAGTAGCCACACTGGTGGTAAACATTACATAAATAACAAATTCTAAAATAGCATTAAAATTAATATTATAATTTACAAAAAAAAATTGAGGTTAAACAAAGTGCTCTTAAAAAATAGATTATTAGCCAGGCATGGTGACGCACACCTTAATCCCAGCACTCGGGAGGCAGAGGTAGGAGGATCACTGAGAGTCTGAGGCCACCCTGAGACTACATAGTGAATTCCAGGTCAGCCTGGGCTAGAATGAGACCCTATCTCGGAAAAAAAAAAAAAAAAAAAAAAAAAAAGATTATTAAATGGTTAAATGGTTGACCTATTCCAAGACATTGAATTTCATAGAAATATCATATAAATAATTCACTTGATATTTTTAATTGTTTATTTTGTTGTAGTAAAATATATCTAATATAAAATTTATTATTTTAGCTATTTTGAGTATATAATTGACAGTCATTTCATCAGTACCATCTATTTCCAAAACCTTTTCTCACTTGCAATTTTGAAAGTAATGTATGTTAATATTTTCCTCTTCCTCTTCTCTTTCTCTTCAGTCATGAAACCATAGTCTGGGGATGCTGCTTAGGTAGAAGCTACTTGATGTAGATCACGTCTCAATTGCTCTCTACAGATGCACACACCTTGCCGTTCTTGTTAAAATCCTGTGACCTTTGCCAATTACAGGAGTTTTATGTGTCTGTATCAGATGATGCCCGAATGATTGCTGCCTTCAAGGAGCAACTGCCAGAATTGGAGAAGATTGTCAAGCAAATGTAAGGAAGGGCTTGGCTTTGGGGTATGATGTCACCAAGTACGTGCCTGCCTCACCATCAAAACACCTTCCCATTAGGCGGGCATGGTGGCTCATGACTTTAATCCCAGCACTTGGGAGGCAGAGGTAGAAGGATCGCTGTGAGTTCAAGACCACCCTGAGACTACACAGTGAATTCCAGGTCAGCCTAGACTAAAGTGAGACCTACCTCAAAAATAAAAATAAATAAAAATAAAAATAAAAAACATTCCCAAAAGTCCTTTGCCTACAAAAACAAAGTTAGAGCTCATCTGTCACTAGCTACATGGTGTTCTGACCTGTGCAGGCGACAATAAGCCAGAGGAGCATATATGACTTAAGTGTATTCAGCGGCCTTTTGTATTGGAGGATTGCCAAGAGGGAGCCTGGCCTTTGGAAAGTCCAGCTCTTTGTGCTTGGGTCCATTGGGTTCAATGCAGCGAACCCAGCGATAAAATGTTCAAGAAAGTTTGAGGGCTATAATTGTATGGAAAATTCACTTTCTGCTGCTAGAGCTATTGATTGAAAATATTCACATCTGATCAGTGAAAATGGGAGGTTGTTTTCCATGCTGGCAAATGAACCATAGATTCAATACTGGAGAGGAGAAACACTGTAAGATAGACTTGGAAAGCTTGAAATCAGGATAGGATCTGCCCGTGACGAGAGCTGGTTAGTATCTTTGCTGCCTGTCTTATGCTTTGGTCTCTTCGTGTTAAAATAAGGGAGGCTAACATTGCTGTCCAAAAGGATTCATTGTCTAATGGAGAATTAAAGTTATATACAAATAAAGCAATCTAAAGTCACAGTCTCAGTGGTATTAAACAGTGTGCTTTCTCTGCTTCTCGTAGCTCAGAAGATACAAAAGCTCCACAGAAGAAGGTAAGGAGCTCACATTGTCTGTACTCTACAGAGATATAATTCCCCAGAAATATTAGCCTTGCGATGCACAGAAGTGATGTCTTTCTTGTACACACAAAACATCTCTGATTCATTTCTTGGTTCTGATTGCGTATGTGACACATCTTCTCTAAGTTGCTAGTGCGAGTTAATCGGTCCCCTCTTATGTCACTTGCTGTGGTGATTGTCTTTCCAGCACAAGGTGCTTTTGCAACAGTTCAACACAAGTGATGACAGGGCCCAGAAGCGCCAGCCAATCCGTGGCTCCGATGAGGGTGAGATTTCTCTTGGGTGATATACTTATAATAAGATTACAATCCCTCCCCTGGAAACCATCACCTTGAACCCACAGAAAAGCTGTTCCTCTGTGTTTTATGACTATGTTCTTAGAGTCTTGGGTCCAGACAGAGCTGAATAGCTTTCCCACACTTCCCTAACTCTGTCTCTCACTCCCACCACCTTTCCTCAAAGGAAATGTGAGTCCTAGTTTGTCGAGGCTGCTACCTGTGGATGAACTTGGTGGGAAAGCTGCTGGTGGTGCTTTGTGGACACTCAGGAAAAGGTGGGACTCCAGGGCTACCTGCAGCATAGGGCTCCTGCTCTCCAGCCACTCCTACCCCCTCCCCCCAACACACACACACACACACACACACACACACACACACACACACACACACACACGCTCAGGCCCTGACCATAGCCCTCTTAGCAGCCGAGGTGAAGAGGTTGACATGTGTCATTTGGCTGCCCAAGATGTCTCCAGTGAATCACAGATTCACACTGATAAGTAACATTTTCACTTCCGGCCACAAATGCATCTTATACTTCAGGGTTGCCTCAAAACCTAAGAATTAAGTAACTCAAACCGCTGGACAGATTTGAAGGTCCAGAGCTGAGCCTAGGGGTGCCATTCTCCAGTCTGATGAGCTAACATCAGCTGAGCTGCAGAGCCCAACCAAATGAACAAAGGTGTCAGTGCCTGCTAATGGCCTCTGGTAGAAGCAGCCTGGCTTACAGAAGGGTTAATTTCCATTCCCCTGCTATGCCCAGGAGCAGTAATCTAGTAGTAATCCACCCGCAATACGGCTTCTCCTATTCTGTGAACAAGGAAGGCTGAGGAGAAGGACAAACCTGTCACATGGCCCTAAATATACTTCTCATTTTTTTTTCCATGACCTTAGTTACGGGCTTTTCACAAATGCCTCTTTTTTTTTTTTTTTTTTTTTTTTTTTCAATTGGGGATGGAAGCCATATGTGCTCCTCTTCTTGGACCAGTTCTAAGGAAAACAGGTTTAGAAGGTAGCAGGCATAGACACAGTTATGTGCAAGTAGACATGTCAGTAAGAAAGGCAAGATAATGCAAACCTGGGAGAATGTCTCACTTCTGTGTATAGCTTATGGTTTTCTTTGGAACGCCCCAAAACCACTTTCCCACACTGCCAAACTGTCTTTGTACAGTTTTGTTTAAGGTTTACTGCATGGACCATACCTACACCACCATCCGGGTACCTGTGGCCGCTTCGGTAAAGGAGGTCATCAGTGCAGTGGCCGACAAACTGGGTTCTGGAGAAGGGCTGATCATGGTCAAGATGAGCTCTGGAGGAGGTAAGGTGCAGAATTCATGTGAATTTTTTTTTTTTTTTGTCATTGTTTTGTTGTTGCTGTGGGTTTTTTGTTTGCTTGTTTGGTTGGTTGGTTGGTTGGTTTTGGTTTTTCAAGGCAGGGTCTCACTTTAGCTCAGGCTGACCTGGAACTCACTATGTAGTCTCAGGGTGACCTCAAACTCACGGTGATCCTCCTACCTCTGCCTCCCGAGTGCTGGGATTAAAGGCGTGCGTGGGAGTGCTGGGATTAAAGGCGTGCGCCACCACGCCCGGCAACGTTTGGGGTTTTGAAAAAATGAGCCTTCTCATCCTAACTGAAAACGCACAAAGAATTAGACTGGCCAGCGTGAGCCAGAAGAATTGACAGGATGCATGAGATTCCAGGAATGATAGAAATGCCATGGGAAGAGGTGGCTAAGGAAGTGTCTAACATGCCCCAGCTCATAGGAGGGCCCCACTCTAAAGCAGAGTGTGGGGAAGCGCTTTTGTGTAAGTCAGCTAGAACTTCAAACTCTGGCATTGATGTCAGCCTGGAATTCTTGCAATGGAAACCTTAAAAATCGCTCAGGAAGCCGGGTGTGGTGGCACACACCTTTAATCCCAGCACTCAGGAGGCAGAGGTAGGAGGGTCACTGTGAGTTCGAGGCCACCCTGAGACTACATAGTTAATTTCAGGTCAGCCTGGACCAGAGTGAGACCCTACCTCGAAAAACAAAAAACAAAAATCACTCGGGACCTGGGAACCTGGGGAAACATGTGCCATAAGGGGCATCTAGCTGACAAGCTAAAGGCTCTAGTTTTCTACAAGCCTGAAGTTCGGGGTAGTTGTGGGCTTGTTCTTTTCAGCTGATGACAGTCCCTCCCTTACCCAGAAGAGAGGCTAGGATTCCAGCTTAACAAATGACACAAGCAGTATTTCTCTCCCATAGCATGACTATTTCTTTTGTTTTCCCTGGTTATACTTTCTTGAAATGTCCTTTATTCATGATCCTGTATGTTTTGGCCACTTGGTGTGTGGTTGTAACAGGACAGCCTATCTCCCTGAGTTGCTGTCCAGCTGGGAGAGGCACACAATGAATGAATATCTGCACCCCATGCTGGCAAGGGGTTAGAGATTGGTCACTCCCAGTGTGTTGAGAGGCTATAGGAAGCAGAGGTAAGGCTGGTTCCCCAGGGATGAGTTCACAGCCATTCTAGAAGTCCTTTCTGCCCTGCATTTAAGACAGGTGACTCTACTAAGGTAGGATTTTGCAATGCATGATGGATTCTCATGATCTCTCTTTCCATTTCTGTCCCAGTAGCACCAGACCCAGGATCCCTGTCCTTTGTATTCTGTTTGTCATATTCCCCCTACAGATATCCCATTTCTTTAGGTTTTGAGCCAAATGAAAGTGTGTCACAGAAGCCTCGCTTGGTCCTTTTCTTGAGGTCTTGTCTAAAACCTCTCCCTGATACATATTCCCTAGACTCCTTCCCTGTATCCTTATTGTGTCTCATTCCTGGTGTGTAATCTTGAAAGTGTCTGGACCTCCCAGTAGGCTAAAAGCTCTTTTGAGATGGGATTTTTATTTTTCAGTACTATTGCTTCATCGTGTGTCTGGCATGTATTAAATATTAAACAAATATTTATTAAAGGGAAAATTTTTAAAATAAAGAAAGAGGTTTAAGGGCTGGAGAAGTGGCTTAGTGGTTAAGGTGCTTGCCTCAGGACTCACGTTCGACTCTCCAGATCCCATGTAAGCCAGACACACAAGGTGATGCAAGCGCACAAGATGACACACACATCTGGAGTTCGATTGCAGTGGCTGGAGTCCCTGGTATACCAATGCTCTCTCTCTCTCTCTGTCTCATAAAAAAATATATAAAAAGAAAGAAAGAAAGAGAGAGAGAGAGAGAAATAAAAAGAAAGTAAGAAAGAGGGGCTGGAAAGATGGCTTAGTGGTTAAGGCGTTTGCCTGCAAAGCCAAAGGATCCCAGTTCAATTCTCCAGGATCCACGTAAGCCAGATGCACAAGGGTGCATGCATCTGAAGTTCCTTGGAAGTGGCTGGAGGCCCTGGTGTGCCTATTCTCTCTCTTTCTCTACCTCTTTCTCTCTCTCAAATATATAAACAAAATATATTTTTAAAAGAAAGGAAGGAAGGAAAAAAGAAAGGAAGGAAGGAAGGAAGGGAAGGGAAGGGGCTTGATTTAGTGGATTCTCTTACCCTCCAAATTAGCAACAGAAATCATGTGGAATCTCTGAAAGCCCCTAACTTTTCTAAAAGTGATCCAAAGTACTGGGCATTGCTGCCTTCTAGAAACCTAGCTTCTCATATAAATAGCCATGCAGGTTTTGTATATAATTACAGTTGCAGTGCAGACTGGGTAAACTGACCCTTGACCATTTCCATTCCCAGAGTGTGGTCATTTCTGATGGCATCCTGAGTGGTGTGACTGTGTCTTTTTTATTCAGTAGGTCCCTTCAGTCTTATATTTTATGCAGTCACGCTGCATGTTCCAGTAATTCACCAAGCTGGCAATTTGTTGGTGTGATTAGGGCAGTGCAGCAAATCTCAGATGTATTTAATAGGCAATCTCATGCTTTTTATGTTCACAGAAAAGGTGGTGCTCAAACCTAATGATGTTTCAGTATTTACGACGCTCACTATTAATGGACGCCTGTTTGCCTGCCCGCGAGAGCAATTCGATTCACTGGTAGGTGTGGATGGCCTCCTCAGAGCAGCATCTGCAATCAGAAAAACTTGTCTGCAGCTTAATTTCCCAGCCACATTGAACCAGTTGCTAAAAATTCTTGAATGCTACCGGGCTTGTTCTGCGCTGCCATCTATCAGGAAAGCCTCCCGTGCTCACTGGAGGTGCTCTGAGCTTTAGATTGTCTTTTGTGGAGATTAGCCAACTTGTACCACTACTGGAGTATAATTCAGCTTTTAGAGCTGTCTGCTGTAACTCACCTCATTGAAATGTCCCCAAGTTCAATAGCGATATACAGAATCGGAACTCTTAGACCAGTATGGAAGGGGGAAAGTGTCACTATTTATGAGATGGCTGAGCGGGGAGACATAGAGATGTACTATGGCAAAGCAGCCGTTCTGTCTGAGAAGGGTTCTTCCCTGGAAGTCCTCTCTTGGCCTGTGCAGGCAATGCTGGTGGCCAGAGCCCTCTCTGAGTCTTCAAACACTTGTTCCCAGCCACACAGAACTTTGTGTGAATACAGGACGTGCTCATTTTTATTTAACCTATGAAAATCAAGTATGGAAGTGACCAGTTCATGGGACTGATTCAGAGTCATGAAACACTCATTTTCTCTGTGTCGGTCACATGGAGTTTCCTTCCTAAGGAAAGGACAACACAAGTGTGAGAGGTAAAGTGGGGAAAATGTTTAATCGTCTCAGTGATACATAAGTCGGTTCAGGATTAATCAAATCAGGCTTGCCGGATAACTCACGAGTCTCAGACCAGGGGTGTGGCTCACTGGCAGAGTGCCTGCCTAGCATGTGTGAGGCCCTGGTTCCAACCCCAGCACTAAAACAACACCAAAACATTGTCTTCTTTGGACTTTTCAGAGCTTGTTTTTCCTGATCAGGATCTTGATTTCTGATTTAGGGAAAGCCATGGGGTTTTTTTTTGTCTATTTTTGAGACAAGATCTTACAATGTAGTCTGTGCCGTCCTAGAACTCCCCACCCTCCTGCCTCATTCTCCATGTGCCGGGTTGACAGATGTTTGCCACCATGCTTGGCAGGTGAACTCCTCTGACACCGCCTTGTTTTCACTATGGAAGAACTTGACAAATGTGGCCTTAGTGTCCTTGCTCAGCCCTTGACCTCCCAGCCCTAAGCACCCCCCAACCACCAGTGCTCTGAGAACTGACCTACATTCTTAGTCACCTGCATTCATTGCTTTCTAAATCAATATGTCCCAACATCGAGAGCTGGGGGGGAGGAGGGGAAGCTGTCATAAATGAGTGAAGCTACCCTCTTGGAAAAATCAAATGCCATAAAAAGCCAACACCACAGTGACATCCCATCAAAGGTGCTATGTTATGTGACAGTGTTTACCACACAGTGCAGAAAGCTCTCTTGCCAGCTGGTTCTTAGTGTCTGTGTTGAACAATGTGGTAGAGAGATAGGCGTGTGGACTGTTTCCAGCTCCCTGGGAGGGCATATACTAACTTTGAAAGTTTCTGTTTATTTGCACACAGCCATGCAGCCATCCAAGATCTTAGCCCTTGCTTATCTTCTTTCAGGCTTGACTATTTGAAAGGAATTTACTTGGCAATAAGTACTCAGGACATGAACTCTTGGCTAGGGAGTCCCCTGCCCCTTCCCTGTGCCCAGAGGGGTTGGACTTACCTGCCCCACCTCTGCAGCCCTTCCTCTGGCATGCTTACGCATTCCTGTGAGGATGGTCCTTCTAGGAAGAGTCTTGCAGAAGGTGACTACAGTGCAGAATGTTGCCAAACCCTCAGATCCATCAACACATACTTACCAAGTGTTTGCTTTGCTCACTGCTGTGCTAGCTTCTGTGGGCCAGCATGACAAATGTCCTGGAGCCTCTGTTCTTACAACAATTACAGTCAAGTTAGGAAGAGAGGAAGTCAAGCAGCCTGGAAGAGAACAAGTTTCGGTGTTAAACCGTGTTGTCTAAAATTAGGAGAGCTCCAGCATTTATCCTCTTGGTTCAGGGCTTAGACTTTGGAGCTTCACTGTCTTGACATTTTATTTGGGTATAAATATTAGCACAGGGCTGGAGGGATGGCTCAGCGGTTAAGGCACTTGTCTGCCAAGCCAAAGAACCCAGGTTTGATTCCCCAGGACCCATGTAAGCTAGATGCCCAAGGGGGCACATGCCTCTGGAGTTCCTTTGCAGTGGCTGGAGGCCCTGGCACGCCCATTCTCTTTCTCTCTCTCACTCTCTGTCAAATAAATGAATAAAAATAAAGATAAAATATAAAAATACAAGCCGGGCGTGGCGGCGCACACCTTTAATCCCAGCACTTGGGAGGCAGAGGTAGAAGGATCACTGTGAGTTCAAGGCCAGCCTGAGACTACATAGTGAGTTCCAGGTCAGCCTGGGCTAGAGTAAGACCCTACTTCAAAGAACAAACAAACAAACAAACAAACAAAAACACCAAATCGGCTCATGGCCCATGGACCTCAAGGATCTCACAGTGTGGTGAGGAACCCAGCATGCAAACCAGAGAGAACCAGTATGACAAGTGTCTCCACCGAGCTAGACAAAGAGAGGGTGGGGCGCCAAGGAAAGAGGGATGTCAGGCAAAGGCAAAGCATGCTAAACCACCAGCTTGTCACTGACAATTAGCACGTCCTCCTTATGCCTTGATTCCCTGGAACACAGCAGGATAACGCTGCCATTCTTCCCATCACAACACTCCAGCCTCAGCAAAAACTGTCATCTCTCAAAAAAAAAAAAAAAAAGAAAGAAAGGAAGGAAGGAAGGAAGGAAGGAAGGAAGGAAGGAAGGAAGGAAGGAAAGAAAGAAAAGGTAGGAAGAGAACCAAACCAAAGGGGTTCTATGTCTAGGGCCTGGGGGTTAGCATTTTTCAATACCTGTGCTGTTCAGACCCTATATAAGCTCTGCAGTGCCTCAACTGTAGGAAATTTCCACACAGACATCCACCATGAATAGCCCAAGGAGGTACTTCCTAGGGGGTCCATGGTCAGCATGTGAATCCCCCAGAGAAGGGCCACCCTTGCTGATCATGGAAGAAGTGCGAGAGGGGCCCAGGGAGCCTGCTCAAATGAGGGTGGAGATCTGACAGGGCTTCCTGTTGCTCTGTGATTACAGTCATGGGAGTACAAGGAGACTAAAAGAACTTTCTATGTTTCTTTTGCATATGTGTGGGAGTGCATGTGTGTGAGGGTGCACCTGTGTGTGCAGCTGTGTTTGCACCTGTGTGCCCACACATGGGGAGGCCAGAGTTCAATGTGAGGTGTTCCTCAGTCACTCTGTACCTTATTCTCTTAGACAGTTTCTCGCTGAGCCTAGAGTTTACCCATGTGGCTAGACTGGCTGGCCAGTGAGCCTTAGCGATTCTCTGTCTCCACTTCCCCAGCACGGGGATTACAGGCATGTGTCAAAATTACAGCATTTTACATGGATGCTGGGAATCTAAACTCAGGTCCTCATGCTTGTGTGGCAATCACTTTACCCACCGAGCCATCCCCAGCCCTCATCTTTCTTAATACTGAGACCTCCCCAGGAATTATTGGGTTAATTTGTCCCATCTGTCAGAAGCCATAAGGCCTCAAAGAAAGGCACTAGAGAACCTTGTTGATGACAACCTCCCCAGTCATGAGGACAAAGCAGGCCCAAGGAATAGAGAAGTGGTCCATCTGTTGTCCAGAGAGGTCGAGGAGCTGTGTTCAGACCATGGAGCCACAGTCTGACCTGAGCCACGGCATCAAGACCTGGAATCTGCAAGCTTCCCTGACCGTTCTACCAAAGGTCTACCATGGTTGCAACCCTAGCCATTTGCTTCCACAAACCACTCATCCATCAGCTTCAAGTGGCTTTGGGACCATGGCCCGGCTTCCTTGTTTTCTGCCCTCTGCGTAGAGAGATGGGCACTAAGCTCTTCATCTGAGCGTCACAACTGATCAGACTTTCCTGACATCTGCATTGCCACAGCCCGTCTGGACTGTGGACTAATCTGAGCAGGGGGACCTCCTCAGTGCCCAGCGCTGTGTTCACATCCTGCACTTAAATTGTTCCCATATAATCCTCCTAACAAGACTGGGTATCACAACTCTAATTTGCCAACTTAGTTCTTATGACCCCTATATACTGGAGCTGGAGTCGGTCAAGAGATTAAGGGATCAGCTCAAGTGCACATTGTAGATGGGGGTTATGTCCCATCTGCTGCTCTCGGAAGCTCACACTGGCCTCATCTATTCTCTGGCCTGTTGCAAAACCCCATCTCCTAATGCTCAGGGACTTTCTAAAAGCTGTTCTTTGGTCCCTCTATGCAGTCTCATCCTGCCAAGCAAGTCTCCTAGCAGCTTCCCCACCTTCATCCGTCAGCCTAGCACAGACCATGTGCATATGCAGGGACTCCCTTTCTCCTCGGCCACCCATTGGTCTGTGCATCTATTAAGGCTGAGCTTCTTGCTCCAAGAAACTCTCTAGGTCACACATTCATTCCAAATATGCAACAACTTTCAGAAGGCCCACCCGGGTCCCACACCTGTTTATCTCTGAGCCTGGGACTCTTACCTGTCCATGCTTCGGTCTCTAGATGTGCAGAATGAAGGCCAGCCCTGAATTGACTGTATCCCCAGGTAGCATTGCCCCTACTGGCCAGGGTTGACTGCTAGACTGTATGTTTGGTTGGACTTCTCATGGACTAAACTTTCCAATGGACCAACACCCTGAACATTTAATTCCTTGGATATCAGGAGTTCAGGGAGCATTTATAGCATACAGTGGTTGTATTTTCTGGGTGTGGTGGTGCACGCCTTTAATTCCAGCACTTGGGAGGCAGAGGTAGGAGGATGGCTGAGAGTTCAAGGCCAGCCTGAGACTACATAGTGAATTCCAGGTCAGCCTGGGCTAGAGTGAGACCCTACCTCGCAAAACACAAAATTAATTAATTAATTAATTGAAAAAAGAATACAGCGGTGATGGTGATAATGGAGCCTGTATGATAGCCCTGTTTCTAACATGATTTTTTTCCTTGTGGGGGTTGGAACCTAGGGCCTTGCACATGTCACAAGTGCTGAACCACCAGACAACATTCTCAACCTTCCAACATGAATTTTAGCCATCCATATAGAGTAAACATCATATTGGCAATTAATATTTTCACTTTTGTTATTTTGTATACTATATATATATATATTCCCTATCTTATAGATGGGTATTAATGTTTTATATGTACACTTTTGTTGTGTGGCTATCATTCAAATTTACAAAGTAACAGGACCTCGGATCATTTGTCAGAACACAAAATGAGATAATAAGTGAACCAAATGAAAATTTTTGATCAAGAATCTTCGTCAAAGTGGCAGTTTGGTCTTCTAATGTCCTGCCCCCAACTCTGTGGTCATGTACTATCATTCTCAGATCCAAAGCTGCCAGGGGTCAAGGAACTGGACATTCATGTGTCGACTCAGCTCACAGCACTGTCCAGCGCCTCACCACCCCAGGCATGGTGTCAAGAGGTCCAGCCACAGCAATTTCTCCTCAGTTACCAGCGAGAGCAAGCAGTGCTGGGGCGGGGGGTGTGGGGGATACCCAGAACTCCCATGTCAGTGCCTCGCTTTGCAGTGAGAAATGGGGAGAGAAAGTCTTCAAGAACAACTTCCATCAGGCACCCCCAGGCCAAGGGCACCCTTTCCTGAGTCGTATTTGCCGTGGCCCACACTTTGCAGTGAACTGATTATAATGATGATTACCGAGGTTGCCAGGAAGCGAGTACCGGAAAGAGCAAAGGCATTTTCCCCTCTGAGTGAACTCCAAGTTTCCAAAGATTCCTGAAATCCTCTCCAAAACCCTTTCCTGTCAGAAACTCCTGAAAGCACTGGGCACTGAGTACTTGCCTCTTGCGGTTCTGATCTAGTCTTGCGTGATTATCCACAGACCCCCTTGCCAGAACAGGAAGGTCCAACGGCTGGGACTGTGGGGACTTTTGAACTGATGAGCTCCAAAGACTTGGCGTACCAGATGACAATCTATGATTGGGAACTCTTCAACTGCGTGCACGAGGTAAGGAGGGCGGGCAAGTACAGCAGCAAGGTACCATAGCTGTGGTGAATGAGACCTGCTGGCCTTGCTGAAATTCTTTTAATGTATGTACTGCCATATGGAAATCGCATGACAGCTAAAAAATGCATACTGAGTTTATAAGTACTGCCTGTTATAGTCTTTGAATATTAAGGAAAAATCTCTGTGACACTGTGCTGTGTCTTTCTGAGTATACTAAGCCAGTAACACCTAGTTTCTATTTACACAAAACAAGCCACATGAAGGCCCTTAAAATCAATACGACAAGTTGCATCCAGGCTATTGGTTAAGGTCACATCTGCTGGCTGGGAGAACACTTTTTTAACAAACTGAGGAGCCAGCCTGGCGTTGTGATTTAGAAATCAAATAAATAAGTGAAATTGCTTTCCTTTCTCTTCTAGCTGGAGCTAATCTACCACACATTTGGAAGGCATAATTTTAAGAAGACCACAGCAAATTTGGATTTGTTCCTGAGGAGATTTAATGAAATTCAGTTTTGGGTTGTCACCGAGATCTGCCTTTGTTCCCAGCTCAGCAAGCGTGTTCAGCTCTTAAAAAAATTTATTAAGATAGCAGCCCAGTAAGTATCTTTAGTTTGAGATGGGGAAAGAAGATTCTCTGAGGTGTGTTTTCATAGACTATGCTTGAAAGAGCAAAGCAGGATTTGCACAAGGCCTAGCCCCTGAGGTCTTAGGAAAAATGCTTCTTTTCTAGCTTTTGTGCAGTCCACATCAACCTATGACTAACATCTGGCAGCCCTGATGCCGCAGTCAAAAAGGAAGCTCTCTTTGCTCTGAACTCCTCAGAATATTTTTCTTTCTCTAGTTTAGAGCCCTCCGGCAAACAAACAAGTTCCCTTGTAGAAACTTAAAGGTGTTACAGGTTCTTGAAACTGGTGTCCACCAAGACACATTCTCGCCAGTAGAGGGCAGTAGAACATGCTAAAACAACAGCCCCTCCAACTCAGCCAGAATAAAATCAGCAAAATACATGAAGGCGAGCTAACCTGATACAAGAACATCATCTCCATAAACATCAGAGAAAGCAAACATCTTATAAATATTCTATTTAACGGCACTTTGTGGGAAACAATTTATTTACTGCCGGGGCCAGTTAGATTTCTCCCTGACGTGAATTTAATCTTCTCCTGCTATTTAGATATGCCTGACAACCTCCTGTTTACTTCCATGTTTTTGGTATCACCACAGTGCTAAAAATAAAAAGCTAAATGTGGCCTGTGCCTGTGAGACTCCTTTCCTTTCTAAATGCAGGGAGCTAGAGCACAGGAAGGTTGGGAGAACAAGTGACCCCAGCCAGGCAATTTTCTTGAGCCAAACAGTTCAGATCCCACACGGAGTCTGATTTCCCGAGCTAAACAAAGAAGCAAAGACTGCTTGATGGTTTGTAGACATCAGCTTGCCAAATGCCATGAGTCATTTTGCCAAAAATTTGAGGGTTCAACAGAATACCAGCTCCGTTGAATTTGCATTCTGCCTTCTCTTCCGTGGGCAAGCTGGTTATTTGAAAGGAAGGTTTCATCGTGTTGCATTTGAATGCCTGGTTCAAAGTGGAGCCAGTTTCCCCAGGAGCACAGACAGCCTCCTTGCAGCGAGCAGATGCCCTCACATGTTTGGAATGAGCGGATTATGGAAACTATGACAGTGTGTGCTTTCCCATTTTAAGGAGCACAGTCTCTCTTCACCTAAACTCATTGGTGCCAAATGCAATGAAAAAGGGGAAGTGATCTGCGCACAAAGGTGGGGAGTCCTACCGAGAAGCCTCTTACAATACACAGGAGTTTCGCTTTAATGTTTTTGTCTTACCACTTCTTTTTTGTGAGTCGACTTGGCCGTCACTATACATCCGTTTACATTATTTGACCATTATTAAGCCTTGTGCTGGGGCCACTAACCTATAATGGACCTGTTCTCTCGGCCCAGCTGAGAAGACTGGAGATTTTCATAACTCTGGGGTCTGCAGGGATGAATGGGAAACCTTGTGGCAGTAGCATCTGATTTTCTTGGGGCTTTTTTTTAAAGAATGGCAACATATTCTCTTTAAGCTCTTCACCCTGTCTGAGACTTGATGAAGTTGCAGGGTAGCTTAGAGATGACTGTTATTATGCCTTGTTTACATGAGAGGAAACCGAGGCATGCAATGTTCCCTTGACTTGCCTTGGGTGATAAGCATAGTTGATAACAGGGGAGTCTACAGTTCTGCATGTATTCTCTGTCAAGATAAAGCAAGTGCCTGGGCCAAGCATCACCATTCTGATAAAACTCTCCAGGCTCAGTTCACATGTTTTGTTCCCAAATACAGATTTATAGGTGTTAATAGTGGCATAAGTACACATTCAAAATGACCAATTTAATGACAATCAACCATACAGAAAATAGTTATTTTTGTCATCAATAGTTTAGATTATTTCTCAACTGCAAACTCCTGGAGATTAAGTTCTCTGATCTTGGGGATTATGCCTTGTCAGTTGACTTTTTAAAAATATTTTATTTATTTAAGAGAGAGACAGGAAGAAAGAAAGAAAGAAAGAAAGAAAGAAAGAAAGAAAGAAAGAAAGAAAGAAAAAAAAAGAAAGAAAGAAAGAAGGAGAGAAAGAAAGAGGAAAGAGAATGAGAGAGAGACTGAATATGGACATACCAGGGCCTCCTGCCCTTGCAAATGAACTCAAGATACATACACCACTTTTTGCATCTGGCTTTATGTAGGTCCTGGAGCATTGAACCCGCACTCTCAGGCTTTGCAAGCAAACACCTTTAACCACTGAGCCATTAATCCAGCCTCTATTTTATTTTAAACAAAATTAGACGCATTAATAGAGGTAAGATTGGGCATAGCCATAGCATTTGACATCCTTAGTTCCCTCTCACCTACCAGGTCAGGATGCCTACCTGCAGGTCTCAGAGTCTCCGCGACATTTCTCATTTCCTCTCCACCTTCACCAGAGCTTTTAACAAATCTGGGATCATAATTACAGCTGTTAGGGGAGGTGTCCTTAAATTACTTCTCAAAACCCAAACCTCAATGACCAAAACCATCACCTTTCTAAAATGACAGTGAGAAATCAAACAGCAGAATAGGCTTACCCAAGCAGAACTTATACAGTGCATTAAATCTATCATTGCCAGTTCATAGAAAGGAGTCCTGATGAATATTAATAACTATCAGAAAATAGAATTCTATTTTTTTTTAAATCTCGCTCAGAAGTGGCATTTTACTCAAACATGTGCCTGTTGTGTTTCAGCTGTAAGGAGTACAAAAATCTGAATTCCTTTTTTGCCATCGTCATGGGACTAAGTAATGTTGCTGTGAGCCGCTTGGCACTAACGTGGGAGGTAAGCTGCCTCTGAGATCCAGCTGCGACTTTTGCCTTAAGAATAAGAACACAGGCTCACCAGTGAGCTTTTTTTTTTTTTTTTTTTTTTTAATAGAAATAGCACTCACACTGGTATGACAATGGGAAAGGTGGGACCCTTGGAGAGAGAAGACCTGTCTCCTTTTTCCAGTTGCTTTAGAGTGAGAGTTCAAAATAATATTGTCCTTGTGTGAGGAAGGGTGTCAGGGCAACCTCCGCTTTGCCATCTCCATAGTGTAAATAATCCTAAATCCAGATCCAATGTGTAACACAAACAACATTGCCTTGCCTCATGGAGTCGATGGTCTCTGAAATGTCTACTTACTGCTTTTGCACGCAGCCTTATCTATGATTCAAAGGGAACACAAGATTGTTTTGATCCAAGTGGTCAATTTTGCCCCTGGGAGAAGCAGCTCAGAGGCCAGCTGTTGGAACAACCCAGTACTAAGTGTCTCTTAACCACCTGGCACACTCCTCGCTCTAGAGGAGCAGCAGTTGGCTTGGATTCTCTCTGCAGCAAAAGTTACGCAGGTGTGTTGTGAGTTGCTGTAGCAAATAGGATGAGTGGTTCATTGGCAGTTGGTTGGTCAAGCTAGAAAACATCTTCATTTGTCGTTAGCTTCGTTCTCTGGATGTGCTTGACCTCTTACACGTGGCATATAGTTGAAGGAATGCTAATCTCTAATAGAACATACACATAAAAATAGACTCTTGCTAAAAATAAAAAAAAAAGCATGTGTAAGTGGGGCACCAAAAAAGAGAGCAAGGGGTATATAATAGACTCAATTTGCGACAGAGCTTACAGGCAGCTGTTTGCACCCACATGTTTCCCTTGAAATGATTTTCCTACCCATTTTCCTCTTGAAGCTGTTTTCTTTCTCTCTCTTTCCTAAATGTTTCCATTGTTTCGAGGGCAGGTCCTTGCAAGTCCTTCTGTCTTGGGTTTCTCTTAAAATTCCAGGCAGATGCAGCACACAGCAGCTCATCCCCTGAATATAGGAATGAGGGAACTGGTGAAGCCTGCGTGCCACGCAGCTGTGTCGTCCCCCAGCCAGCAAAAGCTCAGAGTTCGTGCAGCCAGTAAACCTACGCAATGAGGCCATTATGCAGTGTCCCCGTCCTGCCTTCCAGCTCAAGACTCTGGGAGGCTCTGGGGACCTACAGGTCCCCAACCTGCTTCCAGCTTCTAATCCTCCCACAGAGTCCAAATGAATTAATTGCTTGGGATTTTTTTTTTTTTTTTTAAAGGCAAAAGCTCTTTGGTGATCCGGAGAAGTCAGATGAAGGTTCCATGTAACAGGAGCCAGGCAAGAAGACCATAGTTCAAGGGAGCTGAGCCCTTTCTGTTACTCTAGGGGGAAAACCATTGAGAGGCTTCAGGGAAAGGTACAGCCAGGTAAAGGGCATGGCAAACTGGCCAGTCTGAGCTCAGGGGTACAATGACTTCAGAACTTCTATTTCTGTTAGTGTGTTGCTGAAGAGATTAGCCTTTTGTCATTTACAAGTCCTTTTTTCCTTTTTTTTTTTTTTTTTTTTTTTAAGGTGAAATGTACTTCCATTAATTCCGAGGAGAACTTTTGCTCCTAAGCTCTTTGATTCAGGTTCACTCTCTGTGTGTTTGCGGAGGCCCCTCTAAGGGTTTCCCACACCACTCCAGGGAGCCCCAAGGTGGCCATGTGAGTGGTGTGAGGAATGATATCCGACCTCAGGAGACTGTAGAACACCCACGAAGCAGTCAGCGACCAAAATAAGAACCAAAGCTAAACCATGTAATAAAGGGAAGTGTTCGAAGCAGAGGAGAAACCTTTATCTGAGACAAAGCAAGTGAGAGCCGTGGCTGGAGCAGTCTCTGTGTCTGCCCTGTTGACATTTTGACAGGACAAGTACTTGCTGTGGAAGGCAGTCGTGTTCTAAGACACTGAGCTGCTTCTCTGGCCTCGCCCACTACTTTTCAGTAGCACTTCTTATTACCTCACGGGAGGCCTGTTTAAAAATGCCCGTAGATGGGCTGGAGAGAAGGCTTAGCAGTTAAGGCATTTGCTTGCAAAGTCAAAGGACCCAGGTTCGATTCTCCAGGACCCACGTAAGCCAGATACACAAGGTGGCCCATGCATCTGGAGTTCCTTTGCAGTAGCTGGAGGCCCTGGTGTGCCCCTTCTCTATCTGCCTCTTTCTCTCTTCTTCCCTCCCTCCCTCTCTCAAATAAATAAAATACTTAAAAAATGCCCATAGACATTAATAAACATCCCCTCCATTTGCCAAGGGCCCCTATTGAGACATTACTTTTGAAGTATAGAGTACAGATAGATATTAGCATTGAGAACCACAAAAAGTTTATTGTCGGGCTGGAAGAATGGCTTAGCATTAAGGCATTTGTCTGTAAAGCCAAAGGACCCAGGTTTGATTCCCCAGGACCCACATTAGCTAGATGCACAAGAGGGTGTACACATATGGAGTTTATTTGCAGTGGCTGGAAGCCCTGGCACACCCATTCTCTTTCTCTCTCTCTTTCTCTCTGTCAAATAAATAAATAAATAATATATATTTTTTTAAAAGTTTATTGTCACATTTGCTGTTGCCTGGGACTAAAAGGCCAGCTAAGTTCTAAGAAGTAGGGTGACAGAGGTGTTATCAAAATGGAACACATACACGAACAATAAAATCTAACCCCCCAAAAGGTATGTTAAGAATGGTCTGTGTTCGTGGAAAGTGACCACCTTATACCTCTTGGTGCCCATCACTGCTTTCAGCCCTGAACTGTCTTCCAAGTAAGATAATACGAGCTTTCCTTGAAAATCTGCAAAATCGTTATTAGGAAGTGAGCATGGAGGTATATGCGTAGGGAGTGGTCTCTAGAGACAAGAGTCTTACAGTATTTAAGTGGGAAGCTAACACACTGATTCAGATGCCCGAGAGGAGACAGTTCAGCAGGTGTGGAAGGTAGATGTCCCTGGGCGGAGCTGGCCTGATTTGAGAGTCTGGGACTCGGGGGCCACCAATGCATCCTCAGACCCAGGATGGGAAACATCTCCCTCTGCTCCATATGGGTTTGTTGGAAGAGAGTTCAGATCTCCTTCAAAGCCCAGTGAAGTGGGAAGCAGCGTCTGAAAGATGAGACATTGTTGACCTGGCATGGCCCTGGAGGTGCAGTGTGGTGCTGAGTGATGTGCCAACCTATAAACATGGCAGATGAGCGCATGATAGGACTATCACATTCTACATCATAGCCAGGCAGAGAACGCATGTGAGAGAGATGCCTGGGTGGAGAAATAGCTCAAGCACACACGAGGGATGCGACAGAACAGGAGGTAGGGGGTGTGATTCACAGAGGAGCTGCTCCCTGACAAGCTGCATGATTTGGGCCAGTTCATTTAGGCTCTGAGAATTAACTCCTTCCACCTCGGGTTTCAGCTATTCAAATGAATGTTTCTTCGGCACTGCCTGTGTTCCCAGCACACTCAGAGGCATTGAGAAAATAGCAGTAAGACAAAACAAATTTCTTTCTTTAAAAAAAAGAAAATTCTGTTACGGATAGGGAGATGGCTCAGAGGGTAAAAAGCACGTGCTGTGCAAGCATGATACTCTGAGTCCCCAGAACCCACACATACCCAGACACAGTCATCAGCAACTATAACCCCAGACCTTGGAAGGCAAGATGGGAGGCAGAGGCAGGAGGATCACAGTGGTGACCAACAAGAGACCCTGATTCTAACAAAGTAAAAGTTGAGGACTGACACTCAGGGCTATCCTCTGACCTCCACATGCGGGTCGTGACACACGCATGCTTGCACTCCCACAGATCATATACCCACAGCAAACATTAATAATAATAATTAATAATAAAGCAGCTCTGTTCTCATGTAGCTTTCTTTATAAAGGAGGAGGCATGGAGGAGGCTGAAATCGTTTCTTAAATTCTTTTACTCTTGTTACTGTCTGGCCCAGTTGTGGAAATGAAGGAGTTAATATGAACAGTGGTCTGGAGGGTCTACACCTCAGGGATGCCAATCCTGATCATGAATCATCTGGGGCAGACTATGTCGTAAAAGCCTTAAGACCAAAAGCATGCACAGTTACTTTTGGTTCAACTACATTAAGACTTTTCAAAGGCAAGTTCTCTATAGTCCAGGGATTATTCTCAAGCAGCAGGACACATTACAGTTCACCCTGTCTCAGAGATGTTTGATTAAGAGCCAAAAGAAATACCTTTCCCCTAGAAATGCTAATACATGCTACATATCTAGATATTGAATCTGACATATGCATGTGGCATTTTCATTTCATTAACAGAAACTGCCAAGCAAGTTCAAGAAGTTCTATGCCGAGTTTGAAAGTTTAATGGTAAGTGACAGTGGCTTCTTTATTCCGTTCACTGTCTGCATTAATCCAATCTCTGATTAGCTGAATTGAAGTTCTCATTTCGGAAATTTTATCCGTCCTTGTATGACTTTAAGAAGTTTATGATCCCTTTTAGTGCTGCTAAAACAAGCATGTCTGACTAATGAATGGTACCCTCGGGAACTAACTTAAAGAGGACTTATGTCCCACATAAGGTCAATTTGTGTAACTAAGAAAAGCAGCATAATAAGGTCCTTTCCATACAGCACAGGTTGGCCATGAGCTGGAAGCTGCATTGTTCTTGCCTTGCCAAAATTATTTTTCCCCATTGGCTGGGAGGTCTTAACAGTCAGAAAAGAAGAGTGAGTGGGACTTGCTGGGATGCAAAGGGTGGTTCAGAGGGCCAGTCAGGGCCAGCTGTGCAGGGCCTAGGGTGAAGAGGAGAGCTGGCCTCTAGGAAGGAGGCAGGATTTCAAGGGACATAGAAGCACTCACTATGAAGGTTCATTCTGCAAAGTTCATATTTCCTTTCTTTTTTAAATATTTTATTTTTACTTATTTATCTATGAAAGAGAGAGAGAGAGAGAGAGAGAAGAAAGGGGTCTGTCAGGGCCTCTAGCCACTGCAAATGAACTCCAGACACATGCACCATGTGTATCTGGCTTATGTAGGTTTTGGGGAGTTGAACTTGGGTCCTTTTACTTTGCAGGCAAGTGCCTTAACCACTAAGTCATCTCTCCAGCCCTCATATTTCCTTTCTATAGGGTGTCTCCTCTTGACCCGTACAAGCAAATCTCTCTCCTCTTTAAACCAGAATGGGAAACAACTTCAAAATACTGCCTTACCATATGAACATCTTTAAAGACAAATCAATTTAAGTCTACCTTTCTTTTGTAATTACATTTTATTCAGAAATACCTGATTGTTGGGCTGGAGAGGTGGCTTAGTGGTTAAACTGTTTGCCTGCAACACCAAAGGACCCAGGTTCAACTTCCAAGTACCCATATAAGCCAGATACACAAGGTGGCCCATGTGTCTGGAGTTCGTTTGCAGCGGCTGGAGGCCCTGGCACACCCATTCTCTCTCTATCTGCCTCTCTCTCTCTCTCTCTCAAAGAAATAAATAAAGTTTTTTTTTTTAAATACCTGATTGTGGGGTGATGCAGCTGTGTGTGCTAGGAGGCAAGAAGAGGGTGCTTGCTCCATGTGTGTGCCATTCCTTCTTCACTGACCTGGGTCTCTTTGTCTCTCTAAGGATCCTTCCAGAAACCACAGGGCCTACAGGCTGACGGCAGCTAAGCTGGAGCCCCCGCTCATCCCTTTCATGCCTTTGCTCATTAAAGGTAATCTTCACTAATGCCCAGGCCAAGCACGTGGTGAGTTTGTAGGGAACAAAGATGAACACCACCCTGATGAGACTGAGCTGTGTGGGAAGAGCACCCCACCATCCTTCCATCTTCCCCAGTACCTGCTGTCCCTCCACCAAGAGGGTTAGAAGGTGATTGGAAGAACAGGAGCCCATGATGTCGAAGCCTTGTTAGTGAAACAGGTTTACTTTAGAGGTTTTACTAACCTCAGGTAAAGTGATTTCCAAAGTTAAACACCTAACATAAAAGGAACTATTACCAGCTTCCCCCCCCCCAACTGCAGTGTTATGCAAATCCACCTGCATACTCTAATGGTGCTATTGTGCTCTCTTAGTATGACATATTTCGGTTAGTGATTAGAATGTGGCTTTTATTTCTTTACAGATATGACATTTACTCATGAAGGGAACAAGACATTCATTGACAATCTAGTAAACTTTGAAAAAATGGTACGTGCTGTATTATAACCTTAACCACAATGTTTTTTTCAAATAAAATTTGCATTTGTACTAATAAGGGAAATGATTTCCATATATGCTGCCATGTTAAAAAGGTAGTTACACAGAAAGGAGTTTAGAAACATTTGGTTCAGATTGGCTCCCTATGTGATTCTGTCAGTTCTCCTTTGTAAAGTTGAGTGGTATTTGTGTGGTTGGCTCACAGCGGCTGCTAGCTTTTATGCTGCGTGTTTCTGTCCTCTGCTGCCTGTTGCTTGAATGCACGAATGTTCCAGAGTGACTTCTGTGTTGTTGTTTTGTTGTAAGGTCTGTGCAGCTAGATTGCCCCAGGATACCTTTGAAATGTTTATCTGTCAAGGCTGACTTGAGTGTGTATAGGTAAAAGGCAACTCCATAGCAGATCCTTGCTGTGGAGTATTAATCTAAATGTGTTTTGCTTATGCCCATAAAGTTCACCCAAGTTCAGAAAGGGAACTGGGGAATTGCCAAAACAATAGTAACAACAAAAATGTCAGCAACATTTTGGAACTGGCACTTACATGTTCACAGTTTTCCAGCCACACTCCTCTACCCAACCCCATGATACAAACAACAACAACAAAACAAAAACAAATAGGGCTGGAGAGATGGCTTAGCAGTTAAGGCACTTGCCTGTGAAGCCTAAAGACCCAGGTTCAATTCCCTAGTATCCATGTAAGCCAGATGCACAAGGTGGCACATGCCTCTGGAATTCATTTGTAGTGAGTGGCTAGGGGCCCTGGCATGCCCATTCTCTCTCTCTCTCTCTCTCTCTCTCTCTCTCACACACACACACACACACACACACACACACACACACACACACACACTGTCTCTCTCTGCCTCTTTTCTCTCTCTCAAATAAATAAATTAATAAAAAATTAAACAAACAAATAAAAAATAACTTTTTTAAAAGTAAGGGATGAGGGAAGTCTGGCATAGGTCCTTTGCAGTTTATTTTCTTAGCTTCCATGAAGCAGTAAAACAGGTCAAGCAGAGGCTTTCTTTAGCTACACAGTCCATGTCAATGGAATGCCCCACTGTCTCTGAATCGTTGGGCTGCGTATGGTCTGGATGGATGCAGTGTATTACAGTTTTATCTCCCAGTGAGTGAACATTTACCCATGCTTACATTTTACAGTGTGAATGTGGCCCTGACCTGGAGCTCAGGAGACGGTTAGGGTCAATAATACACCATCACTTTATAGTTGTCCCTTAATGTCTGCGTGGGTCCACACCCCCACCAGAACAAGTGAGGATCATGCTGTTCCATCGATTTCTGGGCTGATGAGAGGTCCATGGCACATGAGCCTTCCTATGTAAACCAGAAGGTTCTGTCGAATTCTTGTCAGAAATTGTAATTGTTTCATGAACTCAAGCTAGTATGTATGACTCCAGAAGAATTTGAAACTCCCTGCTAGCATCCCATAAGGGTCATCCCCATTCATACGAACCCTGACAAAGCCCAGCCTGGTTTAGAAATCACACTTTTCCCCTAGCACGAGGTTATACACTCTGCAAAGACACTGCTCCAGTGGGCAAATAGTTTCTCAGTGGTGTTCCTGTCCAGCCCACACACCAAATATGGTATTGACATCTCTCTTACTACATCAGCTTAGGGATTTTTTTTTAAATCAAAGTAAAAAAGAAAATTCTTGGCTCACTTGTTAGAATGAAGCATTAAACCATTTCCCAGCACTTTCCAAAAGAAAAGGATGTCTTCTCTCTCTCCCCTCTTTCTCCCTCTTTCTCTCTCATTCATATATATATATGTATATATATATTTTTAAAGCTGGAGAGATGGCTTAGTGGTTAAAGTGTTTGCCTGCAAAGCCAAAGGATCCTGTTTCAATTCTCTAGGACCCATATAACCAGATGCACAAGGGGGCACATGCATCTGGAGTTCATTTGCAGTGGCTGGAGGCCCTGGCACGCCCATTCTCCCCCCCCCCCTTCTTTTTCTCTTGCAAATAAAGGAAATATATTTTTAAAAAAGAAAAGAAAAGGATGTCACCTTGTTTTTCCAAAATGAAGGCTCAAGCAAATGGATAAAGTACCTTCTGAATTATTGTAGCAGAAGGTCAAACTGAGGCCTGGATGAGCTAGCCAATGAACTATAATATATATGTGGGCATGAAAATGTAGAAGTCAGGGTTCCCTAGAGACTTGAGAACTTTTGATTGCTAAAGTGCCTTAAGTGGTCCAGAACAGGCAAGAGCAGCAGCGTACGTCAAGTCCCAGAGACTGAATCGTCTCACCTGCTTTTCTAGACCTTAGTCCCATCCATAGACTGCAGAGGAAAAGTCAAGATGGTCTCTCCCAATGTCTGCGCCTCAGATCAGCCATGGTGGGCTCCTCACTGTCAGGCACTGAGCCAAGACTTCCCCCATGCCCTGCTCTGGAGTGGCCACGTTGCATTAGCAGGAAATGACAAGCTAAGTTAGCATTTCAGCTGCAATACTGAAGCCTAAATTATTGAAAGGTTGAGCAAGAGAAGTTTATTTCCTTATCACTTAAAAGTTTGAATGAGCATGGTAGCTCTGCTCTGGGAAGCAGTTGCAGTTCCTGGCTTGTTCTTGCTTCCCATTGTACCTGGTCCATGACACCATTCCACCGCATCTCCATGCCAGCAGCAGGGAAGGGGAAAGGTGTGCATGAAGGCATGCTTCTTACCATGAAGGGGAGGGAAGAAGCTGTGCTCACCACTCACCGCCTCACATGATAGCAAGACTAGAAATGTAATCATATGATAGCAAGACTAGAAAGGGGTTCTGAGGCAGAGGTTGGAGGATCGCTGTGAGTTAGAGGTCACCCTGAGACTACATAGTGAATTCCAGGTCAGCCTGGGCTAGAACGAGACCCTACCTTAAACCACTCCCCACCAAAAAGGGGGGAGGGATTCTGTAGCCATGAAAGAAGAGAAGATATTGAAAAGATACTGTCAGTCCTCTGCTCCAGTAGCTTTAATTTTATTTCATTTGATAAATCATTTCACTAGACAGCTGATTTCACTAATGCCTTCTTCCCATGAGTACCATGTTACTAGAAAATGAAATGGAATTTCAAAAAGACTTGATGGTGGTTTCAAAGTCTGACTTTGTTCAGTCTGGCACTGTCGCCAGCTTTCCAGTATTTTCTCCCTATCAACCAGCTCGCCTCTCCCCTTATCACCTCCACTACTGCTCGTAGCTCTTGTCACCCCTATGTGTCTTTGGGAAGGAAACATCTTTTCTACGTTACTGTCGGCATCACTTTCCATTTATACTGCCAATCTCTGTGTAGCTGGTGGGCTGTGTCCCCACCGCCAGTGTCAGAAAACAAACACCAGGGCAGCCAGGAACACGGATGCCTTTTCCTAGTGGTAGCCTCACATGGTCTTAGCAAACCACCATGCCAACACTACATTATTTTATTTTGAACATCTTTACCCTTTAGGCATGAAATGAGGATTAGAGAATTTGTTGCATCCTGGTTTCCAGGATCTATGAGTAAGAACAAAAGAGGATCCACACTCTGATCCTTATGCAAAAGGAAGTGTTAAGGCAGAAATTCTTTCATTTGGGAGAAACATAAAGGAGTATTCAGAAAATGTTTGAATGAAGCCCTTTATATCTTTCTATGGCATAAATGAATATTTATACCACTTCGAAGGTAGACTAGTTGTGGATTAGAGGATAACATGCTGGCCGGCTGCCACTACTCCAGGCTGCAGAAAGCATGCTGATAGGTATAGTCGCTGCTGCCCTGGGAGGTTGGTTCTATTTCAGACATACCCGTATTTAGGTATACTTATTTAAGAATGTGATCTTGAGACAGACACTTGATTTGGAGTGAGAAGCATAAGAAAGACTTCTGAATTTCTGGAAATTTTAACAGAAGCTAATTCACTAAAGAAGAGAAATGATTTGATTTTTCCATCAGCAGACATGTCATTACATAACTAGCAGTATGACTTCTGACACCAATAACATTGGAAAATTCATGGAGGGAGCACTGGACTTGTCACCCTCAGGCTATGGATGGGGGAAAAAAAATCTTCTAGTGAAAAGCTAACTGTGAAAATCCACCCAGTCCCCAAGACCTCTCAACCCCAAAGGAACTCTCCAGAACTGCATTGAGGGTCTATTCCTTTATTTCCTAGACCTCAATGCAGATGTCCCACGGTGTGTACTTTAAGCAACAGAATACATGTATAAGTGTCCAAACAAAGGACTTTGCTTGGAAGCATAAAGAGATCTATCAAATATCTGCCGGGTAGTCCTTATCCTATAGGAAAATGTATGCAGTTGCAAAAATAAGATGTAAATACAGAAAATATTTTTTTAAATCAACAAAAATATCCAAATTCATAAAAACTAAGTCATGAGAGTAGTTAGTACAAAGCATGTTAACAAGCAAAATAAAAGCCAAGCATGGTGGCACACACCTTTAATCCCAGCACTCAGGAAGCAGAGGTAGAAGGATCGCCATGAGTTTGAGGCCACCCTGAGAATACATAGTGGGTTCCAGGTCAACCTGAGCTAGAGTGAGATCCTACCTCGAAAAACCAAGAAAAGAAAGAAAGAAAGAAAGAAAGAAAGAAAGAAAGAAAGAAAGAAAGAAAGGAGAGAAGAAAGAGAGAAAGAAATTAAGAAAGAAATAAGAAAGAAAAGTTCACATACATGTACCAATAGAAGAAAAAGAAACATATTCCATAGAATCACATAATAAAATGCAGGCGTGTTGCCCTAAGTACCTGTCTAGCCACATCTCATACTCCATCTTCTCTGTATTGGGCCGAAGCTGGCAAGACAAGCCCGTTTTTCTTTTCCTTCCAGCCTTTGCACTCCCTGTTACCTCTGCTGAGATGTTCTTCTCTCAGGTCTCACCGATCTGGCACTTTCTCATGGTCCAGGCCACGCACTCTCTGACTGATAACCTTGCTGGGACAGTGGCTGTTCTTCACTTGGTATTCACTATCTACCTTCTCCACTAGACTGTAGCCACAAACCAGGTATCTTAACTGCTTTGTCCACTGATATTACTCCAACACCCCAAAATGTGCCTGGCATATAGTAAGAAAAACTTCCTGCATATAAGAATCATCCAACAATAGTCCACTGTTGCACTCAGTGAGGGAGGAGAGTGTACTGAAGCATTTGGGGAGGATTTTATGTAACAAAATTAAACCCAGAATCATTTGCTATTTTATTAGAAATTTGATTAACCAGGATAGCCAAAGCATTTTTACATAACTGAGAAGTGACTTGAGGCAACTGTCCCTTGGACTCAAGTTCCTAAGTGGACAGCATCCTATCTCCCTCCTCCCTGTGTCTGTCTTTCAGTGTCCTTCCCTAAGGACAGAGACACACACAGTACTCCATTGCGTCTGACAGGCATCTGAACTGTGATGTCCCAGGACCTTCATATGTATAACACAATGTGAATATTAAGGCTTTTAAACATGTGTGGCTGTGTCACACACCCCTTGGATAGTACAGATCCACAGCTGGGACAAGGCTTGTGCTTCTTCAATGATGCAGACAGTGAAGCCTGGTTGAGTTCCCACATCTCTATTATCTCTGGGCCTCACTGTGCACATCCATTTGGTGGCTGCTACAGGGAGAGGAAAGACAATATATTTGTGCATCTTCTTTAGAAAAAAAAAATCTTAGCCAGACATGGTGGCACATGCGTTTAATCCCAGCACTTGGGAGGCAGAGGTAGGAGAATTGCCTTGAGTTTGAAACCACCCTGAGATGACATAGTGAATTCCAGATCAGCCTGAGCTAGAGTGAGACCCTACCTCGAAAAAAAAGGAGGAAAAAAAAAAAAAAATCTTGTCCTGAAGATGTGGCAGTTTGAGCAAAACTCCTACTATACATGGGATTTTACACATGCTAAGCAAGGAAGTATTGACAGAGATCTTATACTGGCTAAACAAGGGAGATGAAGAAAGAGTCAAAGAAGTAGGAAGAAAAATAAGGAAAAGGAAAGCTGGCCTGGAGAGAGTGCTTGGTGGTTAAGGCACTTGGCTGTGAAGCCTAAGGACCAAGGTTCGATTCCCCAGAACCCATGTAAGCCAGATGCACATGGTGGTGCATGCATCTGGAGTTTGTTTGAGTTGGCTAGAGGCCCTAGCATACCCATTTTCTCCCCCTCTCTTTCTCTGTTTCTGTCTCTCTCTCTCTCTTTCTCTGTCTCATAAAACAGTGGCACTGAGGGTGGTGGCTCATGCCGGTAATCTTAGCAAGGAGATAGACACAGAAGGATCATGAGTCAGGCCAGTGTGGGCTGCAGAGTGAGCTCCAGGTCAGCCTGGGCTGCATAGCAAGATCCTGTCAGAAAACAAGAAAGAAAGAAGAGGAATGTAAAGATCTTAAAGAGCTGCAGAAGGAAAGACGCAGGGAATTGTTAGAAGAGGTCAGAACAAGCACCACAGGGAGCTTTTAGCAGAATCAAGTAGCCTAAGTTCGGTGAGGCTGTGCTGACCGTGTCAGGGTGTGGGACGTCTGAATGTGTAGCCGTGTTTAGTGACCTTGCCTGGAAGGCTGCTTTGAGGTCTGAACTTGAACACTAGATATACAAGCCTGCACTTCCTTAACAACAGGAGGAAGAGGGAGCTGAGGCAGGGCCAAAGGTCAATAAGAACCATCCAGACAGGCCGGAGAGTGTGAAGGCCTGGTAGGTTAGCAACAGGTCCCCAGAGACATGAAAATATCAGGTGAAAAGATGTGGCGTGGCCACCCTGCTCCTGTGAGGTGAGGTCACAGGAAGATAAAGAGGTGAGGCCCAGGCTGCAAGGTTGTCTGAGAACCAGTTTTCTCACACCTCGTTAGATTCCAGAACAACTACCTACCTCAGAGCGTGAGTGACATTTGTGTTTGGGCCTGTCACCTCAGGGCTGGAGTACCAGAAGTGGTACCGTCCGCCCTTCCTTGAACAGCATCTCTATACTGATCACTCGGGCCCCAGGAAGGACATTTGCTCCTGAGTATCTCTGTATTCAATCATAAAGAAAACTAAGTGCCTGAGTGTGGTCACAGTCTATCGCGCTCCACCTCCTTTTCCCTCTGTGAATGCTTGTCCTGAGAGCTCATCTCACCTCTCTGTCCTGCAGGTCAGGAACTATGGAAACATATATGAAGTGTTGCAAAAAAAGTTCAGAAGACCTGCTCTTAAAATTAGTCACATACACACGCACACACACAAATCTGTTCAAGCATAATGAGGAGGGGTCAGTTTGTCCACTGCACTGACTTGGAACACCTTCTGAGGGAATGTGTTCTCCTCACATTCACCCCCAAATTACCAGTTGCTGTGGCAGTGAGCCAGTGGCTAATAGGAGTGCGTCATAATCCTCAGGTTTGGTAGAATGGAAAAAGAGATGAGACAATCTACTTTGGAGTCATCAAGCATTTCCCCCCTGGCCTGTTGTAGAGTTGCCTGGCTGGCTCCAGGCAGGCCAACCTGCTCTGGCAAGACCTCCAAACTTAGGGTGTAATTGTTGGCTCCATCTCCATTATGGAGGTTGGATAATGAGGCCTGTGTCTCTTTAAGTGTAGTTTCAAGCATCCTCGACTGAGAACACCAATGAACACAGCTGTCTGACACTAAAGATGACACATGGGGCAAAAACCATAGAAAGACTAGCTAGATATATCTTGTGGAGCTAAATGTAAAGTCCCCACTTTGGTCTACCAAGTCCTCTGACGTTTACAGAGTCAGATGCTGCATCCCAAGAGCAGCTTGGTGGAGGTTTAAATTCACTGCGGTTTGACAGATGCCAGTAACATAGTCTTATTCAAATTATGGACTTGGGTATGACCTCAGCTAGATCAAGGAAAGAAGGATGGTCCCTTCTATGTACTCTGTTCTGTTCAAGGCGTCATACTAGAAGAGACAAAAGTGACTCATGAGGAACTATTGTGTAAATTGGGGATGTTTAGGTTGAATAAGAAGAAAAAATCTGGACTAGGGAAATGTCCCTAAAAAAAAAAAAAATCACCTTTAAGTATTTGAAAAACTAACCTCTTAAAAGGATCTAAGTATATTTGCTATGGTTCCAGAGTTTAGAACTAGGACCAACGCTTCAAAAGAAAAGAGAGAAAAACTTTGAAAATAATAAAGAAGTTTCCAAAACAGAAATTTTCAAAATGAAGGGCTCTGCTTGGAGGTAATGAGTTCCCATGGCTGGAGGCATTCAAACAGTGGAAGCCATGGTGTACAGCAGACTGTAGCACCCAGGAGATAGTTTGAGGAGATGATGTCTGAAGTCTCGCTAGCATATTCAATACTTCATGTGTCCATGGGTGTAAAAAAAAAGAGTTGGAGGGCCTGGAGAGATGGCTTAGCAGTTTGGCTTAGCCTGCAAAGCCAAAGGACCAAGGTTCGATTCCCCAGGATGCATGTAAGCTAGATGCACAAGGTGATGCATGTGTCTGGAGTTTCTTTGCAGTGGCTAGAGACCCTGGTGTACCAATTCTCATTCTCATTCTCTCTCTCTCTTCCTCCCACTCTCTCTCCCTCTCTTTCCCTCTTTCAAAGTGATAAACAAAAATTTTTTTAAAAAAGGTTGGAGTTAAAATATCAGGTTAACCCTTTTTTGGCCTCCTGAAAGGATTCTGCAACCATGCATTGACCAGTAATGCTAGTGGGGTTCACACCATTAAACACTATTGTCTAGACCTCACAAAGAAAAAGAATGGTCCTCCCTATAATGCCAGATTGGGATTTTGAAGTTAAACTGAAGTTATCTTGCAATACAATTAAAAAGGATACGTCAAAATTAAAACCATTGTTAAAATTAATCAAAGATTTAGAAAGGTAGAATGAACTTCAGAGCTGGAAATTACTGATTTAAACAATTGTTCTTACATTTTAAACTACATAATGAGCTAAAAATTATGAAGCCTCGGAGTATAGCTATAAAGAGTAGTCTAAAGCCAAAGTCAGAATGAAATGTTTTAGCTTTCAAAACTAAAAACCAGAACAATTACTCCCTACAAAATGGTATAGGAAGAGGTTTCTGACCCCTGCTAATTGTTTTATTATTCTTCAGAGGGGCATACTGGCAGCATTTCCCAGGGTTTTCGGTAATTACACTCCATTCAATATCTGAAGAATTACAATAATTCTACATGGAATATACTTGTGCCCTTCCGATGCAAAGCCCTTAGAGGCGTGAAAAAACAACTTAAAGTAAATTAGCAGGAAAATCATCATAGTTACTGTTTATTTCAGGGCTCCCTATATCAGAGGCTAATTATACATTGTATGTTTCATTTTCTTGGAGGTATTTGTAGTGTATTTCTCATGCTGATCAACAGTCATGCTAGTTTTTAGGATCCTTATGAAACTGAAGTTCAAACTTTTCCGATTGTCTCTTTGTGTATGAGAAATCATCCAATGCGGACACACACCTCTTCATGCTCACCACAGTCCTCCAAGCAGGAGTACTTAGCGAGGCATGATGATGCTCATGTATACATCTTTATAAGGCCTAGATTCTTCCATCATTTTTTTCCTACACTACATAGGCTTTCCTCAAAGTCATTTTCTCATACTTTGGTAAACCAAGCATGTAAGGGAGAAGAAAACAAGGACTGGAATGACACAACTCCTTGGGAATCATGGAGTCTCTTTCCTGGGGGCAGGAAACCTTACTGGTTTGCTGCTAATGTTCCCAGACATCCACTATCTCTACAGGATCTGTAGAAGCTGAGCAGCAAAAGAATCCTGAAACATACACTCGGGCATTGTGGGGAGGGGACAACTACTGTGAAAATATCATGAACAAAGAGCGCCCATCTTGGCTAAAGAATGGTGCTTAGGGAGCACAAGTTAAGCAGTTAAGGCGCTTGCCTGCAAAGCCAAAGGACCCAGGTTTGATTCCTCAGGACCCATATAAGCCAGATACCCAGGGTGGTGCATGCATCTTGAGTTCTTTTTGCAGTGGCTGGAGGCTCTGGCATGCCCATTCTCTCTCTCTCTCTCTTTTTCCTATTTCTCTCTGTCAAATTAAATAATTAATTAAATATTCTTTTTTTAAAAAAGAATGGTGCTTAGGCCTTACCAATGTTTCCCTTAGAAGTTAGAGGTCTCTGTTTCTGTTTTTTTGTTTGTCTGTTTGTTTTAACCCCTTTCAGTATTGGGGATTGAATCTAGGGCCTCTCACATGCTAAGCAAGTACTTGACCACATATCTTTCACTCTTTTTACCTCTTGAGTTCACAAAAGATACTCTACATCTTTATTGCAACCATAACTTTAAAGAACTTCAGATTGTTTAGTGATAATATTAATAAAGCTGAAATACGTTATGATTTCAAAATGTTTATTTTAAAAGTGTTTAAACTGCAAATGATGAGTCAGGCATGGTGACACATGCTTGTAATCCCAATATTCAGAAGGCTGAGGCAAGAGGATCAGGAGTTCAAGGTCAGCTACAGCTATGTGAGAACAATATCTCAAGAACAACAACAAAAAGGAAAATTTCATGGAAAATGACCAAAATGCAAATGTAAAAATTAAAATTTGCATGCGTAACATAAATTTAACTTTTTAAAACTGTATTCAGATGTTTATTTTTTAAATACCAGAAAACAATGTACCAAAATATTAATGAGTTTACTCTTTGAAGTGCTATTCTAAGACATTTTTCCTTTGTTCCTACACTTTTTGATTTTCAAAAATGTGCTTGTGTTAGTGTTATAATTGAAGTAAAGTGAAAGAAAGGGGGAAAGCAATTAGAATTGACATTAAAGCACACTTTTGCTGCAAGAACTGAAAAGTCAATAATGTATAATGGAGCCAGCAAAAATTTATAGGGTGCATATTTTGACTTACTACCCAATGAGGCTAATCTAATACCTTGCTACGTAATCCTGGTAACTGAGCAACTTGACAATCTAACACTTCTTCAAATCCAAAAAGTCACCCGTTCTCTTACAAATTCACACTGACCTCCAGAAAGGATGACGAGTGCTATTTCCAGTCTACAAGCACAGTGTCAGATATGCCTCTTTGCATTGTAATGAACAAATCAACCATGAGACTAGAGTTGTGCCACAAACACAAACTCTGAACATGGCTTGTACATGTGAGTGTGGGTGCCTCTTTACATCAGTGAGCAAGTTATACTTCAACCAGCTGCCTGCAGGCCGTCAACTCAGAACATGCTGTTTCTTGTGATACTGTCTACTGATGGAATAAATCATGGTTTGTTTTTCTTGGGGGATTAGACACTAAGCTGACTTGCATTTTTCTCTCTCTTTTTCCTATTCCTTCTAGCGTATGATCGCAAATACTGCCAGGACGGTGAGGTACTACAGGAGCGAACCTTTCAGTAAGTTCAGTGCTGCGGGGTATATTTCAGTGGCGATCTTAGTGATCGAGTTCTTTTTAATGACACTGTCAAGACACTGTAGCATCTGGACAGCGTTTCATTCTGTCAAAGGCGCTTTGGACAGTAACTCTAGTGCCAAGGGAGCCTTGGTTTAAGGACTTCATTTTTGCTATTGTAAAACGAGAAACTAAAGCATCAAAATATTATTTTAATGAACGAATTTAAAGAAAATTCATTTGCCTGCTCGAGTATGGCTAGAAACAAGTAGGTCACGATGGCCAACAAACCTTGCCTTTTAGCCAGCACCGTGTGACTCACTGCTGGATGTTGAGAAACTCACATGGGCCCTTGATGACTCAGTGCTGTTGTTTATAAACCAGGAGAGATAATATTTATTGTCTCTTGAGAATGCATTAATGTTTATAGCACATTTGTTTAAAAAAAAAAAAAGTCCATAGCAAAGTTTTGTATTATTTTTATAGTATTCCCAGGAAATTTGAGATTTAAAAAAAAAAAAATTTAAGCATGTGTTATATGAACTGGTGCATTGTTTGAGTATGTATAAAAGATTATTATTTATATGTGACTATTTTAATCTTTTGGGAGTTAAGTTGCTTCAAGCCCCAGATGACCATGCTAGACCATTACCTCTGTCATTGGTGGACTAGGACTTGGGATCCTCGAGGGTGGAGCTTTGCTCCTCCAACCTGATTTGGGAGTGAGGAGATGGACCCTTTGCAGATTTTTTGTTAACATTATTCTCTGAGTCATTTGAAATTTTGGCTATGAACTCAACATGATACAATGACCCAGACATGACTTTAAGCCTACCATCATCATCCTTTCCTGGAGATCTGGTGCTAAAACTTACAGGTTCTTGCTTTAATAATCACAGTGGCATGTTCTTTGTAGTATAGGACTGGCACAGATCCAGAGTTTGCATGCAGAAAGAAGTGCTAAAGTAAAATGTACTAAGTAAATTTAGTAGCAAGAAATATTAAATGTTCAGTTTTTTTAAAAAACCATTTTATTTTATTTTATTTTATTTTATTTTATTTTATTTTATTTTATTTTATTTTATTTTATTTGTTAGAGAGAGGCACAGATAGAGATAATGGGCACACCAGGGCCTCCAGCTGCTGCAAATGAACTCCAGACACATGTGCCACCTTATGCATCTGGCTTATGTGGGTCCTGGGGAATCAAACCTGGGTTCTTTGGCTTTGCAGGCAAGCACCTCAACTGCTAAGCCATCTCTCCAGCCAGCCCTAAATGTACATTTAAAAAAATATATTTATTTATTTATTATTTATTATTTATTTGGACAGAGAAAGGCAGACACATACATACATACATAGAGAGAGAGAAAGAAAGAGTGCATAAGTATGCCAGTGCCTCAAGCCCCTGTAAACAAACTCCAGATACATGTGTCACTCTGTGCATCTGGCTTTACATTGGTACTGAAGAAATGAACCTGGGCCTTCAGGGTTTGGAAACAAGTGCCTTTAACTGCTGAGTTATCTCTCCAGCCCTTTATTTATTTGTTTGTTTGTTTGTTTGTTTGTTTGTTTACTTATTTATTTATTAGAGACAGAGAGAGGAAGAGAGAGAGAGAGTGAGAGTGGGCACACCAGAGCCTCTAGCCACTGCAAACGAACTCCACATGCATATGCCACCATGTGCACCAGGCTTATATAGGACCCGGAGAATCAAACCTGGGTTCTTAGGCTTTGCAGGCATGTGCCTTAACTGCTAAGCCATCTCTCCAGCCCCAGCCCTCAGTTTTTTGTTTTTTTTAATGTACAGGAAGAAAAAAATTATGGAAAGTAATCTTGACTTGGAGAGCAAGTAGACTTTTAAACATTAATTAAATGATTGTGTCTTCTGTGACTTCTAAAATGAGAATGTTCTTGTTTATCACCAACTATTCCTATGTGGATTCTGCCAGAATTAAAGAATTTCTAACAATGTACTGTGTATTTAAAGACATGGTAGTAAAGCATTTGCATAAGTGTAAATGAGAATAGGTCAATTACAACAGAGGTTTATAATCTGGAATCCATAGCCCTTCAGAGGATTCTGGAATATTCCTGGAATTATAATCCAAAATCTTGTATGCCCAAAAAGGGTAGAGCCTGGAGGGTGTTCTCAGTGAGGCTCCAGAACCAAAGCAAAATCACGATAGAATCTTTGTTCCATGAGCCTCTTTGGCAATAAATTCTACATTCTTCCACATCTTCTCTGAGAGAAATGAAGAGGGGGAAAAATGTTTAATCTCCAGTGCATTTGTTGAAGTTATCAGTAACTGCTGGTAAACAACAGCTGCTCAGCTCTGAAGTCAACACTCTATAGATAAAGCTATAGGAATAGAGTCATACACATTGTGGGAATGTGTACAATGTAATTACAGTATATTGTACATGTAGAGAGCATTGCCAGTGGGAAGCAGAGGCAATTAAGCACAATGTGTTCTGTAGTTCACTGTGGCATTATTTATATGTGATAATTATACTGATGAGTTTCTTCTTGCAGTGGGGGCCTTGGTATCTCGTCTCAGCTTCTCTATGCTCAGACCTGCATCATTCCCCCAGCCCCGCCACAACCCGTTGTGCAGATGGCGTTCTAATTGTCTGTGGGAGCAGTGGGTGGGCCTGGCAGGAGCAACTGGACTGCAGAAAGCAGCTCTGTGATGGAGGAACTCTGGTTCAGAGTCCACACTCCAGCTTAGCCACTCCTATGTCCTATTTGAGAAGAAGCCCACACTAGTGATCCGTGGGACAGAGATGACCCACAGACTGCCACGGAGGTGTAGACTGAGCATTTTCCCCTTTATTTTGAAATTTTGCCATTTAGAAATGGATTAGAAATTGGGAGAATTCACAGGGAAGTCAGATTTCCTATTTCAGAGAAAGAAGAGAAAGGGAAAGGGAAAGGGAAAGGAAAGGAAAGGAAAGGAAAGGAAAGAAAAGAAAAGAAAAAAGAAAAGAAAGAGAAAAGAAAAGAAAAGAAAAGAAAAGAAAAAAGAAAAGAAAAGAAAAGAAAAGAAAAGAAAAGAAAAGAAAAGAAAAGAAAAGAAAAGAAAAGAAAAGAAAAAAGAAACGAAACTAGGCACAGATTCATATCTAGAGATAACACTCAGGGAGCTAATGAGTCACTTCCCAAGGGACGTGGGTTTCTAGTTCTCTGTTCTCTTGAATTTGGCCTTGCACATTGCAGCCCTAGTTTGAATGAAATCAGTTATCCTTTCTGGGAGCTCGGGTGCTCACATGCCTCCGGGCTGGATCAGTATAGAATAGTAACTGGGTTTAGAGAACAAGTCACATCAGAGAACTGAAGGTTTATCAGAATTTATCACTTCAGCCCACAAGTTCACTTTCCCTCTGAATCTGCAGCCTCTAAGAGCATACAGGCCTCAGTAGTGCTGGGCCCTGTGGGCAAGTGAAGGTGACAGCCAGGGCCTGGTGGTCCACTGTCTGGCTTCCATTCAGGCCAGGTGGTAAGTGCTTTGTGAGTTTGCTAATGAAACTACATCCTTTGATATTCTTCCTCTGGACCAGAGGAGGTGGAGACACAGAGGTGAGCTGGGAAAGGAAAACAATTTTCATCTGTCACCAGGGCCATCAGACAGAGGCTTCCCCCTTCTTTCTCCTTTTCACTGGGCAATGCAAAGAAAAATGATCAAAAGAGATGATTCCGGGGAAGAAATGAAAATTAAAGGGTAGAAACGAGGAGCTGGGCTCACCAAGTAGAACTGTTTCAGTGAATGCGCTGGGTTGAAAGGTCTTGACAGAACCCAGGAATCTGCGATAAAATGAAGAAGTCAATGGGAAAATAACAGAGTCCCATATGCATGTGTTATCTAATGCCAATTCGGCCCTCTATTCTCTCAATAGATCCTGACGCAGCTCAAGCAAATAAGAACCATCAGGATGTTCGGAGTTATGTACGGCAACTAAATGTGATTGACAACCAGAGAACTTTATCACAGATGTCACACAGATTAGAGCCTCGCAGGCCATAGACATCTAAAGTTATCCAGAGCGATGGTTTGCCTCTAGCCCACAATCTTTCAGAAATGTGATGTATGCTACTACTGACTGTGTGGCCACTAGAGAATTCTACAGACAAGCAGAGACCCATCCTGAAATGTCCTCGGGGCTGCCTCCAGCTTACCTACCACACCACAAGAGAAGAAATGATTTGACTTGCATTATGCTTACACGCTCTAGCGTAGGAACCCCAAGTTTGTAGTCTATTTCATTTCTGGTTGTGCCATCATCATGAGCTCATCTGAAGAGCTTGGTAGAAATACCACTGGAAAGAGAAATGCCGAACCCTAACATTCCTTCCTACACTGTTCACAGTCATGACATGTGCTACAAGTGGGATTGACTCAGTTGTATCAGTGGTAATATAATTTTGTAATTTTTGACTCAACATCTCAGTTTGGAGCATGGGGTAAGGAGAAAGTGTCGAGGAATCTGTAAAAGTCCAACTTATAGGTTGTATTTTTCCATCTCCATAGTCATATCTCTGAAGGAATGGAACCTGACCACATTACTATAAAACATTCTGGCCATTTATGTATTTTAGAGAGGACTGGCCCAATTTCTGAATGATACACAAAATAATATGTTTACAGTATCACTTTAAAATTTACAAATTAGGATTGCATATGTAATAATTCCGCCAAGAAACACTAAGGTTCTTAAAATTGCCAGTGTTAAGATAGAAAATAACATTTCAGAAGAGCACAAGATGCACAAAACATTTTTCAAAATTGAAATATTTTCCTGGGCATTAAAAACTTTTCAGCTACAAATTTATTGTTACTGATAAAAAATATTTTCTGGACATAAATGTTATTACAAATACTTAATTTTCAACAGTTGTTTTGCACTTTCAAATAGAGTGTAAATAGTTCATTCAATCAATGGTATAGAGTTATTTATTTGCTACATAGTAGATATTGTGCCAAATAATTCCTTTTTATTTATTTTATTTTGGAGTACATTTTTTTTCTGTTTTCACAACTAGACTACATTCAATGTGTAGGAATTGTATGTATGTATATCTTCTGTAAATAACAGCTAATATCTTCATTAAATACACTTGACAAGAAATAGTTGTCATCAATTTCTATACTATAGGAGGTCTGACCATCTGATATAATGGGTAAGGATTTTTTTTCATTATTTACTTATTTATTTGTGTGTGTGTGCTAGAAATGAAACCCAGAACCTCATGCATGCCAAACACATACTGTACCATTGAGCTACAACCCAGCCTGGACTTTTTAATTGAAATAAATTCATATACTAAAGTACGTTCTTTTAAAGTATATAATCCAGTGGTTTTTAGTATGTTCATGAAGTTATAAAGCCATCATCCTTATCTAACTCCAGAAAACATACTCATTAGCATTCATTTCTATTTCTCCTATCCTTCTCACCCCTAGAAACCACAAATCTGTTTTCTATCTCTGTGAGTTTACTTTGGACTTCATGTAAATGGGATCATACAATACAAGGCTTTGTGTCTGGCTCTTTGCACTTAACATAATATCTTTAATATTCTAGCCGCAGCCGGGCGTGGTGGCACGTGCCTTTAATCCCAGCACTTGGGAAGCAGAGGTAGGAGGATCGCTGTGAGTTTGAGGCCACCCTGAGCCTACATAGTGAATTCCAGATCAGCCTGGACCAGAGTGAGACCAAAACCAAAAAAAAAATTCTAGCCAGGCATGGTGGTTCTCACTTTTAATCCCAGCACTTGAGAAGCAGTGGTGTGAGGATTGCTGTGAATGTCAGGTCAGTCGGAGCTAGAGTGAGAGCCTACTTTGAAAACAAGAACAACAAAAAAGATTCTTCCATGTCACAGCTTGCACCTGTATTTAATTCCATTTTCTGGCTGAATAACATGCAGCGTATGAACGTGCCACATTTTATTCATCTGTTTATCACTTTTGGCTATTAGGAATATTGCTGCTAGGAAGAGGCACTGGAGGATAGAGCTGTCCAGTATTTGGTGAATATTTAATGAAGAGCTATCTAAAATTCTTTAAGGGGCTAAGAAGATGGCTCAGCAGTTAAAGGCACTTGCTTGCAAAGCCAGCCTGCCTGGTTCCAGTTCTCAAACCACCTGTGTAAGCCAGATGCAAAAAGTGGTGCAAGCATCTGGTGTTTGTTTGCAGAAGAAAGAGGCTTTGTTGTGCATGCATGCATGTGCATGTGCATGTGCATACAAATAAAATTAAAATTAAAAATAAAATTATTTGAATTCTGGATATGCCTCTATTTTTAATAAGTCTATTTGTAGAGTGTTCAGGCAATAATAGTCTCACAAATTCACATTCTTTTTTTTTTTTTTTTTTTTTTTTTGAGGTATGGTTTCACTCTAGCCCAGGCTGACCTGGAATTCACTTATGTATGTGGTGAATTCACTATGGAGTCTCAGGGTGGCCTCAAACTCACAGCAATCCTCCTACATCAGCCTTCCGAGTGCTGGGATTAAAGGCATGTGCCACCACGCTCAGCTACATTCTATTTCTTTATAAACAAAAGCACAACTATGGAGCAAAGAGTAAATCCAAGATACTACCAAGAAAAATTTGGAGGATAAGTTAAGAAAACTTTGCATAATACATTCAATTCTTAGAAACAATTTCTGATTCTCACTAAACAAAGGCTCTTTGAAGTCCTACTGAAATTCCTTTGAATATCCCATGATTAAAACTCACCTTGACAAGTGGCTGGGAGATAGCATATTGGTTAAAGACACTAGCTCACAAAGCCTACAAGTCCAGGTTCAATTCCCCAGCCACCCACATAAAGCCTGACAGGCATTTGTCTGCAGTGGCAAGAGACCCTGGTGCATACCTACACACCCACATATTATATATGTAATATTTTAAAAATTCACCTTGACAAAAGCTGAAGCAGCAAATAGGAATATTTCAATGTCCTAAAGACATATGCAGAATACTGTTTGCCTCCATTTAGAAACACATACACTTATACACGACAATGACGTTGTGCAAAGTCATAGGATAAACTGTCTTGTGTTCATTACTTGAACATTTCACTGTGTTGTAGACCTCAATTAGCTACAAAGTTTTTGCCATTAATTTCTAGGTAATTTCTAAAGGCAGTAAGACAGACAGTGGCTTCCTGGACTTTCTGCTCTGATTTTCTTCTGCTTTCTCCCTGCCCTTCTTGAAAGCTGGTATGCTCTGTATAGCGGTATCATCCCCTAGGTCCCCAGTGACTGACACCTTAGAACCTCATTTTAGCTTACCTTCAACATTTTCAGACATCAATACACACTCTCCCCTTGATCTTCCAAATACAAATAATGATTGCATATAAAATCAAGATAGAGCCGGGCATGGTGGTGAACGCCTTTAATCCCAGCACTCGGGAAACAAAGGTAGGAGGATCACTGTGAGTTCAAGGCCACCCTGAGACAACATAGTTAATTCCAGGTCAGCCTGTGCCAGAGTGAGACACTACCTTGAAAAACAGAAAGAAATAAAGAAAGAGAAAGAAAGAAAGAAGAAAGAAAGAAAGAAAAAAAGGAGGGAGGAAGAAAGGAAGGAGGAAAGTTTTAATTATGTATGGCTTCTATGAAAATGTATTAAGATTTTTTATTTAAGGTAGCAATGATGGGCTATAAGAATTCATACTCCAGGGCTAGAGAGATTGCTCAGTGGTTAGGGTGCTTACCTGAAAAGCCTAACCACTGGGTTGGGTTCCCCAGTACCCACGTAAACCAAGATGCACAAAGTGGTTCATGCATCTGGAGTTCATTTGCAGCGACTATAGGCCCCAGTGTGCCCATTCTCTCTGTTTCTCTTCTATCTCTCTCCTTGCAAATAAATAAATAGAACATTTTTTTCAAATATAAAAAAAGAATCCACACTCTAAAAATGTAGAGTAGTAGTAGCCAAGCAGCCCTTCTTGAGTTGGGAGATGCAGTTATTCTTTTAAAGTTGCAAACAAGCCAAAAGAAAATGAGATGCCTACAGGGTCACAAGAAGGATAATGAGGTTTTACTGGAAGACGTGAAAAAGAAGAAAGAATGTTTTTACCAAAAATGCCTGTAGAAAATTATACATTTAAGTGTTTAACATACCTACTTAGCAAGGTCACTAGCATAGTATCTGGGAGCTACGCCTTGCTAGTAATTTTTTGAATGCCATGCAGGTTAAATGTACTTTTCTCCTGAATTCAATGGCATCTCCTCTAAAGACATGAATGTGGATCAATGGCTACCAGTGTGAGCAAATTAAAAGAAGTGTCACTCTAGTTTCAAATTGTACTTTTAATAATAATAAAAATCAGCATAGAATATGCAATATGGTAAAATTAACCCCTGCCTTGAATAGCTTTCCTTTTGCTGTCAGTTTCAAATATATTACATTTCTTGCTTCTAAGTAATCTTAATTTGTCTGACATAGAAGAATGAGGTGTTGGGTGGGCTGGTGGTGGCATCCTTTCTTATATACTGGAGAGAAAACTTTTAACTCCGGTATTGTTACTTCTATTCCTTCCTGCTTGATTTCTTTATTGTTTTCTCATTTGCTTTTCTTTTTTAAAATGGGAACAAACCTTTATGACTTTAATTTTTTATTTATTTTTATTTATTTATTTGAGTGACAGACAGAAAGAGGCAGAGAGAGAGAGAGAATGTGCACACCAGGGCCTCCAGCCACTGCAAACGAACTCCAGATGCATGCGCCACCTTGTGCATCTAGCTTACATGGGTCCTGGGGAATAAAGCCTGGAACCATGGTCCTTAAGCTTCACAGGCAAGTGTTTAACCGCTAAGCCATCTCTCCAGCCTTCCTTTTTTTCTTTTTTTCTTTTTCTTTCCTTTTTTTTTTTAGGCAGCGTTTTACAGTGACCTGAACTCACTCTAGTCCAGGCTGGCCTTGAACTCACAACAATCCTCCTACTTCAGCCTCCCAAGTGCCAGGATTAAAGGCGTGTGCCACCATACCAGGCTTTATTTTTCTATTGTCTTATTCATATGCATTGATTCATTAGCCAATAATGATTATGGTGTGCTCTAGTTTAAGTCCCAAATGTCTCCCCAAAGGCTTGTACGTTGAAAGCTTGGTCTCCAACCAGTGGCACTATTGGGAGATGGTGGCACATTTAGGTGGTGGGGCCTATGGGGAAGAAATGAAAGTGTTGGAGATGTGCCCTTGAAGGAAATACTGGGACTCTAGCCTCTCTTCTTTCTCTCTGCTTCCTGGCAGCCATGGAGCAGCTTCCTCCTCCAGGCACTCCCTACCATGATGTTTGCTTTGCCACAGGTCCTAAGGCCAAACTATACTTTTCCTCCCTGAAAGTTTACTTAACTCAGATATTGCATCTCAGTAGCAGAAAGCTAACACAAACTGCTTACTAAGCAAGTGTCAGACCCTCTATAGCCTTGGGATCCAATTCTAAGAAAAACTGAAGAGCATTTCTCTCCTGGATCTGATTATCCAGTGAAGATCAATCCTACCATCATACAAATAGTTAAATATAAAAGTCTTTCCACAGGAGGACATAGTGTTCAGAACTTGTACAAAGAGGGTTTAGCCGGGTGTGGTGGCACATGCATTTAATCCCAGCACTCGGGAAGCAGAGGTAGGAGGATTGCTGATAGTTCGAGGCCACCCTGAGACTACATAGTGAATTCCAGGTCAACCTGGGCTAGAGGGAGACCCTACCTTGAAAAAAAACAAAAAACTGAAAAAAGAGGATTTAGCCCTATCTGAGGTGGGGAAAGTTACCTGAGGAAGTGAAAGTTGAGCTGAAATTCTGAAGAACTGAATGCTAACCAGCAGAGAGAGAAAATGAATGTGTTCGAAGAGTAAGACTTCGAAGTTGGGGAAACGGCTCAGTAGGTAAGAGTGCTTGTCACACAAGCATGAGCGCCTAAAAGGGCCTCAGAGGGCCTGAGCTTCCCCGAAGGCAATCCCCAACACCTATGTAGAAAGTTGACAATCACAGGCACCTACAACCCCAGTCCTGAGGCAGGTGGAGCCCACATCATGGCTGGGGTTCTCTGAGCAGCCAATCTGACTGAAAACAGCAACTCCAGGTTCCCTGAGAGACTCGGCCTCAAGGAAAGAAGCCGAAGAGTGAGGAGGCACACACCAGAGCTCTCCTCTGGCCTCCACACTCGTGCACACACGCTTGAGTGTTTCTGCATACATACATGTGCTCACAGCACACCATACATGTTATATGCACACATATGCAACAAAAAAGGAGGAAATGACCTTCACAGTGAGGGACAGGTAGCCCATTGTGCCGACAGGGATTGTGGGTGACAGCCTTCCAAGACAGCTTGGTGAGCTGAGATTCAGAGTGTGTGAGGCCTTGGACACTGTCTCAGAAACTTCCCCTTTCACCCAAGAGTGGTGTGCACACCGGGAAGTGCTTGAAGGAAAGAGGTGCACGTGTAATACCGGAAGGGAGAGCCACTGCTCAGATGTACCACAGTGACTGTGACACTGGGGAGGGGCACCCACACTGCCTTAATGACTTTATTATGCAGGCTTATAGGACAGGCAGAGGGGGGCTGCCAACAATGGCAAACATTAAATACCAGACATAGGCCTAGATATTTACAGCCAAACACCGTCTCTTCTCCTAAGTCTAGAGTGGAGCACTCTTTAATTTCTTTTTTAATTGTGGTAAAGCATGCACAAAATGTTTCATTTTAAACCCTTCATGAGTGAACACGTCGGTGGCGTCTAAGAAATATGTGGATTCATCCTGACATGACTCCAACTGTCTTGACCAGTTATCACTGTGATTGCCCCAGAGTGACCCTTGTCAGTTCTCCTGCCTCCTTTCTCACAAACTATAAATAGGCAACAACCATTAGAGTGGTATGGAAAGCTTTAAGATGACATGGACCCTGGAGCCAGGAATGTGCCTGACTCTTTGATACCAACTTAAGATAAGCCAGGTACATTCAAGCTAGGATGAAGTCACTTTTGTCCTGACCAATACATATGTCCCTCCTTCTAACCTAAATTGCACACCCAGATCCACTGGGTCTTGCTGTAGCTCAGGACCATGTTTTTCTCAATAACTATCCCCAATAAGTTGCATATCATGCAATCCTAGATCTCTGTCTCTCTCTCTCTCTCTCTCTCTCTCTCACTGGCTCCATGGTACCTTGGAGATGGTTTTAACATACAAGGGCCAAGTTGTTCTAGATGAACAGATAAATTCACATTGTTAAACAACTATCACCACTATCCATCTCCAAGACTTCTCAGCATCCCAAACGGAAATGCTGAACCCTTTTACAGAAACTCCCTGTTTCCCTTCCAGCTATCTCCTAGCAACAACTATTCTTCCTTCTGTCGTTGAGTGTGCCTGTCTGATTCACATGCAGCATGTGAATGGAGCCATTTACCATTTGTCCTGTGTCTGAATTGTTTTGTTCACTTAGTAAAATGTCTTCAAGGTCCATATGGTGCATCATATCTCAGAATCTTTTTTTTTTTTTTTTTTGGGCTGGAGAGATGGCTCAGCAGTTAGAAGCATTTCCCATGCAAACATGAGGGTCTGAGGAAGCCTGAGAGACCACATAAACAGCTAGTATGGCCACACACACCTGTAACCTCAGTCCCATAGGGTGCAAAGACCTGAGAATCACTGAAATTCATGAGAAAAAAAAAAAAAGAAAGCTCTGATCAGTAAGACACTCCAGCTCAAATAAGAATGGGTGAAATAGGCTGGAGACATGGCTTAGCGGGTAAGGCGCTTGCCTGCGAAGCCTAAGGACTCATGTTCGACTCTCCAGGTCCCACATAAGCCAGATGCTCAGTGGCACAAGCACACAAGGTCACACATGTGCACAAGGCGACACATGCATCTGGAGTTCCATTGTAGTGGCTAGAGGTCCTGGTGTGCCAATTCTCTCTCTCTCTCTTGCATAAAAAAGGCCAGTCTGTTGGGCTTGCCTAAAAACAAACAAACAAACAAACAAACAAACAAACAAACAAAGCAGAATGGGTGGAAGAGCAATGAAGCAGGACACCAATCATTCTACTCAGTAAGTGCTCCCTGCCATAGGTGAGGCCATGGGGCACTGCATGGGCACATACAGTTGCATACATCACACATACCCCTCACTCCACAGCACCCATGCCATATTACATACACAATAAAAAAAAAACTCTTCCCTCCTAAGGCTGAATTGTTAATAGTACATTTTATGTGCGTACTATATTTTGCTAATCGATTAGTCTGTGTTGATAGGACATTTGGTTTGCTTCTACTTTCTCAGTTATTATAAATACTAATTTATGAACATGGGCATATGTGTTCAAGCCCTAGCTCTTTAATTCTAGAACCAAGATTGTGCAATCATATGATGAGTCTATGGTTCACCTTTTGAGCTATTGCCATACGTCTGGAGGGGCTACACCATTTTATGAGCTACCTTTGACATAGTCCACAACCACCCATGTCACTTCTTTGGGGAATGAAGCTACCCGTGTGTGATATGGCTGCTGGGAAAGTAGTCACTTGAGTGTGGATGCTGTAATTTGGGTATAGTTTGAGTGTTCCCCCTAAAGGTTCACGTGTTGGAAGCTTGGTCTGGGTGTGACCGTCTGGGGAGATGATGGAACTTGTAGGTGATTTCAGGGAAATTGGTTTATGGGGAGCACATATTTCTTATGAGACCCTGGTTAGTTTGTATGACAGTGAGTGGTTATAACAGAATGAGCCCGGGACCTCTTGCTTGCCGACTTCCTGTCTTATCATGTGCTCTCTCTCCTCTCTTGCATGCTCTTGCCATGATGCCATACGCCATGGGATCCTCGCTAGAGGCTGAGAAGATGAGGTTCTAATCTTGGACTTTCATCCTCCAAAACGATCAACTAAATAAACTTCTTTTCTTTATATGTTATCCAGCCTTGGCTATCTTGTCATAGCAACAGAAAATGGACTTCCATGGTGGGTGTCCGTGTATGAAGCAGGAAGGCTTCCTCTGCCAAGGGACCTCTATGAAGCATACATGCCCACAGAGCCATGGCAACTCCAGGGTCTTGATCCGCACTTCTTGCCCTGATGATTGCTGCATCTGAAACCACAGGAGGGGAGGAGTGAAGGGAATGTTACCATCCCTGAGAATTTAAGGACATGGGAATGGGAAGAGCATCTGCCTCCTTTGGACTCCAATGCATGTGCTTGTCAGGCAGCTAGAGAAGATTGAGGAGGCTTCCCCAGGAAGCCAGGACCTTTGTTCCTTGGAGCGGTTCACATTTGGAAAGGTCGGGGCCAAAGCTCTACCATGAAGGAAAGGTACTGTGAACTTGGTGGGCACTGGCTTTCCTCTCCAGCCTGGGCTGGGCATAAGAGAGCTGCCTGATGCCACCCTAGGCCCCTTCTCACATTCCCTTCTTGGAGAAGGATCAGGAGGAGGACAGACACAAGAAACACTGAGAGAACATTTGCATAGAATTCTCCAGAACAGATTTCTGTAGCATGTGTGTCTAGAAGGGAAGTAGAAGCTGCCCACCGGCCCTGCAGCATCTGTTCCCTTGGCCAGGTGCAGGTAGTGGTTGTCCCTAGGGTGATAGGAAGGGAGCAGAATGGATGGTTCCAGGTCAATGTCCAGGCAGAGGTACCCACTCATTTTTCACAGCAAAGAGAAGGTAAGGAGGCACAGCATCACCGGGTAGGGTGGGGTGGGACGGTGATGAGACTGGTTCTGGACCTGCCAAGATGCGGGAACTTTAGAAGGATAAAGACTGGGTTCAGTAGAAGGAAATACTTTATCGGCAAGTCCATCAGTTGCTGTGGAGAGAGAGAACTAATGGAACAAGTCAGTTTTCTTTTTTTAAATAATAAATCTTCAAAGGAGATTTATCATACAAAATTAGCTCACATGATTATAGAACCTGGAAAGTACAGTCTGCAGTGTGAGCCAGTAGGTTGAGACCCGGGAAGCCCATTAGTGCTGCTCCAGTCTGACATCCTACAGATGAAGACCCAGAATGTAACTGGAGTTTTAGGAAAACAAGCCTCCTCTCTGGTAGCCTCAACAGGCTCAGCCACTGGCCCCAATATGGTTGCCTTCCCCCCCCCCCGGGAGAAGCTGGTCTTGTTCTTCTATTTAAGTGTCTTCAGTTGAAGACCAGACAGTGAATAGCAAAAAAGATATCATTTATGCACATTGGGATGAAGAATAGATTAAGGGGTTCAGTAACCCGAATTTTGTTTTTCAGGAACTGGCACGAGTTTTATGCTTAAATAAAGGAACAATTAGGGCAGACGGCTAAAAGTCTGCATGATTAAGCAGTCCTGGTCAAGGCGAGGGCCTGTCAATCATTATCTCAGCTAGGGTCTTGCAAAGTGGTCCGCTGAGAAGTTATTGTAGTCATCACCTGAGGAGACCAACTTAGCTCCTACAAGACGATCTGCTCCAAAGTGGAGCCTCACCATCATAAATAGCTATCCTCATCTTTGGGGACATAGTGTCTGTCCCAGAAGGCTTTGCTGTTCCTGGAACCCACAGTGACTGCAGGTTTAGGACAATGACTTATCCCTGTGCCTGCAGCCTTGAAGAGGGGCGAAGCAGGTTAGGTAGACAAACACCCCTTAGTGATAGACCCATTCAGACTAAGCAGGAGAGCAGGAGTGTGACCCAAAGGCTCGATGCTTTTTAGCAAAAAAAAAAAAAAAAAGAAAGAAAGAAAGAAAGAAAGAAAGAAAGAAAGAAAGAAAGAAAGAGAAAGAAAGAAAGAAAAAAGAAAGCTTCCAAGTGCCCATTATAAGGAGGCCCAATAGCCTAGGTGAAGTCCAAAGGCAGTCCTCTCAAATATTACCTTTTTTTTTTCTGGGAGAAGTTGCTCTTATTCTCCTATTTAGATGTTTTCAAGAGATGAGACCCACCTCCATGTGGAGGTCATTCTGCTAGACCTGAGGTTTACCAGCTTAAATATTAATCTCGTTCCAAAACATCCTCCAAGTTGATGCATAAAATTAAACATCACATTGTGTAACAAATGGCTTCAAAATTTAATGAGTAAAAAAACAATCTTGCTCCTGGGTCAACTGGACAGTTCTGCTAGTTTGGGCCAAGCTTGCAGTTCAGGGCTGAGCTTGGTCATGCCTCTACAGTCAGCTGGTCTGGAACAGCCTTGGAAGGCATGGCTCCCCTCTATTCTGTGCAGTGGGCTCTCAGAGTGACTCTCCTAGTTTTATTCACTTGCTGGCAGGTAAGTGAGTGAGGTCAGTGGGGGGATAAGTGAAGAGATAAGCGAGAGCTCTCGAAGGACCAACTGAAGTGACCAACACTTTTACACCACACTGCTGGCCCAACTGGGCCCAGAGGCCAGCCAAGAGTCAGCGAGTAGGAAAAAAAAAAAGAATTCTCTCTTTTTGAGATGCAGAACTATAAAGTTATTTTTTTTACCCAAACTATGGATGCATGGAACAAAACGTTGTTGCCATTTTTTAAAAGTAGTTATCTGTTCGAGTGAGGGCAGCAGCTGGGGTAAGTCACTGGAGGGGCTGCTGCTTCTGTTTGTCAGGATGTTTTCAGATCTAGTGCTGCCAGATGGGTAAGGCTCTTGTTCTGGGTGTATTCAGTGGTCCTGGGGGAAAAGCAGCAAAGAGCAACAGAAAGACAATGGGCTTGAGCATGGCTTGATCTGGGTTTGATTATCAGGGCCACTCCAGCATCTGCAATGCTTTGTGTACAGTAGGAGAAAGGCAACCCTTCTCTCTGGCTGCCACGCCCCTCAACTAGGCTTCCCTGCACAGCCAGACTTGCACTGTACACTTTGGGTGATATATTTAACCTCTTTGAAGTTCAATCGCCGCAGCTGCTGGCGAGATTGTAATCCATCCCTTATGAGGCTATGCAGGGGACTGAATGAACTCAGACGTATAACGTGTCTGGCTCACGGACTGTGATGTTCAGGAAGTGTTGTCGCCTTTCCTGCCTCTCTGTAGTGAAAGGCCACAGCAAAACTTTAGGTCATCCAAGGACACCTGAGAGTCTTCAGCCAAACTGAATAAAAAGACGATGGTGGGCTGGAGAGATTGCTCAGTGTTTAAGGCGCCTGCCTTCAAGACCTACCAATCAGAGTTCGATTGCCTACATAAATTACCTGCACAAAGTGACGCATGCATCTGGAATTCATTTGCAGCCATGCCCATTTTCTCTCCCCCCCTTCTCTCTCTCTGCTTGCAAATAAATAAATAATTTTTTTAAGTAAAGGAAATGCAGAGAAACCTCTACGGGTTTTCGAGCCTTTGAAATTGAGTGTTATGTCAGATACTCATCCTTTGTACCCCACACTTGCATTGCAGAAGTTTCTCCATTTTTGCTGCAAAAGTTGGACCCGGATACCATTATTCCTATGTGTAAGTACAACTTAAAAGTAGCTTGCAGGGCTGGAGAGATGGCGCAGTGGATAAAAATGCTGGGTTCCCAGAACTCCCATGAAGCTGGACATGACAGCACAAGCATCTCTAATTCCAGTGCTTCTCCAGTGACATGGGAGGCTCAAGAGAATTCCAGAAGCTTGTGGGTCAACTAGCCTGAAGTACACAGTAGTGACCAACAGAAAGACCCTGTCTCGGGCTGGATAGATGGCTCAGCAGTTGTTAAGGCACTTGCTTGCAAAGCCTAAGAACCCATGTTTAATTCCCCGGTACCCACGTAAAGCCAAATGCACAAGGTGGCATATGCATCTGGAGTTTGTTTGCAGTGTCTAGAGGCCCTGGTGTACCCATCTTCTCTCTCTCTCTCTGCCTCTTGCTCTCACTCAAAATGAATAAATAAATTAATAAAATGTTAACATCCTGGGTATGCTTTTAAAAAGGCCCTGTTTCAAATAAGGTGGAGGGGAAGGCTGACACATGAGTTTGCCCTTGACCTCCACATGTGTACGTGCACACACACATACATAACTATTTGTAATTGAACAGAAAGCATTTTTTGCTTTTTGCATGTATGTGAGTATAGTATGTGTGATGCGGTGTGCGTATGGTGTATGCATGTGTATGTAGATGCAGGTACCCCATGCATGTGCATGCAAAGCCCATGCTCATGAGCATTGCTTGAGACAACTTCTTGTTGCTGGGGGAAGAAGAGCTGGCAGAAGTCAGTTTAGGGGAGGAGGGTTTATTTCAGCTCATAGTTCGTGTTACTGTCTGTCACAGGAAGGCCTGGCAGCAAGAGCTTGAGGGGACTGGTCACATTCAGCACAGGGAGGAAGCAGAGAGCCATGGCTATCACTGCTCAGCCAGCGCTCTTTGCTTTTTCTACACATCTAGGACCCAAGTGTGTGGAATGGTGCTACCTACAGTTAAGGTGGACTTTCCCACCTTACTTAACCTCATCAAGAGAATCCTGTGCACAAAGTCTAGCCTAATCGACATCATTCCCCATGATTCCAGGTTCTGTCCGCTTGATAACATAACCATCGCACACATTGCTATAGAGTCTCTCACTGAATCCAGAGCTACTGTTATTTTTTTTTTTTTTCTATCAGAGTGGTTGACCAGTGAGCCTCTGTGACTCTTTGTCTCCACTCCTCATGGGACTCCAGATGCAGGCGTGTGTGGCCATGTCCAGCTGTTTATGTGGGCACTGAGGATCACCCTCTCAGGCCCTCACGCTTGTATAGCAAGTGCTGTCACCCATGGAGCCATCACCCCAGCCCTGAACAGAAAGCATTTCAAATTACTGAATAAGAAGGGGAGAGAAATGGAAATAAAAGCCTCATGCTTTCTACCAGTGATTGGGTGAGAGGGCTGGAGAAATGGCTCAGCGGCTAAGCCGCTTGCTTACAAAGCATAAAGGCCCAGGATTAATTCCCCAGTACCCAGATAAAGCCAGATGTACAGAGTGGCACATGTATCTGGAGTTGTTTTGCAGTGGCAGGAGGCCTTCACATTGCCCCCCCCACCCTGCTCTCACCTTGTAAATAAATAATTAAAAAAAAAAAAGAATGGAGAATATGTTAAACTGGGCTGGAGAGATGGCTTAGCGATTAAGGTGCTTGCCTATGAAGGCAATTCCCCAGTACCATGTAAGCCAGATGTACAAGGTGGCACATGCATCTGGAGTTTGTTTGTACAGGTTGGAGGCCTTTCTATGTTGGCTTGCTTTCTCTGTCTCTTCCCCTCTCTCAAAATAAGTAAATCAATAAAATAGTTAAAAAATTATTGGATGATCAAAAATGAAAGAGCCAACAGAAACTAACTTGAATTGCAATGTACGCCTATACACAGGGATCACACTACACATTAGATTTTTGCCTAGCCTGGGTGTTCATTGGAAAATCAGTCCACATCATCTAGAAACAATTACAAATGGTTATGAGATTTCTCTTAAGAAAGTAGTTTTTCATTAATAGTCCTGATCTTCTCCAACCTAATACTCATAAGCCATTATAAAATCCATTTATATTCCTGGCTTCAGAAATTAAATTTCAGGTATGAAGCAAAGCATACATTAAGTTAGGGATTATTGCTTGTGGCACTTGATGAAAGCTAGGTGACGCTGGGCCATTTTAATGAAAAATATGTTTTCAATAACAACACAAGCAAATGAATAACATTAAGTCAACACTGAGACAGTTGTGAGCTGGAGGGATGAGGGGAATAATTGAGATATGCAGTTGAATCAGAGCTTACTTAATGTGCAGAGTCCACTTAGGTATTAAAAGTGCACATCTCTGGAGCAACTGGATAACATCTGTAACATAGGATATGTGGCACTCGTGAGTACCAAGAGACAACTGCTGGAGAAAAATAAATTCTGTAATATTTTCCTAATTAGAGAAAAATAGGGTCACTAAGAAATGCAAGCTTTAGAGCTGGGCATGGTGGCACATGCCTTTAATCCCAGCACTCGGAAGGCTAAGGTAGGAGGATCACCATGAGTTCAAGGCTACCCTGAGACTACATAGTGAATTTCAGGTCAGCCTGAGCTAAAGCGAGACCTTACCTCAAAAGAAAAACAAAAACAGAAAGAAATGCAAGCTTTAAATAAAAAGTTTTCTGGCGTTGGAGAGATGGTTTAGTGGTTAAGACGCTCATCTGTAAAGCCTAAGGACCCAGGTTCAATTCCCCAGTACCCATGTAAGCCAGATGCACAAGGTGGTACATGCATCTGGACTTTGTTTGCACTGGGTAGAGGTACTGGCATGCCCATTCTCTCTCTTTATCGGCCTCTTTCTCTCTTTCTCAAATAAATAAATAAATTTTTTTTAAGTTCTCTGGTGATTTCTTTGGAAGGGAATTTTCTGGGTTTATTGAATCAGTAATCAATGTTTTTTGCCTGTCAGCTCATCAATTTGTTGAGCACTCACTCTACGAGAGGTACATACATGCACATAGTCTTTTATTCAAAATAACCAAGAGATTCAGAGTCTCACTAGTCACTAGTGAGGAAATAGAAAGACACAAAATATCCTGCCCTGGGTTGCATGCTTAGCTTCTGACAGTGGGATTCCCAAAACAGTGGACCTGATTCCAAGGCATATGTTGTGAACTGAGGCTGCACTGTCTGCCTGCCTTCCTGTCCCCCAGAGGACTGACGCTTTACATTGCTGATGTCACAAACTAAAAATAACAGAGAACGGTTCAGAAGCCAAAGCATGAGATTAGTTTTGCTAAAATAGATAAGTGGGATTTTATTTTATTTTATTAAGATTTGTTTTTATTTATTTATTATAGAGAGAGAGAAAGAGAGGGAGAGAGAGCGACAGAGAGAGTGAGAATGGGCGCGCCAGGGCCTCTAGCCACTGCAAACGAACTCCAGATGCATGCACCACTATGTGCATCTGGCATACGTGGGACCTGGAGAATCGAACCTGGGTCCTTAGGCTTTTCAGGATTGCGCCTTAACCACTAAGCCATTTCTCCAGCCCAAGTGGGATTTTATTTATGCATATGTACATGTATTTGTTTTGTGGTGGGGTCTAGCTGTATTGTACAGTCTGGCCTTGAACTCTGGGGCTCCTATGATCCTCCTGACTTAACCTCTTGAGTAGCTGGGACCACAGACAAGCCAGCTCAGTAAGGTTTTTTTAAAAAAATATATATTTTATTTACTTACTTATTATTTATTCATTTATTTAAGAGAAAGAGGCAAAGACAGAGAAAGAGTGAGGGAGAGAATGGGCGCACCAGGGCCTCCAGCCACTGCAAACGAACTCCAGATGCATGCACCCCCTTGTGCATCTGGCTAACATGGTTTTGGAGAATCGAACCAGGATCCTTTGGCTTTACAGGCAAACGCCTTAACTGCTAAGCCAGTTCTCCAACCCATCAGTAAGGTTTTAAGCCAGTGACCTGGGAGTACTTTTCCATGAAGTTTTATCTTTATGATAGAAGTGGTGTGTGTGTGTGTGTGTGTGTGTGTGTGTGTGTGTGTGTGTTATGCACACATACAAGTCCATTCATAACTATCCCACATATCCTACATACATCAGTTTTGGAAAGCTTTTATTTTCCCAGGATATAGCAGTGTTCTGTGTTGCTCATTAAGGATCTACTCACACCAGGAAAAAGCTTTGCTGTATTAGAAATGCTCTTTCTCTGAGGCTGAGTGGCTGCCACACTTGTGTTTTATATTGTTCTCTATGCTTTATTCTATTAAAAATTATCTCCACTGAAATCAAAGCATGACTGAACTATTCATATTTCCTGAATGTGTTTTCGAAACTATTGGGAAAGGGTTTTCATTACAGAACCCCAGAATATTTTATTTTAAAACATCTTCATTGGACATAATCTTGCTTTGAAATCTCTGCTGCCAGTCATATGGTTTTCTCTTTCTCTTTAGACCCCCACTTCTTTCTACCCACACTGGTGGGTGCATCATTGTTGAAGCCCCTAAGTCATGTTTTCCTTTTTATTCATCCCACTTTAAATTTCTAGAAGATTCTAGCTCTAACTTGAAAACCTTCACCATGCTAAAGTTGTTTGTGCTGAAGAACAAGAGTCTCTCCTGCTACCAGGCTTCATTCACTTTAGAAGGGTACTACAAAATAAACAAACTTAAGAAAAAAATCAACCCTGCTATTGAGCCTAGGCACAGTTGGGTTGCATGCATCTATAGTCCCAAACCCTTGAAAAGTTGAGTTAGAATTATCATTTGAGTGGCTGGGGTCATAGCTCAGTGGCAGAGTATTTGCCTACCACTTTACTTCTTAGCACTGGAAAAGAGAGAGAGAGAGAAAGAAAGAAAGAAAGAAAGAAAGAAAGAAAGAAAGAAAGAAAGAAAGAAAGAAAGGAAGGAAGGAAGGAAGGAAGAGAGAGAAGGGAGGGGAGGATAGAAAGACTCACAAATCGGTAGCACTTTGGGAGACAGAGGCACAAGGCCTACCATGAGTTCGAGGCCAGCCTAGTCTACAGAGAGAGTAGCCTCTACTACATAGTGAGGCTCTGTCTCAAAAGAACAGGGATAAGAAAAGGAGAAGGAGGAGGAAAGGGAAGGTGACCTTACTTGGTGCTTTTCCAGTAGAAGAGGAGGAGGAGGAGGAAGAGGAGGAATAGATGGTGGAGGCCCATCCCTTGAGGGTAGGAGTTTGAGACCAGTCTGGAAGACACAGCAAGACCCCATTTCAAAACGAAACATAAAAACAAACCAAGACTGCTATGATATGAAGTAGGGAAAGTGTTCTTACTTAAAACCCAAGTTAGGGGTTGGGGACTTAGCTCAATGGATGGGCACTTGCCTAGCAAGCGTAAGGCCCTGGGTTTGGGCCTCAGCACAGGTGGCATCGGGCGGGTGGGGGGGGACAAACAAAATCACAGAAAACCTAAGTTGGCCCGAGCTCTTCCTGCCTCCTAAAGGAGGGGGTCACATTCTATCAGAAGCAATAAGTGTTTTTTTCCTGTTAAGTTTTACTTCAGAGAATGGTAGGGGAACTAAAGAAGGAAAGACTGAAATGACAAAGCTCTTCTCAGCCATGCTGTGTCCAAGCACATTTTCAGCACGGGGACGTGCTCACGAAATAGGAGCCTCATCAAGTCGTTGCCACCTCACTTGGAGACAACTTCCCAGAATACACATTGATGTCACTCTTTCTTTCTCTTAAAAGCCACTAAGTCATAAGAAGCTCATTAGAGCATAGTTTCCCCCCTCCCTGCTATTTTGGATAATCCTCAGAGGCAACAGTGATATTTTTGTGCCCTTGATGATGTCAAAGAATTTGTACCAACTCCTACTTTTTCCTGATCTTTACTTCTCTCAATGACTAGTCATTTCAACAGAAGCTTCTCGGGTTACAGAGAAGTGTTCACCAAATATGTGGTGAGATGTTCTTCTTGACTGACACCACTTCTGTCACCTCTAGCATGGTCTTGCACATTTGCCCCCATTGGTGATATGAGCTATAACTTCATAAAATGAAACTGAAAAAAGTGCAAGGCATAGCAACAATAATTCAAACATATATATGCATATATATATATATATATATAGATAGTTTTATCATGTTAGTTATAAAGAGAAAAGATTTATTTTAGCTCACAGTTTGTGTGTTACTGTCATTACTGCTTCTGTTGGTTGTTTTCTTTTTCTTTTTCTTTTTCCTTCCTCCTTTCCTCCCTTCCTTCCCTTCCTTCCCTTCCCTCCTTTCCCTCCCTTCCCTCTGTTCCTTCCCTTTCCCTCCCTCCCTCCCTCCCTCCCTTCCTTCCTTCCTTCCTCCCTTCTGTTGTGTGGCAAATTCCTCCAAATTGAAAGCAGCAAACAAATATTGCTGAGGGGGGTTAAGGTGCTTGCCTGTGAAGCCTAAGGACCCATGTCCGACTCTCCAGATCCCACATAAGCGAAACGCAAGGCCGCACATGCCCACTAGGTGGCTCAAGCATCTGGAGTGCAATTGCAACGGCTGAGGCCCTGGCTGCCAATTCCCTCTCTCTCTCAAATTAAAAAAATAAATAAATAAATGTAAAAATCAGCTGAGACAACTCACCAGAGATTCTCCAGACTGGATCTGTTGTCACTCCCTCACAGAAGGAAGGGCATTGGGAAGGTTGACGGATCCCACTCCTGAGAGCTCAGGCATCCTCTGTGCCAGCTGTATGCCATGATGCACAGGGTCTTATGGCTTCCAGGGGAGATAGAGTGTGTAGAGAATGGAAGGTCAAGAGACAGAGAGCTCCACCTAAGCAGCTCCGGGAAGGCCGTCCTCCATGTTGGGATAAGACTTCTTGATGTTACAGCGTGTCCATGCTCCTGTAGGTAACTCTTCATCCCTGCTCTGTAAGTGACCCCAATAAACTCACTGCTTTGGACCTATGGTGGCAAGCAGGTTGTATGTGATAAAGCAAAATTTCTCACTTCCTGGCTGGGACTGGAAAGAGCAAGGAAGAAAGGGTTGTGACCCCACTGGCTCCTTTCAGGACACAACCTTAATGTCCAGAAATCCTTCCACTAAAGCCCTAAATCTCAAGCTTTTCACCTTCGCAAAGTGTCAGCCTCCAATACATTGGTCTTTCGAGGACACATCAGGTCCAAGCCATAACTGTTGTCCCAAAATCTGACAATCAGCCTGTCTCACAGCATACTGGAGATGTTTAGCATCTTCTTGCTCAGGAAAACGGCCTGTAGGAGAAACTGACATCACAATAGCAGAGAAAAATCCATGTCAGCTATCTAAAATAGCATGATTCTTCATTCTTATAAACAATAACTAGCAACCTGACATGTCTCAGAACAGTAACATAATAAAATCTAAATGCAGAGATAAACCAAAGGAAAGCCTGACTCCAGACAAAACTACTCAAGGGACTAAAAGGCAGCAATAATAGCAAATGTTTAGCATATAAACACAACTAATAACAAGAGCAATAATAACCAGCATTCCGGAAGACTAACACTGGGCCAGGTCTTGCTGTGGATGGGTTGTGCATATATGGACTTCCTTAACTGAAACAGAAAATCTGATTACTATCACAGAGAAAAGAGAGGCTAAATGAAATGTTCATGTGGCCAAACCTAATAAACACTCTGAGGATGAGACAAGAAGGAGGGTGGGATGGAGGGAGGGTAATGGTGGGAGGGAATCAGAGGGTGGGAGGGAGGACAAGGGGGATACAAATTGGGACCCAAAAGGGAAAAATAATACAAAACCCTTTACTCTGAACAACAGGCTAAAACAGTGATCCTTCAGCAGGCCTACGGAGGGAATACTCGAACCACAGGAACCTGGAGAGAACATGATGAAGGCCAACTTTAATCTTGTCCTGCTTCTCTTTCTTTTTCTTCTCTCCTCCTCCCTCCCTCCCTCCCTCCCTCCCTCCCTCCCTCCCTCTCTCTCTCTCTGTCTCTCTCTCCCCCTCTCCTCTCTATACTCACTTTCTCTTTTTTTTATATATCTTTTCCTCCCTCACCTTCCTAGGTGCAGACTTATAACTCCCAGTGCCAGCAAGGGGTTAACTTCCACAATGAGCTGTTGATCTGAAACACCTACAAGGTTTCCCAAAAAGACAGACTTCTGTCAGAGTACTTGGTGACCCACCAAAGGTTAATGGTAAGACCCTACTGTCGAAGACAGCATACGAGTGTAAGACCAAACACAGAGAGACCTGGCCAGAATCTGGAAGAAGGTCAGTCCCCAGACAGTTAGCGAGTCTAGTACCAGAGGGTGCTACATGAGCAACTGGGGGAAAATGTCTGACATTGGTCCAAACAACTTGCAGTCTAAGATACCCAGCAGGAAACAATCTGACGTAATGCTCATACAAGTGCAGTAGTGGCAAACAGCCATGGTGGGTTACCAACTGCTCTTGATTTGGCTAATAAATCCATTCAGTGGAATGAAACTCATTGCTGGAACTGGGAAATAAGTCAAAGCCATGTACAAAAAATGAGCTCAGTCTCCAAGATCTAGTGGCCACCAAATGTGGGCTAGAAGAGAGCCAATGTATATAAAGTTCCCTCCCAAACATATACGGTTATCCTTTCTATCTAGTACTAACTTCTCTCTCCATTGGAGAATTTGCTTATCTCTTTTCAGGTGGACAATGAACCTGAAGGGAGGATCAGCTAACCACACCTCACCAGCTGAAACCATAGAACAACGCAGGGGAAGGGCAAGAATACAGCGCTCAAGGCGATCACAACACCAGAAAAAGGCTGAAGGAGATAAATACAGAGAACATCCAACTCCAGTCATTAGCCAGATATCCAGAGACACAGAGGCTCCCAAAACCTCATCAAGGAAGCAGAACTAAAATGACCCCACTGTGGCTCAGGGAAACTCGCGGAAGAGGGGGTGGAAAGATTGTTAGAGTCACAAGTTGGGGCATTATGCACAGAGACTGGGGCCTATCCACCAGAACTCTTGAGCAAACTCACAATGCATGATAAACATTCCCCATTGATGAGGGCCCCTTTGAAAGTGGGAGGAAGGGGAGGAGGACAATGGAATCAATACTATGAATGTAAAATCAGAATAATATAAATAAAAAATATATATTGATTAAAAAAAAATGAAATGTTCAACGTCATAGAACTCAAAAGGAGCAGATCTAGTCTTACTCCAAGTCTATCTACCTCCAAACCCCATCTTCTTAGCCCCCATCCCATAATGCTTTCTTTTTCTTTTCTTTTCTTTTCTTTTCTTTTCTTTTCTTTTCTTTTCTTTTCTTTCTTTCCTTTTTTTTTTTTTTTTTTTTTTTTTTTTGAGGCAGGGTCTCACTCGCCCAGGCTAGTCTAGAACTCAGCAAGCCTCCTACCTCAGCCTCCAGAGTGCTGGGATTAAAGGCACGAGCTACACCTGGCTCAGATTCTTATTCTTTGAGTTTGAGGCATGTCAATGTCCATGTTAACATTTGTTCATAGGGATCCATGGAGGCCTCAAGTGGTTTTGTAATATGATCACCCAAGTCCATCCTGACTTGCTTAGGAGCCTGGGGAAAAGTGAGAGTTTGAATTTGGTCTCCTTTGCACCTCCATTCACAATATGGATACTACGAAGCTGAAATCAGGCTCAAGACTTCAAGGATATTTATAAACTCTGTTCTGTAATAGGATGTCAACACTAAAACTTACCACATCCATAGCCATCAGGTACAGAAATAGTATAAACTGTCGAGAGACATGTCTAAGGCAGCTTCCTCCAGAGATGGAAGTGTCAGTTACTGCTATCAAGCTGTGTCATCTAAAATATTGAAACTTGTTGGCGGGTTTATGTAAATATTTTCATGGCAAAATGATGTAGACAAACATACTTTAGACAGGTACATTCTGGGTGAAAAAAGCTTAGATTTGATTATTTAACTGGGATAATTTTAGCACAATTTTGTAAATCTGACTTACAATTTTTTTGAAATGTCTACCACAACTGATTTGATAACAATTACTGTATATTAATGAAGAAGAGATTAGGTAATTATCCAGTTATTTCCTCTCTTAATATTTTTTTAAAAATTTTAAATTATTATTATTATTATTTTATTATTTTTGGTTTTTCAAGGTAGGGTCTCACTCTAGTTCAGACTGACCTGGAATTCACTATGTAGTCTCAGGGTGGCCTCAAACTCACAGCGATCCTCCTACCTCTGCCTCCCGAGTGCTGGGATTTAAGGTGTGTGTCACCACTCCCGGCTATCAACTCTTAATTTTTCCTAACATCTGCCTAAAAGAGAATTTTGATTAAAATGTCTAAGAAACTGAAGCACAGTGTGTTTGTATGCCTGTGTGTATGGGTAGAGAAAGTGTTTGCACTTATATAAACATGCTGGATAATTCGCTCTGCTCTTCACTTCACTCTGAAACACCATTCCTTCCATTGAAGAGTTTCTGCGTTAGTTCGGCCTTCTGTAACAAAATGCACCCTTGCCTACCTGTTACTTCCTACCATACACATGTGTTTGATTTTTCCTTTCTCCATCCAGAAACAGCAACTTTATTAATCCCAAAGTTTAAGACAGTTTTAAAATAATGAGGACAATCATACGAAGAATTATCACAAAACATGACTGGAAATGAAGGCTGGACCATGTCAGGGATGAAAACAAGGGCTAGCAAAGTGCCCTCAAAATTCCCTTCCAGGGCTGGAGAGATGGCTTAGCAGTTAAGGTGCTTGCCTGCAAAGCCAAAGGATCCTGGTTCAATTTGCCAGGACCCACGTTAGCCAGATACACAAGGTGGTGCATTCTTTCTCTGTCTGCCTTTCTCTTCCTCTCTTAAATCAATAAATAAATAATAACTAAAACTTTTTTTTTAATCCACTTCCAGCCAGGTGTGAATCCCAGGCCTTTAATGCCAGCACCCAGGAGGCTGGGTTAGAAACATCACAAGGTAGACTACATAATGAGTGTGAGATAATGAGGAGAGACCCTATCACAAACAAACAAAGATTGAACTCTCATACTGCCTCCAATTTTTATATAAAACAAATTGTCCTTAATGGAAAATTAAGCTAACAAATGGCCCAATCAATGTTTTCAGCAAAAGTTTAATGCTTTAAGACTTCAAAGGACTGATGAAATAGCTTAATTGGTAAAGTGCTTGTTGTTCAAAAATGAGGACCTGATCCCCAGAGCCCATGTAAAAAAAGCTGGGCATGGTGGCATGAACTTCTAATCTCAGTACTGAGGAGACAAAGATAAGCAGATCCCCGGGGCTTGGTGGCAGCTGATCTATCCTACCTGGGAGTTTCTAGGTCAATGAAAAACCCTATTTCAAAAAGGGTGGATGCCATTCCTGAAGAACAACACTTGAGGGCTGGGCACATGCTCACTGGTAGTGTGCTTGCCTAATATATAATGCCCTAGGTTCAATCCCCAGTATCACCAAAAAAAAAAAAAAAAAAAAAAAAAAAAAGAAAGAATTCTTGAGATGCCCTCTGAGCTCACCTCCACACCTGCACACACATGTGCACTTGCACACATATGAATATACATGTATGCACACATAAAGAAAAATTTAAAATGAACAAAGAAAGACTATAAAACTACCTCCCCCAAAAAGGGAAGAAAAGAAGAAAGAAATGAACACGGGGTTTCCATGGGGAAACAAATTTTCCTTGGTTTTATTATGCCTTATCTCTTTAATCTAAGAGACCTACTGTGGAATTATTTGAAAATCTGGCAGATAAAGTTGTATGCTGTTAAGACAGGGAAATTGGAAAACGCTGTACATTTTCTCTTCAAATTCTAGAGTGAGTACTCAGCTGCTTCCAAAGGCAGGCATGAAAGGTTAATATGTCCTGTGACATGTATTGGGAACAAGACATTTGCTCTGAAAGTTCTCCTGGAAAAAATTATAGAAATATAGTTTTTAAAAATATTTTTATTTACTTACTTTCAAGGAGAGAAAGAGCGAGACTGGGAGTTCTAGGACTTCTTGCCACTGCAAACAAGCTCCAGATGCATGCACTACTTTGTGCGCGTGGCTTTATGTGGGTACTAGGGAATCAAACCCTGGGTCATTATACATATATATCCCTGAAAAAAAGATACAGAGAGATTGAAAGAAAAAAAGAAGAAGACATTGCAGAGAAGCAAAGACCAACTGCATGTATAAGTCTTTAAAGCTGCCAAATGTGACTATAAGCAGTACAAGAAGTGGCCAAGTAGGAAGCCTGGTCTCACTGAGAATGTAAACTAGCAACACAAGAGGGTGAGGAGGGTGATGTGTGAAGAAAAGTGAAGCAAGTCCAGTGAAGTTCACTCTCCAATTTAAGGTGGCATGTCACAGTCTGTGATAAAAACCAGTCACCCCACTGTGCATAAGCCCTGTAAACAGTTGTATAACATATTTTTGTCTAGACTTAAGTTAAAGACATAACCCAAAATTACTGTGGTCATTTTAAAACAGTTTCTGCCAGCAATTTTTTAAAATGATCCTTTAAAAGGAGGTGTATGGGATGAAAACTTTGTACCTTATAGTATTTTCTGTCTCATAGTTTCCCTCTGCTTTATTTCTACCTTTTTAAAATTAGTATTATGTATGAGTAACTATAAGTATGCAATGAAGCTTTTTCAGGAGGAAGGGTATTCACTGTTTCTACTGCTGTATACCACCTTTTCTATTGTAGTTTACAGTACTGAAATCACTCTCTTGGGATTGTAAATTATAGCTCAATAATAGAGCACTTGCCTAGTATGCACAAGGCCCTGGGTTCAATTCCCAGCTTTGCAATAAAGAAATAAGAAAAAGAAAGAAAGAAAAAAAAAGAAAGAAAGAAAGAAAGAAAGAAAAAAACCAGTCACCCCAGACTATCTAGGAGGCAGGAAGTATGTATGTGTGTGTGTGTGTGTACACTCATCCTTATTTATATAAATGTACAAAATATTAAATAAATTTCATGTAACTATATAAAACACATGTTTATCCCTTATATATCTTTGATATACCGCCCTACAAAATTCTCCTGAAATCTGCTTTGTGTTAGAATATTGATGCTATGCATAGCAAAAGCAAATATTATGATTATAAAATAAATTTCTTAATGTAGAACATGTCTTATATCAGTGGAAGAACTTTCACTGAGGAAAAAGGCTTAATTTCCTTTTATAAATAGCTGTGGATTAGAGTACAATAGTTCTAACTCTGCTATTGCTGTGCATTTAAAGCCAAGATGATGACTGTATTGAAAAAGAGGGAAGAGGAAATCAATAGATTATGGCTTCAATAGAGCTCACAACAGTGCTGATTAGAGAACACAAATGGATTGCATAATAGCAAAATAACTATAAACTGGGTATGGATTTAAGCCTATGTTAAGACCATTCTTAACTGCACTGTGCCTTTAGAAAATATGCACTGAAACTACAAGAGCAAATTAAATCTATTCGACCACAAAATTTAATACATAAGGAATAGCATTTCTTTTAATGATCTGGAAGACAGAGTAAGTAGCATGTTAATGAAATTTGCAGATGCTGCTAAATTGGATAGTGTTACAAATACCCATGTGGATAGGACTGGAATACACATGGACCTTACAAACTTATCCAAGACGCCATGGCAGAAAAAAAAAAAAAAAAAGCACAGTCAACTAGAATTTACCAAACTATTAGTCGGATAAATTTCAACATGAGGGCCGTGCATGATGGTGCATTCCTTTAATCCCAGGGAGGCAGAGATAGGAGGATCGGCATGCATTCGAGGCCACCCTGAGACTACATAGTGAATTCCAGGTAAGCCTGGGCTAGAGTGAGACTGTACCTTGAAACACCAAAAAGAATTTTTTTTTCAACATGAGAAAGAATAACATAAAAGTGTGGATTAAAAAAATGACTTTAATATTTAACCAGAATGTTCTGCTTATGTATGTTGGTACTGTTGCAGGGTCCTGGGCCAGGAACTGGGGAAAACCATTCCTTTATTCCACATCCTTTATCAAGGCAGAATTAATTGTCAACTTTGGGAAGGCAAGTGAAATGAAGAAAACACAGCTATTGGACAGATTAGCAAAGGAGAAATGTATAGAGGAGAGAAAGGAATTATTAGTAAAGATAGGTAGTTATGTGTTAGGATCATTTAATAATCTCACAATGAAGAAAGATCGTGAAGCTGAGTGTGGTGTCTCACACCTGTAACACTAGGACTTGGGAGGCTGAGTCACATACAACCATTGCTTTGAGTTCAAGACCAGCCTAGCTACAAAATGAGACCCTGTTCCAAAAAAAAAAAAAAAAAAAAAAAAGGCTATGAAGAAAAGTATGGATGCCTGAAAGTTTTATATAAAAGATGACAGAAAAAAAAACAAATAACAATAAATGCTGGCCAAGATGGGGATAAAAGGAAATACTTACCACTATAAAAAAAGAAAAGATGACAGATACCACTTGATTATTTATGAGCAATTGTTAAATGAAACATGAATTAAGTTCCTCATGAATTAAGTGTATTGCTTTTCCAAACATCAACAGATAAGAGTCCTCCTTTCCTTACAGGAAGAAAGCATGTGTTTAAATCCATGAAACTGGTAACGTGACTCAATGTCATGTGGGATTGTAATGCTGGGTTTCTGAGAATGTCTGGAAATTTGGATCTGAGAATTCGGTTTTATACAAGAAAACAAGGCATGTCTCCATGAAGACTATAAGACAATAATAGCTTATCTAGACTGTTTCGCCATCTCCCCTGACGCTAAGATGCAGACATCTCGGGATGAAAGCTCGACTCCCATCATTGGATCTGCTATCACAGGAGCCGCAGCCACGGAATCGTGACTGTTTTCATATTTGTGTTTAGGCAATTATAGCAAGCACACTGCCTTTTAGAGTTCAGTGATTTTTTTATTTTTGTTTTATTTTTTATATTTTTTTATATTTTATTTATTTTATTATTTGAGAGACAGAGAGAGACAGAATTGGGCTGGAGAGATGGCTTAGCAGTTAAGCCTGCTAAGCCTAAGAACGCTGGTTCCAATCTCCAGGTCCCACGTTTAGCCAGATGCAAAGTGACGCAAGGGCGCAATGGCGCACTTTCCCACAAGGGGGCGCACACATCTGGATTTTGTTAACGGCAGCTGAGAGACTGCTGGCGCGCCCATTCTCTGTCTCCCTCTCCCTCTCTGTCTTTCTCTCTCTCTCTCTGTGTGTCTCTCTCCAAAAACATAAATAAAATAATTTTAAAAAATTTTAAAAAGAAAAAGAAAAAGAGAAGGACAGAATTGGCGCGCCAGGGCCTTTAGCCACTGTAAATGAACTCCAGACACGTGTGCACCCTTGTGCATCTGGCTTACGTGGGTCCTGGGGAATTGAACCAGGGTCCTTAGGCTTTGCAGGCAAACGCCTTAATTGCTAAGCTATTTCCCCAGCCCAGTGATGTTCTTTTTTAAGAGTCTGCTGTCCCGCCACAGCACCTGTGATGGAGGCATAGCCCGCTTGGTTGCCAGATGCAACATTGACACTGAAATTGATGTGGAAAATCAGAAGAGGAAGAGATGCTGGGAGGGGTACTTTTTTCATTCCTTTTTTCTTTCTTTTTTTTTTACACTTCAATTTCTTCAATAGTTCTGAGGGTTTATATTTAGGAAGTTTTGTTTGTTTGGTTGGTTGGTTTTGGTTTTTCAAGGTAGAGTCTCACTCTAACACAAGCTGACTTGGAATTCACTATGTAGTCTCAGGCTGGCCTTGAACTTACAGTGATCCTCCTACCTCTGCCTCCTGAGTGCTGGGATTAAAGGTGTGAGCCAGCATGCCCAGCGGAAGATATCCTTTATAGAAGTCTGAAATTCTGTTCTTCAACCATTAATTAATTACAAGACAGTAGTGGAAATTGTTGTATTTAAATTCTTGAAATATCTTATCTATGGATGGCCTTTGCACTTAGGCTTCTTAGGTGGTAAATATCATTTTAATAAATTATACAAAAAGTTTAAACTCCCCCAGGAAAAAAAATCTCAGCATGAGTGGAGGCAAGAAACATGGAATTTTCCCTTATCATGCAGAAGTCTTAGTACTTAAGGTACATATAAAATACGCCACTTCTCCTTTCCCACCAATCCTTTCAATGACCTCTCTGAGACAGAATTATACAGACTGAAAGATGATGCTGAGTTCATTGCTTATCAAACGTTTCTAAAAGTACATCTCCCTGATGTATACCATAGCGTGATAAAAAGAAAATGGGTTATAGAATCAGACAAATCAAGGTTTATTTATATTTCACCAATGTGATATCGAGCAAGTTGCCTAGTATCTCTTGAGTCTTAGCTCCTCTTTCATAGAATAAATACACTAAGTAATTAATATATCTGTAAAAGGCTGAGCAATTTGCCCAACAGAATGAGTGATCATAAAGTATTAGTTTCCGTTCTTAATAAATAAAACCTCTCTGATGGCTAAATTTAGCTACTTGAATCACAAATTCAATTCCAGACACTTTCTTTTATTCATTTCATCGAATATTTGAATGCTTCCAAATACTATTTCATGCCAGTTGTGCTTGGTGCTCACAGACACAATAATGTTATATATGTTGATTGTATGTGCCTTTAAGGTTCAAGGAAAAATAAAAGTGTTACAAGGGGGATGGGATTACTACTTCACAGAAGACTAGAAAAGGCCTTGGGGAATCTGAGGGCTTCAGCTGGGCCAAGCTTGAAGGCAGCGGTGTTCAAAGGCAAGCTTAGAGATTAGAAACACAGGCATGGTTCAGTTTGCTGCTGGTATGAAGCTCATGTAGACAGGAGGTAATGTTGGGCAGGAAAATTTGGGTTTTCAGTGTGTCCTAAGGAGCCTGGACTTAATGTGGCAGGCAGCGAGGCGTTGGTAAAGGTTTTCAAGCAAAGGTTTCTGCCCTGACAGAGCCATCTCCTTAGCTGTCACTAATGCTCTTGAGCTTTGCACCTGTGGCGCTCTGCATGGGACACTTTTCCTTCCTTTCATCCACCAAACCCTCTTCATTTGTATAAGTTTAAAAGTTGACTTGGAAGGCTTCACCGGCCTCCCAAAACTGTGTTAAGTGCCCTGCTGGGCCCTCATCTGTACCCCCTTAATAGCACATCTCCTTAACTGTGCCCTCGCTGGCTCTTCCATCTCACTCTGAAAGTTTTCCGGGAGAAGGAAGGGCCACATCTTGCTCACAGTCATAGTCACAAAGCCCAGCAAGATGCTGCCTGACATTCAGCAGATCCTCAGTATCTCTTGTCCTACTACTTCTGTCATTCCCCAAGACATCTAAAAGAATTTGACAATCTAAATACCCTGGTGAACGTCTTTTGTCCTCAAGTTACATATGAAAGCAAAGGTCAAACAGTGATTTAGGCTCATTTGTGATTTTAAAGTGATAGCTACTTACCTCAAATGTGTTGATGCACCTTGAGTTCTCATGGAGTCACATTTGTACAGGAGGTAAAGTGCTAGCCTGCATAGTCGGTTAATTGTCAGACATGGAAGTGTCCCAACCTGAAATGAAGAGCTAAGGTAGCTGGAGAACATGCCCCAGGTGATGGCTGGAGAATGAGCCCTGGGCTAGCTGGTTGTAGCTCTTATCACTACAAGAGGACAGGGGGAGAGGAATGCTTCCTTCCTTTTAAGGCACCCATCTGCACTTCTCTCAACTTACTGGTAGCTGGTGGCAGATCCAGAATTACTAGTTAAGAGGAGTTTCAGGGAAACAATCCTATTGAATAGCAGGTTAAGTGACTTTTTTGTTGTTGTTGTTGTTAAGCTATATTTACATAGCAAATATTCTTTTTTTATACTTAGAATGCATGTTTATTTTGGAGGGTGTCCTTAGTTATGAGAGGGTGGTAAGGACGTTCAAGTCACCCCACTGCCTAGAGTACATCTATTTTTAGTGTGGAAACATCTGAAGTAAAGGAAGAGGAAGGTGTGATAGAGTTTGGACTATTTGTTCTTCCTCTTCACATTTGTAAATCTAGATTCTGCCTGAGGAGAATGAACCAAGAAAACTTTCAGAAAGGTTTTTTTTTAAAGTATGAAATAGCTGAGTAAGGACTGGAGTGATGGCTTATTATTTAAGAGCGCCTCTTGTGCAAGCATGAGGGCCAGAGGGGCCTAAGAGACCTATATAGTCCAATACCCAGGAGCCATATAAACAGGTGGGCATGGGCACCCAGTCTAGTATGGAAGCAGAGACCCGAGAATCACTGGAGCTCTTGGAAAGAACAACAAACCAAACCCAAACCAGCAAGCTCCAGGATCAGTAAGACTCTAGCTCAAAAAAAAACAAAACAAAACAAACAAACAAACAAAAAAAACTGGCTACAGCCATCCCAGGAGAGGGCATCCTGCCACAGGATTGTCACATACATGTGCATACACCACACATACACACACTCCCACATGCATAAAAATGCTGAGTCAGTCACAGGAGTAAGCACTACACTAGACTAAATTAGCTCAGGGGTCTAAAGAGGTCAATAGAGCCCTAAGGAAACGGGCTCTATCTTTGTAAGAAAACTCAAATTGGGGCAATCCGTTTATTACACAATTATTGTAATTTTACTTCAGCAATGGGCACATAGAATAGAATATAAGCTATGAATCCAAGCAGTTTGCACCTGAATTGGAAAGACAGGAACATGCCTACCACATGATCCTTTACATATGCGTGTGAGACTACTTTTTAGAATTTAGAATATATACTCCTGCTGGCTAGTCTCTGAGCCTAATTATATGAGGAAAATAGAATGAAAGAACAATGGATGGGGAAGAAGGATAATAGAACTTCTATATATATATATGTTTGAGGGATAGAGAGAGAGAAAGACAGTCAGGCTAGCAGAGAAAAAGTGAGTATGGGCATGTCAGGGCCTCCTGCCAGTGCAAAAGAACTCCAGACACATGTGTCACTTTGTGCATCTATTTTTTGTTATTTATTTATTTATTTATTTATTTATTTATTTATTTATTTATTTATTTTGGTTTTTTTGAGGTAGAGTCTCATTCTAGCTCAGGCTGACCTAGAATTCACTATGTAGTCTCAGGGTGGCCTGGAACTCACAGTAATCCTCCTACCTCTGCCTCCCAAGCGCTGGGATTAAAGGCGTGTGCCACCACGCCCGGCTTGTGCATCTGGTTTTGAGTAGCTACTGAGGAACTGAACCCAGGCAGTCGGGCTTTGCAAGCAAGAGCCTTTAATAGCTAAGCCATCTCCCCAGCCCGGCTGGAGAACTTTTAAGCTGTGTTACCAATATAAAGCAATGCACACAAGATTTCTAAAGCTGGAATGCATTGTTCACTTCTTATTTTGGTGAGGAGGAACCTGGGGGTCTATCCAGCTAAGTGTTCCACCTGGTACCTGGCTGGGCTAAGACCAAAGCCAGGTTCTCTGACTCCTAGTCCTATTAGGACATAAGCAAGTGCCACGGAAGGTAAGGCACACTGACTATAGTATCCTCATGCCTGTGTTTTGTTGAAGAGCTTCAATTTTCCCTCTTATGGGTAGATGGTCTTTAGAATTATTTGATTACCTACATTACAGTGTTTTACCATGTCATTTTTTGCAATCTTAATTCCTCAGTTACCAAGATATAACTTATTAATGTAAAATCTTCAGTCTTTTTATTGCAAAAAAAAAATTCACCCGTGTTTCTGCATTCATATCTTTAATGTAGATGAATGACTTCCAAATTTTATATTTCTCCCCTGGCCTCTTTTCTGAATTTATTTCAACTGCCGCATCTCCACCTGCTTTTCCTCTCACTTCCAACTCAGCGGGCAGCCAGCTCCCCTCCTCATATTTCTATTTCTGTCTATGACGACATCATTCTTCCAGTCACCCAGGTCTCAAATCTTGGCACCATCTCTTTCTTCCCTTCCAACCGAAAGGGTCACCAATTCCTGCGGCCTCTTTCTGAAACATATCTGTCAATTCCATTTCTTAAAAAAAAAAAAATTTATACCTTCTAACTCAGATCTTCGTGATCTTATGACCAGGTAGTGACAATAATCACTTATCCCTAGCAACCTCTCCAACACCACTGCTCTCTAAATCACCATTAAAACACAAACACCCATTTTACCCGATTCCAGCTTGCCCCAGTTCTCATGATTAAGTTCAAATTCAGAGCCCTGGAAAAAGCTGCCCTGGATAATGTTTACAACCTCTTACTTTCCCCTGCAAAACCCATCCTCCCCCCCCCCCCCGCCGTGCATTTCACCCTAACCCTGCCACCTTCTGCTCGCCATGGCCATGGGCTCCGTCTCCTCAATGACATTAGCTAAAGCCACTCGAACGTAGAGTCACCAACCAACCAGAGCCTCAGGTCATGAGCCCTCCTCAACATTCCTAGGGTACCCATAGTGATGGTTGCAACCGAGGTACCACCTGCATCCCTATGTCCATTCAAACCTGTCCCTTTCCCAAGGACCAAGCAGTCCCTAAGTGTGTCCCCAGGGCCTTTTGTGGGTTGGTGAGGCAAGGTAGAGTTAACTTGTCCCAGTGATGCTGGGGCCCTTGGGATAGACAGGGCGGACGGTGGCGCTCGGGCGGGCGGGCGGGCGGCGGTTCCGCGCGCGCTCGCGCTCGGAGGTAGGTGGTGCTGTTGCGGTGACTGTCTTCCTCATTGGCGCCGCGCGGAGAGGCGGAATGTTCAACTCCTGACTCCGGCGGAAGCGTGGGAGCCGCGCGGGCCACCGTCGCCCGACCCTCGTCGCGCGGGGCTTCGGCTCCCCGGCTGCAGCTCGCGCCCGCCCGGCCCGGGAACCAGGTGAGGCCCAGGGCGGTGGCCCGCGGACAGAGGGAAGGGAGCGGGGAGGCCCCGGGCGCCTCGGGGCCGGGTCCGTGCCCTCCGGCCTGCGGGCTCCGCGGGCGCTTCTCCTCGGCCCGGGCCTCCGCCGCCGCCCGCCGGGGGGAAGTTCGGGCCCGTCCCGCCGAGAAGTTGGCGCCCGGAAGAGCGGAGGCGCCCGGGCGAGTCCCCGGCGAGCGGGCAGGCGGGCGGCGCATCCGAGCCGGCCTCGCCCGGGCACTTTCGGGTACGAAGCACCGCTCCCCGCCCTCGGGGTCCCCCGCGCTCGTCACCCCGAAACCGGTGTGTGGTGTGTGCGCGCCCCGAGCGACGAACGACTTCTCTTCGAGTCCCCGACCCCGGGCGACGGCTCCCGGCCCTTCCGGCCGCGTCCTCGTGGGTCGCCGAGGGCTCGCGCCGGGCTCCCGGGCACCGTCCCTTCCGTGGGGGCGGACGGCGTCCCCCTTCGGGCGTCCTCGGCCCGGGGATCGTGGGGAACCCAGACCCGCTCGGGTGCTGCGTGCCCAGGAGGCCGCAGCCACGCCTGGCGTGCGCGTGACAGCTTTCGGGGTGTGTGTGTGTGTGTGGGGGGATAACTTTAATTAAAACTGGCTAGATGACATGGAATTGCCTTAAAAAAAAAAAAAACCCGACAATGAGGCGTCATTGTTAGATGGCTGAAAAATGTATGTTTCGGATGCGCCTTGAGATCCTGCATAAGCACTGTTTATGGGGACTTTAATTACTATTTTTGTTGGTTTCGTTAATAGTGAAAGCACACCATTTGGTGGCCCATTCCAGCAATTTCACAATAAGCAGCTTTCATTAATAATGTGTCTGAGAATAGTCTCGCAGAATGAATCGAGGATGTTTGAGTTAAGAGGGTTGTTAAAAGTATATTCCTGTCTTACCCCTCAAGCTGTCTTCTTGCTTTTCTGACCCTAGGTGAAATAAATAGCCAGGGTTTAGTGGATCCAAACCTAACCAAATGTTTAACGATAAAATAAACATGTGATTCAAGGCCAGACTTCATTACCATAGACCCGTCTTTACAGTGAAGCTTCATTTTCTCTCTCTCTCTCTCTCTATTTTGAAAAAGTGCTCGTTGCATTTTAATTGTGGTTTTGGTCAATTGTAGAATCTTTGTTTTAGATTCCTGCTGTAATAGAGTTTGGAGCATGATTTAGCTCGTTTGGAAAGAGGGAATTAAGATAAAGAAAAATGATCTTTCAGAGCAATTGCACTGTTTATTTCAATCTTTTCCAATGTAATTTTGACTCTAACTTTTGGGGCTGTTTTGAAGTTCTTTTAACTGGAGAGTATTTAAGTCGAAAGTTTTAGTGGAAACATTTCTTGCTGTCTATGAAAGAAGTAGATGATTGATCTCATTTTCTTATTCTTTTAGGGGATACCTAAGGACATATTAAAGGGGGAAGCAATAACCAAATATTAAAGGCACAGATTTAGATCTAAAAATGGATGGTCAAAGATCTTGGGAACTGAGGGACCTTCTTGCCAAATAAGGAAACTTGGCAAGTTGCACTGTGTATTTTAAGTTAGCACAGAGTGAGTGTTATTGGCAATACATTGGCCCAGTGCCTATCTGGAAAGAACAGTGAAACTTGACTTTGATAGGGCTGCAGAATTATAAACCGTAGTTAGAAAGAGTGTGGAGTGAGTAATTTAATCATCAGAGAAAACACTAGAGAAACTGCAGTGATATTTCGTGAAAAGAGATCATATAGAGTAAAGCTGTTACTGTTGAGCAAGAGAGACATACATGGTGGATTTTAGAAGTTTACAAAGGAGAGGAAGGAGTCAGTGGATTTAAAAAAAAAAAAAAAACCAGGAACAGGTATTTGCGGTGTTATAGAAGTTGTTGGAATAAGATGGCCTCATATCTGTATCCTCAGATGTTGGAAATAAAAAAAACCAATCTGGATCATTTGTTTTCCATTTTATCCTGCCCAGGACAGATTGGCAGAATGGGTGGCTGGTCTGTCTAAAATGTAATAGGAACAGATGAGACACCTTCCATCTTACTGTGAGGAAGATTTAGGTTGCTGCCTTTGTTGCTATTAACCTTGCCCGACTACACACACATCAACAGAGTTCCAGCTGTGACAAGAAAACTGTACCTGCACCCATACATGCCAGAGCATAGATGGGTTTGACTGATTCACAGGGACTTTTGTGTCTGACCCTTCTACAGACAGCTGCAGCATCGATTATGTCCTACTAGCCGTTACATAATCCCAACCCAAAGGAAGACTGTGAGAACAAAGCAGTCATACATCTGACATCTAATCCCCTTGCCACTATTGCTAATAGGAAATTAAAGCCTCATATTGAACTTTAGGTAGATAGTAAGCAATCCAGTAATCACCACAGTAAGAAAAGGGTCTATGTAAAGGGGGAAAAAAGAGAAGTTAGGAGGCAGCAAAAAGATGCAGTGAAAAGTCTTATATGGTAGAAGAAAATGATGGGACTGTGGAGTCAGACCCAAAATGAGTCCCAATTGGGTAACTATAAAATTAGGTAGATGGCTTGAGCAACTTTGACACCCTTGATCCTCGGTTTCCTCATATTTATATTGGGGGCAGTAATACCTGCTTCCTAAGGATGAGATGTATATGAGACAGCACATGGAAATGCTTGAACCAGTTCCTGAAACCAACACCACTATAGCTAAGCAGTAGAGACTACTTTTCCTGTGGGTTTCTCAACTGTGTAGATAGCTGATTGTCTCACCTCTCCTAGCTAAGGCTTGCCTAAAGTTGTACCCATCCTCAAGTCATATGTAAGCAGATGTAGGCAGGATGTTTGCATAATTACTCTTCTGCTGTTGGCATAAAGGTCTCTATATCTCTGCACTTGTATACAGCTTTGTAATGCTATGGAGGGAAGAATCTGAAATTAATATGTTTAAATATCTGTGTGAGAACTTTGGAAGTTATTGTGAACAGAGGAAGGCTAGACCTTGTGGCCAGAACTGGAATCACTTGGAACCATTCTTTATAGCACATTTGAGTACAGCCTGTCTTTCAGGCCCAACACTGTCTTTTTTTTTTTTTTTTTCTGGATTCTTCTGTGACTTCCACTTAGCAAACCCAAAAAGAGAAGAAAAGAATTTGCCTTTAGATCATGAAGTAAATCTTTGCTTATTAAACCTTTCTATTATGAACTGCACAATGGGGGAAAAGGAACATGTTCTTTCAGGGGTTCATAAATTCAGCTGTAGGTACCGAGTAGGGAGGTAGCTCAGTGGGTGCTTGCCTTCCAAGCATTGATCCTCAGATCATATCTATAAAAAGCTTGACACTGGGAGACAGAGACAGGTGTGTCCTGGGGGTTCACTAGCGAACCAATCTAGCTTACTTGGTGAATTCCAGGCCAGAGAGAGACCCTGCCTCAAAAAAAGCTGGCAGTGCTTCAGGGATGACAGTCCTCTGGTCTACACACACACACACACACACACACACACACACACACACACACACTCAGACATACACAAGCATAAAGAATGCAAGCAGCATTGTCTTTAAAATCCTTTATTCTTAAAATTCATGTAAAGTTTTCATTATTCCCTCTTCTTAATTGAGCAAACCAATATAAAAAGACACATTTATTCATATAAATATTTATATATTTATGTGTGTGTGCATGCACACGTGCATGTGTGCGTGCGTGCATATGTGCACCAAAGTCTGTTGCAAACGAGTGCCTGTCTGGCTTTATGTGGGTGGCTGGGGCATTGAACCCGGACTGGCAGGCTTGGGAAACAAATGCCTTTAACTACTGAACTATCTCCCTGGCCCCTATTCCTATAAATCTTAAAGCCAAATTGGTGCTGTAGGACTTGGATTTCTTTTTTAACATTTTTATATATTTATTTATTTGAGAGAAAGGAAGGGAAAGAAAGACAGAGAGAGGAGAGAAAATGAATAGGCATGTCAGGGCTACCAGCCACTGCAAACAAATTCTAGATGCATGCATCATCTTGTGCATCTGGTTTATGTGGGTCCTGGAGAATTGAACCTGGGTCCTTAGGCTTCTCAGGCAAGCACCTTAACTGCTAAGCCATCTCTCCAGCCCCCTCCTTTTTTTTTTTTTTATTTCTGCATATACCTTCTGTTCAGTGCTGTGTACTCCATGTATGGGAATTGGCCCCATTAAGCTTTGCTATTTGGAGTAATGTGATTCCTTCCTTCCTTCCTTCCTTTCTTTTTCTTTTTCTTTTTTTTTTTTTTTTTTTTTGGAGAGAGTCAGAGAGAGAGAGACAGAGAATGGATACGCTAGTGGCCTCTCAGCTGCTGTGAATGAACTCCAGGCACATGCTCCCCCTTGGGGGCAAGTGCGGCATTGCACCCTTGCATCACTTTTTGTGTCTAGCTAAACATGGGACCTGGAGAATAGAATGGGCCTTCTTAGGCTTAGCAGACAGGCGCCTTAACCGCTAAGCCATCTCTCCAGCCCACGTGGTTTCATTTGCTGAGCAAAGAATTAGTGTAGCTGATCCTACCTGCACAAGATTATAATAATGGAAGGAAAAGATGATGACATCAAAATAAAGGAGAGGGGGAAAGGGTATGATGGAGAGTGGAATTGCAAAGGGGAAAGTGGGGTGGGTAGGGAATTACCACAGTTTATTGTCTATAATTATGGAAGTTGTCAATAAAAAAAATAAAAAAAAAACAAAATCAAAAAAGAATAAGCATAGATCATAATCCAGAAAGTTTTTATAGTCTGTGGTAATTCTCATGCTGTCAAGGTGAAGGGAGCTCTTTGTTCTTGGAATGGAGAAGAAGAGAGGAGAGTTGTAGAATGGTCCTCAGAAATGTGGCTCTTGCCTTGTCAACCTTGGAAGAAGAATTTTAGGAAGGTAGTCCGATCATTTTCATTATTTCCATCAGAGATGTCAGGCATTGCTCTTCTCCATGGTGTTTACTGTCAGGAGCATAGCTGCATCGTCTGAAAGAGAAACGAGACCATCGGCACTTCAGGCTGCTTAGTCATGGTACTCACCGGCCTGGAGTGGACCGGAAAGAAGTGTCCCTCTCACCTCACTGACTCAGGATCTCATCCCCACCTCCCGCTGTACACTCAGGGACGAGTCACTCACTAAGGGGGCACAATTTTTTCTTGTTGGGCAACTCTAATAGCCGGGAATTCTTCCTGTAACTTATGCCCACAGATAATTTTGCTTCCTGGTCAGCAAAACAAATATAGGGCCTTGCTCCTCCCTGGTTTTAACATCCCATGTCTTCTTATCTTCTGTCTTCTGTCAAGATGGCCTGGGTCTGACCTGGCACATTTGCCCTTGTTAGGCGCTTTCATTCTAGTTATCAGTCTGAGGTTGTATCCTGTTTATCAGCATCCAGAATGATTGGATACCCTCAGGGGTAGAGATAAAGCCGAGACCCAGCAGGCCCTTAGCATGGGTGGGAAGCTTGCCCAGGAAGTAGACACGTTACCCTGATGAGTACCATCCCAGTCACCTGTACACTCTCCTGGTAGCCAGCGCCCAAGAATTTGTCCCCTTTATGCTTTCCCTCTTTACTTGGCTGGTCGGTCTCCTGCTCGTGCTGCGAGGAGCTCGTCTGGTGGTCTACATCATGGACTTTACCTACCCACATTGTTTTGTTGGCTTTGCGTGAGCGCAGACCCATTCTACATAGCCTCTCTGTGGCCTGGCTGCTCTCCTGGTCCTCATTTATTTTACTGCTAACAGCCCTTCTGGCCAGGAAGCATGCCATGGAAATTGATTTTTATTTATTAGCGTATTAATGGAGAATAAGAATGTTTCATTTAACTATCCTGTTTTTATTTTAACCTTTGCTCTAACTGGAGAGTTATATTACTTATATGGTAAAGTACAGATAGAGGGGGAAATTTAGCTGCTCTATCTTTTAGGCTCTTGTTTAAAATTGGCTCCTCTCAGGTACCCATTTCTGAAGAAGTCGTATTTGCTGAGCTCAGCCAATTTTATGGACGCTGTGTTGTTTTGGGAGCAGTCTTGAAGGAAATACGTATGGTCACCACAATGCTCTTTTATTTCTATACGGGGCCTTGTAGCTTTCATTGTTGTGGCAGTTTCTTGTTTCAAAGAACAACATAGAACAGCGATCCTGGTAGGAATAGAATCTTTGACTTTGACATGAGAAAACACATCAAACCAAAGTGTTCTCTATTTTTTGAAGATAGGACTTTTTAAAAAATTCATTTTATTATTATTTATTTACTTGAGAAAGAGGCAGAGAGAGTGTTAGAGAGAAAGGGAGTGAGCATGCCAGGGCATCTAGCCACTGTAAACAAACTCCAGATGCATGTGCCACCTTGTGCATCTGGCTTATGTGGGTCCTGTGGAATTGAACCTGGTTCCTTTGAGTTTGCAGGCAAGCACCTTAACTGCTAAGTTGTCCCTCCAGCCCTGAAGATAAGGACTTTTTAAGAAGAATGCAGGACAGTGATTCCAAATGACATTTTCTAATGGGCATGACAATGAGAGCATTTTTATTAATTTATTTACCAGTCTATATTATTAAGGCAGCCAAAACACCACTAGTATAAATAAGTATTATGACAGGCAATAATCTGTTGAAAACTCAGGACTGTTTTTTAAAAATCTTATCTAAATCATGATAAATCAAATTGAGTTTTCTTTCTATGCTGTGTCAGAAAGAAACATTATATTTGTGAAGAAAGGAACACTACTTTTATGAAGAAAGTACAAAGGATGGAAAATGCAAGTATCTAAATCGGAAACAAAAGGCCCATATAAATCTAAAGATAGAAAACTCAGTGAAACCCTAAACAGCTAATTTCTAGTAAAGCTAGTCTTTTTATAAAGTTAAAACATTTTAAAATTACATTGTATTTGATGATGCAGGTTCCATGTTTCTTGAGTTGTGTATTTCCATGCTGTGTAGTAGATAAGACAGTGGCATTACGGAAGGCGTATACCAGGACTCTACCAAAGTGAATGCTGTGACTGATTGAATAAGTAGATCCTAGAAGTACTACTGTCTGAAAAGTGAGAAAGACAAATGCCTTTAGTAACTTAAATATTCTCCCTGTGAAAAACAGTTAGAAAGAAAAAAGTATAACTGCAGCCAGGTATGGTAGTGCACATCTCTAATTCTAGCACTTGGGTTTAAGGCAGGAGGGTCACAAATTCAAGACCAGCCTGGACAACAGAGCAAGGCTATCTCAAAAATAAATACATAATAATTACTTGTAAGACAAATCTTGGCAAAAGTGACCCAAACCAGAAAAAAGGGCAGCAAAGAAAGGGGTGAGAAGAAATTAAAATATCCTTTAGAAATGCAGATGAAAAAGATTTAGGGATCAGTAGAACATTTATTTATTAATAACTATGCTACGAAAGTAATGGAGATATAGTAGAAACAATTCTGAGAATAGGATGAGGAAAATAGACCTGACTGTAAAGGCTGAAATAATTAGAAAATTGTAATTTTATATTTTGTCCCTTGTGCCGCACTATGCAAGGCACTCTCATGTCACCTTTCTTCCCAAAACCTATGGAGAATCAGAATTCATGCCATTGAGAAAGCTGAGTTCAGAGAGGCACTGTACTTTACCCAAAGTCAGGCAGTTTGTAAGTTTTCATTTGCTTCTTTCTCTCCCTGCTCCCTTCTTTCTCACATGGTCTTTCCCATCACAGAGCTGGGCTATTTCAAATTATCTGTTGTTTGGAAGCAAGACTTAGCAATGAAGGCACTATCAAATATGCTTAATAACTTTAGGACTATAAATTTGAGACATTAAGTGGAAAGGATTTAATTAATTTTTTGTTTTTGTTTTGTTGACATAGGGTCTCACTCTAGCCAAGGCTGAGCTGGAATTCACTGTGTAGTCTCAGGTGGCCTTGAACTTGTGGTGATCCTCCTACCTTTGCCTCCCCAGTGCTGAGATTAAAGGTGTGTACCACCAAGCCTGGCTGGATTTAATTTAAAAAAATATATTTTATTTAATTATTTATTTGAGAAAGAGAAGCAGAGAGAGAGAGAGAGAGAGAATTGGTGCACCAGGGCCTCCAGTCACTGCAAATGAGCTCCAAATGCATGTGCCACCCTGTGTATCTGGCTTATGTGGATAGTGGGGAATTGAACCTGGTTCCTTAGGCTTCCTAGGCTACTGCTTTAAATGCTAAGCCATCACTCCAGCCCTGGATTTGATTTTTTAAAAAACTTCTTATTGACAATCTCAATACATATACACAAAGTACTATAGTCATCATTCTCTATATGCGCTTGTATGTGTGTAGTTTGTTTGTTTATTTGAGGTAGAGTCTCGCTGTAGCCCAGGCTGACCTGGAATTCACTGTGTAGTTTCAATGTGGCCTCGAACTCATGACAATCCTCCTACCTCTGCCTCCTGAGTGCTGGGACTGAAGACGTGTACCACCATGCCCAGATAGAAATTTTTGTAGGTTAGGTATGGGAATGCCATAAGCTGACAAAAGTGTGTTTCAACTGGGCGTGGCGGTGCATGCCTTTATTCCCAGCACTTGGGAGGCAGAGGTAGAAGGATCGCTATGAGTTCAAGGCCACCCTGAAACTACCTAGTGAATTCCAGGTCAGCCTGAGCTACAGTGAGACCCTACCTCAAAAAACAAAAACAAAAACAAAAACAACAACAACAACAACAAAAGTGATTGTTTCAAGAGCTGCCAAGGCAGAATCCAACTCATGCTCATCTAGCTTTAAAACCTTCCTTTGAAGTGTTAGAACTTCAGGAGTTTTTAAAATTGTTTTTATCTTATTTTTTAAAAAATATTTTATTCATTTATTTATTTGTGAGGGAGAAAGAGGCAAATAGAGAAAGAGAGAGTGTGTGTGTGAGAGGGAGAGAATGGGCATGCCAGGGCCTCTAGCCACTGCAAACGAACTCTGGACCCATGTGTCCACCTTGTGCATCTGGCTTACTTGGGTACTGGGGAACTGAATCTGGGTCCTTAGGCTTTGCAGGCAAACACCTTAACTGCCGAGCCATATCTCCAGCCCCTTTATCTTAAATTTGAGCCAAAAATACAGTTGGGGTGGTGTAGACAAATGACTTACTTGTAGTCAATACTAATCTGAAGAGAAAAGCTTTGTAAACAGAGATATTTTGAGGGATGGAGAAGATTGTAAACTTTAAAAAGCAGTGCTCCCTTTAAGATTTATTACCTTTATAGGGTTCTATTTTTGATAATTAATTGTATTATATATGCTTTCAGCAATTGAGTTAATAGTTACAATTGTTCTTTAATATTTAATTTTAGGAAATTTGGGTGGCAAGTTTCTTAAGTTAAAAAATTTTGACATGGTACTTAAGTATTCATTTAACTACCTTGTTATTTTCAGACTTGTAATACTTTATTATGTTTTGATTTTTGAGATATTCCTGCTCTAGCATACCTTTTAATGTTGTGTAGTAGATGGACAACATTTAAAACAGCCTTGAGAAGGCTACAAAATCTGAACTGAGAATTTTTGCTTAGACAAAATTGCCCCCCCCCTTTTTTTTAGGTAGGGTCTCATTCGAGCCCAGGCTGGCCTGGAATTCACTATGTAGTCTCAGGGTGGCCTTGAACTCATGGTGATCCACCTACTTCTGCATCCCAGGTGCTGGGATTAAAGCCGTGTGCCACCACACCCGGATCTACAAGCAATTTTTTTAACATTGTGAGCTGCAAACATTGTATGTGACTTGCTATACTGTAACTGCACTTGTACAGAGGACTCTTCTGTTGCATAGGTGGCTTTCTTCTGTTGTTTTCAGTAGCAAATTCATCTGAGAGCGAAAGCATAATTTGATCAGGTAGCTCTTCCCCAGGATGCTCTAGATAGGATTAACAAATTGAGGTTTTTATACTTCTGCTCCTAAGTGAATCTTCTTAAAATAGTGACTTTTAATGAAGAGAAAGTTCAAGAGGAAACAATGCATATATGTGATGTGACACATTCAGATATATGGGAATTTATGCAGAGTTTTCAGCTAAGAGTGTGATGCCTTGCCAAACTTACTGGAGTTAAAACCTATGCTGAAACACCCTAGAATTACTAGTTTCTTCTGTAATCAGATGGAAGCTAATTTTTTACAATGTTAATAAAACACAGAGATAATTACATAGTTTCATTCATATATAGCCAATCCCCAAATGGCAGGGTGTATCACAGTGTGAGTAATAATGATTCTGGAAGAACATGACCAGTTGCTTCTGTCGAGAAGTAAGGAACACAGGAAGAGCATTCTACTTCTCACTGGGTTCATATTAATTCCTGGTGCTCCCATCCTGGTTCATATCTCTATCTTGGTTATAGAATTTTTCTACTCCTCCTCACCTCCCACCCCAAGAGTCTGAAGAACCCAATACTAGAGGCCCCAAGCATCCTCTCTCCAGTCTCCCAAGAAGCCTAAATCAGAATTAGTTTCAGAATGCTTTGAGACACTTGTAAAAATGATAGGTCTCAGATTTTACTGAAATCTTTCCAGTTTCAAGACTTAGAGTGGAAGAATAATGAGAAACTTAATTCAATAAATATTTTTGAGTGGAAAAGATGCATACTTACATGTTTGGCTGTGTACAAAGTGCTGAGGATCCAGGTGTTAATAAAAGTGAGTTCTGGCTTTAGGGAAGTCAATCTTGTGAGAATTTGGAGGGAAAGGTAAATAGGTACAGAAAGGTTCTATGGGAGAATGTGTCTTTCTTTGTGGGGCTCAAAGAGCTGGTCAGGGACCTGTTGAGTAGAGACAAGCATGTGAAGCAGAGTAGCCTGTGTCAAGCATGGGGATGTGGGAGAGTTCAACATATTTGGGAAACGCTAAGCAGTGTTTTATGCGTGCATGGGAAATAAGACCTGAAATGAAAGTAGTCTAAGGGGCGAAAGAATAACACAGGAAAACTGACTGGAACTATAAGACATGAGTTACAGACTGAAACTCAGTGTCCTACCAGTGAATGAAAAAGACGTGGCCTCTAAGCATCTCCTAATAAAATTCAGGATTGCAGGGATGAATAAATGACCCTAAACGTTTTTAGAGAGAAAAATAATGTAAAAAGGTTTAGTAATAAGAGCAGTACCAGACTTCTTAGTGGCCACATTAGAAACCTGAAAAATGGCTGGAGAGATGGCTTAGTGGTTAAGGTACTTGTCTGCAAAGCCTAAGGACACAGGTTTGATTCTCCAGTACCAGGTGGCCACATGTGTTTGGAGTTTGTTTGCAGTGGCTAGAGGCCGTGGTATGCCCATTCTGTCTCTCTCTCCCTGTCTCTCTTCTGCCTCTTTCTCTCTCAAGTCAATAAATAAAATTTAAAAAAAAGGAAATCTGAAGAAAAAGAAATAATACTTTCAAAATTATGTAGAAAATTATTTTCAATCTAGAATTGTATACATTCTGTACATTCTGTACATAGAAATAAACTAAGAAAGAGAAAATGGAACATAGAAGAACAGCGTTTCCCTCAGAGAAAAAAGGTGAAGGATAGTTTTGAATGGTTAGAGGAGGTTGGTTACATCCCATTTAAAACCAATATTAACAACCATTGCAGCCAAACTTAATCAGGATGTGTTTAGAAAGAATGTGTTCACATAAAAACAGTGCCAGGCTAGAGAGATGGCTTAGTGGTTAAGGTGCTTGCCTATGAAGTCTAAGGACCCTGGTTCAACTCCTCAGAACCCACATAAGCCAGATGCACAAGATGGCACATGCATCTGGAGTTCAACTGTGGTGGCTAGAGGCCCTGGCACACCAATTCTCTCTCTCTCAAAAACAATAAATTAAAAAAAAAAAGTGTCCCTTTCCTTCCCCAGATAAAAGGAAAAACCTGGTGTTTTTTTTTTTTTTTTTTTTTTTTTTTTTGCGAGGTAGGGTCTCACTCTGGCCCAGGCTGACCTGGAATTAACTATGTAGTCTCAAGGTGGCCTCGAACTCTCGGCGATCCTCCTACCTCTGCCTCCCGAGTGCTGGGATTAAAGGCATGCGCCACCACGCCCAGCTAAGCCTGGTGTTTTTACTTTATTGAGAGGAGTTTTGTAGTTCTCAGAGTTTGATGATTATAAAGCATACAAAAAGCTAAACAAACAACAAAAGATTAAAAATAGGGCAACTAGGGCTGGAGAGATAGCTTAGTGGTTAAGGTGCTTTCCTGCAAAGCCTAAGGACCCATGTTTGACTTTCCCGATCCCACATAAGCCAACCCACAAAAGATGAGGCAAGTGCAAGGTCACATATGCCCACTAGGTGGTGCAAGCATCTAAAGTTCCATCGCAATAGCTGAGGCCCTGGTATGCCAGTTCTTTCTCCCTCCTTCCCTCTCTCTAATTGTCTCTAAAAAAAAATTAGGCTGGAGATATGGCTTAGCAGTTAAGGCACATGCCTGCGAAGACTAAGGACCCAGGTTCAATTCTCCAGGACCCATGTAAGCCAGATGCACATGGTGACACATACATCTGGAGTTCATTTGCAATGGCCAGAGGCCCTGGCGTGCCCATTCTCTCTCTCCCTCCCTCTCTTGGTCTCTAATAAATAATTAAAAATAAAAAAATCTTTAAAAAATTTTTAAAAATAGGGCAACTAATAACTTTTGGAGAAACAGTTATTCAAGAAGGGAAATGCAATAATCACTACATGGCACTGCTGGGAATAATATTTACTTTGCAAGACTACTATAAACAATGAATTTTGATTTAGACAAATGTTATAGTTTTAAACAGAGGACTATGCAAATGTGACCCCTGTGTTCCTGGAGATAGAAGATGGTATATGAGAACCAAGTCCTTATCTTTCACAAGAAGTTAGATAATATCTAAAATGAAAATCTAGGATATGGCAGCTTGGGCTGGGGAGATGGCTCAGCAGTTAAAGGCTCTTGTTTGCAAAGCCTGCTGGCCAGGGTTCAAAGTGGGGCATGCATCTGGAGATTGCTTGCAGCAGCAAGAGGTCCTGGCACACCCATCCTCCTGCCCTCTTTTTCTCATAAAATGAATAGATAAGTAAATATAAAAGAAAGATGTGACAGCTTATTATAAGCACATTATTTAGAAATGTTGAGTTGAATGCCAGAAAGAAATGTCGAAAGGAGTTCACCTGAGTTGCTATTCTGAAGAGGGAGAATTGGGTATGGGGAACAGTGGGGTTAACAGATGGTAAGATCTCTGACCTGACTGTTCATTACTCAGCAAAACCTCCAAGTTGCTTATGGGGAACTTTGTGAATTTATACTGGTCCACACTGCCCTTATCCACCTTTTTGTCTTGGAAAGAAAATCAAATCTCCCAGAAAAATGAAAAATGCCTACGCATCTTTCACTTACACTTGGCAGGTAACATTTTGCCACATTGCATGCTTTCTCTCTCTCTTTTTCTGATATACAAATAGTCTCCCTTTCTCTCATATACTTTGAGGGGTAGGGATTGTGCCTGAACCACTTTGAGCAAAGTTGTAGGAATCACCTTAATATGTCTGTATATCTCCCCAGAACAGGAGCATCTTCCTATGAAACCAAAATACTGTTGTTTGTAGTGGAAAAATCTAGTCAGGAATCAGACATTGTATGAAGTCATTAGGTTAAGTTCTTTTGTAGATGTTTTCCTGTTTGTTTGTTTCTTTGTAAAGTCTTTCATGATATTGACAGTTTTGAGGAACTTAGGTCAGTTGTTTTGTAGAATGTCTTCAAATACAGATTTACCATTTCATTCTATAAAATTCTAGCATACAATTATAGTAAGACTATAGTTACAAACTATAGCTTTTTATGCGGGTCTAAAAGTTTAGGCTAGCAGCTTAGTGATTAAGGTACTGGCCTGCAAAGCCAAAGGACCCAGCTTCAATTCTTCAGGACCCATGGATGCCAGATGCACAAGGTGGCACAGGCATCTGGAGTTTGTTTGCAGTGGCTAGAAGCCCTGGTCCACCCATTCACTCTCTCTCTCTTTCTCTCAAATAAATAAAGCAAAATAAATGATATTAAAGAAGAAAGGTTTAGTCTATTATTTGTATGCTTTTTTTTTTTTTTTTATAGTTCATGGTTTGACATAGAGTATTAAGAATACCACTTACCTGGAGAATAGTAGCAGCCCCTTGGCCATCAGAAATCTTCCAGAATGAATGGCTGTGGGAGGGGTGATCTATTCTAGAAACAAACAATTTTTTTCAACATTCTTGGCAGTATTCTTTGGGTGACTTAATATATTGTGATCAGGAGCAAATTTCCTACTCTTTAATTAAGTTCTGCTATTGTAGACAGTCTAGGAGCCACTTTTGGACAATGGTTGGCCAGCTCTTCTATCATTCCTAAATTCAAGTGTATTTGTAGAATCTAAACATTGTATATATGTTCAGTTTGCAACATGTTGGCTGCACTGGAGGCAGGATACTCAGTTGCTTAGCTTATGTATGTTTTGTGGGAAGCAAGGGCACTGTGGAAAGCTGGCATGCCGCACATGCCAGAAGAGCTATGCAAGCTTGCTGTTGAAAGCATGCTTCCCGTCTGTCAGGGCTTCCTGATAGGAGACCTGGTGACACAGTAGCCTCTAGGCAGACCTCCTCAGGTTGTGTGGAAGTGCTGCTGCAGGTTGTGTGGGGAGGAAATCTGAGCCATTTCTCAGACGAGGTCAGGCACATTCAGGGTGGTATGGCTGTAGATACTGAGCCATTTCTCTGTGAACAGCTGCTTTGCAAAGTCAGGACAAATTACTGTTGAATTTTGCGCTGGTTGCCAAGGTAAGTGTTTTTATTTTGCTTTGTTTATCTTGCTTTTCTTCTTCTGAAGTCATCATGTCTTTCTGGAAGTTTCATAGGATTTGTTAGACATTATCTAAAGTAGGATTCAAAGGATTGTTTCTGATTTATTTATAGTTCAACATTTCTTTTTCTTTCTCCAGATTTTGTGGAAGAATAATACTTTGTCATTATGAGATGTCGTCTCTCGGTGCCTCCTTTGTGCAAATTAAATTTGATGACTTGCAGTTTTTTGAAAACTGCGGTGGAGGAAGTTTTGGGAGTGTTTATCGAGCCAAATGGATATCACAGGACAAGGAGGTGGCTGTAAAGAAGCTACTCAAAATAGAGAAAGAGGTAAGATCTTTTCTTGCTGTCAGAAATAATCACGACAGCTCTTATGTAAGCTTTTCAACCGACATGAGAGACTCATAGAGCTGCAAGGGACCTAGCAAGTCCTTTGGGGCTGACCCATGAGACTATTTCCCAATTTCCATTCTGGGAGCCCCATAAATAGAAAATATTGCAGTGTGTGCTTTAAGGTTGAATTCTGTTAGGGGTCATCTGAAGTGAGAGGATTTCTTTCCATGGCATGAAAGAGCCAGTGTTCTCTGAGCTGGCCATTCTAGAGGCAGAGTTGGGAACTCCCGCTTCCTGAAGGTTAAGCTTTTCACTTTCCTGGGGCAGCCAAGAGAGGGCAGTAGAAAGTAATGAACCATTTCATCGCCTTATTGTTTTTCTCCCCTTCAGTTTTTGGTCCTCCATTGTCTTCTAAAAAATAAAGTACTATTTTTCTAGTGGATGAAGCAGTACCAGCAGTGCTGCTTCTTGTAAAATCAGAAAAACCTTCAGAGCCTGGAATTCATGCCCATCCTAGATGAGCTCTGAACACTTAGATTTCCATCTTTCTTTTCTTAATGAAGGTGGTCCAGCTTGTTCCCACCTTTAGCTCCATACCTCAAGATTATGACTACTTGTAGAGCTGACTCTTGGGCTTAGCAATACTTGCAATATTTCTCAAAGCCTTTTAAAAAATTTAAATATATTTTTGGTGGATCATAAAACCATAAAAAACACACATTGTGGGGTACCATGTAATGTTGCAGTACATCTATACATTGTATGATGCTTAAGTTGGGTTAAACCTATCAGTCTCCTCACACATTTACTGTTTCCTTTATAGTGAAAACATTCAAACTTCCTTCTAGCTTTTGATGTATACACTACATTACCTAGAGTTGTCCTATTGGTAACTTTTAATATCTACCCTCTGGTGCTCATTTTAGCTACTTCTGTTTTTGTCCTGTTTTAGCTAATTACTCTTCTTTTCAGTGTCTTTTTAAAGTGAACTTTTCCACAAATATCCTTTCTTTGCTCCTTCAATGTTTTCATTGGCTGCCGCTAGTGAATCTTAATAATTGATCCGAGGAGGAAACTCAAGAGGTGGCACGTTGGTGTCCCTGCCAGCAGAGCTCTGGAATTGTGGCTCACCATCCAGGTTGCATGTTGTTGAAGCCAAGCCAAAAGTTTTGAGATGTCTCTGCCTTGGGTGTCTGGAGGTTTCACATGAAACAAAGGTCCTGAGCAGAGAAAGTTAGTTCTCATTATCCTAATTCTTGATCATGAAAACGTTTTAATAGTAGCCAGTAGCAAAACCATTTTTTACCCTGAGCTTTCTTGCCTAGTAAACTTTGCATTATTGTCCCCATTTAACAGATGGGAAACAGAGCTTTGAGAACTGTCTTAAGCTGACCCAGTAAGGGCAAGTGAACTCTGGAGGCCAGACCTCCAGATCTTTATTCACTCTGAGACCTATAGTTGACCAGCTACAAATAGAAAATAAACCAATTCCATTCACTTACAGTCAAAGAAGCTTATAAATATGATAAGCATTAGGTCATAGAACTTTAATACAATGAGCATCTTATATGATTATTAGATGTGAGAAAGTTTGTGTAAGACAGGAAACAGATTTTGGAAGGAAGTATTAACTGTAGCCCATTCACTCCTCACCTTGCAAGCATAAGTAAATGCATGATACCTTCCCTGCTATGTTTTTCTTTTGCAGTGTATGTGTGTGGGTTATGCATGTGTATATTTGCATATTCACATGTGTATAGATGCACGTGTGTGTATAGGCACAGATAATGTGGGTGCACATGATTGTGGATGCCAGAGATTGGTATGAGGTGTCTTCTTCAGTCTCCTCTCTCACTTTATTTACTGAGGCAGGGTTTTTCTCTTGAACTCAGAGGTCACAGGTTTAGCTAGTCTCACTAATTAGCTTGTTCTAAGGATTACAGGCTGGCTTCCATGCCTGCCTAGCATTTATGTGGGTGCTGGGATCTGAACTTTGGGCCTCACACTTGTTTGGTAAGTACTTTATCCACTGAGCCATCTTCTCTGTCCCTTCCTGCTATGTTTGAGAGAGCCAGGAAAATGACATTGGAGAGCACAAGGTGAAAGCAAGAATTAGAACATGCCAGCTCTTGCTTTTCTAGAGGTATTTAACCTGAGTATAGTTCAGAAACTAAGTTGATTACAGTAAATTGCAAGAGCATAGCTCATAAACTTGTGAATAGGAATAAACAGATTCCACTTCAGCTTAGAGGCTTATTTTAGCTAGCGATCATGAGTGTCAAGAGATCATTAGCAGAGCTGGGAACATGGTTTAGTGGTTAAAGGCACTTGCTTGCAAAGGCTGTTGGCCCAGGGTTAATTCTCAAGCTGCCCATGTAAACTAGACACAAAAAGTGGCCTAAGTATCTGGTGTTCATTTGCACAGAGGCAAGGGTTCCTGCTGTGTTCATAGACACATGAAAATAAATAAATACTATTTTTCAAAAGTGATATTGACATATGGCTATATTAGGAATTCATCTCATATGTATAATGGTGAAGATTATAAACAAATATGACAATAGCTATGTAATAAAATTCTATTCCATTTAGAAATATATTTAGAGAGCTAAGGAAATGGTCATAGTATATCGGAAGTGGTGAAAGCAAGTTATAAAACGCGTATCATGTGATATCAGGTATATGCATGTTATCAGCTTTAAGTTTGCTTAACATCTATATTTTTATATGATTCTATATTTCTCCCAACATTTTAATATGAAAATGTTCAAACATAAAAGTTGAAAGGAAAAAGAAAAAAATTGAAAGAGTTTTACATTGAACATCTACATACACACTGCGGGTGTACAATTCATATACTTTATCACATGTGGAGCCACTGTGCTGTACTCGTCAGTTCATTGTGATAAAAGGGTTTTACAATGAACATCTGCATACACACCGTGGGTGTACAATTCATATTCTTTATCACATGTGGAGCCACTGTGCTCTCACTCGTCAGTCCATTGTGATACATTTCAACTCAGCTACAGGCATCAGCATGCTTCCGTGAAGTAAACCATCATGTGTATTACTGTTAGCACTCAGTTGTGTTTGCAGTTTTATTTTCTTTTCTGGTAAAATTAACAATGAAATATATCTTACTAATTTTAAAAACTGTAGACTTAATGTGACACAGATTTATTTTCATAATCAGGAAATTTTAAAAAAATGTTTTTTTATTTGCAAGGGGAGGCAGAGAGAGAGAGAGAGAGCTAGAACAAGGGCACATTCCCTGGGGCTTCTTGCCACTGCAAACTCCAGATGGATGCACTGCTTTGTGTATCAGGCTTTACATGGGTACTGGAGACTCAAAACCAGGTTGGCAGGCTTTAGCAAGCAAGTACCTGTAATCAGGAAATTTTACTTAAAAACAATATAGCCTCAATGGGCTGCAGAGATAGCTCAGCAGTTAAGGCACTTGCCTGATAAGCCTAAGGACCCAGGTTTGATTCCTTAGTACCCACGTAAAGCCAAATGCATAATGATGCATGCATCTGGAGTTCATTTACAGTGACTGGAGGCCCTGTGTTCCCATTTTCTCTCTCTCTCTCTGTGTTTCTCTCTACCCTCTATCTCTGCTTGAAAATAAATGAATACACACACACACACACACACACACACACACACACACACGCACGTAGTCTCAATGCTCTACATTTCTGTCTAAAGATGTGGACAAGTTTTCTAACCTCATTAGTACATCATATGATGTATTATTGGGTTTACTTTTACACCACTCTCCTGTGACAATGCTGCCAGCCCTTAGTGCCAAGCTAGCTTAATTATTTGTAGGCTTACATGTAGTGCACTATGCACGATATATTTCTGCTTGAAACATAGTTTTCAATGGAAAAAAATAATATGATCTTAACAATTTACACCAAAGTTAAGAAAAGAAGCTATTACTGTGTCTTTCTGGTACATACCAGGTGACCTGGAACCAAACTGAATCCTCATGTAGACATTTGAGCAAGAGTGAAAGTGCCAAAGAAAGCGATTGTGATTGCAATGTCTGACTTACAGCCACTGGCTCAGAGAACAGTCCCTACACAGTGAAGAGTTCACCAACTGCACAATGTGAACTTCTACAAAGGATTAAGCACAACAGCTTAATTTTCTGCTGACAGTAGCTTCAATGATGTGTTGGATCAGACATGTCTGTACATGGCTTTTCCCTTCTGGGACAAATAGTAACCTGAAAGCCTTTGTGTTAGTCAGCCATTTGTTGATGTTACCAAATACCTGAGAAAACAACTTGGGGAAGGGAAGGAAGACTTATTTTGCTCATGGTTTTAGAGGTTTTGGCCCATCATGGTCAAGGGGGCCTAGAAGAACAAAGAAGCTCATACATATCATGTATGACTCCAGTAGACATTACACCCCAGGGCTCATGATTACCCCTGTCATAGGTTTTCAGTATCAGGCATGTATTCCCTCCCATGGAGGAGGCCTCTAGTCCAATTAGAGAGCAGTTGGTTTCCCCCATAACAGACATGCCACTATTGCACCCATTGGCTCATTGGGCCTGGCTGGCCAAATTTAAAGCTTGTGTTCACAACTCTCAGTGATTTTTATGTCAAGAGAATAAGCTATGTGAATTAGGAAATGAAGTCTTGAAATCAGCAGAACACAGAATAGAATAGGAAAGCTTTTTCCCATGTAGTGTATTAACACAACCGTGTGTAGTGCTTGATAAGAGCTAGTTAAATATTATCACTTTATTAGCTCTAAGGAGATCCAGCTTGTCTTATTTGCAGTTCTGGTACTTTTTTATCAACAAACTCTTTGTTTTAATTATAAGAGTTCTGTTTTAATATTTTTCTCTGTCCCTGAACACAAGACTAATAATACCACATTTACTTAATTTGTGTGTCCTTTCAATAGTGAAATGTTTTAATGGAACCAATAAAAATTAAATGGCTTAGACACCTGAAAGTGGCCATTGAGTTCTGGCATAGTTTCTGTGATGATCTGCTATTTAGGAATGTCTAGTTGGCATTTTTAGGGATTTTTTTTTTTTAAGTTCCCGTGTACAAATGAGGACCTGTGCCTGATCCTGTCTGGCAGTCTCACTAAGCATGTGGAACTAAGGGTTGACACAGGAATGCACACATAATGGAAACCTTCAGATCCACACCCTTCCCCAGCACCAGTCCTACCCTGGCTTTCTAGCTTTGAGTTTTTAATTTCTCACCTGAGCTCTCCACTCCTGTCCAACTATGCTTCTATCCTGCCTTCTCATTTCTGTAACCTTGGACACATTCTTTCCTTTACCTGGAATGTTTTGTTTTCTCTTCTTGGGCAGATTCTATTCATATTTCAACTTTCATTTCTTCCTTCTCCATGAAATATTCCCAGTCTCACAAACATAATTGTCTTTTTTCTTCTGAATTTATAGTACTTAACATCCAAACCACCAATTTGATTTAGTAAATCCTATGCCCTGTGACAGTGACATTCCAGTAAGAAACAGATACTTAAAAAGTTAAGTGTGAGAATGCTATGCCTTCTCAGCTGAAAAGTAGGGCTAATTATAGTAACTATGTCATAGAGACCTACGCCATAGAATTGTTCAGAGAATTAAATGAGATAATACATGTCAAATATTAGAAGAGTGATAGGTGCATGGGAAGGCTTGGGTAACCATCCTCACAACTATGCTCCTAAGTCAGAATAGCAGGTAGATGGCATCTTTTGTGGAAAATTTTTGATGACTTCGTACCTAGGACCTTACGTTGAGCAGATGCTCTGTGTACAACCAATAGGAAAAGGAGCTGTGGCAAGCCCAGCATGGCTGTGCATGGGAAAGCAAGTGGGTATGGTCAGCATCCTCTTGCAAACTCTAAGGTCAGGAGCTGTCCATTTAGCTGGTGCTTCACTGTCCTGGTTTCTCTAACTGTACCAAGCACAGCTGCTACCATGAGCCTGAATTTAGCTAAGCTCTTTACATTACTGCCCTCTGCCTCTTCATAGTCACTCATTTGGAGTATAATCTCTATTTGACACATCAGAAGTAAGGCTCGGATTGCCTAAGCAACCTGGCTAACATAAAGAGCGTCCTTGCCACACCTCACAGCACTGGACCCTGTGCCTTGTGCATAGTAATCTGAAGCATTTGTTCTGTGATGTTGGGTACCACTTTACAAAGCACTTCCTCCTTCTCCATCCTAGAGAGCATTGTATTGATATTCCTCACTTCTTTCATTGCTTCTGCTTTGAGATGGGACGGCAGTAGAACAAACACATCTGTCTTTGCTGGATTTCTATAAATACAGTAACAGCTTTGCATTTAGCTACATAGTAATATAACTCTTGGTTATTACTTTTGCTTTAGGAGGCTTGGTGTTTGAATTTATAAATGCCCTTGATTTTTTTAGCCTGGCATGTCTTTCTTTTTTGATTAAAGACTTTCAAACACTTCATAGTGTCATACTGTAATTGTTCAATATGAAACTCATTGCTTTAAATTAGAGAATAAGAAATTTAAAATACTGAATCATTTTATTTGATAATTGATGTGGGCATCATCCAGAAGTGTAAACTGAACAAGCATCTATGAGTCCATTGTTTTCTGCTAGAAATTCTGTTAATAGGAGCTTGTAATCTAAGCCACTGCAAGGTAAACTGCTATAAAGGAGATAGAGAAAATTGGCCTCATGTTGAACAAATGAGTGAGCATGCATTACTGATATGTCTGAAGATACCTTGAGCTTTGTGGGCAAGGTCAGTGAGGAAAGGCCACCAGAAAGGTTTCTCTCAGAACTAAAAAGGACCAGAAAGTCACCTGATGGATGAACAGTGTTCTTATCACTTACATGAAATGCATCCAGACAAATATACTGTGGCATATAGATCATTAAGATCACCACAGAAATGCTTTATCAACAAGCAAAAGCCCCTTTCTTATTTTTACTACTTATTCTTTAAAAGTTTAGATACCCTTTTATAACTTTGTCAAGTTTACATATTTACTGTATGTGATTATTTTCATTTGTCATAGAAGGAACATTATTACAATAGTTATTTCAGTTTCTCATTAAAGCATTATTGATCTCAGTGTATTGAGCAATAAACATTTCAGATAGCTAATGTTTATTTTCCAGCCATGTTCTAAATATTGTGATGAAATTAAACCAATTAATGAATCCCAGTAAAAATGTTATGTCCTGACTAACTGAAATAAACACAAAATTGGGTTCTTGCTGTAGAAGAAAAATGGTATGCAACATGACTGAAATTCCCAGGAAACTCAAAGCTTAATGGAGACCAACTGAAGCCTTGGAGGAGAGCTCCTCAGGAAAGTCGCCATGAGCCTGTCATGATTGGCTCTTTGTCTTCAGAAATGGAATTCTCTCACCTGGGTATTAAAAGGTGCCTATCATATTCTTCTCTGCTCCCTAGTGTAGTTAAGTCACTGTCATGGTGCCACCTAAGCATAGAGGCCATGTTGCCAGGTATTTTCCATTGAGTAAATATCCAGTTTGTTTTTGAACACAGCCATTGATGATATATGTGAATGGGATTTTTTAATTCTCAGAAAGTTATTTATAATGTAATGGTACTGGCCCCTGAGGCCACACAGACTTCTTTCAGATATGTTTCCCAAGGACAAGAACTGTTCTGTGTCTTTCTGATGGAATGTAGTGCCTGGCCTGCATATGCTCACTATATGCATAGTGCACGAATGAGCAAAGTGATGCTCTAGGATTGCATCTCACCTTCCCTTCCTGTGTAAGAGTCACAGAGGGATACTAATTCCACAGCTACAGAAAAAAAAATCTGGTTTGTCTCTCATAGTCTACGTCATGGCTTTGCCTTGTCTATGCATATTTTTTTTTCTGAGCTCTTAAAAATTACTTAACCTTTGATTAAAAGGCGCTTCTCTATAGCATTTTTTTGGGGGGCATAGTTCTTATCTGGTGTGTTTTTGTACATATGTGAAAAAAACCCAAGGTGCTTATTCCTAGTCTCAATATTAGACATTTCCTGACTCATGATATGAGACAAATTAAGGTGCCCAGATGAAAAGAGCCTACCAGAATTTTAATAACTTGAAAATATGACTTTTCTCCTGATACTGTTCTTCAGGACAGTGGTGCTTGATAAAATTAGCTGCATTAGATGAGCCACACTGATAAGGATGGAAGTGTGTGGTAAGTGTGCAGTCTGTGAAAGAGGAAGGAGATTGTGTGGTTGCTGTGCTCTTCCAGAGGGATTTATACTCAACAATTAATCCACAAAATTTGTTAACTCAGTACATTTTAAAAACATTCAGACCATTGCTTCCTTCAATGGGAAACTGTATTGCTTCTGTTATCAGAATGTAGACTCTTTTTAAAAAAAAGAAATATCCACTCATTTTAATTACTGGATGTATATGTTAAAATATGGCACGCAGTTTTGTTAAGCCTCTGCTTCTGAACTGAATCTGTTTATTAGCTTATTTTTTTATTTATTTTGAGAGAGAGAGGGAAAATATGAGAGGATGAGTATGTCAGGACCTCCTCCCACTGCAAACGAACTCCATCATGGGCCACTTAGTCATCTGGCTTTTCATGGGTACTGGGGAATTAAACTCAGGTCATCAGGCCTTGCAAGCAAGCACTTTTTAACTGCTAAGCCATCTCCCCAGTTCCCAAATCTGTTTTGTCTTTGTTGGCCTTGAACATGGTCTCCTCCTGCCACCATGGCACCAAGAATAGTAATTGGGTAATGTGGCAGTGAGCTGGGGGTTAAAATCATCAAGGACTGAGGAGGAGCTGCCTGAGGACTGGTGAATGGTGGCAACAGTGGAGGCTAATGACGGATGCAGTCTGGTGACAGAATGGCAGAAAGCTTAGCTTGAGAGAGGGGTGAGGAGCATTGTCCAGAGTGATGGTGCTGACCTCATGGTCTTGCCCAGTGGACATGGGGGAAAAAATCAAACAGCAGCCTGTGAGAAGCCCACCCACGGGAGAGGAGTGGAAGTGAAAGAGGAGGTTCAGGATAGAGGGATGTAGTTGCTAATGGAACAAGATGATGCAGTGGAAAAGTTTCAGGAGTCAGGGAGGTAAGAGACAATGGGGTCCCAACAGGAGTATGTGTAGTCAGGGAAGAATTTGTAGGTGGGTGTTGAGGGCTGGGACTGCCCAGCATTTTGTGTTGAAGACACAAACATGTAAACATGCACACTGAGGTTGGTCCTGGGACACTTACTGCAGATAGTTGTGGGTGAAGTTAGGGCAATGGTAGTATTAGGACTCCCCTGGACCCTATGAGGTGGACATGAGAGATCTGGGGCTAGTATGTTGACTGATTTTCCACTAACCTACCTCAATTTAGAGTGCTGGCATGTGCGTGCATTGAGTTTGCTGGGGACTTTGAGCAGATAACTGAGAACAAGGTGATTGTTGGGAAGCTAGGAAATGTAAAGCCAACAGAAACTTCCTGCTAGCATGTCTTTGACGAGAAATCGCTCTACTGGCAAAGATAGCAGTCATATAAACTTATGAAAATTATATTGAATGTTTTAAAATAAAATATGTGCTTTAAATAATATCTCTATCTTTTGTTGAAAATGGAGGCATTCAATTCCTAGGAAGCTGTATAGCTTTGTTTTAATAACCTGGGCTCTAATTTCAGACAGTACAGATTCAAATACTGGCTCCTGTATTTATTAGGTATCTGACCAGATTACTTAGCCAAGCCCTACTTTCTTCTTCCATAAAATGTAGATAATAACAAGGTCTGCTTCATAAGAATGCTGTGAGGACCAGATGAGGTAATCCACGTAGGTACCACATAGTTCCTGGCATCTCGTCAGCTCTCATGTATGGGGCTCTCTTATTACTGTTATTTCAGCAGCTTACGTACGGTCTGAATACACCTACTGTTTCTACTCTGTCTTGTTAGCACACATTTCAGAGTAGCTTTCCTTTTTTTTTAAAGACTGGTAAATAGCTAGCTATCTGTATCATTTTATAATATTTCCAGACTTTAAGTTCATGGCCTCATTGGTGTTTTTATATGATTATTTTTACTTTCTTTTTTAAAAATATATTTTTTTTATTTGAGAGACAGAAACATACACATAGATAGATGATAAATAGATACATAGAGAGAAAAAGAAAGAATGGGCACTCCAGGACTTCTAGCCACTGCTAATGAACTTCAGATGCATGTACCACTTTGTGCATTTGACTTTACATGGATACTAGGGAATTGAACTCGAGCTGTCAGGCTTTACAATCAAGTACCTTTAACCACTGAGCAATCTCTCTAGTCCCTCTTTTTTATTTTCTTACCAACAAATAATATTTTGTCATATTTTGTATTATTAATGGATTTTTTTAATCATTTTACACATGTCTCCTGTCATTGGAAATCAAGATCTCTTCTTGCTTAAGAATCATTGTTGGGCTGGAAAGATGGCTTAATGGTTAAGGCACTTGCCTGTGAAGCCAAAGGACCCAGGTTCAGTTCCCCAGCACTCATGTAAGCCAGATGCACATGGTGATGCATGCATCTGGAGTTTATTTGCAGTGGCCGAAGGCCCTGGTACCCATTCTCTTCCTCTCTCTCTGTCTCTCATAAATAAGTAAAATATTTTAAAAAAAAATAAAGTCACTGTCACACAGGGTCATTCTTTTTTTCTTTTCTTTCTTTCTTTCTTTCTTTCTTTCTTTCTTTCTTTCTTTCTTTCTTTCTTTCTTTCTTTCTTTCTTTTTTTTTTTTTTTGTCTTGAGGTATGGTCTCACTCTGGGTCAGGCCAACATGGATTTCACTAACAGCAATCCTCCTATCTCTGCCCTCAAGTGCTGGGATCAAAGGTGTGTGCCACCACGCCGGTTTACAGCTACACAGGGTCATTCTGAGTATATAACAGAACAATCCATAGCTGTTTTTCTGCATATGAACTTGGCAGGAATGAAAAGGAGCAGTAGTTTGCAGAGCTGGTGAAGAAGGGGACAGCAGGCACATACATGTTCTGTGGAAGTCTGAAGTAGTGTAACCTGGAAGGCAGCTTGGGAACCCAACACAAATCAAAAGTGAGATGCCATTTGACCCATACCTCCCACTTTTATGAATTTGCCCTAATGAAACAACTGGGAAAGGACACACGTATATGTATTAAGGGTTGTTGAATTAATGCAAATTGGAAATAGTGTGCATATTCTTTTACAGTCAGAAAAAAGTAAAGAACTATATGCATGCAATCCTATGGGATGGAGATAGCAAAAAATTCATGTACTTGCATAGATTGGCAAAGTGAAAGTACTTTTGTACTTTCAGCTTCAACTCTCCTAGATTGTCACTGGTGCCCAGCCTTTTAATCTCTTTATCTTTTCCCCTCTAGTTTCTTTGCCATCGGGGAGGCCAGCATGTTTGTTATATAAAGCAAAAGAGTTCTGTAGTCCTTAGTTGATAGCTGAGGACATTTTAAGTTCAGTATCATTTGCATTGCCTGGGCCCTAGGTACCTTTTTTTTTTTTTTAAAGTATTCTTTAGGAATACAACTGGGTACTTTGGATTATTAGCCAATAATGCTTTAGAATTTTGTTTTGGTCTTTAGCACTGTCCCATATCTGGTCTGGTCATTATAAAGGGATAACTCTATAGGTAAAAACATAAAGAACATAACCAGTACTGGGTAGTATTAGAAAGAACTTTTTCCTTTATTTTGGTGGACTTTTCCCCCTCTGCCATGTTTGTTTTAACAAACCTCTAAAAGCTGTGGGATATTAGCCCACACCATTTGTCAGGATGAGTAGGAAGACATTTTCCTTTGGAAGAACTCACTATGCAGAGAGAAAAGCATTCCACGCCTGTTTATCTTTGTAAAGTTTGCATAGAGAGGGTTCTGCATGAATTCTTCCATTCGGAGAGGAGTCTAGACAAGAAACGGAAGCTGAGGCCTTCTTTCCTCTGGGTAAGAGCACTCAGAGGCAGAGGGAGGGTTTGTCTACAAACAAAAGACTTCTCTAAATTTCAGTTCACGTAGTAGAATTGTTGGCAATCAGAAGATCCTTCTAAGATATATCTTTCAGAATCACACGTTCGATTTTATTTTTCAGTGAAAACTTCCTTTCAGTTTTGGGGTGAGAGAATAAATATTCTCTCATCAGGGTAAGATTAGGAAATCTACTTGAGGATAGGCTGTGATAGAGTTATTTCCTCCAAGGGAATGTGAGATGATCTTTTTCTTTTCTCTCTCTTTTTTTTTTTTTTTTTGACATGATCTTTTAAGCTAAGAATACAATTCAGTAGTAAGTAGGACATTATACATTTTAACTGACAAGTACAAATTGCATATATTTATCACATGAAACTTGATATTTTGCAATATGTGAGAGCTAAATCAAGCTACTAACTTCTATATTACTTTCTCTACTTGTGGTAAGAATATTTGAAACCTACTCTTTGAGCTTTCAAGAACCTATCATTAGTTACTGCAGTCACCACGATGTATTGCTTGAACATACTTCTAAGTAGAATTTTATGTCCTTTGGCCAGCTTCTCCCAGTCTTCACAAAGTTAATTCTATATCTACATTACTTGTAAATGAAAATGAGTAGTGTCATACTTAGTTGAATCAGTTCATTAGCCACTGAGAAATTAGTCCTTTCTGTTGTTGGTTTTTTGCTACCACACTTCATCGCTGGCTTTTTCCCTCAAACTTCTTCTTTTTTAAAATATTTATTTATTTATTTATTTATTTATTTATTTATTTATTTATTTATTTATTAGAGAGGGAAAGAGAGAGGGAGAGGCAGAGAGAGAATGGGCACACCAGGGCCTCTAGCCACTGCAGATGAACTCCAGACGCATGTACCATGGGTACTGGGGAATCAAACGTGGGTCCTTAGGCTTCACAGGCAAGCACCTTAACTGTTAAGCCACCTCTCCAGCATAAGACTTCTTAAACTACTTTGTCTGTAGTATCATTTCTTTTTCTTTTAAAAAATATTTTATTTATTAGTGAGAGAGAGAGAGAGAGAGAGAGAGAGAGAATGAATATGAATGGGCTCACCAGGGCCTGTGAATGACTCCAGATGCATACGCCACCTTGTATATCTGGCTTTACATGGGTACTGGGCTGTCAAACCTGGGTCCTTAGGCTTCACAGGCAAGCACCTTAACTGTTAAGCCACCTCTCCAGCATAAGACTTCTTAAACTACTTTGTCTGTAGTATCATTTCTTTTTCTTTTAAAAAATATTTTATTTATTAGTGAGAGAGAGAGAGAGAGAATATGAATATGAATGGGCTCACCAGGGCCTGTGAATGACTCCAGATGCATACGCCACCTTGTATATCTGGCTTTACATGGGTACTGGGCTGTCAAACCTGGGTCCTTAGGCTTTACAGGCAAGTGCCTTAACCACTAAATCATCTCTCCAGCACCTGTAGCCTAATTTCTTCATCTTGCAAACCTTCCCACCTTCCTTGATTTCAGTACCAGCCTCAGTTCTTTGACTATCACTGGAGTGAACTTGGTATCCACTGTAGTGACCTTAGCCCATTGCAGACTTCTGTCACCCCCCGCCTGCTCACTTGTAGCTCCATTGCCTTCCAGCCACTTGCTGGGAAAAGCTGCAGTTGTTCTACCTTTGAAAAAAGGAGTCTGAATATCCCTGTTCTGCAGTATTGACTCACCTAGTCTCCTAGTAGCTGAGCTTCAAGCTTATCATGGCCTAGACCCATGATTCCCAAGGGAACTCTCCCTTCCACAGTCACTGACCTCAACCCCTGGGTGTTTCTTTACCACCATGCATTTGTTTCATTGCTCACCTCCCAGTCTTGGCATGTTTGTTTCTTATCGCCTTCACCTTCAGCTCCTTGAGAGCAAAGGGAGTGACTTTGTGCATCACTGGCTTAACTCAGTTTTCATTTTATTTAAGGGTAAATGAATGTTAATATATCTAGTCACAGGTTTCATTTCAAAAACTTTCAGCATGGTGGCACACACCTTTAATCCCAGTACTCGGGAGGCAGAGGTAGGAGAATCACCATGAGTTTGAGGCCACCCTGAGACAACATAGTGAATTCCAGGTCATCCAGTCATTCCAGGTCAGGGCTAGAGTGAAACCCTACCTTGAAAAAAAAATTAAACTTGGGCTGGGGAGATGGTGCCTGCTTGCAAACCCTGTCCACTGGCATGTAATTCCTAACACTCACATATGGCTGAACACCAAGTGGTGCGTATGTCTATGATCCCAAGCCTACAGCAGGGGAGACAGAGCTAGAAAATCAGAAGCTCTCAGGTAGCATGCTTGAGGTCCTGGGATCCTTCCACAGTACTGCCAAAAAAATGAAACAAACACACACACACACATACACACAAAACCAAAAGAATGCCAACAGTTTCTTTCTTACAAACTTTTAAACTTCCTCATTGATGGTTTTTCATAATAAAATTTAATGAAGTTTATTCTTCATCACATAAAGAGAATTAGCTAATAATTCCAAGTTTACACAAGATAAAACAGACCAGATGTTAGGAGGCTTGATAGCAGAGTTCCTCTAGGAAGTGCATTTGAGGGAGACAAACAGATATTGGTCATCTTTGTAACTCACTTTGGGCACTTCACAGCAGAGGTACTCTCCTCTTTCCTCCTAGGGAGTGTTAAAATAAACACCTAAGTTCTGTAAAGGCCTTCTCTATCAGAGCACTGTTAGCTGTAATTCTTCCCTTTGGAAGGTGGAAAGGGGGTTGTTGCCATGGGAAATGGAAAGCAATGATCAGACTACTATATCTAAGTCTGTTGTGGCCAAAGACTACCCAATAGGGCTTTTTCATCTTTTTGTAATTATAAATAGAAAATTCTGGACTCAGAAGCATATTGTCTGGTCCAGCTACTGTTTCTGTCATTTCACAAATGGAAAAATCCAGTATTTAGTAAGCCTTAGGATTTTATTTCGTCTATCTCCTCTTTGTAATTCCATTTTCCTCCAGTCAAGTTAGAATATTTCTTAGTTTATTATAGCATACATATATTGTAACATGCACATATTTGTTTGTTTTAGAAATGGGTCTCATGTAGCCCAGGCTAGCCTCAAGCTCACTATCTAGTGAGTATGATTTTGAATTCCTGATATTTCTGTCTCTTATCTCCTAAGTGCTGAGGTTACAGGCTGTTTGTATTTTTAAAAATCTTTCTTTATGTACATGTGCCAGAAAGAACAAAATCTGAATTTAGCAACATTAATGAATTTATTTGGGGGAACAAACACTAACCACAGACTTTTAGGGACTTGTTTAATTTTCGAAATAATTTATAGATTTTTATCTCTGTTCTAAGCTTGTGGTAGAAGATCAATGTAGAAAAACAGCAGGTTAAAAAAATTAAGTATTTTATGTGTGGTTTACAGAGGGCTTGAACCCTGGAGAGCCACAAGCATGTACATAGATGGGCAGGTTCTGAACACAGTGACTGTACAGTGTTAGGTGAAGCATGGTCTGGAAAAGACTAATTGACCAAGAGTCTTTGAAGGTGAGAGAGTCTGTAATAGCAAGGCTTAACCTAGGAGTAGGTGGCAATTATGACACTTGACTATCATTTTGGTATTTATATTATCATGGTACATGAACTTGGTTTCTATCATCTTTCATTAAAGGATTTATGTTTCCTGTCATTTCTTTAAAATATTATAAAACAAATGGTTTTAGTAGTAGGTATAATAAGGGCTGGGAAAATGACCTAGTGGATAAAGACACTTACTTGCAAAGACTGCTGGCCCTGGTTTGATTTTCAAGTACCCATGTAAAGCCAGATGCACAAAGTAGTGTATGCATCTGGATTTCATTTGCAGTATCAAGAGGCCCTGACATACGCAGTGATTCTCTCTCCCCTCCCTCCCTCTTTCCCCCCTCACAAATAAATAAATAAAAATTTAAAAAAGAAGTAGCTATAATTACATTTGGAAGGGTACTGTGTCAGTTTTACCTTCTGTCAAATGAATAATAGCATGACACAGCATATTCTTGAGTAAGAAATAGATTATATCAGTCAGGAGATAGAGCAAGACAGTTCAACCTCTAAAGACCATAGAATTTATAGGACTTGCAGAAATAGAGGTGTTACTTGCTGTAGATCAGATGGAGGGTACCTGATTTAGGGCAAACTAGGGAGAGCCCCAACCAGGCTGAAATCTGGGCCTTACTGTTTTTAAGTTGGTTTCACTATATATATATATCACTAACATGTATTATACTAGGAGTCCACCGGGTGGTGGAGGGCTTTGCTGTGGTATCAGTGGTATGAAGTTCTCAGCTGCTGTTGGCATGTGAGAAGCTACCTGCTGAGTACTAGGAGGTAGAAGCTGCCATAGAGTCTCTGTATTGGGTCCTTATAAAACTCACTGTATAACAGCAGGTCTTGCACATGCTGCTGTCTTCTGGAGGGCAAAGTCTTTTCCTCTGCCATACCTTGTGGTGTTCCTCTAGCACTATTAAATATATTTTTTATTTATTCAAGAGAGAGAAAGAGAGAGAGAATGGGCAAGCCAGGGCCTTCAGCCTCTGCAAACGAGCTCCAGATGCATGCGCCCCCTTGTGCATCTAGCTTATGTGTGTCCTGGGGATCGAACCGGGGTCCTTTAGCTTTGCAGGCAAACGCCTTAACCGCTAAGCCATCTTCTCCAGTCCCTCTAGCACTATTTCTTCACACAAGCCAACCCAGTGACACCTGGCAGAGGAGAATTGTTTACAGAGTTGAGCTCTCCTTTTACAAAGCAGGATAAAGCAGATGGATTCAGGGCTAAGAGGCAAGAAATTCATCTTGTTAACTACTTGGCTCCTGTATATACCCTCTGCATATACTGGAACTTTCACATGATGATGAAACAACTCCATGTTTTCACCATGGAGATCAGCTGCCGTCTGTTCTCACCATTTCCCCAAAGTGAGATCTTCAGTTCTCACAGTCATTGGGTGCTTAGCTGGTTTTATTAATTGTTCTTCAGATTTCCTTACTTTGCACTGAATGTTGTTCCCTAAAGGCTGTCATAAAAGTTATCTCCTAACAGCTTACAGTTGAAATCGTAAGGGGAAGAAGGAGGACTTGGAGATAACATGTGCAAGTGTGCTGACCCATAAGCAACAAGCAAGGGGAAAGGCCAGGAGCAGCTAGTCCTCGTTTCTAGAATTGGTCTCTGGCTTCCTTCTTTTACTAATCATTCCTGGTTTCTCTTTTCCCTTGGCTAAGACCTTGGCTGGCTCGGGAGGCTTTACCTGGTGAGGGAACCTGAACTATATTCTTGCAGATTCTAAATCCTCAGTAGTCCTCTCTTTTATTGGTTACTATATATTTCACTAATATGTATTATAGTACTAAGGGATACCCACAGAATTCCCATAATAGCCATAGACTTCTATTATATTTGGATCTTAAATGTCCCCTAAAGGCCCAGTGGTAAAGGCTTGGTCACCAGCCTGTGGCAATGGTGAAAGCTGTAGGAGGAGGTAGGGGCTAGCAGAAGGAAGTTAGGTCACTGGCATGTCCTTACAGAGGTGATTTTGGAACCTCTCCCGTCCTTGCTTTCTCTCTTTGCTTCCTGGCTATCATGAGGTAAGCAGCTTTGTTCTGCTATGTGTTTCTGCCGTGAAGTTCTGCCTTGCCATAGTCAACCAATCATAGACTGAAATATCTGAAACCAAGAGACCAAACAAATCATTCCTGTCTTCAAGTTGTTTTTCTCAGGTATTTTGTCCCAATGGCAGAAAGCTGGCTCATACAACTTCCTGAAGCAATCCAGTTGTTTCATAATTTGGACCAGTCTCTCCAGTCAGTAAGGAATGTAAACTAGCCAAGTGGTCTTCTCATATTCCAGTCAAATAGGAAAGCACTCCATCCTTGGGGACTAAGATTACCAAATAGCAGAGGTCATTGTTATTGAGATGTGGAGCAAAAACTGTGGGTGGATCACTGAGCACAATGGGGATAAGAGCTATGCCTTAATTCCTAAATCCATGCATCTGTTATAAGAGAGACAGTGGTTCTGATATAAAGCATACAGTTCATCCTATAAACCAGCAGTGCCCTCAGTGTTGTTTCTCTGTGGATACCATAACTGAGTCTTCCGTAAGCTACTTTTCTATAAGCCAGCTGCTTCTTAGGGAATGAAATATGTGGTAAACTTAGTTAATCCCACTGCTATGAGCCCACTGCTTCACTTCCTGTTTAGTGAAATGGCTTCCTTCATTAGTCAAAGTGTGGAGTACTAAAATGTGAGTAAGACATTCCATGAAGCACTAGCTGAAGAAACTGTTACCAACATGGTAGTCTGGGGAAGTAAATTCACATCCTGGGTACATGTCTTAGTGAGGATAACATCCCCCCCCCATTCAGTGTTCTTAACCTGTTATCCTGGAAATGGTGACAGTTAACTTAGGGGCTCTTGTTAGCAGATAACATACATGCTCAGCAGGAGCAATTCAGCCTTGCTAAAGGGAAAATCAGTTTATTTGACCCTGTGTACCACCCAACCCTGCCACTATGGTCACTTTGTTCTTGCACCCACTGAGCAAGCCTTGGGGCAGCTGGGAAAGAGGCTGGATAACATTCACAGAGCATATAATTGTGTCATCTAATTACTGAGCAGCTCCTCTGGTCCCTTTAATGAGTGCTAACACAGGATAGTGTGTGTCCAGTGTGAAAGGTCTAGCTGAACTTCTTCACCCAAATGCATTGTCACTATTCCTGTCCCATTCAAGTGCAGAGTGTCCAGCTGTATCTTTAAGCAACTACCCATGAATTAGCATAAATTTATACTTTTGGTCATTTCTCATTTTAGACAAATGAACTGCCAAAATTTTGCCAATCTTCTGGGAGAATTTTCCTGAAACATTGTTTTTTGAGGTCACCTCTAACTGGGGATGCAATACTTCATACATCCCCACTTTCATTCAATTGGTGCTGACATATTACACAGAACCACTTACAATTGGAGCTCATTTTTTCTTTCTCATCTCCCTATTGTGGGGAACTTAGTTCATTATTATTATTGTGGGGAACTTAATTTATGGCTAATAGTTAGTAATCCTGAAATGTCTGAGTATTTCCTTTCTCCAGTGCACTGTGCACCAAGTAGATGGCAGAAGATTCCTGTAGTGACAGCCTGGAGGACTCATGGTGTATACTTGGGTGACAAGGAAAGAGTTTTTCCAGGAAATCTGGCCTTTACTTCTGTGGTTACTTTCTCCATTCTGGGTCAAAATTCCCAACCAGAAGCAGCTGAGGGAAGGAAAGAGTTTATTTCGGCTTCCCGTTCCTTAAAATACATGACATGGGAAAAAGCATGGCAGGAGTTTCATATTGTTACATCAGTAGAAATAAGGCCTGAAGTTGCACCAGCTGACAAGAAGAAATGTTACCAGGGTCTGGCTCAGGCACCACACCGGAGGGCAATGTGTAGATCCAGAATTGAAGGGCAAGCAATTCATTACTGACATAGTGTGTAAAGCAGAGAGCCATTCTAAGAATAAATGAATGTATGTTTTCTTACATTGAAAATTTACTAGAGTGATCACATATTCAGTAGAAGATACATGTTTAATCTACCCTGAAAAATATACCTTAGAATTACCTTCTACTTTCTCAATGCAAAACATTTTTGTCTGGTATTTTTTTCTTTATTAATATAGCCTGGAGTCCTGGGACTACAAGTAAAGAACCTATGTATTTCAGAGCTCTTACCATAGCAAGCACTGTGCCACAGCAGTAGTCTCATAGTCTGTTTTTCTGCTTAGTCCTCCCTACCTCACAGTTGAAAATAGAAGTCACATTTCAGACATGGGCTTTGAAAATGGAACTTTATGTTACTGAATATACCAGTAATTCCTGTCAAAGACTAAAAATGTCAGTACAGTGAGGAATGGAAGATACATTTTATTTCAGAGAGATTTTTCAAAAAGCTCTTACCTTTATTTTCTTTTAATTGAAGGATACACCCCTCCCCCGGTACTGTTTTGTAGTATTCTATATATTATAAGGGTAGAAAATTATACCACTAGAATGATGAAGGACAAATGCTTTGAAGCAATGAAATTAAATTTATGGAGCTATGATGTATATAATGCAAAGAATGAGCCATTGTTTTAAACATATATATTCTAAAGCCACCTTGTGTAATGTTTTTGCCAGTGGCACTTAATCAAATTTATGAATTAGAGAAAGTATAGGATTTTGAGTTTCATACCAGACAGTTGGGGCAGGGAAAAGAATAACAGGCATAGGGTAAGAATAATGCTATGGTATTCCAGTGGTGATATAGGGTCAAAATGATGTCCAGACTCACAAAGAATAGTGCTTAACAAAGAGAATATTCATTCCTTCTTTGTATTGTCAGTTTAAGGGAAGGAGAACAGGAACTGCTTGGATTGCAGGATGCCTTTACAAGCTCTTCTGGACAAGTTTAGACAAGCAGGACAAGCATTTATATAGGCGGCGTGTACCTTGCTAAGGCTAACCTTAAAGTCAGCCATGTAACACTGTGTTCTGGGTTTCAGGAGGGAGAACAGAGTTCAAGGGCTGCTCTCACTGTGATGGCTGTGTGGTTTTAGAATGGACATTTATTTCCTCACCAAACCGCAATCTTATTTGGTTTGGTTTGGTTTTGTGGATTTCTTCAAACATACAACAGGAAGCAGGGACTTAGCATATGAACAACCAGTAAACATAAGGACTGTGATTACAAAATGAATAAAATAATTTTTAAAAATTCCGTTGGAGAGGACCACCCAGTGGCCATCTCCCTCTAATTACCTCAGGAAGTATTTAAAGACCAATGAAATTTCCAGAGGTTAGGGTCCCATCTCCTTACCCCATTTCTAACTTCACTTGGGAACTCTGTTCCTATTTAAATATTTAATTAATGATTTACTACTTTTTCACCCCTTTTCCCAAGATTTGCTCTGCTGTTCCTAATCAGGGAAATACAAAAGAATAATTGTTTTATTTTGCTTTTTTGAGGATTCTGTTAGAAAGATGATCTTTCAGATTTAGGATCTCAGCTAAAATCAAGCATGATTTCATTTTTAAGAGGCTTTGTGTGGGGTGGGGGGGGGCGCAATGGGAAGCATCTAGTGTGAGAGATGAGGAGAAGCAGAAATATGCATTTCCAAGAAGCTAGACTAGGTTTTTGTTCATTTTTAAATTTTTTTTATTTTTTATTTTTGGAGAGAGACACAGATAGAGACAGACAGAGAGGGAGAGGGAGACAGATAGAGAATGGGCACACCAGCAGTCTCTCAGCTGCTATGAACAAAATCCAGATGTGTGTGCCCCCTTGTGGTCAAGTGCGGCATTGCGCCCTTGCGTCACTTTGCATCTGGCTAAACGTGGGACCTGGAGATTGGAACCCGGTTCTTAGGCTTAGCAGGCAGGCGCCTTAACCGCTAAGCCATTTCTCCAACCCTCGTTGTTTGTTTTTGAGGCAGGATCTCACTCTAGCTCAGGCTGACCTGGAATTCACTATGTAGTCTCAGGAAGACCAGGTTTTAATTGCTAAGTGATACAAGAGTGGGGTTGGAAAGGAAAAGTACTAATTCCAGAATGTATATGTTGGTTGGGAGTATCTTAGCAAAGTTTATCCTAAAGTAGAACAGAAAAAGTAAGAGAGAAAGTCAATAGCCCCCCTAATTTACACATATGCATTAATAGTAACACTAGCTGCAGTCCTTTTCTGAACTCTCCTATGTGAGGCATCATGCTAAGTGTTCTGCTTGTATAGGTACACCTTGCAAGTGAAGAAAGGCAGGGAAGTAAACTGGCAGGCCTGAAGTCCTGTGGTCAGTAAATGATGGCTTCTGCCTTTCTTGATTCCCCTGCACACAAGCATTCTTCACTTTCTCCAGTGAGTGGAACATACCTACCTTTTGCTCCTATCTTATACCAGTTAAAGCCTTGTCACACATAGCAACACATTCATTTCTTTGAACCTCTAACAAGGTGATTTCATGTTGGCAAAAACCATGAACATTATTAAAATAACAAAAAATTCCCTTGTGTTACTTCTGACTCCCATTCCTGCTAGGTGCTTTATTTCTAGTAGTGTTCTAATTGCAGCTACCAAGAAGTGATGTTGATTTTGAGGTTGTGCATCTGAAAGATCGTGCAACAGAGTAGAACATGGAAACCATTATGGTTAAGTTCACCTTAATAAAATGTTTTCATGCTGTTCTTTGTATAATGTCTCCCATCACTGCTTCGGACCCTTGCTTTAGATCATGGCTGTAAATTGCTTTAGATCATGGCTGTAAAATATTATGGAACTAATTCTTTCCTAAAAATGCAAAATAACAGGTCACTTCATACTCAGAATTTTTTTTAACTTACTTTAAATAATACCCTGTTTTATCTGTGGTAACTGAAAAATGAATAATTTTCAAATGTGTTAAGTGGAATATATGAACTAAATGAGTTTTACAGGTCTCAGATATTGAAACCAAACTATAGAAATATGTAAGGCCATATAAATAATAACATTTTTGCAGTATTTTTATACTAAGCACACTTCGTTTTAGTTTTAGAACAGTCCTGTGATGAAAGCAATACAGGATCTTATTAAACATAAGGTACCTTTAGTTTAAAGTGAACAATTATTGTATGCACCACTAAGAAACAAAAACATGCTGCTAGTGAAAACAGTATGATATTACGGGGAATCATACAAACTCAGTTTCAGCAACACAGGAAGAAACATGCATCTTAGAGTCTGAAATATATTATGGTCATCATTTTACATCTGAAAGAACCTGAGACAGGGAAGTTAACAACTCACTGAAGCTCATTAGCAGAGCTGGAAGCCAAGTCCTGGTCTTTCTGGTCACAGACCTTGAGTTCATTATTGTGCATGTGCACTTTCAGAACACTTTTGTTAAGGGATGTGGGAGTGTTTAGAAGTGAAATTTTATTAGATTATTTACATTTGAAACATTAAATGCACATTGAAATTGCCTTTTTCTAGAATCAGAAATTATACCTGAAATCCACTTAATTAAAATATAGTCAAAGCCATAGGACCACATCTCTGTCATACCCTCCAAGGCTTAAGGGACCATTGCAGAAGAGATAGTGGAAAGAATGTAAAAGCCAAGGAGGGGGGAGGAAGGCTTTCCAGACACAAAGTGGTTGTGGCATTCATGACCTCACAGTGGTTGACACTATCTACCAACGCAAGACCTGCATAGTAGGAGGGGGAAGAAATGATGACATCAAAATAGAAGAGACAGACAGTTGGAAAGAAGGGATTCAGTGGAAAAGGGATAGAGGGAGAGAGACAAGGGAGGATGTCAGTAGGGAATTGTAATCATGGTATATTGTCTATATGTATGGAGATTGTCAATACACAGTTAAAAGAAATAAGGCCAAATATACTATTATAAAGATGGGGAAAGGATATGAACAAGTATTTCACAAAAGAATAAATTATTTACTGTTAATAATGATAGAACCAAAGGTAGATAATGTTAGTGAAACCAATAAAACAGATACTCTCTTAATTGTCGATACAATCATAAATTGACACTTCTGAAGTACAACATCTCATTATCTATCAAAATGTTTATCCTTTTGACCTAGGTATTTCACAGTTAAGTATAGATCCCAAGTTGATAAGCAAACAGTTACACCTGAAATGTGGAGAGCAGTGTTGCATAAGGAGTTTTCTATATGTATTTGACACAGCCTGAATCTTTAACTATAAAAAAAACTTAGTAGATAAATTCTGATATTCTCATGTTAATCAAAAGTAAGCTGAGACTGTTGCTAGGAAGTTGGCTCAGTGGTCAAAGGCACTTGCTTACAAACCTGATGGCTCAGGTTTGAATCTCTACTATCCACGTTAAGGCAGATTCACAAAGTGGTGTGTGCATCTGGAATTTGTTTGCAGCAGCAGGAGGCCCTGGCACATCAAGTCTACCCCACAATAAATTAATAAATATTTTTAAAAGATAAGCTGTTGTACAAACCAGTTATTGAGATCCATACTTACTGGTGTGAAATAATGTCTGTAATGTATGTATTTTTATAAAGTAACTTGTAGATAATAAGCATTTCCTTAGTGAAGAGCTGCTTTGAGATAGTATCTACTTAATTTCTGTCACTCTCAAAAACACAAAACAAACAAAAAGGCTAATGAGAATATGTGAATATTTTTAAGCTGTCTCATATTTTTATCTAAGCTCTGAAATTAGTTCCTTCACCTATCTGATTCTTCCATCTGCAAAATGAGATTTAAAAAAACAGAATGATTAAAATCTTTCCAGTTCTAAAATTTAAGTGCACATTCACAAAAGTGCAGAATTAATATGACAGGAAAATGCCAACCCAAAGTGTGGTAGTTAGCTGAGGATACCAAAACGTGAGGGTATGATCAGGCCAGGAAAATGCCACAGACCTACTAGGAAGACTTGGCATGTCTGTTCTGGCTACTGATAGTTGCTGCCACCCAAGTATCACCACATTAGTGTAAAACAAAAACTTTAGTAGTACCATGATTCATAGTGTGGCAGGACTTTCGAATCTGCCAAAATCTACTGAAACATGTAGCTATAACTAACAAATACGCTGCTTCTAAAAAACCCATTTTGATGTGTCTATCTGCATCTTTGAAAGCAGTGCACATGCAGTTTGTGAGAGAACATTATTATTTCATAGAGTAGTGGCATTTGTGTGTGGATAACAACCTCGCCTGTGTCTTGTAACTTAGTGAAAAAACAGTAGCTATGGCAGCAGCCCAGAGATCTTTAATCATCATGTGCATTGCATGTTCACATTTTGTTTTTCTGCTCTGGCTTTTCTCCACTAGAGGGGATAATGTATTGTCTCTAGGGAATCAGAGCTACTTGTATGCCTTAGAGAATATAAAGGAGATTAAGTAACATACACACATATAAAGTAATATGTATAGTAATTGACATTAGGTGCTCCATTAAACAATGAAATGTCAAAGTATACCAGTTCTTCTGGACTTGTTGCCATGGATACCCAGTGTGATGGAGATGAGGAAAGAGTTGCTTAGGAATTCAGCAATTTCATTTTGAGGTAGTGTGAAAAATAAACTGCTCAGAGATAGGAACTATTAAGCCATTCATATGTGCAAGTAGTTTTGAAAATTGTTAGTCAAAAGGAATACATGTTTCAAAATAAGTATCAATTAGTGTGATGTGGTATAAGAAGAGGCAGAGATAACAGCTACCTGGTTTAATGTGATCTTATGTTTTCCCTGTTTCTAAGGGTAGTTTGTATTTAGCACTAAATGTCTAATTGATTTCTTAGAAATATCCCTGACCTAATCTCCAACCCTGCCCAGTGGAATTCTCATCTTCAATCCAATGTATTCAAAAACAAAGTCCCTGGGATGTGAGGGCAATATGGCTGTGACATCTGTCACCCCATTGATCACCAGAATTGACTTGGCTCATTTTGCTGCCTCGGTGGTTATCCCCTTCCTCCCTCACTGCTCCGTGAGCATCACTCTCAGTTGAAGAGAATGTCCTTCCCCAATAGAGGAGGAATGTTCTTTGGTCAAGGGTATATGAGTAGCTGCATTCCACTGCTAAGACCTCTGAACAAAATCCTCTGTCCAGGGCTCCTAAAGAAATGGGCTTTTCTGGCTGTATTCTCAACTATGTAAGTATTATTGATAATAAGGACATTTTAAAAAATTTGAATTTAAAAAAGGATTAAAAGATGAGCAGCTTTCTTAGCTCCCTTCTGTTTCCCTTAATTCAAGTTACCATTATTTTCCAGCATCTCATTATTGTTCTTCTCTGATCCATCTGGCACATGGACACCAAATTTAAGAAAAACAGAAAACGGATCAGGTCACACTTCTGTGACAGAATCTTTGACGATTCTCCATTATCTTGACAATAAAAATCTCATCCATCCATCAGGTGCTGAGGCGCTTTTCTTCCTTCTCCCTACCCCTCCTGCAGGCAGATTGAGTGTCAGCTTCAGGAGAGAACAGAACATTCTCCAGATGTGAGCACTCTGCTCTCTGTCTCCAGTTGAAATGCATGTCTGTCCCCTCCCTGCCTGTCAGAAGCCTGTTGTCCTTAAAACACCCTAGCTTCAAAGCTGTCCTGACCCATCTCTTCCCCACATCAGACGTCCCTCTCTGTTTTCACACATCTGCTTACTTCTCTACTGGGCTCTTTTCTTAGGTTGCTCTTTGTAAGCTTTGGCCTTTCCCTTGTCAAGGGTGTAGGGTAGTATTGCAAGTGCCAGGTACCAAAGTGCTATCCTTGCTTTGAATCTGTCTTACCTCTCCCACTTGATCAGCTTTGTGACCCAAGGTCAGTTGTTTATCCATTAAATCTTACTTTCTTTATCTGTAAAATGGACATAATATTGGTAGCAAACTCATAGGCTTGTTAAAGGAACTAAGAGCCAGTACCCAAGAATCATTTAGCACAGAGCCCAGCACATAGTAAGCATTAAATAAATGTCAGGAAAATACAGTCCCTCCTTTCCTGTCTTCTCCCTTCTTCCCTCCAGCCCCTTCTCTCTTATCATTGGAGAGCTAACCTATGGCCTTGTACATGCATGTCAGGCAAGTGCTCTACTACTGAGCTACATCCTCAGGCCTCTTCTTTTCTTTCCTTTGCTTCTAAATTCTCAACACTATTATACTTTGCAGATAGCAATAAAAAATATTTGTGGACTTAAACTGTGGCTTATTTCTATACATCTTCATAAAATGTTTCTCTATTAAGTTGGTGATGGAGACATAAATTTTAAGGAGTCTTGTTTTGGGACAGGTCTCAGTATGGAGCTCAGGATGGCCTCCTGCTTCTGAGTGCTGAGTGGGATTATGAATGTGTGCTATCATGTCCAGTTTAGAGAGTAATATTTTTAAATGCTGTCTCTAGATTTTTTGAAATGGGAAATAAACAAAGACTATGTATTTTCATTTAATTCCACAATTTTAGAAGATAATATAAAAGTGAAGCATTGTCAACTTTGAAGCTCCTTGCCCCCAGAAGCTGACAGCAGGTGTTTGTCCATGGTAATGAATAAGTAAGGTCTGTGAGGAATGGAGTAGCATGCAGAGATGACACCCAGTTTGAAAACTGCCATATCCAAGGTGATATTTCCTAGAAGAAGCTGTCTCCCAATCACTGTGAAGATGAATGCACAAGGTGAATCATTCAGGAACTATAGCCTGCTAGTGCTTGGGAATTTTAAATATGATCATAAATTAAGAGAGAGTTGCAAGCATATGTCATGGAATTATAGAATCTTAAAGTTGTAAAGGACCTCACAAGACTAGTTTTCCTAATTTGGGCTGCACATCACAGTGACTTTGTGGGCTTGTTAAAACACTATACAAGGATTTTGCTTTAGTTGGCTCAGAATAGAGCCTAAGGTGTGTGCATGTGCGTGTGTATGTATTCTTTCTTTTTGAAACACTCATACCTGATGTAGCAAGTGAGGGGATAGATATCTGAGAGCCAGTTTAATATGTGCCTAATTGCTGTCTGTGTCATTTGGTTATCTGGACACTTGAATCAGGTTGTAGTCACCTTACTATAAGACACCTTTCTTCCTTTACATTGTTTAGTTAGGATTGGTGTCACTTTAATTCTCTTGGTTCTAGTCCATCTCTGGAGCTTCATAAATTGAGTCTGTTATTTCCACTATCTGACAGCCAGCAATCAGATACTGTATTTGGAGACAGCCATTATATCTCCTTTTAATTTTTTTAAAATTTAGGCTGCAAAGCACTCTCCATCCTTAGTGTGTTGTAACTTCAACGTAATTCAGAAACCATTTGTTAAGTGCTAAATGTATTCCTGCACATGGGATCAAATAGTTGAAGTGGCAGAGACAAGCTTAAGGATTTTCAGAATGCAGCAGTTTCAAATGTGACCTCTAGAGCCAGACAGACCTGTTTTGAAATCCCCAAGTTTAGCCCCTTGACTAGCTTAGTCTATAGATTCTTCGGTGTAAAGCAAGGACCTACCTCAGTATAATGCTTGGTTCTCAGGACATTTTGACTTAAAACAATATGCTAAAACATAAGACTGTAATGGAAACAAAAGGGTCAGATTACTCTTTGGAAGATGAAGCTTATCTCATCTTGAAATTAAAATCCCGAAATCAATCTCCCATATATAAATTAGCAGATTTGTAAGCAGCATTAAACAATGCTTAGTTCTTGTGAAATTACATAATTTTACTCTGTCTTGCTCAGTACTTCCCTTGATAATTTAGGTAGCTTCTGATTCCACCTGTGGTCTCTAGGATAGTAGGAAGAGTAGTTGACATGATAAAAGGCACAATAAGGATAAGAACAAGTTAAGAGAAAGAGACTAGCAGGGGGAAATAAAAAATGCTATGTGTAGATTCTGGAAAGGTAAGTATAGCTAGAAGATGAGGAAGATGTAGCTTAAATAGGACCTTTTAAACATAATGATAAGTTTGAATGTGGTATGTTTGCCAGAAAATTTGCTGTGATTTGCAAACAGTGAAAGAAATTTAAAATCCCAAACAAGGGAAATTGTGCCCCATGTTCCTCTATTCAAGTTTTAAATCTCCTACTCTGCTCTTGCTAACTGGGATGTTGGGCAGATCAGCATACCTCCTGGGTACTTGTGTAATGGGAATAATTCCTGTCTAGTGATAGTTCCTTGCAATGTCAAGGTCAAAGATATGGTTGTAGTGGTAATATTGTCATTCTAGCCAACTTTGTCACATTTATTCACTAGTTTTTAGGTATCTGGAGTCTTAACTGAAATTTAAATTAACTAAAATCTTGAAGATTGTAGCATATAGATTATTCTTAGCTTTGCTTCCTATTCTGTAGAACTATGAGCACTTAATGGTTGGTGGGTGGTGAAATCATTGTTACCTCTTAGTTTGTACTTCTGCTGACAAATGTAACTGCTCATCTGACCAGGGTATTTTAGAATAAGTTATACTGAGTATTTTAACAATATCAGTACTGGGCTGAAGAGATGGCTTAGCGGTTAAGGTGCTTGTCTGTGAAGCCTAAGGACTCATGTTCTACTCTCCAGGTCCCACGTAAGCCAGACATACAAAGTGACGCAAGTGCGCAAGCTCGCACATGTGCACAAGGGGGGCACACACATCTGGAGTTTGATTGCAGTAGTTGGAGGCCCTGGTGCTCCAATTCTCTCTCTCTCTCTCGCTCGCTCGCTCATTACAAAAAGAAAGGAAGGCCAGTCTGTTGGGCTTGCCTCAAAAACAACAACAACAACAACAAACTATCAGTACTAAAATCAGCCATAATAATGCAGTACAAGACACCGTGTTGTTGAATAAGCCTGCGTTCCACATTTAGGGAGAAAGGTTACCCCAGGAATAGGAAAAGATCAAAGTTGAACTTTCTTTTACACTATTTACTAATGGTGTCATGATTTCTTTGGGGAGGAAGATTCATTCCCTCCTCTCCCTTCTCCTTCCTTTCTTTCTTTCTGTCTCTCCCTCATTCACTGTTATAACAGCAAATATGTGTAATATGGAGACAAAGGTCTTCCAGGTTGTGATTCTTTCTAATTATATCTTAGACCCAAACAGGAACATTAGAAGCCTTTTTCCACTCAATATGACAGTTTTCCATCAGCCTTAAATTGGCATTCTGGATTCTGTGCTCAGTAGCACCTGAAGAGGCTCAATAGAGAAGGAAAGAGGAAGAGGGTAAGAAAGAAGGAAAGATTCTAAATGACAGTCTTTTGAATAGTGCAAGTTCAATCCCTAAAACAAAAAGCAAGATCTTTTTTCACCTAAATAATGTGCTCTCTAGCCTCACCTCTCATCCTGAGGAACATGAAAGAGAAAGTAAAAGAGGTGACCCAAATCACAGAGTGCCTTTGATAGGAGAAATTCGGCTGTTTTGAACACTTACAATCAAAGGAAGTGGTTTCCCTAATTACATGAACTATGTGAAATCTCTCAGAATAGCTCTTCCACCCCAGGATTCCTTGCACTTTAGAAGTTTGCATAAAAGCTCACATGGAGAATCAGATGCAAAGTGTTTGATTCAGATTTTATTAGGCAGAAGAGTGCCCACATCTTTCCTGCAGCTTGCCAGCTGCTTAGGTTAGGACCACTCTACCTGGTTTGATGTGAATGTCTTTCAGACTTGCAACATTATGATCTTTGTTCTATCCTTTTCTTGCAAGAAGCACCAGTTTCTAGGGACAACATCTATGAAAATATCCAGAAGATCATGGTCTTCCCAATTTCTCTCTCAACCTAAGAAGGATTGGTAGCTCTCTGCATGAACTTTGAATGGGGATATGTGTTTCCTATATTTACTGCTGGGGAATGTTAAAGGGTTAGGTTTTATTAAGCTCTTTATTCTATATTTTCCACATTGTAAATGCAAGAATAATTTACCATTAAATCTATATACAAAGTCCCTCATTTACTCTCAGAATCTAAACAAAGAATCTGCCAGAGCCTTTCACCCAAACAATTCTAGAAATTATGACTGTATTAAATCTTTTATACTTTGGTATTAAGGTATACCATCGAGCAAAATGTGTAAAGAAGAGAATTGTAAATACTTTAGGTTTGTTATTTGGGAAGGCAGGCATCAGGACTAAGGCAGGAGAAGACAGAAGCATCTGTTTTAACAAAAATATTAGTTTGAGAGTTCTTTTTGTTCTGAACGAGCAATTATATGTAAGGGAAGTTGTCTATTGATCATATATAAAAGGAAAAAGAAAGTATGTATGTGTTCTGTTTTCATTCAGTAAATCAGTATGTTGCTATTACTATATTTTGTAAAATATTTTGGTGCAAGTCTGTGTACCCTCAGAAAGAAAAAGTAACCCTTGAACAAAAACAGAAGTAAGGTTTATTACATTTGTATAGAACTTAAGATGTTGGCTTAGATTGTAACCTGTGTAACATTTCCTAATACTAGGACTGCTGACTCTTGGGCAGCAAGATTTAAGTAAGAGGGGAAAAAGTGTGTTCTTCAACCAACTAACCAACCAATGCAAATCTATGTGAATGATTATTGAGCAATGTTTTTCTACTTTTACAATCCTTATGTATTTCAGGTAGGTAGTGAATTTTCAGGATACATAAAAAGCCAAGCATAGTATCTCATATTTGTAATCCCAGCATTTGGGAGACTGAGGCAGGAGGATACTGCAAGTTTGAAGCCAGCCTGGTCTATACTGTGATACCCTTTCTCAACTCCATCTCCCCCCAAAGGTACCTAACTAATAAAAGATTATCATTTAAAAGAAGTATTTAATATATGAAAGTATTCTGATTATGAAATATATACTTTTTGTCCTTTGAACTAATTATGGCCAATTCAAGATTTGGCCATTTTGTATGTTGTCACAGCATATGGGAAAAATATGTCAGATGATAAAGGGTTGATTTTATGTTAGGTGTTTTGCTTAACAGGTAGATTTGCACATAATTGTAAAAAGGTCTGTTAGCTTAGAAAACTAATACAATACTTAGTCTGAAATTTTAATCATTATTTTAGTCCAATAGTCCTACTCTCATTTTAAAAAGCAGTAATTTGAAGTTCAGATAGATTAAGTCGGGTGACTGAAGAGTCAGTTGAAGGGCCCAGGTCTTTGGTTTGCCCCTTTGGAGCTCTCACACACTGTCAGGTTCCCACTGTGTCTATTATTTTTTAAATGGCACTCAACTGCCTACCCTGTGCTTGTTATAAGAGAGAAGGTTGAACACTCCTGTATCCTAGGCATTTAATAATAATTTAGCATTTGCAGGAAAAGGTAATTTGTTTTCTGTCTTCATCTAGTAGATAATATGGTAATGGTACCACATAAATCACAATTCAGCTTTAATTCTAGATCATGATTATATCAAATCATCCTAGATACTGAGAAGATCTATTTGTTAAAATTCTACAGGCTGTCTGGAAAATGGGTTCTATAATCCTTACCATTCAGAAATTCTGCTTAATAGTTGCCTTAAGTAAATTCTGTTGAGATTTTAACCTGGTATCCCTTGAATTATTCTCAAATTATAATAAATTATTATTGCCAGTTAGTGCTTTTCTAGTTATAAAGCTCTATGAGCTGCTCTTTGTTTTAAAGATGATAGAACAGCATCAGTGTGGTTCCCAAACCCATCCTGGATAAACCAGAGCTTCCTCTTAGGGTCTCTGACAAAACCCGTCTGCTTTAGAGAAGACTGCACTTGGCCATGTACTTCATCGTCCTCTCAGGAGTCCCTGCCACAAATGGGTGTTTAGCTCCCTTTGATGGTTTACTGATGGGAACTTGCTAACCTGGGACATCCATTTCATCTCTGGAAAGTTCTCTATGTTGTCTTGAGCTTGCTGCCTAATAAACCTTGTTTGAGCCAAGAATAAAGGATCATTGTAATACTGTAATGTGATTTTTAAAAGTAGCATTAAAATAACACTTCCCAGAAAACTTTTATTAATGATACTTATTAAATGCTCACTTATCCCTTATCATTATCATCATCATCATCATCATCATCATCATCATCATTGGTTTTTTCAAGGTAGCCTTCGCTCTAGCCCAGCTGACCTGGAATTCACTATATAGTCTCAGAGCAGCCTCAAACTCATGGCGATCCTCCTACCTCTGCCTCCCAAGTGCTAAGATTAAAGGTGTGCGCCACCACGCCCGGCTATCTTAATTCTTACTTGGTAAACTATATTTACTTAGCCTTTGAGTTTTTCTGTGAGGCCAAAGGCAATGAAATGACACCACTGAAGTGCTTAAAACAGAAAAAAAAAAATCACTGATTTAGGAATTCATGTCCACTTAAAATGTTCTATAAATCTGAAGCAACATTTCCAGATAGATAAAATAAGAGGGTAAGTAGAAGTGATTTTTAAAAAACTGTTTATTGCTTCAAAGAGAACTAATTAGGGGGCTGGAGATAAGGCTTAGCAGTTAAGGCAAAATCTTATTGGTTACTTTTTAGAATCTCTTGTAGAAATTAAAAGTAATTAATATTTACCAAGTATAGTAACAATAGAAAAGTACATTCCTAAATATTATATTTTATTGCATACTTAGTATAATAATTTCTTTTAACAGTCTCTGCTTTTATATATTTGTTCATTGTGACTGTGCTCTATTTACAACCAGATATGTTCATATATTTTTCTAGGATTTTTATATCTAAAAAGGTCCTTTTTATGTTAAAATGTTGTTATGAAAAGCAATCCAACATTAGAACAGGGTAAAAAGTAAAAAAGAAAAAAGTTTCCCCTTCAAACCTACACATTTAAATTTAAGTTTATAACTTTTGAAAATTATTTTTTCCTTTATTTATAACTATATTATCACCTAATCCCTCATGAAAATGAGTGGAATGAAAAGAGGGGTAAATAAGAACTTGAGAGCTGTATAATGAACTGTTCTATATCTGGGCTATCCTGGTGATCAAATGAATCTCCAAATATGGCAAAATTGTATAGAAAACACAGAAGTACACATAAACCTGATAAAATCTAAATAAAGTTTGTGGATAATATCACTGTCTGATTCTTTTGGGGAAAACTGAATAAAGAGTATATTGGATCTACTTATATTATTTCTGAGTACATTATTATACAATCATATCAAAATAAAAAGTTTAAAAAATTATATTATGACATTTCATATACACAGACACCTTATGCATGTGCAACTTGAGTTTTAAACTTAGTATGTTAAGGCATCTTTTCATGTGGCTACATATAGAGCTAACTCATTCCTTTAAAAATAATTTCAATATTTTGTACTTAACTAGTATTTGTTTACCTTTTACTTTATTATATAAGATAATATTTCTATCTAGTATATAATAGAAAAACCATTAGATGCATGAAATTGTATTTAGCAAAGTCTTCTAAGCAACTTTTATAAATGTGTTCAAGAACTTAAAAGAAAGAATAGTTAAAATTTGAGAACAGAATGAGTAATTCAGAGTCTGGAAACTAAAATTCTAGAACTATGTAACTACAGTCTCTGAAATACACATCTTACTGAAGGGGCTTAATGGCTGATTGAGAAAGTCAAAAGGAATGGTCAGTACAAGTGGAGACAAACTGGCAGAAATGATCAAATCTGAAGGATGCATGAAAAAATATGGAACATTCAAAAGTTGGACATAGGGTGAATACAAGGAAAAAAATGGAAACAGTTGAACCCACAAAGCTGGGTATAGTGGCACATGCCTATAGCCCTGGTAACGTATGCAGACACAGGAGGAGGATCACAGGTGGAAGGCCAGTCTGAACTGCATAGTGAAACCCCACCACAACAAAATAAGATAAAAAACACTGAATTTTCAGATCTATATGAGACATATCAACATAATTTATACCTGACTGGAATTACAGAAGGGAAGGAGAAAAGAGAAAAAGAACAGATGGGCAGAAAAATATTGAATAGATGACCTCAAATTCACTCACTTTAGGGGAAAACACACAGTTAGCTCCAGCAAGCTCAGCAAACCCTATTCAGATTAAAACTAAAAACACTACATGTAGTTACTTCACAGTTAAATTTCTAAAAAAGACAAAGGCAAAGGAAAAAAATATTAAGAAGTGCCAAGGAAAAATGACGCATCAGAGAAAAGGACAGAGATCACTGATAGATAGCCACTCGTCAGAAACATTGGAGGCCAAAGGCAACGAAGTGACACCACTGAAGTGCTTAAAACAGAAAAGAAATATCACTGATTTAGGAATTCATGTTCACTTAAAATGTTCTATAAATCTGAAGCAACATTTCCAGATAGATAAAATAAGAGATACTTTCCTGCCAGCAGGCCTTCCCTATAAGAAATGACAAAGTTATGGTTAGTATGAGGGTAAGTAGAAGTGTTTTTTTAAAAATTCTGTTTATTGCTTCAAAGAGAACTAATTAGGGAGCTGGAGATATGGCTTAGCAGTTAAGGCACTTGCCTACAAAGTCTAAGGACCTAGATTCATTTCCCCAGTCCCCACTTAAGCCAGATACATAGTCACCCATGTATCTGGAGTTTGTTGGCAGTGGATAGAGGCCCTGTCTTACCTATTCTCTCTCTCTCCTATCTCTCTCTGCTTGTAAATAAATAAGTAAAAGTAAATTTTATAGAGAACTAATTAGTTAAAGGAAATGTAATGTTATGTGGGTTTTATAATGAATGTACAACAGAAACCACAGTGACACAAAGTGTAGGGAGGTGAGTAATCTTTTTACGTTTTTTACATTTTCACAATTAAGTAGATTTAAGTAGTTAAAGGTAGATGCTGAAGTGAAGTCCTAGAGCAAACACTAAACACTCCCTAAACAAGTAAAAGCAAAGAGATATAATTAAAAGCCTATGGTGATGCCGGGCGTGGTGGCACACGCCTTTAATCCCAGCACTCGGGAGGCAGAGGTAGGAGGATCACCAAGAGTTCGAGGCCACCACCGTGAGACTACATGGTGAGTTCCAGGTCAGCCTGGACCAGAGTGAGACCCTACCTTGCAAAAAAAAAAAAAAAAAAAAAAAAAAAAAAAAAAAGCCTATGGTGGAAGCCAGGCATGGTGGCGCACACCTTTAATCTCAGCACTCGAGAGGCAGAGGTAGGAGGATTGCTGTGAGTTCAAGATTACCCTGAGAATAGAGTGAATTCCAGGTCAGTCTGTGCTAGAGTGAGACTCTACTTCAAAACAAACAAACAAAAAAACCCATAGTGGGATAAAACTGTTCTGCTCAAAAAGAAAAAACCTCAAAACAAAGATGGAGAAGGAGAACAAAAGGATGAAAAAAGATGAAACAGATGATTAGGGCAAACAAGCTCATAAATTTAAAACCAACCATACACAATTAAACACTAGTAATTAGCAGAGATTGCTAGGCTAGATGTAAAAACATAACCCAACTATATGTTATCTATAAGAAAAGTTATTAAAATATAAGACACAGATAGCTAGGAGGTACAAAGATATCTTATGTAGGGCTAGGGAGATGGCCCAGTGGATAAAGCACTTACCACTCAAGCTTGAGCACCCAAGTTCAGAATCCCAGACTCCAAGTAAAAGCCAGAAGGCCCTGGTAGGTATCTGTAATCCCAGTGTGCCAATGGTGAGATGTGAGGCAGACACAGAAGAATTTCCTGGAAGCTAAAGGTCCAGTGAGAATGAGAAGCCCTGTAATGAAGGTGAAGACTGATACCTGACAGTTCTCTGAAATGCACTATCACACACAAACATGGACACACATCACACATATACACAAAGACATCTTGTGCAGATGGAAAGCTTAATATAAGTGGTCTGGCTATATTAATAGCAAAGTATATACTCCAAGAACCAAGAATGCTATCAGAGATAAAGAGAATAATTTAATAATGAGTCAGTTTTCTTCTTTTTCCTCCTTCCCTTGTTCCCTCCATCCCTTCCTTTCAAGATAATGCCTTACTGTGTTACCCAAGCTGGTTTCCAACCCCTGAGCTTATATGATACTCCCACCCCAGACTCCTGAGTAACGTACTGCAGGGATGAGACACCATGCCTGGTTTGTATTTACAACTTTAAACAACTCCCTTTGAATGTTATCCTTACCTGTAAAATATACATTGTCTTCAAGTACACATGGAACCTTCTCCAAGATGAAACTATATGATTGGTCTAAATACTTTCAGTCTTATAAATGGCACCCATCCAAAACCCTCCAGGTAACATTTTAATTTGACAGTGAAATATTGAATGTTTTTCTCCCTAAGAGAAAAACCATTTTTCACCATTTCTGTAGTGGAGGTTTTAGTCAATGCATTAAGATAAAGAAAGAAATGGCATAAAAACTGAAAAGAAAGGAATATAATTATCTTTATTTGCAGATTAAATTTTTGTGCTAACATAGAGAATCTTCAGAAATCTATAAAGTAAATATTCTAGTACTTTATCAACTTTCCTTTTAAGGAAAGGAGATGGTCAATTCATTTAGCACAGTTATAGGCAAATGTGTTATATTTTTACATGCAAGCAGCAAATAATTCAAAACACAAAAATACATAAAAATAAATTTATAGTACCACTAACACAAAAATACATAAAAATAAATTTAATAAAAGACATGAAAAACTTCTACATTGAAAACTACAAGACATTGCTGAGAGACATTTGAATATATAATAGATGTGTATAATATATACATAGTATATACATATTTATTATACATAATATATATAGCTACATAAATAGCTATACCTTAGTCATGGTCTGAAAGACTAAGTACTAAGATGCTATTTTTTTTTTTCAAGGTAGAGTCTTGCTCTAGTCCAGGCTGACCTGGAATTCACTCTGTACTCTCCAGCTGGCCTTGAATTCACAGCGTTCCTCCTACCTCTGCCTCCCCAAATGCTAGGATTAAAGGTTTACATCACAATGCCCACCTTAAGATATTATTTTTCTAAAACCATTGATTTATAAAAGCACAAACAGGATTCACACTACCTAATGTCATGATGTACTACAGAGCGCTAGTAATCAGGACGATGTGGTATTGGCATAAGGATGGCAATACAGACTAGTACAGCAAAGGCCCACATTTAGAATTTTTGGATGTTTCTTCAAAACATAAATGAGCATTGTATTGTCAGCATTGAGTTTTTAAAAATATTTTTTTAATTTATTTACAAAGAGAGAGAATATGAATATGGATGCACCAGGGCCTCTAGCCACTGCAAATGAACTCCAGATGCATGCAGCACTTTGTGCATCTGGTTTTATGTGGGTACTGGGGAATTGAACCTGGGTCATTAGGCATTGCAGGCAAGTGCCTTAACCACTGAGCCATCTCTCCAGCCCTATCACTAGGTTTTGGCAAAGGTGCCAATGCAATTAAGTATTAAAAAGAGAATGGTTTTAATAAATAGTTCCGTATCAAAAGATTAGATTATACATATGAAAAAAGTAAATTTTGACTTTTACTTTATAACAAACCCAAAATTACTTCAAGGCCCGTCATAAACCTAGAGGTAAAAACTGAAAGTATAATGCTTCTGTAAGAAAAGAAAGGGAATATTTTGCCAACTTTGGTAGCCATATATTTCTTTACAAATAATAACTGCTAGTAATAATGCAAATTAATAACCATCAAGTTTAAACATTTTATTCATGAAAAGAAATAGCATCAAAACAAAGACACAATCCACAGATTGGAAGAGAATATAAGAACCACGTCTGCAGAAGGCTTGTTTCCAGAGTATTTACTCATGCATATTCATATGAAAAGGAAACTAGGAATATATATATATATGTATGTATGTATATGTATTTGAGAGAGAGAAAGAGAAAATGGGCACACCAGGGCCTCTAGCAGCTGCAAATGAACTCCAGGCGCATGAGCCACCTTGTGCATGTGGCTTACGTGGGTACTGGGGAATTGAACCTGGGTCCTTGGGCTTCACAGGCAAGCACCTTAACTGCTAAGCCATCTCTCCAGCCCATTTTTTCCCAAAAGGAAGATAGAGAAGACTGACATACCAAGCCTGTCCTCTGACCTTCACATGACATCACGGCACATACACACCCATACACACAAAAATATATGTACACACATAATAAACATACACATACACAAAATGACACAATATTTTTAAAAGGTACATACAGATGTACCTACAGACTCATTCTGTGGTTCACTTTTTTGGTTTCTCAATGGTTTGCACTGAAGCACAAAAACCTTCAGGTTTGATGAAGTCCAGATTATCTTCTCTTACATTGCTTAACTTGTGTTGTCATATCTAAGAAAGTTTTGTCTAACTCAAGGTCATTAAGATTTAGCCCTATATTTTCTTTTTAAAAGATATTTTGGGGTGTGTGTGTGTGTGTGTGTGTGTGTGTGTGTGTGTGTTCATACTGCATGCCAGTACCTGTGGTGATAGAGGACAGCCTCAGGTGTGAGTAACCTAACCTGCCACTTTGTTTGAAGCAGTTCCTTGTTCACCACTGCATTCACCAGGCTAGCTGGCCTGTGAGTTTCCAAGGAATCTCCAGTTTCCACTTCCCTTCTTGCCGTTAGACATGTTGAGTTTCCAGATGCTTATACCACAGTACCCAGATTTATAAGGGTTCTGGATATCTGAACTCGGGTACTCAGGCTTGCACAGCAAGGGCTTTACTGCTGAGCCATCCACCTCAGCCCCCATTCCTATATTTTTCTTCAGAAAATTGTATAGTTTAAGCTCATACTTTTATGCCTATGATCCATCTTGAGTTAGTATGTGTGTATATATATGTATATAATTTGCGGAAGGGATCAGTTTTCTTTTTGTTGTTTTTTGGTTTTTTGTATGTAGACAGAAAGTTCAAAAAAATGCTGGGAATGAAACTCTTGTTTGGGCACATTGGTACCCCAAACAAAGGAGAAGGAACCAGCAGCATCTGCCATAGCATGTACTGCTTTTAATTTTAACTGCAAATAGTAAACTACCAAACCTCATGAATTGGCCTAACCTTTTGGAAATGTGAATTTGATCAAGATATGTCTTCTATCATTAGTTCAAAAGGGACTAAAAAAAGTTTTCTAATTTTACTTAATATGATTTTGCTTTAACCTCTCTAAAAATTTGAAACATTCTTCAAGCATTGATAAAAAGCATTCTTCATAAATGTTCTCACAAAATGACTTTGCAAAAAGTTTTTTCATCAGGCCTGAGGATAGTAGGCCTTGGTAGTAGAGCACTTGCCTGGCATGTTAACTTGAGGCCCTGGGTTAAGAATTTACTTCACTCAGGGGCTGGAGAGATGGGTTAGCAGTTAAGGGCTTGCCTGGGAAGCCTAAGGACCCAGGTTTGAGGCTTGATTCCCCAGGACCCACATAAGCCAGATGCACAAGGTGACGCATGCATCTGGAGTTCATTTGTAGTGGTTGGAGGCCCTGGTGTGCCCATTCTCTCTCTCTCTCTGCCTCTTTCTTTCTCTCTCTGTCGCTCTCAAATAAATTAATTAACATAAAAATTATTTTAAAAAGAATTTATATCACTGTTTCTCATGCCTCCATTCAACTAACTACCTGTCCCTCCCCCAAATGCACACTCTAGTTCTACCTGCTAATAATTTATGAGTTTGACAAATGTACCCTTAAGTGGACAAGTGGGCCTCTCGACTAAGAAATGACTTCCCAGCTCTTGGTTCATAAAATCCTCTGGGTACTTGCTGGTAAAATTTTATGCTACAAGAGGCAGAGTGTTCAGTGGCTTTCCATAAAGGTCCAGCTGAAGAGCTTTTCCTTCATTTTACTATTTTGAAGGAACTTGGAGTTGATCCCACGATTTCCTGTTGCTCAGATTATAGTTACTTGGCTGTAGTACAGATTGTGGGAGAGCTTCTTCCCTGACAAGTTCACACGCTGGGCCCTCTGAGAGACGAAGAAAAAATGCTTCTCTGCCCCGCCCTCACCCCCATGTTCTAACCTCCTCATGGTGCTGGGAAGCTGCATGCAGATGCTTTAGTAGGACCTACTGGGGACTTTGCTGATCTCTGTGCAGCAGCCCTCCTGTATTTCATGGTTTGCCACATTTGCTTAGCTCTGAGCTTCATTGCCTGGGTAGCCCTGTGGCATTAGATTCATGTTTGATAGTGAAGTGCAACAGAAGCTATGATTGAGCAAGGTGCTTGTGAAGATCTGAGCAGGACTGATTCTCTTTATTTTTTTAAATTTAGTTTTTTGAGGCAGAGTCTCACTGTATAGCCCATAGCCCAGGTAGGCCTTTTACTCATGGTGATCTTCCTACCTTAGCCCCTGCATGCTAGGATTACAGGTGTGCACCACCACATCTAGCTAGGGCTGGTTTTCTAAGGCTAAAGCTAAACAGGTAATATAAAATCAAAACTCTTTAGTCGTAGAAATTCTGAAGTTGAAGGCATGGAGAATGGATCACAGTATAGGATACATATGAATATTTGTGATGATGCTAATAGTACTTGGAATGTAGTATATCCCATATGATTTTCTGGTACTTTACATGCATGAAGTTTAATGTGTAACAATAGTAAATTATATTCTTACAGTGCTTATTAATTTTACAAAGTGTTTTCAAATTTATCTGATATTTATTAAAACCTTGTGATTATGAAACCAAATGAAATGTGGGAGATGTCTTAACTAATGCAGTATACAACCCTGGATTGGATCTTGGAACACAAAGAGGAAATTAAAAGGACACTGGTAAAATTTCAATGAAAGGTCTAAGAATGTGGCTCAGTGATAGAGCACTTACCTAGCATAAATAAGGCCATGGGTTCAAATCTAAATAAAATAAGGACTCCTGTTCATAGTAATGTTCTATAGTTACAGAAGGTATTAACAATGTGAGAAACTGGGAAATGGAATATGGAAACTTTACTATTTTTCCCTAAATCTAAAATTTCTACAAAATAAAAGGATAGATTTTTTTTTTTAAGATAGATGACTTAATCAGAGCAACTTTTTTTTTTTTTTTTTTTTTTTTTTTTTTTTTTTCTTAGGTAGGGTCTCACTAGCTCAGGCTGACCTGAAATTCACTATGTAGTCTCAGGGTGGCCTCAAACTCACAGCAATCCTCCTACCTCTGCCTCTCGAGGGATTAAAGGCTTGAGCCCCCACGCCTGGCCAAAGCAACTTTTTATTATCCTCATTCTATAGATTTCTAATATTTAGAAAGACTGAATAATTTGTTCCTATAGGGCTGACCTATATGAGAAGTGGCCAAACCCTCCCACATCTGTTACTCAGTGCTGTTTTAGTAATGAACCATTGCTTCCTATGGTACCATCTCCTTGCATTCTCCCCACAGCCTCCAAGGCTTAAAAGATTCTCTCTTCTTAATTTGACTTTAAAATTTTAATTGATTTCTTTCTTTTATTTGTTTAAGATAGGATCTCATGTAGCATAGACTGATTATGTAGCCGAGGATGGCCTTGAATTCCTGATCTTCCTTTCTCCACCTCCCAAGGGTGGGCTTATAGGCATGCAACACTATACCCAATCTATTTGATTTCTAACTGCATTTCCTTATGGGGATAATTTCAAATATATATAATGACCATACTATGTTGACAAGCATTTCCTACTCTTGAGACATTTATTACTTCATCTGACAGTATGATTCATGTTCACTACTGGAAAAATGGCTCCAATATATGTTTCTTATTGACTTTGAGTCAGTATCTTGCATATTTGAGTGGATAATATAGTATATATTTGGGGGCCATTTGATTAAACCAGTACAACAGAAATTTCCCTTAGCATGTAGAGCTTATAGAGAAAATACTATGAACTTTGGTTAAGAGCCAGAATCAGTTATGACAATGTAGGATGGTCTTCTTGGACTTCTGATACAGGAGTCTGAGATTGAGCAGAAAATGAATATATAAGACCTGCTTCTTGGGAGTCAGATATCTTCTTCACGTGCAGTGATTGTGAGGTCAACAGTGGCAAGTCAGATTCCCTACCTGGTAAGAGAAGTAATGCTATCTCTTTCAGCTTAGCAATTGATTTCTCAGATAGGAGGGTGACTCTGAGAAATTTGTTTAGAAATCTGCAGAGCCAGGATGAACAGCTAATATTCATTTTGGTATACCTTGGTCTTTGAATTTGGAGATCTTGGCTGGTTGGGGCATGCCTTGAGCAGTCTGACCTGTGTTCTCTCTCTTTCTCTCTATCTCTCTCTCTTTTTTTTTTTTTTTTTTTTTTTTGAGGTAGGGTCTCACTCTAGCCCAGGCTGACCTGGAATTCACTCTGTAGTCTCAGGTGGCCTTGAATTCATGACGATCCTCCCACCTCTGCCTTCTGAGTGCTGGGATTAAAGGTGGGCACCGCCATACCCGGCTGTGTTCTAACTCTTTTCTGAGGCTGTGTTCTGGATAATCTTTAGTTAGTGGTCAGTGGCCAATACCCTGCACAGACCTGTATTTTGACTTCTCTGCTTTATAAGTTTCACTGTGCTGTTTCTGTCAGTCTCAAATCTGTTTTCTAGCAATTTATATTCTGACTAGTGTTCTGTGCATTTGAGTTCAGTTCTGTGTATCTTTTTAAAAGTTTTCTTTGCTCACTTTAGGTACAGTTTCTATCAGCTAACATTTATTAAAGGTGTGTGAAACATGCAGTTCATAAGTGAGTTTGGTGTAAGAATTTTAAGTTGATACTGCTTTCTTTATTTCCCGTAGGAAGAGCAAACTTAGTGATATTAAAGACCTGCAAAGTGCAAAACCACACAGCTCATACATGCTGAAGCTGAAACTCAGCTACAGTGGTTTTTGATTCTAAAGCAGGAGCCTGCAATTTAGCTTGCCACATAACAGCTCTCCGAGCCAGAGGCTCTGAGTCCCAGCTTCATATTAGACTTACTTGGGGAGTTTCTAAGATGTCTGGACTCTACCCCTTACCAATTAAATCAGACTTGAGTTAGAATATAGTGTTGAAGTGACTTTAGGTTATTCCATCTATTCTTTTTACCTAAGTGTCAATAACAAGACCAAAAAATAGGTCTCTTGATTCTTACTCTAGAGTTCTTTCCACAGACAGGTTAAATAAATATGTTAGAATTTCCAGTTTATTTCCACAAAGTCCTCAGTATGTATAAAATCACAGGGGAGTTTGCTTATTCACATGTGATATTACAAAAATGTGTCTAAAATAAGCTTTCTCTACTTTTAAGAGTTTGTATTTATATTTCATGGCTAAAATCACAGGCTTTGCAGCCTGTTTGCCTTGCTTGAATCTTGGACTCACTGACCATGTAAAAGTTACTGTCTGTTTCTTAGAGGTAATCTTGGAACTCACTTTATGGGTTAAAATGAGTTAATGTATGTAGAGTGATGAGATACTGCTGATACACAGGATATGCTCCAGAAGTGCTATCTACTGTAATATATGAGTAACAGTGTACTTGAATTAGAACTTCTAAAACTCCATAGTTACTATACTCATGAATTGCAAAAGGAGTATGTTAATAAAACTATGTGCTTGAGTTCATATCTAATTTGAGATAGCTTTTTATAGGCTCCTCACAGAATTTATTTTCTCCTACTTCATAGCCCTCTAGCTTCTCTCTCCTGAAAAATACGCTCATGTTCCAGTTTCTTTTCTTCTTTTCCTCTGGGCTGACCATTAGATATCAGCTCAGCAATATTCTGTGCACGTTGTGTCTCTCTGGTTACTAGAAGGTTGCTTCCATGTCGGTATGTCGCATTATTTTTCACCAGGTTATTATTGTTTGCATGCAGAACAGTCCTTATTTATTTTTTTGTTTAAACCTTTTTTTAAGATTTTTATTTTTATTTATTTAATACAGTCAGAGAAAGGGACAGAGAGAGAGAGTGAGAATGGGTGTGCCTCAGTCTCTAACCATTGCAAACAAACTCCAGATGCATGCGCCACCACATGCATCTGGCTTATGTGGGACCTGGAGAATCGAACCTGGGTCTGTAGGCTTCACAGGCATGCGCCTTAACCACTAAACCATCTGTCCTGCCCCAGTCCTTGTTTCTTGAAAGCCATATTAAGTCAATAAGTAGTAGTGTAGAAAATCTTGACTTAAGGATGTGTGATAACACATCCATAAAGCTTAGGATACTTTATTAGATGTAGATAACAAACTTGAGTTGACCCTTCTTAGCAACCTATTTGAAAAGTATAACACAATAGTTTATAAAAATAGTCACTAAAGCAGTGGGATAAAAACAAGCCAATTGTTAGGAAAATTGCAAATCTTCTTTTTACTAAGACCATTGTACTTGTTATAACTTTATGTATGATTGAATTAAAGAATGCCAACCTTTACTTTTAGCTGGGAAGAATCTAAAGATAGCTTTGAAGAGAATTACAAATATATCATGTTCCAGAATCAGTATGAAAAGTGAAGATATGCATTTGAATGTATCTTCAGAATGACATATCTTTGCTTAGACGTGGGGCATCTTACCAGATGACTCAAAATATGTCAAGCAAAATGGTAAGAATTCAATTTTTAATTTTAAAAACTGAAGCTAATATAGAAATTATCCTTCAGATGTTATTTTCCACTATCCACTAGGCAGAAATAAAGACTTGGTTCAGTATGAAGTGTAGTGAAAAGAAGGCTGGTGCTGGTGGTTAGTGTTAGTAAGTAATAGTTTAAATTAAGTCTGTCTTATTATCAAGCTGCTAGGGGAGAAGTGACGTTTTGGGGGAGATGTTAATAATGGAATTTCCTTGAAGTGAGTTCGTAGTTGAAGACTGGGAAGGAAAAGACTGAGAGATTTCAAATCCTTTTCATTCTTAAGATTCTATTTTTGAAAAAAATTATTTTTTAAAATTAGCATACAAAATAATGGGTTTCCTTATGACACGTATTCATTATACTTTGCTCAAGTTTACCCTCTCCTAACCTTTTCATGGTTCCTTTGCTGGTACCTTTTCTTCTCACAAATAGTCATCCTTCTGCTTTCAGATAGGTAGGTAGGTAGGTAGGCAGGCAGACAGACAGACAGACAGACAGACAGATAAATTCTGCATCCGAGAGAGAACATTCCATATTTGTTTTTCTCTTCCCCATTACCCTCTTTTGCTCGTCTCCTCGCCCTCCCTTTTATAGCTTCTTCTACTTTTCTATCATATCCTTATTTAAAATCTAGATTCTACATATGAGAAAACATGTAGTGTTTCTCTTTCTGAGTTTGGCTTATTTCACCTAATGATGCTCTCTACAGTTCCATCCAGTTCCTTGCAAATAACTAACTCCATTTTTTCTTTGGTCAAGTAAAAGGGGTGTGTGTGTGTGTGTGTGTGTGTGTGTGTATACTACATTTTCTCTATCTATTAATCTGTTGATGGGAATCAGCTAATTCCACGTTTTGGCTATTGTGAATAGAACCACAGTAAACATGGATGTGCAACTATCTCTGTAGAATGATAACTTGGATTCCTTTACTGACATACCTAGGAGTGGTATTGCTAGATCCTATGACAGTTCTGATTTTATGTTTTGAGGAGCCTCCAGACTGATTTCCACAGTTAATATTCCCACAAGCAGTGTCTTGAGTTCCTTTTCCCATGAACCTTTCCACCATTTCTTGTGATGTTTTCTTGATAATAGTCATTCTGACTGGAGTAAAATGGAATCTCAGTTTAGTTTTGATTTGCATTTCCCTGATGACAAAGGATTTTGAACATTTTTCATATGTTTATTGTCCATTTGTATTCCTTTTTTTGAAAACTGTTCAATTCATTTGCCTATTGATTGGATGTTTAGGGGTTGGTATTTAATTTTTTTGAGTATTTTATATTTTATGGTTCCTAATCCCTTGTCGTATAGTTGGTAGAAATTTTCTCATCTTCTCTTGACTGTCTCTTTATTTTGCCGATTGCTCTCTTTGCTGTAAGGAGCTTTGTAATCTCATGCAATCCTATTTGCCAATTCTTGCTATTATTGCCTGAGCTTTTGAAGTCTTCCACAAAACACTTGCTTCTGCCTACACTTTGGAGTGGTTTCTCTGTTTTTCCTCTGACAGTTTCAAAGTTTACGTTAAATTTTGTTGTATGCACATATGTGCACACATACTCATATGTGCTTGTACATAAGGAGGCCAAAGGACAACCTTGTGTATCTGTTGTTTCTTTGGTTTTTTTGTTTGTTTGTTTTTTTGAGACAGGATTTCTCATTGGCCTGGAACTTAGGAGGTAGTCTACACTGGCCAGCCAGAGAGTCCCAGGGATCTGCCTGTGTTTGCTTTTCCTGTACTGGAATTACATGTGCACACCACCATGCCTGGTGGGTTTTTGTGGGAAAGAGAGAGAGGGAGAGTGAGAATGGGCACACCAGGGCCTTTAGCCACTGCAAACGAACTCCAGACGCATGTGCCCTCTTGTGCATCTGGCTTACGTGGGACCTAGAGAATTGAACTGGGGTCCTTAATCTTCGCAGGCAAACACACCTTAACTGCTAAGCCATCTCTCCAGCCCTTGAGTTGATTTTTATGCATAGTAAGTGATAGGGATTTAGCTCATTCTTCTGCATGTGGAAATCTAGTTGTCCCAGCAGCATGTGTTGAAGAGACTGTCTTTTCTTCATTGTATTTTTGGCACCTTTATCAAAACTCAGATAACTGCAGCAGCCTGAGTTCATTCCTGATCCTCTCTTCTGTTCCACTGGTGTGCATATCTGCTTTTATCAGTACTACACTCTTACTATGGCTCTTAGGATCCTGTCAGTCCAAATTACCTATACTATGTATTTGTTATGGTTTGGCAGGTTTTGTTGTTGTTTTGCAATCAATAATTAAAATATGAAAGATACCAAAAATATACTTTTTCTTTTATTATTTGAATATGCCAACAGGACCCCAAAAGAATAAAATCATTATTAACTTAAATGAAATATCCAGATATTCACTATGCTATCTAATTGGAGTCTAAAAGGTATTAAGGACTTTTCAGACTATTTTAAAATTAAATTTGCCTAAACTCTCCTAAATGATTTTGTAGATTTCCATAATAAATGTGGCAAACATTTCTCATATGGGATGTAAATAATCAAACTCTGTTGCACTGTAGAGCAATATTATAAAGCACTTAGCTAATCAGATTGTGAGAGTTGCTCAAAATTCCTAACCATGTAATTTTTGCATAGAGAGAGGATGTCTCTTGCTGTGCAATTAACTGGTTTTATTAGCTATAAATTTGGTTGTTGCTGGCTGGCCTGATGTCCCAGTGCCTGGAGAGAATTAAATCTTATTTTTTAACCTGATCCTGCACAATCTAATGTCCGGAAGGCATGGAAGTATTACAGCAGGAATAGTGGGAGAGCCTCTAAGAGTGAATTAATGAAGAGGTTTTTCTCAAACTTCTATAACTAAAGAGATCATTTACATTTTCTAGGCCTTTTGTAATGTTTGGGTGTTCTGTAAACTACTATTCTATTCTCTTCTTGAATTAGGTTTGTAAAGTAAAGCAGTGTGGTTTGGTGATTATGAATAGGGCTTTGAAATCAGACTACTTGAGTTAAAAACATGGCTTTGCTGTATCCTTGGGCAAGTTTTACCAGTCTTGTTGCCTAGGTCTCTCCCCTTTCCTACTGGGAAAGTGTGTGATACTAGTAGAAACAAGCTCATGGTTTGTCATGAGAAAATTAAAGATTCCACCTTCATGAAGGGCTTAGTCTAGCTCATACTAGGAATTCAGTGAGTATTATTTATTATAGAGTATTCTGCAAATTTGTGTTTCATTGAGCAAAGCACTTTATAAAAAAGGAGTTTATTAAAAGCTTGTAATTTGGATCTCCAGCCGCCTGGCTGGAGGAGGTGTCACTGTGAGTGAGTCTAGGGTCCAGCCCTAAGGTGTGGGGGTGTATTTGGAATTTCAGTCTAAAGATATGCAAAGTGCTTGAGATTTGCTTGGGTTTCCTGAAGTATGTTTGCTTGTGCTGATGTAGTTGCTTTTGGCTTTTTTCTCTCTGCTTGGTCCTGTAAAAGGGGACCGATTTCTTCTGCCATTATGGAACTTCCCCTGGATCTATAAGCTTCAAATAAATCCCTTCTTCTTCCTTATAACTGTGCCTGATTCAGAAATTCATCCCAGTGATGTGAGCCTGTCTGCTACATGGGCTTATGGTTTTATTTTATTTTTTAATTTATTTTAGTTTTTTAAGATAGTATCTCATGTACTTCATGCTGGCCCCAAACTCCCTAGTTGAAGATGACCTTTAATTTCTGATCCTTCTGCCTCCATTTCCCAAGTGCTTAGATTTCAGGCATGTGGTATCAATTCTAACAGGTCTTGTGATTTTATGGAAGTTTTCTTTTTAAGAGAAAAAGGTCCGTGTGTGTGTGTGTGTGTGTGTGTGTGTGTGTGTGTGTGTGTGTGTAGAGAGAGAAGGAGAGAGAGAAGCAGAAGACCTGGATTTAGATCTTTTTGTTGTTTTTTTGTTTTTTTATTTGGATTCAGATTTTATTACTGATGTTACTAGGCCCCTGGCAAGTGAGCTGAGCCACCAAAGGCCAAATTTTCTCAACTTAAATATGATAAATATCTTATTGGTAAGCGTCAGATAAGATAAATGCTTTGGAAATATTGAAGTGCTGTGTTTAAATAAAAATATAAACATGGAAAGACAGACATAAATATATGAAGCTAATTAAATCAAGCAAAATATATCAGCAGAATACACTGTTGAAAGAAAAATAAATTTACTAAGAATTTTGGATTCACTAATGATAAATTGATTGAAAAGGAAGGTAAAAGATGTCAGAGAAGTGACCTGTATTGATTAAGTACTTGCCAATTGCTGGGACTAAGTTGAGATTTCTGTCCTCGTGCTACAAATGAGAAGGCTTAGTCTCAGAGAGTTTAACTTCTCGAAGTCCTCGTTAGAAGATAGGGACTCCCTATCTTCCCATTTACTTGGGAGTGATTTATGGGATGGTGACACAAAAACACAATCTCAAACAAAGCTTGTACTGAGAAACCTTATGCAGTGAGCTCCAAAAATCCCTGTGTTAGTTAGCTTCCTATTACTTTAATGAACACATGGAAAAATCAACTTAAAAAGAGGGAAGGGTTAGTTTGGCTCATAGTTTGGGGGTTCAGTCCATGATGGATTGGCTGTGTTGCCTAAGGCCTGTCAGGAATATTTGATATAGGAAACCCGTTCCCTTCGTGTCTTAATGCAAAAGAAAGGAAAAGGAAGAGACTAGGGTCCCATTTTCTTCTTCAAAGGTAGGACCTTCCCTCTAGGCTTCACCTCTTAAAGATTTCCATCTTCACCCAGTGTATCAAGCTTGGGACTAAGCCTTTATTTACTGTTGCATTTACCTGTGATTTCTGGGATAAAACACCCAACCAAAGCAGCTGATGGGAGGAAAGTTCATTTTGGATTACAGACTCAAGAGGATGGCAAGGAAAAGATGGTAGAGCAGAGACTAAACTTCACCTCCTTGCCACAACAGGTGGAAAACAGCAGCAGGAGAGTGGGGCAACTAACACTGGCAAGCTAGAACTAATAAACCTCAAGGTCCACCCCCAGCAAGGCTCCACCTCCCAAGCACTCAGAACACATGTTTATGGGTAACACCTGATTTAAACTGCCACATTCTACCCCTGTCCCCCATAAACAGTCATCTGTAATATAAAATACAATCCATTCGGCCCAATTTAAAAAGTTCCCATCATTTTTATCATAGCAACACTATTCAAACATCCATATAGTCTTAACTGTAAGCTCTAAAACCAAACACACATAATGACATGGAGTAAACATTCACACTCCAGAAGATGGCATTGAGTACAACAAAAAAGATTGAACCAATGCAAGATCTAAAACAAACAGGGCAAACATCAAATCCTGTAGCTCCAAGTCCAACATTTGTAACCAGTGACAAAATCTTTGGGTTTCTAATTCTGCCTCTCCAGTTGGGCTGCTCACAGGGAAAACTTCACTCTGAGCCAGTAGCTCTCCTTGGTAGTATCCCACAGTCCTGGCATCTCAAAAAAAGTCACAATGTCTCCACTGCAACCCACAGTTCATCCTCATGGTTTCTTCAGGTTTCCACACAGAGAACCCTGCCTCACATCACCCCGTGACCATTTCCAAAAGACAAACTGCTTTGCAAATCAATGACGCTTTTATTCCCTGCATTTGTTATACTCACATAGTACCAGGTGGGCTACCAAATTTTGTTAATCCAGTGGAGAATAAAGCTGATTTTGAAGAGCAGGACACTCCTTCAGCATTCTGGCCCCTACTTTCAAAACAGTGAGCGTTTTTCCTGCTGTCCCAGTGCAGAACAGCTGGCCCAGTCTCAATGGTGGTGATCTTAAACAGTTGCAACTGAACAGGTGCTGTCTCCAGACTGAAACTTTCATTTCGTTCTGTGACATATCTTTCTGCTCACACACACCAGTCTACTTCTGTGCAACACAACCCCGCGTAAGTTCTCAGAATTCTGGAAGATACAGTCAGCCTGTCACACACACTGCCTCGAGCCCTGTCCAGACAAAGCCCTGTCTTTCCATCTTTGTTTCCCTGAATGCCCCAAGAACATCATTTGTTTTAAAAAAAATTGATAACAGCATTTGATGGAAAACCTATACAATTATGGAGTTTGCTGCTTGTCATGTAGTCATTCTGAATGAGTCTAAGTAAGCCTAAACTGACCCAAAAATCATGGCTTATGTATGACACTGTGTATGACATTGCAAAACCCCAAAGCCTGTGGTTTAAATTGTTCTTATAATACAAAAATGAAGGGGTTAGTTTTCTACTTTAGCATACATGTATGAATAACTTTAAAAACATTTTATTTATTAGAGAGAGAGAGAGTGAGTGAGAGAGAGAATGGGCATGCCAGGGCTTCCTACCACTGCAAATGAACGCTAGGCACTTGTGCCACTTTGTGCATCTAAATTTACATGGATACTGGGGAATTGAACCTGGGTTATTAGGCTTGGCCAACAAGTACTTCTAACCACTGAGCTATCTCCCCAGCCCCTGAATCACTTTTTAGAAGCAAGTTTTATTTTAGGAAAATAAAAATGAAATAATTATCACAGAAGGGATTAGATGGGAATTCCTACCTACATCTTCCCTGAAAGAACTAGAGTTCTTTTTGAACTCATAGGTTTATCACGTCTCTTACAAGTTTTAAATCCATCATTGTCCCTTGCCCTTTCATTCTTTTAGTAAATACAGTAGTTCTGGGCTCTGTAGTTAAGATGAGAGGTGCTCTTACTGAGAAGCCAGTGCCTGCATTGCTTGTAAGCTGCCCTCTTATCAAAGGCCTGATTCCCTCATGGTGGACATCCATGCTATTGGCCAAGCATACTAGGGCCACCTGTATGAAAGACAGTCCCACAACTGAGAGTTAGCTCCATCTCTTGGCACACCAATGATGTTGGAGCATTTGCCAGCACCTTTAGGAGTTGAGGGTGTTGGAAGCATGCACTTGACCCAAGCCTGGTTGACTTGCAGAAGTGCTTCTGGAAACAGATGACAAAATGTATTGGGTCGACCATCAGGAATGGAAGGTTTCAGACTAGGTAAGGTCAGTGTTCTTAATCTGAAAAGTACAGTGTGAGGACAAGGGCATGCTTAAAGAATGCAAAGCAGGCAAGGTCTCTCAAGGGCAGATGCTCATTTGTCTTGCACAGCACGATCTACAAGAAGCAAGTGTTGCATCCAAACCCCCTCTCTTAAAACTTCAGGTCAACAGTGATCTGGTGAACATACATTTCAAGTGTGGCTTCTACTGCAGTTGCATCAGTGGTGTGCTGTCACACTTATGAAATCTAGCTTGTGTTCCCCTTCCAGGGGACTTAGGTAAAAGAAGAGAATACCGAAGCAAATTTAGACCTTCTGGCATTTTGCACTTTTCACCTTTCTTTTAAATACTTCTTAATTTATTAGTTACTTGTTGCTTTGACAAAAACACGTGACGAAAGAAACTTAAGAAAGGAAAAGCTTCACTATTTGAAGGTATAGTTTGTTCATCATAGAGGTGAAGGCACAGTAGCAGGACTGTGAGGCGGCTGGTCACATTGACCAACAGTCAAGAAGCAGAACGAGAGGAATGTGGTATTCACTCACTCTCTCCTCTTCAGTCTGGGACTCCAGCCCATGGGATGGTGCTACCCACATCCAGAATCAATCTTCCCTCCTTGGGCAAGCCTCTCTGGAAACCCCTCGTGGATACACCCAGAAGTGTGTTTCAGTGGTGATTCTAAATCCAGCCAAATTGCCAAGGAAGATTAACCATTGAACTACTTGTACATTCATCCTTCAAATGTTATCAGTGCTTTCTGTTCATAAGCAATCACCCCTCCTCTCCTCATGTGGTGTTATAATAGTCATTTTGCAAAAGAAACAAAGCAGGGAGTGCTTTTCTAAAAGGCATCAGGCCATTGGAAAGGACATGAGAAAGGAAGAGGAGGGTTGCTTTACAAAGTGGTGAACCAGGTAATAAGCAGGTTGAGGAGCATCTAAAACATGCCCAGTTTCCAGAACCTGCGCCATGAGTCTCGTGGCTGTCAGCACCTATGACCATCCACAGGAATCACCTTGAGCAACAGGAGCCATGGTGAGAGCAGCTCATAGGTCAGGTAGAAGTTAGGGAAAATAGTTTTCATATGCTTGCAGTAGTCCTGAGAAGGAAGGTAAGGCGTTTTACTTCTGGCCCAATGCTACAGTGAATCTGAAGTTCCATATTTACAATACAAATCAATATTTACATTTCCATATTTAAATTTCCTATTTATTACATATAACACATCTGAATTCCTTTCTCTGATTATAAAAATTGTATAGGCTTAGTTATAAAGAATTTAGAAGCTGGGGCTGGAGAAGATGGCTTAGTGGTTAAAGCGTTTGCTTGCAAAGCCAAAGGATCGTAGTTCAATTCCCTAGGACCCACATAAGCCAGATACACAAGGAGGTGCATGCATCTGCAGTTTGTTTTCAGTGGTTGGAGGCCCTGGCGTACTCATTCTCTCCCTCCGTCCCTCTCTCTCTCTCTCTCTCTCTCTCTCTCTCCCTCCCTCCGTCCCCCTACCTCTTTCTCTTAAATAAATAAAATATATTTTAAAAAAGAATTTAGAAACTATTAAAAAATTAAAGTCACTTGTGCTTCTTTCTGATATCTAGAAATAGATAACCACAATTAATGTTTTTTATCTTCCCATTCTTTTTTCTGAATATACCATTTTGTCTTTTTGAATCTTGGGGAGGTATATAGTTATCCTGAAACAACTTGGTATTTTAGTGACAGAAAACCTATGACATTGTGTTCAGTATAGCGAGGAGGCTGTGTCCACTGAGTGACTGAATGGGTTGTTTCTCCCTCTCTTACTGTTCCATTCTGATGGAATCACAGAATCTTAGCTTTGGTGGGGACCTCAGAAATCAGGTCCATCATAGTGTGGTTACATGACTACATGAACCAGAGGACATGTGTGGGTGGTGCACCCATCCCTTGTTTCAGTGCCCCCTTATAGGCAGAAGCATGGCATGCTGCTGGCTGCAAGGAAAGGAGTAGCTGTTGAGCAGCAGGTAGCACAACCTGTTCCAAAAGCAGGTGCAAGTACAGGCTGCCAGTCCATGGTTGTGGGCTGCATGAACTTATTCCAGTCTATAATCATTAACAGGTTGATGTCAGAATCTTCACTTATTTCTCAAAAAGGAGAATTCAATTTTATTTTAATATATTTATCACAGAAATACATATAGACTACATTAATGTACTATAAATGTATAAATCAAGCTTTAAAGAACCAGAATCCTTAGGAACTCTGGCAGCTTTTCAAAATTAAAGAAATGTTTACATTTGATTAGGCTGACAAGCAGGTTTGAATTTAAGAAGAGGGGTAAACCTATTTTAAGCTGTTGGAAGTACTTTAAGGGAAGGAATGAAGCTATTATATTGAACTTCTCTTATTAACTGTGATTTAACCTGTCATTGAGAGCCTGTGAGTTGGTTGACTCATGGAAACAACAAACTTAGTTAATACCTTTTCTCTTCATAGAAGTATATAGCGATTCAGAGAAAACGAAACTAACAACAAACTACAAATCTCTCCCCAGACTTACTAGCAAACTAAAATGCCTGTAATTTTCCTTTAAAGAAAGATGAACTGGGTATGGTAGCACACAGCTATAATCTGTGTACTTAGTAAGCTAAGGCAGGAGAATTGAAAGTTGGAGGCCAGCCTGGGCTGCATAGAGGACCTTGTCTCAAACTCCTCTCTCCTTTAAAAAAAAAAAAAAAAAAAAAAAGAGGGCTGGAGAGATGGCTTAGCTGTTAAGGTGCCTGCCTATTAAGCCTAAGAACCCGGTTCCAATCTCCAGGTCCCATGTTTAGCCAGCTGCAAAGTGACACAAGGGCGCAATACTGCACTTGCCCACAAGGGGGCGCACACATCTGGATTTCATTCACAGCAGCTGAGAGACTGCTGGTGCGCCCAACTCTGTCTGTCTCCCTCTCCCTCTCTGTCTCTCTCCAAAAATAAATAAAATAAAATAATTTTTTAAAAAAGATAAGGAATTTAGTGGATTGATTCAGGTGTCCCCCATAAACCTAAGTGTTCAGAATGCTAGGTTCCCAGCTGATGGAGATGTGGGAGTTGGCACCTCCTGAAGGCAGTGTATCGTTGGGGGTGGACTTGTGGATATTATAGCCAATGTCCCCTTGCCATTGTTCCTGTTGCTATTGTCTGCTTTATGTCCACCCTCTGCTCATGCCATCATTTTCCCCTGCCATCATGGAACTTCCCCTCCAGCCTATAAGGCAAAATAAGCCCTTTTTCCCTAAAGCTGCTCTTGGTTGGGTGAATTCTGCCAGCAACATGAACCTGACTGCAACAGTAATGTTGGTACCAAGGAGTGGTGTCATTTGCTGCTAGACACCTGAATGTGTGGCTTTAGCCTTTTGGAGCTGATTTTCAAGAGGAATGTGGAAGGATTTGAAATCTTGGCTTAACAGACGCCTTGCAGTGCTATAAATACAGCTTGATGGACTATTCTGGTTAGAGTTGAAAGACCTAATGCAGTAAGAACTATGGACTGTGAGGTTTGGCTTATGAGGGTGAGAGGGAACTTTGCTTGGACTGGGCTAGAAGCAGTTTGTGTGAGAGGCTTGCTGTTATGCCTGTGTCCTGAGAAGTTGTGCAGAGTTGCATTGCTTAGAAACAGACTGGTGTATGCAGAAGGATATGGCACAGAAATGAAATCGTTGGGCCAAAACTGCTGCCCATTCAGCTGCAATTGAGAGATTACAACTTTTGAGATGGGGCCAGCTGATCTGCACTGGGTCAACAGGAAGAATGCAGACTCTTTGAAGGGGCCTGAGTGCTCAAGAAGTGTCTTGTTCTTCAAAGTCTGCTTTATTCCCCCCTGGATTAACAAATTGGCACCCCAGCTGGTATTTTGGAATATAAGAAATGCAGGAAAGAGAGGGTCATTGAGTTTGCAATGCGGTCTTGTGTTTTGGAGATGGCCATGGGCAGTGTGAAGCAGGTTTGCTCGATGCCTGCATGGAGACCCAATGGAGCTGTGAGAATGGACCATGGGTTGCAGTGGAAACCCAGTGAAGATGCCAGGACCACAAGATGGCTGCTAAGGAGAGCTGCCGGCCTGGGATGAAGTTTTCAGGACCGTGAGTAGCCTAGCTGGAGGGGCAGAATTGGAACTCCAGAGCCTTGTTGCTGGTTAGAATTTTTGGACTTGGAGACTTATCACTGACTAGAGTTTTGGACTTGGAGCTATAGAGTTTGATGTTTGCCCTGTTTAAATCTTGTATTGGTTGAATATTTCTTTGCCCAATGCCATCTTTTGCAGTGTGAATGTTTATTCTGTGCCATTATGGGGTTTTGAGGGGATATTTTTGGTATTACAGCTCAGTTAAAAGATCTCTGAACATGGGAATATTTGAACATCATTAGGATGGATAAAAGCTATGGGGACTTTTGTTGTTGTTGTTTTGTTTTTTGTTTTTTGTTTTTTTTGATTTTTTGAGGTAGGGTCTCACTCTGGTCCAGGCTGACCTGGAATTAACTATGTAGTCTCAGGGTGGCCTCGAACTTATGGCGATCCTCCTACCTCTGCTTCCTGAGTGCTGGGATTAAAGGTGTGCGCCACCATGCCCAGCAAAAACTATGGGGACTTTTAAAGATGGACCGAATGCATTGAATTTTACATCATGGATGATTACCAGTTTTTTGGAGCCAGGGGTGGAATATGGTCGTTTGATTCAGGTGTCCTCCATAAACCTAAGTGTTCAGAATTGCTAGGTTCCCAACTGATGGAGATTTGGGAGTTCTGGAGGCAGTGTATTGTTGGAGGCAGGCTTGAGAATATTATAGCCAGTGTCCCCTTGCCAGTGTTTGGCATACTCTCCTATTCCTATTTTCCACCTTATGTTGGCTAGGGGGTGATGTCCACCCTCTGATCATGCCATCATTTTCCCCTGCCACCATGGAGCTTCCCCTCCAGCCAAAATAAACCCTTTTTCCCAAAAGCTGCTCTAGGTCGGGTGATTTCTGCCAGCAATGCAAGCCTGACTGCAAGAAGAAAGAAGAGGGGAAAGAGAGAAGGAGGACATGGCCTTGGCTGTAAACAATAAGAGCAGGCCCATGTTTCATGGCAAATACAATGTATAGACAATTTTTGTATTTATTATTTATTAGAGGCAGAGACAGACACAGAGAGAAAATGGGCATGCCAGGGCCTCTAGCCTCTGCAAACAAACTCCAGATGCTTGCACCACCTTGTGCATCTGGCTTATGTGGAACCTGGAGAATTAACCTGGATCCTTAGGCTGTGCAGACAAGTGCCTTAACTGCTAAGCCATCTCTCCAGCCCCCTAGTTGATTTTTTTTAAAAATACATGTTATTGGGCTGGAGGGATGACTTAGTGGTTAAGACATTTGCCTGCAAAGCCAAAGGACCCAGGTTTGATTCCCCAGGACCTACGTTAGCCAGATGCACAAGGTGGCACATGTGTCTGGAGTTCATTTGCAATGGCTGGAGGCCCTGGCACACCTTCTCTCCTCACCCCATTTCTCCCTCTCTCTGTCAAATAAATAAATAAATATAAAATGTTAATATACATATTATTTATTTATTTGTAAGCATACTATGTGTGTGTGTGCTTGTGTGTGTGTGTGTGTGTGTGTGTGTGTGTGTGTGTGTATGAGCATGCCAGGGTCTCTTGCCACTGCAAATGGAATGCCAGATGCTTATGCCACTTTTTGCATCAGGCTTATTTATATGGGTGCTGAGGAAATAAATCCCAGGCCAGAAGGATTTGCAAGCAAGCACCTTTAGCCACTGAGCCATCTTCTTAGCCTCCCTAGTAGTGTTTGTATAGGATTGTTCATGGATAGATCAGATTGAAGTATTTAGAGTTTAAGTTAATTTTTTTACGGCCTAATACTGTCCTAACACTTCATTAAATCCTTAAATCTTAATCTGGAAATTACATATTTATCTTGTCCCAAGTTTATTTAGATCTTGCCTTGTTACAATTTGAGGATGATTTATATATAGACTGGTCATTCATCTGTGCAAGAGTCTGGAATAGCTTCTTTTAACCTTGTGGTAAAATACATACATAGCGCAGAATTTGTTACTTTACCACATTTAAGTATACAATCAGTGGCTTTAAATATATCTGCAGTGTTATGCAACTATCACCACCATCTATTTTCAAAATTTTTAATCACCTCAAACAAACTCTAATCATTAAGCAAAAACTCCCATTCCCTTGTCTATACAGACACTAGTAACTCTGCTTGCTTTCTGAATTTGCCTAATCAAGGCTCTTAGATAAGCAAACTCATACACTATGTGACCATTAGTGCCTGGCTTATTTCACTTTGTATGTTTTCAAACATCTTCGTCTATGTAGTAGCATGTGTCAGAACTTGATTCCTTTTATGGCTAAGATAATACTGCATTGTGTTTATGTATTTCATTTATTTACTTATCTCTCAGTGGATAAACACACTGGTTGCTTCCATTTTGAGTATTGTAAATAAATGTGAACATTGGATAAAAATGCTTGTTAAAGATCCTAGTATTTTGCAAGTAAGCATAGTGTGTAGATTGCCAAAGTGGGGAGTACGCTTTCTGACCATGTTATCTCCAGTTTCATTAAATGCTGATGTCGTACTTGATCACTTTCCTGGGGTGCAGAATTAAAAATTCATTTTCCTATTGCCAATAATGTATCTTTTACTGAAAATATTAAACTTTTCCATATTTAAACTCTGCCTCATTTTATAATTTTTTTTTTTTTTGAAGTAGGATCTTACTGTAGCTTAGGCCGACCTGGAATTCACTATGTAGTCTCAGGGTGGCCTCACACTCATGGTGATCCTCCTACCTCTGCCTCCCTTTAAAGTGCCACCATGCCCAGCTGTCATTTTATAATTCTTGATCAACCACATTTTATCTTCATAAAAGTAGCAAGCTTTTAATGAATATATATGATCTATCTAGAGAGAATCTTTTAATAGACATTAAGAGATATATACCGTGGTATGTTTTTCATTTGAAAACTTAAGTCTAGGGCTGGCCTGGGGAGTGGGCTCAGCAATTAAAGACACTTGCTTACAAAGTCTAATGGCCTGGGGTTCGATTCCTTGGTACCCACTTAGAGCCAGATGCACAGAATGGTACATAGGTCTGGAGTTCATTCTAGCATGCCACTATTTCCCTTCTCTTTCCCTTCCCTTCCCCTTCCTTCTTTTCTCCCTCCCTCCCTCCCCCTCCCTCCCTCCCTCCCTCCCTCCCTCCCTCCCTTCCTTCCTTCCTTTCTTTTTCTCTTTCTTTCATTCTTTCTCTCTCCTTGCAAATAAATAATATTTTTTAAATTAAGTTTAATAAATATAACTTATTTTTGCCATGTCAACTATTTCTTTATGTGGCATTTCTCATTCTCATGATGTGAGAAGGAACTTTGTTGTAAAAATAGTCCATGTAGCCGGGCGTGGTGGCGCACGCCTTTAATCCCAGCACTCGGGAGGCAGAGGTAGGAGGATCGCCGAGAGTTCGAGGCCACCCTGAGACTACATAGTTAATTCCAGGTCAGCCTGGACCAGAGTGAGACCCTACCTCGCAAAACCAAAAAAAAAAAAAAAAAAAAAAATAGTCCATGTGAAGTTTGAAAATCACCCTTCAATGCTCTTCATGAGAACAATATTCTAGTATTAATATATTTCTAGTTGTACAATAATATATTTTGAATTACTTATTAGAGAAGCAATATAAATAAGTATCATATAAATAGTATAAGTGAATCTATTTCATTAATACTTGAAAACTTCTACCTTAATTTCAATTCATTTGACCAATAAAAGTCCAGGCTTGCTGCGGTGTTCCAAAAGAGATACGATGCAGAAATCTGTTTGGCCACTAGGAAAAACCTTTTACTATAAATACATATGTTATCTCGCCTCTTCAGTCATCCTGCCACAACGCCAGTCATGTGGGCTTTCTAGTAACCACCTCTTCTGTTGCCACCTTTGCTATGTTTCCGTTCCTCCAGGCATGCTACTGAAGAGTATTATCAACGTCACAACTTGCTCACTCGCTTGATCGCTCTCTCTCTCTCTGTATATATATTTGTAAATTTACTTTAACCCTATTTAATGAGACTATTATAAATGTGAAATCTTAGTCAGTTTTGCATTTATTTTTGTACAGGCAGAAATACTCAGTGTCCTCAGTCACAGAAACATCATCCAGTTTTATGGAGTAATTCTTGAACCTCCCAATTATGGTATCGTCACAGGTAAGTACTCATTATTTTATTATTTCTCTTCTTTCTTTCCCCTGTTACCTGGCTTTCAATTCCTTAATATGCTAAAATGCTTAATATTAGGTTCAGTTGTGAATTGTGTGCTACTGTCAGATGTCACTTTTGTTTCCATAAAGCATTAATAAAACATATCAATATAATTAAGAATGGTGTTTCCACTTCTACCCATGTTTAATTGTGCTAATTATATCTGTGTAAATGCTATTTAAATGCACTCACAGCTGCAATACCAATATTTAAAGGTGCTGTTTAACTAAAATTTCATTTAATTAGTTGAAATGAGAGATGTTTTTTGTTAACTCTGTGACCTTTTATAAATTAAGATTTCTTGAGCTGTTCATGTTATAATTCTTTGCAAGGCATTTTAATCCCATTAGAGCTTTCTTTCTCCAAGGTCTCTGACATGAGAACAGTCTTTTTCAGGTTTGGTCATCTGTACTACTAATGACCTTGAACTAAATTATCACATAACTTTCAACAGGAATTTAAAAAATGATGGAAATACCCTTTCAAAAAATGAACACAGAAAATTTTAGCCATATGAAAACACAGAAATACACATTCTTAAATTTTTTTTGTTGTTGTTCACACTAGAGTAATCCATTGAGCACTTTTAGACCTCTCCTAACTGTAATGTTTGGTAACTGATCAGGTTATTTTTCTTGGCAATTTTAAAAAATATTTTATTTTTATTTATTTGACAGAGGGAAAGAGGCAGAATGACACACACACACGCTGGGGCTTCCAGCCACTGCAAATGAACTCCAGATGCATGTGCCACCTTGTGAATCTGCCTTACATGGGTACTGGGGAATTGAACCGAGGTCCTTTGGCTTTGCAGACAAGTGCCTTAACTGCTAAGCCATCTCTCCAGCCCCGGCATTTTTTTTTTTTTTATTCAGGCCAAAACCAATAGAACCTTTAAAAAGTAACCCTGTTTTTTTTTTTTTTTTTTTTTTTTTCTACTATAGGAACTCGGGGTTGGGGAGGGGTGCTAGAGAGATTTCTTAAGGTGCCTGAGAAATCTAAGGACCCAGGTTAGATTCCCCAGGACCCACATAAGCCAGATACACATGGTGGTTCATGTGTATGGAGTTTGTTTGTACTGGGTAGAGGGTCTGATACACCCATTCTCTCCCTCTATTTGCCTCTCTTTCTCTCTCTCTAATAAATGAATTTAAAAGCCAGGCGTGGTGGCGCATGCCTTTAATCCCAGCACTCGGGAGGCAGAGGTAGGAGGATCGCCTTGAGTTCAAGGACACCCTGAGACTAATTCCAGGTCAGCCTGAGCTAGAGTGAAACTCTACCTTGAAAAACCAAAAAAAAAAATAAATAAAAATAAAAATAATAAATAAATAAATAAATAAATAAATAAATAAATTAAAAAAAAACTCGGATTATCTTTAGAGATAAATGACAGAACATCATCAACAGAAAATATTGTGTTAGGTACTTTCTTATCAATTATCTTACTTAATACTTTGAAAAATCCTGTAAAATGGAGAAAATAATTTCTATTTTCTAAGAAACTGGACTAAGTAAGTAGCTTCTGCATGTAGTCACCTAACTGGCAGCAGATCGGAGTGGTATAACTGTCTGACCTGACCTTCTCTCGAAGTTCCTCTTGTATGGGGGGGCAAGCTTTGGGAGGCTGTGAGCCCACGGCCTCTTCAGGTCTCGGGGCAGGCTGCAGGTTCTGTCTTCTGGTGGTGGGTAGTTTTACCTACTTTTGCTCTTGAGTGGCATTTTTTTATCTCGCTTCTTAGCTTGAGGGACTTTTCTCCCTATTTTTCTATCTCTAGATCTATGCTGGAAATGGGCACATTGCAGTCTACCCTAGTCCCTATGTCTCATAATGTGTCCGCTCCACAATGGGATATACTGGTAGGTTAAACTGTGACTGACTTTCGTGTACTCTTTCTGAGTTACAGTTAAGCATTTCCCTGATTCCATTAATGTATCACTCTTTTCCCCACTTCATGGAACTTGCCTTTTACTAGTTATGTTTACTCTGTAGAACTAAATCCAGTTTTCTGATTTTCATTTGTAGCAGATATTAGTCATATCCAGTAGATGGTATTCTTGTCTTCTAATGAGATTAGAAATGGCAGTTTCTCATATATCTTGATGTTTAATGCTTTGGAGACAAAGGTTTTAGCTGAACTAAGCAATGGGCTATCCAGAGAGTTTTCCCAGGTTAGGGTAAAAAGTAGAAAAAAGGACGTGAGTCATGGTGTGAATTCCTTTCCAGGAGTTACCATCAGTCCCGAGGAAGATGTGAACCATTCATTTTTAGCAAGCACACTAAGTCTGAGAGATCATATCCAAAAGAAGGCGGGCAAGTCAGTTGATGAGTAGGCTTGGTCTTATTGGATTCTTATCAGATTTGCCAGGCTTTATTTCTTGCGTTCCTTTGAATACTTCCTGCTCAAAACTGTACCTACCTAAATTCTTAGATTAAACTGATCCATCCATTCTTTGTCTATTTATGACTGCCTGTAGAGCCAGTAAGTGAGCAACTATTAATGAACATTAAACATCTCTTGAAAATAACACAAGTTTCATAATTGTGACATAACAGCAAATTGTATATTATAGTTATCTTGTCAACCTAGAAGTTTGATTACTAAAGAAGCCTACTAGCTAAGGTTTGATGTTCAAAGTATATCAACTTAATATAGGTATCTTTATTCCTAGAGATTTACTTTTCCCTAAACGATTTTTTATTCAGACCTTTTCAAACAACTTCTGCAGGTTCAGAAGAAGCCTGTTCTGTGCATGGGTAGCAGTCTGTGTGCCCAGTGAGCTGAATTTAGAGTGAAAAGAGCAAAAACTTGAACCTTGATATCTTTATTAGATGTTGGAAGCTCCAAGGGAGGAAGTTTGAGTGGCTTGAGTATATTCACCATGAGTTTTGTTGTTGTTGTTGTTAATGGAAAAGGTTGCTAGAGCAGGCAGCTGTTGTCACATACTGAGGGCTTGCAAAAGTGATTTAGCAGAGTGATAGGCTGGAATGGGAAGTGGAAGATGAAAGATCTTGTAACTTTTCCAAAGCTTCATAGATGAATTGGCAGGGATCCTTGTGTATGTGTTTTCTCATATGAATGAAGAAAGAACCAGAAGAGATGAGCTCTAAGAGAGATGCATAGGCACACACTTCTTACAAATGATTGCTGAAGCTTTGCATCACAGACATAAAACTGCTCAGAATGGGACATGAGGAAATATTTAAGAGGCCCCTGTCAACTTATTTCCCTTAGAAGAGAAATGAACAGTTTTCCCTAAATCTGCAAACAAATGATGTGGCTAGAACTTCAGACTCCAAAGTAAAAAAAAAAAAAAAAAAAAAAAAAAAAGTGTAATAATGGGTCTTTTTTTTTCCTTTGATCTTTGGGAACTCCTTCATTCCATACTATTCCTTTTCTTTTAAGTACATATAAAAAATGCAGACATGCTAACATAGAAACTTGAAGGTAGAGCCAACCTCTGGGGGAAGAAAGCATAGGCTGTTATTTTATGCAGCAAACCAGTTGAGAAGAACCTCTCACCCAGAGTATCTGATAAACTAAGAGCAAAGCAAGGGAAACAGACTTGGTCCAAGGAGACAGTGATTTAGGGTCCCAGAGCAGTCAAGAGCTGTGTCTTTGAGCTCAGGGGCTGATGGTGCCTCTAGCTTCCCAGCTGCTTTCTTCACTCATCTCGCCGCACTGAGAGATTCTAGTTCTGCATGATGTGTAAGTAGGCCCAAGTTCTCCTTCAACTCAGTCATGAAGAGCATAAATTTTTAAGGGCCCAAACTTACTTTCTTTAAGTTGATCTTGATTTACTTTAAGTACAGACACATCTAATACACATGTTTTGATATTGTACTGGTCTTTTTTTATTAGCCAGTTGAAGTTAAGTGTCACATGTAAGATGCCAGACATTTGCCCAAATTCATTTCTTTTGTTAGTTATAATCCAAACTACACTTCATCTTGCTAATATGTTATCATAAAAAGATTTCATGGTATCAGTATTTATATAACAATATTACAGTTAGCGCTCCATATGCAAAGGTTTCCAAACCATGGATTTAATTAGCCAAAAAAAGAGAAAAAGGGAGAGCAGGGTGGGTGAGAAAACAAATGAACAATAAGATACAAATAAAGTGCAATACAGTATAGACACTATTTATATCACATTTAATTGTATTTGGCATAAGTAACCTATGGCTGATTTAAAGTATAGTTGATTCTCTACTTATGATGGGCTCATGTCCCAGTACTCACCATAAATTGAAAATACCTAAGCTGAAGATGATTAAATACAACTGACCTTGGACATCGTAGCTTAGCAGCACAGTATACTGTGGAGTATCAGGTTTCATCTTATAAGCCTTGTGACTGACTCAGAGTCACGAATGGCTTGTGCTACTAAAGGATCTTCAGTACTGGTTGAAATTAGTTCAGCAAATCCTGTCTCCCAAAAGCACATATATATCTGATGTGAACAAATTTTTTAGCACTCTGGAACATGACCAAAGACACATAGTCGTATGTAAATTAAGTGCTTTATACTGAAGCTCAATAAACTACTTTCTGGGGGAAAGTTAAGTGACTTGCAGAGCATCTAACCACAGAGTTTATGGTGAGTCTTCAATTTGCAGTGAGGAGACTGAAAGGACAAAAAGATTGTTGATAATGCCTCTTCAGAGGGGTTGTATATTAGTTTAGCTACCCCCAGATTTAAAGCACATTTAATACAGAATAAATATAATAGCATATTGCCTTTCTTTCATCCTCACCTTCATGAAACAATTTCATTTCATCATATATCTTCTACATCCATGTCTTGTTTGTCATCATTAAAATAACTTTTAAATTATCTTTACATGGTTTTCAGAGTACATCATTTGCACTGTAGCCTCATACGTTTGAAATGTGGTTTTTAGATCTGTGATCTATAATCTCAACATTTATCCCAAGCAGTAAGGACAATGATCTAACATTAGGATTGTTCAATGTTTTACAGTCCCTTAAGGAATATATGGAACCATAACTCATTGCTTTTTGAAGCTATCTTTAGAAAACTTATTTTCAGGGGCTGGAGAGATGGCTTAGGGTTGAAGGAGCTTGCTTGCAAAGCCTTCAGGCCCATGTTTGATTCCTCAATACCCATGTAAAGCCAGATGGTGCATGGATATGGTACATGGATGTGGAGTTCATTTAGGTCTAGGTGCTCCCATACAGACACACACACACACACACACACACACACACACACACACACACACACACACAAACTCCTCCCCCGTAAATAACTAAAAATATTTAAAAAAAAAAAAAAACTTATTTCCAGTGACATCTTGAAACTATAATTGAGACCTTAGATATCTAATAACAATTATTTTGTGTTAGTTTATATTGCTGCTGTTTCCCTTTCCTTCCCTGCTTCCCTTTCTTCTGGACTTCTTTTATATAGGTAACTTATGTAAACCTACAAAAAATTAGTTTTAAGGTAATCTCAGGCTCATATATTTTCTTCCCAAATGGAGTGTTCTTATTGAAAATAAAGTAACTGAGAGAGTACCTATAATGAGAGATAGTGGAAATATCCATCATCTCTCTTTTCTAAGAAAATTTTTGTTGATGGTTCCATTTCTTAGCTATTGTGAATAGAGCGGCAATAAACATGGTTGAGCAAGTATATCTAAGGTAGTGAGAAGAGTCCTCAGGATATATGCCTAGGAGTGATATAGCTGGGTCATATGGTAAATCTATTTTTAACCTGTCTCAGGAACGTCCAAACTGATCGCAACAATGACTGGACCAGATTATATTCCCACCAACAGTGTAGAAGGGTTCCTCTTTTCTGCATCCTTGCCAGCATTTATTGTCATTTCTTTTCATGATGGCAGCCATTCTGACAGGAATGAGAGAGAATCTCAAAGTAGTTTTTATTTGCATTTCCCTGATAGTTAAGGATGCTTATATGCTATATGTATTTCTTCTTTTGAGAACTCTCTATTTACTTCCATAGCCCATTTTTAATTGGTTTTTTTAGTTCTTATTATTTAGTTTTTTGAGTTCTTTGTATATCCTGGATATTAATCCTCTGTCAGATGTATAGCTGGCAAAGATTTTCTTCCATTCTGTAGGTTGCCTCTTTCCTCTGTGAATAGCTTTGTAATTTCATGAGATCCCAGCAGTTGATCTGTGGTTTTATTTCCTAAGCAACTGGGGTTATATTCAGAAAGTCTTTGCCAAGACCAATATGTTGAAGGGTTTCCGCTACTTTTTCTCTAGCAGTTTCAGAGTGTCAGGTCTGATATTAAGGTCTTTGATCCATTTGGACTTAATTCTTGTGCATGGAGAGAAATAAGGATCTGTTTTCACCCTTCTACAGAAACATACCCAGTTTTCCCAGAACCATTGTTGAAGAGGCTGTCTTCTCCAATGAGTATTTTTGGCAATTTTGTCAAAGATCAGATGGCTTTAGCAACTCAGACTTACATCTGGGTCCTCCATTCTGTTTCATTGATCTATATGTCTGTTTTTTGTGCCAGTACCATGCTATTTTTGTTACTATGGCTCTGTAATATAGGTTAAAATCAGTTATGGTGATACCAGCAGCCTTATTTTTTGTTGCTCACTATTGTTTGAGATATTTGAGTTTTTTTTGTGCTTCCAAATGTATTTTAGGGCTAGAGGCCCTAATGTGCCCATTCTCTCTATCTGCCTCTCTCTAAATAAATAAATAAGTAAATAAATAAAGATTTAAAGAAAAAAATCATTAACCAAGAAGGTCAGGGACTGACACATGTCTGTCATCTGAGCTATTGGGGAGTTGAGGATAAAGGACTGCATAGAGCTTGGACTACATATGGAGACACTATTTAAGAAAAAAGAATCAAAGAATTAACATGATATGACTACGATAAAGAAAGATAACTGAGGAGGACAGGAGACACACAGAAAATGAAAAGGCCAATGAAAATTCAATTCTGTCCCTAATTCTATTTAATATGAGTGGGCTTAACACTCAAAGGGCAGAGTTTGTCAGACAGAATAAAGAGCAAGAATTTTCTCAACATGATAAATGACATCTATAAAAATCCACAGCTATTACCATATTTAAGGGGGAAAAGCTTTGTGTTTTTGAGAAATGAGAACAAAATAAGGAGATTCCATTTTCAGCACATGTATTCAACACTGTACTGAAGGTTCTAGGCAGACTAGTCAAGCAGGAAAAAAAGAAATTAAAGGCATCAAGTTGGAAAGAAAAAAATCTAAATTATCTTTTATGATATCTTCTATGTAGAAAATCCCAAGAAATACCTCCCAAACATTGCTAAAACTAATGGACATGCTTTAGAAAGCCACAAAGATCCAAGCCAACCTGTAAAAATTAACTGTCTTTCTATGTACTAGAAATGAATAAACCTAAAAATAAAATTAAGGAACAATTACATTCATAGGAGCTTCAAAAAGAATAATATAGTTGAGTATAAATGTAACAAAATCAATATAAGATTTGTACATTAAAAAGTAGAGAATGTTGCTGAGGGAAATTAAAGATCTATATAAATAGACATTACATGTTCATAGCTTGGTAGATTTAATATTAAGATGATAGTTCTTCCCAAATTGCTATTTAAATTCAACACAAGGGCTGGAGAGATGGCTCAGCAGTTAAGAGCATTTCTGGCAAGCATGAGGGCCTGCAGAAGCCTAAGAGACTGCTGGAATTCAATCCCCAGGACCCACATAAACAACTGAGGGTGGCTACATATCTGTAACCTAATCCCATAGGGAAGCAGAGAACCAAGACTCACTGGAACTTGTGAAAAAACATGGCAAAGTTCTGGGATAAGTAAGACTTCAGCTCAAATAAGAATGGGTGTAAGAGAGATGGAGCGGGAGACCCTAAGTTCCCTTCCAACCACCACAAGCAAGTGCATGTGGGCCTTGGGGTGCTGCAAGGGCATATAAACAATGCCTATACTATGTACATCACAAACACACACACACCCCATCCCTTCCACATGAGCAAAAACAAACAAACAAATAAATCCAGTACTATTCCTGTTTAAGTCTCGGAAGTTTTTTGGTAGAAATTGAAAAGCTAATCAAAATTTATGGGTAAATGCAAAAAAAAAAAAAAAAAAATCCTAGAACTAGCCAAACCTATCTTTAAGATCTAAGTTTTAAAGCTGGGCATGGTGGCACACACCTTTAATCCCAGCACGTTAGGCTGCTTTATTTCACGATTTGTTGTAAATAAATCATTTATTGTAAAATCATTTATAATTATATTGTAAATATAATTGTAAATATAATTGTAAATGATATGCAGTAATCAACATATCATACTGTGGTAGTTTGAATAGATGGCCCCCAATATATTCAGTGTTTATTAGTTTGTAGTTTGTATCTGCAGCCACCTGGCTGGAAGCAGTGTCTCATCTTAAGGTGTGGTGGTGGGTTTGAGATTTTAATCTGAAGATATGCAAAGTGTGCCTAGCTGGAGATCCTGAAGTGTGCTGTGCTGTGTGGCTTTTGGCTTTAGCTTTTGGCTTTGCTGTCTGTGTTTGGTCATGTGAAAGCAGGCCAGCTTTTTCTGCCATTATGAAACTTCCCCTGCATCTGTAAGCTTCAATAAATATCCCTTCTTCCATAACTGTGCCTGGTCTGGAAGTTCATCTCAGCAAACCTGAAGCTGTCTGCTACACATGCTATTGGCATATTCGTCTAAAAGCATATAGATCAATGGAACAGAAGATTCTAGATAAAAGTCCTTTATCACATATTTGTTCAGCAAATCTTTTCTCAGTCTGCCACTTTTCATCCTCTTAAAAGCATCATTTGAAAAAACCCTCACATTGTGAGATTGTTTTCAACAAAAGTTCCTAGAAAATTCAGTAGGACAAGATACCCTTTCATTAAACTTTATTTCATTAAACTATTCATTAAACTCTGTTGAAACCATTAGAAATATGCAAAAAAAACCACACAAATAAACCTGATATTCTCACTTCATACCATATACAAAAATTAATTCAAAAATGGATTGTAGTGCTGGAAAGATGGCTTAGTGGTTAAAGCACTTGCCTGCAAAGCCTAAGGATTTCAGTTCGATTCTCCAGGTCCCATATAAGTCAGATGCACAAGGTGGCACAAGCATCTGGAGTTCTTTTGCAGTTGCTGGAGACCCTGGTGTGCCCATTCTTTCTCTCTCTCTCTGTCTCTAATAAATAAATAAATAAAAATAAAAATTTTAAAAACAGTGAGTTTCTTATTTAAGAAAATGGATTGTACACATAAGTATAAGGGTTAAACCTATGCAGCTCTAGAAGAATAGGACATCTTCATGGCTTTGGATTAAGCAAAAAATAAATTAGAGGGCTGGAGAGGTGGCTTAGCTGTTAAGGCTTTGGCTTGTAAAGCCAAAGGGACCAGGTTCAACCCCACAGGACTCACATGAGCCAGATGAGCAAAGTGGCATGTGAGTCTGGAATTCATTTGCAATGGCTAGAAGCCCTGGCATACTCAATTCTCTCTTGCTCTGCCTTTCTCTCTCTCTCTTTCTCTCTCTCTTTCATAAATAAAAGTAAATAAAAATATTTTTTAAAAATCCATAAATAGGGCTGGAGAGATGGCTTAGCGGCTAAGGCGCCTGCCTGCTAAGCCTAAGAACGTTGGTTCCAATCTCCAGCGGTTCCAATCTCCAGGTCCCACGTTTAGCCAGATGCAAAGTGAGGCAAGGGCGCAATGCCGCACTTGCTCACAAGGGGGCGCACACATCTGGATTTCGTTCACAGCAGCTGAGAGACTGCTGGCATGCCCATCTTTGTTTCCCTCTCCCTCTGTATCTTTCTCTGTCTCTCTCTCTCTCTCCAAAAATAAATAAAAAATAAAAAATAAATTTAAAAAATCCATAAATAGTAAGAATGAAAAGACAAGCAACAGGCTGGGAGAAAAGATTTGCAAGTCATGTAAAGGACTCTATCTAGAATACCTTCATCTGATATTTCCAGAAAAGGCACCTTTCCTTTGAGAAAAAGCAGACTATGGGCTGGGAGATTGGTGATCTGTTTACAAAGGCAGGAAGATTCCAAGGCAGCATTGCCATTGCCCAATTCTGTGCACTTAGTAAAAGTCACCAAATTATGGGTTTTGTGGTTTGTAATCTACACTTTGATAAAGACATTATGAAAGGAATTTTCTCACTTTACCTTTTTTGTTTGTTTTTGTTTGTTTGTTTGTTTTTCGAGGTAGGGTCTCACTGTAGCCCAGGCTGACCTGGAATTCACTATGTAGTCTCAGGGTAGCCTCGAATTCTTGGCAGTCCTCCTAACTCTGCCTCCCAAGTGCTGGAATTAAAGGTATGCGCCACCACGCCTGACGGTTACTTTACCTTTTTATGTGCCTAAATTTTGAGAGTTCTAAATCCTGATATAACAAAAATTGATTTGTTGACATTATCAGTAAACTCATATTCATGTGTTTAGTATGATAACAGTAACAACTTTCAATGAAGTACCTATTTATATGTATACCTTCGTTTCAAATCCATTGTTCCAACACCTCTGAGTTAGCTCCGGGAAAATGGCTGGTTACTTACCAGTGACATTTACTGTTCATCTCTTAGCAGTCTTGCCTTTGACAAATTTTTTTCCAAGGTGATATTACTTTATAGAAACCATAGCATGAACAGGTGTGTGTGTGTGTGTGTGTGTGTGTGTGTGTGTGTGTGTGTATGTGTGTGTGTTCGTGTGTTGGTGAGGGCAGACACATACCATCCATGGAGCTAGTATGAAGGTCTGAGGACCACTTTCAGAGTTAGTCCTTCTTTGAGGCAGGATTCTTGTTCATTGCTGCTTTCCCCAAGCTAGCTGACCCAGAACTTCTGGCAGATTCTCCACCTCCCTTCTCACCAATAATGTGGCTGGAATTACAAACCCCTGCCACAGCTTCTGGCATTTTAGGTTCCAAACTTGGGTACTAAGGCTTGTGAGACAAGCATTTTGTCTTGTGAGCCATCTGTCTAGCCCCCAGCAGGGAACAACTTTTATGTACTTTTGATATCCTTTGTTAAACTCTTTAACATGTTTTCTTCATGAAAATATAAAATCTTGTTTCTGAAATGCAACTTGGCTTGAATTATGTGCTTGTCTTTTCTTTTACAATAGAATATGCTTCCCTGGGATCCCTCTATGACTACATTAATAGTAATAGAAGTGAAGAGATGGACATGGACCACATTATGACCTGGGCCACTGATGTAGCCAAAGGTAACAGTGCTAGCTGTAATCTTAAACAATTGGTTGATAGGCTTTTTCCACTCAGACCTAGAATGGCAAACTGTCAGAAAAATTTTATTTTTATATATTTATATATTCTTTTTTCGGACCAAATGTAATAAAAGTGTTTATCTCACTGTACAGGTAATATTTTAGGCCATTGCCTTTCCCTTACTGAATTCTTTTTTTATTTTTTTTTTTTCCCCTAAGATTCAATTCTACAAAGTCAGTAACATACAGGGCAGATGTTTTTGCCATGTTTTGTGACACTAAAAGACAAGTTCACTTGACACATTACATGGAAAGTCATAGTTCTGTTATTCTGGAAGTCTCTCTGTGGTATATAAAAACATGAGTTATTGTGGAATTAGTGTACTTATTTTGTATACACATGCTAAAAATATTAACCACTTGCCAAAACTTTTTGGTCCTGCTATGCAAAAGCATCTCAGATTTTATTTTATATGTAATGTAAGTTTGGATGTCACTCTTGGAAATTAAATATTCTTAGTATACAAAATCCCTAAACCTAGTGCCTGATTCTTCTACCCCCATAAACTCCTGCATAGGCTAATGCTTTCTAAAGTAATTCAAATTCTATTGGTTTTTATCTGAAAGAAAACAACAACAACAACAACAAAAAAAAAAAAACTGTTTTCCTAACTGACAATTTTATCTAAATGATAAATGTTGATAGTTACATTTGTATTCTAACAACCTCTAGGTAACAGATGTGTGTGTATTCTGTTGGAGTAATTAGCTCCTTCTTGCCACTACCTTCTCTTTCAGAGTTCTTTACAAAGTAAATTTGTGTTACCTAGCACTCAGTAAGGGGGCAACTTATATTTTGCTTTCATGACAAAGGCAAAGACAGTGACTTCTAAAATAGTCTGTCCATTGGGAGATGATCTTGATGGGTTTGTTTTCTCAACTGCCAAAAAGGGGGGGGGAAAGCAAATGAAAAAAAAAAAGGTTTAAGTTTTCTGTTAGATACTGCCCTTGAACAAGACACTCCATTGCCTTAAAAGAATAATAAGGTCTATGTTTAGGATAGAGTGCTTAAAGGCTTGGTTGTGTTAATGAACTTAATTATGTATTCATTGGTCAGACATCTCAAATCAGCCTTAAGATGTCATATTCTTTGAGATACTTTCATGTAACATCATAGTCACTTCTCCATAAGCCTGTGTGTTACACAAGGACCACCTGTGTGCAAGCAAGGTGATGTGCTGTGATTGGAAGTTGCCTGAAGCATTGAAGTGATACACTTACATAAATGTAAATGTGGGTCCTTACTGTTGGGGGGGGATCATTGGCCACTGATGTCCCGGGCGCAGGAGGAGTTGGGAGGAAACAGGGTCCTGGAGTGGATGAGTGCTGCAGGCAATAAACCACCCGGAAGGCTGTCTGATAGCTTGCTCTCGTTTATTCAAAAGTGGAGTGGGTTTATAAACACTTGAGAAAGGTTGAGGAGGCACATACAGACTAGAAGGTGATTGGATACATAGGTTTATGGGTTGCTATCTAATTGGTTGGAAGGCAGAAGTCGCAAGGGAGAAGCTGCAAGGGAGATAACAGAAGTGGCGGGTAAAGCTACATGACTTCAGCCACATATTGGATGGCTGCAGCTGCAGGGAGACTGTTTATAAGGGTCTCTTGGGCAGCTAGCCACAAGGTCAGGAGCTGTGGGGGTTGGGGGAAAGCCTGACTACGGAATGGTCAGATGCTTTGGGGATAAAGCGGGGGAGAGCCCGTCGGTTCTGCCCACTCTGGGCGAAAATAGGGCACACTACAACCTTGCCCAAGGGCAAGGAGGGCCAGCTCCGTTTCCAGAGTGGGTTCCCGACAATAAGGCCAGCTGCAACCTCCACAGCCCAAGGTCCCCGGCCATATCCAACAGCCCAGGCCAGCTTCCTCACAGTCCCAGCCCATGTTTAGCAATGCCCAACATGTAAATGCTCATACATGTATCCTTGATTTATAGCACTTTAAAGATATTTACATTCTAGGTACTCAGCCAGTTACACCCATGGTACTACTCAATTGTACTTAGGATGGCAGACAGCAAGCAAATTAAGTGACACCAGTCACTTGGCTCCCAGCTGTGTCTCTCTACTGTAGAGTCCCTGGTTCCTAGCGGCAACATCCCCTATGCCTTCTGCCACATCAGTCCTGTCTGAGGGTCCAAACCTCTTGATTCAAGATTCTCTGGAGTTACTCAAGAGGGTTTGCACCCTTCACAAGAAGTATAGGCAAGAGAACAGAATTAAGGAGCAAACTGGAACCAGAAGAACCAGGGTCGGGAAGGAGAGAATGGAGACCAAGACTACTATGTACTACTTCCCTCTTGCCTAATTGGTGAATTTTCAGTAATAATGGGCTTGGTCTTTCCCCAAAAGGAGCTTATTTACTTCTAATCCTACATAATGTAACATGTTAAAAGCCTTTCAGATGGTCTCTGAAAGGAAAAAGAGAGCAATATTTTAGGAATGACTTCACATAGAGATTAAATAAGAGCTAGACTTTGGTTAATTCCATTTCAAATTCCATCTGTGTGCCTTTCAGTTTGACCATGATTGGAGCCAGTGAAGCAATAATAGGTTGAGAAATCAAAGAATGAATAATTCATTATAAGAATTGACTTGTACATTTGGAAATAGACATTGCTCGGTGTCGTTGTTGAGAGTATGGCATTAAAGCTGGAACCATTATCTTCTCTCTGAGAGGGAAGAGGAGTCGAGGTTGGCCAACAAGTCATCTGAAATTGCCACAGGTCAGCCAGAATATACACAAGGAACAGATCAACTGGAGCCCAGTCTCATAGTTGATATTGTTAAGGAAGAGGATCCACCAAAGTCTCCTCCATGGCACCTGGCAGACCTTTTTGGGATATTCTGAATGGTTAAATGTGATGAAAGAATTTTTCAACCTTGAATGGTTTGCCATAAAAAGAAGGCAGGTGGCCCCATAAAAACAAATTGAATAGAATTTTACATGATTGCAATATGTAGTAATATGTACACCAAATATTTTTAAACTTTCTATTGTACATTGTGCACCAATAATTTATGGTGGTTTTTCTTGTAATAATCTGCCATCAGGAAGAAAAGTGCCTATATTTTAAGCATTTGTCTTGAGTCTTCTTTTTTTTATAGTCCTTACTTGTTAGCAAGTATAAAAACCTATCTGGTCTTGCTTCTAATAGTAGTAAATTTGACTCTACATGAAAAATTATCTGGAAATTTGATTTTAAAGCCAGAGAGAAATTAACTATGAAATTCAGACTATAAATGCCACACAAGCTGTAGCTATGTAACTCTTGCAGTTTGAAGTATAGATTACTTGCTATTAACTTAGATTCCCGTTATCCCAATTACATCTGCCTTAAGAGCATTTAAGTTACTAATACTTTTGTTAACTTGACTCTTCAGTGATATCATTATATAGCAAAAGGTAAATTTTTTTCCTATTTTCTTTATGCTTTCATGATTCCTCAATAAATAATAGTAGAATAATAGATTGTTAATGCTAATCTTTATGAAACTGTAATATTCTATATGTTTTAAAAGCCAGCTCCAATTATTAAATTATTTTGATGGGTAGTTCATTAACAAAAGGACCTTGTTTCATGTGGAGTGGGGAAGGACTATTTCTACCATTGTTAGGAAAAGAGAACTTGAGAAATGAAGGGGAAGGGAATAATCAGTGGAAAATGTTCTTTTTCTTTACTCTGGATGGGAAGATCACACATGAATACAGAAAGAACCCAATGCTTTAAAAAATATTTTTTTAAAGGGCTGGAGAGGTGGCTTAGTGGTTAAGGCGCTTGCCTGCAAAGCCTAAGGACCCAGGTTCAATTCTCCAGGTCCCACATAAGCCAGATGCACATGGTTGTGCATATATCCGGAGTTCGTTTGCAGTGGCTAGAGACCCTGGCATACCCATTCTCACTCTCACACTCTCTCTCTCTCTCTCTCTGTCTGTCTGTCTCTCTCTCCCTCTCTCTCTCTGTCTCTAATAAATAAATGAAAATAAATCTTTAAGGGGCTGGAAAAATGGCTTAGCAAGTTAAGACACTTGCCTGCAAAGCCAAAGGATCCAGGTTCAGTTCTCCAGGACCCACGTAAGCCAGATGCACAAGGGGGCACATGCATCTGGAATTCATTTGCAGTGGCTGAAGGCCCTGGCATGCCCATATTCTCTCTCTCTCTTTCCCTCCCTCTCTCTTTCTCCCAAATAAATAAATAAATAAAGTATATTAAATAAATAAATCTTTTAAATATATATATATGTTTTAAAAGAACCCAATGCTTCTTATATAAATAAAATAAGTATGTCTTAAGGTATAATTTCTGATTGAAAATAATAAAATTATTTATATTTTGTTCACCCAGTTCACTAGAGTATCTTAATTTACATTACAAAAATGTTGGAGAGAATTTTGAAGTGTGTTTAAATACAGATGTCTTACAGATTTTTTCTCTCAGATCATCACACAATCTTTACAGCCATAATTAATCAGTTGGCCAGCACCCTACCCCTACTCTATGCTCACTCCTAGATCTTATTGGAATGCATCCTGAGAAAACCTGCAGAGCTTCAGCAGGGTGACTGCTGACATCCAGATGAGAACTAAGGAGCCTGGTCAGAACTTTGCATATACAGACCATGCTTGCTAGTGGGGCACCTGAATAACACAGCTTCTTCCACTAGTTACTGTGCTATTTTCATGCAGACTCTTGAAAATTAAGATGTCTTTATTAGGTATTAGAAGAAGCTAGTTCTGCCCGAAGTCAGATTCATATCAGTTTTATTTCAGTGAACATTACTAATGTCGATAGGTCTTGTATTCTGTTTTACTGATTACAAGGGTTTAGTTTCTGTCATCGATTACTTTGCAAAAATGTGAATACTGATGCAACACTGAAAAATACTAATCAGTCTTTTTTTCCTTCTTCTACAAAAAGGAATGCACTATTTACACATGGAGGCTCCTGTCAAGGTGATTCACAGAGATCTCAAGTCAAGGAATGGTAATGTTATTATATGTGTTTATGTTTCTCTTTTATTACAAATTATACACACTTATATATAAAAATAAGTATCCTGCTCTACATATCTTTTTTTTTTTGGTGCTGAGTCTACATATCTTTTGTAACCTGTTATTTGATCCACAGTTGATATCATGGAAATCTTTATACTGTCAATAAATATCAAGGAGGCTTCATATTGTTCTTCTGTGTGGACATGTGAATAGTTTACATTTTTTCTATAATAAATGTTTAGTTTAATACCTTTCAGCCTAACTTTTCAACATATTCCTAATCATCTTCTTAGAATCATTTTCTAAAAGCAGTATCACCAGGTCAAAGCATGTTGTCATGTACTTTCAATCTTCTATTTTTAGATGGTTCTCTGTACCACCATGTTTGAGTTATACTTCTGAATTACATGGTGTAAATTTTTTATGTCACTCATGCCTGTAAACCTGGAGTTGTGCCCAAAAGTGGTCAGAATGCTTGACAATATAGAAAGAGAAAGGTTTCTTTTTCTTCTTTCTCTTCTTCTGTACTTTCTGTAGTTTACTTATGATCCTATATTTATCATTTGGAGACAGAGCATTTTAAAATAACAAGCAGGATTAAACATCACCTTCTTCCATTACGTCAACTCAGAGTTATCAGAGAAAGGCAGTAGGATTTAGCAGAGCTAGCTAAGTAAACATCAGACTTTGCTACTTAAAAAAGTCTTACTATCAGTTATTTCCACACTTTCTAAGTGGTTCTCAGTAAGTAGAACCATTTATATTTAGCAAATCTTTAGATCACTTCAACTAAAAAGGGAATTTACCAGTAGTATGATCCAGGTGGGCCCCAAGCTAACCTTGCCAGTTAGCTCCACTGGTTGTCCTTCCCTCCTCTCAGCCCTCACTTAACCCTTTGGCTCCTAGACAGATACTTCCTGGAGCTATACACTTGTGATATATAGTTGGCTAATAGGAAGTCATTAGGAAATAATTTAAAATCTAATAGGAAGTATCAGAGGTTCATCCATGTAAATTTCAATTCATGTTCAGAATTGCAATGTAAACAAATTATTTAATATTTTAATCCATGCAATCAGTGTGAAGACTAGAAAACAATAGAGAATGTCTCCATATATTTTTTTAAATATGGAACACTTCATGAATTTGTGCAGGTTTTAAGTTACAATTTATGTAGTTACTTGATAGCTGCACAAATACACTAACCTTGAAAGGCTTAACTTTTAGCAATTTTTTTACTTGTAGAGGAAATAAGACTTCATTTTCTATGTTAACTTTTTTTTGGACTCAGAAGACAACTTTATTAGCATTTGATCATCTACCATGCTTGAGAACTACAAAAGAAGTTCCAGAAACAGCTCTCCAGGGTTTTATCCTTGACCTCCTCTCCTCTTGTCCTCCCACTTGCATCAAGTCCCATCTACATGATAATGCTCCCAAATTTCAACATAAAAACCGTTTATTACCTAAATAGACATTTTATGTAAGCTTAAAATGTATCATGTCCAAACTAATCTTTGCATCTTCTCCTGCCTCCCTTAAAAAATCATTCCTATCTTCCCTTTCTCAGTGAATGGCAATATCAGTTTCCCAAGCCAGAGATTAAATAAAAAGGTGTTGACAGTTTGAATCCAGAGCTCCTGTTCTAATAATATGGCATATTGTTTGCTTATTTGACTTCATCCTAGAGTCCCTTCCTTTTCCCTACCACTAGCATCCAACTATTCATCAGCCCAGCTGCTCCTGTGTCAGTATTTCTCAACTTGGGCCTTTCTCCTGTCCTCTCTCACTGCTGACTGTGCCTCCTCATCTCTCTTGAACCCTAATCACTAACCACGTGCATGCACACTTCTCTCTCTGCGTCCTCTTCTTCTCTGGTGCAGTCTGCCCCTGCACATCTGCTCATTTCATTATTCTTCGATGTAGAATTATATGTTGCCTTCCATTTCTCCCAGAAACTCTTCTTGAATTGGCTTCCACCTTCCTGAATTTTTGCATAGACCCTCTCTTCTGCCAAGAAAATTACTTTCCTACCCAGCTGTCTGCTTTCTCATTAACTCCTGTGTCTTCAGCATAAGCATCATTCCTTCCCAGAAACATGATCTGACCGCTCCACTCATTGGTTCTTAATACTCTTTCTCATATGGAATTTACCCCCACTTTCTTGTAGATGATGTAAGGTCTCTTTGATGGACTATAAACTCTATGAGAAGAGAGGTAATGGCAATCTTGCTCACCTTCTTGTTCCAGACAGTATACACGGTTCCTTCTATAGTAGGTGCTGAGCAAATAGTTGCTAAATGAATAGATTCAAGATTATGCTTATCCCTGCCTTTAGGAAAATGATTCTTCAACTGGGAGGAAAAATTTTATATACCATAAAGTGGCAATGCTAGTGACTTCCCCAGCATTATATAGAGAGTCTGAGCATCCTAAGTTAAACTTTGATTCTAATTACTCTAATTTTTTAAATTGCATTTGTACAAAACAAGGTTTTTATATTTTATTTTGAGAGAGAGAGAGAGAGAATGAGAATGGGTATGTCAGGGCCTCCAACTACTGCAGATGAACTCCAGATGCATGCCCTACCTTGTGCATCTGGCTTACATGGGTCCTGGGGAATCAAACCTAGGTCCTTTGGCTTTTCAGGCAAGTGCCTTAACTGCTAAGCCATCTCTCCAGCCCCCAAAAAAGTATTTTTAAAGCCATTTTGAGCTGGGCATGGTGGCATATACCTTTAATCTTGGTACACAGGAGGCAGAGGTAGGAGGAACATCATGAGTTCAAGGCCAGCCTAGGACTACAGAGTGAGTTCCAGGTCAGCCTGGGCTAGAGTAGGATCCTACCTCAAAAAAAAAAAAATGCCATTTGGGGGCTGGAGAGATGGCTTAACTGGTTAAGGCACTTGCCTGCGAAGCCTAAGGACACTGGCTCGATTTCCCAGAACCCACAGAAGCCAGATGCACATGGTGGTGCATGCATCTGGAGTTTGTTTTCAGTGGCTAGAGACCCTGGTGTGCCCATTCTCTTTCTACCTCCTTCTCTCTAATAAATATATAAAAAATAAATATTTTTAACTGTCATCTTGGTCAGCACCTCATGGTAGTTTTTGTTTTGATTAATGTTAGCAGTCTTTTATAAAATCCTTAATTCAGTAAATACTTTGATTTTACCTTTTATAATGTAAAATTAGAATCTTATGTATTAATTTTTTTAGTTATTATCATTATTGGTTTTTGTGAAACAATGTCTTGCTATGTAGATGTGGTTCGATACCTGGCTGTGTAACCTAGACCATCCTCAAACATTTACAGTCTTCCTGCCTCCACCCCAACAATGCTGGGATTACATGGATGGACCACCACACCTAGCCTATATTACAAAAAGTAGAAATTTTACCATATCAATGCTATAAATACAAGGTTATGCTGTTTTCAGTATTAGACAGTTCAAACAAGTGACTCTGTCATTATTTTTGTTTTAGTTGTTATTGCTGCTGATGGAGTGCTGAAGGTAGGAATGTTTCTTTAATTTTTAAAAAAAATTGTCAGTTTCTGACACAGGATCTTGTGACTGATCATCTGTTATCAGTGCGTAGACAGTTGATGCTGGTTCTTATGTTCTCAGATCTGTGATTTTGGTGCCTCTCGATTCCATAACCACACAACACACATGTCCTTGGTTGGAACTTTCCCATGGATGGCTCCAGAAGTTATCCAGAGTCTCCCTGTGTCTGAAACCTGTGACACATACTCTTATGGTGTGGTAAGTGTGGTTCTCATTTCTTTTTTACCAAAGGAAACACTAAGGGGAGATAACCTAGAGAAGAACGTAGCCCCCATTTAACCTGGGTTCCATCAAGACAGGGCTACTGTTTCTAGAGGAACACTTACAGTGGAGGACAGGAAGGGAGAGCACTTCCTTTCTGTCAGAACATATGCTATGATCACTAGCATGCATCTGTGCTTCTGAGTTTTTGTCCTGTGTTGAGGAGAAACAAGCATCACTGCCAAGAAACAAACATAGGAACCTGAACTAGTGCCTGCGCTCTCCTTCAGAGTGCTCTTTTGCTTAGCTGAAATGTGACATTGGAAATGTACACTGGGTGAAACAAGACTTCATTATCATAGACTGCCCAAGCAGTATATAGCCACCAGGAGAGCTGGCAATCAGTTATGAACAGGAAACATAGAGCTACAACCATTAGCCTTAGTTGTGAATTTCTAAAAACCACAGAAGAAATTGTACTTAGATGGCCTTGCCATGTCCACTGCCAGGCCTAGAAAGAAGTAGTGGTGACCTGAAACACATCTAACGCGTTACATGAGATGACATCAGGTCCACATAGAAGGCCGAGTCTTGTAAGCAGCGCATGTTCAAGGGAGGAGCAGGTAAGGAATGGGGTGGGATCTTCCTAGGATCACCTGGGCTGACGAAGGAAGAAAGTACACCTGCATTATCAAGGAGAAAGAAGCCCAGGTCAGGTAGTTCTTGTTGCAGGCAGGAATTCATTTGTTGGTTTGCTTTGTTTTTGGTTTTTGTTTTGTTTTGTTTTTGGGTTTTTTGTTTTGTTTTGTTGTTGTTTTTTGTTTTTTTCCTAAAGTGCTCTATATCATGGGAAAAGTCCAAAACATGGTCATGAACTCTGTGTGTCTCATCTCCTTCTATTTTTGCTGTGTTTAACCTCTCTATTTACACATGACACTTTCATTATAGGAAAAGAAATGGTACCTTGAACCCCATCTGCACACTCTTCTTCCTCAGCTTGTGCATGTTCTTCCTAACCTGCCAGTGCTAACCCTCTGTAGAAAGGGAGGTCCATGTGTCAGGCCCTCTCCTTCCTTAAACAGTCTCTGGCTATCTACTGCCGACTTCATTCAGTTTGGGGCTTTTTCAGTTGGCTAGCTCTTTCTAAGTCATAACACATCGTACGTACACCAAATTACAAACAGAGGTGAATGTTGTTGGTGAGTGAAATCATTTCAAACATAAAACATACGTTTTGGCTAAAAGCTAAACTTTTAAAGGTTCGAAGAAAGCAGTAAGATCAAGCTAAATATCTAATTTCCTTTAGTCCTGAGTGTTTCTAAAAACCAAAACTATATTACAAAGAGTGAAGAAATAATTCTCACTGAAGGAGAAAACAAAATAATTGTTCCAAAGGATAGATGCTAACACTATCTTCTGTGTGAAGTTATTGCTTTGTGACACTCACACATTCATTTCCTGGAGATTCTGACAACAGGGATTTGTTGTAATTTAATACTTTGTGCTGGAAATGTGGCTCAGCAGTAGAGCCCTTGCCTGGCATATATAAGACCCTTGGTTCTGTCCCAGCACTGCACGAAGTGGGGAGGGGGAGCAGCAGAGGAAGACTGAAATTTTCTTTTATGAAGTTACATTCCTTCATTCATGCCTTACACCATGTCAGTTGATGCTTGACTGTCCAGCCCCATGACACTATTAGTTTCAGCTCCACTTTCATTCTAGAACCTTCCTGCCCTTGACTTTTAGAAACAGAAATATTCTCTATGACTCCTGACAAACGACTGCTATCTGGTTTTCTTGAACTGAGTTTTGTCTCAGAATGTTTGCCTTACATAGATCTGTCAGCAAAATTGAAAAAAGTGTGTGCATGCTAACTTAATTATGAACAAGAAGTCAGGATTTCATTGAATATTGCCCCCCTCTCACTCTGTTTGTTCTGAATAGACATCATCGGTGAAAGAAAAAGTACAAGGAAGACTCTTGGCTTAAACAAGCATACAAGAATGGGAAGAAATACAGACCAAAGACATAGAGAACATCCTCAACAAAATTATTGAAGAAAATTTCCCTAACCTCACAAAAGCGAGCCCATCAAAGTACAAGAGGCACTCAGAACACCGAATAGGCAGGACCAGAGAAGAAACTCCCCATATCACATTATTATTATTGTTGTTGTTTATTTACTTATTTTGGTTTTCTGAGGTAGGGTCTCACTTTAACTCAGGCTGACCTGGAATTCACTAGGTAGTCTCAGGGTGGCCTTGAACTCACAGTGATCTTTTTACCTCTTCCTCCCAAGTGCTGAGATTAAAGGTGTGAGCCACCACGCCTGGGCTTGTTTTGTTTTTTTAAACAAAGGCAGTATTGTATGTTTCCAGTGGAGATGGCATCTGAGAACAAGAGAACATAGTTGTTCTAGTTGGGGCCATACTAGTTTAAAAGGTTTTAATCCACAAACTTTGAAAATGATGCCTACCTAGGAAAATAACCTAGTTATTTAAATTCGATTGTGCCCTTTCAAATGGAGGATAGCCAGGGTTCATTTGTCAATAGGCGCAACCACAGTTTAAGTTTCTTGAAATGCCCTCTGGCACACACAGTCACATAACAGGTACACAGGCCATGAAGGAGTTGTCTATTTTTGAACTCATCCAAAAACTTGTTTTTGCTTTTATGGAGTATTTTTTGAGGAGTTACTATAAGAATTTAGCCCTGGGTGCTCGCAGAATGACAATGACTTACCCTTTCCAGCTTAATAAAGCTGCATTGCTTCTTAACTAGCCTTATGCTAACATCAGCTTCTGGCTAAGGTTCAAGATGGGCTCTTAGTCCTTGTTTCTAAGCAGGTAAACAGGGCTAGGCAGGGAATTGTTCCCCTCCATTTTACAAAAAAAGAGGTCTTTGTATATTCTTAGGATAACTTCTCTTGAAGGATCAAAACTGTGATCTACCAAAAACAAGAACGACTTCTAGAGAACAAAAATCCTTGAAAGAATAAGGCTTTGAGAACACAAGGGCTGCTGTCCTCTAAAAGCAAAGTTCAAGCAGTGTGGAAGGAAGGGATGGCCTTCCTGGGAGCTTCTCAGCCAAAGCCAGCTTTGACAACAATGTAGCTTAAGAGGCAGCCACTGTGGCTTGTCTGTAAGCCCTGGTCCAGAACCAACCAGGTTCAGGCAATGGCCTCCCATTGTTTGAAAGAGAAAAGCCAGGAGAAGTATACAACCTCATCCAAGTTTCTGTTCTGTAAACTGAAAATAGAAATTTTCCTTGTGAGCACAGTTTAACTGGGAGGATGTCTCAATAGTCATTGAGTTGGAAAATATTTTTAAGGTGAGAGCTCACAATATGTTTGGCCTGTATCCCCATAAGTAGTATTTTAAGGCATCATTTAATATATTTTTAGACCTCCAAGGGACTTCTTCAACAAAGATATATTTTTTTGTGTGTGCCAGATGTCACTTTGTTGAATGTAGTAAAAGCCATCCTATCTCATTGCTTTTACTTTTGGTACATTTCTAAGTCTAGAGACTTAATGAAAGGAAATCATGAACTGTGATAATTCTGGAACCAAACTGTGACAGCCTTGTTTGGGTTCCAGAATATGGGGATTGGTAGTAGTGCTGTTGTCCCACAGTTTTAGATCCATCAAATGCCTCCCTCCCCTATGGTGGCTCTTCAGAGACACAGGAGTTAGAACTCCTACAGAAATAGCACTCAGATCTTTTTGGACACTTTCCAGTGATGTATTTTAGAATAAAGAAAGAAGAATAAATATCTTTCTGATAGTATTTCCGTAAACTCCAGACAGTCCTTGTGTGCATGCATACATTCGTGTGTGTGTGTGTGTGTGTGTGTGTGTGTGTGTGTGTGTGTGTGTGTGTCATGAGGCTGCTCACCTGACCATCTGACCATTGGATGGCCTGGAGCATGTGATTTCTCTGAGGCTAATTCCTTACTCCCATTCTGTTAGGAACACCCAGTCCATGAATCTTCTTGTTCTTCATATCCATTCCCCTCCTGCTCCTAGTGTCAGGGGAATGGCAGTGGAGGGGCTTTGTTTCCTTCTCCAGCCTTGGGCGCCCCAGCCCCTCCCTGTACAGGTAGTGTGTCTGGGTGACAGCATACCTGTGCTGGCTCTCACCTTTCCCTTATGTGCAGCCAACACTGAGTTGTCCCCTTCTGGGATGCCCCACACCCCTTCCTAATCACTTGTGTGACTCAAGTAGACTCATTCAGTGGCTCTCTGAAGAAGTGCCTTACACACTTGACTGAAAGCCTAAAGAGGCTTCAGGGGTTTTCTGCTACTTGAGCAGCCTCTGCCAGTTTCCCTGCTTTTCCTGCTGTTAGGCCTTAGCCTAACATTCTAGCATTCTTTTAATTTGTGATAGTTTGAGCAAGACTGAAGGCTGGCTAAGGGAACAGTAGCTACACAGTTAAGGGTTTATAGGATTTGCTTAAACAGAGTGCATATCCTCCACTGAGATACTCACTTAGAAATGGGCTTTTATATGTCAGACAAGGGCAGTCTAACCTACACTGCTGAGTCCCTTCTCGTGTGCCATGCTGTCCTGTAGCTGCATACCTACAGTGAGTCCTGCGGCGGTCTTGCTCACACTGTAGCTTTCCCTGTACCAGGATCCCATGGGCTAGGACTCATAGCAAGGCCTTCATAGTGAGAAACCAGTTCATATTCCAGCTGTACCACTTGGTAGCTGAGTGTCCTTACCTTTCCTACTCACCAATTTCCTCATCTGTAAAGATAAAATCATGAGAGGGACTTGATACTGGTTGTGATGAATTATATGATAGGTCTACCTGAAACAATAAAAAAACAATACGTTATAGTGGTTGTTATTATTATGATTGCTAATAAAATTGGAATTGTTTTGCAGTTTGCAAATTGGAGTCTATCAGTAGCCTTTAGCAGCATGCCTAGCACCACTCTGCTCTCCTTGGCCTTCCCATGCTGGTCTCGAGGGTGACACAGAGATGTGTCTTACATGATATATGTAGATGAGAATGAAGTCTTTAGACTGACTCGCTTTGAGGGAAATTTGTCCAAACTACAAAATCTTATACCATTGTGGTGTAGATTTTGTTTGCTAGTGATTTGAATTTTGGAATCTCATTTTTTTAATACAACTATTATTGAAGCTTTAAAAATACTGTTGAATTCCAAATTATTATCTAATAGATAAATGTATCAGCAATTGCAGGTAGAAAGATTTTTAACTAACTAAATATAAAATCTAATTTACAGGACTATTTGAAAATCCTAGTGAGTAATAGATCAAGTTAGATCATTAATATAATACTTTAAATCTGGCTCTATGTTCTAGCATTTAAACTAAGTATTTTTTTCTTTATAAAAAATAACATAAAGGTATATAATATATGGAAGACATCCTGTGTATGAATATGTATAATCTGTCCATGTTTCTATAGATGGTTGGTTGTATATGGTAATTGGATACAATTAAATGTTGGATAAATTTTCAGTAATATACCAAAAATATAAGGTATCAGAATAAAAATTCCATTTTCTTTTTGTTGCAGGTTCTCTGGGAGATGCTAACAAGGGAGGTCCCCTTTAAAGGTTTGGAAGGATTACAAGTAGCTTGGCTTGTAGTGGAAAAAAACGAGGTAAGACTACGTTTCTCCATTCAGGTACATAGATCAGAAAACAGTATTGGGGTTTTGCAAAAGACTTTTTCATCTTCTTCAAATTGAAAGTAAGTTCACGCTTATGGAAAGATTAGCAGTAGGAGCTAACACAAAGGGTCAAAGTGATGTTATTCCTCATGAATGGACCCTTTACATCTAATTGTTGCAGCTTCACGTCGTGATGCTGTAGATCAAAAATTGTACAAGTACTGTACTAGTTTCTCAGTCTCAATTGTAAAACCTAGGGGTTTGTTCTTAGTGATGAAAGAAGCCATTGCGTCCAAGGTAGGGGAACAGTTTAACTCCATCTCCTGCGTTTAGGACATCTTTTTTACTGGCCGGGAGTTGATATATCTGTAAGAGACCTTCAGCTACTTCAACTTACCTCTCCCAGCAGGAGTCACTATAGTACAAGAAACTGTCGCTCAGATGAGAATTTCAAAAATAAAAGAAGAAAAAATAGTTTCAAAAAAGGGAAAAATTACAGTTTTGCCACCTACGTTGAACACTACATTGAAGATGAGCTCCTCACTGGAATTGGCGAGGCAGTGGCATAACTGTTCGCTTCTTCATGCAGAGCCTTTCCATTTCAAAAGAACTTCAGTGGCGTAAACACCGTTTGTGCTGTGTCCCCAGCCTCGCTTTTCTTCTTCCCACAAATTGAGGCTTTCAGTTAGTTGGACCTATGAGCCTACATCAGAGAACATGGCACATTCATATCAAAGAGAGCAACTACATTTTGAAAGGTTTAAAATTGTGACTGAACCGCACAGCCATGGAAATTCTCTGCATAAGGATGAAGCATCCAATATCAAGGCATTATGAGAGCTTAGATCATGTAATGGAAGCATGCAGTTGTCTTTGCTAGGCGGAACAACCTAATTTCACAAAATTTGTTCATTTCCATATCTTACCTGTGCCCTCCACAAAGGGGAAGAATACAACCTTAAGGGAAAACAATTTTCCAAAATGCAAACGTATATAGATATTCCCTTTTTTAATGCTGTAACAGAATTAGATTGATCCATTCCATGTGTGGATACAGAAAGCTGCTGTTGACCAGGAGAAAGGAAGTTTTGGCCACTTAGATTACAGTAATCCAGACTTACTTGACTATATTTGTCCTCCTGATTCATCAGGAATGGATGAAACATTAATGATGGCTGAACTTGATGGGAAACAGCTGCCAGTTTAAGAAATGAAAAGGAGTTCCCTAAAAGAACAGTTTGGTTCTAATTAGGTGTGATAGCCATTCCCAAATGCTAAGAAAGACCTCACACAGAGAACTGATATTTTTAGGAAGGCAATCTATCTATTTTTAGAAAGACAATCCCACCTGCTTGGCTCAGTATCTTCTGCCAGAGAAATGGCTGGGTGTTCAGTGCAGGGAGTGCAGATGCGAGTGGAGAGGAGTGGTGCTCTACTGTTGGGCAGAGCACAGCACCTGTGCCGTTTCTGCTCTGCACCAAGGTAAATCAGGAAAAGGGGGTTTCAAGGCTACCCAGATCCTCCAGACTGGTATGAGACAGAATAATTAGTATTTTAAATAGTATTTCATTGAAAGGTTGGCAGGATGGGTGTAAAATCTAAGGCATTTTAAAAACATTGGGTTCTTGAAGCTGATGAGAATAATGAAGTTGGATGCTGCCTGCGGGTTAGGAATTGCCCCTCATCAACCTTCAGAACCCTGTTAACTATGCACAGGAAGAAGCAGTCACCTGTCCCCCAGAGATCCCATGCTGTATAGTATGGTGTGTTTCTAATGGTCTGCTCCAAGATGCCCCTACTGTGTTCAATAAATAGAGTAGTAAGTTGAGAGAACTCATGGTGACATACGTCCTCTTAACTTTCCAATGAGCTAAAGTAAAATTGATTGGTATAAGGATAATTATCTGCTAATCTCATTCTGAACAGTACTTATTTGTCAAAAATATGGAAATTAAGCGTAAATGCAATCTCCAGTGTCATCATTCAAGAAGAATGCTTCATTTTACTACATAAATAGATTCACTTGTTTCCAAAACAAATTCTGTCAACATAGTGTCAATGTAATTCCCAAGGGTACATTTCAGAGATGTCAAGAAATATAACTCACAAGCCCCTTCAACTTCTAATTATTCTGTTTTATCTTTACTGTTGAATACTTCCAAATATTGGGATACAGGAAGATTTCCATATCTTAAACAGACCTCATTTAAATAAAGAATGATATGCTTAAACTGCAGGGAGAAATAACTGTGTTCTCGTCACCCTGTAATATCTATATCCAATAGTAGGGATGCCTTAGATTTTTAACTTTTTATTTTAAAATAATTGAGTCACAGGAATCTATAAAAGTATTACAAAGAATTCTGTGTATCCAGCTTCCTCACTGGTGATTCCTTACATCAGTTCAATGCCCAAGCCAGGGAACTGAGATTGGTGCACACTTCTTAACTATATGGTAAACCTTCTACAGTTCCACCATTTAGCATTGCTTTTGAATCTGTAGGAATACCAGTACCTTCCAAAAATTGTATCTGAAGATCTTTGCTTCTGAACTCCTAGTAAAATACTTTTTTCTGATACTAAGGCCTATTAAAACTAGATCCTGGGCTGGAAAGATGGCTTAGCAATTAAGGCACTTGCCTGCAAAGCCAAAGGACCCAGGTTCAATTCCCTAGGATCCATCTAAGCCAGATGCACAAAGTAGCGCATGCATCTGAGTTCATTTGCAGCAGCTGGAGGCCTTGGCCCATTCTCTCTCTGTCCCTCCCTCCTTCCCTCCTTCTCCCTCTCCATCTTCCTCTATTTCTCAAATTTTAAAAAAATTTAAATAAAAAAAAAAAGCCAGGTGTGTTGGCTCACACCTTTAATCACAGCATTTGGGATGCATAAGTTGTAAGAGTGCCATGAGTTCAAGGCCACCCTGAAACTACATAGTGAATTCCAGGTCAGCCTGAGCTAGAGTGAGACCCTACCTCAAAAAACCAAAAAATAAATAAAGTAAAAAATAAAAACTAGATTCATACAGCCTGCTAAACCACACAAAATAAATAATGAACTTTTATGGAAGGCATGAAATTAAAAGGATATTGCTAAGAAAAATTTTAATGTAACATACATATGTATATTACTTTTATTACTTCCATAAAACTTGATCGGTGGTCATTCAGAATGTTCTGGGGCACAATTTTTACTTTTATAAATACTTAGATTCTTACATCAAATGTATTTTGTTCTAAGTAGCAAAACTATTTTATAGAAATCTTCATAAAACAATCTTGTACACTTAACTGTACTTTAAAAAGACACTTAACACTATTTTTGTATCTTATATAGAAAATGGTGCAAAAATAGTATTTTTTAAAAATGCCATACCTAGCCAGTCATAGTGGCTCATGCCTATAGTTCCAGCACTCCATAGGCTGAGGCAGAAGCATTGCCATGAGTTCAAGGTCAGCCTGGGCTAGGATGAGACCCCAACTCAAACAAAACAAAAATGTGATACCTAACGTAGTGGTTAGGAAGTAGTTCACTTTTAAATGTGACATTTTGATTCTCAAATCTTAAGTTGTAAGTAGTACTGCAAAACTATTGTTAAGATATGGCTATTTCAGAATGTTCTAATGCATTAGGAATGTCCAGTTACATAATCAGGACTAAATACTTTAGATTCTATTTTAAAACACTTGTTAATGCACCAAATTAATCCCTTACATAAAGTGTCTAAGTTTAGATTTAACTGATACTTGACATATCAGATTAATTTAAATTATTGTGTTTCATTGTCTGATGTCTCAAATATTATATCTAAAATGATTTTCAGCAAGACAAGATTACAGAAATGATGATCCACATTCAGCCTGTTCACATTTCAGTTCATGGAAGGCTAGGGAGACAAGGTTATGTTGAAGTTTGGCCCTGCCTAAAGCTCAGGGTTCAATTGCACATGGGGCACTTGCAGTTATATAGATGCACTTGTAGTCTGCTCTGTTAATTCTCATCTCCCAAGTACCTTATGTTTTCAGGTGAACAATTGCTTTTCCTTTTGACCTTCATAAAAACAATTACAGTACATTCTACTAAAATAATAGTAGTCAATTACATCTTGTTTTATTATGTGAGGTCACAAGATTAGAAGTTCGAAGCCCTTAGCATAGCCTTAGTTTGGAGAGTTTGTTTCATTTTTCAACTTTGTTTTTACTTGAAGATTATCTGTGACTATAAATGTAGATCACCAGTTTTTTTGCTAAGACAAATATTTTTTCTAGTTTTATATAATTTCCTCCAAATTCAACCAACTTCAATTAAAGCTTTATATTTGCAAAGCTTCTTTGGCAGATGGTACTAGGGAATAAACCTTAATGCTTCATAGCATAGTAGTTTTCAGCTCTAGCACAGCAGTTCTCAACTCTAACCCACCCAGTTATCCCACCCACCTCTTCTGTAGATGTAACCAGGGCTTTGGGAATGCTTCACTCTACCACTGATTGCTGTCTCACCACAGTGCTCTCTTTAGAACTGCATTAGCAGCCTTATCTGCTGAAAGGAAATTCAGAAAAACACAACTTACCTACACACATTATATTTTAAGTCAAAACAACACTGTGATGTAAAGGATAAACAAATAAAAAACATATTGTAATGTACAAATACTCAGGCATGACTATACTAGACAGATAATTAGGTAGTTTTTAAGTGCTCACATTTGTGAGTAAGTGGCATTCAACAACTACAAATGCAGCCTGATAGAGTTGGGCTGTGGTGGTAATGACAGCAGTACCAGGATCCACACTGTTGTGGGTGACAGTCATCAAAAATCTTGGTTAAACCAGGCGTGGTGGCTCACACCTTTAATCCCAGCACCGGGGAGGCAGAGATAGGAGGATCACCGTGAGTTCGAGGCTACCCTGAGACTAATTCCAGGTCAGCCTGAGCTAGAGTGAGAGCCTGCCTTGAAAAACCAAAAAAAAATCTTGGTTAAGTTATAAGTAATGCCAAAATCATTCTGTTTGATTTATTTTATTTGGCTTTTGCATTCATGGAAAAAAAATTCTGTATTTTGAAACTGTTCAAAGGTATTTTGTGTTTATTTGTAAATCAATTAGATTCTAGGTCTATAAAATTTTTATAAACCTCATTGGTTTACTTACTTTGCTTATATAAATGCACATGGAACATTTGAGATTTAATAGAAGAGTTCTTGATCATGTAGGACTTGGTGGGCTATTGAAGGATATCTAGCTATAATTTATTTTTATGGGGCTAAAGACCAAATCCAGGCTATTGTTCTGTCACAGTTACAGCCTGGCTCCTTCAGTCTTGAAAACAAACAAAAATTCAGGCTGTGCAGGCATGCTGGCTCACACATTTAATCTTGGCACTGGGGAGGCTGAGGTAGGAGCATTACTGTGAGTTCCAGGTCAACCTGGGCTAGAGTAAGACCCTAACATAAAAACATAAAATAAAATTCCTCCTCAGGTTAAGGACATGATGTGTCCTATGAGAACCACGCTGTAGGGTGTTAGAATAAGATTGATCTTGACAGGATAATTTGTTTTGTATCAGGTCCTTTATAGTACGTAGGTGTGAGCAAAGCCATAATGTCTTACATTCTAGATATTGTCTCTGTGACCTTCTGTGCTGAAGCTGTTTTCAGAGTTGCGCACCTATTGCCAAAACTAAACTGGTTTCCTAGTTACTTGGCCTGGATATCATAAGTTGTCTATAAAAAACATGGCAATAAATTTGTGGTTTTAAATTTAATGTTAAGCTCCAACTTGCCCCTCTCCTACTGTAGTTTCGTTCAGACTTGATTTATGTTTGGTTACGTTTGTCATGCTGAACCTGACCTCCTCATCTAACTGAATCCTATGTGAAAGAAAAGTAGGTGTCTTTAGAAATTAGATATTCCAAATCTAAACTCCCCTGTCATATATTAATCCATGGACCCTGTAGATTTCTTGACTTCTTTATGCTGCTTAATTTACTCTTCATGAACCTCAAATAGTATTTACTTGTCTTAGTAAGTAAATCCTTGTGTTTTCTTTTGTTTTCCTCCTCCCTATTGTAGAGACTAACCATTCCAAGCAGTTGCCCCAGAAGTTTTGCTGAACTTTTGCATCAATGTTGGGAAGCTGATGCCAAGGTATGTTTTTTATTGTTAAAATTCGGAAATTTCACTCTTTTGAGTTTTTAAACCTAAGGCTATGTGTTAGCATCTTCTTAACATGGTAAAAAAATAAGTTTTCTTGTTTCTGGTAGTGACCACTGCACTTTAATGTTACTGAAACAGCTAATGTGGTTCCTGTTTGCCAGGCACAATTCCAAGCACTTTGTAGATAGTAATTCATTTATTCCTAAGAATGTGTCTAGGAAATAGGTACTGTTCTTACCCTCACTTCACAGAAGACACCCAAGACATTTGGTTAAGTAACGAATCAAGGTTACACAGGAGGTACTGTGGGGCTAGACGTGAACCCTGACAGTCTGCCATGGCTGCATACCCTTAACGTCTATTCCATAGTGCTTTTCTCCCACCAATGGAAGCAGAAGTGGCACTTTAGAAAGTCTGAGTCCATCTTCTCCAGCGAACTTCAGGGATGTTTTTTAAGCTATCACAATAGAGTTGGAGAAATTCCAAATGTTAAGCTTTCATGTGGTTATCACATTTGAGCATGAATAGCCCATTTCCTTTTCCTGTAAAGAACATTTAAAAAAAAAAAACTTTTGGCTACATAAAGAAATATTTATGGATAAAATGATAAGCTAGTTTTAGATTTGCTTCAAAATAAAGTGAAGGGAAGTGGGTGACAGAGTGCATTAAACAAAACTGGCAGTGAGAATTTTTGAAGCTCAGATATGGTGGTTTACCATATTGTTCCCTCTACTTTTGTGTATGTTTGAAATTTTCCATAATCAAAGATTTTAAAAAAATTAATGCTTAATCACAGATTAAACATTAGAAAAAGCAAGAAAATATACTCAAGAAAGGAACAAAAAATATAGCTCAAATTTGTCCAGTTTTTCTTGGAAATAATATTACAACTGACCTTTGAAATAGAGGCATAAAATATTTTTAAAACACTGCAAGAATGGAATTTTTCATTAGTTGATATCCCGTTCTCAAAAAGGATGGATGCTGACAACATAGGGTCCGTTCTCCCATGTGTACTTCTTCACTAGGGATGGCATCAGAACAAAGCTGGAATGTGGACTGTTAATGGAATACAGAATTCGTGTTGATTTGTGCAGAGTTTCCTAGCACATTGTTCTACACTAAGGGCAAAGTACAGTAACACAGCCAGTGAGGCAGTAAGGGGCCCATGGTGGGAAGCCTTCCAGCCCTCTGTAGCTGGTTTCCTCATGGACTTGTGCTTTCTGCATTTGCCCTGCCCTCCAGCAGCCTCAACCTTTGCTTCATTCACTCCAGTTTTCAGACTCCTTTTAGCCTGTTTGCAAGTCAAGTGTTATGAGTACCTAAATTTGTTAAAGACTGTAACATGCTTTTAAATTGTGTTCATATCTCTATTTAAGATTTTTCATATTTTATTAGTATTGTATGATACAGTTGCATGGAGTTGAATGGACTGCCCTTCCTCAGCTTAGGCCATATTATTTTTAATGTGTCATTTTGCAGAATGTAGGGGTGGGGTTTAAGCATTTGAAAAATTGTGGAGCTGGAGAGATGATTCAGTGGTTAAAGGTGCTTGTTTGGGGCTGGAGAGATGGATTAGTGGTTAAGGTGTTTAAGTAAGGCACTTGCCTGCGAAGCCTAAGGACCCATGGTCTACTCTCCAGATTCCACATTAGGCAGATGCCCAAAGGTGAGGCAAGCACAAGGTAGCACATGCCCACAAGGTAGGGCAAGCTTCTGGAGTTTGATTACAGTGGCTGAGGCCCTGGCATTCTCTATCTCTCCACACCTCCACTCTCTCTAAAATAAAAAAAGAAAAACATGCTTGTATGCAAAGCCTACCGATCCAGGGTTCAGTTCCCCCTACCATTACCACCAATGTAAAAACCAGATGCAAAGTGGCCCACGCATCTGGGATCCCAGTGCATAACAACAATGGGAGGCAGGGCAGGAGAATCCAAAGCTCACCAGCTAGTCGGATGCTTGTTTGCACTCTGGCAGTTTGTAGTGGTAATAGGTTCTGTGTCAAAGAGAGTACAGATACCTCAAAGTTGTTTTCTGACCTCCACATGCGTGCGATGGCATGCTCCCCTCCTGCCACATACAAATAAATAAAGTAAAGAAATACTTCTTTAAAGAATTAAGAAGAAAGAAATGTGCACTTCACAACTAATTGAAGACAAACTGTAATCAGATGTTTGCAAGCTTGTTTGAAAGCATTTTGTACTATTTAAATAATATCATACACCCTTTCTCTACTTTTTACCAATTATGTGTTCATTGTAACATATACAGTGATTTTGGTAGTGTTTTTCTCTCTGATACTGTAAATTTCACCTGAAATTATTTGCATTGAGTTAGATTAATGCAACTAGATCTCTATAATTATAATTATTTTGTGTGATTTAATTTCTTAATTGAAAACACGCACTGCATTAATTAAATTATGAGAATATTACATGGGGCTGGAGAGATGGATTAGTGGTTAAGGCATTTGCCTGCAAAGCCAAAGGATCCTGGTTTGACTTTCCAGGCCCCACGGAAGCCAGATGCACAAGGGGGTCATGCATCTGGAGTTCGTTTGCAGTGGCTGGAGGCCCTGGCATGCCCATTCTTTCTCTCCCTCTTAAATAAGATAAATTAATTAATTAAATAATTTTAAAAAGAATATTACATGATAATATAAACACATTATATATACAACAAGAAAATAGGGCACAGCGTTGAGGCCTTGAAGTTGGCATGTAGTAAGCTGATCCATTTTTAAAGCTAAAAGAATCTTGTATGCTAGCCTTATGAAGTATTAAGAAGATCTAAAATTGATTTTGGTTTTCTAAATTCATTTCATCTTATTCTGATAAAACTACTTCGTGTCGCTGTACTTGATCTGATTTGATTACACAGCTAGTTGCAGCTTTGATTTCCAGTCCTCATGGTTAATCTCCAGACACATTTACACACTTCATTCCCTTTCCATGCTCTTTCTCCATGAATACTTCACCGAGTCTTCCCTGGTTACTCTGTTGGTCCCCGCCTACATTCATAATCCTTATCCATACCACAGGCTGTATGACTGCCCTACCATATATTGAGACAGTTTTTAAAATATCTTTTCTTGCTAAATGGATTTCAGGTTCTACAAGAGAATAGAGCCAGTTCCTATGTATGTTTCCCTGAAGCATTTTGCATTTCTGGTGCCTCATTTGTTGTTGCTTGCAGAAGCCAGACGTAGTAAATTTCCTGAGAGGCACATGTTAGGTCTGTGGCTATAAACATGTAACAGTTCACCCAGAAGTTGATGACAGTCCTATGCATATATGGAGAGCAGTCTCTGGTTTGGAAGTGTTTTATTTCCTTTCTATATCATCCTTGGAATTTAGAGTATTAACACCTAGATTAAATACTCAGTCCCCTTGTATGACTAGTGTTCTTTTGCAGTAAGACATACAGGAGAGAAAACTGGCACTGAGTACATGGCAGGGCACTATAGTAACCACAAGTGCTCAAAATATTTTGAGGGCTGGGGATATAGGTCAGTTGGTAGAGTGCACAAGCACAAAACCCTAGGTTCTATCCCTGTACTGCATAAATTGGTAGTGGTGGCACATACTTGAAATCCTAGCCCTCAGGAGGTGAGGCAGAAGAATCAGAAGTTCAAGGTCAGCTTCTGCTACATAGTAATCCAAAGCCAGCCTATAATACATGAGAACCTGTCTTAAAAGAAATCATTGAATAAAGAAGAAAGGAAAGATGAGTGTTGGTTTAAGTCTTAAAATTACATTTCTAAATAAGGAAAATAAAGAGTTATAGTCATGAGTTGAAAGGATCTAGTATCTTCCTCTTCTGTGATAAAAGATGTGAAGAATTTAAAAGCTTCTGTAACTTGCTTCCTGTGTAATGCTGGGCAATTTATACTTTTCTGAACTAGTTTTCCTGTGTATAAAAAGAAGGTAACAAATTGTGAAATGAAATATGAAGATGCTTCATAGGTGTGATTTAAATTCTACACACACACACACACACACACACCAAAGGGAGATGTTCCCCTGAGAGGAACATCCATAGAGCCAGATGGCATTTTCTGTTACCAGACTAAAGACATTACTATAAACTTCTGTATTGCTGGGGGCAATGGGAGGGAGTGCATCTCATGATGTTGCCTAGACTGGCCTTTAACTCCTGGGCTCCAGGCGTCCTGCCTCAGCCTCCCAAGTACTCCCATTCAGGTATGTACCACTGCTCCCAGTTGCATTTGCTTCTTAAACTTTTCTTTTTATATTTCTGCGAGTATACTCTAACTGTGAAAGTAAGATTTGGGGGTGGGGATTCTTATATCTAATTACAATAAAGTTTCATTTTATTTCAAGAAAAACTTAAGTGTAGAGCTAGAGAGATAAGATTGCTCAGTACCTAAAGGTACTTGCTTGCAAAGCCCAATGGCCCAGGTTTGATTTCCCAGCACCCACATAAAGCCAGATGCACAAAGTGACACATGCATCTGGAGTTCATTTGCAGTGGCAAGAGCTCCTGGCATACCCATCCACCCAGATATATTCTCTCTCTCTTCTCTATCCCCTTGTAAAAAAAATGTTTTTTAAAAGAATGACTAAATGTACAGAAAAATTATATTCTTTAAAAATTACATTACTCCTCCTGCTGCTTTTCCTTGCAAAACAAAAGTCCTGTATTTTATAATTAGCCCTTGTGAAAAAGGTTGACGTTTTTTCTTTTAAAACATGACAGATGAAAACGAAGTTAAAGGAGACAAATTAAAGTTTCCTTTAAGGATTTTCCTCTGTGTTCATCAGCCACACTTAACTACTTATGCCTTTATAAACACACACACACACACACACACACACACATACACACACACACACACACACAGCACACTCTTGTACATGCTCACTTCCAAGTTTAGTAGGCTCTTAAAGCAGAACAATAATGACAGAACTCAATAATATCCTAGGGTCTAGGGAAATGTCTCAGCATTTAAGTGCTTGCTTCCAAAGCCTGCTGGCCCAGGTGCAATTCCACAGCCATCCATGTAAAGCCAGATAGGCATTCTTGCAATGTCAAGAGACCCTGGTGGACTGGAGGGATGGGTTAGCAGTTAAGGTGCTTGCCTGCAAAGCCAAAGGACCCATGGTTGATTCCCCAGGACCCATGTAAGCCAGATGCACAAGGTGGCACATGTCTGGAATTGGTTTACAGTGGCTGGAGTCCCTGGTGTGCCTATTTTCTCCCTCTCTCTCTCTCCTCCCCTTCTCCTCTTTCTCTCTCTCAAATAAATAAATAAAAATAACTTTTTAAAAAGACCCTGGTGTCCGACATACCCATAGACACACACGCACACATGCATGCATATAATTTTTAGAAAGAAAAAATAAATATTCTAGTTTTATATTTTTGAGAAATGGAAAACTACTTTTCTCTTTTGTTTGTTTGTTTTTGTTTTTTGTCTTTTCAGGTAGGGTTTTGCTCTAGCCCAGGCTGGCCTGGAATTCACTATGTAGTCTCAGGCTGGCCTTGAATGCAGTGATGCTCCTACCCCTGCCCCCAGTGCTGGGATTAATGACATGCACCACCATGCTAGGTCTGAAAACTGCTTCTCATAATACTGTTGGAATCACTCAAGTCCCAAGAGCAAGCACCTCTTGCTTGTTCCTTGCTCATTGCTCCTTGTTTTTATGCTCCCAAATTAAAATGCATGTCTTAGTTGCTACAAATGTAATTTGTTCACAAAGAGTGTCATTAAGAGGCATGATGGGGGAATGTGCACCAGACCCCTCTCTCTCTCTCTCTCTCTCTCTCATTTAACCTTTTGTCTCAACCTTGGCTACAGTCTAAAGAGACTAGGGTAGACAGTGCCTGCTGAAGAAACAGCAAGTACTTTTCAGTTTCTACTAAGCCTCACTTTATAGTTAGTGTCCCAGAACCGAAGCTAATTTAGTAGGATGAACAGTAAAATTAACATGGCTTTAAAATTTTTTCTGACCAACTAATTTGGAGAATTTTATTAATTCCAATAGGTTAGTAGATAGATATGGCTCCCATTTTATAAAAATATTTTCAAACGTTAGGAAAGTTGAAAAAAATCTTAAGAGTATCAATATATTCAGTATGTATAACCTACTGTTATGTTTTTACTAGTTTTATCAAATAGGTAGATATTTTTTAATGACTTCAGTTTTTCCTTGTTGGAATCCTTAATCATATCACAAAGAGAGAATTAGCACTCCCTAACCTGCAGAAAAATACTAATTATACTAAATTATCCCAACCTTAGGCCATATGATAGAAAATCAAATATGATCTATCCTTTTGAATAACTAATTGAGAATAAAGAATGTAGTTCCCTAGAGTGATCTGATGATTGTAAAGTCACTAAATCAGAACGGTGTCAGGCTTTCATTCCACATTGTCATAACTTATTCCTGTATGTTTTCTTGTGAATGTCTCTTATCAGAGGTCCCCACGGTGACTACTGTTTTTCTCTTCTTCAGAAACGGCCATCATTCAAGCAGATTATTTCAATTCTGGAGTCCATGTCAAATGACACAAACCTCCCTGACCAGTGCAACTCATTCCTGCACAACAAAGCAGAATGGAGGTGGGTAACCCTGGCCTGGGCCCAGCCCTGGCTCCTGGTCCTTCAGTAACCTCACTCCTCACTTCCTCACTGCAGAAGAGAACCAGACAGCTCAGGGACACACGGCCAGGGGAATAACACATCTTTTATTCAGGTTTCTTAGGTCATCTAATCCTACAGGTTTCTTTATGTTTGTTTGTTTTTGTTTTTTGTTTTCCGAGGTAGGGTCTCTCTCTAGCCCAGGCTGACCTGGAATTCACTGTGGAGTCTCAGGGTGGCCTCAAACATACAGCCATCCTCCTCCCTCTGCCTCCTGAGTGCTGGAGTTAAAGGCCTTACACCTGACTGTAAGCAGGTTTTTCTATGCTTATCATAGTGTCTGGGTGTCTAGAAAGAGTATTGAAATTATATCTTCTGAGATAAAAAGAAGCCACCAGGCATTTCTCTGCACACATTCTGTGTTAGGGAGCTTTGGCTCTGTCCAGTAAAAATAAAAATAGAGTTGCACTTGAAATTTGCAGAGTACTTTATCTGTTAGTGCAAGGACTATGAAAATACTTTTTTAAAGAAAACATTGAATGTTATAAATCCTAATAAAACAAACTCAGTAATGAGAGAATTGTACGAGTGGGACAAGTAAACCGTTGGGCCAGATCACATGATGCAAGGACTAGAAATAGCATGTTTGGGAGAGGACTCCCCGACTCACAGAGACTTGGAGTCATCTCATCTCTGCTCCCACAGCCCTGACAGCAACATGACGCCTTACGCCATCTGCTGATGCTAAATGAATACTGCACGCACTTCAGCACTCAGTGGATTGTCTACTCCTGTTGTTACAAATCTTTGGGCTTGCTGATTGTTGTTTTACAGTTTTATTTTTATATACAGATTTATTTTTATTTCTTTAAAATATAGGGCCAGTGAGTTTGGTGAATTTTTTTAACTTAAGGGTGAAAATTAATAAAACCAAGTCTAGCTTGGAAGTAATATTGTTTTCCACAGGAACAGATCACCCCTTCCTTAAAAACCAGTTGTGGGTTTCATTGCTCCTAAGACAAAGGCCCACTACTGTAGCCTTCCCAGGCTCATCTTAAGAGCAGCATCTTCCCTCACATATCTCCCTCACTCAGAGTCTCTGCAAATGCAGTCTTCTCTGTGACAGCCATCCTGACCCCTCCCCTAGACCCTCATGGCCATTCAGGTGGCAACCCCACTAGCCCATCTGTAAGGGAGGATTCTCCACACACGACACCCCCCCCCCACCATTGCCAGGCCGGGTCATTCAGTTGAGTATTCTGGGTCCATGGCACTAATGTGTCCCAAAGCTGAAGGGTTAGCAGAGCAGAGGACTTCTGTGCAGTGCCGTCTCTACATCATCCAGCAGCAGTTGCTAGGTAAATATATAGGAGGAAGGAAGAAAAGTCCATAGTGATAGTAATAAAAAACAAAAGACAATGTACTTGTTTACAAGAAGATGAGCTGTAAATGTGTTTGCCCTGACAGATGTGCTTATTTTACTCCTTAAGCTCTGCTGGGACAGGAAAGGCTGGTGGCACTGTGTGCACTTGGCTGCAGTGACGAGCATGACTGTCCCCAAGCACAGGCACTTGACAGCAGTAACATCAGAAACAGCCAGTGTTAAACTGCTGAATAGGCGTATACAAATAACTACTCGAGTACTGTTTTGACAAGTGCTATGATAGAGAAATAGTGAGTGACTGAGAGCTTTAACCATGAAATCTGATCTAGTCTGAGGATAAAAAAGAGGATTCCCTGAGGAACTACTATTTGATGTTATCAAGGGATTAGGAAGATTTTAACACTATTAGTATTAATACACTTTACATCCCATTTCTGAAGTATGCCAACAAAAAAAGGTGGTGAATTATCTACATAAAAATTGATACCTTCATATGGCACAAAACAATGCCCATCATAAATAAATTTACAAAAGGGCCGGGCATGGTGGCACACACCTTTAATCCCAGCACTCGGGAGGCAGAGGTAGGAGGATCACTGTGAGTTCGAGGCCACCCTGAGACTACATAGTGAATTCCAGGTCAGCCTGGGCTAGGCAGAGACCCTACCTTGAAAAAAATAAATAAAATAAATTTATAAAAGAAAAGGCATATGGTTGCAACTTTTTCCTCTGTGTGGTCTGTATATCAGCATTTCTCAGATGTTTTGGTCTTAGGACTCCATTTCACTATTAAAACATAGAAAGGACTCCAAAAACTTGTTTAAATTACTCATACCTGATAATATTATTATATTAAAAATAGAACTGGCCAGGCGTGGTGGCGCATGTCTTTAATCCCAGTACTTGGGAGGCAGATGTAGGAGGATTGCCGTGAGTTTGAGGCCACCCTGAGACTACATAGTGAATTTCAGGTCAGCCTGGGCCAGAGTGAGACCCTACCTCCAAAAACCAAATATATATAACTAAGAAAATTTTAAATGTTTATTAATTAATTTTAAAAGTAAGTCCTGCTTCTACATTCAGCACATGGCCTTGTCACATGCCATGAAGCCTCTGGAAAAGTCTATATTTTTATGAAAGAATAAGTAAAGGCAAATTCTGCCATAATGCTATTCTGAAATCTGATTAGGCCTCAAGAATATACTAATGGAAACATGAAAAAGCATTTCACAGGAAAAAAAAACTGAATGTTGCTTATCATAAGAAAACAAATGACAGGTTCTGGTTAGGATACCAGCACCTTATTCTGTGAGAGTATAAACTTGTACTCCACTAGGGAAATCAGTATGGCAATTCCTCAAAAAACTGAAAGTAGGGGCTGGAGAGATGGCTTAGCGGTTTAGGCACTTGCCTGCAAACCCAAAGGACCCAAGTTCTATTCCCCAGTGCCCACATAAGCCAGATTCACAAAGTGGTGCATGCTTCTGGAGTTTGCAGTAGCTAGAGGCCTGGCATGCCCATTCTCTATCTATCTTCCACTTTCCCTCTCTCTCTCTCTCTCTCTCAAATAAATAAATCAATCTACAAATAGAACCACCACCATATTACCCAGGCTATACCACATTTGGTTATATGCACACGAAGGACTGTTCAGTCAACACATCACAGAGATGTTTACATAATTTGTTTCTGCTCAGACTCAGAAAGACGAATACCACATTTTCTTTTATATTTTGAACATAGGTTTAAAAGTATGTGTGCATTATTGTCATAAATATGTATGTGCAGGTCACAAAACTACAAAGGTGATCATGAGAAGGGAGGAAGGCATCTTAAGAGAGGTGGAAAACAGGTTTATCAATATATATGACAAGAAGGCAGAAGATAAGACTTACTGGAGAAAGGAAGGGAACCCGTCAGAGAGGTTGGGGACACTGGAGTAGCAGAGTAGGAAAGGGGAATACATGAGAACAAAGCTAATGACCGATATGTATGAAAATACCATGCTAAAACCCATTACTTTGTGTGCTAACCTAAAAAGTTAACTTTAAAAGGAATCAAATGGGCCTGGAGAGATGGCTTAATGGTTAAGCTGCTTACCTGCGAAGCCTAAGGACCCAGGTTTGATTCTCCAGGTCCCACGTAAGCCAGATGCACAAGGTGGTACATACATCTGGAGTTTGCAGTGGTTAGAGGCCCTGGCATGCCCATTCTCTCTCTCTCTCTTTCTTTCTCTCTCTCTCTTAATCTCTCTCTTTCTCCCCCTCCCTCTCTCGTCTCTAATAAATAAAAATTTTTAAAAAAATCAAATGAGTAATGAACATGTGAAAATTGTTCATTCTCATTTAGAAACAAATAAATACAAAGGACCATAAGTCATCAGACTGTCAAAAATTCACATTATGGAGCTGTTATGATATGAGAAATAGCTCAACGGTTAAGGAGCTTGCCTTCAAAGCCTAACAACCCAGACTTGATTTCCTAGTACCCACGTAAAACCAGATACATGAAGTGGCACATGCATCTGGACTTCATTTACAGTGGCTAGAGGACCTGGTATGCCCATTCTCTGACTCTTCTGTCTCTTGGTTGGTCTATCTCTCTCTCTCTGCTTGCAAATAAATAAAAATTAAAAATTCACATTATTAATATACCCACTTATAACAGGCATTCTCACAAGATTTTCTTTGCAGGACAGATAGATGACCTAAAATGTGCATATGCTTTGACCCCAAAAGTTCTACCACAGTGACTTTATCCAGAGAAAACAAATGGGAAAACTGTGCAAGAACTGTATGTGCACTTGTCCAGACAACTCTTATTTATAATGACAAATCTAGAAATGGAGTTTTCTGCAATAAAAGGTGAATGGTTTTCAAAAATGGTGTCTCTAGCCGGGCATGGTGGCGCACGCCTTTAATCCCAGTACTCGGGAGGCAGAGGTAGGAGGATCGCCGTGAGTTTGAGGCCACCCTGGGACTACATAGTGAATTCCAGGTCAGCCTGGGCCAGAGTGAGACCCTACCTTCAAAAAACAAAAAACAAACAAACAAAAAAAATGGTGTCTCCATACACAAAATAAAATTCATGATTACATAGATCTGATGAGTGAGTTAAAATGGAGGCATCAGGCTAGAGTGATTAAATTTTTTGTAAAATAAATGCAAATTCACATATGTGTATACATGCACACAGGTAAAGGTATCAAAAGTCAGTGAAGGTGGGCTGAATAGATGGCTCAGTGATTAAGGCATTTGCCTGCAAAGCCTTAAGACCCAGATTCAATTCCCCAGAACCCACAAAAGCCAGATGCACAAGGTGGTGCTTGTGTCTGGAGTTCATTTGCAGTGGCTGGATGCCCTGGCCTGACCATTCTCTCTCTCTCTCTCTCTCTCTCTCTCTCTCTCTCTCTCTCTCTCTCTCTCGAATAAATAAAAATAAATTTTTAAAAAGTCAGTGATTTCACAGGGTAATGGCATTACAGGAGAGTATTTTTTTAATTTTTATACATTTAACTTGGATTAACTGGATGATGTATGTAATTTTTAAGATACTTCCAGATGAAATCTATGTGTGGTGGTATATGCCTTTAGGCCCACCTGTTAAAGAGGCTGAGGCAAGAGGACCAGAAGTTCAAGCCAGCCTAGGAATCATAGCAAGATCTCATCTTACAACAAAAATAAATAATCAATAAAAACCCAAACCAATAAAAAAAAACCTTGAAAATGAAAAATGAAAGGAAGTGATGATAGAAGATGGAGGGAGAATACAGTTGCCCAGGGGGTGTCTTCAATGGTTCTCTCCGTAGCTGTTAACCCTGCTCTGGAAGCTTAAGGAATATACGCATCTTTACCTGAACCACTAAACCAGTTTGAAAAGCAATAGCTATTGGAACTGAACCTGATAGTTGGTTAAAAACATAGGGAACAGAAACAGCTATAATAATAAGAAACGCAGTTATTATTTATTAGTTCCTACCAGATGGTGTACTTCATTTGTATTATCTTTCTTCATCTCCATAGCAACCCTAATTATATCACACATGCAAAGCCTAAGGCCTAGGCAGGTTGCATAACTTGCTTGAGATCATACTGTACTGAGCGGGGCCTGGAATTGTCCACAGACCTGCTCTGACACGCTTCCTGGTATGTAGGTGTTGTTACTGGGCTGCAGCCGTTGGTCATGCCATGTGCCCATGAACATGCAACACTCACATAACTGAATTTCTTTGTCATTAAGAATCATTTTAGGTTATCATGGTCAAAAGAGTGACTGTGTAGCTCAATATGTCAAATACCAAAAAAATGATGTGTTTTTATCAAATCTGGATATTTCAAAGGACATTCATATTCCTTCTCTACTCCATATTTTGTCAGGTGCCTAAAATCATGTGAACAGGGTCCAAAAACTGTCAGAATATGAGAGTGAAGTCTGATTCCAGTCTTGTGGTGTTTGCAGGTGATGGCTTTCTCAGAGAGCTTCCTGTATGCATAGGCTAGATGAAACATCTCAGTTTTAGAAAATTAAATGATTCTCAAAAATCCTTTTTAAAAAAAGTTTATTAAAAAGCCACATAAGCTATGTTCTTTGACCCATTTTTAAAAATGAGAGGAGAGAAATCCAGTGTTAAGCATTTCTCTGTTCATCAAATCCTTAGCCTGCTTCTGCTCCTGTTGACGTACTAACAGTACTGGCAGGGGCCTTCAGAGTAGAACCTGTGTTCGCCTGCTGGTTCTGTTTTCAGTTGTCATTCACCTTCATGATTATCTGCAAACCTGTGGCGGTGTGCATGAGTGAGCTACTTGGGGTTGCAGTGGAGTGCTAGATTGTGTCGCTTTTGCAAAACCCTTTGTTGTTTTTCCTTGGTGACCAAAGAACTGTTACCATGACGTGCCTTCATGAAAACAAAAAGCAGAGATCAAGAAAAGATAATCTTTGCAATCTAAATATTAACACCAATCATGTAATATACAGCACTAATTTTAATATATTTTTATGCTTATCATGTAATACATATGCCATAAGGCTATTTTTGGAAAATGACCTTTGATTTCAAAGTAAGTCTGTCTAATGAAAGAAGATAATTACTATTCATTTCCTATTTTTAGTATAGGGAAAATTAATGCTCTATGAAATAAACCTTAGTTGCATTTTGTTTAAGAGAAAACCATTTTCCCCAACAACTGCATTTTTAGAAGGAGGGTTATATGAATGCATCAACAACACATTTGATGCAAAACAGTTAGCAATAAAAATACAACCAGGGGGCTGGGCACATGGCTCAGTAGTTAAAGTGCTGGCTTACAAAGCCTGCCGGCCTGGGTTCAGTTCTCTAGTACCCATGTAAATCCAAATGCACAAACTGGCTCATGAATCTGGAGTTTGCAGTGGCAAGAGGCCCTGACATGCCCATTCTCTCCATCCCCTCCCCCATAAATAAAAATCAAATTGGAAACAGTACAACAAGTAGGGTGGTATCTTTAGCTTTCCTTAGGTTTAGGTCACTGTCTTATAGCATATCATCTCAGATCCTGGGCTGAAGTAGGGAGCAGTGCTGGGACATTTTTCCCAGTTAGTGTTTGTTTCTGTATCACAGCGTCCTCATTTAATTGTTGGTTTGCTTCCAGAAGGGCTCAAGATCACAGTGGGCTCCTAGAGTCAGAACTTGAGATGAGGCCTTAGGTTCAATTACAAGCAAAACAGAATGTGTTGGCTAGTTGCCCTCACTGGAAAGAAAGAACATCAGTGGAACCAGTCTCACTGGCAGGAGAGTTTGGACTATCTTATCCCAAGTGTTACACAAAGGAGAGGCCCGGGCCGTCACTTGTGTGCATGCCCAGCTCTGTGACCTCGCTGCCTCCCTCTGGCCCTCTCACTGCCTAACTGTTAACTGCTTTTTATTACAGAAGTTGACCCTAAGGCTTTCTACATTGAATTTTCCCCTCTTTCAATTTTCCATTTGAAAAATAAAAATAGACTTGTTTATGAATGGGCATAATGTTTTTGTCAGAAATATTAGGATTAATCTTGGATATTATGATAGTCATAACCTGAAAGCTTGTTCTTTAGTGCCTTTTTCCAGGGACCACGCTGTGACTCTCTCTGTGCTTTGTCCCCTGGCACCAGAGAGAGTGATGGAAGACACAGTACTACATCCTGTGATTTCCTTGCTCTCAGAGACCCACAGACAAGCTGAGAAGTGAAGCCTTGGGCCCAAATCCAGACCCACCTTAAAGCTGCCCACTGAGTTAGGCCTTTGCCGGTAGTACCTAGAACTTTCTTGTCTTCTTTTAGTTCATGTCGGTATAAGAGCATTGGAATAAGACACCCACTTACTCTGGACCTTCCCTGGAAATAAAAAGGCAGATTTGTGTTATATATATATATCCGTTAGCTTATATCTAGAGGTTTCTACCTTCCACACTTGGTCTCAACCATGACTATGTAGTGTGTAATGAGAGCTGTTTCAGTGGCACCTGCTGGCAGTACTCAGCAGCTAATCTAGAAGTACCTTCAGAAATACCAGGGATCAAACTCCCTCCGATTTCTTGCCCCTTCCTCCTAGTCTTTCTGGCCCTCCTTCCTGCTCTCGCTCTCTCTCCTTACCCCTTCTCTTCTCTTATTACCGTGCTTCATTTACAAGCTCTTAGTAACTCAAGAAAGAGAACTTCCAGTTCTCAGAGCATAAATTTAGACATTAACATTGTGGTGGCCCTGAAGGAGGAAAAGTTTGTGCCAGGCCATCTTAACAGTTCCAGCTTCTGTGAAGAACCGTTTCTGTTACTGAGCATAGTGTTCTAAGTATAGGTGCTTGGGCCAGAGACAAGGGAGGGACCTTCCTTTAAAGAAATTCAAGTTTAAAGGAGCCTCAGACTCCCTTGGGTTCATGGTGGTCTAGGCTTGCCAAATTATAAGCCTTCCTTGACCCTGTATTAAATAGTGGAAATTCCTAGGTCCCACCCAGCGTACTGAGCCATGTGCTGTAAAGAAGGGTCTTAGGAATCTGCCTTTTGTTGTCTTGAAAAAGCTGTCCTTGTAATTCTTGGAATCCGCAAAGTTGTGGGGCCCTGATATCATATAACCACCACCCTTACAAAGAAACTTAGGTTAATCAATTGATGGCTTGAGTCACTCAGCTACTAGGTGGGCAAAAGTGCCCTCTCAGTTACTTGCATGCATTAGTCATGCAACCTGTGTCATTATCCCATCTACCACGCCACATAGGACCTGTTTCTTGGGGTTGTTGTAGGAATATGATGAAGTTCTATATAATAGTACTTTATAAACTGAAAAGAGTTTGCTGAATGGAAGCACTTACTAAATGACTAATCCAAAACACCCACTTCCAAGCAGGCTGTGTATGCCCCAGTGGCTCTTCAATGCTTTGTTGAAATGCTTTCAGCTTGACCTGTTGATTTTTAAGGCTAGGAAAGATTTCTGCTTTTCTGGTCAGTTCCTGGTTGATTTCAAAACCTTCACCTTAGTCCTTTATCTGGTGAGCATTCTGATGGTCCCATTGAATGTCCGCTCTCCCTTCAGTGGAGCTTAGACTTCACCAGCTATCTCTTTGCAGGTGTGAAATTGAGGCAACCCTTGAGAGGCTCAAGAAGCTGGAGCGTGATCTCAGCTTCAAAGAGCAGGAGCTCAAAGAACGGGAAAGACGTTTAAAGATGTGGGAGCAGAAACTGACAGAGCAGTCCAACACCCCGGTGAGTACCTCACCCCTGGCCGCACCCCCACACAGCACATAGGAGCCTGGCTGAGCATGGCAGCATGGTACCTCTTCTCCCTACCTGCACCCTACCCACCATAGCTATGCCTGTATATTAAAGAACCATATTTGTAGCAAGAGTATAAAGAACCAAAATGCTAGAACTAAAAGAAAAAACATATCCTACTTCTGGCTCTTGTCTTAAGAACTGTTATTCTCAGTGTGGATATATGTCAGTATTGCCAAAATAAAATCTGATGTTGTTTAGTATAACCTGTTAGTTCTCCCCAGAACATGTGCTTGAATACTACTTAATTCAGCGTTGGACTTACAGTCCATCTGTCATGAATAACTGTAATTCCAAGGCTATAAGGAATGCCCTGATATGTCAGAACTCAATCACATTTTCCTCCTAAAATTTAGTTAGCCTACTGACATAGAGATGACAAGCTAATTATCCTTTACTAATTTAGTATTCTGATCATGGACAGCATGAGATGGAAAAAGATTTATTCTGGAATAAATGCCCAGGATGTTCTACATTGAGGAAGACTTGTTTTTTCCCAAGATTAGAGGAACATAAAAGCTCTTCTTAAAGATTTGCTATTTATACACAAACCTTGAGTTTATGTGATATGTTAAACATTTAAGCACATTTCATCATTCTCTGCTGTGACAAGTGACTTGTTTTTCAGAAGCAAGTATAAGATTATAGTTGGTTTTTCTAGGATTTTTAATGAGTAATATTTGTACACTTAAACTCATAGGTAATGGTGGGTTAAAGGAAAAGTACTGACAAGTATGCAAAATAAAAAAGATTTAAATGCCTTAATTTTGTATTCCTCAAAAAACTTTCCTATCTTAATCTCCATTAGTAGCCAGTGCCCAATTACAAAGTATTTTTGAATGTCTAAAGAAGAATTATACTGCCTCCTTTTCCAAATTGTATGGAGAAGCAACCTGATTTCCAAAAAGAGAGACAGAACAAATACAGTGAACTTAAATGTGTGTTACTAGATTTAATTTTTTTCAAAAACTTTTGGTTATCTAAAAGTAAGAATTGGATTGTTATAATACTATCATATCACATTTTGTAAGTCTTGTGGATTTAATCAGGCTCTCAAGAAAGGAGTGGAGGGGAGTTTCCTGTTCAGAGTTGGTGCCAGAAGGCACCCAGGGAGTCACTCTGCTTCTCCCTAAGCAATGGGGCACAGGAGTGAGAATGCAGCCTTGTCCCTAAGCCTGGCTGCTGAAGTCTGAGAGGCTGTGTGTGTGCATGCACGTGTGTGTGTGTGTGTGTGTGTGTGTGTTAATGCCTTGAAATCTTAAGCTGTAAAGCACTGCATGGCTTGACTTCTTCTAAATGTAGTATTGTCATAGAAAAACCTTTAAACCACCTATTACAGTATGCTTTAGAACCTTGCTTGGGTTTATTGGCATCAGTTTTGCTAAGAAATTACGGGCTGCCTTGCACACATTATTGCTGCCAGTAACACACTTATATAATAAATAGTAAAACACTATGCATGCTCAGTAGGTTGTATGCTTGCATTTTAACTCCATAAAACTTTCTGTAAAGTAACTGTTCTGGGGGCTAGCAGCTAACAATGGAGAGCATGAAAGAGTCTCAGAGCTTCCCCTCCCCATTTTTATGTATGAGGTCTAAGTTTTCTTTCTTTATAATACTTGCTTTTAATGACTTCTCTGCATAGAGCGGGCATTTCTGAGGAAGAAACAAGTTTATACTGAGGTATTTTATTAAGTAAGAGTTTCTAGTTGGCTTAAATGAGATTGCTGAAAGATAAAATAAGTCTTTGAAAGAAGTGGCTAGAGGTATGAGTTTTCTTTAAGTTAGACTCATCTTCATTATAAAAGTCTTAACATTTATGTAACTTTATTAAAATTTATGTTATTGAGTTGGTTTTAGGGATACTATTGTCTGTTCTAAAATTGAAGTGTAAAAGATATTTGGGAAGATGAGTTCTCTCTGCATAAATAGGGATAATACTTATTTTTTAATTTAAAATTTTTAAGAAATAAAATCTTATTTGAGAAATATTTATGGAACTCTAATGAGGAGAGATGCCTTGGAGTATAATAAGTAGCAAAGAAGTCCTTAGAACATCTACAATTGTAAACAAGTCTGAAGATCTGAGTATGTGACTACCAAGGCAATGAGATCCTGTTTCCCATGCTTAATTAAGGGTCAGCAGCATGCTTTCCTTCTGTAGACTTGGTACTTATTAGCTGAATTACATGAAGTTATTACTGAACTCACAACTCCTGAGCTATTTTCTTAATAGCATAAGTTGTTTTATGGAAACTGAGCTCCAACTTGCATTTAAAAATGAGAACATTGGGGCTGGAGAGATGGCTTAGCAGTTAAGGCATTTGCCTGTGAAGCCAAAGGATCCCGGTTCAATTCTCCAGGACCCACGTAAGCCAGATGCACATGATGCACATGTACCTGGAGTGGCTGGATGCCCTGGCGTACACATTCTCCATCCCCCCCCCACCTCTTTCTCTCTCAATAAATAAATAAATAAATAAATAAATAAATAGGAAAAAAACGCCTTTAAAAAAATGAGAACATTGGAACTAAATTTTAGGTACCTTTACACTCAGAAGTTAAAGTTCATTCTAGCATGATATCATATGCATAAATCATAAGTTTACCCATATTAAACCACATAAAAGTATAAGCTTCAACTTGCTTATTTTCATATCCTAATAATTTTACCCTGAAATTAGTATGACCAAACATTTATTGGAATAGGTTGGCTATTGAAAATAGTTACATAAAGGTAAAAATAGATTATTTATCACCACTGTGAGAAAGAGAGCTCATAGACTAAAGTTCAGTTAAAAGAAAGAAACTTGGCTATTAGAGGATATATAATGGTAACAGAGTTACTACTGATCAGTACTTCTGATTCCGCATGTGTTCACATTCTTGTGTATAACTTAAAGGTTAAAGACAGAATCTAGAATTTGTTAACACGTGAATAATTTAATAATTTGAGTAATTGTATAATATCAGATCTCACTATAGTCAGTAATTAATGAAAACAAGTGACTTCTAACTCATTTTCAGTATATTCAGAATAGTAATATAAAGGAGGGGTTAAGAATCACTCAGATTTCCCCAAAACTGTGTTGATAGCTGAACTGTTTTTATATTTCCTCTGAGCTTTTCTTCCTTGGTACAGAGTTTCTTGTTGCTTTTTTTTTTAAACTTGAGATTTAATCTCTGCTTAATTTCTTCCTGTTATGTAATATAATGATTAACTATATCCATGTAGAAATGAATTGGGAAAAATTAAGAGAAATTATAAAATCTATTTCCATCCAAACAAAATGAGGACTTAAAACCTGCACCTTCCTGTCTTATTTGCAATTCGACCTGTTGTGGTGCTTTGCAAACTTTTGGTTGTGATTTACTCTGTCATTCATAAATTATGGCAACCATGCTGGAGCCAAATCTGCCATTAAATAAATCCTCATGTAATTCCTCACACTCAGGTATTTTACTAATCATTTACCACCTGTGCAGTACCAACTAATTTTGTGGTATCTATTCCCCGATTTAAATTGGTCCTAATTTCTCTTTTTACTTCTGTCCTTTCTTCCCCTTTGATAGCCTCTCTTGCCTCTTACTGCAAGAATGTCTGAGGAGTCTTACTTTGAATCTAAAACAGAGGAGTCAAACAGTGCAGAGATGTCATGTCAGATCACTGCAGCAAGTAACGGGGAGGGCCATGGCATGAACCCAAGTCTACAGGCCATGATGCTGATGGGCTTTGGGGATATCTTCTCAATGAACAAAGCAGGAGCTGTGCTGCATTCTGGGATGCAGATAAACTTGCAAGCCAAGCAGAATTCCTCCAAAACCACATCTAAGAGAAGGGGGAAGAAGGTCAACTTGGCCCTGGGGTTCAGTGATTTTGACTTGTCAGAAGGTGATGATGATGATGACGGTGAGGAGGAGGAGAATGACATGGAGAATAATAGTGAATGAAAGCAGAAAGTAATAAAGTTGAAATTGTTCAAAAAAACGAAGAAACTCATTATTAGCATATGGAGGCAGAGCACCAATGCATTTGTAGATGTACATGACAATACTGTCCTTATCAGTTTTATTTTTGCTTTCAGAAAAATGAGGGGCTGGGGGAAATTAAGCTAAAAGGTGTATTTATGAGTCAGCAAATGTGGTGCCTGATTATAGAAATTTATGATTGTATAACAATAGTATTTTTAAACTAAAGACATTGGCCACTTTTTTAATGAATATTGTATAGTTTGTATTCAACTTGATTCCCTTTACTCAGTTGTTTGAGAAAACATACATTGTGAACAAGCACTCTTTACTCTTAATTCTTTGATACTTGGTTCTTTGTAACAAACTATTTTTTTCTTGTGACAATACATTATAATGGCAGAAATGATTGATAATGCTGGGCGTGGTGGTGCATGCCTTTAATCCTAGCACTGGGGAGGCAAAGGTAGGAGGATCACCATGAGTTTGAGGCTATTCTGAGACTACATAGTGAATTCCAGGTCAGCCTGGACTAGAGTGAAACCCTACCTTGGAAAAGAAGAAGAATAAATGATTGATAATAACTATGAAATCCAGCCACCAAAAAAAAGAGATGAAAGATTTTAACAAAGTGCTTCTTCAGAAATACCTAATGCCAAGAATTTTTAATAGCACTTAGACCTGAGAGGTATGCTCAGTAGCTGCCCTTGCAGGAGTGTGACTCAGATCCGAAACAGTAGACATTGCAGGTTTGATCCTCGCACTCACCCTCACATGCTAGCCAAGACCAAGGTGAGCTTGTACTGTGGACAGAGACACATGGTCTTAGAGGGGTACTTCCAGGTGGGAATGTGCCTGCTCTCTACATCCAGTAAGGGCACTCTGTGTCTTTGTTTCCCAGTGGGGCATAATCTAGCCTCTAAACATACCTATGTACAGGAAAAAGTGATTATCACAAAAGAAACAGCAAAGATAAGTTTTCCTACTTAGGCACATGCACATTCTGAAGGAGCCTTTCTAAACCAAATCTAACTGTTCGGAGTTGTTTTTGTGTTGTTGGGCTTTTGTGTATGAGTATGTGACCATGCTCTGTGAGACTGTTGTTTCAGAGAAACAGATACAGGTCCCACTCACTACGACAACCTGCTACCTAGAGATAGATAGTCTCAGAAGCGTTTTTAACCTAGAAAAACTTACAAACTATAATTAGATATAGAAAGGCAAAAGAACAAAGCCTTTTTTTCCATTTAAATTAAAAACTAGTGTCATTCATGTGACTATGCAACTAGAATACTGTTGATGCTTTGTATATGGAAGCTTTAAGAAAGGATAACACTGGCTGGGTGTAGTGGCTCACATCCAGAGTCTCAGCACTGGGGAGGCTGAGTTAGGAACACTGTGAGTCCAGTGCCAGCTAGCTTAAGCTACGCAGCACGAACTTGTTGAAATAAATAAATAAATAAATAAATAAATAAATAAATAAATAAATAAATAAATAGGAAAGAGAATTAGATATTATCTAATGCCATTATCTCCAGTATTATGTCCTGGTATCTTCGATCCTAATGTCACTTGACATTAGGATCATTTGAGATATGTCATTTGAGATATGTGCTTCAACCCCCCCACTAAGAATGGAAAAGTGCCAACAAATGGTCAGTGCACTGTGTGGTTTTATCTGGAAAAACAAAACACTAGCAGAGCATTTTGGGTACGTGACTACTATTGATTCGTTGTTAGCATGGGAATAATGCTAACCTATTTCAGAGGGAATATTAGATCAAAAGCATTTAAGTACATAGCACAGGTACCAAGCCCTGGATGGGCGCCAGTTAAAATCAGCTACTATTAAAGATACTGAAACCTTTCTGGAAAACAACTATCATTGTATACTTTTTGTATACATTGCTTCATAGTATGAAAATGAGTTAAGAGTGGATAGCTTTCTTATTCTAATTTGGTTGCTCTTGGAGCCTGTGTGTCATGACCAGGTGCCCTGCTCTGAGGTGTTTCCAGTCTGCGCCCCCACCCACAGACTGTAGGTGATTCACTGCCTTAGAATGTGAGTCCCCTTCGTGCCCATTCTGTGTGATTCTCTGTACATATGTAGATCTAGATGTGTCTGCACATAATGGGTAGTCTATATGTGCAGAAGTACTTAATAACTAGCCAGACCACTCAAGCAAATAATATTGGAGTGGAGTGTAAGGGATGCCTTACATCACCAACTTCGCAACCTAAGTTGGGGACCTAAAAGAGGGAGCAGAACAGTTGAGGTCTTATAGTCTCTTTGCATAACTTCCTTGGCAAAGGTGAAGTCATTCATTCAATAGCTCCTGCTGTAGGCCAGTTTCTAGGGAACAGCTTGCTGGCATTCTGTGCTCAGGGAACCTGCACACTCATGAGAAGAGATCAACAATCAATAAAATAAGCAGTATATGGAGTATTAAAATTGGCTTCATGCTGGAAAACAAAGCAAGGAGGGAGGATAAGACTAGTGAGATGGTGCTAAGGGTTTCAGAGTGTGGTCAGGAAAGGCCCCACTGATACGTGACATTTGAACAAAGCTGAGGAAGGCAAGGGTATCTATAGGTGGTGGAATCTATGTCTTTTGAGGAATACAAACCTCACCTTCCACAAGACCAATCAGGAATAAATTTAGAACTATAAGTCGGATGAAGCTGACTTAATTTATACATCAATCATACAATTCTTTGTAAAGTTTTAGCATGTCAACAACGGCCAAATAAGAGTGTCAGCAGGGAAACATTAAGGACTCTATGCCCAGACCAAGGCTTCCCATTATTTAGGTAGTATTTCCCCATCTCCTAACTGCTGCCATTTCCCCTACCAATAGCACAGAGTTGTACATGGCTCCATAGTGTGTGCTGGAGAAACCATGGTACTGAGGCACAGCAGAAAAGGCCTCAGGGACCTCGGCTTGTCATTGTCTCCACCTGGGTTCTGCTCAATGACTTGACTATTGTACTTTCTGTTCCAAGTCAGTGTCCTTCTAATGGTTTGAAAATATTCAGACATTGCTGAAATCTGATGAACTTAAGCAGAATTCTAGTGTTCTCAATCTATCTGAAAAGGTTTTTAGAAGACTTTAGATTTCATTGTGGTTAAAAAGAAATGTCTGTTAGCCGTGTGCAGAATTTCTAATGTTGATATTAATTGTGTAGCTTAACTCAATTTTCAGGTTAGTTTTTGAGATGGCAAAATAATCTGTGTTGGATTTGACACAAAAATGTATACTTCAAAAGGAAAGAGTTTTTAAATACTGAGAATTTTAAAGGTTCCAAATGAGAATTTAAACTCTAAATTGTGGTAATAATTGTCAGTCATACAGTGGAACACATCACCTTTTACCTTCTGTGCTTGACTCATAAAGTTGAGTGTGTGATATCTGCAGGTTCTCAACAGGAGAGGTGTTGTCACCCATCAATGTTTGGGGACTGAGGCACATTTTCAGTTGTCACAGTGAGCAGAGCAGCTTTTAGCCCCTCCAGCCAAGACTGGTGACATTCTGCTTCCCAAGGACAGTTCCACTCTGCAAAGAATTCCATCCAGAATACCAGTGGCTTTATCCCTTTAACACTGAGAAGCTTGTTAAGCCTGGTAATGCTAGAATTCCATTTCTAATTTTTCCCCCAACAAAATTACCCAAAATTTTTAAGCCTATTTAAAATAATGACTACCCCATCTGCATTTTGTAAGTTTGTGGATTTATCTCAAATGACCATTTGAGGGTTTCTTCCCCCCTTTGTTGCTGGTTACCTTATGAAATAGCTGAATTCATGAAGGGGCAGGGGGACCGCCCTATTCCAATAATTCCATAATAGGTTAAAAGAGAAAACTCTCATTGAGGTAGCTACAGTTCCACAAGGTAGCCAAGTTAATTTAAATGTCCCTTTCCTAATAATCTTTACCTAAAACGAGATCAGATTGTAATTTGTTACATAAATAACAAATGAAATATGGTTGAAGGCATGCACTTTGATGTTCTGGAAATATTGAGGGCTGGTTTTTAACTAGAGATTTTTTTTTTAACATGCAGTGAATTTGTTAGGCTTTAAGTACCAGCTGAGGTGTTCAGACTTGATCCCCATTAAAATCAAAGGGATTTGGGAAAGGGGAAATATTCAGAAGAGATCCAGGTTGACTTCCCTTACTGTTACTATGTATATCAGTTCAGTTTTTATTAGAGTGATAAGAGTTTTATGGGACAGTTTTAAAACATAGTCTGAGTTAAGTACTGATACTTGTTTTGGAGTTTTGTTACACTAGACCTGCAGCCTTAGGAAACAAGTAGTCTCACTGCACCACATCTACACCAGAGCTTCATTCTTTCTATAATTGGGCACCTTCTGCTGCTTTTGAGTAAGACTGTTTTCCTGTGCAGATTTTAAGCATTTCTAGCAAGGAGACTTCTATTCTGACTGTAACACAGCCTGCAAACTCTAGCCGCAGCATTTCTGTAATGAAAAGTGAGTGTCTACCAGGAAGTCTGGAGCATGGGGATGCTTTCTCAGACCCCAACTTTGTGTGTACTCTGTTGCCTCTGGGAAACTTTCTGGCATGTGATTAATTACTTGAAGACTAGAGTTTCAGGCACCTACATTAATTATTTTATATCGTGTGCAGAATAGTATATCTTTTAATTCAGATATGATACCCTGCACAGATTGCTTTTGTACAATTAGAAAATATTTATATTCTTTTGAGTGTGAGCTTTGAATAGATATCATTATCACTTTATTGTTTTTCAACGAAAATCTTCTCTCAATTATTCTATTGCAATGTTATTCTGAACAAGTCCTATGCCAAATATCATGTAAAATGTTTGTACGGAAGATTAAATTTACTCTTGCTTGGGAGACTATTCAGTTGCTGACTTCGTAGTTGGAATTTGATATTCCAGCACAAAGTCCACAATGTATCCAGAAATCCAAGTTGGTGTCATACATTTCATTTTGATGTGAACTTTTCTTTGCTTTCCTTTGTTCTAAGAACTCCATTTTGCAATAAACATTTTGACAGTAAATCCCTTTGTTATGTGTTGCTATGTGTATAAGATCTTCGTTAGATTGTATTCCCAAAATCCTTTGAAGAAATTGGTGTCACACACATGCACCTGAGTGCTAGCTTTTCTCCCCTGAAGACAGTTGGAGTGTAAATAGTGAATCTGTAAAGTAATGGGGCAGTCATGAGGGATTTTTTTTATCCCCAAAGAAAACAGGCTTAGAATTTAGCCTACAGCAGATACACTGATATGTTAACAAGGTTCAGAACACATGAAGGAGATGGTAAGTCACCATGTGGCTGGAGCTCATTAACTCTCATCATGCCTTGCCAAATTCAAACCATCTTGCAGCAGTGGATGGTTCCAGCCGTCCTCTCACTGACCTCTGCATGCTTCCCATAGCCTCCTTGCAGCTCAGGCTACATCCAGGGCCTTTCCTGTGGCACCACGTTGATGAGCCACCACAGAGCACAAGAGAACTCTGCTCTCCTTTGCACAGTAAAACCAAAGGTGCTGGTTGTTTTGTTTGCAACCTTTATTCAGGAAATACTGTATTTCTCAATTTTGTTTAGTATACAGCATTTGGAAATTAAATAAAAGTCAAAACATCAAATACCCACACACTTCCTGTAAAGGCCTGCCTTAATGCAGGGAAATAGTTCTAGAATGCAGGCTGATGTTTCTTAACTAATCTAAAAATTCCCTCTTTCACATTTGTGTCCTTCTTGGGAGAAAGGAAATGCCATGTTCCCACGGCTGTATGCATGGAGCTGCCCTGTGAAGAAATAAAACTTGTCATGTATTTTCTTTGATCAAGTTCAGCTTTAGCCTTGCTTCTTCCAATCTTTTTCTCTTCCACATTATTAAAGCAGGTGAGTGTCTGATGACTCCTACATACCTGAAGTGTCTCAGAGGAGGAAAGAGGCAATCCTTGAGGGAACTGAAGCACATAGGGGAGACAGCGCATGGAGAATAGTATTAGTTTAAGCATACGCTTTATGTTCCTGAAGTAGCTTGTGTATGGTTGAGTTGCATATCCTCAAATCCTGCACATTCATATTTGTTTTAATCATTGAGTGTTTGAACACACAATCTGCTCTGCCACCCCCTCCCCACCAGAATCTGCCTTGCCCCCACCTACTTTTCTCCAACACAAGTTCCCTGAATCCTGTACTCCAGTTAAGTAAACATGCCACACCCACTACCTTCTCACCTGGCATCTGCTGCCTGCAGTACCAACTCAAGCCATTGCCTTCCACCCCCCGCCATATGCTCTGGAACCCTGGTGAAAGCACTGGCTTTTGCTTACCCATTGACACTGAACTGATTAATCTATTGAGTACATGCGTCCTTCCATTTCATTCATTCGATATGATAGTTAATAAAATTTAGCAGGCAGTGTATGCCAGACCCTGAGTAAATCATGAAGAAAGTGTCCTTGGTCTCCCCAGTGTGTAATCTATGCCTGTTTCACCCTCACTTCTAGTAAAATTCCTTGAAGGGGCTGTGCCTTTCCTAAGAGTTTTGAACATGCAAATGCAAAATAAATGTCTTCAGTGTAGCAAGATTAATCACCACCAGATTGTCAAGCTAATAGTAGAAACAACAAAATATTCTAGCTCACCCATAAAAAGTATTGTTTCTAACAGGCTGGGTGACACTTTGGCAAGTTTTCTCAGGGGTGATTCAAACATTAGACAACTTAAGCTACTTAAAGCCAATAGCCATACCACACTCTAAGCCCATAGGTCATGGACTTTTTCAAGTGAAGTACACATTTGTTATTTAGACTATTCCAAGGGACACACTGATGTGAGAAGCTCATTAGTGTGGGAATGGCACATGCTGAAGTGCTCTGCGTGTCTTCGTTCTAGTGTGAGTCCCTGACAGGGAGGTGTTTCAGTCTACATTAGAGCAACTCTCCACCCAGGGTTCCTGAGAACAGTGCCAATTTCACATGTCCTGTTTCCTCCATGGGTTCTAGTATTTGGTTATAGACATAATGCAAGCCACAGATCAAACTCTGGGGAATCCCCCCGTGAAAACAGCAATAAGTCATCTGGTTACCAAGTGGTCGCTTTGGCATTTCCATTGATAACCGATCCTCATGTTGGCTGGAAATTCTAAGGCAGGCTCGGGTATCTGGTGACTGTCAGAAATTCCTTGATGCTAAAGCCCTCTTATGAGATATAAAACCTTTCCTGCTGGGCCACATACCAAGAGAAGAACATACCAAGTTTTACAAAGTCCCCCTGAAGCAGCTCACAAAATAGAATGGATTGCTGCCAGGAATTACGTATATCACTGGCTTCTGGAGTCAGAATCCTTGGAGCTCTGAGAAAGTCCTCAGAAGGTCAGGGAAACGTCCACTCAGCCTAACCTGCAAGAGGAGCCGAGCCAGAGCAGCAGCTGAGAGCTGAGACGAGAGGAGAAATGGAGAAACGAGGATAATAGTACTTCCTTTTTCATTTCATTCATATCTCCCACACAGCTGCTGCCTTCCTTTGAAATCGGTGCATGGACTGAAGACGATGTGGTAAGCTGCTTCTGTTCATGCCTTGTTGGACCTGGGCAGGGAGTTCATAAACTTGTCCACAAGTTTTAAAATGCAGCTAAAGAGAGTTGGGTACTAGGAAAATCTAACCAACAGAAGTTGACAGAGTCCTCTTTTAATAAAAACAAAATTATATATGTATATATATCATACAGTTATCATATATCAATCATATATATAATAGCTGAAAATAAGAATTCCATAGCAAAACAAGTATATCTTCAATTCTCATTAGAGGATCCCTGAAAATACTCCAAAATACAATCAATACCAATAACTGAAATAAAGCTATGACCCAGAAAATCAAATAAACATACTTGAAAAAAATTCATCTTACATTTTCCTAAAATGCCACATGCAGGCTTGAGTGAGCCGCAGTGGAGAAGGACGTGGCATAGGAAGTGATGGGCTGATCTCCCTGCATGGAGTTCTGTCTCGCCTTGGGCCTGCTCCCTAGCTGCCACCCTTACTTCAGCCTTTCCTGGAGGAACAGCCAGTGTGCTGCCAGTCATCCTGTGAAGCTGTAGCCAGGGAGCTTCATGTTGCTGAGAGCATGCAGACAGAATGTTTAATCAAAGGAGTCCTGCATGTTGTGCTCTGGTTAGAAGACTGAGGAGCAATCCCATCCTGGTATGTCTCCGTATCTTTAGATGACAAAAGTAGGATGAGAACTGCTGCTCAGAGACCTCAGGGACTCAAGTCTGTCTAGATCCATTTTACAAAGTCAAGGGCATCACTGAGTGACGAGAATCAAGATGGAATGCTAACCTTATCAAGGATGGGCCCCACCTTAGGAAACAGGCCAGGTGCCGTAAAGTGCCTCCAGGAACAGACCTCTGGCTAAAAACTCTGTAAGGACTGTTACGTAGCCCAACCTGATGTGGGGGCCAGGGCATGCCCCTTCTGTCCTTTGTGTCATTGTGAAGTCAAGCTTCCTATAGCATCAGGCAGCCATGTTAGCTTCCAGCATATGGCTCCCTTTGTCTCTTCTCATTCCCTAAGACCCAGGCCCTGCCGGCATAATCTCTTTCTCCTCAGCCACCATTGTGGTCCATCTCTTTCTAAAAGAAATGGATGAAAGTACTGAGGTCCAGAGCTATTTTGAGTCTTTGTCCTGATATTGAGTTGTTTCCAAAGAAAAGTCTGGTGTTAAGGGACCCAGGAACCAAGGCACTGAGTCTACCCTCTTGTCCATGTGTTCACCAAGGTAAAATCTAGCAGTGGCCACCAGTGAACAGGTGCCAAGTGAAATACAGGGACCAAGGACCTAGGTCTTATAGCCTTGCTATTGGCAAGAAGCTCCAAACATTGTCCTGTCTGTGGCATAAGGCTGTCATGACCTGACAGGCCTGGCATAGACTCCTCATTCTGTCATCTCTGTCTACTGCCACATGGTCCCTAGTACTCATATGGATTCTAAATGTGGGGCCTTCAGCAGTCCAGGGACCACCCGCCCATAAGTACAAAAGTGACTCTAAGAACCCTCTTGGAAAGATTTAACATATCCCCAAGGAAGTCCTTCAAATGTCCAAGACCTCCTTTGGGAGGAATATTTCCAATTTGAGAGCTTGAGGTTATAAAAGTATGAAGAGAAACTCTTCCAGCTCACTTTGTGGCTAAGTTAGAGCTATTTGAACTTATTGAAAGCTGTGTGTTTTACTGTCAGAATGGCCACTACCCATATATGTGAACTTTCCAAACCATCTATGTCCTCTCTTCACAGTATTTTTGGGTTCAGCAGCTCGTCGGAAAAGGCAAGTGGAACAAGTTATCTTCTTACTCATGGAGTTCACTTTGTTGTGGATGTGATTTAGTCTCATTTCCTTCTGCTTTCTGCTCACCCCACCCCCACCCCCAGGTGACTCTTCAGTAGAAATGAGTAGCTATGCCAGCTTGTTTAAGGAAAACAACATCACAGGCAAACGGCTGCTGCTTCTGGAGGAAGAAGACTTGAAAGACATGGGCATTGTCTCCAGGGGACACATCATTCATTTTAAGGTAGTTGGGAAGGGCATCCCATCAACAAATGTGTACCGAGCACCTGCTGCAGCACCTGGGGGTGCTGACGGTGACGTGCTGAAATGCCTCCATGCAGCCAGCTGCCCTGTGCTCCCCCAGCACCCACCTCATAATCCCACAACAAATAGGTTGTCATCTGACACAGCCAGGAGTCGCCTGGGTGCACTGGCATATTATTCCTGTGCTTCTAGTCTCACGCGGAAGACAGTATTCATGCAACACTGCCCAATAACAACGGTGAGAAATGTCACCAGAGGAGAGGTGCGCTGGGATGAGGGAAGGCTTCTGGAAGGAAGTGGTGAAGGGGTTGAACATGGAGGACAAGGAGCACTAACCAGGTGAAGGGTTAAAGCAGAGGTTGTTTTTTGAGGGAGACCCTCTGCCAGAAGAAAGGCCTGTGTGGGGGAGCAAGCTTAGTGGACCCAGAGATCCAAAAATAGGGCAGGATGGCACATAGAAAGCAGCCACCACACCCAGGACTAGCGGAGGGGGGGCATCACTCCACTCAGCACTGGGGACACCAGACATCTTGAGAGAACCCTAAGGCCCCTTGGCCTGTGTGTGGCCCGAGCTCAAACTAGACTTCCACCACCATCCAAAGTCATGGGGATATGTGTGCAAGAAGTCTCTGTACTTATCACATGGGAAAGAAACCATGATTAGTGGTGAGGGGACTGAAACACACCTCCACACTGTCACCTTCAGCAGCCTGTGGAGTTGCCCTAGACTTGTAGGGACCTCAACTCGGGCTCACCCAGGAAAAGGAAAACCCAGTATGCAGCCGAGCTAGAAATGTACTAAGAAAGGCACTCAAGAAGAGAATGCAAGCAAACCCGAGAGATGGGAGAGAGGATGCAAAGTAGAGAAGACAGTTTCCTATGCTAATCCAAACCTCCACAGAGGTTCTGTCAGCATGCCAACAAGTTTCCCTTTACTTAGAGCCATAAGTCCCATTAAGATGCAAAGAAAATCATCTCATTACACAGAGTCTGGATTCACATCAGGACCCATGTTCTACTCTCCAGATCTCACATAGCCAGACACACAAAGGTGAGGCAAGTGCAAGGTCACACATGCCCACTAGGTGGTGGGAGCATCTGGAGTTCAATTTCAGTACCTGAGGCCCTGGTGAGCTAATTCTCTCTCTCTTTTTCCATCTCTCTCTCAAAATAAAACAAAATTTTTTTATAAAATTGCTCTACATGTGGCTTGCATGTGCCACAATAGAAAAAAAATATATTTTCTGCAGTATAGAGGGTTAGAGATGCAAAAGAGATATTTTGTAAATCTTGACCTATGTGGCAGGTTCCAAGTAAGTGCTCCACCTCTCCTTTCCCTCTGCTAACTTTGTAAAAAGAACCAGTTTCCTTAAGGACAAGCCAGAGCAGAAGAGAGTGGCCGCTATGATAGCGCACAAAACCAGAAGTGCTTTAAATATTCCCAGACATGGCCAGGGACAACCCAAGCAAGCATCCCCTCTTATTTGGTCATTGTCATTAAGACAAGAAATACCCAGACTTACTCTTTCTAACTGATCGAATTCAGTGAATATCTGCCAGTATTCAGAATCATCCTTCCCTAAAGGTGTTTACGTCACAGAAAAAAGATAAAACATGGGCCCAGGTAAGAGGCATGGAAAGGAATTGAGTGGAGCAGAGTGCCTCTGTTCCCAGGGCCAGTAGGTTAGGTTGCTCTCTGTATCTGGTGGAAGCCTAGGGCAGGAGCAGATCTCCCGATAGCTGAAGTAGAGCAAAGGTGGGCCAGTGCCTGGACTGCTTCCAGCTTCAGGCTGGAGGTCTGGAATGTGACCAACACTGGAAAGTATTGAGAACTGACATGTTTAAACTTTGTTTCTAGAAACTTTACAGTGGATTAGAAAAGGGGGGGGGTTCTGGATTCTGAAACCCTTTAGGAAGTTATAAGAGTGGGTAAAAAGGCCTGGCTCTTCAGCAGAAGTGCAAGCGGAGAGCAGGGCAGGCAGGCTCCGTCACAGAGCTGTTCGTAGGTACACAACAAAAAATAACACAAGATACGGACATGTGCTACTTATGATAAGCCTGGAAACAATGCTCACGGAAGAACCCAGACACAGAAGGCCACATTGATAGTCTGTACATATGAACTCTCCAGAATAGGTGAGCCCACAGAGACAGAAAACAGGCTAGTGGCTGCCAGGGCAGTGGTGGCAAGGAGAGAAGGGGATGGCATTTCTTAATGGATAGAGTCCCTCAGGGTGATGGGATGTTTTGAACACATTGGAGAGGGATGTGCACACTTTAAAGGGCTCATTTTGTGGTATATGAATTTCACTTCATTAAATAATACAAATAAGGAAATCCCAGCTCTACGTAAACCCTTAACCAAGAACAGTCCTCCTCCTCCAGGAAGCTGTCAATCTTTGATGGCCAGTGTACTTTAAGAAGTACTTAGGGAGCCTGGGGGTGGGGGCAGTGGTCCAGGAAGTGGGGAATGAAGAGAACCTGGTGTGAAGAACTGTGACATAGAATGGATGTGACCAAGAGGATCTAGTGCAGCTGAGAAGCCCAGAATCCTGCTCAGGGATGGTGCTCTAGTGCAAAGGAGCAGTTGGGGTGGGGGGGGAGGCAGGACAGTACCCACCCCAGGACCCAGAAGGTCTTCCCTGAGCTTCAGAAGGGGACAGCATCACTGAGACTTTAGCTCCTGGGTGAAACTTGACATGTCGATAAAGACCTGGCACAAAGGGCTTCTTAGAGTTAGGGAGAGAGTGTGGTTGGAGAAGAGCAGGGGGCTACTTAGAGCTGACAGACAGCGCAGCGGGGTGTGGGGTAAGGCTTCGGCCCATTCACAGAGAGCAAAGCGTCCTTTTAAGATCCCTAGGGAGGCAGAGGTGTACCTTGAGGAAGTGGATGCAGGATCAGGTGACGTCATCAAAGCCAGCTAAGAAACCCTATTCTTTAGGGTGTGGGCTAGAGCAGGTGTTGGGAGAGTCTCAAAGATCTTTCTGGATAAGAGGCACCTGGAAACTTGTACAACGATTGGCCTCAATTAATATGTGACTCATGCAAAAAGTGACAGTGGTCACTTGTCCTGCTTGTAGCCCTCTCCGTTTAGGGGTTCCCTACCTGGAAAGTCTGCTCCCCACTTAAGTGAGGTGACGGGGTGAGTGTCCATCTGTGATCAGGAACATGGACCCTTTGGCCACTGCTGACCCCAACATGCATTAGACAGGTCACCCGCAGAGTGCCTCTAAACTTAGTGGGAGCACAGGCGTTTGGAGAGGGAGAGAGAAAGGGAAATGTGGGCACAACTTGCTCTGGTTGGCTTTGCATGTACTCTTTTTTTTTTTGTAGTTAAATTTTTTTTTATTTATATTATTCTGATTTTACATTCATAGTGTTGGCTCCGTTATCCTCCTCCCTGTCCTCCCTCTTCCAAAGGGACCCTCATCAATGGGGAATGTGGGTCATGCATTGTGGGGGTAGTCAAGAGTTCTGGGGGGTAGGCCCCAGTCTCTGTGCATAATGCCCCAACTTGTGACTCTAACAATCTTTCCACCCCCTCTTCCGCAAGTTTCCCTGAGCCACATCGAGGTCATTTTAGTTCTGCTTCAGTGATGCGGTTTAGGGAGCCTCTGTGTCTCTGGATATCTGGCTTGGTTGGAGTTGGATGTTCTCTGTGTTTATCTCCTTCGGCCTTTTTCCGGTGTCGTGATCACCATGAACGCTGAACTCTTGCCCTTCCCCTGCGTTTTTCTATGGTTTCAGCTGGGGCCCTGGTGAGGTGTGGTTAGCTGATCGTCCTTTCAGGTTCGTTGTCCACCTGAAAAAAGATAAGCAAATTCTCCAATGGAGAGAGAAGTTAGTACTAGATAGAAGGGATGGCCATAGATGTTTTGGAGGGAATTTTATATGCGTAGGCTCTCTTCTAGCCCACATTTGGTGGTATCTTGATCTTGAGCTCTTGAGGCAATTCAGATGGACACACTTCAAGGGGCCTTTGGGGATGGGACCCATGAGCACTCCACACTAGAGAAGCCCTCCTGGTGCTTGTCAGGACTATCTCCCGCTTGCACATGAGCCAGCATGCACACACACACACACACACACACACACACACACACACTCTGATAGTGAGAACCTGTCCTCACTCCCTGTCCTGTCACTAAGGAAGGCACAGTCATCAATGTCTGCCTCCTCTCAGCCTGAGAGGAGGTGACAAACATGGAAGCTGGCTCAGCGTGGCCACCGTCCATTTGCTACAAGGTGATCCCCGGTCTAAGCCTGTCTGTGGCTCCCTTCTCCCCTGAACCTGCACCCCCCCCCAAACAAAGAGGATGGAACATCCAGTTAAGTGTGCATTACATTGTTGATGGCTTCATTGTGCTTTAGGGGGAAAAATGCATCTAGTTTTTCTCAGGTTAGCACTCTTGTTCTCTATATGAGCAGTTCACAGAAAAGCTGAGTAATAGCTAATGAATATCAAAAACCCCATCATTTTTGTTTTGTTTTGAGGTAGGGTCTCACTCTAGCTCAGGCTGACCTGGAATTCACTATGTAGTCTCAGGGTGGCCTCAAACTCGTGGCAATCCTCCTACCTCTGCCTCCCAAATGCTGGGATTAAAGGCGTGCGCCACCACGCCCGGCTACAACCCCCATCATTTAAGTTGTTCTCCTCTCTTCTTGCTAATTTCTTGGTGATAAAGGCTGGAGAGATGACTTAGTGGTTAAGGCACTTGCCTACAAAGCCAAAGGACCCAGATTTGATTCCCCAGGACCCACATAAGCCAGATGCACAAGGTGGCACAGGTGTCTGGAGTTCATTTGCAATGGCTGAAGGCCCTGGTGCAGCCAATCACTGTCTATCTGCCCCTCTCTCTAATAAATAAGTAAATAAATAAAATTTTCTTTAAAAAATGCTTTTCCATGGGCTTAGTAATTTTAACCTTCTCTTGGTATTACCAAATCATTAACAAGTCCTCTGCTTTTCTTTTTACAGTCAGCCATTGAGAAACTAACCCATGATTACCTAAACTTGTTTCACTTCCCACCACTAATTAAGGTAAGGTTTCCTTCTTATCAAAAGTATGCTACTTTTATTGACATAGTCACCTGCCAGATCCACACCTAAATTTGCTGATGTCGGAAACTGTAGTTTGAAGTAAAATTGAATCATGTATCCAACAAAAGACCCTTTGAAGACTAGGATGTGAATAAGAAACATGTGTATTCCCTACAAGTTCAAATATTAACAACACACCTATGAACCGCTCGTCTCTCCAAACCCGGAGGTGAGGACCTCTGGCCTCCACCTGGCTCTGGAAGTCACACAGCAGAGCTCTGGGTCACCACCTGCACTGGAGAGGGTGGAACGTTTATTGTTACAGTGACATATTAGCCCCACCCCCCTGATCCATGGGAATACATTCCAACACTTGTGGTTGCCTGAAACTGAGTTTAGGACCGAGCCCTATATACACAGTTTTCCCCTATGTAAACATGCCTGGGATAGTGTTTAATATGCAACTTAGATACAGTGTGAGATTGATAATAACCAACAATAAAACACAATAATTATGTAACAGTATGATTATGATAAAAGTTACTTTTAGAACTTGTGAGTTGTTTACTTCTAGGATTTCCACTTAACATTTTTGGACCACAGTAACTACAGGTAACTGAAAGTACAGGAAGTAAAACATGGAGAGTGAGGGCCTACTAATGTACTTAGCATATTATTCCGAGTATAGTCTAAAGGCAAATGGGGTACGTCATAACAAAATTAGCAAGTAATCCAGAGTTCCACTCATTCACTATCAACCAAGGTTCTCCATCTTTCAGCCCTGCATCCTCCATCCTCATATACTCTAGAAGCTGCAGAATTCCTTCTTGGAAACAGCTTATAAATACCCTAGGTGTCCTGAAACTCTCAACTTCAAAATCTCAATGCATCTCCAAGTGCAAAGTGCATTTCTAAGACTGACGCACAATGCCAGATGCACTGTGACATTCATTCTGAAACACAAAGTTTTCAAAGGTCTAATTTGCCATTGCTCTTGCTTTAAGTTTTCATAGCTTATGTAATAATCAAAGTTAATAGATTAGAAGTTAAATAGATTAGAATGGGAAAACTAGCATTAAGAAATTGCCTAAGGCAACATAGTGCTAAGAAGGGATGGAGGAGTGTCCAGCACTGAAACATCTCTGTCACACCCTCCAAGGCTCAGGGTCTGTTGTGGAAGAGGAGGTGGAAAGAATGTAAGAGCCAAAGGAAGGGTATGACTCCTTACAACGTGCTCCTCCAGACACAAAATGGCCTGAATATCCATGACCTCGCAGTGCCTAGCAATACCTTCACAAGACCCTCATAATAGGAGAAAAAGATGATGATATAAAATTAAAAGAGAGACTAATGGAGAGAGGGAGGGGATATGATGGACCATGGAGTTCTGAAGGGGAATGGAGGGAGGGAAGGGAAATATCATGGTTTATTGTCTGCAAGTATAGAAGTTGTCAATTAAAAAAAGAAAAATAAATAAAAAAAAATGAAATTGTCTAAGGGACTGGAGAGATTGCTTAATGGTTAAGGCACTTGCCTGTGAAGCCTAAGGACCCAGGTTCAATTTCCCAGTACCCATGTAAGCCAGATGCACACAGTGGTGTAGGCATTTGGCATTTGTTTGGAGTGGTTAGAGAGAGGCCCTGGTATGCCCATTCTCTACCCCCCTGCCACCCATCTCAAATAAATAAATAAAAATGAAATATTTTTTAAAAGCGAATTACCTGCTTTACATGAGACTTAAAGGAAAGCCACTATGCTGAATAAGGGTGTTTGGTTCTGTGTTTTAGGACTCAGGAGGTGAACCCGAAGAAAATGAGGAAAAAATAGTGAACCTTGAACTTGTTTTTGGTTTTCACTTGAAACCAGGAACTGGCCCACAGGTAAATCACATTTCATATCCTTTGGGTAAACCTCAGTCTACTCATTTCTTGACTGTGACTCTTGATTTTATACACCCACCAAATTCACCTGGTAACTTGATTCTGGGTAAAGGTGTAGACTTTATAAAACAGAATTTAGCTGACAAACTGCCTCTGGAACTCAGTCTAGGAAACTTCCACCTCCTTTAGTGAAGAACCCTGAGAGAGAGAGAGAGAGCACCCAAAGTCTCAGCATCACTTGCAGCAAAGCATGAGCGAAGCAGGAGAGAGTTCCGGGGAGGGGGCCTTCATGCTGCCCAGTGTCACCGCCTCCAGGCTCTTGTAAGACCAGGAATAAAGCCACACTTAAAATGGAATGTAGGCAGTGTAGAGGCCTGAATTATCTGCTCCAAATACGGTGACGGGACATTTGACCTATACTCATTTGGTAAGGCTTATATTATAGTCAGGTCATTTTAGCCTGGGTTGGGGGAAATGCTTAGGTAGCATGTGAATGAGACTTTTCGTCGACTTGTGTTACTTCAGTTTACCATAAATAGCTAATAACTTCTACTAAGTGGTTACTTAATTGTGTGCCAGGCATACAGTATTTGTGGTAGTTACTTTTTCTGTCACTGAGAAAAATGCCTGACAGAAGCAACTTCACAGAAGGAGGGTTGATTTGGGCTCCCAGTCAGTCCATCATGGCCAGCAGGCAGGGCCGTGCGAGGAAGCTGGTCATGTTGCATCCACACTGGGGATGCTTCCTCCTTTTTTTCCTTGTATTCAGTCCAAGACCCCAACCCATGGGGTGGTGCCACCCATATTCATGGTGAGTACTCCTCCAAAAATGCCCTCACAAGAGACTGGAGACATGGTTCGGCAGTTAAGGCACTTGCCTGCAAAACGTAATGACCTGGGTTCAGTACCCCAGTACCCACATACAACCAGGTACACAAAGTGGCACATGCATCTGGAACCTTCAATGGCTGGAGGCCCTGATATGCCCTTTCTCTGTGTGTGTCCTCTCTTCTTTATCTCTGTCTGTCTCTCTCTCTCTCTCTCTCTCTCTCTCTCTCCTTGCAAATAAATATTTAAAAAATGAGAGGGAACTAGAGAGATGGCTTAGTGATTAAGATGCTTGCTCAGAAAGCCAAAGGACCCAGTTTTAATTCCCCAAGACCCACATAAGCCAGCTGCATAAGGTAGCACATGTGTCTAGAGACCCTGGCAAGCCCATTCCCTCCCTCCCTCCCTTTGTCTATCTGCCTGTCTCTCTCAAATAAATAAAATGTTTAGAGCTGGATGTAGTGGCACACGCCTTTAATCCCAGCATTCGGGAGGCAGAGGTAGGAGAATCACTTTGAGTTTGAGGCCACCCTGAGACTACCTACTATAGTGAATTCCAGGTTATCCTGGGCTAGAATGAAACCCTACCTCGAAAAACGAACAAACGAAAGAAGAAAGAAAGAGAGAGAGAAAGGGAGGGAGGGAGGGAGGGAGGGAGGAAAGGGGGAAGGGAGGGAGGGAAAGAGAAAGAAAGAAATGCCATCATAGGCACTCCTAGGTGATTCTAAATCCAATTAAGTTGACAGGTGAAGGTTAACCATCACAGTGTAAGCAGTAAATAACGTCTTTCCCCCTTTGCCAAATGAGGAAACTGAGGTGCTGAGAGGTTAAATGCCCTGCCTGAGGGTTACATGGCCAGCAAGTAGCAGGCCAAGTGTTTGAAAACAGGCCTTTCTATCCCAAGAACCCTAGCTCGTAACTACTATACTTACTGTGATTTTCTTTTGAGGAGCCAAAGGACTTTGTCAATATAACTCCTCATACCCATGGCTGGTTACTGGAGCAGTTCTAGGGCAGGCTTGGCTGGCCCACGGGCAACTGCTTAATAAAACTTGCTAATCCCAAGCCAGTCCCAAGAACTGGTGCTGGGGAATGGTTGGGAGTTGTTATGATGGTTGCATCTCAGCCAGGGCCTCATAAGCTGCTCTCTCTAGACCCTGCTGGGGAGGTCTTGTCCACACCACCGTAGGCACCTTGACACTTCTGCTAAATGGAATTGTACCTTTTTTGGCCATAGTAGGTGGTTAAAGGGAAGCTGCTCTGCATCCAGGTTTCCGTGTGTGGATACTGTTCCCTCTATGAATGGATTGCTCCCTGCTCACTCCTCTTAGAATCATACAGAAAGAGCATGGGAGATGAAGTTCCTTTCTCTCCAGCAACACTGAAGGACCTTCTAACACTGACATTCTCTAGCTGTGGGCATCCCAAGTCGGCCTGATGGTGAACAAACTACCCATGTCAGTTTGCTTCCTTGGTCCTCTTACATCCATTGATCTATGAGTTCTCCTTTTTCATCTTTTTATGGCTCAGAGATTTCTTTGAGAAAGACTTGTCAAGAGGTCTCAAACATGAAAATGTTTTAGTCAGTGAAGAAATGACGGCTAATGTGGAAAGCTGGAAAATATTTTTTTAGTAAAAATTAGAAGCTAGAAGATTTTTAAGACCAAATACAATGGTCTGTTTTAACCATAATTATGTAGACTTCTTGAGTTCTATGTTATCCATAAGCCTAAAGATATCACAACTTTTTAATAAAAAAAATAGTTTTATTTATTTGCATGTGAACACACATTGTGTGTGTATATGTGTATGGATGTGTGAGGGTCTCTTGCCCTGGCAAATGAAAGCCACTTTCTGTATCTGGCTCTAGGTGGGTATTGGGGAATTGAATCCAGGCTGGCAGGCTTTGCAAGCAAGCATCTTTAACTACTGACCATCTCTCCAGCCCAATATAGGATTATTCCTTTTGGGGTGTGTGTGATTTTTTTTCTAGTCCTGAGAATTGAACCCAGGGCTTTGCACCTGCTAGTTAAGTGCTTGATCACTGAGCTAAATCCCCAACTCCTCCAAAAACTGTCCCTGGGTTACATACCCAGTGTATAATTTCATTCATTCATTCATTCATTCATTCAGCAGACAAATATTTACTGAGGACCTTGTGGGTGGCAGGCTTCTTGCTAGATGTTCAAAACACAAAGTCAGAAAGTATAGTCTGGACTTACAAGATACTCACAGCTTATTGTGAGAAAAGATTGGGAATTGAGAGATGGCTTATTGGTTGAGGCACTTGCTGGCAAAGTCTAAGGACCCAGGTTCAACTCCCCAGTATCCACATAAGCCAGATACACAAGGCTGCACTTGCATGTGGAGTTTGTTTACAGTGGCTAGAGTGGCATACTCATTCTCATTCTCTCTCTCTCTCACTCTCTCTCTCTCTTTATCTCTCAAATAAAATAAAACAAACAGATCATTAAGTAGTTACAGTACAACACAGGGAATGTTTCCATTGCCATCCACATCATTTAATGGGCATGCACTGGAGGCAAGTCTGCTAGAGATGAGAAAGAAGTGAGGAATGGTCTGGAATCTGCCTGATATACATGATGTTTAACTAAAGTTTTAAAATTGTTGTGATTTATTTGGTAGAGAGAGGCAAAGGAACAGCATGTACAGAGCTCATTCATAAAGCCAGGCAAACACAGAGACTCTTCTTGCCTTTGTTTCCATGGGGCCTAACAACTCAACCCAAGCACTCTCCCCTGGGACGGTGTAGCTAGGGGCCGGGAAGCAGCGTGATAACAGTTAAGGCTGGAGAGGGTGACCACAAAAAGAACCCCCTGGTGTGCTGAGATGACTGAAAGTTTTGAGGCAGAAAGCAGATTGAGTCTGGGGTGTGTGTGAGTGTGTAAAACATTTCTCAGCAGCAGGAGAAGGAGAACTGGGAAGGGGCAGACCAGAAGGAGAAAGATCTATGAATAGATAAGGCAGAGAAGCAAGTTAAACATGATGAAGAGCAAGGCGAGGGCAGTGCCCTGGGTCCCAGGACGCTGAGACAGAATTACTGAAATGTGTGCAGATAGAGTGAGAGGGAGGGGCCAGGATGGGGCCAAAGGTTCCTAACCAGTGGACACCGGGATAGATGGTGCTATAAAGGAACAGATCAGAAGTAAATCCTACAGTGTGGATGCAATTCCAAGGTACTAAATGCATAAGGAAGTTATGCAGGGGTGAGGTTAACTAGGGAAAGCTATTTGGAAGGGATGAGTATTGAACTGGACTTGAAGAAATTGATGAACCATTGCAAAATAACAACCTGATTATAATGAGTAAAGCTTGTTTTTAGAGAATACTTCTTTGTGGAGATCTCAAATATTTTATGTCATCTCATTGATTTCACTGGCATTTGTGTGAGGTATACAAGACACAATGTTGTCATCACTGATAAGGAAGCAGGTAACAAGAGAACGTGAGTGTCTAGCTGAGTGAGGTGAGAGCAGCCAGGGTCAGAAATTATGACTTTTGTTTTTGTCTTTGTGTTGAATATGTGCTAGCTGACATACCTGACCTAAGAGATTTATATCATCTATAAACTTAAATAAAACAATCATGGAATAGATTATGTTCCACTGCTAAAATAGCCAATTATGCCAACCCATACCCTAGCATTATAAAATACTTTATAAATGTACCTTGAACTGAAATTTCAATTCACATGAAAGCCCTGTTACCAACCTGGGGAGAGAGCTCAGCTGTGCAAGGATGGGGACCTGAGTTCCATCCCAAACCCCATATAAAAAAAGCAAGACATTATATATACTTGTAATTCCAGTGCTGGGGAGGCACAGACAGGTGGGTCCCTGAACCTCACCAACTAGCCAGACTAACTTACTTGGCAAGTCTCAGGCCCTGAGAGACCCTGAGTCAAAAGAAAAGGAAAGGAAAGGAAAGGAAAGGAAAGGAAAGGAAAGGAAAGGAAAGGAAAGGAAAGGAAAGGAAAGGAAAGGAAAGGAAAGGAAAGGAAAGGAAAGAAGGACAGAAGGAAGAAAAGAGAGGTGGATGGTGTTCCAGAGGAATGATACCCAAGGTTGTCCTTTGGCCTCCACACACATATATTCACCTGTGCACACACACACACATGTGCACAATGTACATACACATGTATAGACACATGAAAAAATAACTCTGTTCCACTGGCCCATAAAGTTAGAGCCCATTTTGAAAAACTTCCTCAAATCCCAATTAACTAAGTTCTCATAAACCCATCTTTGAAACCCACTCTATGATTAGGATTAACCGTACAAGGAAAGCTGGAGCTTTGAAAATTCTCCCCAGACCTAAGACTTGTCAGATTAGAGACATCAGCGTGTTCTTCCCTTTGTTTCACTAGTAGAATGAGAGGTTTGTTCTAAAACGATTCACTGCGAATAATGCACAGCAGTGATTCTCTTCATGAAGATAGTGGCAACATCTTCCCTTTGCCTTTTGAGAAAGACTGCCAGGTAAACTAAAAGTACTGTGATAGTTACCTTTGTGTCACTGTGACGAAAATGCTGAACAGAAACCACTTAAGAGAGGACAAATTTATCCTGACTCATGATTTTCGAGGGTTTTGGCCCATCCTGGCAGGAAGGCATGGTGGAGCACTTAGGTTCAGACAGTGAGAGCATGTGCTAGAGCTGTTCCCATCATGATGGATAGACCCAGAAGCAGAGAGCACAATGGGAACTAGGGGATGCAGGTAACCTACAAAGGCCCGCCACTCGTAACCTACTTGGACCAGGTACACCCCACTTCCTGAAGATTCCATATTTTCTCCCCAATAGTGCCACCAACTAGGGCCTGTAGGGTCATTTCAAGTGATGCCATTTCAGTAACTTGAAGCCTACTAAGAACAAACAATGAAAATATGACTTCATACACAAATTCACAAATAGATGCAGAGGAAAAACCCTATCATTGTATGATCCATCGACCTTTGCCCTAAGGACACAAGTTAAATTATTTTCTTAACTTCATTTTACAACCACATGGATCATAGCACAAAATGATATTGAGTAGCAGAAGCTTGGAAAATTGTCCACACTCATGCCTATGCCTGCTCTAGGAGTCGGGGACCCGTACTAACACCTGACCCTTGATCTTGGCTAGAGAGCCCAGACCTAACCAGGACCCAGTCCCGTGCACAGCCCAGGCTTACGGTCCCCCCCACCACACACACACACACACACACACACACACACACACACACACTGGAGAACCAGGACCTAACCAGGCCCTAGCCTTATGCACACCAGTGATTTTCTCCTATAAATGAAATGTCTTTTTTTCATTTCCTTTCCTAAAACAGCCTGGCAGGAAAAAAAAAAAAGAAAAGAAAAGTCATGTTTGAGCCAAAGGCTCCACTGGCAATTTAAAGTAATAAATGAGGATGAGTTTATACCCTACTTGACCTGTTTATAAGGAATATGGTTAATTATTCATTTAAATAACATTATATATTAAGGCATCTTAGAAGTTATGACAATAAAATTGGCAGAAATTGAGTCTTTCTCAGCTTGAACGTCTTCCATCCAAGGGGCCTGTGACAAACCTCATACTTGTGGCAGACGCTTTGCAGACATTTTTTATGCCATTGTTACAACTCTACATGATGGGGACCGGCAACCCTGCATTAGCCTCCCTGGGAAGAGACTCAGGAGAGGTGAAGTTGCTTGTCCAGAGCCTCCATTTGCTGAGAGGCAGGTCCAGCCCTCACCACCTGGAAGGGCCATCAGCCCTCCTAGTAGGAACACTGGTGATCGGTTGGGTTTAGACAGTTACTCCTACATTACCACAATTTGTTTTGTGTGGAAAATGCCCTGTGCTTTACGCTGTCAAGCCTTTGGCTTGATACAAAAGGAACGCAGCTTCCAGACCTCAGGCAGCTTCACGCACTCCCCAGGGCTGCAACCACCCTTTTTTATTGAAACATTCAGCTGCATAGGGTTTATTATTATATCTCTTATCAGCTCACCAGTCAGGAATATTGATGCTCAAATTGCCAAGGGATAAAGTATCAAATCACCCAGCAGTTTTCTCACCAAGCTCTTTCTGAGACTTTGTGTCATAAAAATTCAAAAGCAGAGTAAGCCAGGAACCACTGGGGAGTCACCCACTGTTTTGTGAGTGCCAAACAGTCAGTCTTTATCCTTGAGTCCTTGTTTGCCACTGTCTCCGGGTGAAACAGAAGAAATCCATGGAGGCTGTGTTCCTGTAGCTCTCAGGTGACCTACTGTCATAGGTGAGAGGTCAGAGTTAGAGGAGGAGCTGACCCAGCACTCTCTCTGCCAGCACTCGCCACAGTGGACCCTTAAATGGAAATCAGCTTCTAGGTCAAGCCTTACCTTACAAATGACAACCACTTCCAATCTTTTGGGAAGTGTTTGGAGGGATCAGGAGGACTGAGAGGAGAAAACGAAAGGGATATTTTGAAGCATATTGGTGACGCCCCTCAGGAGGATGCTTCCCTGCCGCCTCCCTGCCTCAGCCTCCCCCATCCTTATCCTGGGAGCTACTGGCTGCTTCTCCACCCACAACCAAAGCAGTTCAGTCAACAGCTCTGCTTCTCAGTCCTTTCATCGTTGGTTGGAGCTTGCTGTTCCCACTGCCTCACACTTGCATTGTACTGAGCCTTTATTATACTGCTTGTAAAATGTTGCACTTCACAAACTTAATTGAATCTCCAGGCCCTTTCTCAGAGCACCATAAATATCAAAAGCTGTCAAATAGAGGGTTTTTTTTCCTATTGTATAATTTTTATAAATGGATAGATAAACATGAAAAAATAACAGGGTCCAAAGAAAAACGATTTTGTAAGGATACTTCCTTACAACACCTTTTCTAAATTATAGAACAGCTAAAAGCTGAGCTTTTCTCTACTTTGATTTATGCTAAACTGATTATAAAATTTAGTGTGGGGAATTCATTTTCCATCATTAGCTATGTGGGGAGGAGATACGCACACAGACATGGTATTTGTACCCAAGCACTGATACTTGCAGTATAGGCTTTAGGAGACATACAAGTTTTAAGGAGGAGTGGGCGCATATTAGCCAAAGGACACACAGTTTTGGCTATGCAATAAGAATGAGTCCTGGAAATCCATGACACAGCACAGTGTCTACAGTTAACGCTCCTGCGTTGTGGACTTAGAATTTTGCTAAGAATGGACTAAATGTTCTTATCACAAAAGTAACAATAGCAACAAGTAGGAGGGTGTGAGGAAGCTCTAGGAGGTGATAGCTACGCAGCGCCAATGCGGGGGGCTTTATGGTGGTGCTTTCAAAGACGTTACTTATCCTCAGACTGATCCAGTTGTTCACATTAAATATGACCAGCGTTTTGCATGTCAATCATGCTTCCATGAAGTAGTCTTTCAAAAAAAGAAAGAGGACAAGTTTTCATTGACAGCATAGACGCAAATGCAGCTCAGAATTTTACAAATGCATAACTTGCTTCTGATTTCTAATGACAGAGTGTGGCAATGTGTTCTGTCACATGGGCTTTAGTGCTATAGGCGGCACTCCAAATGGGTGAGGTGCCCTGTGCATGCCTACTGATGGTATGAGCCACATGTAGATGCCACATGCCAGGCACTAACAACTGCACAAAGCAACCCTGCTATGTGACTTGCAGATTCTCATGGTGTAAATACCCCACCATAGCTGACTTCAAGGCATTCTGGTGTCACTGAACTTGAGATTGGGAAGAGCCATAAGCTTGTGAGAGCTGGCTCCAGCACACTACTGGATCACTCTTAGTATTTTTAATCAGATTATGAATTCCTTTAAAAATAGCAAATAAAGCGGGGCGTGGTGGTGCACGCCTTTAATCCTAGCACTCGGGAGGCAGAGGTAGGAGGATCGCCATGAGTTCAAGGTCACCCTGTGACTACACAGTGAGTTCCAGGTCAGCCTGAGCCAGAGTGAGACCCTAACTCAAAAAAAAAAAAAAAAAAAAAAAAAAAGCAAGTAGCCAGATAGCATTATGTGAGAAAACATAGGCTTGAATAAATTACAAACACACGACTTCTGATTTCCAGCTATACTGTTAGCTCAAAAACACCTCTAGTCTCCGATGAGCCCATTTTCAGTTTAAGTCTCCTTGAGTCAACATTGTCTAATGTTGTCTCAACACTGTCCATACTGGATGAATCAAAAAGTAGGATTCGAGCCAGGCGTGGTGGCACACGCCTTTCATCCCAGCACTCGGGAGGCAGAGGTAGGAGGATAGCTGTGAGTTCAAGGCCACCCTGAGACTACATAGTGAATTCCAGGTCAGCCTGGACTACAGTGAGACCCTACCTCGAAAAACCAAAGAAAAAAAAAAGTGAGATCCAAGTTTGTGAAAAGTGAAAATACAGTTGGGGACAGAAGAACAAAATTTGTATTTGTGGCTATCTTTTGAAACTTGCTGGAACTGTCCTTGGGAACTCCATGAGAACATACGCAAGTGTTGATGTGGAACGAGACGATCTTTGCTTTAGAAGCAGCTTTATAAAGCCTCTGGGATACTGTATGTTGTGTAACGAGAAGGCCTCAAAAATTACAGATCTTGAGAATAGTAAACTCCACAAGGGACAGAGCACTTGAAATAAAATTAAAAGCATCATGTGGGAAAATCAAAGATGCAGGACAAACATATCAATTCTAGACATAGGGCTGTGGCTTGAATATAGCTCAGCTGGCAAACAGTGCCCACTTCATAGATGGAGGTTTTTCAGAAGCCATACCATTTGTCCTTGTTCCTAGAGTCACAGGAGATAGAGAACAAGTTAGCAGGTAGCTCTGTTTTTATGCTTTGAGGGTCCTGGGTAAAAGATTTAATTGAAGCAAACTTCCCTTATTAAAAGAATTTAACCAGCACTTAGGTAGGCCAAGTCCTTTGTATTAGTTAAGAAACCAAGCCCAAGACAGAAGAGATCGTTAATTCATGACAAATCAATAGCAAGACTAATTATTCCTTTTAACAAGATGAGTATCTAGTAACTTCTCATCTCAAATGCAGTTAAAAGAAAAAGGGGGGCCTTTCTAAGCATGTCAGCTGACATGAGAACCATCTTAGATACTCAAGTGTGTCGTGTCGTGCATCATATGAAAATATGTCTTGCTTGGTTCAGTTCACTTTATTTTAACATCATCCCTAAGGTCCCTTTTTCATACATAACTCCAATAACAACCCCCAAAAGGCAGTATAACAACCTTATCTCCACTGTGTCTACTTGGCACCAGTCTGCCCTGACCTTAGACACACACCATTGTTAAGGGTATAACACATTTACATATTTTGCAATAAAACATCAGTTATTTGCATTACTGTGTCAAGTTTTATTTGATTCTTTCACCTAAAAATGACTCATTTTCCTTTCTTGTATTTTAAAAACCAACTACTCTAAGCTTGTTTGAGAATAATCAAAAATTGCCCATTTAGCTAGAAGTCATTTTCTTTTCAAAAGGCAAATGTTATTTAATCTTTCAGCTGTTCATTGTGCCATCATAAATACTTTCTTTTCAGCACAGTTGTGGGGACTGAAATGAGCCCACTAATTGCCTCCCATTTCGACTGACATGTGGTGGTTTAGTGGAAAGAGAACACAGCAGGGAGAAGGAAATAGGAGGCTGAGAAAATGAGAGCTAATTATTTTCACTGCCTCATGTCAGGCTCTGTGTCAGCCTTGTTTTTACAAACTGGAAGGTTTAGCACTAAATAAAACAAACTGGCGTCATGTTTTTATATACTGGCAGTGTCATGGAAGCAGCTGCACATCTCAAAGACAATATAATGCCTGCGTTCGCATGGACACCATCTGACAGACACTGTGAGGCACGGCTAATGAGGATATCACAGTGGTGCCAAAGTGAAAGGTGCTGAATTATGTATGATTCTTCATCAGCGCAGCAATGGTCCTGTACATCATTATGAGACATTGTTTTGCTGAAGAGATTAAAACATTCTTAGTTCCAGACCCTGCAACCTATACGCACTGAAAGAGGTTATTAATGGAATTTTTAGGGAGAGTTTCTTGTGGATTTCTTTTGGGTTGAAAAACAAATCTCATGGGACAAAGCCATGGTGGGTCATGACACTGTATAGATAAAGAAGAGAAGCAAATTAACCATGCTTGTATTATCTTCCTTTTAAAGGCAGCATGATAAAATATAGTGGAGCCGGGTTACACTTAATGATAAATAACCCAGGTGCTGTCACGGGATGCGCCACTCTCCTGCCTTTAACGCAGCAGGTTCCAGCAGCTGAGCTGGATAATGGCGGCGCATGTAAAGGCACCTTCTGAGGCCCCCACCATCAGCATCTCCCCACTTTCAGTGCCAGCATGACCAATATTTTTATCATATTTTTAATTTTCATCTGGCATTACTTCTTATGCTTCACGCTAGCCAGTTACTTGCTACGATGACCACCCACTCCCCACTCTGAAATCTTGGAAGTTTATTCTGACCAGGCTCTATCTGGTTCATGTTTTAAGCTACTTCCTCAGCTCAGGCATTTTTGCCAGAACCCTGAACATTCTTAGGTGATTTTGGTTTTTCTCCATTTCTGGGAAGAGAAGAAAAGGTGGGAACTTTGAAAGCCAGTATTTCTAAGATTACACTTAATGCATCCAGGACTTGAGTTCCAGTCCACGAGGCTGAATGACATGGTAACATGGATCTGTCCAGTATCCAAGCCTCCGTGTCTCCATCTGTAAAACAAGGACAGTGTTCTCTAGAACACTCTACACTGTGAGGCTTACATAACCCAGACCAATCTCAAAAACATGATGTCACACACACACAGCAGCACTGTACAGCTTGACCTGTGGTGACCAGTCAGAACAGTGCAACCCCTGGCTATTAGGGCAGGGGCTTGCCTGGGAAAGGGAGCTTTGTGGAGAAGTGGAAATGTCTTGCTTCTTTTGTTGATCATGCGGTTTGTATACTGGTGAAAACTCCCTGACCTACACTTAAAAATTTGTGTGCTTTATTACATGCAAGCTATACTTCGGTAAGAATGTACATGAAGTTGTCTTCAGTGGTTGTGACCTTCAGGAAAAGATAATTTGTAGAGGACTGACAGCCAAATTTTGGGGTCTGTTTTCTTCTGAAATATCCCAAATGACCTTGGCCTTAGATTTGTTCTGAAGATTTATCTACACTGTTGATAGTTCCAGTCAAATTTTGGTAGGAGGAAAAAAAAAAAAAAAAAAAACAGAATATTGTCATTGAATTTACCCCAAACTTTAAAGGTTAATTTTTATGCTATTTTAAGCATTTTTTTTATATTTGGAAAATCTGCTTCCATCTTGATGATTCCTTTTGTTGTGTTCTCTTTTCATTACTTTCAATTTTCCTCCTTTATTTCTGGAGAGAGAAATCTGTTGGCATCACTTGAACTAGTTTGGAACTCCAAAGAATTTTAAGCAGCTTGTAAAGCATATAATAGTAATTTCTCACAAAGAGATAGTTTAGTACTCACTGAGTGTTGTTTGGGATTTTATCTTCAGAGAGTAAGAAGTTCTGTTTTAGTTGGCTCGTAATCTTAATTCAGAAAATGTTTCCACATAATTGACAATCCTAAGTACTGTGTCATCCTCCAAGAGGTACACACTTGCTCCTAAAATTACTCAGCTATTTCAACAGTTGTCCAGAAAAACGTTCATGTCTCAGGCATCTAATAGAAGCATCTACTTTTCACTAGATTTAAATGCAAAAACTCCCTTCTCAACAAAAAGTCCCTTTGGTCTTACAGAGAGGCACATGTTCTAGCTAATGGAAAGCGTCAAGTAAGTATGTTTTGCTACTATAAGCCCCAGCAAAACAAAATTCACAACACTCAGCTTTTCTGCTAAGCTTAGGGCTTTTTTAACTATGGATTAGTGGGAAATGCTCCATAGAAAGGTACATCAGGATGCACCAACAGTGTGCATGTCATGTTGGATAATCTTGTTACAAAATAAAAGCCTTGGGCAACCAGAACCTGTCATCCTGATTTTGCATCTGCAACGAGAGAGGAACTGGTTGTCCTAGGTTTGGATGGGAGAAGTCACATGTAGCCACAAAGCCAGTAGGGCTGGAGGAAAATGAGTCGGGTGGAAGAAAAGGAATTACATCAAATGTCATGGAGACAGTGTTTTATCTCTGCTGTGGATCCTCACAAATTAATTCACGGGGAGAATTTAGACTATTTGCAAGTTTGGCCTCCTATACTCACTATGTAAGGTAAGAGTTCCTGGTACAGTTGCCTGTCCTTTTGTTAACCTATAACAAGGAAAACGTCCAAACTTAGAAAAGATCAAGGAGAAATGCTATAGGCTGGATGTGGAAAGATACCCCACGACTCCATGATTGAACCTCAGCTACCGGGAAGTGGTAGAACCTTTAAAGGGCTGGGCCTAGCGGGAAGACTTCAAGTCACTGGAGCCATGCCCTCAAAGGAGATTGTAGGGTCTCAGTCTCTCTTCCTCTCTCCTTCGCTCCCTGGCCATAAGTAGTTTGGCTCTACCATGATGTGCTGTCCTGCCACAGGCCAAACATTAATGGGTCAGCTGAGCATGAATGTGAACCCTCCAAAACTTGGAATCAATATAATCTTTTACTCTTTATAAGTCAATTAGCTAGGTATTTGTTGTAATAATAGAAACTTACAGGAAACCTGCTTCTCATAGCAACAACAGATATTACAGTGATTTAAATCTAAACTCTACCCACGACTTGTGACTTTTATAATTTCAGTCATATTACCCTCATCTCTCTGTGTTCCTTGATCAAAATGAAGCTCAGGATGCCAGTCATATTCCATAGCCACTTTACCCCAGACATTGTCTGGTTCTTATTAGCAGAGTTGCGTGATGATCTATTGATAAAGAGAAGGGCTAAGTTTTATATAACCCACCTATGAAAGACACTAGCACATTGCTCCTATTATTTACTAAAACCAGTCACTGTTATGCCACCTCTTAGCTGTACTTCCTCCTTTGCTCAACACTGGTCCCTGTGGATCCCAAGCTCTGACCCCATCCTCTGGCAAGATCTCATCTAGACCTCTCTTTGCACCTTGCTGCCTATCAAAACTCCCTGTTCCTCTACTACTTACACTCTCTTACATCATTGCTGGATGGCAAGCTAATGAGTCTGTGTTGGTGACTAGATTGGAAAAAAAATCATTACTCCTTTCTGAACTCGTAATTTACTTCTGACACAGTGTGTGTTATGTCACTTAATCATCACAATGACCCACTTGTACATAATACAATGTACAGAGCTGGGTGATGACAGTACAGGGTGTCTGTTATCCCCAGCATTCTGGAGATGGAGGCACGAGGATAAGGAAGTCAAGGCCAGCCGCAGATACATAGCAAGTCAGTCTGGGCTACATGAATCCTTGTCCTGAAACAAAACCAAAAACATCTGATCATTGGACCAAACATGGTGATGCAAAGCTGTAATCCTAGCTTGGGGGACAGAGGCAAGAGGATCACAGCAGGTTTTGTATAAGTTACTTTCTCACTGCTGGGATAAAATAAAGAAAGGATTGGCTTGGGTCCTGTACACTTGAACCAGGCAGCAAGAACCAAGGACAACCAAAATCTATTAACAGGACAAGAAAAGATGGCTGACTGCCCAGCAGAAGATGAGCCATCCCTCGCACATCAGCTAGGGCCCAGGTGAAACCACAGAGGAATTGGCGAGATGAACAAGAGTGCCACTTCCACAGTGAGCCTGACAACCTGCACCAGCATGATGGAGACAGACACTGAGGATACTCAACACACACCAAAGCAGAAATCCAGAAGCTGAGAGCTCAACACTAAAGTAGACTTAAAACACACCCACCATGGCTCCACGAATTTTGCAGAAGAGGGGGTGGAAAATTTGTAAGAGGCCCAGAGTGGGAGGAAATATCCAGAGGCATTGCCCCCCACATGCACACACATACAATGACTGACTGCGGCTCTCACAACTCATAACTCACAACTCCGTGATGAATACCAGCAATCCCATTAAAGAGGGCCCTCAGTGGAGTAGGGGCAGGGAGGAAGGGACTGATGGCACCAACACATGATGTGTCTGCACAGTTTCTACTTAATAAAAACAAATAAATAAAATATTTTAATTTTTTTAAAAAGAAAAGAAAGGTCTGGGTATGGTGGAACACATCTTTAATCCCAGCATTCGGAAGGCAGAGAGGCAGGAGGATTGCCATGAGTTCAAGGCCACCCTGAGACTACATAGGGAATTCCAGGTCAGCTTGGGCTAAAGTGAAACTCTACCTCAAAACCACCCCCTCCCCCCCAAAAAAAAAAGGAAAAGGAAGGGTTATTTTTTTTCCCCAGCTTATAACTTTGGTAGGAAGTTTATATGGGGAAAGTATGGCAGGAACAGAAAAGCCAGTGTCCCATCAGCGTATCGGCAGGGAGGAATTTGAGAGAAGGATGAAGGCCAGTGGTCAGCTCGCTTTCTCCTTTTCATGGAGTCCAAGACTCCCAGCCCATGACACTACCCACAGGTAGGGTGGGTTTTGCCACCTCAATTAATCTAATCTAGAAAATGACCAAGAGACATGCCAAGAGATCTGTTTCCATGAGGATTCTAAATCCTGTCAAACTGACAACCAGAGATTAACCATTACAAGCTTCAAGGCCAGCCTAGTGAACATAGTGAGTTTTTGGCCACCAGAGTACATAGCAAGTTTATTCTTCCTCCAAAAAATAAACAAGGGCTGGAGAGATGGCTTAGCAATTAAGGTGCCTGCCTGCCAAGTCTAAAAACACCCGTTCAATTCTCCAGGTCCCACGTTTAGCCACACCTAAAGTGATGCAAGGGCACAATGCCACACTTGCCCACAAGGGGGCACATGCATCTGGAGTTCATTCACAGCAGCTGAGAGGCTGCTGGTGCCCATTCTCTGTCTCTCTCCCTCCTTCTGACTCTCTCCACAAAGAAAGAAAAGAGAAGGAAGGAAGGGAGGGAGGGGGAGGGAGGAAGTAGGGAAGGAAGGAGAAGGGAGGGGAGGGAGGGGAGAAGAAAGAGAGAGAGAAAAAAAAAAAAGAAACAAAAATGAACAACAGAAAGGTTCAGGAAGAAAGACTCAGGTGTTTTATTACAGTTTGTTTCCCGCTGCCTGGCTGGAGGAGCTGTCACTGAGGGCAGATCCTGGGGTCCAGCCCTAAGGTGTTACTAGGAGTGGGTCTGAATTCTAGTCCAAAGGTGTGCAGAGCAGTCTAAGCTATGCCTGGGCCCCTGCTGATTTGCTGCTTGCATGTGGTGCTGGCTGTTTGGTGGTGTGTCCCTGCTAGGATCTGTGAAAGGAGAGCAGCCTCTTCAGCCATGATGGAACTTCCCTTGATCTGTAAGCTGAAATAAACCCTACCTCCCATGAACTGCGTCTGGTTTGGATGCTCATCCCAGCAACATGGAACTGTCTGCAACAGATTACATAAATTGTCTATGTTAGGTGAAAAACACTAGCTTTTCAGAGGACAACTTTCGTCATCCCAGGAACAATAATTAATGTGTTTTCTCTCTCCATTTACTGTTATAACCAATAAAGGATGTTTTGTACTTTTTAAAAAGAAGAAAGAAAAGAAAACTAAATCAGATAGTGAAATTTTGAACTTGTGGCCTTCCACCTTGGCCTCTCCCCATTTTCCCATATATAATCTTTTTTTACATGTTTTCATTTTAATAGGAACCCTCAGGGTCTTAAACCAGTTGAGTGAACAAGTATATTTCAGACAGGCAAGGGAGGTAGTTTTGGGAAAAGTGTCCTTTGAATTCCATGGATCTCTCAGAACCCTGAGCTTTTAGCACTTGATTGGTTTGTTCCTGTCAGAGTGATTGTTGTTCACAGACACCAAGGTCACTCTTGAATATCTCTCACTCAAAATCAGCACTTGTCATTTTGGAACTCACATCAAGCCAATGGCTTGTGAATCAGAGCCTAAAGTCCCACTGCTTGTTCCTATCACGGCCAAGACACAGTTTATAGGTAGTTGGCTCGTGATTTGGTATTTTGTGATGTCATTGATGACTTAGTTCCTTTTTTTTTTGAGACAGGGTCTCATGTAGCTGACCTCAAACTCTTCCTCCTAAGTACAAGGACATATAGGCATCAACCACTACACCCAGCTTGAAGGCTTAATTCTTGTTATGAAAAACCTTTTCAGCAATTCATTGGTTAAGAACTTATTACAGGTCAGGCATGGTGGCTCATGCCTTTAACTCCAGCACTCAGGAGGCAGAAGTAGTAGGATCACCGTGAGTTCGAGGCCATCCTGAGACTACATAGTGAATTCCAGGCCAGCCTGGGCTAGAGTGAAACCCTACCTGAAAAACAACAAAACAAAAAAAACTTATTACATAACCTCTCAACCTCCATCTCTGTTCTGTGTAACTCAGCAACCATTGGTTACATCCTGATAGTTGTGGAAATTTCTTACTGGCAACTTGTGACTCACTAGGTGGCAAAAATGCCAAGGATATCATAGGTTAATTAGAAACCGAGTAGGATTAAAGGAATTCTATTTGCTCTACTTGTAGACTGCTTTTCTTAACTAGGTAAAAATGGCATCATAAATGCCCTGAATCCCTAGAAGCTATGTCAAGGCATTGGCAAATTAATTTAAATGCTTTAGTAGAACTATCCATGCCGGGCGTGGTGGCACATGCCTTTAATCCAAGCACTCGGAAGGCAGAGGTGCAGAGGTAGGAGGATCACCGAGAGTTCGAGGCCACCCTGAGAATTCCAGGTCAGCCTAGACTACATTGAAACCCTACCTCAAAAAAAACAAAAAACAACAACAAAAAAGAACTATCCATTCTCTTTCTGGCTCACCTAGCTTTGTTCAAGCAGTACCTACCTTTTTTTTTTTTTTTTTTTTTGAGAGAGAGAGAGACAGAGAGAGGGAGATAGAGAAAGAGAATGAGAGACAGAGAGAGAGAGATAGAGGGAAAGAGAGAATGGGCATGCCAGTGGCCTCTCAGCTGCTATGAATGAACTCCAGATACGTACACCCCCCTTGTGAGCAAGTACAGCATTGCACCCTTGCATAACTTTTACGTCTGGCTAAACGTGGGACCTGAAGATTGGAACCGGCGTTCTTAGGCTTGGCAGGCAGGCGCCTTAACCGCTAAGCCATCTCTCCAGCCTACCTACCTTTTAATAAAGTGGCCAATGCCCCCTTGTCTCATATACCTTCCTTGATTATAGTTTCATTACTTCCGTAACTGCCTTCTTTTATGATTCAGCTAAGGGTCTTTCAAGTAAGAGGAAAACAAAACTTAAAAAAACAGAGGTCTGGGTTGGAGAGATGGCTTAGCAGTTAAGGCGCTTGCCTATGAAGCCTAAGGACCCAGGTTCGATTCTCCAGGTCCCATGTAAGCAAGATGCACATGGTGGCGCATGCGTCTGGAGTTCGTTTGCACTGGCTATAGGCCCTGGTGCACCTATTCTCACTCTCTGTCTCACTCCCTCTCCCTCTCTCTGCCTCCAATAAATGAAGAAATAAAATAAATCACGTCCAATGTGGTGGTGCACGCCTTTAATCCCAGCACTCGGGAAGCAGAGGTAGGAGGATCACCATAAGTTCAAGGCCACCCTGAGATTACATAGTGAATTCCAGGTCAGCCTGGACTAGAGTGAAACCCTACCTTGAAAACCAAATAAATAAATAAATAAATAAATAATAAAAAAGGAAAATAATTTTTAAAAAGAGAAAAAAACAAGAGGTTAATAGCCCTATTATTTGGATCAGTGCTCCTCCGCATCAGACTTTGGGGAGCAGGGAGCAGTTGGCCTCATACTTTTTGGTTGTATAATGAAATCTCTGGGCCTGCTCCCTCCTGCCTGTTGTCAACAGCTCATCTGATTAGTGGAGCTTGGCAAAACCGTCCAGTCAGCCCAGCCCCATTCTCTTTTGATTGTCTCCCATTAGTGCCTACTCCACTTTGGAGTCAGACAAACCTTGTGTAGTTATAATACAGCCACCACCACTACTGGCCAAGAAACTACAGGAAAGCTCCTTAATCTGTCTGAGCCTCATTTTTCCCATTAATCTAAAGGGAAAATAGACCTGATTTGCAGGATTATGATGAATGTCAAATAAAATGACATGTTGGAAGTACCCAGCAAAATACCTACAAGCAGAGTAAGCACTCCACCGCTGTGTTTCCTCTGTCAGCCTGATCTGAAAACCAAGTGGATCCAACACTGAGGTGACTCAGATTTGAAGTAGGACATCATGGGGAGTTACAACTGTCACTGAGGACAGGCATTAGGTTTTCAAGACAGAGAAGAGAGAATCGAGGCCATTTACATATGGCCATTTACATATGCTCCAAAGTCTTTTGACTGGCTTTTCTAATACAACAAGCAAAAAGGTAGTAATTAGGGGGCTGGAAAGATGGCTTAGCAGTTAAGTTGCTAAGGGCCCAGGTTCAATTTTACCAGTACCCACATAAGCCAGATGTACAAGGTGGCATATATGTCTGGAGTTTGTTTGCAGCGGCTGGAGGTTCTGGCATGCCCATTCTCTCTCTCTCTCTCTCTCTCTCTCTCTCTCTCTCTCTGTCTCTCACTGTGTGTGTGTGTGTGTCTGTCTGTCTGTCTGTCTGTCTGTCTGTCTGTCTGTCTCTATCTCTCTCTCTCCTTCTCTCTCTCTCTCAAAAAAAAAAAAAAAAAAAGTAATTAAGGGGCTGGAGAGATGGCTTAGCAGTTAAGGCGTTTGACTGCAAAGCCAAAGGACCTCGGTTCAAGTCCCCAGGACCCACATAAGCCAGATGCACAAGGGGGCACATGCATCTGGAGTTCGCTTGCAATGGCTGGAGGCCCTGACACGCCCATTCTCTCTCTCTCTCTTTCTGCCTCTTTTCCTCTCTTACTCTCTCAAATAAATAAAAGAAATATTTTAAAAATAGTAATTAAGCTGGGATTGGTGGTTCATGCCTTTAATCCCAGCACTTGGGAGGCAGAGGTAGGAGGATCACCATGAGTTCGAGGCCACCCTGAGACTACATAGTGAATTCCAGGTCAGCTTGGGCTAGAGTGAAACCCTGCCTCAAAAAACCAAACAAAGAAAAAAAAAAAAACTAATTAAAAGTAAATTCAGGCTGAAGAGATTGCCTAGTGGTTAAGGCACTTGCCTGCAAGGCCAAAGGACCCAGGTTCTATTCCCCAGAACCCATGTAAGGCCAGATGCACAAGATGGCACATGTATCTGGAGTTTGTTTGCAGTGGCTGGAGGTCCTGGCCCACCCATTCTCTTTACCAGCCTCTTTATTTCACTATGAAATAAATTAAATTAAATTAAATAATATTTTTAAAAAATAAATTCATCTCTCTCTCTCTCTTTTTTCAGTTTTTCTAGTAGGGTTTCACTCTGGTCCAGGCAGACCTGGAATTAACTATAAGTCTCAGGGTGGCCTCAAACTCATGGCAATCCTCCTACCTCTGCCTCCCAAGTGCTGAGATTCAAGGCATGCACCACCATGCCTGGCAAATTCATCTCTTTTAAAGCCACTTATTCCAACCACTTCTTTGAAGAAGCTCAGTTCTCTGTGACTGGTGTCATTTCACTGGGTAGATCTTTTCTTCAGCCAACAGGTGGCTTCCTTTCTGTCAGGAGCCCTGCTTAGTCTACAGTCCTCCAGAGGTTCTCCTACACTACCAGGCTCCTGGCTTCTGGTTGAAGCCAGCGAGGATTCAACTATGTCTGGGCTTGCTCTAGGGAACATTCCAGATCTACTTTCTCAGGCAAGTGTTTTCTAGTTTTAGAATGTGCATTGCTCTGTGCACTACCGTTAATCTCTCAACCCTTCATTCTGCAAAAAACATGAAAGACAGTGTGAATTTATGGTCTAGGTGTCAGATTTTAATTGCGTACACTATTTATCCTCCAATGTTTTGTTACTAAATTCCTTATATAGCATGTTAAAGAATTTTAAAGCAAACCGTCATATACCAACTCCTTCCATCCAATCACTAACATTTTATTATTCTGCCTTATTGCTTACCTTTCTCTCCAGCCATCTGGTAATCCTTATTTTATGATACATTTTAAAGTAATTTGCAGACTCAGTATACTTTCTCCTAAATACTTCAGTATACTAAAATTCAATAAGAAATGTACAACCCTACATACACATTCTGTGGGTTTTCACAGATGCACACACCTGTGTTAATGCTGACCGGTACCAACAGAGCACTCCTACCCAGAAAGTTCCTTCACACTCTTTCCAGTAAATCTCAATCTGCAGAAACAGACATGCTTTTGAATGTTTTTCTATTATAGACTAGTTTTGTTTAGTATGTCAGAGAAAAAAATGAATCAATATGTTCTTATGCCTGTGCAATACTTCTTTTACTCACTATAATATTTTGAGTTACACACACATTGTGGCATGTATTGGTAGCTTGTTTCTTTCTATGGTCCATTCTGCGAATATACCACAGTTCATCTGTTCTTTTTTTTTAAGATTTTTATTTATTTATTTATTTATTTATTTATTTATTTATTTATTTAAGAGAGAGAGAGAGTGAGAATGGGCACACCAGGGCCTCTAGCCACTGCAAACAAACTCCAGATGCATGTTCCACCTTGCGCATCTGGTTTACGTGGGATCTGGAGGACCGAACCTGGATTCTTAAGCTTCGTAGGCAAATGCCTTAACTGCTAAGCCATCGCTCCAGCCTCATCTGTTCTCTTTTTGATAGACATCTGCCCAAGACTTTGTTTGGTTTTGTTGTTGTTATTGGTGTTTTTATGATAAAACTTCTAAGAACATTGTCACATAAGTCTTTTCTCTTGTGTAAATACCATTATAAGTAGAATTTCTGAGTCATGGGAATAAGTTTAGTTTTATAATTGCCCAAAACTTTATTTTCTGAAGCAGTTACTATATCAACATTCCTACCAACAAGGCAGGAGAGTTCCAGTAGCTCCAAACCCTAGCCAACATTTGATGGTATCAGCCTTAGCCACTCTGGTAGGTGTGTAATGGTGACCCGTGGTGATTTTAATTTGCATTGTCTTAGTAACCAATGATGTAGAACACTTTTTATTATATAGGAGTATTATTGTAAATTTAATTAATATACTGTCATTTAAAAATTAAGCAGTTTCACATAAGAATCCTGATTTCTAGCATTTTGTGAAACAGTAAAGGCTCTAGCAAACCTGGAGTCATGTTCCCACATAGGAACCATCAGTCAAAACTAGCAGTGGCTATGCTTTAAGACACTGCTCTTCAGCTCTGGAGTCTCTAACCTTCCCATTAACTCCCCAGTTGTCACATGCCTCGTCATCCCATTTGCAGTGTTGTCTTCTTCCTTGTCAAGAAGAAAATGAGCTGTTCTTTAATCCATGTCATTATCAGTTCTGGAAAAATAGAAGGAAGATCAAAAGGGATTCGTGGTTCAAAATAAAGAACCCAACATGTTTTTGAAGCAATGAGAAACTACCCCTGTAATGTTAAATCTGTAAATTAAGTGGATCTGTACTGAAAGGTTATGCCTTAAGGTCCTATAATATAACTGGCTTTTCTCATTTTTTTATTTTCTGCCTGGCCCTTTTAGGATTTGGAGTTGTGACTACCACAATAGAACACTTGAACTGATAAATTATGTCCCAAGGCTGCACTAACTGGAGGTTATTTAGATATAGAAAGGGATCTAATGTCACGTATTTTTTTTGAAAAAGGAAAAATAAAACACTCCTATAATACTTCATTTAAAGTACTTTGTGTGTTATAAAACATTGAAATGAAAAAAAATTGTTTCACTCTCTCAATTCTGTTATTTTGCTTTTAATTCCAGGATTGTAAGTGGAAAATGTATATGGAGATGGATGGGGATGAGATTGCAATAACCTACATAAAAGATGTGACATTCAACATGAGCCTCCCTGATGCAGAGATTCTGAAGATGACAAAGGTAAGGTTCTATTTACAGCTTAAAAGCTTTTCTGCATTCACAGATCTCAAACAAAGACATTAGAATACCCCAGCAGTGGGCTTTTGTGCTTCTGGATGCTCACATCAGCTCAGCCTCCATCGAGCTGGCTGCTGAAAGGCACATTTTATTTAGCAGATTGAGAAGATAATGGTTTTTTGTTAAAATTTCATTTATGCAGTGTGAACTAAAAAGGCACTACAAAAAAAGTAATTAAAAAACTCTGCATTTCTTTTTGCTTTGTCATTTATTAAAAGAAAGAAAATGTTATCAATGAAAATATTTCAAATTTGGATTGTTCTAAACTTTAGAAAACTTTTTTTGGCACATATGTGGTGTATGTGGTGTGCAGGTGCTTGTTTGTACAGGTGTATGAAGAGGCCAGAGGCCCTCAGGTGTTACTTCAGATATACCATCAACCTCTTTTTGAGACAGGGTCTCTCATTGGCCTGAAGCTTCCTGATTAGACAGCATGGTCCTGGGATCCACCTGTCTCTACCTCCTCAGTGTTGGGAATTCTAGGCACACACTACCACACCTGGCATTGATAGGATATAGGTGATCAAATTCAGGTCCTCACGTTTTCAAAGCAAACACTTGATTGACTGAGCTATCTCCCTGACCAACTTTGGAAAACTTTTGAAGAGGAAGACTCTTCTTGATCTTGATTTAAATTTTTTGCTTTCTGTTTTTCTTCAACTGAGCTGCCTCCCAGTCTAGTTTAGTTCAGTTTCTCAAATGACTGAGATGAGCCTATTTGAGGGGCACATGTTGATGACTTTCATGATAATTCAACATTATGCTGCAGGAATGTTGAGGTTCTTCTGCCAATGTACTAATATATACCAACACACCAATAATTTGAGGATGTTCCCAAATCCTTGTCTTACGAATTTGAAGAATGAAATCCACAAAGCAGAGAATAAAGTTCAGAAAGATTTTATTATAGCTTAGAGCTTTGAGGAGGAAGAGCTTAAGAGAAGGGGAGTTTAAGGAAAGGAAGGAAGACATAGCTCTTGCCCAACGAGCCAAGATGGGGTATGGGAAGCCCTGAACTTAAAAGGAAGCAAGGCATAACTTTAGCCCAGGGAACCAAGGAGATGGGGTGTTAAGAAGCCCCATGAGAGAGAAGAAGACAAAGCTGTTGCCTAAAGAAGCAATAGGGGGTTAGAGAAGCCCACCTCAAGGCTCAGGTTAGGGATTTTTTATAAGCCCTATGGATGAGTGGCTGGTTTAGCCAGTCTAGTCCTGGCACCAGGTGTCTGGACTCAAGATCTCTGGAAAAGGACGGTAAGGAAAGTGTAAGAAAAAAGCAAAAGAGAACACCGGATTTGATCTCTACAGATAAGACTGTTTATTGAGAGAAACAGCGAGGGGCCTCAGCTTTCCCACAGGATGAAGGCTGAAGCACTGAGCCAGGCTAGGGTGTAAATTTATAAGGAGAATCCTAAGAAAAACAGACTGGACCAGGTGCTGTTTGTGTCCTTGTTCAGAATAGGCTTCTTCAGTCAGGAATGTCTAAGGGAGGATACTCAGAGGGTCTCTGGTCCTTCAAGGCCATCTAGGCTAAGGGGAGTACATCAATCAGGGAAGGGTGCCTGCCATACTTCTTTATTGCCTGAAGCTTTAGGGATAGTTATTAACTCTTTTGTTCCCTTTAGTTTTCAGAGAAGGTTATTAACGCATTAGTCTTCTCAGAATCTTGATTCTCTAGGAAGGGTCTTCTTAGAAGGGAATGCAAGGACTCCCTACGTGACAGAGATAAGGAAAGTCAGAACGTTCTGATGTTTCTGACCTGTGGTAAAGAGTAATGACTTAGACTTTCCCCTACAGACCCCAGGACAATACCCAAGTTTAGTCAAGAGAAAGCTGTCTACTGTGGGGTCATGTCACCCCTCAACTGCCTACCCAAGTTCTATGTCCTACAATTATAACTCTATGTGCAAACTGTATATGGCACTACTGTCCTCAAAGAAACACACTATGGCACGGCCCACTGTATTCTGGTTGTATACCATCCTAAGTTTTGTTTTTCAGCCACCATTTGTAATGGAGAAGTGGATGGTCGGAATTGTGGCAGATCAGTCTGTGGAGTGCACTGTCACATATGAGGTAAGCTCCTGAGGAGGAAGGCTGGTAGCATTACACCATTACCACCAGCAGGGATTTATCTGGACCATCTGAATGCCTAGAGGTCACTGAGATTATATAACCAACATAAATATGGAAACGTCAATATAGTTTCTCTAGCCAAGTGTTGGGAAGAAAAGAGGATGACTCATACCTGACAGACTAGGGTAACAACTCATCCATTCATTAGTTATTGATTGAATCCCTTCAACGCACCATGTAACAACTTAAATACTGGTAATGCCAAAAGTAAGTAAAACTTGGAAGTCAGAATTTAGGAGAGGAGATGAGTGATTCTTCAAAGACCAGAGAACAACCTTACTTACCACCTGGGAAGAGAGTGTATTTTACCAAAACCAGATGAACAGATCCCATAAATTGTTATGTGAAAAGAAAGAAAGCTTTACATATACAAAATGTGCAATTAGGGCTGGGAAAGTGAGTCCACAGTTTTTGTAAAGGCGCTTGCCTGCAGACCTGCATCAATGCCTTAGCTACCCATGTGAGTCAAAGCAGTGCTAGCAGCTGGGAATGGGCACACACGCCTTTAATCCCAGCACACGGGAGGCAAAGGTAGGAGGATCGTGATGAGTTCAAGGCCACCCTGAGACTACATAGTTAATTCCAGGACAACCTGGGTCAGAGTGAGACCCTACCTTGAAAACCCAAAAAGAAAAAAAAAGTGGTGCTAGCATCTGGTGTTCTTTTGCAGTGGCAAAGGCCCTGGGATGCACACACACACACACACACACACACACACACACACGCAAATAAAAAAAATTAAACATACTACTAAAATTTAAATGCACACATTTAGCAATACCTACTGACAGGTACTGAAGGCTTATATTCCAGTGACATAGGGAGAGAACAACTAATAAAAAAAAAAAGTCAGAGAGTGACAGAGTGACATTGAGATTGGGCAGCTAGGGAACAAGTGGCAAGAGCAAGTCCCAGATCACAGAGAACAATGACAAAGCTAGACAGCTGGGTGGGAGGGGATCATAGGACCCCAGGAAAGACTGGATTTACTGGAAGCACAATAACAGATCAATGGAGCATTTCATGCCTTGGAAAGAACCTGGATATGTTTTGAAAATCAACAAGATCTTCTGTATACTATGGCTAATAATACCTTACATGTAAAGTTTTGTTAAAAGGATAGATTTCAAGTTAGGTGTTTTTTGTTTGTTTGTTTTTGGTTTTTCAAAGTAGGGTCTCACTTTAGCCCAGGCTGACCTGGAATTAGTCTCAGGGTGGCCTCGAACTCATGGCAATCCTCCTACCTCTGCCTCCCAAGTGCTGGGATTAAAGGTATGCACCACCACGCCCGGCTTCAAGTTAGGTGTTTTTAACCATAATTTTTAAGTTCACATTAACTGATAGAACATTATCTCCCTGCATATATATCTCAAAATTTGTAGTCAAGAACCATATTTAATGCTTGGTGGGACATGGACCCTACCAAATACAGGAACTTGTGTGACACAGGCTGGCGAGGTGCCGGTGTAGTAGAGACTCTGGCAACACATGAAGATGTTTGCACACATCTACCATCAGTAGACACATGGTTCATTCAGGAGTATTGTGTTAAGGACTCAGTTTATCAAGGTGAGGTACCTGAGAAGTAACACTCATTTCCAAAGTGTACCTGGCAGGGCAAAAAAAAAAAAAAAAAAAAAAACCTAAAGAAAGGAGGATGGTTGCTATTGAGGATCTTCTAGTTTAGCCCATCCTGAAGCCTGTGAAGTGATCCTGGCCTCCCTATGGAGCGGCCCTCTTTCTAGTAACTGGACATCTAGTAACTGCCACATCTCAGCTCTTCCTGCCCAGACAATTTGCAGACTTACTGTACTATTCTTTGCCACTTCTCCCTTGTTGTTTTTCTTCTCTTCCTCTTCCTCCTCCTCCTCCTACTCTTTAGACCCCATGATGATAAGACACCTCTGTGCTTCTCACTTCCTAGTTCTTAAAAATATTTTCAGGGGGCTGGAGAGATGGCTTAGCGGTTAAGCACTTGGCTGTGAAGCCTAAGGACCCTGGTTCAAGGCTTGATTCCACAGTACCCACATAATCCAGGTGCACACGGTGGCACATGCATGCATCTGGAGTTTGTTTGCAATGGCTGGAGGCCCTGGTGTGCCCATTCTCCTCTCTCTTTCTCTCTCTGTCTGTCGCTCTCAAATAAATAAATAAACATAAACAAAAAAAATTTTTTAAAAATATTTTCATAACCTTGAGATTTTTTTTTTTTTTTTTTTTGGCATAGAAACTTGGGGCCTGTATCTGCTAAGCAGAATGCCCTAAGTGCTGACCTAGACACACAACCCTTGAGACACTTTCACGTACAGATATGTGACCCCTGGGGAAAAGGGAGATTTCGAAGTGCTCTCTTGACCTGTTGACCTCTCCTGATCTCGATTTCTTTGCTACTGATCCTATTTCACTTTGCGTCTGTCACCCTCACCCACCCTATGGCGGCTTAGTTCCATTGTGTCCGCTGTGTGCATCCAAGTGTCCTGTGATCCAAGGTAGTCTTCAGCAAAAATATGGTAAGCAGTCAACAAAGTATCTATTTTCAAGTATGAAAAACAGAAGACAGTATTTCACATTTCTCATCAAAGAGGTAAGGTGAGATTGGTTAAGTGTGATAAATTCTGGAAGAATGCAACCCCATTTTTTAAGCACTATAATCTACTAAGGAGAAAAGAACATAGAGTGGGAAGAGAGGAGAAAAAGGGAGAGAAAGAAAAGAAATAAACTGCTATAATACAGAAATAAAATGCTATAATCCATTATGGAGTAAGTGGTTAAATTTTTCCTCTTAATCAGATTCACATATCTAGGCAAATAATCTAGCTTATTTTTTTTCCTTCCTATTTTATAAATGTGTAGCATGATGGTGAGTTTCTGTAATTTGTTTTTAACAGAGTGATGTCAGAACTCCAAAAAGCACTAAACATGTCCATCCCATTCAGTGGAGTAGAACCAAACCTCAGGATGAAGTAAAAGCCGTTCAACTTGCCATTCAGACATCATTCTCCAATTCAGAAGGCAACCCTGGCAGCAGGTCTGACTCAAGTAAGTTTTCGTGCTCCAGTACTACATGTGTGCCCGAGTCCAATGTGTTAACCACTAAATTCTTATCACAGAGTTAACTGTAGTCAGTGGGAAGACACGGATTTCTAATATAACACCTCCTTCATACATTTTTTTAATATTTTTTTATTTTTTATTTTTTTGGGAGAGAGACACAGAGAGAGACAGAGAGAGAGAGAGAGGAAGACAGAGATGGGCGCGCCAGCAGTGTCTTAGCTGCTCAGAATGAAATCCAGATGCGTGCCCCCTTGTGGGCAAGTGTGGCATTGCGCCCTTGCGTCACTTTGCATCTGGCTAAACATGGGACCTGGAGATTGGAACCAGCTTTCTTAGGCTTAGGAGGCAGGCGCCTTAACCACTAAACCATCTCTCCAGCCCTCCTTCATACATTTTGTTTACAATATTGGCTTTATGAATGGATTATACAGAGAGTAGTATTCATAGACATAAAAATAAGCATTTAATAAATTTTGATATTTGGGTAACTGAGAAATGATGGAAAGTAATGATTACATTTGCAAATAAAAATGTCTGAATAGTTTGCAAAAGAGCATCTGTAAATGGACATGTGACTCTTCTAAGGAAGCATTGCTGACACAGGCACTGCTGTGCCCAGCACCTCTTGAGTTCTGAGCACTGGTGACACATCAAGGCAAAAGAATGGGGAGAGTAGAAAGGGAGGGAAGGAAAGAAGAAGAGCACAGAGGGAGGGACAAAACAAAGGTAAAGAAGGAAAGAAAACAATAAAGCCAGAGAACTTAGGGCTGGGGTGGTAGCTCTGTGGATAAAACATTTGCCACATATGCAAGAGTTGCTGAGCTAATGTCCCAGAACCCACAGAAAGCTGGGAGCTGTAGTGCTGCTCTGTAACCCTAGCATGTCTAGGGTGAAGAGAATCATCTGGAAGCTTGCAGACCAGCTAGCCTGGTGTTTATAGCAGTGAACAATGAAAGAGCCTGCCTCAAGCAGGATGGAAGACAAGGACCAACACCCAAAGTCGTCCTCTGACCTCCACAGGTGTGCCATGGCACATGCACCCACACTTGCAACCATGAACACTCTCACACATCACACACACACATACCAAGATAAAACTCTAATGCATATGATGGATAATGGTGATAGTAATTAAAATCAATATAAAGAAACAATTTAGAATAACAGAAGAAGGTCAGCTGACAACTGATTGACTGTCAAATTGGTTATTATTTGGAGAATTCAAGCAGAAGGTTCTGATCTTCTACATTGTAAAGTCCAGAAACTCTAACAACCATGCAGGCCTAAGAAAAATTAGAAATACATTGAGGAGGATGTTTAAAAGTTCCAAGTAGTTCCTTCTTGATCATGAGAACAAACTAGAAATGCATGTACTCTGCACAGTCACTTTTCCCAGGAGGAAAATATATCTATGACAACATGGCAGATGGTTCCTTAGCAGGTATGAAAACAAAGCTGAGTTTCCAACTTACTGCCTGCAGTAGACAGCCTCAGGTCGCTAAGATGAACTTCCAAACCAGGCACAGTTATGGAAGAAGTGATATTTATTGAAGCTTACAGATCCAGGCTAAGTTCCATAATGGCAGAAGAAGCTGGCCTGCTTTCATAGGTCCAAGCAGAGAGAGAAAAAGCCACAAGCCAAAAGCCACACAGCACAGCACACTTCAGGAACTCCAGGAGGAACTCAGGCACTTTGCATCTCTTTAGATTAGAATTTCAAATCCACCACCACACTTTAGGGCTGGACCCTACGATCCACCCAGTGACACCTCCTCCAGCCAAGTGGCTGCAGATCTAAACTACAAACTAATAAAACACTGAATATATTGGGGGCATCTCTTCAAACTACCACACTGCCCTTGAGGGCTGGTGTCACTGAGTTACAAGAGCCTAGTCCCTATGTCCACCACTCTAAGTTCTTCCTTGCCAAAAACACAAAAGATTCTTAAATGACAACCAGCTATGATGGCTAGAATCCTGACCACCACCACAAATTCTCTGTCAGCATGCCAAACCTATTTGACTTGATTATATTCTTTTATAAATAATCATCAGGCAACATAATGACCACTGTGACTGTCTTGGGGATTTATCAAGACTCCTTGGCTACAGGCACTTTGTCAAACACCTTTCAAGGCACGCTGTTCTACAGGGGCCATTCCACACAGTAAGGATGGAGCCCCTCAAGCTGCCCTCTCAGCTAGCTCACTATTTCTTTCTTTAAAAAAATTTTTTTTTAATTTATTGACTTGTGGGGACAGAGAGAAAGAGAGTAAATACGAGCATGCCAGGGCCTCCTGCCACTGCAAATGAATTCCAGATGCATGTTCCACTTTGTGCATCTGGCTTTACATGAGTACTGGGGAATCGAACTCAGGCCATCAGGTTTTGTAAACAAGAGCCCTTTAACCACTAAGCTATCTTTCCAGACCCTGGCTCACTATTTCTAAGCTCTTTTATGTTCATTAATTTGATGCATCTTGCCTGGAAAGCTTACTATCATTCTTTTTGTTTGTTTGTTTTGTTTTGTTTTTTTCGAGGTAGGGTTTCACGCTAGCCCAGGCTGACCTGGAATTCACTATGTAATCTCAGGTTGGCCTCAAACTCAAAGCAACCCTCCTACCTCTGCTCCCAAGTGCTGGGTTTAAAGGTATGCACCACTATACCTGGCTCATTTTTTAAGCATTTTAGTCTGGCATTATGACTCACACATGTAATTCTAGCACCCAGGAGGCTGAAACAGGAATATTCCTGTGAGTATGAAGCCAGTCTAGGCTACACAGGTATCCTCTATTTCCCCTAAACACAGTCTGTTAGGAGACAGTAGGTTATCCTTTTTCCGAGAGGGAGCAGGGGAATTACCAGTGCCTTCTTACTCCTGCCAAAGTGTCTCCCTCTGATAACCACCTGCAGGATTCACTTCCCTTTGACTTCCACCCTTTTAGCTAGTGTGTCTCCCTTCTATCCTTGACTTTTTGATTTATCCACTTTTCCAATGTGATGTGAAGACTCATAGGATCCAACTTGGATCAGCTAAGCTCTTTTTTCAGCTGTAGAAAGAAAACGTAAATTTCAACTGACTTGACCCAGTGGTTCAAGTGTGGTCCCAGCATCAACAACTTCAGAACCTCTGTGAACTTTCTGTATAATTCATTCTATGGACCATTTCCAGACCTACCATATCAGAAGCTACAGAACCAGCACAGAAGTCCTCCAAAGTCCCTCAACTACTAATTTAATTAGTAATTAACTATGGTCTTCTGTCACTAGAAGTCCAGAGGTGGTACAGACGCCCACTGCAATACAACCCTAGGGCTGAGGAGATGGCTCGGCAATTAAAGGTACCTGCTTGCAAAGCCTGATGGCCTGGGTTTGATTCCCCAGTACCCACATAAAGACAGATATAAAAAGTGATATATGCACCTGGAGTTCTTTTGTAGCAGCAAAAGGCCTTGGCACACCCCTATTCTTTCATTCTTTTTTTTTTTTTTTTAGGCAAGCCCAACAGACTGGCCATTATTATTATTATTATTATTATTATTATTATTATTATTAGAGAGGGAGAATTAACACGCCAGGGCCTCCAGCCACTACAATTGAACCCCAGACACGTGTGCCCCCTTGTGTGCATGTGCAACCTTGCATGTTTGCATAACCTTGTGCATCTGGCTTACATGGGACCTAAAGAGTCAAACATGACTCTTAGGCTTCACAGACAAGTGCCTTAACCGCTAAGCCATATCTCCAGCCCCCATTCATTCTTATATTCATATTCTCTCTCTATCCTTGCAAATAAATAAAATGTAAAAACTGACCATTAGTTTTAAGAGAGCAAAAGGCCCCTCTCCTTTTTCCCTCTGTGTTGTTTTGCTGGGGCCTCAATCCTCTCATGTTTATAGCCACCCTGAAAACCTAAGGTAAGCACACAGGGTCAGATCCCCCTTTGCTTTAATATTTAGGAGGAAAGCCTTCTAGAAGCCCTCACTTAGACTACCCCATACCAGTTCTGCTTTCAGCAGAAGCAAGCAGCCTGTCCACTGCTGGAACTGGTATCTGTCGCTAGTCAAAAGGGACTCAGCTTTCCCTGACATATGTGGCGACTGGGGTTAAAGACCAAACAAACATAGTAAGTTCTCTGCTGGAAGCTAAGTCTTCAGAGAAGTGGAGGTGGTGGAAGATGGTGTTGTACTCTGTGTATGATTCCAGGAAGTTTCTCACCCAGGCACTATCATGACAGCAGAAGGGAGATTGGTGGTTGTCAAGGGCTGGAAGGAGGGAGGGGCAAGGAAGTTGCTTTTAGTAGGTACAGACTTCCAATGCTGCAAGGTAGGATAATTTAGAGATCCACAACACAACAATGCAAATATGCTTAGCATAACTGAACTGTCCGCTTAAAAGAGTGTGTTTTCATTATGTTAACACACACACACACACACACACACGAACACACACGACAGCAAGTAGCATTATAATTGTCTATAAAGAGTGTCTGTACACAAGTCACCCACCCCAGGGTGCGCATCATCCATGACAATGAGCCAGGCCACTTGCTCTAGGGAGAAGGGAGCATACTCTGCTTCTCTCCAGAAAGCCTCATCTGTCTACACAGGCTGGGCCTGAGTAGACATGTGGGAAGGCATGTCCGGGATCACCATGCAGAACTCCAGCCTGTGACCAGCACAGATTTGGGGAGGATGGGAAAGAGCGCAGGAATGCTGATCTTCCTTATTCACAGAAAGAGTCCTTTTGAAAAAGGCCTTCGTTTAACTTCTTCTAGCTTGCCAAACAGCTGTGCTGAAACTTGTCTCATGGCTGAACCTCAGGCATCTCTCTCCTCTGTCTGCAGTCTTCCTTCCAAACAGTTGCATTGTGTCAACTTTCAGAACTTCAGAACTTCGTTTCTTTTATCTGCCTTTAGGATCCTTGAGGGCTTAAAAGCCCAGATTGGTGAAAGGCCTTTGGTTTACAAACCCAAACTCCTCCTACCCGAACACAAACAACTGTGCTGTTGGCTGAGTGACACTGGGCCAATTAACCTGGCAAGCTTCCTCATTTATGAAATAGGTTATTCATAAGTGAGATGATCGCTAGAAGATGTAGACGTGATGATGGAAGTAAAGCCCATGGAAAAACGCCAATAACATAACATATTCTTAGTGACACTGTATTTTTTTTTCCCTTCAGTATTTGTAATAATAAAGGAAAACCCCCTTGAACCTAGCCTAGGATTTCTTTGGAAGGTAAAGTTAGCTTGGCACGTCCCAAGCAGCCCTGAGACTTCCTGAGCCAGCCTTATTGAATTAAGCATGCAGCTTGGTAGCGCAGAAGCGGCTCATTTCCATTTCTCGCGCAGGTGCCGACTGCCAGTGGTTTGACACTCTGCGGATGCGGCAGATTGCGTCCAACACGTCCCTGCAGCGTTCCCAGAGCAACCCCATCCTGGGATCACCATTCTTCCCCTTCTATGCCAGTCAGGATTCCTACGCGGCGGCGGTGAGGAGGACCCAGGGGCCCGCCAAGCACCCACAGATCACGCCCATCAACCAGTCGCGGAGCTCGTCGCCCACGCAGTACGGGCTCTCCAAAAACCTCTCCTCCCTGCACCTCAACTCCAGGGACAGCGGCTTCTGCAGCCTGGACGCCGACGGCCGCTCCGACAGGGGCCGCTACTCGGACCGAAGCCGGAACCGAGGCCACCGGGGCAGCGCGTCGCTGCACTCCTCCCCGCGAGCAAGAGCCAGCGGCAGGAGCCAGCACTCCGCGCCCTCGCGAGACAGGTGTTCTGGAAAGTTCTACAGGGTGCCCCAGGCCGCGCTCGGCCCTCACCAGTCCCCCGACGTCAAGAGGAGCCCGAATGACCGCCGCCTCCCCAGGACCATCCCCGGGATGCCAATGCACCCTGACCCGGCCTGCAGAGCCGGGGAGGACGAGGGCAAGGCGAGCGAGGGCGGCTGGACCAAGGTGGAGTACCGGAAGAAGCCGCACAGGCCGCTTCCGGCCAAGCCCGGCAAGGAGCGGGCCCGGGGCGCCAACCACCGCGGGCGCAGGAACTTCTGATGGGCCTGCTGCGGCCACATGGCTTTTCCCAAGCAGGTGTCTCGTGTTTGTGCAATGGATTTTGGTGACCGGTCAGCTTCAGAGTCAGTTAACAAAAAGACAACACACCTTTTTTTTGTGGCGGGTGGGGGGAGGGAAACACCTTCTAATAGAACCGTATACCCTAAAGGCGGCCAAAAGTAGGATGGTTGCCTAGGGGTGGTCACCAGACTTGGGAATAACTCCCCGTATTTCCCTGGAATGGATACTGTGGGAGGAAGGTCTGTTTCATCTTTTCACGCTGGGCGCTGGCATTGTGCTTAGCAGGGCTGGGACTAGGGTAAGGCAAGTGAAGGCCACTGAAAATCAAACTTCTGCATAGAGACAGGATCATCGGTGTGACTGATTTTCCCCTCGCATCCGAGGTTCCAGGATGGCTCAGCAGGCACTGTTGCCGATCCTAGTTTTTTTGTTTTTTTTTAATTTAAATTTTTTGGTATTTTGTTCATCATGAATTTTTTGCATTCGTTTTATTTTTTTAAGATTGTTTTAAAATATCATTTATCTTGGCTGCTGAGGCATTTTTTTTTTTTTTTTTTTTTTTTTTTTTTTTTTTGGTTTGGTTATTCGAGGTAGGATCTTACTCTAGCTCAGGCTGACCTGGAATTCACTCTGTATTCTCAGGGTGGCCTCGAACTCATAGTGATCCTCCTACCTCTGCCTCCCAAATGCTGGGATTAAAGGCGTGCGCCACCACACCAGGGTGAGAGGTTTCTTTTTTAATGTCTCTCTAAATTTTGTGCCCAAGGCAAAGCTTCACTCATCTCACCCTCTCTCAACTCTGCTAGCTAGTATTTATTTTAGTAAGATACTTGTGTTTCTGTCATGCTCAGAATTGAACTGATTGGGCTTGTCATGTTTACGTAATAAAAGATTATTGAAGTCAACGTTGATTATATGATACTTGTCACCTTCATTAAGTTTTCATCAAAAACCAAAGCTTTCAATGGCCTGGAGATTTGTGGTCATTTCCTAAGATTCCTCTGGAGTCTTATTTCCCACATTTTACCAAAGAAGGAGCCAAGACAGAAAAGCAGGAGTCCATAAAGTTCCCATGGGATGTCAGAAATGTAAAATCTGAAAGAAAGCACACAGCGAGAAAGACAGTAACATAAGATAACAGCGGAAGAAATTTTAAATTGCCACCAGCCTATGAGAACAAGACAGTAAGCCGCAGCCTTGCAGCAAGCTGGCTCTAAGCAGCTGGGGCTTAAGAGGAGAGGGCTTGCCGTCTAGGGCAGGAAGCTCTGTGAAGCGCTGGAATACGAAGCACTTAACATTCTGCAAGTCAGAAAGTCAGGTGGCAGCAAACATGTTACATGACAAACATTACTTTGAATATTCTGAGATTCTGTTCAGCTGTAACCAACACTGGAGATCAAGTGTCCTTTACCCTGCCCAGCAATCCAGATGACTCATGGGTCACTCCATAGGGTTGAATTGTCTTTTTATAGAAACAGCGTCAAAATACGTGTGCATGTTGTCAGAGGAGCTGGCCTGCTCTAATACAGTGCTTGGGACCTGCTGGAGAAAGCTGTACTGATGAGCAGTTAAGTCAAAGTGGTAGGAAATGATCTTTATTTACAAGAGAAACTGTCAGGACCTACACATGGGTTAAGCAACTTGATTTTGTGAAAGTTTGTGTTTGCCATCTGCATTATTTATAAGCAAAGCAATGAGAAGGTAAGGCAGGATCAGTTACCAGGTGTGATCTCCATCACAGGTGACCAACTTCTAAAGCCCGGACGCCTTCTCCACCGGAATCCTTTCTCACAAAGCTTATTTGTATCAACCAGAGTCTGTTTCCAATTATTTTTCATCTTTGTCCTTTGTGCTTAAATTTAAAGAAAAGCAGATTGATCTAAGGTTTGCTATCTGGGGCCTGGAAGATGGTGCAATGGACAAAGTGCTTGCCATGCAAGCATGAGGGCCTGAGTTTAACTCCCTGACACCCACATTAAATGTCAGGCATAATGGCATGCTCCAGTAATCCCAGTGCTGGGGAGGAGAGACAATTGGATCCCTGAGGGTTGCTGGCTAGGTTTTCCAGCCAATGTGGTGAGTTCCAGTTTCAAAAACAGAAATTGACTCAAAAAATAAGATGGAGGGTTGGGGGGGCATGGCTTATCAGTTAAGGCATTTGCCTGCAAAGCCAAAGGACCTAGGTTCGATTCCCCAGGTTCAATTCCCCAGGACCCACGTTAGCCAGATGCACAAGGAGGCGCACGCATCTGGAGTTCATTTGGAGTAGCTGGAGGCCCCAGCATGCCCATTCTTTCTCCCTCACTCTCTTTTCCTCTTTCTCTGTCAAATAAATACATAAATAAATATATTTTTCAAACAGTAAGATGGAGAGTAACAGAGGAAGACACTCATTATTTAACTCTGGCCTCTCCACCCACACTCACACATACCTACATGCATATGAGCACACATTCACATTAAAAAATAGCACACATGTTCACATACACATGTAAAAGAAGGTTTGTTCACTTACTTAATATTATGTTTCCAAATAAGCAATGAAACATTTTCTTCAATTACAATTTTTGGATGACAGCCTTGCCGGCTTTAATCCCAGTACTCGGGAGGCAGAGATAGGAGGATCACCAAGAGTTCAAGGCCACCCTGAGACTACATAGTGAATTCCAGGTTAGCCTAGGCTAGAGCAAGACCCTACCTCAAAAAAGCAAAACAAAAAAAAAAAGATGAAAGAAAGAAAGAAGGAAAGAAGAAAGCAAGCAAGCAAGCCTTGTCATGCCATTTTTTTACCATCTTGGTTTTGTGGGACCTGAGTTAAAGACTCTGAACTGGTTAAAAAATTACTGCATATTCTCAGTCCTACATAGTGAGGTAGGTGACCACAAAAGATTTATTCCAACAGCCCACAAAACTGACCACTTTGTAATATCTTATGGAAAAATACTTGTCAGCATCAAAGCTCCCAGTCAAAATCAAAACAAGAACATCTGCAGTCTGCTTCTTGGTTGTAAAGAAATAATAAGAGTTGGATGTGCTTTCTGGCTTGTTTCTTGCTTTCTTTTTCTTTTTTTAATGATGCTTAGTCACCAAAACTGGTTTGCCAGGTTGAAAGATGAATGCAAGTCCAGAGAAAGCAAGAATGGACAGGAACTTTGTCATCAAAATAATCCGGGCTGGAGAGATGGCTTAGCAATTAAGGCACTTGCCTACAAAGCTAGAGGACCCAGGTTGGATTCTTCAGGACTCATGTAAGCCAGGTGCACAAGGTGGTACATGCATCTGGAGCTCGTTTGCAGCAGCTGAAGGTCCTGGCACTCCCATTCTCTCTCTCTCTCTCCCTCCCTCCCTCCCTCTCTTTCCCTCTCTCTCTCAAATAAATAAATAATACATTTAAAAAAAATTTTTTTTAATATGGGGCTGGAGAGATGGCTTAGTGATTAAGGTGTTTGCCTGCAAAGCCAAAGGATCCTTGTTCAATTCTCCAGAACCCACATGAGCCAGATACACAAGGGGGCACATGCATCCGGAGTTCGTTTGCAGTGGTTGGAGGCCCTGGCATGCCTATTCTCTCCTTCTCTCTTTCAAATAAATAACTAGAAATATATTTAAAACATAATCAGTTGCCAAAATAAAAATTAAAAAATAGAGAACCAGGCCTTAGTCCAGTCGTAGTATGCTTGCTTAACAAGCACAAGAGCTTGGGTTCAATCCCCAAATAAATCAAGTTTCCAGCAATCAGGAAGTGTATTAGTTGCTAGAGGTTGAGATTAAGAACAAGAGGAAGGAAGGGAGGAGGAAGAGAGAGTGAGGAAGAGGCCAAACTCTCTTCCTCTCTCTCTGCCTCTTTCTCTCAAATAAATAAATAAAAATACATTTTTTTAAAATACATAAATAAAAATATATTTTAAAGTAATAATCACACTGCAATGTGTTTAAAAACAGCAGTGAAATCTAGGGCAGTAAAGTATTACAGGAAAAAATTAGATGAAGAAACTGGTTACAAAACAGACTCACAGTGACACAAACTGATTAGTCAAAGGAGAAACTGAAATATGAATGAAAGCAACTTTGTATATAAAATCTTTATTGTAAAATTTAAATGGAGGGCTGGAGAGATGACTTAGTGGTTAAGGTGCTTGCCTGCAAAGCAAAAGGACCAAGGTTTGGTTACCCAGAACCCATGTAAGCCAGATGCACAAGGTGGTGCATGTATCTGGAGTTCGTTCACAGTGGCTGGAGGCCCTGGCGTGCCCATTCTCTCTATATATCTGCCTCTTCCTCTCTTTCTATCTCTCTCTTTGAAATAAATAAATAAATAAAATACTTTTAAAAAATTAAATGGAAAAGAACTAATTCTATGGGGGAAACCAGTACGATAAGATAATTAATATAAAAATGAGAAATATGGGGATAGGGAGATGGCTCAAAGTGTAAAAACAACTTGCTACATAAGCACGAAGACCTGAGTTTGGCCTTCAGCACCCATGTGAATGGCCATTAATGCCTGTAACCCCAGCACCGAGTGGGGCAGAGACAGGATTCCTGGGACTTGCTTACCAGCCACTTTCACTGAAAAATGAGGAGCTTCAGGTTCAGTAAGAGACTCTGTCTCAGGGAAATGAAGAAGAGCAATAGAGGACACCTGTCATCGTCTGGCCTGTACACGTGTGCACACATGCATACACCACAACACATACACCACCTCCACATGCTAAGATGGAACATGTTTTGCCAGATAGAAAATTAAATTTACTCTGAAATTCTGTCCTAACAAAACATTTCTCCATATTTATACCACTCTGATCAAATTATTTTATCTGCCAGGTGTGGTGGTGCGCGCCTTTAATCCCAGCACTCGGGAAGCAGAGGTAGGAGAATTGCTGTGAGTTCAAGGCCACCCTGCAACTACATAGTGAATTCCAGGTCAGCCTGGGCTACAGTGAGACCCTATCTTGGAAAAAAAAAACCCCCAAAATTATTTTATCCATAAATGCATAGTCAAATATCCTGGGATCAAAACAGTGTCAAAATGTTTATTAATTCGGGCTGGAGAGATGGCTTAGCAGTTAAGGCATTTGCCTGCAAAGCCAAAGGATCCCGGTTCACTTCTCCAGGACCCACATAAGCCAGATGCACATGCGTCTGGAGTTCAGTTGCAGTGGCTGGGGGCCCTAGCGTGTCCATTTTCTCTCCCTCTTTCTCTGTCTGCCTCTCTCTCAAATAAGTAAATAAATAAAAGGAAAAGGTTTGCCATCCAATGCAAGCAAGACCTTCACATGGACTACCACCTGCCCAGGAAAGGCAGCAAAGTGGCATGAGTCTACTCTGTCTGAGAATTACAAACCTGGGGTGGAGATGGTCATGGGATCACACTCACATACCTCTTCAGCATTGCTTTCCTTATGCCCACAAGGAAACACTCATATATCACACTCAGCTATGCCAAACTTGCCACCCTCCTATCTGATCTTGTATTAAATATTTTTATTTTAAATTATTTATTTGAGAGAGAAAGAGGCAGATAGAGGGAGAGAATGGGTGCACCAAGGCCTCCAAACAAACTCTAGATGCATTCACCACCTTGTGCATCTGGCTTTATGTGGGTACTGGGGAATCAAACCTGGGTCCTTAGGCTTCGCAGGCAAGCACCTTAACTGCTAAGTCATCTCTCCAGCCCCTATTTGATCTTTAAAACTTTGTATGCCCTGTGAGCACTTTTCTTAACGTTCATACCCATGTATTAATGCTACTCTCACTTTTGGTTAGAGAAGCTTCTCTTTTCAGATGGCAGTGACCACTAGGATGACCCAAAAGACACCATAGTGCTGAGAAGAAGTGACAGAGGAGTGTTCAGCACTGAAACATCTCTATCACACTTTCTAAAGCTCAGGGTCTATTGCAGAAGAGGGGGCAGAAAGAATGTAAGAGCCAAAGGAAGGGTAAACTGCTTACAATGCAACTGTCCAGACAGAAATTGGCCTTGATATCCATGACCTCACAGTGCCTGGTATTACCCACACAAGGCCCTCATAATAAGAGGAAAAGATGATGACATCAAAATTAAAGAGAGACTAATTGAGAGAGGGAGGGAATGTGATGGAGAGTGGATTTGTCAAGGGGAAAGTGGGGATGGAAGGAAATTTTCATGGCTTATTGTCTATAATTATGGAAGTTGTCAATAAAAAAGTTTAAAAAATTAAAAACTAAAAATTAAAAAAATAAAAACTTTGTATGCCCCCAACCAGCTTTCATATGTGGCTAAGTCAAACTGGAGCTCACAGCTAAGACATCCCTCCCTCCAGCAAACATGTCCTGACCCCCAGGTCCTGGTCAGGCCTGCCCTGTGCATTCATACAGACCCTGTGATTACTAGGTAACATCTGTCCTCTGTTATAACTGAGACAAAGTATGTTTGCGTGAGGCAGGGAGTGCACCTATCTTGGTCACCAGTGTTATTTCTAAAACAGTCCTCAATCTGTTGGTTGGGTGAATGGGCTAATTGATTAATCTGGTAACAAGCCATTAAATCCTCTAAATTCTTGTTCTAATTGCATTCGTGAGCTTCATAGGAGTCACCAAATCCATCAAGAGTTGGTTTCAGTTTAAAATGACTGCCTTTCTGGTTGTGTACATTGGTCTCAGGTGAGCTTTGCAATGTGAGCTGCTCTTAAATACAACTCATATAATGATTAGGTTCTGGGCCATACGTACTGGGAAAAGATTCTGGATGTGCCAAGACCCTCAAGGGAATGGCCAGCCTGGTTTCCCTAACAAGCTTCTCCTCCTAGGGAATTATTCTCATTTTCTATTTTGAATTTCTACACTAAACATGGCACACCAAATGCCTTTGTCACAAAAATGACAAAGAATAGACACGCTATGTATGTCAGTGCACACAGTGTGCTGAAAATCTGCCCTGGGCAGTGGCCCTTCTCCTGCCCGCAGCCCACTCAGCAACAGCCCAGGTCTGGCTGGAGGGTTGGGGCCTGAGGAGGGCTTTGTGTTGGTGCGAGACAACTTAAGATTTGTCAGCTGGTTGTCGCTGATTATCAAGATGTCCAAACTGGCTACTTTGCTATGTGTAAGCAATTTAACTTTGTGCTTAATTTGAATCTGCAGTGTACTGTACGTCTGCATCTGCTGTGTTAAAGCCATCATTAGCATTTAAAGGGGGAACTGATGGTATTGATCACTCTTATTAAAGCCAAGCACCGCCCTGCGGCAAGAGCTGACACATTCTCTGCGGCCACCAGGGTCCTGGCCAAAGTTGATACACTCAGAACATGGCACAGACCGAAAAAGTGGTATGAAAGCAGGGTAGTGTGAGTGACATCTGTTGCAAGTGTTTACAGCTTGCCGACCAGCTCCCAAATTATGAACTTCTTGAAGGCAGCAAGCCTTGTGTGCTTCTAAACTTCTTCGTGCATTTCTGCCAGCTGGCAGAATGGTTTCTCCATAAATGTCCTGATAAGGAATAAATGCAGGAAGGAAGGTTGAGGGTCCCATGTGCATATAGACATTCTTTGAGAACAACTGTGCCTTTCTTACTTTCTTTCTTTTTTTCTTTTTTTTTTTCTCGAGGTAGGGTCTCACTCTAGCCCAGGCTGACCTGGACTTCCCTATGTAGTCTCAAGGTGGCCTCGAACTCATTATGATTCTCCTACCTTTGCCTCCCAAGTGTGCTGGGATTAAAGGCATGCGCCACCATGCCTGGCCATAACTGTGTCTTTCTTACAGACATTGTAATAGCTATAGATTGCCATGTAATAAAGCTCCACAAGATAGAGGCTTAAAATAAGAACAAGCATTCTTATCTCACAGGATTTCCGGGGGTCAGTAATTCAGAAGTAACTTTAGCTATCAGCTCTGGTTTTCTTTTAATATATATATTTTTTTATTTATATATTTGAGAAAGAGAGAAGTAGAGAGAGAGAGAGAGAGAGAGGATGGGTGTACCAGAGCCTCCAGCTGCTGCAAACAAACCCCAGATGCACATGCCACCTTGTGCATCTAGCTTATGTGGATCCTGGGGAATTGAACCCAGGTTCTTTGGCTTTGCAAATACCTTAACGTTTAGCCTTAACGGCTAAGCCATCTCTCCAGCCCAGTTCTGGTTTTCTCTTAAGAGAGTTGTGTATGTCAGGCTGATCTGGAACACACCATGTACCTCTAGGATGGCCTCAAACATGTGACTCTCCTGTCTCAGCTTCCACCATGCCTTAGCTGGTTTGGGTTTTTATATTTATTTATTTATTTTTGATTTGGTTTTTTTTTTTAAAGATTTTATTTTATTTATTTATTTATTTATTTATTTATTTATTTATTAGAGAGAGGGAAAGAGAGAGGGGGAGAGTGAGAATGGGCACGCCAGGGCCTCTCGCCTCTGCAAACGAACTCCAGACACATGCGCCCCCTTGTGCATCTGGCTTATGTGGGACCTGGAGAATCAAACTGGGGTCCTTAGGCTTCACAGGCAAACGCCTTAATGGCTAAGCCATCTCTCCAGCCCTGGTTTGGGTTTTTAATGAAGCATCGGGGTGACTGAGCCACATTCATTTTAATTAGAGCATTCCTCTGACAGTGCTGGTCATTGGCAGGATGCCTTGAGTTCCCCCCCACGCGTGACTTTTCACATGTTCTAGGGGCCTCAGGACATGGTAACTGGATTCACTTAGAAGAGTGATCCAAAGGTAAGAATGACAATATCTTTGATGCTTACCTTGAGACGTCATAGCCAGTGCTCTCTGGAATTCCTACTGTTTACACAGGTCTGCCCTACTCTAGGTGGGAGGCTACACATAGCAGGAGGTGAGAATCCTTGAAGGATCACCTTATAGGCTGGCTACCATGGACGTCCACATACTCTCTCCACTCTCCACCGTAATTCAGCATTTCCTGAGTCGTGCTTTTTCTATTCTTTTTATGTTTTCCTACGATCCACAATTTGAATGTGAGCCTAGTTCAACTGAGTGCAGAGCAGGAAGACATCTTGAAAACTTTCTGTAGAAGTTCAACGTCTTCATTTCAATGCAGGAGAAAGCAAAGCCATTGGGTGATGTCCCTGCCCAGCTGCACAGCGGGCTTCAGGTAAGACCCAAGCTCCTGCCACTGGCCTCCAGCTCCTCCCTGCACTGATCTCACTCATCATGCTTTGCAAACCATCGGATTGTTTGTGAAACATCCCCTTGAGGTCTGTCCACTGTGACGTAACACTTGCTTTAATGGTACAGGTGAATTTCTTCTCCTTTCCCCTGCCCAACCTTCACATGAGGCTACAGCAGCTGGCACTGGACATACTAGCATCCTTCTCAGCCTCCAGAACTGTGAAACTGTCCTGCAAGCAGAGAGAGAGGTAGAGAGAAGAGAGATCTCACAGGATTTCGGGGTCAGTAATTCAGAAGTAACTTTAGCTATCAGCTCTGGTTTTCTTTTAATATATATATATTTTTATTTATATATTTGAGAAAGAGAGAAGTAGAGAGAGAGAGAGAGGATGGGTGTACCAGAGCCTCCAGCTGCTGCAAACAAACCCCAGATGCACATGCCACCTTGTGCATCTAGCTTATGTGGATCCTGGGGAATTGAACCCAGGTTCTTTGGCTTTGCAGGCAAATACCTTAACGTTTAGCCTTAACAGCTAAGCCATCTCTCCAGCCCAGTTCTGGTTTTCTCTTAAGAGAGTTGTGTATGTCAGGCTGATCTGGAACACACCATGTACCTCTAGGATGGCCTCAAACATGTGACTCTCCTGTCTCAGCTTCCACCATGCCTTAGCTGGTTTGGGTTTTTATATTTATTTATTTATTTTTGATTTGGTTTTTTTTTAAAGATTTTATTTTATTTATTTATTTATTTATTTATTAGAGAGAGGGAAAGAGAGAGGGGGAGAGTGAGAATGGGCACGCCAGGGCCTCTCGCCGCTGCAAACGAACTCCAGACACATGCGCCCCCTTGTGCATCTGGCTTATGTGGGACCTGGAGAATCAAACTGGGGTCCTTAGGCTTCACAGGCAAACGCCTTAATGGCTAAGCCATCTCTCCAGCCCTGGTTTGGGTTTTTAATGAAGCATCGGGGTGACTGAGCCACATTCATTTTAATTAGAGCATTCCTCTGACAGTGCTGGTCATTGGCAGGATGCCTTGAGTTCCCCCCCACGCGTGACTTTTCACATGTTCTAGGGGCCTCAGGACATGGTAACTGGATTCACTTAGAAGAGTGATCCAAAGGTAAGAATGACAATATCTTTGATGCTTACCTTGAGACGTCATAGCCAGTGCTCTCTGGAATTCCTACTGTTTACACAGGTCTGCCCTACTCTAGGTGGGAGGCTACACATAGCAGGAGGTGAGAATCCTTGAAGGATCACCTTATAGGCTGCCTACCATGGACGTCCACACACTCTCTCCACTCTCCACCGTAATTCAGCATTTCCTGAGTCGTGCTTTTTCTATTCTTTTTATGTTTTCCTACGATCCACAATTTGAATGTGAGCCTAGTTCAACTGAGTGCAGAGCAGGAAGACATCTTGAAAACTTTCTGTAGAAGTTCAACGTCTTCATTTCAATGCAGGAGAAAGCAAAGCCATTGGGTGATGTCCCTGCCCAGCTGCACAGCGGGCTTCAGGTAAGACCCAAGCTCCTGCCACTGGCCTCCAGCTCCTCCCTGCACTGATCTCACTCATCATGCTTTGCAAACCATCGGATTGTTTGTGAAACATCCCCTTGAGGTCTGTCCACTGTGACGTAACACTTGCTTTAATGGTACAGGTGAATTTCTTCTCCTTTCCCCTGCCCAACCTTCACATGAGGCTACAGCAGCTGGCACTGGACATACTAGCATCCTTCTCAGCCTCCAGAACTGTGAAACTGTCCTGCAAGCAGAGAGAGAGGTAGAGAGAAGAGAGACAGACAGAGAGAGAATGGGGACACCAGACCAGTAGCCACTGCAAATGAACTCCAGACGCATGTGCCCTTTGTGCATCTGGCTTACGTGGGTCCTAGGGAATCAAACCTGGGTCCTTTGGCTTCACAAACGACAATAAGCCATCTTTCAACCAATAAGGATCCATCTCTTCAGCCGATCCTCCTGCCTCCGAGTTGGGATTAAAGGCATGCGCCACCACGCCCGTAAAATGTATTTTTTTTTTTTTTTTTTTTTTTTCGAGGTAGGATCTCACTCTAGCGCAAGCTGACCTGGAATTCACTCTGTCTCAGGGTGGCCTGGAACTCATGGCGATCCTCCTACCTCTGCCTCCTGAGTGCTGGGATTAAAGGCATGCACCACCACGCCTGGCTATAAAATGTATTTTTAAAAAATTAAATGATTAACAGTTGGGATCTAGCTCAGTGCTGTAGAGGTTGCTTACCATATGCCAGGAGTTTGATCCTAACATCTCAAAATAAGTAAATGATTAAGAAAATAAAAACTAAGCCATGTGTGGTGGTACACGCCTGTAATCCCAGCACTCAGGAGGCAGAGGTAGGAGGATTGCAATGAGTTTGAGGCCACCCTGAGACTACACAGTGAATTCCAGGTCAGCCTGGACTAGAGTGACACCCTACCTGGAAAAGCTGCCCCCCAGAAAAAAACTTTGGCCAGGGAAACAGTCAAAACAGTCATTATCAACATGTGCTCTCTTTTAAAAACTACCATTACTAATTTCTTATTCTTTTTCTTTTTACTGTGTGTGTATATGTATATTGTGTGTGGGGGGGTGGTGGGTTGTGTGTGTATGGACGTGTGTACCATGGCACACGTGTGGAGGTCGGAGGACAAGTTCAGGTATCAGTCCACACCTTCCTTCTTGTTGAGCAGGGTCTCCTTTTTCATGCTGTGATCACTAGCTGGCCCTTGAGCTTCCAGGGACGAAGCGTTCTCCCTCTCACTTCCCTTCTTGTGCTTGTGCTACAGCATCCAGCTTTTATTTATTTATTTATTATTTATTTATTTAAGAGAGAAAGAGGCAGAGAAAGAAAGAGAGAGAGAGAACGAGCACGCCAAGCTTCTAGCCACTGCAAATGAACTCCAGACGCATGCGCCCCCTTGGGCATCTGGCATATGTGGGTCCTGGGGAATCAAACTGGGATCCTTTGGCTTTGCAGGCAAACGCCTTACCTGCTAAGCCATCTCTCCAGCCCAGCATCCAGCTTTTGTGTGAGTTCTGAGAATTCGAATTCAAGTAGTCATGCTTGCACGGGAAGTGCTTTTACCCACTGACCCACTGAGCCCCACTCCTAAGTTTGTTTTTCTTTTTCTTTTTTTCTAAGCTTTAATAAGAACTCTGAGAGGCCCTCAATGTAATTCAGTTAGCCAAAGGAGAGATGACAAGGGAAGAGGAATTTAATAGCTTTGGGCTAAACCAACAGAGAAAAGAAAAGGCAAAGCGTTCCACATTCCTTTCCTATACATGGGAGATTAGCCATGAGGACCCACCCCCTTCTGCTTGCTGAGTCAGCCAACCACGGAGCAGCACGCGTTTCTTCCTAGGGACTGCCCTCCTGTCCCAGGACTTTGCCCAGTCTGTGTTGTCCGCTCCTCTTTTCTGTAGCCAGGACAAGTTCACTGTAAAATACTTATGCCAGCTTCCCAGATTTTCCTTAAAAAAGACCCTGACTTCTTAACCGGGTGGACGTTTCCCCTTCTGCTCCCGGATATACTCTGGGTTAATGAGTGAGTCCCAGAACCTCTCAACTACTTTTTGGCTGACATCTCTCACAGCTCAATAGAACCCTTTTGTTTCAGAGAGCTCTTGGTTGCTAAGTAAGATGTCAACAGTTTGCTTTATTGCAGCATTTGAAGGCAAGACCTGGCTGCTCACTGGCAAGGGAAGAGAAGCCAGGGCTTCCTGCGCTCAGGGTTTGACCTGCAACCTCAGGCAAACTTGTAACTTTGCCATGATCTGAACTTTCCACCCTGTGCCTCCCAGAAAAGTACTGGCCCATTGACTAAAGCAAATAGTTTTTCTAAAGACTCTTGGGCTGATGTGCAAAAATTGAAAGCAAACAAAAGCAAGCTCTCTGGATTTCTTGTAAAGAAAGCAGTGTTCTCTTCTGACCTTGGGAAGAACACTTAGACCCTATTCCATCAAGATTTGCTCTAAAATAAAAAGATAAGTAGCTTCGAAAGATAAACACTGGGGCTCAAGAGATGGCTTAGCGGTTAAGGCACTTGCCTGCAAAGTCTAAGGTCCCAGGTTTGATTCTCCAGTACCCATGTTAAGCTGGTGCTGCCTGTGTCTGGAGTTCATTTGTAGTGGCAAGAGGCCCTGGCATGCCCATTCTCTCTCTATCACTGTCTTCCTCTTTTCTCTCTGTCCCTCTCAAATAAATACATAAATAAAATAAAAAGATAAACACATGAGCTAGAGGTTTAGTTCAATGACAGAGCGCTTGACAACACATATACAGCTCTAAGTTACACACACCCTCCTGTCCTATCCCCACCCCTGCCCACCAATAAAAATTTTTAAAAAGATCCACTCTAGAATGTGACTCATGCCTTCAATCTCAGCACTCCATCACTGGGAGTTAGAGGACAACTGGGCTACAGAGTGAGTCCCAGGTCTGCCTGGCCAGAGTGAGATGCTTCCTAAAAAAAAAAAAAAAACAAAAAAACAAAATCAAGGGTGTATATGTGAAGTGTTCAGTTCATACTTGGCTCCTTCAGGGCTGGAGAGTTGGCTCAGTGGATGATGTGCTTACCATGCAAACATAAGAAGCTGAGTTTGGGACTGGAGAGATGGCTTAGGGGTTAAGGCGCTTGCCTGTAAAGTCGAAGGTCCTCAGTTTGATTCCCTAGGACCCACATAAGCCAGATGCACAAGGGGGTACACCCATCTGGAGTTCATTTGCAGTGGCTAGAAGCCCTGGCACACCCATTCTCTCTCTGCCTCTTTCCTTCTGTCAAACAAATAAGTAAAAATAAAATAAAATTTTAAAAAAGAACCTGATTTTGGATCCTTCGTACCCACACCCCTGTGATCCCAATACTGGGGAAGCAGAGACAGGAAGATTTCTAGAGCTTACTGGCTAGCTAGTCCAGCCAAATAGGTGAGTCTTAAATTCAGTGAGAAAGCTTTTCTCAAAAAATAAGGTAGAGGATCCAGCATGTGCCTTTAATTCCAGCTATCAGGAGGCAGAAGTAGGAGGATTGCTGTGAGTTGCGCCAGCCTGAGACTACAGAATGCATTCCAGATCAGCCTCAGCTAGAGTGAGACACCACCTCAAAACAACAACAATGAATAAATAAATAAATAAATAAATAAATAAAGAAAGAATGAATGAGGAAAACACTGCATGCTGGCCATATGAACTCACTCAGATATGAACACACATGAGCGCAAGCACATCTTGCAGTTAGGTTTGCATTGCTGGCAGAAATCACCCAACCAAGAGCAGATTGTGGGGAAAAGAGGTTTATTTTGGCTTATAGTCTCGAGGGAGAAGCTTCTTGATGGCAGGGGGAAACGATGGCATGAGCAGAGAATGGACATCATCCCCTGGCCAACATAAGGTGAAGAATAGCAACAGGAGAGTGTGCCAAACACTGGCAAGGGGACACTGGCTATAATACCCATAAGCCTGCCTCAATAATACACTGCCTCCAGGAGGCGTTAATTCCCAATTGCCATCAGCTGGGGAGACTAGCATTCAGAATACTTAAGTTTATGGGGGACCCCTGAATCAAAGCACCACAGCACGCATACACACATGAACACACACACACCATAAACACATACACATGCCAAAGCAAAACACTTGGGACTGTGAATGTAGCTCAATGGCAGAGTGCCTGCCAGGCATGTATGAGGCTCTGGAGTCAATCCTAGCACCCAAAACAAAAATAAAAAACACTTTCTGGACAGTGTTCTAGGCTTGAAATCTTTCTTTTTAAATTTGTTTTTTGTTGTTTTTCTAAGTATGTATTTTAGACTCTTAGGGTGGGAGTCTAGTTCAGTGGTACATATTCTTCACATGCACAAAGTTGCAGGTTTTATCCCCATCACCACAAAAACGAAATAAAACTCTCAAGATGAAAGGCAGAGGTCACTCAAACCGGACTGCCTGAGCGCAAATTCCAGCTCACCACTTTCAAACTGCGTAACAAACCACTTACCCCAACTGTGTTTCTGTCTCCTTAACAGCCTAATAGGATAATAATAGTACCTATCTCATGCCATAAGGGAAATTGCTTAGAACAGTGATAGCCCCACATGTAAGTAGCTATTATGATATGTGATTGGTGTTATAAAAGTCAATATGCTCACCAACATTTGCAGTGCTGTCAGCATGGCACACTGCATACACGCATGAGTCTGTGCCATGGGAACAACTGTCAGGAAATCATTAAAATACACATCTAAGGGCTGCAGAAGATGGGTTGTGGTTACGGCATTTGCCTGCAAAGCCAAAGGACCCTGGTTCAATTCCCAGGACTCACTTAAGCCAGATGCATGGGGGGGTGGGGGGGATGCATCTGGAGTTTGTTTGCAGTGGCTAGAGGCCATGGCACACCCATTCTCTCTCTCTCAAATAAATAAATAAATAAATAAATAAACAAATAAATAAATTTTTAAAAATACACATCTGAGTGCCATGGTGCAGAGAACTGGGCATACACCATCTCCAAAGGAAACTTTTGCCTGACAGGCATCACTAGAAGTGGCAGAGCTTAATTCTTCCTTATGGAAAAACTGGATTTGGGGTTTCCAGTAACCTAAAGTCATAACTATTTGGTTCTACCATGTGCAAGTTCAGTCATGTGTTTGAAGGCAGAATCCATGTAGTTATTTATTTATTTATTTTTTATTTATTTATTTATTTTTCTGATACCATTATTTAAACACCAGCAGGCCATGTCCAGAAGGTAGCCTATTTAGTTCACAGGTCTCTTAGCTGTATTATGGCATGTTCTCTAGCATCTTTATCACCATATACAGGAAAGAGAAAGAGAAAATGGGCATGCCAGGGCCTCTTGTCACTGCAAACGACCTCTAGACCCACGTACCACTTTGTGCATCTGGCTTTATATGGGTACCGGGGAATAGAACACGGGCCTCCAGGTTTTGTAGGCAAGCACCTTTGGCTGCTGAGCCATCTCCCTAGCCCACCTTATGTTTTTCACAAAAGCAACTCCCAGGTAGACTGAGGACATCCTTCAAAGACACACATTTGAATTTTTACTTCCATCTTGAAATGACCTAGAAGCTAACTACTGTTGTGATGGTGAACAGGAAAAACAGCTGCTTTGATTAATTACTGAGAGGAAAAAACCCGAGCTAGAAAGACCTACTGACCCAACAGGAAAGTACTAGAATGTCTTAAGTGAACACTGCAGAGGCAACCAATATCCACCCATCTCTACTGTAAGGAGATTACCAATGGAGGCAAATCACACAGGAGACTTTCTGACCTTAGAGACACAGAAAGTTTGATTTCTTGAAATCTTAGGCTTCTTCTGGTCTGAATTTTGTATTCTCACACTTGATTTTAGTAAAGACTATGCAATTGTACTAGGCAGTGTTCTCTAGAGGAACAGAGCCAGTTTTAGAACAGGACAGTCACTAGATGGGCTTATAAAATAGGGGCTGAGTAGTCCAACATGGCTAGGGGAAGGTCTTTTCGGCTTGGCTAGTCCTTTCTAGAAACACCCTCACAGATCCACTCACAGTTGTCTCTTGATTCCAGATCCCACCAGGTTGACAATCAAGTTTAGCCAGCAAAGAAGTCAAGTGTCAAAATGATCCAACTATTTCTGTAGATTGGTCTTTTCTCACTAGAGTATCTGTTTCTTCAGCAAGGTCATTGATTATTATCCTCTGAATATCCCATAACTTCACAAAAAGAGTAAGACACTATTGCCGGGTGTGGTAGCGCACACCTCTAATCCCAGCACTCGGGAGGCAGAGATAGGAGGATCACCATGAGTTCAAGGCCACCCTGAGACTACATAGTGAATTCCAGGTCAGCCTGGGCTAGAGTGAGACCCTACCTTAAAAAACCAAAAAAGAAAGAAAAGAAAAAGAAAGAAAGAAAAGAAGGAAGGAAGGAAGGAAGGAAGGAAGGAAGGAAGGAAGGAAGAAGAAAGAAAGAAAGAAAGAAAGAAAGAAAGAAAGAAAGAAAGAAAGAAAGAAAGAAAGAAAGAAAAAAAAAGCTGACACTATTATAGACTAGATGTTGGTGTCAGTCCAAAACTTATCTGTTGACTCCCCAGCCTCCCATGTGATGGCAGAGGAGGTGGGGCCTTTGTTAGGTGAGCAGGTCCTGAGGTTGGAGCCCTTCTGACTACAATCAGTGCTCTTATGAAAGAGGTCTCCTCGCGCTCCCTTACCCTCCTTCCTCCATGTGAACATAAACTGAAAAAGCAACAGTCCACAACCAGGAAGAAAAGACCTCACAGGAACCTGACCACACCAGCAACCCAATTTTAGACTTCCAGCCTCCAGAGCTATAACAAATTAGTAGCCAACTAGTATATGGTACGTTGCTATAGCTGTTTAAGCTGCTTAGACAGACCCACAGACACTGTGCTTTAACAGAAAAGATAATGGCTCAGGATGACAAAAACCAGCGTCAAATGTCACACTCAGCTCAGCCTGCTCTTCTCACTACCACATGTCAATAGGCGAACAAAGCACGTGTATCTCCTTTCCTAAACCATTTCGGTTTTTGGGGGGAGGAGGGGAAGATTGCTCAGTGGCTAATGACACTTGCTTATAAATTCTGATGGCCTGGTTTCGAGTCCCTATACCCACCTAAATCCAGATGCATGAAGTGGCACATGTATGTGGTGTTCATTTGTAGTAGCAGGAGGTCCTGGTGCAGCCATCCTTTCGCTCTCATTCCCCTCTCACAAATGAATAAAAAAAATTTAACTCAAAAATTTGTTTTTTACTTTATTTATTTGAGAGAGAGAGAGAGAGGAAGAGGCAGATGGAGAGAGAGAGAGAGGACAGGATGGGAACACTAGGGCCTTCAGCCACTGCAAATGAACTCTAGCACATGTGCCACTTTGTGCATCTGGCTTACATGGGTCTTGGGGAATCAAACCCCGGTCCTTGGGCTTTGCAGGCAAGCGCCTTAACCACTAAGCCATCTCTCCAGCCCATTAAAATATTTTTATTGACAACTTCATTAACCTATAGACAATAAACCATGATAATTCCCTCCCCTCCCCCACTTTCCCCTTCACAAATTCACTCTTCATCATATCCCCTCTCAATTAGTCTCTCTTATTTTGATGTCATCATCTTTTCCTCCTATTATGAGGGTCTTGTGTAGGTAGTACTAGGCACTGCAAGGTCACGGATACCGAGGCCTGCTCCTGAAAACCTAGTCAAAAGCCTATGGCAGGGGAGCTCATGAGTCCTAGGGATGTAGTGCCTGCTGTTGTCTGGCTAAATGCATAAATTATGCCCACCAAATAGCCCTGTAAGCACTTTTCTTAATGTTCATAGCCATATATTAATGTTACTCCTACTTTTGGGTAGAGAAGCTTCTTTTTTCAGATGGCAGTGACCACTGGGATGACTCAAAAGTGACCAGTGCTGAGAAGTGACAGAGAAACATTCAACACTGAAACATCTCTATTACACCCTCCAAGGCTCAGGGTCCATGGCGGAAAGACTGTAACAGCCAAAGGAAGGGTAGGGCTGCTTACAATAAAAATATTTTTTAAGCTGGGTGTGGTGGCACATGCCTTTAATCCCAGCACTCGGGAGGCAGAGGTAGGAGGATCGCCGTGAGTTCGAGGCCAGCCTGAGACTACAGAATGAATTCCAGGTCAGCCTAAGCTAGAGTGAGACCCTACCTCGAAAAAACCAACACACACACACACAGACATATCTATATATATATATATATATATATATAACTTTTAAAAGGATGCATTAATTTTGGATACATGTCCTGTATCATTCCAGTGAAATAACCCTTGTAGCCATGTGATCTGGTTAACATTCCCTCTCAGCCAAGGATCTGTGTGACCTTGGGCACATCATTTAACCTCTTTGTGTTATAGTCACTAGATTAATCAGACAATGATTTAACTAATCTTTTATTCTTGCTTGATTTGTGAGTATGGTCCTAGAAAAGAATGAGATTTCCTACTCCTGTCTTTTTTTTTTTTTTTTTTTTTTTCCAGGTAGGGTCTCACTCTAAACCAGGCTGGCCTGGAACTCACTGTAGTCCTAGGCTGGCCTCAGACTCATAGCCATTGTGACCACACTAAGCTTCAACTGACCAGACTAAACCAAAATGGAGTCACTTACAATCAAACTGAAATTCAAAGGAATCAGATAAAGGTCTGTGGTAGTTTGAATCACATGTCCCCCATAAACTCATGTGTTCTGAATGCTTAGTTCTCAGCTGATGGTAATTTGGGAGGTGGAGACATGCTGGAGAAGATGTGTTGTTGGGGGTTGTGGTGGTTTGATTCAGGTGTCCCCAATAAATTTATGTGTTCTGAATGCTAAGTCCCCAGCTGGTGGAAATTTGAATTGGATCTTCCTGGAGGCAATGTATTGCTTGGGGTGGGATTATGGGTGTTATAGTCAGCTTCCCCTTGTCAGTGTTTGGCACACTCTCCTGTTGCTGTTGTCCATCTGATGTTGGTCAGGAGGGGATGTTCACCAGGTGATGGCTCAGGTCATCATTTTCCCTGACATCATGGAGCTTCCCTTTGAGTCTGTAAGCCAAAATAAACCCTTTCCCACATAAACTGCTGTTTGTCAGGCATCTTCTGACAGTAATGCAAAGCTGATTGCAACAATAAAATTGGTACCAGAAGTGGGGTTGTTGCTGTTAGAAACCTGATTCTGTGGCTTTGGCCTTTTGGAACTGCTTTGCAGGAAGAATGTGGACAAATTTGCAATCTTGGCCTAAGAGATGACTTGCAGTCCTGTAAGTACAGCGTGATGGACTATTCTGGTCCAATTTGAAAACTGAATGTAGTAAGAACTATGGACTGTGAGGTTTGCTTATGAGGTTGAGAAAGGCCTTTGCCTGGAATCAGCTAGAAGGTGTTTGTGTAAGAGGCTTGCTGTTAAGCCAGTGTCCTAATAACTTGTGCAGAGTTGCACTGCATAGAAATGGACTGGTGTGAGAAGAGGGATATGGCACAGAAAAAAATGAAATATGGGTATTATAGCCAGCTTCCCCTTGCCAGTGTTGTCCTGGTGCTGTTGTCCATCTGATGTTGGCCAGGAGGTGATAACTACCTCTTCTCATGCCATCATTTTCTCCTGCCATCATAGGCTTCTTCTATAAGGAAAGTGTAAGAGAAAAGCAAAAAAGAACACCAGATTTGATCTCTATAGACAAGACTGTTTATGGAGAGAAACAGTGAGGGGTCTCAGCTTTCCTGCAGGATGAAGGCTGAAGCACTGAGCCAGGCTGGAGTACAAGCTTATAAGGGGGATCTTAAGAAAAACAGACTGTAGCAGCTGCAGGTCCAAGGGAAGTAGATAAGGAACTGTAGTTATTTGTGTCCTTGCTCAGAATAAGCATTTTTTTAGCCAAATTTTCTAGGGAGGATAACACACCAGACAGTTTCTGTTCCCTCAACATTTTCTGAGCTAAGGGAAGTTTAGTTTACCATTTGAGACTAGACAGGCCTGTCAAGGTCACGCTTCTGCTTCTGAAGTTTTATTGCTTGTTGGTCTTAGGGATAGTTATTAACTCTTTAGTTCCCTTTAGTTTTCAGGGAAGTCTATTAACCCTTCAAAACCCTTCCCTCCTACAAGCTGCTCTTGGTCACGTGTTTTCTGACAGCAACATGAAGCTGGCTGCAACAACATGGTTGAGTAGATATAAAACAGCTTTGAAGGTTAGTGTGAGAAATTGGAGGGAGAGACAGGATTCTTGAATCCTGTCACTAGACGTTATCATTCTACAAATGGGGATTCTCTGAGCTGTGGGAGGAATCTAGAGTCATAAGGAACAGGTTAAGGTAGTGTGAAGGTATGCTGCTAGGTAAAACACATGAATTGATTCTAAACTTCCTGAGGGTGATGACAAAGCCTGGATAACTTGGAGGCTGGCAGAGAGAACAGATCAAGACAGTAAAGGGTAATCCTTTTTTTTTTTTTTTTTTTTTTTTTGTCCTGCAAGGTGGTGCATGCCTGTAATCTCAGTAATTGGGAATTGGAGGCTAGAAGATTGAGAATTAGGCAGCAATATGGGTTACACACAAATTTTGTAGCCTGGGCTACAAAACAAGACTTGGCCTCCAAAAAAAAAGTAAATGAATAAATAAAAGGTCTTTGTTACCAGATGTGGTGGCACACACTTTTAATCCCAGCACCCAGGAAGCAGAGGTAGGTGAATAGTTGTGAGTTCAAGGCCACCCTGAGACTACATAGTGAATTCCAGGTCAGCCTGGACTAGAGAACAAGACCCTACCTCGGAAAACCAAAATAAATAAATAAACAGTCTTTGTTTTGAAGTACAAAAGAAAGTTATTGTCTCAGTTCTGAAGGCTGAAAATCCAAAAGTAAGGTCTTTGATCCCTTCAAAGCTCTAGGAAAGACTCCTTTCTTGCCTTTTCCGAGACCCAGTAGCTACAGACATTCCTTGGTTTATAGTAAACTAATTCAGTCCCTCTCTTCCCTCATATGGCTGTCTTCCCCACGCAGCTCTGTGTCTGGCTTTTCTTCTTCTGCTGTTAGTGTCAGAGGGCACTGTCCCAGGTTGGCTGGATCCATTGCTTTGGATGGAGAGGAAGCAGAATGTCTCAGTGGCGGGAACATGTGGTGGAGGTTCCCCACCTCACAACAGTCAGGAAGAAGATAGTTGGAGATGGCTGAATTGAAATCGGCCATGGAGCTGGGAGAATGTGTCCACTGACTTCTAGTGCATAGTTGACAAATTACAGGAGGCTGATGACCTTGTTGGGATACCCTAGAGCCCTAGAGCCTTCTATGTGGGCACCAGCAGAACTAGACGTGGCAGGAGTTCCAGTTGCTGAAAGCTATAAGGAAGGTCATTCTTTCAAGGGCCAGGAAGGTAAACAAGGAGATAACAGTTTTCACAGAACAGCCTCAGGTGTGCTGTTGGGTGCGCTGAGTTGTTTTAGTATACAAGAAACCAAGGCAGCTCACAGGCAGGGTGAAAGTTCACCAGGAAGCAGATGGTGCATTACTGTGACAGTCATTAAATCATTGTTTTCTATCACTGGAGCTGCTAGGTGACTGCCAGAAGATGGTTTGACAGAAATGCCCTCTCAGAGAACATTCCTTCATAAGGCAAAAGCTCATTGACACGTATGTACTGGTAAGGAGGTCCTCCGAATGCAAGTGGGCCACTTGGTACAAAACTTACCAATTGCCAGCTGGTGTAGTGGTACATGTCTGTAATCCCAACCTACTTGGGAGGCTGGGGCAGAATTGAAAGTTTCAGGCCTGTCTGGGCTACAGAATGAGTTCAAGGCCAACCTGAGCAACTTACTGAGACCCTTTCTCAGATATAATAAGTTTTCAGCAACAAAAAGGGATGGAAATGCTCTTTGTTGCCCATCAGAACTAGATGGTAAGAACTTATTGCTGAAGATACCGTATGCTTCAGTTGTGGACATTGAGAAATCAAAAGGTAGCTGAGCTGGAAGCCTCCTTCCTGCTACTAGCTACCTTTCATAGTACTAGAAAACGTTAATCAGGCTGTTGGAGAAAAGTCATCAACAGTCTTACCCAGCAGTGAACTCTGCAAGCGACCCAACTGACCAACCAGACATATGTGCCCAATGGTGCAATAGTGGCATGATTGTTATGGGAGTCACCAACTGCTCTCTGATTGGATTTGAAGCTCACACCATAGGAGAAAAATTTATGCCTGGTACTAAAAATCTAAAGTCAAAAGCCTATGTTTGGGAGGGTCATAGGCCCTAAATGGGAAGCTACTCCTATTTGGCTAAATGGATATGTTGCGTCTATTAAATTGCCCTCTAAATATTTATGTTGATCTTTGGTCATTGAAGTGATTCTAAGTGTGAGAATAAGTGACTGTTTAATGCTCAGTGATGAATGAGACATCTATATCACCCCCTCCAGGGCACAGAAACATTGCAGAAGAGAGGGTAAAAAGAATGTCAGCCAGAAGACGCAGAACACTATCTTCTGGATGTGGTTTGGTTATGTCATTCATGGTCTCACAGCTCACTGCACAATACGGGGTCCATCAACATTCCATCATGGACAGTGGAGGAGAACAACAACAACAAATGACACCAAAGAAGAAGAGGGACTACTTGGAAAGAAGAAGGGGTCTAGTGGAAGGAGAGCAGGGGAAGGTAGACAAGAGAAGGTAATGGGAGGAGATGATGATCAAATACATTATATACATGTATGACATCTTTCAATAAAAATGTTTTTAATGGTTGGGAAGATTTCTCAGTGGTTAAAGGCACTTGTTTGCAAAGCCTGATGGCCCCAATTAGACTCCCCAGTACCCACATCAAGCCAGAAGCACAAAGTAGCACATGCATCTGGATTTTATTTGTAGTGGCAAGGGGCCCGGGCATGTTCCCATTCTGTGTGTGTATGTGTGTGTGTGTCCCTATTAAACATATAAATAAAAATATATTTTTAAAGTTTTTAAAAAACCGGACATGGTGACACATGCTTTAATCCCAGCAGTTGGATTCCCCAGGAGATCAAATCCAACCTGGCTACAGCATGAGCTCCAGCTCAACCTAGGCTACAGTAAGACCCTGCCCCCATCCCCCCCAAAAAAACCCAGTTGGACGTAGTGACACATGCTTTTAATCCAACACTTGGGAGGCAGAGGTAGGAGGATCACCATGAGTTCAAGGCCACCCTGAAACTATATAATGAATTCCAGATCAGCCTAGGCTAGAGTGAGGCCCTATTTCAAAAAACTGAAAAAAACAAACAAACAACAAAAGAACAAATAAAAGTTTTTTAAAAAAGAGAGGGCTGGAGAGATGGCTTAGCAGTTAGATGCTTGCCTGTGAAGCCTAAGGACCCCAGTTTGAGGCTCAATTCTCCAGGACCCACGTAAGCAAGATGCACAAGGGGGCGCATGCATCTGGAGTTCATTTGCAGTAGCTGGAGGTCCTGGCATGCCCATTCTCTCTCTCTCTACCTGCCTATTTTTGTATCTCTCTCTCTGAAATAAATAAATAAATAAATAATAAGTAAAATAACATAAGAAAAATAATTAAAAGATCAAATAACCTGGGGCCGTAGGTCAGCAGCAGAACATTTGGTACCACGTGATAGGCCCTGGGTTCCATCTCCAGTTTTGAAAACAAACAAACAAAAAAAACCTATTAACTTAGGCTGCTCTCTCTGGCCTGTTTTGAGAAGAGCGAAGTGCAGAAAGTTAAGAAACATAGGTAGACATTTGTTTCTGGCCTCTGTAGGAGCTCATTTCAAAGACTTTGCAAATCGTGTTGTCACCAAGCTTATAGGGGAACAAACTCACCATTTGTTTGGGTGGGGGCAGAGCACAAGTAGCACTGGGCAGGACAGGATACCCACTATAGCAACTCCAAAGCTCAAAGGGTTGACCTTGATGAGAGGAACCATAAAGGAAAGGAAGTGGCAGGAATGTGAACACCAAAGCGTGCTTCCCTACAGTGCTGAAACATCTCTACGAGATTCTCTGTTTTTCTGATGGCAGGACAAAGATGCAATGCCTTCTGCCAGAAGCCAGAGATGGACAATGTTGCTTACAAAGCAGAGAGGGTGCCAGCCCACCCCAGGAAGCAGGAAGCAGATTTTACACCTCCCACAGTTTTCCTACCTCTGAAGCCTACAACCCTTTACCCCTGTGTCTTGTCACCAAGATGTATAACTCGGGGTCAAAATACTCTGTAAGATAAATTCCAATCCTCTGCTTCAGGAAACTGTGACTTTCAGGGCTGCTTCTTCCTTGCATGACAGACCAGGCAAGGGTCAGTAAACTATGCTTGTTTCTCTCATACTTTGAGGGTTGAGAGAAGAAATTGCCTTGTTGTTTTTTGTTTTTTGTTTTTTTTTTCTTACAGTGGGCTGCAGAAATGACACAGGAAAGGGAAAGATTGCCTGTGTGGGGAAAATAAAATGGCTTTTTCGTATTAGTTTCTTCTTAGTTTCTCAGAATGTTTTTTGTTTTGTTTTGTTTTGCTTTGTTTTTTGTTTTTGTTTTTTTGAGGCAGGGTCTCATTCTAGCCCAGGCTGGCCTAGAATTCACTCTGTGTTCTCAGAGTGCCCTTGACCTCATGGTGATCCTCCTACCTCTGCCTCCCGAGTGCTGGGATGAAAGATGCTCTCCACCATGCCCGACTTTCTTAGAATTTTTTGTTTAATATTTTATTTATTCATTTGAGAGAGCGAGATACAGAAATAGGCAGGTAGAGAGAGAGAATGGGTGCACCAGGGCCTCCAGCCATTGCAAATGAACTCCAGATGCATGCGTCCCCTTGTACATCTGGCTTACATGGGTCCTGAAGAATCAAGCCTCAAACCGGGATCCTTAGGCTTCACAGACAAGCGTTTAACCACTAAGCCATCTCTCCAGCCCTCAGAATGTTTTTTAAAGTTTCTTGGTATTTTGGACAAGTTACTTTATTTTGAAAATTATTGTTAATCACACCTATTGAACAACTTAATAGGATTGTAATATTTTCATATTTGCATACAATGAGCTTTGATCATATAGAGTGAACGATTTATGTTAATCTGTCAAGTTGATTGACTTTGGCTATCTGCAGTCTCTTTCTAAGCTCAACCTGCAAACTATTCATTTCAGCAATTGTACCTTTAGGTTTAGAATTTCCAGTGTGTTTCTCTTATAGTTTTCATTTCTAAGATTCATCTGTTTACTCATTGTGACTGTATTTAAGGTTCTTGAGAGGTATATAATAGCTAATTTAAGGTTCTAGTCAGCTAGTTATATGGTATACTTCCTGTTTCTTGACTATAGAATCAAACTTCTCTATTTTTTCTATGGCTAGTAACTTCCTATTTTCACTGGACTGGTGGAGCCCCTTAAATTTACAGCTGCTTGATTTTATGATTTTTTTTAAAAAAATGATTTAATTTATTTGAGAGAGAGAGAAAGGGAGAGACAGAGAAAGAGGGAGAGAGAAAGAATGGGCATATGATGGCCTGCAGCCACTGCAAACAAACTCCAGACGCATGTGCCTCCTTGTGAATCTGGCTTACGTGGGTCCGGGGAATTGAACCTGGGTCCTTAGGCTTTGCAGGCAAGTGCCTTAACTGATAACCCATTTCTCCAGCCCATGATTTTTTTTTTAAGGTGAGCCAATTTAAAGTGTAAGGTGTATAGTAAGACTTTTTAACTTGGTAGTATTCAAATTTCAAGCTTTCTCTCCCTTGAAGTAGCAAGCAGCTGATATGTCTATTCAGTTCTTCCAGTATCGTACCCCACTGGACTTTGTACAATCATCTTTTCATGTCTACATGGTGAAGCAAGTATTTAAAGAGAGCTTAGATGCAGATGTGGTATCTCCTCCCTTGCTCTGTGACTCCTTCGTTGCTGGGATTGCACCCCAGATGTCCAGCCGCCGTTGCAGCTTTGGGGTTTGAGCTCCTAGCAACCGGCTCAAACCAGTAGCAGTTTTCCTTCAACTCTGCCTGCCCAGGCCACAGGCGCCAGAGCGATGTGTGAAAATGTGGTTTTCATACAGGTTCCTTTCTTTGGAGGCTTGAAGTCCCTTGTAGTTACTGCCTTTAATCCCTCTCTAGGTTCTTCAAATCGTTGGTAAGATTCTGTCTAGAATTTATTATTGCTTTCTATGGGAGAGTTACTATAGCACTAACGTTGTAAACACCAGAACCCTCAGTTCTCTCCTGCCAACTGAAATTGTACATTTTCCTCCCTCTATCCCTTCTTCTCTCTTTTTTCCTCCTTCCCTCCTTTTCTTCCTTCCTTTCTCCTTTCCTCTTTCTTTCCTTCTTTCTTTCATTTTCTTTCTTCCTTTCATTTTCTTTCTTTCTTTCTGAGGCTTTAATGTATTTTGTTTCTCTTGTATAAAATGACTTTTTGAGTCAGGCATGGTGGTATATGCCTTTAATCCCAGCACTTTGGAGGCAGAGGTAGGAGGATCACCATGAGTTCGAGGCCACTCTGAGACTACATAGTGAATTCCAGGTCATCCTGGGCTAGAATGAAACCCTACCTTGAAAACCAAAAAAAAAAAAAAAAAAAAAAAAAAACACAACTTTTTGATTTTTGTTGTTTGATTTTTTTTTTTTGAGAGACAGAAAGAGAGAGAGAGAGACACAGAGAGAGGGAGAGGAAGACAGAGATGGGCACGCCAGCTGTCTCTCAGCTGCTGTGAAAGAAACCCAGATGTGTGCACCCCCTTGTGGTCAAGTGCGGCATTACGCCCTTGCATCACTTTGCGTCTGGCTAAACGTGGGACCTGGAGATTGGAACCGCTGGAGATTGGAACCAATGTTCTTAGGCTTAAGAGGCAGGCGCCTTAACCGTTAAGCCATCTCTCCAGCCATGTTGTTTGATTATTTAATTTTTTTTTTCATGAGAGAGAGAGCATGTGCAATAAAGAGAGAATGGGCATGCCAAGGCCTCCAGCCACTGCAATTGATGCATGCACCATCTTGTGTGAATGTGCAATCTTGTGTACTTGTGTCATCTAGTGTGTCTGGCTTACATGGGACCTGGAGAGTCAAACATGAGTCCTTAGGCTTTGCAGGAAAGTGCCTTAACCAGTAAGCCATTTCTCCAGCCCTGTTGTTTTATTTTTTTAAATGGTTTCACATTGGTGCACTGGCTGGCCTCCTTACACTCACAGTAATCCTCCTGCCTGGGATTGCAAGCTTGAGCCCATGATTTTTTTTTTCTTTTTCTGGCTTTTCAAGGTAAAGTCTTGCTCTAGCCCAGGCTGACCTGGAATTCCCTATGTAGTCTCAGGCTGGCCTTGAACTCACAGCGATCCTTCTACCTCTGCCTCCCAAATGCTGGGATTAAAGGCATGCGCCACCACACCTGGCTTCTAGCCCATGATTTTAAAACTTTTAAAGTAGAATAAAGCTCAATCTAAAGTTAATTAAGGGCTAGAAAGATGGCTTAGCAGTTAAAGAGTGCTTGTCCTCTCTATTTTAAAAGTATCAGTTTTCTACTAATCTTAGAGAATTCTTTCTAAGTATATTATGGAGAAAGTCTTAATCTTATATTAACATCATTTTACATTAGACATGTTGTTTATCAAAGACAGAACAAATAAGACCTTTGAAGATGGCAAGTGTAATTAGAATTTAATCATCTTATTTTATATTGCCTTTATCTATTATTTTATTTTAGGAAAAATAATACCAGTTTCTAATTTTGACTATGGTTTCAAATTTTACATAGGGAAAAGTAAAGGCACAGTTATAACAAGACATAGGCCATGGCATTAGAATGGGTGGAATTAGGAAAATATTGTTCAGTAGCATTCTTCCTCTAACCATGACACAGTGGTGAATGGAAATCTAGAGTTCGGAAGAGAAGTCAGGATAAGAAATGGAGACTTGGGAATTCAAAGGCTTAAGACCTTCAGTCCAGTGCCATTGTTAGAATCAGGTTTTACAACTTTAATGTAAAGGTTGTTGAGAATATAGCCATTCTAAGAGGTTCTATCTTTGGTCCCCTGAGATGTTTTTATCCTTATAGGTTGTTACATTTTTTTTGTAAAAATCAGTATAACGTGCTCAATTCCACTTCTGATTTATGTTTTTTATTTGATTTTTTGCTTTATATTTCTAACCATTGTGAAGCTAACTTTAAAATGCCTCTATAAATTCATTTGTTTGAATGTCTCTGATGAAAACTTCTTCAATTTTAGAAGTATCTATTGTTACTTTGCTCTTTTTTTTTTTCTACATTGATCTTGATCCTGAAAAGAGTTATAAAATTTTCTTTTAAGTCATTTGACTCTAGTCCTGGATCAGGTCAATATCACCTGAAGACGAAGACTTCTGTTATCCAAAGAATATAAAGAAAATAAACCCCCAGAGAGAGCGCATTGACTAGAGATTAGAAGAAGGAGCTGGAAGGATGATAATCCAATTTAATCAGCTGCATTTTTTTCTGATCTTTCTGCTACCTGTCCTTCCTACCCTGGCTTTCAAGAGTTGATATGACAACCTCACGTTAATATTTATTTAACAAAGGCACACTTCTGTTTTCCTAGGCAACTAAGTTTTGTTAGTCTACTGTAGAGTAAGTTAACTGGTTCTTTGCTCTGTTTTAGAGGAGAGCATGGCAGAAGAAATTCTGCTAAGGGCCTGACATCATGCACATCTATACACCTGTTCTGTTCTGGGTGGCAGGATGCTAAAGTTCAATCACACCTAGAACATGGACTTAAGAATACCCATCCTCGGGGCTGGAGAGATGGCTTAGCAGTTAAGCACTTGCCTGTGAAGCATAAGGACCCCGGTTTGAGGCTCAATTCCCATGTACCCACATAAGCCAGACACACAAGGTGGTGCATGCATCTGGAGTTTGTTTGCAGTGGCTGGAGGCCCTGGTGCGCACCCACCCACCGTCACTCTCAAATAAATAAAAATAAACAAAAATTTAAGAATACCCATCCTCTTTCCTTTCCTTTTGGAACTTGTATCACTCCTATTTTAAAATGTTTATATGGTCCCGTAGATTATTAAGCCCCTAATTTATTGTCTTCTCTTTCTCCCCACTCCAAACATTTTTCTCTGTGTACTTTAGAATTTAATTTTTTTTTTACAAGGTAAGGTTTCACTCTAGCCCAGGCTGACTTGGAATTCACTATGGAGTCTCAGGATGGCCTCTGCCTCCCGAGTGCTGGGATTAAAGGCATGCACCTCCACACCCGGCAGAATTGAATAGTTTCTACTAATCTGCCTTTACATGCTTGTATCATCTCCATTTTTCTTCTTTTTATTAAATATTTTAGTTATTTGTTTTTCAGATCTAGAATTTCCAGGTGGTTAGTTTCCAAACTTTTGATCTCTGTGTTGATGTCTCTTCTTTGTTCAGTACACGATTTTTTCCTTTCTTCTCATGAGCATGGTTTTGACACTTGTTTTAAAGTCTTTCCTAATTTCAGCATCTATGCACTCTTCACATCAGTCTCCACTGGTTGTTTATGAATTATATTTTCTCTTTTTTTCCCACTGTCGAGTAATTTTGGACTTCATTCAAGACATTGTAGAGTCTCTGGATTCTGTTCTAGTCTCCCAGAGTCTCAATGGTCTGCTTTAACAAAAAGCTAACTAAGGGGCTGGAGAGATTGTTTAGTGGTTAAGGCACTTGCCTGCAAAGCCAAAGGACCCATATTCAATTCTGTAGGACCCACGTAAGCCAGATGCACAAGGAGGAGCATGCATCTGGAATTTGTTTGCAGTGGCTGGAGGCCCTGGCATGCCCATTCTCTCCCTCTCTCCCTCTCTCCCTCTCTCCCTCTCTCTCTCTCCCTCTCTCTCTCTCTCAAATAAATAAATAATTTTTTTTTTTTTTAAAAGAAGCTAACTAGGCCTATCTCAAACTTGAACATCCCCGTAGCTGGCTTAGGCTCATAGCCCTGTGGATCTTTTCTTCCATGGCTGACCTACTTGGATCTGAGATATGGGCGGCGTTTATCTGCAGAATTGTTATTTGCAGGATCTTTTGTAGAATTTGAGAGCACTCCATCGTGACTTCTGTTGCTGAACTATCTCTGTTTCCAGTTGCTATCATCACTTAAAAATTTTTCATCTACTCTCTTCAAGTTAGTAAGATGAAAGTTCCTTCCAGAGTTTTAACCATTGGGTCTGGTGCCAAGCTACAACTGTCCTGAAATGCAAAGGGGCTGTTCCTTACTGCCAACTATGGATTCCCTGGAAGTTCCTGTCTGCTGTCAGTCACTTTCAGGTTTTTTCGGGTGATTACTTCCTGGATCTTGTCGGGAAGTGATGGTCTCAGAAAGAGTCTATATCCTTATGTAAGCAGACTCTTCTAAGTACACTTTTTGTTGTAATAGTTTATGTAATTTGTTTCTACATTTTCTTGAGAGAGAGAATGGACACACCAGCGGCCTCTCAGATGCTGTGAAAGAACTCCAGACCCGTGCACCCCCTTGTAGGCAAGTGCAGCATGGTGCCCTTGTGTCACTTTGACGTCTGGCTAAACGTGGGACCTGGAGAATGGACCGGGTGTTCTTAGGCTTCGCATGAGGCTCCTTAACCACTAAGCCATCTCTCCAGCCCTGTTTCTACATTTTTGAAAAACACTGAACTATTATGGATACAATCTTTTACTTTAAGAGCTGGGGAGAAGGCTTAGCTGTTAAAGGCACTTGCTTACAAAGACTGTCAGTATGGGTTTGTTTCCCCAGTACCTACATAAATGAGATGCACAAAGTGTCACATGCATCTGGTGTTTATCTGTAATGCCAAGAGGCCCTGGCATGTCCATAATACTTTCTCTCTCACTGTCTTTCAAATAAATCTATTTTCAAAGAATCTTTTAAAATAAATTATTTTATTTATTTATTTATTTATTTATTTATTTATTTGGGAGGAGGGGAAGAGGCAAGCAGAGAGGGGGTGTGGAGAGAGAGAGAGAGAATGGGCACACCAGGGCCTCTGCAAATGATCTTCAGACACATGTGCCACCTTGTGCATCTGGCTTACATGAGTTCTTGAAGATAAAACCTGAGTCCTTAGGCTTTGTAGGCAAACGTCTTAAGCCATCATCTCTCTAGCCCCCCAAGAGAATCTTTTACTTTTACTTTGGACTTTAATGGTATCTTAATTTTATTTTTAAAAAATAACGTTTTTTTGTGTGTGTTTGTGCGTGTTCTGAGGGCCTAACCCAGAGCTTTGCACATGCTGTGCAAGCTCTCTACCAATAGGCATGGTTCTTTTTTTTTTGGGCGGGGGGGGGGGGAGGTTCGAGGTAGGGTTTTACTCTAGCTCAGGCTGACCTGGAATTCACTATGTAGTCTCAGGGCAACCTTGAACTCACAGAGATCCTCCTACCTCTGCCTCCCAAGTGCTGGGATTAAAGGCATGTGCCACCAAGCCCGGCTGCTTCATTTAAAAAAAAATTTTTTTTTATTAAAAATTTTTAATTTAAAATTTTTTAATTTTTAAAAATTGTAGGCTCATTGTGCACTTATAAGAAACAATAGAGATCCCTGGACTGTTTGCTCAATATCCCACAATGGTGACATTTTCCAGACATTGACAAATATGGATCATGTCCATCACAAGTATCCCTTAAGTTGCCTTTTTATATATGCATCCACTTTCCTTCTGCCAGGACTTTTTAAACTCTATCCATAACTAATCTCTTTTCCATTTCTACAATTGTTAATGTCAAAAATGTTACATATAGGCTGGAGAGATGGCTTAGCGGTTAAAGCACTTACCTATGAAGCCTAAGCACCCAGGTTCCATACCCCAGTACCCATGTAAGCCAGATGTAGAAAGGGACCCATGTGTTCGGGGTTCATTTGCCCTGGCTGGAGGCCCTGGTCTGCCCATTCTCTCTCTATTTGTGTCTCTATCTCTTTCACTCTCCCTCTCAAATAAATAAATAAAATATTTTTTCAAATGTTACATGTGGAATTACATAGCATGTAACTTATTATTTATTTATTTACGTGTGTGTGTGTGTATACATATAAGTGCCACAGCACACATGTGGAGGTCAAAGAACAACTTCAAGGTGTCTGTCCTTTCCTTCAACCATCTTTGAGATAGGACATCCCTTGTTTTTGCTACTGTGAACACCAGTAAGCTTTGGGAATCTCCTGGCCCTATTTCCCATTGCTGTAGGCACTTGGGGATCACAAATGAGCAGCTTTACCTCAGGCTTCATGTGGGTGCTTAGGAAGATCAAACTCAGGTTGGCAAGTTTGCAAGCAAGCACCTTTAAATGCTGAGATATCTACCCAGATCCTGGTACATAACTTTCATTTTTTAATATTTTATTTTTGTATTAGAGGGGAGAGAGAGAGGAAGAAGAGACTGAGAGAGAGACAGAGAGAGAGAGAGAATGAGCACACTAGGGCTTCCTCCACTGCAAATGAACTCCAGATGCATGCACCACCTTGTGCATCTGGCTTATGTGGATAATGGGGACTCAATGACAATGATGAGCTGGATTTGGCTTTTTTGATCCCATAAAATCCTCCTAATGCCCCCAGGTTATGTATATATGCCATATATATATATATATATATATATATATATATATATATATATATATATGTGCATAGTATAAATGTAAGCTATGTAAACTATGGTTTGTTTAACCTACCCATCCACTGGTTTGTTTCCAGTGTTGACTAGTATAAGCAAAGCTGCTATAAAAACTAATGTATAGAATTTTGTATGAACTAAAGTGCTCATTTGTCTACAATGAATAATTGGGGGTGCAAGTGCTGAGTTATATGTATGGTATGATGAAACCTGATCCTCCAAAGCCAGAGCCCAAGCCTAAAAAGACTCCTGCAAAGAAGGGAGAGAAGGTACCTAAAAGAAAAAAAAGGGAAAAGCTGATGCTAGCAGGGGGGAATAACCATGCAGAAACGGAGATGCCAAACAGACCGGGCACAAAAAGCCGAAGGTGCTGGAGATGCCATGTGAAGTGTGTGCAGTTTTGATCACTTTGTACTTCTGGTGACTGTACAGTTTGAAATGCTATCAGGTTTTATAAAAATAAAGAATTTTGTTTTACTTTTTTTTAAAGCTATATTGTTAGCACACAGAACACTTCATTGTTTTTTTTGGGGGGGGGGGAGAACAAGTATCACTAACAGAAGCTCCCACAGTGCAGTGATGGGAAAACACCTTTTCCCTGCTAGTTTTGGAAGATTCCTTTTGGCTCCTGGCAGGAGGGATTCCCTGATGTTGACACAGTAGCCAGCCTTAGCACAAAGGCCTTGTGGCGTGAGAAAACCCAAAATTCATTTTTATATTCTCCCCTTCACCATCAGCATAGACGTAACTCCCTTAAAACCAGAGACTTGAGCCGGGCGTGGTGACGCACACCTTTAATCCCAGCACTCCAGGAGGCAGAGGTAGGAGGATCCCAGGAGTTCAAGGCCACCCTGAGTCTACATAGTGACTTCCAGGTCAGCCTGGACTAGAGTGAAACCCTACCTCGAAAAACAAAAACAAAAACAAAACAAACAAACAAACAAAAAAACCAGAGACCTGTTGGGACCTGACCCCTTAAAATTGGTTTGGCCAGTGTGTCAAATGATCTGGACTTTGCAGTGACATCATTAAGATGGTGTTCCTGGCAAGAGCTGTGGTACCTTTCCTAAAAGATTGTGGAGTTTTCAGATTAATAATTCTTCCCTTTTCATTTCATTCCTGAAAGTCAGGGTGGGCTTGTGAAAAGTTGTTAAACAACATGCTCGATGTGAAATGTCAACCCTCTGTTCAGAGCATCGCATGGAGGCTTCACTGGATTTTACAGCGGCTTTCTGACTTTGGTATTGCATACAAGAAGACAGTTTAAAAATTCTTGTCTGCTGTTAATGAGTGTCTTTCCTCAAATACCATGATTATTGATGAAAAAGTATCTTTAATAAAGCTGAATACAGATTGTTTTGGGAAAAAAAAGTTGTTTGGTATCATTTGCTATTAGGAAAATGCAAATTAAACCACAGTGAAAAATCACTATATTCCTCTTAGTATGATTACAAGTAACATCACCAAATGCTGGTGAAGATAAAGAGAAGCTGGGTATGGAGAAACGGGGTTCAGCGGAAGTTGGGAGGAGGAGCTTTGCAAGGGTTTAGGTTCCATTCCCACCGATACTTGTTAGTTTCTGGGCAAAGTACTGGAGAAAAAAGAAAAAAGAAAAAGCATACACACTTATAGCAGACAACCTTGTGGATCTTCTCTGTGGTTCGTCCTTCACCTTGGCTTTATCACCTTTAGCCTCCCCTTCAGTACATCACTTCTAGGGCATGTCTGCCCAATTTCAAGCCAGGGCATGCAGAAGAACAACTTTTTTAAAAAGATTTTATTTTGCCCTCCAAAACATCTATGGCCATCCCTTCTATCTAGTACTAACTTCTCTCTCTGTTGGAGAATTTGCTTATCTTTTTTCAGATGGACAACAAACCTGAAGGGAGGATCAGCTAATCACACCTCACCAGGGCCCCAGCTGAAACCATAGAGTAATGCAGGGGAAGGGCAAGAATACAGCGTTCATGGTGATCACGACACCAGAAAAAGGCTGAAGGAGATAAACACAGAGAACATCCAACTCCAACTAAGCCAGATATCCAAAGGTACAGAGGCCCCCAAAACCTCATCACTGAAGTAGAACTAAAATGACCCCAATGTGGCTCAGGGAAATTTGCGGAAGAGGGGACGGAAAGATTGTTAGAGTCACAAGTTGGGGTATTATGCACAGAGACTGGGGCCTACCCCCCAGAACTCTTGAGTAAACTCACAATGCATGGCCCACATTGCCCACTGATGAGGGTCCCTTTGGAAGAGGGAGGAAAAGGAGGAGGACAATGGAACCAATACTATGAATGTAAAATCAGAATAATATAAATAAAAATATATATATATATATATGGAGAGAGAGATCACACCAGGGCCTCCAGCCACTGTAAACAAACCCCAGACACATGTGCCACCTTATCTGTCTGGCTTATGTGGGTACTGGGGAATCAAACCTGTTTCCTTAGGCTTTAGAGGCAAGCACCTTAACCACTAAGCCATCTCTCCAGCCCACTGCACAAGTTTTTTTTTTTTTTTTTTTATAAGAAGAGGGAGAGAGAGAGGGCTTCTAGCCACTGTAATCAAACTCCAAATGTGTGTGCCACCTTGTACATGCAACCTTGCACATATTTGCATCACCTTGTGTGTCTGGCTTACATGGGACCTGGAGAGTTGAACCTGTGTCCTTAGGCTTCACAGGCAAGCACCTTAACCACTACACCATCTCGCCAGCCCTGTACAAGTTTTTCTGTGGAAAGTCTTTTCAGTATTGTACTTGCTCTAATTGGATTATTTGCTTTTCACCCTTGAGTTTTGTGAATTTTTTATGTTTCTAGATATTAGTCCTTTCTCCAATACATAATTTGCAAATAAATAATTTCTCATAAATTGTAGCTTTTCTTTTTATAACTTTAAGAACATCTTTTTCAGAACATAAATTTGTAAATTTTGGGCTGGAGATATTGGCTTAGTGGTTAAGCGCTTGCTTGTGAGCCTAAGGACCCTGGTTTGAGGCTTGATTCCCCAGTACCCACATAAGCCAGATGCACAAGGTGGCACATGGATCTCGAGTTCATTTGCAGTGGCTGAAGGTCCTAGTGCACCCATTCTCTCTCCCTCTCTCTCTCTGCCTTTTTTTCTCTCTCTGTCTGTCTCTCACTCTCAAATAAATAAATAAAAATAAACAAACATTTTTTTTAAATTATTTTTAAAAAGTTTTAAATTTTAATGAAGTCAAACTTATTCTTTTTTTTTCATTTATGGATTATGTTTTTAACATCAAGTTTAAGAATGCTCTACCTTGCTTTAGATCCTTAAGATTTACCTTATCTTTTCTCTAAAATTTTTGTTATTTTATATTTTACAATTACAACTGTAATTCACTTAGAATTTACTTTTTGAAAAGATGTGAGACAGGATGAGGATGATTTTTAATATTTTATTTATTTAGTTAGTTATTTATTTGAGAGAGAAACAATGGGTGCGCCAGGGCCTCTAGCCATTGTAAACAAACCCCAGACACATGCACCATATTGTGCATCTGGCTTTATGTCGGTACTGGGGAATTGAACCTGGATCGTTAGGCTTTGCAGGCAAGTGCTTTCACTGTAGAGCCATCTCTCCAGCCTGAGGATGATATTTTTTCCTGTATAAATACAATTGCTCAAGCATCATTTGTTTAACGGTTATGTACTCCACTGTCTTTATACTTTCTTAAGAAAAAAATTTTGTTTCCTTATTTGCAAGTAAGAGTGAGAGACAGTGGACGCGCCAGCTACTGCAAATGAACTCAGGTACATGTGCCACTTTGTGCATCTGGCTTTATGTGAGTACTGGGAAATCGAATCCAGGTCATTAGGCTTTGAATGCAAGTGCTTTAACTACTGAGCCATCTCTCCAGTTGTTAAAATCAGGTAAGCATATTTGTGGTGGTCTGTTTCTAGGCTCTCATCAGAAGTTGGTACATGTGTCTATCCTGCCCACATGCCACATTTGGACAACTAAAGCTATACAATAAATTTTGAAATTAGACAGACCAAATCCTCTAACTTCATTCTTTCTCAAAATTGTTTTAGCTGGGCTGGAGAGATGGCTTAACTGTTAAGGTGCTTGCCTGAGAAGCCTATGGACTCATGTTCGACTCTTGAGGTTCCACGTATGCCAGACACACAATGACACATGCATATGGAATTCATTTGCAGTGGCTAGAGGTTCTGGTGCACCCATTCTATCTATCTATCTATCTAAATAATCTATCTATCTATCTATCTATCTATCTATCTATCTATCTATCTATCATCTATCTCTACCTGCCTCTTTCTCTCAAATAAACAAATAAAATTTACTCTCTCATTAAAAAAACTTTAAAAAATGAAAATAAAATTGTTTTAGCTAGTCCATCTCTTTTTCTTCAATGTAAATCACACTGGGATTTTGACAGGAGTTGTGCTAAATTCTTACCAACAGGAGAACTGATACCTTTGGTATATTGTCCATTCCAGGCTATGAACACAGTGCTTCTCTCTACTTATATTTTCTTTGATTTCTTTCAGCAATATTATGTGGTTTTCAAGGTAAAAGTTTTGTACATGTTTTGTTGGATACAGCGTTTGTTTTTCACTGTTGTAATATTATAAATGGTATTACATATTTAATTTCAGTGTCCATATGTACACATTGGTATACAGATACGCAATGGATTGAACTTGGGGCCTTGTACATACTATTGCTGTTCTATTATTATTATTATTATTATTATTATTATTATTATTATTGACATCTTCCTTACTTACAGACTATAAACCATGATAATTCTCTCCCCTCCCCCACTTTTCCCTTCACAACTCCACACTCCATCATATCTCCTCCCTCTCTCAGTCTCTCTTTTATATTGATGTCATCATCTTTTCCTCCTATTGTGAGGGTCTTGTGAAGGTATTCCTAGGCACTGAGAGGTCATGGATATCGAGGCCAATTTCTGTCTGGACAATTGCATTGTAAGCAGTACTACCCTTCCTTGCCTGGGCTAGAGCGAGACCCTACCTCGAAAAAACAGACAATAAAAACTAAAAAGAGCCAGGCATGGTAGTGCACGCTTAATCCCAGCATTTGGGAGGCAGGGGTAGGAGGATTGCTGTGAGTTCAAGGCCACTCTGAGACAACATACTGAATTTCAAGTCAGCCTGGGCTAGGGTGAAACCCTAACTCAAAAAACTAAAATAGTAATAATAATGATAAGAAAAAGATATCAAAATAGAAGGAAGGCTTGTGAAAGAAGGAGGAGAGGGAGGATGTGGAAGAAGAAAAAAGATTAGGTGGAAGGGGGACAAGGAAGGGTAGATAAAAGAAGGTAAGGACAGGGTATTATGACCAAAATAAATCATGTATAGGTATGAAAACTGCCAATAAAAAGTTTTTGTAAAATAAAAGATGAAAGCAAATCTCCTTGTTGTGTTACCAGTCATGGGGATAGAAGTTAGTTAAGTAAAATTGTTCTATAGGTAGTTCGTATCAACTAAGGAAATTCTTCACTAATCCTATTTTCCTGAAAGTTGTTTTTCCTGTATCACTAGTGTGTACTGAATTTTGTGAAATGCTTGTCAATATTATTAATATGATCATGAATTTTTTTTCTTTAGCTTATTAGTATGGTAGGCTGTAATGATTGATGTTTGAATGCCAAACCAGGCATAAAGCCTTGAACTAACCCTGCTTGGTTACAGTATGTTCATGCTTATAGATGTAGCTAAAGTATTTGATAATACTACCCCCCTCCCCCACTTTTTTTTTGTTCTTTTTGAGTTTTCAAGGTAGGGTCTCACTCTAGCCCAGTCTGGACTGGAACTCACAATGATTCTCCTACTTCTGCCTCCTGAATACTGGGAGTTAAGGCGTGTACCTCCAGGTCCAGCTGATAATACTTTCTCAAGGATTTTTACATCTTTAAAAAAAAATTTAAATATCTTTATTTATTTATTTATTTTTTTGCAAGCAGAGAGAGATAGAAGAGCCAGGTGTGGGGCCCAAGCCTTAGGTAATCCCAGCACTCGGGATGCAGAGGATCAACGTGAGTTCTAGGCCACCCTGAGAGTACATAGTGAATTCCAGGTCAGCCTGGGCTAGAGTGAGTCCCTACCTCGAAAAACAAAACAAAACCAAACAACAAAAAAAAGAAAGCGATAGAGAGAAGACAGGCAGAGATAGAATGGGTGCACCGAGGCCTCTAGACACTTGAAAGGAACTCCCGATACTTGTGCCACTTTGGGTTTATGTGGGTACTAGGGAATCAACTTGATTAGATCATGAGTCCACAGACATTCCTCTTGCGTAGTTGCCTCCAGAAAAGATTAACTGAAGGGGAAGGTCCTACCTCCAGAGTGGGTGGCCCTTCCAGTAGGGAGCTAGATATAAGGAAGCTCTGAGAGGATGCAACTCATTATTCCACCTGGCAGCCTGTGAGACTGGCTGGTGAGTGCCTTATACAGGGCTGCTTCCCCTCCCCCTGCCGTTCCTATATCCCGTTATGCTTATCCTTTGTCAGCACTGGAACCAAGTTTCCTCAGGCTTCCACCATGGACTGAAAAAGCAGCAGCTCTTTAGGAATCCTGCACACCTTCCGTGCTGGATTGGACTGCTGAGGCATCCAGCCACGTGGATTGAGCAGCTACCGGGTTCCTGGACTCAAGCCTGGCAGATAGCTATTGTTGGACTGCCATAAGCTAGTCTAATAAATTCCGCTTTTAATACCAATTCATTCTATTGGTTCTGTTTCTCTACAGAACGTTTACTAACGCAGATTGTGGTACTAGGAGTGGGTCTAGAGAAACAGAATTGTAGGGATGGATTTCTCTAACGGGTTTGGTGTTATTTGGATTTGGCTCTCCAACTTCAGCGCTACTAAAGGCTTTACTGGTAATAAAGAGATCGCTGAAGGTTTCCAAGTGTGGCCAGGAAGAGGCTCTTCTCCTTAGCAGCCATACACTCAAGTAATAGAAAAACAAAGCCAAGCCCTCAATTGGCTGACTTGTATTTTTATGAGGAATTGGGTCCATCTCATCAAAGTTGTTAAAGTTCTCTTTGTAGGGTTGTTGAAGACATTACCTTATTATCCTTTGTTTGTCTGTGGGTTCCGTAGTAATATATCCTCTGCTTCATTTAGGATATTAATTGTATTATCAATTTTTGTTTTGTCAGTCTTATTAGAGATTCATCAACTTCACTGATCTTTTCACACAACCAGTTTCTTTCTTTTTTTTTTAATTGAGAACTTTCTTAATTGTAGACAATATCCCATGGTACTTCCCTCCCTCCTCCCACTTTCTCTTTTGAAACTCCACTCTCCATCATATATATCTCCTCCCCCTCTCAGTCAGTCTCTCTTTTATTTTGATGTCATCATCTTTTTCTCCTATTAGGATGGTCTTGTGTAGGTAGTGTAAGGCACTGTGAGGTCATGGATATCCAGGCCATTTTGTGTCTGGAGGAGCACATTGTAAGGAGTCCTACTCTTCCTTTGGCTCTTCCATTCTTTCTGCCCCCTCTTCCAGCAAGATGTTAAATTTTCATAAGGGAGATGTCTCAATCATAAATGAGTGCCTTTTTTTTTTTTTAGGTAGATTCTGTCTAGCTGAGGCTAACCTGTAATTCACTATGTAGTCTTAGGCTGGCCTGGAACTCACAGTGATTAATCCTCCTACCTCTTCCTCCCACGTGCTGGGATTAAAGGTGTGCACCACCTTGCCTGACTGAGTGCCATTTTTACCACAAGGCTGAAATTAGATGGCTCTAGTGATGATATATGGGGAGGTGAAGGGTCTGGTTTTTGTTTGTTTGTTTGTTTGTTTGTTTTTGAGATATAAGGAGATTATATTAGATTAAGACAAGGAGAGAGCATGAAGAGCTCCTGCCCATATGAAGGCAGGAGGAAGTATGGTGGCACACGCCTTTAATCCCAGCACTGGGGAGGCAGGGGTAGGAGGATCACTATGAGTTCAAAGCCACCCTGAAACTATATAGTGAATTCCAGCTCAGCCTGGGCTAGAGCGAGACGCTACCTTGAAAAGCTAAAAAAACAAAGAGAGAGACCCAAGGTCATTTATAGGTTCTGAATGGAGGCTTAACTAACCAGCCATGATGCTATATTTTGGGGGAGCTGAGGTTAACTAACCACAACCAGGTTCAGGTTAATCCTTCCTTCCTGGTTTTTTTTTTTTTTTTTTTTTTTGCTTTTTGAGGTAGAGTTTCACTGTAGCCCAGGATGACCTGGAATTCACTATGTAGCAAAAATCTTAATTTTAAAAAAGGGAACTCCTTCCTGGGGAGGAACTCAGGTTGTTTATGGAAAAACAGACCGAGACAGACCTAGAGAGAACTCCTTTAGACAGCAATAGATAAAGAGAAGCTGTATCCTTCTCTAACCTCTAGCAAAGTGGACACAGCAAGGGCAGGCTCAAGGACATTTCTTGTTTTTACTCTCAGGGGCCCAATCTCTCCTCTGAATGTCAATCACATATAACCTTGACAATGGTACAGATGTCATTCTGAGTAACTCCTTTATTTCCTGGTATATATTTTTTCTGAGTGCTTAAGACCAAGTACGGAGCCAAAATTTAACTTTCCATATATTGTATTTTTAAGGAATGTTGTGGCTCTTTTGAGAGACTTTTACAGACCTGGAAAGAGTTCTGTGGCTCAGCATGTTTGTCATCTGCTAGGATAAGTCAGGGTCATGCTGAGCATATGGCTTCCCTTAGAAGTATTGAGGATCTTCCCTCTGTTCTTATCTCCTTCTGCAGACTGTACATTGATTGGAATCCAACCTCTGGGCCTCGGTAATTTCTCTGATCAATAGAATTGGTGACTGTGGTAGTTTGAATATATATCCCCCAATATATTCAGTGTTTTACTAGTTATAGTTTGCATCTGCAATCACCTTGCTAGAGGCAATGTCACTGGGGGCCGGTCTTAAGGTATTAATGGTGTGGGTTTGAGATTCCATTGTAAAGATATGCAAATGTGCCTAGCAGGAGTTCCTGAAGTGTGCTGTGTGACCTTTTGGCTGTAGTTTTGCTCTGTGTGCTGTGGTGGCTGGTTGGTTTCTCTCTCTCTCTGCTTGGCCCTGTGGAGAGCAGGCCGCTTCTCTTGCCATTATGGAACTTCCCCTGGATCTGTAAGCTTCAATAAATAATATCCCTTCCTCCATAACTGTGCCCAGTCTGGAAGTTCATCTCAGCGAACCTGAAGCTGTCTGCTACAGTGACTTAAGAGTTTTAAGACATTAGGAGTGTCCTGTCATCTCCCGGACCTGTGTGACCTGAAAGAGCAGGGTCCAATATATTTGTTGCCCTTTTTAGCTCTGGTGCCTCCAAGTGGCTTTGGTTTCTACATATATTTACTAAGCACTCAGAAGGACAGTTATACCAGTCTTGAACAAAAGCATGGATTTGTATGTACAGGCAAAGCAAAACAGCACTGGAGATAATTGTTACCATTGAATTTAAACACCTGGAAATAATTTTGTTCAAAAGCAACTAAGAGTGGAGTGGGTTAAAGGCATTTGCCTACAAAGCCAAAGGATACTGGTTTAATTCTCCAGGACCTACATAAGCCAGATGCACAAGGGGACTCATGCATCTGGAGTTCATTTGCAGTGGCTAGAGGCCCTAGAGCACACACTCTCTCTCACTCTCTCTCTCTCTCTGCCTCTTTCTCTCAAATAAATAAATAAAATATTTTAAAAAGAAAGCAACTAAGGGAACTAGAGAGATGGCGTAGTGGTTAAGGCACTTGCCTGGGAAGCCCAAGGACCCAGGTTCGAATCCCCAGTATACATGTAAGCCAGATGCACAGGGTGACATATGCATCTGGAGTTCATTTGCAATGAATGGAGGCCCTAGCATATCCATTCTCTCTATCTTTCTATGTGCCTCTTTCTCTCTCTTTCAAAATAAATCAATTTAAACAAATAAACAAAAACCTAAGGCAGAATAAAGTCTTAAGACATCAGGAACAGTGCACCCAAAGTTAATTTGGTAGTTTCAGGGATTAAGATTAAGAGGCAGGCTGGACTCAAACTCCTGATTCTGCTGCCACCAAGTTCTCAAGTTCTGCGATTAAATGTGTGAGCTGCCACACGCCTGTCACTCCCAATAATCCTCTAAGTGTCTTGGAGGCCTTTTTTTTATAAATCTGAATTATAAACCTAACAATAACAAATCCATGTAACAAATTAAGATTACCTATTTACATGTTGCTGTATTATAAAATTCTATCTCACTGTAAGCCCTATTTAAATCTGGTTGTTGCTTCATTTTATGTTCCTGCCCCCCTCCCCCTTTTTGTGTTGTTGTTTTGGGTTTTTCAAGGTAAGGTCTTGCTCTTGTCCAGGCTGACCTAGAATTCACTATGTAATTTCAGGGTGGCCTTGAACTCACAGCAATCCTCCTACCTCTGCCTCCCAAGTGCTGGGATTAAAGGTGTGTGCCACCATGCTTGGCTATGTTCCTTTTCTCTGTCTCACAAATCTGAGAACTGCATTCTAACTCAGCTTTACTAATCTTAGACAAGAGAGCAAATATAGAGATAAAACCAGAACTATATGCTCTTTGTCATTCCCCTTTTCCTTGTCACAGAGGCAAGTAGCCATTCTGCCTCAAGACATGATGTGTAGGAAACAGGGTGTAAATCTGCTTGGGGTCTAAGATGGGTGTGTGTGGGAGGGTGCCCAACCCTTTCTCAGAGACCAGTTTACCATGAATTTAAATAGCCTGTGGAAATTTATTAGAATAATTTACATTACAGTTAGTAGAAAAAGTGAGAGAGATGGAGAGTCAAAATCTCAATATGGTGAAACTGATTTCAAGTCTCAATAGCCTTGGGTGGCAAATGCAAGTCCCTGGGGCTGCAAGATCATGCCCTCAGTGAGGACACACATGATCCCATGGGAACCAGGGATGCCAAGGTGGCATAGCATTCTACTTTACTTTAATTTAATTTACTTTTTTTGATTTTTCAAAGTAGGGTCTCACTGTAGTTCAGGCTAACCTGGAATTCACTATGTAGTCTCAGGGTGTCCCTGAACTCATGGTGATCCTCCTACCTCTGCCTCTGGAGTGCTGGGATTAAAGGCGAGTGCCACCACGCCCAGCTTAGCATAGCATTTTAGAGCAAAGAGAGGCTACATATAAGGCACTTTCAAGCTCATACTTGGAAGCGTGAGGTCTGTGGATTTTAAGACCTTACCAATGGGAATCTAAATAAGCCTAGGATTTATAGATTTAGACTCTTACTAATGGGACTCTAAATATAAGCCTACGCTACCCTATCTAAGCATCTCTATCAGGGGCTCAGCTCCTATTCAAAATGATGACTCTTCATGCTCTGTATCCATTCCCACAGCCACGGAAAAGGGCCTTCAAAGGTCTGTCTGGAATGGGGCCACCACACCAGTTTGACCTTGCAGTATATGTCTCTGCTTCCCAGGGTTTACGGATTAAAGTCCTTACCAATGGAACCCTAAGTCAGGGTCTACAGATTTATACTATTACTAATGGGACCCTAAAAAGTCTATTATGGACTTAGATCCTTTCTGGTAGGATTCTGTATAGGATCTAGAGATTTAGATTCTTACTAATGGGACACGAAATTTAGAGTCTATGGATTTAAGTTTTTACCAAATAGGCCCTAAAGAGCCTTACTGATAGGACTCTAATTGTGTAGAGTCTGCTTGTGTAGGATCTAGGACTGATCTTTATTGGAGCCATGCTTAAGACATGTCCCTGCTGCACATTCACACATTTAGCCTCTAGGGGTGCTTGAGTCCTGAAGCAGTACTAAGGAAAAAAAGAGTCTGGAGGGCTGGAGAGATGGCTTAGGGATTAAGGCGCCTGCCTCCTAAGCCTACGAACACCTGTTCGATTCTCCAGGTCCCATGTTTAGCCAGACGCAGTGATGCAAGGGTGCAATGCCGCACTTGACCACAAGGGGGGGCACACATCTGGAGTTCGTTCACAGAGGCTGAGAGGCTGCTGGCATGCCCATTCTCTATCTGTCCCTCTCTCTGACTTTCTCCAAAAACATTAAAAAAAAAAAAAAAAGAGTCTGGAATAAGTAGAATGCAAGCATTCTGATTCAAAGTTGTTGGGCTCCCTGGATTAAGAATACCATACTGGAGTGTGGTGGCGCACACCTTTAATCCCAGCACTCGGGAGGCAGAGGTAAGGGGATCACCGAGAGTTCGAGGCCACCCTGAGACTACATGGTTAATTCCAGGTCAGCCTGGACCAGAGTGAGACCCTACCTTGAAAAACAAAACAAAACAAAACAAAAAAAGAATGCCATACTGGGGCTAGAGAGATGGCTTTGCGGTTAAGGCACTTGCCTGCAAAGTCAAAGGACAGGTTCGATTCCCCAGGATCCAAGTATGCCAGATGCATAAGGTGGTGCATACGTCTGGAGTTCATTTGCAGTGGCTGTATGCTCTGGCGTGCCCATTCTCTCTCCCCAGCTCGCTCTCCCTCTCTCTCTCTCTCTCAAATAAAATTTAAAAAAAGAATGCCATACTGTAATCGACCATATGCAAGACAGAAACTAAAAGGTATCTACAGGTAAAATATTTTATTGCTTCTTGAACCCAGAAACATCTTCAGCTGCGTCCTAAGGCATTGTCGCAGCACAAACACAGCACAGGAATACCAAGCAAAATCTGCATTTCCCTCAGAGTAGCATTGTTTGTTTGTTTTTAAACTTTTCAAATATATATTTGAGAGAGAGAGAGAGAATGGGCATGCCAGGGCCTCCAGCCACTACAAATGAACTCCAGATGCATGCGCCCCTTGTGCATCTGGCTTACATGGGTCCTGGAGAGTCGATCCTAGATCCTTTGGCTTTGCAGGCAATCGCCTTAATTGCTAAGCCGTCTCTCCAGCCTCCCCCCACCCCAGAGCAGCATTGTTAAGTATTATTTAAAACTCAGTCAATGTTACACAGAGCAAACACAAAATATATCCTAACGGACTATTTACCTTTTGCTATTGGCTTTACAAGCAGGCAGAAAGAGAAAACAGAAAGCTCTATTACATGCCTCTCACAACATTTCCCAAATCTACCATCTACCATGTTTTAAATGTGCCCAGTTTCCACATTGAAGAAAGTTGCAGAGGAGAGAATGGAGAATTCAGGAGAGAAGAGATTATGTCTCCTCCCATGAGGAAGGCAGGCAATAGAACTTGTACCCTCTAACATTCCCTTGAACCAATATATGAACCAATATATGTCAGGGCACTGATAATTTTGGTTTCCCCAGATTCTTGCCTTATTAAGTCAAGGAATCAAAGTTCTCAGACCAGTGGGTAAGATTTAGAGAGATTTTATTACAGTGAGAGGAGAGCCACGTGTGGTGGCACACACCTTTAATCCCAAGGCTTAGGAGGCTGAGGTAGGAGGGTCGCTGTGAGTTCGAGGTCACCCTGAGACTAGAGACTATATAGTGAATTCCAGGTCAGCCTGGGCTAGAGCGAGACCCTACCTCAAAAACAAACAAACAGCCGGGCGTGGTGGCTCACGCCTTTAATCCCAGCACTTGGGAGGCAGAGGTAGGAGGATTGCCATGAGTTCAAGGCCACCCTGAGAATACAGAATGAATTCCAGGTCAGCCTGGGCTGGCTAGAGTGAGACCCTACCTCGAAAAACCAAAACAAACAAACAAACAAACAAACAAACAAACAAACAAACAAAAAAGCAGGAGGGGGTAAACCCAGAGTACTCAGAGTGCCTGCCCATGAGAAGGTGGGAGAGGTTAAAAGCCCCAAGTTTTGTTGTTGTTGTTTTTGCTTTTGCTTTTTTTGTGGTAGGATTTCACTGTAGCCCAGGCTGACCAGGAACTCACTATAATACCAGGCTGGCCTTGAACTCACAGCACTCCTCCTACTTCTGTCTCCCCCCCCCCATGTTTTTGTTTGTTTGTTTTGTTTTAATGCATAAAGAAACATCCTAGAAAGGGAGGCAAGACTTCCTGGGGGCAGGGGGTGGTCAAGCTAGTGCCAGTGCCAAGGCCTGTTCTTTCCCACTAAGCAGAAATAAGAAAGATGGTTTCTAAATAACCTTTCAGTATGAATTCATTTATCCTGTGGGACTGAAAAGGTGCCAAATCTGAGAAACTGGAGTGGAAATATGAGGGGTGGGTAATGAGAAACACTCATGTGATCTGCACTAAAGAGGGTGTCTTCATGACACACTTACTCCAGGCTAGCCCTGTGGGAGCAAGGTAGCCCATAGCTGACAGTTCCAGGCGCACACAGTCCACTCCTTATGGGGCCGGTTCTTGGGAAGCACTCCATAAGGGTTTGCTGGTTAAAGTTACAGCTAACATGGCCAAAGTGGGTCTATGGGCCTCTAACCAAGTGAAGCAGCAGAGCTTTTGCCGTGAAGGAATTCTATTGCCCTTAGAAGACCTCAAAAGACCTTTTCTTATAAATGCAGAAACTCTTTAGTAATGTGTGCGTGACCATGAAAAATTCCCTGAAAATTTTTGAGCCTCCATTCCTTTCTCTAGTGAGAAAAATAACGCTCAAGAGTTAGCCTCAGAGAGTGCTGGGAGGGTGAAGTGGAATCATGCCTATAATATAAAGGCCAGAGGCTCCTGAACGTCATATGGCTACTGTAAATTGTAGCCATTTTTGTTTGTTTGTTTGTTTGTTTGTTTGTTTTTGGTTTTTCAAGGTAGGTTCTCACTCTAGCTCAGGCTGACCTGGAATTCACTATGTAGTCTCAGGGTGGCCTTGAACTCATGGCGATCCTCCTACCTCTACCTCCCGAGTGCTGGGATTAAAGGTGTGCACTACCACGTCTGGATCCATTTTTTTTTTTTTTTTTGGCATGCCAGGGCCTCCAGTCACTGAAATCAAACTCTAGATGCATATGCCACCTTGTGTGCATGTGCAACCTTGCACATGCATCACCTTGTGCGTCTGGCTTATATGGGATCTAGGGAGTTGAAGATGGGTCCTTAGGCTCCACAGGCAAGCACCTTTACTGCTAAGTCATCTCTCCAGCCTGCCATTGTTTTTATTAAAGATACATAACAGAGTGTGTGGCACCTAGTTATTATTAACCTGAATCCTCTGCAAAGAAGAACAAATTAGCACATTCATTAGTTAAGTCTTCTCAGAACAAAAGGGGATTCTTGACCTTTATTAGTAATTGCATTATATATCATTTTCATCCAATATCATTAGAGGTAAATTCTTACAGATAGCATATAGTTAGATCTTTTTTAGAGCCAATATGTAAATCTGTGTCCTTTAGTTGGCATATTTAGGCCATTTATATTCAATATATTATTTATATCTTAAGGCTTAAGTTTGTTGATTTTGTTTTGCTTTTGTTTGTTTCCCTTCTTTTCTTCTGTTTTATTTTTTTCTCCATGCCTATGGACTTTTTGGACAGGCAAACTCAGTTTCCTTGTATAATTTCTAGACAGTATTTAGTCTTCAGGTCTTGGGCTATAATCACTATCATTTATCTCCATATTTACTGAATAATAATAAAAGTAAGCACAGATTATTTTTATCACAAAAGAATATGTTCAAGAGAATCATATAAAGCCTGGTAACAAGGCAAAAAGATGATTATGTGAGGTTTTTAATGTATTATGCAAAGGGCACCTAACTCTCAAGGTAATACACTTGATTCACAGAAATGACTAGGTACTAGCTATTAAAATTGTCCAGCTAAGAGGAGATAAGTTTAATTTCTGTGAGGAAATATAATCCTAAAGTATACGGTTCCTATTGGTTCTCTGAGGCCTTACCCAATCATGCACAAAACTTAGTAAACTACAAAGTTTCTGAGAATTCTATTTGACATGAGAAGACAGAAACACAGTTACCTAAGCCAGTCATGTTACTGGTGGGAAATCGGGTGATGATGCCTGAACTCCAAGAGAGCCTGTGACTTCAAAGGCCCTTCCTCAAATGAACCAGACATATTTTGGACTGATATTTGATCCTGAGTCCATGGCTTCTTGTGTGTCTTCCACTTGAGCCATCTCAGATGGTTCTTTAAGCCTTTGTTTTCTAAAGACTATACTGCTAGCCTAGATAAGATTTATAGGTAGGTCCACTGCATCAGTGCAGCCTTTATGGCCTAAATAGCAGAATTTCAGCCTTTTTGTTATTCAGGAAGTTTCCAAATGTAATCCTGTGATTGACATTGAACCTTTATTTTTTTATTTATTAGCAACAGACAGAGAGATAAAGAGGGAGAGAGAGAGAGATAGAGAGAGAGAGAGAAAATAGGTGCACCAGGGCTTCCAGCCACTGCAAACAAACTCCAGATGCATGTGCCACCTTGTGCATCTGGCTTACATGGGTCCTGGGGAATTGAACCTCAAACGGGGATCCTTAGGCTTCATAGGCAAGCCCTTAACCACTAAGCCATCTCTCCAGCCCTTTTATTGGTTTGTTTTTTATTTATTTATTAGCAGCTAAAAGAGAGAGAGAAAGAGAGAACAACACTGAGCCTCTGTTTATCTTACATGTGTGTGTGTGTGGTTTGTGTATGCATTTCTCATGTTTGTGTGTGCAGGTGTGCATGCGTGCGGATGCATGCATGTGGAGGCCAGAGGCTGACATCAAGTGTCTTCCGTCATTGCTGCCCACTTTCTCTGCTGAGCCATGATCTCTTGCTTCAGCCCAGAACTCGCTGATCTGGATAGTGTAGCTAGCCAGCTTGCCACAGGGATCCCTTGTCTCTGCTTCCCAAGCCCTGGGAGAGCAGACCAGCCAGCATGTCTACTTGGCATTTGCATGGGTGCTGGGGGTCTGAACTCTGGTCGTCATAGTTTGCTGTTTATTGTTCTACTTTCAGTAAACAGTGATACCATACTGTACCCAGGATCTTTAGTAGATCGACTGGCAGCCTTCCAAAGTATATGTCTATGTACTATACCCAGCTTCTATGAGCGTGATTTTTTTTTTTTTTTGAGGTAGGGTCTCACTCTGGCCCAGGCTGACCTGGAATTAACTATGTAGTCTCAGGGTGGCCTTGAACTCATGGCGATCCTACTACCTCTGCCTCCTGAGTGCTGGGATTAAAGGTATGCGCCACCACGCCCGGCTTTATGACCGTGGTGATCTTATTTGGAAAAGGGATCCATTTTTTTTTTTTCCATGTTTTCAAGGCAGTCTTATTCAAGCCCTGTATGACCTGGAACTCACTCTGTAGTTCCAGGCTGGCATCAGACTCACAGTGATTCTCCTACCTCAGCCTCCACACTTGAAAAAGGGATTTTTTTTTTTCCTCCAAAGTAGTTTCTGCTCTGGTCCAGGCTGACCTGGAACTAACTATGTAATCTCAAGATGGCCTGCAACTCATGGTGATCCTCCTACCTCTGCCTCTGCTGGGATTAAAGGTGTGAACCACCACACCCAGCTTTGGAAAAGGGATCTTTTTTATTTTTTTTTCTAATTTTTATTTTTCATTAGAAAAAGCAAGAGAGAGAATTGGTACACCAGGGCCTCCAGCCACTGAAATCAAACTCCAGATGCTTGCACCATCTTGTGTGTATGTGCGACCTTGCGTGCTTGCATCCCCTTGTGCATCTGGCTTACATGGGACCTGGAGTGTTGAATGTGAGTCCTTTGGTTTCACAGGCAAGCACTTTAACCGCTAAGCCGTCTCTCCAGCCCTGGTAAAGGGAACTTAAAATTTTTTTTTGTTGTTTTTTTGAGGTAAGGTCTCACTCTAGCCCAGGCTGCCCTAGAGTTCACTATGTAGTCTCAGGGTGGCCTCAAACTCATGGTGATGCTCCTACCTCTGCTTCCCAAGTACTGGGATTAAAGTTGAGCACCACCAGGCCAGGCAAGATGTTAATTTTTATAAGGGAGAAGTCTCAATCATAAATGAGTGCTTTTTTTTTTTTTTTTTTTTTTTTTTTTTTTTTTTTGAGGTAGTCTCTAGCTGAGGCCACCACACCTGGCTTTGGAAAAGGGATCTTTTAAGTGGATATGATTCTTGGGGCTGGAGTAAGACCCTACCTCGGGAAAAAAAGAAAAGAAAAGGTGGATATAATTCAATTAAGTTTCTGGAATGAGATCATTCTCTATGGAACAGATCCCAAATCCAATGGATTCTTGTGTCTAAATTGAAAAAGAGAAGTTCAGACACAACCAGCTCAGCCAGCCTCCAATCCTTGAGATGGGAGTGCCTTCTCAACATTGATGACAAACTAGATTTTCCAAGTCTCACTCCTTTTTCTTTTTCTTTCTTTCTTTATTTGACAGAGAAAGAGGGAGAGAGAGAAAGAGAGAATGGGCATGCTAGGGCCTCCAGCCACTGCAAACGAACTCCAGATGCATGCGCCCCCTGTGCATCTGGCTAACATGGGTCCTGGGGGATCAAACCTTGATCCTTTGGCTTTGCAGGCAAAAGCCTTAACCACTAAGCCATTCCTCCAGCTCCTTTTTCTTTTCTTTTTTCATATTTTAAAATTATTTTTTGAGGTAGTCTCTAGCTGAGGCCACTCACACCTGGCTTTGAAAAGGATCTTTTAAGTGGATATGATTCTTGGGGCTGGAGTAAGACCCTACCGGGAAAAAAGAAAGAAAAGGTGGATATAATTCAATTAAGTTTCTGGAATGAGATCATTCTCTATGGAACAGATCCCAAATCCAATGGATTCTTGTGTCTAAATTGAAAAGAGAAGTTCAGACACAACCAGCTCAGCCAGCCTCCAATCCTGAGATGGGAGTGCCTTCTCAACATTGATGACAAACTAGATTTTCCAAGTCTCACTCCTTTTTCTTTTTCTTTTTCTTTCTTTATTTGACAGAGAAAGAGGGAGAGAGAGAAAGAGAGAATGGGCATGCAGGGGCCTCCAGCCACTGCAAACGAACCCAGATGCATGCCCCCCTGTGCATCTGGCTTACATGGGTCCTGGGGATCAAACCAACATCCTTTGGCTTTGCAGGCAAAAGCCTTAACCACTAAGCCATTCCTCCAGCTCCTTTTTCTTTTCTTTTTTCATATTTTAAAATTATTTTTATTTATTTATTTATTTGACAGAGAAAGAGGGAGAGAGAATGGGCATGCCAAGGCCTCCAGCCACTGCAAATGAATGTCAGACACGTGCATCCCTTGTGTATCTGGCTAATGTGGGTCCTGGGGAATCAAACTTGGGTCCTTTGGCTTTGCAGGCAAACACCTTAACCACTAAGCCATCTCTTCAGCCCTCCTTTCCTTCTTTCCATCTTTCCTTTCCTTTCTCTTCCTATCTTCCTTCCTTTCTTTCCTTCCCTCTTTCTTTCTTTCCTTCTTTCCTTCTTTCTTTCTTTCTTTCTTTCTTTCTTTCTTTCTTTCTTTCTTTCTTTCTTTCTTTCTTTCTTTCCAGGTAGAGTCTCATTCTAGCCTGGGCTGACCTGGAACTCCCTCTGTAGTCCCAGGTTGGCCTCTAACTCATAGTGACCCTCCTATTTTAGCATCCCAAGTGCTGAGACTAAAGGCCTGTGATACTATGCCCAATCCAAGCCTTTACTCTTAAAAACCTGAATAATCATGCCATATCAATTTCTGATGCAGGATTTTGGGGGTTCATGAGGGGTCTCCCAAACTTTACACCCCAGTTTTGGGTTCTTATCCTCTTTTTAACAAAGAATTGATAAAATGGACTCGAGAAGGCTAAATTATGAACTGTTGAGATTATTTAGGGAGAAATCATGACTCACGAAGTTTATTTAGGGGAAACTGGTATCTAGGAAAAAGGCTGGAGCAGTTCCACACACACACGAGAGCTTGAACATAAAAAACCCTTCAAATAACAGGCCAGAAAAGATTAAGAAACAGTGAAGGACTCAGAGATCAAAGACAAGTCTCACATATGATCAAACTGAGAGGTACCCCTAGTGCATGGCACAGATGGAAGGCAAGAAGAGCCACACCCAAGCCAAGGGCAAGTATCACGTCCAAGTTTCAGTTTTGCCAAGATGGACGGAATAGCATCTCCTTGTTTCCTCTTTGGGCTTTTGTCCCTGAGTAACTGCCTGAAAGAAGCCAGCTTTCTCCTATTTCTTCTTCATTTCCGAAGGGGAAACCTATTTTTACAGTTTCTAGTTTTTCCAAATTTTGGATAATCCTCCCTAAGACGTCCCTAAACCACCCAGCTCTTTCATGCCCACTCAGTTTTCTCTGCATCCTAACCTTGGCTGCCATCTGCCATGGACTCCAAGGATGTTAACACCTTCCAGCTTACTCTGGACCAGTATTTTTTTCATTTTTGGTTTTTGTTTTGTTTTGAGACAGGGTCTTACTACAGAGCCAGCCTGGACTATCTGCAACTCACTATATAGCCCCAGGCTGACCTTGAATTTATCAGTCTTGTGTGTCAGTCTCCTGAGTGCAGGGGTTATGGGTCGTAGGATCATGCCTGGTTTCAATATGAAACCAGTACTGACAAGGGATGAACTAAGCCATGGAATAAAGTATAATTGGTTTCATCCACCTATGTATGTGAGGACTTCAAGGCTCTATGGATTGGTGGTCCCTATGTCAGGATCATGTGTCCAGTGTGTGACATGTGGTGGCAAACATGGAGCAGATCTTCCACACTAGATGTTCAATCATTTGGCTCAGTACACTGCTAGAGTGAGGGTCCTGCTCAATTTGAAAGCAGTCTTGCCACTTACATGTTTTATAACTTGGGGCAAGCTAATCTTTCTGGTTTTTAGCTGACTTATCTATAAAATGGAGATAAAAAGTTAGGGGCTGAGCGGGGCGTGGTGGCGCACGCCTTTAATCCCAGCACTTGGGAGGCAGAGGTAGGAGGATCGCCGTGAGTTTGAGGCCACCCTGAGACTACATAGTTAATTCCAGGTCAGCCTGGACCAGAGTGAAACCCTACCTCGAAAAACCAAAAAAAAAAAAAAAAAAAAAAAAGCTGGAAAGAGATAGCTTAGCAGTTAAGCACTTGCCTGTGAAGCCTAAGGACCCCAGTTCAAGGCTTGATTCCCCAGGACCCACGTAAGTCAGATGCACAAGGTGGCAGATGCATCTGGAGTTAGTCTACATTGGCTAGAGGCTCTGGTGCCTATTCTCTCTCTCTCTCTCTCTCTATCTGCCTCTTTTTCTCTCTGTTTGTTGCTCTCAAACAAATAAATAAAAAATAAAAATATGTACAAGTTAGCACTAAGATTAAGTGCTTCCCTGGTGGTGACCTCATTCCAACTTCTCCCAAGGTTGCGGTCACTGGATTGAAAGTCAAAGGCCTGCTTGGTCTACACAGTGAACTCAACACCAGCCTGCAGTTGAGGTGGTTTGGATCAGATGTCTCCCCATAAACTCATGTGTTCTGAATGCTTAGTCCCCAGCTGATGGCAATTTTGGAGGTGGAGCCTTGTTGAAGGAGGTGTGTTGTTGGGGGTGGGCTTGGGGTATTATTATAGTCAGCTCCCCTGTGCTAGACTTTGGTTCACTCTCTTGCTGCTGTTTTCCACGTGCTGTGGCAGAGGTGATTTCCAGCCTCTGCTCATGCTATGCTTTCCCCTGCCATCGTGGAGCTTCCTTTCAAGACTGTAAGTCACAATAAACAACTTTCCTCCCGTAAGTTGCTTTTGGTTGGGTGCCTTATCCCAGCATCACAAAGGTAACTACAATAGCAACTTAGTGAGACCCCGTCTTAAAATAAAAGGTAAAAAGAGGGGGCTGGAGAGATGGCTTAGCAGTTAAGACACTTGCCTGCGAAGCCCAAGGACCCAGGTTCGATTACCCAGGACTCATGTAAGCCAGATGCCCATAGTGGCGCATGCGTCTGGAGTTTGTTTACGGTGGCTAGAGACCCTGGTGCCCATTCTCCTCTCTCTATCTTCCTCTTTCTCTCTCTGTCTCTTTCAAATAAATAATGGCTCAGTAGTTAAAGGCACTTGTTTGCAAAGCCTGACAGCACAGGTTCAGTTCTATAGTAACCACTTAAAGGCAGATGCACAAAGTGGTGCATGCATCTGGGGTTCATGTGCCGTGGAACACCCATTCTCTTTCTCTTCTCTTCTCTCTCACAAATGAATCAAGGTATTTTTTAAAATGAAGGGAGGAGGGCCAGGGAGATGGCTTACTCGGTATATGTGCTTGCTTGCAAATCTGTAAGCCTGGATTTGATTCCCCAGTACTCATGTCAAACCAGATGCATAAAGTGGCACAGGTGTCTGGAGTTTGTTTTCAAGAAGCCCTGTGTGTCATTGTGTGTGTGCGTCTCCCTGAAATAAATGAATAAAATATTTTTTTTTTATGAAGGGATGAACTTAGCTTACTATGAGTCTTGTGAGAAAAGCTGAACCCCTTTTCCTGCCTTAATTCATACTAGCACAGTGCAGGGTGCAGGCAGATCACATACACTGCTTGGGATCTGAAGCTTTGTCATCAGAGCAATTATGTCATTCCAACTGGAAACCAATGTTGTACTTTGACTTCTAATTTCTTTAGTTATTAGAATATGAATCACAGTTTTCAGTTCTTCACTTACTTTTCAAAGTATATCTCCAAATTTCCAAAGCATTATGAATGCAGTTCATTGGCTTTATATATATATATGTGTGTGTGTGTGTGTGTGTGTGTATGTATATAATCTATGTGTATGCATGCACATATCATGGTGCACGTGTGAGGCCAGGTGAGGAGGTTAGAGGACAACTTACTTTCCCTTTATTAATTTGATGATATATAAATTTTCATTTTAATATCATTATATAAAGGTAAGTTTCTTTCTTTCTTTTTTTTTTTTTTTTTTTGGTTTTTCAAGGTAGGGTCTCACTCTGGCCCAGGCTGACCTGGAATTAACTATGTAGTATCAGGGTGGCCTTGAACTCAGGGCGATCCTCCTACCTCTGCCTCCCGAGTACTGGGATTAAAGGTGTGTGCCACCACGCCCGGCTTAAAGGTAAGTTTCTTGCAAACAGCATATAGTTACATCATTTTTTCCAAAACCGCTTTGTAAATCGCTGTTCCCAAAAGACCTGAGGACTTTGGGTGTAGCTCAGTGGTATAGCATTTGCCTAGTGGTACAGCACTTGCCTAGCATGTTCAAGGCCCTGGGTTCAATCCCCAACGTTGTAAGCTGTGAAGACCTGGATAATTCACTACTAAGATAAATTATAGTACATTGCTTATGCAAAGGAAAGAGATTTTTCACAGCTTTCGTGGAAATTTTCCAACTGTTTCCAGAGGAAGAAATGATCAAATAAAAAACAACTCTAAATTAAACCCAAAAACTTTGCCAGTGCAAATTTTAAAAAGTTGTAGAAGGGGGCTGGAGAGATGGCTTAGCCATAAAGGCACTTGTCTGTGAAGCCTAAGAACACAGGTTAGATTCCCCAGATCCCACGTACGCAAGATGCATAAGGTGGCACGTGCGTCTGTAGTTTGTTTGCAGTGGCTGGAGGCCCTGGTGTGCCCATTAGCACTTTCTCTTTCTCTAATAATAAGTAAATAGCCAGGTGTGGTGGAACACGCCTTTAATCCCAGCACTTGGGAGGCAGAGGTAGGAGGATTTGCCATGAGTTCAAGGCCACCCTGATGCTACATAGTGAATTCAAGGTCAGCCTGAGTTAGAGTGAAACCCTACCTTGCAAAACCAAAATAAATAAATAAATTAATTAACTTTTTTTTTTTAATTTAAAAAAAGTTGCCAGGCATGGTGGTATACACTTTTAATCCCAGCCCTCAGGAGGCGGGGGTAGGAGGATCACTGTGAGTTCAAGGCCACCCTGAGACTATATAGTGAATTCCAGGTCATCCTGGGCTAGAAGGAGACCCTACCTCAAAAAACCAAAAAAAAAAAAAGTTTTAACAGTTGTAGAAGAGAGAATGGTTAAAGGACAGCCATAGTCATAGATGATTTTTTTAAAATTTTTTTTAAAAGTAGGTGAAGCTAGAGTTTAGTTGCTGCCAAAATGTTGGCAGTGATTCAGTAATCAAAGCTTGGCTGTACTTTATCTAATGTACTTAATGAGGCTGGGGCTTATAGCTCAGTGGCAGAGTTCTTGCCTAACATGCGCAAGGCCCTAGTTGCCATCCCTGACACTTAAAAAAGGTTTAACAACACTCTACCACCTGCAGTTACATAGTTCACAACAGGCAATGTTCATCCAAGAAGAAACAGCATTTCCTCTTGCTAATGAGGGTAAAAATGTCCATTCATTTTTTTCTATAGTCCTTTCTGTAATCAGGTATCTGATGTCAGCAAACTGACCTACATAAGACACATGATCAAGGGCAAACATTCCAGTACTGTCGGGAGAGCTAGTGTTTGTGAGCTACCAGAGCCTGGTGGTAATGGATTGGGCCCTCCTACTCAGTGGCTTCTGGCAATGGAAACATAATTTCCATTAACAGAAGGTCTATTGGTGGGTTTTTTTTTTGTTTGTTTTTGTTTTGTTTTTTGCCTTTATGTATCCTGAAAGCAGGTACAGGGAGGTAAATCTATAATTAGAGGGTTATTTAAAACAGAGATTTGTGACCTGACATACTGCCACCTGTCTGGACCCACAAACACAGTCAAAACTTTGCCCTTTATTTCCACGTGTGTCTGGGCTACTCAAGGGTTCTTGTTTCTGTGCTGCCTGGGTTCAGGTTACACTGCCTGAGAGATGGCTAAGTGGACAGAACATTAGAACTGCTTTGAAATCTCATCTAAAAAGGATATATCTTGCTTCTTGCTGCATTCTTTGTCCAAAATCGAGTCTTTCTAAGTCAAAGTTTGATTTCAGTTCTCCTCACTAAGAAAAGTGCTGAGTGCTGAAAACTTCAGAATCAAGTATCAAACAATATGAATTGGAATTCTTTGTGCAGGGTGATAAAAGCCACAGGACAACACCCGGCCCTCTTTAAAGTTCACAATAGCCCAAGCAATTCAGGGCTCTGTGATCATTTAGAGTGCTTCACAGATATGAAAGTCCACTTATAATTTAATTGGTAATAAGGATTTACTGAGGACTTGTCTTTACATCCTCAGGAAATGCCTGTATGTGTATACCAGGCATTTGCTGATGTAATGAGTTTCCTTTTGCCTGTTGTGGAAGCCTGGCCCTCATTTTTCCCTGCTCACTGTTTTTTTTAATGCTTATTCATTGTGTGTCTTTCATCCAAAATATAAACATATATGTGAGGGATTAATACAATGACTTATAATTGCATGATACACTTGGATTGACACTTACTGGACTCATATTTACCAACTTTCCATATTTGCTACACATATTAATTATTTGGAAGACACGGACTCGGGGATCATAGGTTGACCTTGAACTCCTGCTTCCACCTTCCATAGATTACAGGCATGTATGTACAACCATGCCTAGCTGTTTTTGTTTGTTTTGGGGGTGTGTGGAATAAGGATGTGTATACCCTGTGCACATGCACACAGAGAACAGAGTGTCCTCCTGCCTTGCTCTTCATTCTTCATTGTTTCCCTGAGAACAAATCTCTCACTGAAACTGGAGCTGTCAGTTTTTGATCCCTCTGCTTGATCAGAAAGCCCCAGCAATCCTCCTGCCTCCACCCCACCAGACTAGGATTACAGGCGTGTGTGGCCATACCCAGCTTTTTTTTTTTTTTTTTTTTTTTTTGGTTTTTCAAGGTAGGGTGTCACTCTAGCTCAGGCAGATCTGGAATTCACTATGTATTCTCAGGGTGGCCAGGAACTCACAGGGATCCTCCTACCTCTGCCTCCATAATGCTGGGATTAAAGATGTGTGCCACCATGCCCTGCTACATCCAGTTTTTTACATGGGATTGGAGATCTAACTCAGGCAGCCTCAGCCATTTCCAAAGCTCCCCATCTCTTTTTAGAGAAAGCTTCATGATACAAAGGTTTCATCCCTTCTTACACTCCTTAGAGTTAACCTCTATCCTATTATATTAGAGTTTTTTATTTTTTGAGGTAGGGTCTTGCTCTATTTAGCCCATGCTGATCTGGAACTCACTCTGTATCCCTGGTTGGCCTTCAACTCAAAACACTCCTCTTACCTTGGAGTGCTGGGATTAAACTGTGAACCACCACCCTTGGCTTTGTTCATTTTTCATTTGTTTGTTTTTGCTTTACAAGGTAGGTTCTTTAAAACAAAACAAAACAATAAAAGAACTAACTAAGGCAGGTGTAGTGGTGCACTCCTTTAATTCCATCAGAGATAGAGAATCACTGTGAGTTGGAGGCCACCCTGAGACTATATAGTGAATTCCAGGTCAGCCTGGGCTAGAATGAGACCCTACCTTGAAAACAAAACAAAACAAAACAAAACAAAACAAAACAAAACAAAACAAAACAAAACACACAAAAAAAGAACTTGACAGAAGGGAGGGGGACAGCTGTCTTGAGGGACAGCAGGGAGGCTCCAGGGAGGAAGAGAATTCACTCATCTAGTGGCTGATTTGCATTCTGAGAGGAATTCCTTCAGGGAAGGAAAAACTAGATTTCTAGATAAGAGATCACAGTTCCTGGGAGAGGGGTAATCTTTCCAAGAATCTTAATTTCCTAGGAAAAGGGTAATTCTGATTCAATCTTAATTGCCCAGGAAAGAAAGAGGTAAGTGGGAAAGCCAAATTCTCTTTACAAGGCTAAAGGAAACTTACCAACACAATGTCATTTTGGGGCTCCTGTTACCCTGAACCACCTAGCCAATCTCTATTTCCTATTCTTCAAGATCCGAGTGCTCCTTGTCTTAATAAGGCAGGGAGCAAATTGAGGAAAACATCCATGTGCACGTGCTCTTGCACACATGCACACACACACATGAACACGAACACAAACACACAAATTTATCACAACTGAAACTATCTGGTGCATGTCAGATCCTCCAAATGTACTCTCAACCTCATATCCTCCTAACTGTACCTGGCTTACTAACCTTTCAGCAACACTTAATTAAATGAAAACTATGTAAAAAATACATCTCCTGCTAGGATTCATTATCAATAGCTTTCAAGGTTCTGCCCCAATCAGTGCATACAATACATCAGTGCAAGCCGGTGATGATGAAACCTGGCAGGAGACACATTTTACATAGCACACCCACAAACACAGAAGTGAAAAGTTTCAGGAAACAATACGCACACTACTTTCATTTGTTTGGTTTTGCAGTTCTGGGGATTGAACCCACTCTGCTAGTGAACCACATCTCCTTTCAAATTGTGTTTTTTTATATATGTACTTATTTAATTTTCACTTATTTATTTGCAAGAGAGAAAGAAAGACAAGAGAGGCAGACAGAGAGAACGGGCACGTCAGGGCCTCTAGTTGCTGCAAACGAACTCCACACGCATGTGCCCCTAGTGCATCTGGTTTACGTGGGTCCTGGAGAACAGAATCCGGATCCTTTGGCTTTACAGGCAAACGCCTTAAACGCTAAGCCATTTTTCCAGCTCTAAAGGACTCAAATTTTTAAAAAATTTTTTTCAAATTCCTTTTCATTGTAAAACAAAGACAGGAACCTATAAAAACAAACAATGCACAATTGTACTTATAGGAGGTGTTGTAAATCCTTGAATTCATATAGCATCAAAATGGAAGTGGTTGCCAGGGGCTAGAGGGAAGGGAAATGGGGAGTTACTAATCAATGTAAACTTCCAGTGGATCGAGATGAATAAATTCTGGAGATCTGCTATTCAACACTATATTCAACAATACTACATATAGTTTACTTGCAAATTTGTTGGGAGGGTAGATTTTATGTTAAACTTTCTCACCAACCACAATAAAATTACAAAAGTAACACATACACACACACACACATTTTTAAAAAATAGAAAATATGCCAAGTGAAGCTCTCTGAATTGATTTCACAGCTTCAACAGGTTTGAACCAGCAATGTGAACAAACATTCTAGTGTTATCTATCTCGAAGTGGTTTTGTTGGGTTCATTTATATATTCTTGAATTGTTGTCTAATGTAAAAAAATTACACTACTAACATTCTTGTGGGAATTGCTCCTATTATTATTTAACACCTGTTATCATCAGGCTTTTAGAGTTTTGCCACTCAGAGCCAAACCATATCTTCTTGTTTTAATTTGCATGTTCCTGATTACTAAAAAGGCTAGGTCTTTTAGACCAGCAGTCTTAAAAACAAACCCGAGAGCTTATCCTGAACAACAACAAAAGAATGTAAACCAAATTATTATCTCATACCCCAGGAGGACTCAGAATGTTCTTATCAAAATCTTTCACAGGCAGTGACTTACTGGTCCCTACTTGTGTATGACTAGTTCACAAATTCAGCACTTCACTAAGGATAATTTTAGCTCATCGTTTATTTATTTATCCAACAAATATATATTGAGGACCCTGCTGCTACCAGTAATTTCTCTAGATAAGCCAGTGGCCTCTTCTGGCGCCTCCCTTAGAGACCACGAGTTCTTTGTCTCTTGCACAGTGGCAGGGTGAGCAGTGGGCAGGCGTGTTTCAGAAAAGCTCCTTCCAATCCATTGTCCTCCCGCATAATTTACTTACAAGTTTTTATAGTCAAATTCGGAGCGGAATGGCCTGTCCGCGCATGCTCTCTTCACAGCCAAGGACTTATTCCAACAGAAGTTTTGAAATAAGGGGGAAATGTGAATGCTTTTACTTCAAGCACTTGTTTAAAAATCTAACATTATTAAATGCAAAAGACTTTTTAAAACTTTAGCATTATAATTAAGGTCTTTAAAGAAACTCGATTTCTTATTATTTTTTTTAATCAAGCTCCTCCCTTAACAAAAGAAAGAAAAGCCTCATTTATTCCGTTATTTCAACTTCATGAGGGGTGAAAAATGTAAAATCACTCCTTTCTGACTCAGCTGAATTCCAAATTCTGTCGGGAGAACCGCCACCTCCTATTAAAAGTGTAGCATCTATCTCCAACAGCTAATCTCCAAAGACTTTCACCCTCCAAGTACGTTTTCTACTTTACCACCCACAGACCTTCATACCTTCATGTAAAACAAGTCAACTTCCTGTGCTTTCAGGCAAGATCGGGATTTAACCCCTTTTATCATTACAATGGTGTGACTGCCAAATAAGAGGTCCAGGACTAACCGGTTAATCAAGAACGGTGTTTCTGTTGGATTCTTTGACATGTATCTTTTCTCTCTCTCTCTCTTTTAAATAGCGTACACTGCCACCTCAATGGAAGTGCTCAGCGCCTATCTCCATACCCCCAAGCCCAGGCTTTGCCTCCCCAGCCAGGGCATCCATGCAAATCAACCCAGGCAGCCCGGGGCCATGCCAGCTATTTTCGCGCCACTGGCCGAGGACCGCGCAGCTACATAAAAAGCGGGCTCCAAAAGACGTGGTTCGAAAACGTTCACTTCTACAAAGAGAATTTCCCGTTTTTCCGAGGACATCACGGAGTTTAGAATACTGAGAACACAGGGCTCCTCGGGGCTCAGGAGAGCCCGGCGCGGGGTCGTGATGTTACCTCACCTTGCAGGACCTGGGTCCCGGCGCGGGAAAGCCGGCCCCGCCCCGCCCCTCGGGCCTCGGTCCGCGCGCCCCGCCTGTCGGTCCCGCGGCTCACGCAGCTTGTGCTCCGTGCGCTCCGCTCGCTCGCCGAGCTCCGCCGCTCGCCTCTGCCGGCTGCAAGTGCCTGGGCGCCCGCCGCCAGCATGGAGGCTCGCCGCGCGCGGGTGAGGGCCGGCCAGGAGGGCCCGAGGGACGGACGGGTGGGGGACCTACTCCCAGGACTTCGCCGTCGCTGTGCTGCTTATCAACTGGTGGCGGTCCTGGGCGTCACCGGGTTTGGGAAATCGCTGATTGTTTATTTATTTTGAGCTTGGGATAAATCAAGGTGGTGGATGTGTGTGGGGGGAGGATGCTCGCGCCGGCGTGCGCGCACTTTGGAGATGGAATGTGTGTCCCGTGTGGCATGGTTGGCAGCGCTGGCGAACCCGAGGCACGTGCGCCCAGGATGCACGTGCGCGCCGGAGGCCCTGGGCTGTGTGTGTCCCCGCGCTGGTCTTCTTGCACCCCAGACCTCCGGGAGTGCGCCCCTTAGCCGCCTAGCTCTTTCCTGCACACACTGCTGGGGTGGGTACGTGGTTCCCCACCCGCGCGCAATAGGTGACCCTGGGACGCATCTGGCCCGCGCAGCCTTCAGGGGCCACTTCTCACAGCGGACGGTCTGTGAGTGTGCTAAGATCTTGCAAATGCTTCTCTTTAGAACTTTGGTTGTGCACGTGGTGCAAGGTATTTTCATCCCAGGTGGCGGTTAAGCGGGACTTGCTGATCCCAACCTTTGGCAAACGTTTGCTTGTTCCCCACCCCTCCTCCCCTACCCTCCCAAACTCACAGCTGCTTGTTGCCCTGAAAGGAACGTTAACTTTTTGCTCTTAAAGGAAGTCACAACCTAGGTCCGTTGGAGAGGGTAGAAGTGTGGGGGGTTGGGTAGAAAGGAAAAACAGTGATGGGCCCAAGTTGGGTGGGGAGGGGGCGTGGCTTCAGAGCCGCTCTGTGCCAATGTGAAATTAGGTTTTTTGGTGTCCTGGAATAAGAAAAGTCACAGGTATGGGTTGCCTGTCTGTAATCCAGCGCTGGGGAAATGGAAGCAAGAGAATCCGGAATTCAAGATCATCCTTGGCTATAGAGACAGTTCGAGGTTAGCTTGGGCTGCAAGAAACCTTCCCCCCTCAAAAAAATAAAATAAAATAAAAACCTCCCACATGTTAGCTGAATTTGGAATCTCACGTGCCCGAGTTGAAATTTGGGGCCCTTGAGTCATCAGTTTCGCCTCTCCCAACTTCAGTTCTTTAATTTGAGACTAACGATGGCCCCTGTGCTGCGAAGAAAATTAAACACGATGTGAAAGTTCATCCCAGATACCACCGTTTGCTTTGCTTCTTTCTGTCTTTTCCTCCGAAGTCATATCTGCCTGGTGCATAACTCTTGCGCTGTCCTGGCTTGCTAAAGCTTAGCATGTTTCCAGCAGAATCTTCCTGGAGGCTGTCTGGGGCCTTCTAACTTGCAGGTAGATTGATGAGAATCCTTGCCCTGCAAGGAACTGTTCTGTTTTTAGGGGATCCCTCAGGTCTTAGCAAGCTATTTCACCTTCCAAGGGCCCTTGTATTTCCTCATCTGGAAAACGGGCGGCACGGGGGCAGGGGAACCTATGAGATCCCTTTCAGCTCCTAACATTTATTGTACCCTACATACACGCAACTTTTATACCTTTATATTTCATAGTACTACCTAGTAATGTTTTCCTTCCTTTTTAAAAGGAAGACAGGGGCTGGAGAGATGGCTTAGCGGTTAAGGCTCGTGCCTGTAAAGCCAAAGGACCTCGGTTCGATTCCCCCAGGACCCATGTAAGCCAGCTGCACAAGGTGGTGCATGTATCTGGAGTTCGTTTGCAGTAGCTGGAAGCCCTAGCATGCCCATTCTCTCTCACTCTGCCACTTTCCCTCTCTCAAATAAATAAAAATTTTAAAAAAAGAAAGGCAGAAGCCTCCTAAGAAAATTGAACGTTTACTTAGGAACACGGGGCTTTGGCTTCCATCTTGAGGATAGTGTGGCATACAAGAAACTGAAGTGCACGGTGTTGGGCGAAGAGGGAGGTGAAGACACTTCATAGCATCATCATTCTGTGAGTGTAGTAAAGCTTGCCTACTGGAATTTTTAGCGTAAGGACTCTGCTTATCTTTGTTATTATTAGAGAAAATAAAAACAGAAGAACTAATGTAATGAAAAAGTTATCTAAAAACTTGTCTTTGGGGGCTAGAGAGATGGCTTAGTAGTTAAGGTGCTTGCCTGCAAAGCCAAAAGGATCCCAGTTCGATTCTCCAGGACCCACGTAAGCCAGTTGCAAAAGGGTGCACATGCATCTGGAGTTCGTTTGCAGTGGCTGGAGTCCCTGGCATATACCCATTCTCTCCCTCTCTCCTCTCTCCTCTCTCTCTCTCTCAAATAAATAAATAAATAAATAAATAAATAAATAAATAAAATATATTTAAGATTAAAATTAAAAAAAAAACTTGTCTTTGGGCTGGAGAGGTGGCACAACAGTTAAGGCACTTGCCTGCAAAGCCTAACAACCTGGGTTCAATTCCCCAGTACTCAGGTAAAGCCAGATGCACAAAGTGACACACGTGTCAGGAATTCATTGGCAGTGGCTGGAAGTGGTGCACCCATTCTTTCTCTTCTCTCTCAAATAAATATTTAAGAAAAACTTGTCTTCAAACTGGAGAGATGGCTCAGCAGTTATGGCACTTGCCTGCAAAGCGTAACAACCCGGGTTTAATTCCCCAGTGCCCATGTAAAGCCAGATGCACAGTGGTGCATGCATCTGGAGTTCCTTTGCAGAGGCTGGAGGCCCTGGTGTGCCCATTCTCTCTGTCTCTGTCTCCCATGTTTGCAAATAAATAAATTTAAAAAAAAAAAAAAAACTTATCTTTGGGGCTGGAGAGATGGCTTAGCAGTTAAGGCATTTGCCTGCAAATCCAAAGGATCCTGGTTGGACTCTCCAGGACCCACGTAAGCCAGATGCACAAGCGAGCACATGCATCTGGAGTTCGTCTGCAGTGTTTGAAGCCCTGACACACCCATTATCTCTCTTTCTGTCTCTTTCTCTCTCTCAAATAAATAAATAAAATATATTTTTTAAAAAATCATATCTTTTCCTTGTGTGCTGGTGATTGACCCCAAGGCCTCCTGTGCTAGACAAATGCTCTCCATTGAGCTACTCTTCCAGTCCAAGTGTTACTGAGTCAGGGACCAGCAGAAAGGGATGCGTGAAGGCCAGGGTAATGGAGTGCTAAAATAGAATCAGCTATTCCACCTGGGTTTGGAGTGCTAGTTGACCTTTGACTTGGCTTCCTGTAGCATACGTTTACTGGGCTGATAATTCTTGATTTGTAAGAACTCGTGCAAAATCTCTATACCCCTCCTGATTGGAACAGGGCCTGTTTGGAAGCCTGCCATCTTGAAACAGAGGTCCTGCCCAATTTTTGTAGTTTGGGAAATTAGCATCACAGTACAGAGCCCAAAGCTTACATAAAAAGACCTCATTAGCTTGATTTTGGCTGAGGGAGAAAAATTGCTCTGCCATTTTGTACTTTTGAGATTTCCTTTTAGAGGTACAGTTCAATTAAAAAAAATAAGGTTGGATTTTAGGAGTTAGCATTAAGCTCCCATGGCGTTCCATATAATGCTAAGAGCTTGGGGCCTGTTAAGGTGGGGAGAAAAGTAGCTCTGCAGATGTTGGAATAAATTGATAAATAACCATTAAAACCTGCTCCAGAAGGGATCCTTTCTTAGAATTTGACCTGGTTTTGAAAAATTTTTTGTAGCCATTACAAGTCTTTTTTTTTTCTCTGTAGGGTGTGAAAAATGTGTCCATCTACTCTGCTTTTTAAACCTGCTAAACTAAAAAATGATGTCTTTAGATACTGCAGGCAGTGTCCCACTTAATAGTATTGCCATTTCTGTTTTCAGCAAAAGGATCTCAGAGCAAAGAACTTAAAGAAATTCAGATATATGAAGTTGATTTCCATGGAAACCTCATCATCCTCTGATGACAGTTGTGACAGCTTTGCTTCTGATAATTTTGCAAACACGGTAAGTGCTGCCTGAGAATAAACAGAATTGAGTCTGTCGTGCTCAAAATGCCCCCAAATGCTTTGTGCATGATTAAAACTGCTTGCTTTTTGCCTACATTTCTATACAGCCGCTATGAAAATACAGTATGCACTGTAATTTCATTTCCCTCTTTGCTGTGGTTCTAGGTGGTAATTGTTGGAGGTAGATTAGCTACTTATTCTATCCTTTTGAGATGTCGCCTAACCTAACATGCCTGGTGATTTGCCATAACAACTCAGAAATCATTTGTAAACCTCTGAACCATTTTTCTTTGTAACAAAAGCTATTCTCTTGTAGTGCACTTGTAAATGTGATTTGCTCTCTGCAAGGTTTATGGAAAATTGGTTCTTGAAAGAGAAGAAAAAAAAATCCACAACCACATTTATTTATTTATTTTACAGAAACCTAAATTCAGGTCAGATATCAGTGAAGAACTGGCAAGTGTTTTTTATGAGGACTCTGATAATGAATCTTTCTGCGGCTTTTCAGAAAGTGAGGTGCAAGATGTATTAAACCATTGTGGATTTTTACAGAAACCAAGGCCAGATGCCACTAACGAACTGGCCAGTATTTTTCATGCCGACTCTGACGATGAATCATTTTGCGGTTTCTCAGAGAGTGAGACACAAGATGCAATGGTGAGTTTGAGAGTTTCACCAATATTAAGGTATATTTAGAGGCAGGAGAGATCCTTGTCTTTTGAAACTCCTCCCTGTTAATTTTTGTTTTAGTCATGCCAGAAGATTTTCTTTCTTTCTTTTCTTTCTTTCTTTTTTTTTTTTTTTTTTTTTTTAAGATTATGACTGTGTCTTACAGTCGTATTTTACTAATGTCCAACTTGTAGGTCTGAAACAGTTTTCAGATTCTGGAAATCTTGGAAATTTGTTAAATAAAGTTGGCCAACTTTTTTTTTTTTAAATATAGTATGACATTGTCAGGTTTTCATGACCACAGAGCCACTTCATCAAAGGAAACACATATCCTAAAGCTTATTTATGTTGACAGTTATGTGCAGGTGCCCAGCACAGTCCTGGCATGGAGTAGATCTGTGGCAAATGCTGGGTTCCATAGTTAGATCTGTCCCTGCATCTTGACAACCTGTGAGGACTACCACCACAAGCAATAGAGATGACGACAAGTAGACCCCTTCCTGCTTCTACACTTGCTGCTCCCTGATCTGCTGTTCCTGTGCACGCACCCGCCTGCCCATCTCAGCTCTGTCACCTGCTTAGGCTGCAGCTGTGCTTGTGTCCCCCTCCCTGAGCGTACTGTGCCATCCTGTCCCGAAGTCTTTGCCCTGGGGAAGCAGTGTCTTCATTACGAAGGGACACCTGTTCTCCACCTTACCAGGCCTTACGTGGGTCCACTACCTGGGGGCCACCACTTGAGTGACACTGATGTGAGTGACAACACTTGCCCCAGAACTGTTTTGTCACTAACTATGCTAATTCATGTTTCGTTTAATAAGAGGTGTTGGTTCAAATGGGCACCGATTGGCATTTGTTAGTTGAGGCCAGTCTGCTAATCTAGATGTGCCCTATTGTCAATGGCTGAATAGTCTATAGTCTAGTCAGCCTTTTAGTTTTTTGTTTGTTTGTTTGGTTGGTTGGTTTTTATTTTTTGTTTTTTTTTTTGAGGTAGAGTCTCACTCCAGCTCAGGCTGACCTGGAATTCACTATGTAGTCCCAGGCTGGTCTAGAACTCATGGCGATTCTCCTACCTCTGCTTCCCAAGTGCTGGGATTAAAGGTGTGCGCCACCACACCTGGCTGCCTTTCAGTTTTTTTTTTTTTTTAAAATTTTGTTTATTTTATTTTATCTATTAGCAACAGAGAGAGAGAAAGAGGCAAAGAGAGAGAATGGGCACACCAGGGCCTTCAGCCACTGCAAACGAACTCCAGATGCATGTGCCACCTTGTGCATCTGGCTTACATGGGTACTGGGGAATCGAGCCTTGAACCTGGGTCCTTAGGCTTCACAGGCAAGTGCTTAACTGCTGAGCCATCTCTCCAGCCCCTGCCTTTCAATTTTTTGAAGGGTATTACTTGTGGTTAATAAAATGCCATTTGATTAAATGTGTTAAGAATCCATGAAAGATTTTTTCTTTTATATTCTCTTAATCTTTGTTTTTTAAGCTTACAAAAAGTAAAAAAAGATGGTGGTTACAGGGGCTGATGGTTCAGAAAACAGGGAATTAATGTTTTTGTTTTTGATCTGGTCTCATTGTGTAGCCCAGACTGTCCTGGGACTCCCTAGCACTGGCCTTACAGTGAACCACCATGCCCGGTGGGACCTATTGTTTAATGGGAAGGTCATTTTGGTTAGAGAAGATAAAAACTATAGAGATGGGTGGGGTAAAGACAGCACAAAGAATGTATGCAATGCCATTCAACCACACACTTAAAAAATGGTTAAATTGGGCTGGAGAGATGATTTAGCGGTTAAGGTGCTTGCCTGAAAAGCCAAAGGACCTCAGTTCGATTCCCTGGTACCCATGTAAGCCAGATGCACAAAGTGGTGCATGCATCTGGAGTTTGTTTGCAGTGGCTGGAGGCCCTGGTACACCCATTCTTTCTCTGTCTGCCTCTTTCTCTCTCTCTCAGATAAGTAAATAAAATATTTAAACAATGAATTAGAACAGGGCATGGTGGTGCCCTTCTTTAGTCCCTGCACTTGGCAGGCTGAGGTAGGATCATTGTGAGTTGAGGCCCAATGTAAAGACTGCATAGTGAACTCCAGGCTAGAGCGGGAACCTACTCAACAACAGACAACAAAACAAAGTAGTTAATACACATGAAAGATCAGGTTTATGGGTGGACATGGTTGTTCCTATACAAATTCTTTGGAAATAAAGAGCTATTTTAAAGAAATGGGGAAAGGGGCAGGAGTTCCACATTTGAAACAATGGCTCAGTACCCAGGCATTAAGGCTGTGAGGGTGGCGCCTACAACCTGCTTCTTGGACTGTAGCTACACCCACTATTCATTTGCAAATCTTGAGCTACTTACCTAGGACTGGTCAGTCAAAATTGATTTGCTGATGTGTCTTTTATTCAAATAGATTTTGTGGTCTGAGGTATAGCTGGTCTGCCAATCCACAAGTGTTTACCTTCTTCCTTGCTCTGTCCCTAGAGACTGCAGTTGAATGGGGAGGGCTGCAGGACCCGCAGTCAGTGCCTTCACTCTGGACCTCTCAGAGTGGCCATGAAGTTCCCAGCACGCAGTACAAGGGGAGCAGCCAACAAAAAAGCAGTCTCCTCACCACCCTCTGAGAACTCTGCCACCGACTCCAATTCTGACTCTGAAGAAGAGGGTGGCATGAACTTTCTGGAGAAAAGGGCTTTAAACATAAAGCAAAACAAAGCCATGGTAGGTGCTAAGCAGCCTGTTGCTTCCACCTCTGTCCTAAAGATTGTGTCTATGTAGCTGTGAAGTCTCTCCCCACCCTCAAACAAGCCTTTCTTTCCCTAAACTAATCTTGCTTTTCAAAATGCATTAAAGCTGGGCTGAAGAGATGGCTTAGCTGTTAAAGCACTTGCCTGCAAAGCCAAAGGACCCAGGTTTGATTCCCTAGTACCTACGTAAAGCCAGATGCAATAGGTGGCACATGCATCTGGAGTTCGTTTGCAGTGGCCAGAGGCCCTGGCATGCCCGTTCCCTCTCTCTTTTTAAAAATATTTTTATTTTTATTTATTTATGTGACAGAAAAAGAGAGAGAGAGAATGGGTGTGCTAGGTCCTCCAGCCACTGCAAACCAACTCCAGACTCGTGTGCCCCCTTGTGCATCTGGCTAATGTGGGTCCTGGGGAATCAAACCTGGGTCCTCTAGTTTTGCAGGCAAATGCCATCCTCCAGCCCTCCTTCTCTCTTTATCTGCCTTGTTGTCTCTCTCCTCCCTCTCTCTTTCAAATAAATAAAATATTATATATATATATTTTAATACATTAAAGTTATGAGATATGCTAGCATCATTCTCACAAATTAGCAGCTCATTTTCAGCAGTAATTCCAAACCAATAATTTGTTTAACTTTCTTTCCTTTTTAGCTTGCAAAACTCATGTCAGAATTAGAAAGCTTTCCTGGTTCATTCTCTGGCAGAAGGTCCTTCACAGGCCCCGGTTCTGTAAATGTAAGTGTTTGTTTCTGCAGTGTTGTTTTGGGTTAGCCCAGGGAAGATTGCATTGAGATTGGAAAATCTGGTTTATTTATCTGTGTGATCTTATAGACAATTGCAGGGACCTCGAAAAAGCCTCTGGACTGCTCCAGATAGTCTTTCTTCCTTCTGGTACACTTTGGTTTCCTGCAATCCTTGTGACACTATAACCCCTTCCCCACCCCCGTTTTGTGTGTGTGTGTGTGTGTGTGTGTGTGTGTGTGTGCATGTGGAGGCCAGAAGATAATCTCAGGTGTCACTGTTCAACTTTTTGAGATTGCTTTGGCCTGGAGCTCACCAACTAGACTAGACTGGCTGTCATCCATCAGTCTCCACCTCCATAGTGCTGGGATTAAAGACGTGCGCCACCATGCCTGGTTAATCTTGTGGGTTTTTTTTTTTTTTTTTTTGTTTTCTGAGGTGGAGTCTCGCTGTAGCTCAGGCTGACCTGGACTTCACTATGAAGTCTCAGGGTATCCTTGAACTCAGAGTAATCCTCCTATCTGCCTCCCAAGTCCTGGGATTAAAGGCATGTGCCCCCATGCCCGGCCTTTTTTTCTTTTAATTGTTTATTTATTTGAGAGAGAAGAAAGGCAGATACAGAAAGAATGGGCATGCCAGGGCCTCCTGCCACTGCAAGTGAACTCCCAACTCATGTACCACCATATGCATCTGGCTTTATGTGTGTACTAGGGAATTGAACCTGGGTTCTTTGGCTTTGCAAACAAGTGCCTTAGCTGCTAAGCCATCTCTCTACCCTTTTGCTTGGATTTATTTTTAACCTGGGTTTTGGGGGTCAAAGTTGGATCTTATATGGGCATGGTAGTGTACATCTTTTTTTAATAATATTTTATTTTTATTTACTTATTTGAGAGAAATAGGCAGGTAGAAAGAATGAGAGAGAGAGAAAGAATGAACATGCCAGGACCTCCAGCCACTGCAAACAAACTCCAGATGCATGTGCCACCTTGTGCATCTGGCTTATGTAGGTCCTAGGGAGTCGAACCTGGGTCCTTTGGCTTTGCAGGAAATGCCTTCACTGCTAAACCATCTCTCCAGCCTGGTAGTGTACATCTTCAATCCTAGCACTCAGGATGCTGAGGATGGAGGATTGCTGTGAGTTTGAGGCCAACCTGGGTTACAGAGTAAGTTCCAGGACTGCCTGGGCTACGGTGAAACCCTGCTTACCAAACAAATAAACAAAAACACTTGGGTCTTCATGCTTGTAAGGCAAGCACTTTATTGACTGAGCTATCTATCTCCTCAGCCCCATTTATTTATTTATTTATTTATTTATTTATTTATTTATTTATTTTTGTTATTGTTTGTTTTTCCAAGATAGGGTCTACCTTTAGCCCAGGCTGACCTATAATTCACTATGTAGTCTCAGGGTGGCCTCGAACTCATGGTGATCTTCCTACCTCTGCCTCTTGAGTGCTGGGATTAAAGGTGTGTGCCATCATGCCTGGCTTATATTTGTTTTGATAGATGATTTCTTTCCTTCCAGGCTAGACTAACCTCAGCAGCAGGTGAATTTGAGACCTGTTTGCCTAATAGATGTTTTTAAAATCAGAATGAGGGGGCTGGAGAGATGGCTTAGTGGTTAAGGTGCTTGCCTGGAAAGCCAAAGGATCCCGGTTCGATTCTCCAAGACCCATGTAAGCCAGATGCACAAGGGGGCACATGCATCTGGAGTTCATTTGTAGTGGTGTACCCATTCTCTCTCTCTCCCTCTCTCTCTCCCCCTCCCTCCCTCTCTCTCTCTCTCTGTCAAATAAATAAATTAATTAAATGTATTTAAAAAAAAAAATCAGAATGAGGAAAAAGGAGGAGAGCAATGTTTTTGCCAAGTCATAGCTTCATAATCATTATGGTTATAAAAATGAGAAACTATGTTAGTACAACTGAGAGATATTTGGTGTGTGTGTTATATTACAAAAGAAAAACTTGCTGGAGGCCAAGGAAGAAGAGACCTGGCTTGAGTGCAATATACAGATAGCTCAAGAAATGACATAGGAAAGGCTTTTTGGAACAGGAGCATGAATTAAAATTAAGAATTAGCCAGGCATGGTGGTGCTCACTTTTTTTTTTTTTTTTTTTGAGGCTGTCCCATTTTTTTAAAATTGAGATAAATGTTTATTATACCTAATCATCACTTGTAAGCCCATATATATATATTTTTTAAATTGTAAGTGATTTGATACTTAATTTCTCTTTCTTATAAAGCTTTCTCCGGACATCTAAGGAGATGTTTTCTTTTCTTTTTTTTTTTTTTTTTTTGGGGTCCCCCAAGGCCAGCTCAATAATTTTTTTGACAAATCTTCTTTATTTAGCACAATGCACATAGGTTTTAATACAAAATGACAGCTTGTCTCTGGACAGGACATGATATTTCTGTTTGTCCTCCCCCCCATTCCCACTTCCTGTTGTCTTTAGAACTGTATTGTGCCAATCTCCATACAAAAAGTGCATGATATTTCCCTCCCCCCCTCCCCCCATTCCCCTTTAGAACTCCATTATCATCCCTCCCTCTTCCATTAGTCTCTCTTTTATTTGATGTCATCATCTTTTTCTTCTATTATGAGGGTCTTGAAAGGTATTGCTAGGCACTGTAAGGTCATGGATATCAAGGCCAGTTTCTGTCTGGGCAGTTGTATTGTAAGGAGTCGTATCCTGCCTTTGGCTCTTACATTCTTTCCGCCCCCTCTTCTGCAATGGTTCCTGAGCCTTGGAGGGTGTGACAGAGGTGTTTCAGTGCTGGGCACTCCTCCATCCCTTGTTCTCAGCACTGTGTTGCCTTTTGGGTCATCCCAGTGGTCATCACCATCTGAAAAGAGAAGCTTTTCTAACCAGAAGTGAGAGTAGCATTAATATGTGAATATGAACATTAAGTGTAGTGCTTTCAGGGCAGCTTGGTGGGAATAAAATATACATTTAGTCAGACAAGAGCAGGCTGTATACCCCTAAGGCTCATGACCTCCCCTGCCATAGACTTTTGCTTAGGTTTTTTCAGTACCAGGTATGTATTCCTTCCCATAAAGAGGGCCTTCAGTCCAATTATGAAGCAGGTGGTTACCCCATAAGTAGACACGTCACTATTGCACCCGTTCAGTCATTGGGCCTGTCTGGCCAAACTTGAATATTCAGCATCCACTGTTTTCACTACCGATGACTTCTGTCTCCCATATGGCTGCATGCAGTGCAGCTTTTTCCAGCTTTCAGTTGGCTGGTCTACAGGGAGAAGGTTTTCTGCTCAGCACCAGCTTGCTTTCTCAGTGACCTTGCCTCTCAGGCAAGAGATGTCTTCAGCAATAGGGTCTTACTATCTGTTTCTCAAGGGAAACCAAGGGCTTTGGCAAAAGCCTTTAATGTTTTAGAGGCTACCGGGACCTCCTTGGCCAACAACTCACTGGAAGGTATCCCATCCCAGGCACTGAAAATTTTCTAGTAACAGTCTACAGCTTCTAGATGTGCCATTATTCAAAAAAGTAGGTTTACATAAGTCTTATTAACACTATCTTGAATTTTGAATGACCCCCCCTGCCCTTCTTTTATGCATTCTCTTCCCATGGCCTCACTTAGGCCATTCCCCTCCCTGTAATCTGTTCTTCTACTTACATATGTGCAATACCATACACTTAATTCCTTCCCTTTCTTCCCTCCCTTATATCCTTTTACCAGCTTACTGGTTTCTGGTACCTATTTTTGGTTCTAGTTCACACACAAGTCTATACATTTGTAGCTAGGATCCACATATGAGAGAGAACATGTGATTTGGCTTTCTGAGCCTGGGTTACCTCACTTACTATAATCCTTTCCAGATCCATCCATTTCCCTGCAAATTTCATAATTTCATTTTTCTTTACCGCTGAATAGAACTCCATTGTGTAAATGTACCACATCTTTATTATCCATTCATCTGTGGAGGGACATCTAGGCTGCTTCCATTTCCGAGCTATTGTGAATAGAGCAGCAATAAACATGGTTGTGCAAGTATCTCTAAGGTAGTGAGAAGAGTCCTCTGGATATATGCCTAGGAGCTATAGCTGGATCATATGGTAAATCTATTTCTAGCTGTCTCAAGAACCTCCACACTGATTTCCACAATGGCTGCACCAGATTACATTCCCACCAACTGTAGAAGTGTTCCTCTTTTTCTGCATCCACGCCAACACTTATTGTCATTTGTTTTCTTGATGGTAGCCATTCTGACAGGAGTGAAATGGAATCTCAAAGTGGTTTTAATTTGCATTTCCCTGATGACTAAGGATGTAGAACACTTTTTTAGATGTTTATATGCCATCTGTATTTCTTCTTTTGAGAACTCTCTATTTAGTTCCATACCCCATTTTTTAACTGGGTTGTTTGAATTCTTATTATTCTGTTTTTTAAGTTCTTTGTATATTCTGGATATTAACTCTCTGTCAGATGTATAGCTGGCAAAGATTTTCTCCCATTCTGTAGGTTGTCTCTTTGCTCTATTCACAGTGTCCTTTGATGTACAAAAGCTTTGTAATTTCATGAGGTCCCAGTGGTTGATTAGTGGTTTTATTCCCTGAGCAATTGGGGTTATATTCAGAAAGTCCTTGCCTATGCCAGTATGTTGAAGGGTTTCCCCTACCTTTTCCTCTAGCAGTTTCAGGGTTTCAGGTCTGATATTAAGGTCCCTGATCCATTTGGAGTTGACTTTTGTGCATGGAGAGAGACAAGGATCTATTTTTATCCTTTTACATACAGATATCCAGTTTTCCCAGCAGGTGGTGCTCACTTTTAATCCCAGCACTTGGAAGGTTGAGGTAGGAGGATTGGTGTGAGTTCAAGGCCAGCCTGGGCTAGAGTGAGACCCTATCTCAACCCACCCACCCCCCAGAAAAAGAATTATACTGACCATATGGGCTTTGGACTCATTTTCCACACAGTATAAAAAGGACAAAGAAGGGGCTGGAAAGATGTCTTAACAGTTAAGGTTCTTTCCTGCAAAGCCTAAGGACTTAGGTTCAATTTCTCAGTTCCATGTAAGCCAGATGCACAAGGTAATACATTGTCTGGATTTCATTTGCAATGGCTGGAGGCCCTGGCATGCCCATTCTCTCTTTCTGCACCCCTCTCTCAAATAATTAAATAGATGAAGAAAGAAAGAAAGAAAGAAAGAAAGAAAGAAAGAAAGAAAGAAAGAAAGAAAGGAAGGAAGGAAGGAAGGAAGGAAGGAAGGAAGGAAGAAAATGAGGGCTGAGGAGATGGTTCAACAGTTAAAGGTGCTTGCTTGCAACGTCTGCTGACCTTGATTTGATTCCCCAGAACTCATGTAAAGCCAGATGCAAAAAGTGGCATTTGTTTGCAGTGGTCAGAGACCTTGGCATACCCATCCACATACATATAAGGAAATACAAATTTTGTTTTTTCGAGGTAGGGTCTCACTCTAGCTTAGGCTGACCTGGAATTCACTATGTAGTCTCAGGGTGGCTGCGAACTCACAGTGATCCTCCTACCTCTGCCTCCCCAATGCTGGGATTAAAGGTGTGCACCACCACTCCTGGCAACAAATATTTTTGAGAAAGAAATAAAAGGAGAAATTGGGGCTTTGTTTTTATTTAAAGCTTCAGGAAAGTGTGGGTTCCTCAGAGGGCTGCTTCTGCTTGTTCGGGTCTAAGCACATCTTCCTCCCATGTTGTGTTCAGCAGTCAAAGCCACCTCGAAGGCGAACCTTCCCGGGTGTGGCTTCCAGAAGGAACCCTGAACGCAGAGCCCGGCCTCTTACCCGGTCAAGATCCCGGATCCTGGGGTCTCTGGGTGCTCTGCCTACAGAAGAGGAAGAGGAAGATGAGGAAGAGGACAAATACATGCTAGTGAGAAAGAGGAAGTCTGTGGACGGCTATATGAACGTGAGTTCCTATTGGCATCCTTATGGGTTTCATTCATCATCTAGAGGCTTTGTCACTTAACACCAAGTGATCCCACTAAAACCAGAATCATTCATATTCCCTGAACTCTCTTCATTAGCTGGTGAGAGGTTTTCAGGTTCTCTCAGTTGTAGGAATTACTTACGTAATGTGTCCATTATCCACATAGTAAACTTACATGACACCCCCATCCCGCTCCGTGAGCAAGAGAGATGTCCCAGGTGGAGTTTTCTTTGAAGACATTTCAATCCAGCGTCTGACATTCAGAGCTGCACAGAGCCAGGGAGGAATTCTGTGCCATATCTCTTGTGTTACACAGGATGATGACATGCCCAGAAGTCGTCGCCCTGGATCCATGAGTCTTCCACATGTCATTCGCCCAGTTGGAGAAATCACCAAGGACGAGCTGGAGAACATCTGCGGCAACTCTCGAGAGAAGATCTATAGCCGCTCACTGGTGAGAGCCCCTAGGTTATTATGTCTGGAATGTAAACGTCCACAGGAGGCCTGGCAGCTTGGGTCCTAGTGTGCTGCTCCCCTTGTAAGCTCTGGGCCTGTGCGCCTGCATGCTTTTCCATACAAGGAAAGAAGAGTTGTATAGTATCCCTGGGACTGAATTATCTGCCTGGGATTTCTCTTAATTTAGAAGTTGATTCATTCAACATGGATTTACTGAGTATCACTCTGTGTGCATACACAGATAGCTGCTGGGGATACAGTGGTGTGCTAAAGATAAAAATGGACTTGGGCAGAATGTTCCTTTTTTTCCATGTTGGAAATCAAACTCAGAACCCTGGGTATGCTCAGCAAGTGCTCTGTACCAGCCCTGACCTCCCCTTCTCAATAATTGATATTAAACTACTGTACTTGCCAATGCAGTGCATCGCCTTGCTTGGGATGTGTGTATGTTGGTGTGTGATAAGCTTCAAAGACAAAGTGTCAAGTCAAATAAGAATAAGGATATTCCTACGCTGTTCTACAAAATGTACTGTTTGCTTTCTCATTTGCCCCTTACCTTTAGGGATCTACTTGTCACCAGTGCCGTCAGAAAACTATTGATACCAAAACAAACTGCAGAAACCCAGACTGCTGGGGCATTCGGGGCCAGTTCTGTGGTCCCTGCCTTCGAAACCGTTATGGTGAAGAGGTCAAGGATGCCCTGCTGGACCCGGTAGGTGCCTTATATGGGCGGCGTGGGCCTGGGCCCTTGACATTAACTATAAGCTGCTTAGGTCAGAAGAGGGGACTGGGGAATTAGAAGGTACACTTAGGGGTTAGTTCATGGTACTTTTCACACTTCTGCAGAACTGGCATTGCCCACCTTGTCGAGGAATCTGCAACTGCAGTTTCTGCCGCCAGCGGGATGGCCGGTGCGCCACGGGGGTCCTTGTGTATTTAGCCAAGTACCATGGCTTCGGGAACGTGCATGCTTATTTGAAAAGGTAATGGCTGCTGTTTTTCTCCTTTCCTCACCGGAATCTTAAAGCCATTTATATTTTAATGTAGTTGATAGATATCAGTAGTTCTCGCCACAATAGGGGACTATTAATGGAAACATCTGCTGGGTACAACTAGCCCCAGTGGGCATGTAAAGGCAGCCTGTGCACTTAAGATGCATGCATGGACCACGTGTATGTTATGATTCATAACATTTTCTTGTTTTTTTTTTCGAGGTTGGGTCTCACTGTAGCGCAGGCTGACCTGGCATTCACTCTGTAGTCCCAGTCGGGCCTCCAACTCACATCGATCCTCCTACCTCTGCTTCCTGAGTCCTGGGATTAAAGTTGTGGGCCACCACATCCGACTCAAAAATAAGTTTGGTTTGTTTGTTTGGTTGGTTTTTGGAGGTAAGTTCTAGCCTAGGCTTACCTGGAATTCACTATGTAGTCTCAGACTGGCCTCTTAACTCACAGCAATCCTACCTCCGCCTCCCAAAAGTCCTGGGATTAAAGGTGTGCATCATGCCCATCTAATAACATTTTTTTTTGTTTGTTTGTTTTGTTTTTTTTTTTCCGAGGTGTAGGATCTCATTCTAGCCTAGGCTGACAATCTCAGCATTTTGGAAGCTGACGTAGGAGGATCACCATGAGTTCCAGGTTGTCAGCCTGGACTAGAGTGAGACCCTGTCTAAAAAATAAAAAGAAAAAGAAAAAAAGAAAGAAAATTCTTGATTGAAAACTGTATCCTGACATATCCCTTTTCTCTCCCACAGCCTGAAGCAGGAATTTGAAATGCAAGTGTAGTGCCCAAAAGACAACGCTTTCTGCCTTCAGCTGCTCAGCTCTCTTGTTAAAGTCCTTGATTTTTGTCTTTGATTGAAACCAGAGTAAGAATCTCAGTGATGTCTTTTAGAGGAAACACAAAGCAAGTTAATCTTGTTAGGCTTGTGCTTGTTTCTGAAGCATCATGAAAGGCTTATTGCTAGCGCCACTTGGCTTACCTGTTGTTTCTCCCCTGCGTCCCTGGGCCCCGCCTTGGAGCCTCTATTTACAAGGGTCCTTTGCCATCACTTCACTTTTGAATTCTCTTTAAGTGACAATTTTATAAAGGTATATTTGATGTAATTAGTGTAACATAGTCCTGGAACACACCCCTCAAATCCCAAGCACTTAGAAACACCATAGTAACATTAACTAACTGTTCCATTGGGTTCCAGAGAGCAGCCCTTTTAACTTGTGTACACACAAAAGAAACAGACACGATTTAGTGTTCACACCAGTTGACTTTTAAAGCAGAAAAACCAGGGCACAAAAGTCTCAAAATCTTGTGGGAAAATGACGTTATTGTTGCGAAGTGGAATATTACATTGGCTGCCTCTCTTGAGACTTGGGCTACATCCGGCTTCCAAAGTCATCCAAAGGTTGCGGGTGACATTGTACCATATTACTTCAATTGTTCGAGGAAAGACATTCTGGGAAATTTGGATGGTGAAACCCTGGAATTGGCTGATCTGAATTCTTGGTATATAACTTCAGAAACTTGACATTAAGAACTAAACTCCTTGTAGTTTCCTGAAGCAGCCTTTCTGGGGGTTGCTGGGTACAGGTCCTGTTTAGGCTCTAAACACTTTGGTAACAATGTAAAGTGCTGTGTGCACACGTTACCACTGCCGATGGGCCCAGCTGTGTGTCATTCCTTCCCTCCTCCCCTCTTGGCCAGTTCGGTTGGTAGAAGTAGAATCCTACCTGTTGTCAGATTTCCTCGCTTGTGTAGTCTGTTGCTGCACCAACTCACTTTCTGATGTTTAATTGGACCTTGAATTATCAAGTGTAAATACAGCGTTGGATCTGTAATGCTTTTATACAAAGGCTTTTATTTTAATAATAAAACATGTTATTCTGACGTGTATGTGTTGTAAAAAGATATTTTAAAGCTAGGCGAGATAGCACACACCTTTAATCCCAGCACTTGGGAGGCAGAGGTTGGAGGATCGCTATGAGTTTGAGGCCAGCCTGGAACTACAGAATGGAGTTACAGGTAAGCCTGGGCTAGAGTGAAACATCACCTCAAAAAAAAAAAAAAAAAGAAAGAAAGAAAGAAAAAAATTAAAATGTTACCATATATGTATATATACATACATACATATATACACACACAGCTGTAAAAATACTACTGTATTTAGCTGGGCATGGTGGCACATACATTTAATCCCAGCACTTGGGAGGCAGAGGTGGGAGGATCAATGTGAGTACAAGGCCACCCTGAGACTACATAGTGAATTCCAGGTCAACCTGGGCTAGAGTAAGATAACTACCTCGAAACCCCCCCCCCAAAAAAAATTGATCATAGTTGAGATGAGAAAATAGATAAACTGCACTGTCACCTGATAGCCTTATGCTCATGACTATAAAAAGACACAAAAGGCCTGGTCTAAAACTCTTAGAGCCAGTTATGGTGATGCCAGTCATTAATGGCAGCTCCCAGGAGGGTGAGGGTAGGATTGGAGTTTGAGGCCAGTTTGGGTTATATAACCAATCTCAAAAGTTCTTGGGCTGGAGAGATGGCTCGGTGGTTAAGGCACTTGCCTACAAAGCGTAACGATCCAGGTTCGATTTCTTAGTGCCCACCACATAAAGCCAGATGCACAAAGTGGTGCATGCATCTGGAATTGCAGTGGTTAAAGGTGCTGATGTGCTCATTCTCTTCTTGCAAGTAAATAAAATGAAATAAATTTTTAAAAACTACTTATAATCCCAACTTCTGACCAGACTTGGCAAATGGCTACCTGCAGGCTATTGCTAGCAACCTATGTAGTTACAGTGTCTATGGAACTTTTTGGTTTTATTTTTATATTTTAGAAGGATCTTATTTTTAAGTTTCTCAAGTTAGGGTCTCACTCTGACCTGGAATTCACATGTAGTCTTAGGGTGGTCTTGAACTCATGGTGATCCTCCTACCTGTCTCCCGAGTGCTAGGATTAAAGGTGTGTGCCACCATGCCCAGCAAAGTTTTCTTTTTAAAGACAAGTGATAGAATGACAGTATGATCCACAAGCCTAAAACATTTAGAACCTGACAGAGAAAGAAAAAAGTTAGCAGGCTGGAGAAATGGCTTAGTGGTTAAGGCGTTTGCCTGAGAAGCCAAAGGACCCAGGTTCGATTCCCCAGGACCCACGTAAGCCATATGCACAAGGGGCACATGTGACTGGAGTTCATTTCTCTCTCTCTGCTTATAAATAAAAATAATTAAAAGAAAAACAAACAAAGTATGTTCTACACATACCTAGGAAGCCATGACCCACAAACCTGGGGAGAGGATCCAAAAGAAAGGTGTTGCTGTTTTTCATAAAGTCTAAGAATCTTAAACCAAGTTGTATGTAATTCATGTAACTGGGAGCTTAAATGTTAGAGTCAAGGCTGAACATGGTAGCACACACCTTTAATCCCAGCACTGGGGAGGCAGAGGTAGGAGTATTGCTGTGAGAGGCCATCCTGGAAGTATAGTGAGTGATAGCCTGGACCCTGCCTTGAAAAAAAACAAACAAAAAAAGTCAATATACTGCTGATTGGGAATTTATAAGATGATTGAACCAGGGCCTGCACATGCTTTTCCTCTGGGTTACACCCCAAGCTCATTGTTTGGAAGATTTTTGGTGTTTAAACTAATGTGGTTCTCCTTTAAAATTATAACTTCACAGCGGCCAGGGCCTGGGAAAAATTACAGAGGAAGTGGTGGATTAAACATGAGCAAGCCCTGTAACTGCTAAGCCATCTCTCCAGCCCTATTTATTTTCTTTATTTTTTGGGGGGTGGGGGAGAGGAAGACAGAGATGGGTGCACCAGCAGCCTCTCAGCTGCTGCAAACGAAATCCAGATGCGGGCCTCCCCTTGTGGTCAAGTGCGGCATTGTGCCGCTTTGCATCTAGGTAAACATGGGACCTGGAGATTGAACCTCTGGAGATTGGAACCAGTGTTCTTAGGCTTAGGAAGCAGGTGCCTTAACCACTAAGCCATCTCTCCAGGCCCCCTATTTTTATTTTTTAATATTTATTTATTTATGAGAGATAGGAGCAGCGAGAGAGAGAGAGAGGAAGGGGATGGGCATGCCAGGGCCTCCAGCCACTACCAATGAACTCCAGATGCATGCATCTGGCTCTATGTGGGTACTAGAGAATGGAACCTGGGTCCATGGGCTTTGCAGGCCCTTGCCTCAACCGCTAAGCCATCTCCACAGCCCCTTATTTTTATTTTTGAGATAGAGTCTTGATATGTTACCCAGCCTGACCCGGAACTCTGAACAGACCTTGATTTTTATTTTCTTTAAGTTGAGCTTGCTTTAGCAGGAGTGAAAAAGTCTAGGAGGATAACTAATCAGGTTCTGTGAGGCTTAGTAAGTAAGGCTAGCTAAGGGGTGGGCGAAGCCTGGTTGAGAAACTTGCAGAATGGGGGCTGGGAAGAGGTGGGCTAGTGTGACACAGTGTGATGTTGGCCACTGCCCCCTTGTACTCAGCCGCTGTGATTACCCACAGGAGGTTGGCACAAGATTGGTCCTAAGCCTGGTCCCTTCGTGCCCCACACATGTACACATACATATATGCATATGTAGCTCATGGGTGCTGGCAAGATGAGAGATATTGCAGTGGTGTGGCCCGTGTAAGTAACCCTAAGTAATCGCATTGGTTCACCAAGCCAGACTTGGATGGAATTGTTTCTTTGGTCGGCCGACTATGCCCCGTTTGGGATGAATAGTCTCCGCAGGAAGCTGACACAACATCTCACATTCGGCGCTGTGTTGGAGATGGAGAGCGGGCTCAGGGGAATGAGGGCATGGGATGGTAGGAAACCAGGGTCCTGGAGACTCAGCAAGGGAAGTTGGAGATCCCAGAGGCTTTAGGAGCAGGTAAGAAAATCTTGTAAGTTGGAGATAACTCCTTACAAATTTAAGATTGGAGAAGGAAGAAAAGCCAAGGTCAACAGCTGTTAGGAACCATAGCTAGGAGACAAAGGAAGATACATAGTCAGAGCTTGCAGAGGAATCTCCTGGAATGTGGAGTCTTGGTTGCAGAGAAATTGACAGAATATCCAGTAATGAAAGCATTGTTGAATGAAAAGAACAAGGAACAAATGTACATGGTAACATTTATACTGTATCTATATCTCCTGTGCTGACAAGATTTGACCCCAGTGGTTGATAGTCTTGTTTTCTGGTAAAATGTTCTAGGCTTACCTGGACTTTTCTGCTGTAAACCTGGAATTAGCCATTTCTCCAAGGTGCTTTATTTTCAAAACCTGTTCCTTTCTGTTGTTCATCTGTATACATATAAAAGCATACATATCTACTATGCCAGTATTTAGGCATTAACAATATAGTATTGCAATATAGTATATTCATGGTTTCAGAATAATGATGCAGATGTTACTAAATTATTTTCACGGAAAATAACTTAAGATGTTCTGTTTTGGTCCTTAGTAAAAATCCTAAATAGGGCTGGAGAGATGGCTTAGCGGTTAAGGTGCTTGACTGCAAAGCCAAAAGACCTAAATTTGATTCCCTAGGACCCATGTAAGCCAGATGCACAAGGCCCTGGCATGCCCATTCTCTCTCTATTTGCTTCTCTCTCTCTCTCAAATAACTTAATTTTTTTTAAATCCTAAATATGTCTGTTTAATGAGTTTTTGTTCCTGATTGTTTTTTGGGACAAAGTGTCAGGTATCTTAAGTGCTGGGGTTGCAGTGTGTATTACTCTGCCCTGCTAGATGCGTATATATTTTTGTAGCTTCCTCTTGCCTTCTAGATACAAATGGTGGCATACTACTTGCTACATACATCTCTTTCTTTTTCTTTCTTTCTTTCTTTCTTTCTTTCTTTCTTTCTTTCTTTTTCTTTCTCTCTCTCTTTCTTTCTCCCTTTCTCTCTCTTTCTTTCTCCTTTCTCTCTCCCTTTCTTTCTTTCTTTCTTTCTTTCTTTTTCTTTCTTTCTTTCTTTCTTTCTTTCTTTCTTTCTTTCATTTTTGGTTTTTCAATGTAGGGTCTTGCTTCTGCTCAAGCTGACCTGGAATTCACTATATAGTCTCAGGGTGGTCTCAAACTCATAGCGATCCTTCTACCTCTGCCTCCCAAGGGCTGGGATTAAAGGTGTGCATCACCATGCCTGCCCTACATACCCCTTTCACTGTGCCTTTTCACTTAACAACAGATGGGAGAGATAAGCATAATAAATTCTATTATGCAGATTATAAAAAGAATCCTGCAGTATACGTTCATGCATAGATATACAATTTAGCTTGAAAGTTCCAGAGAACCAAATACTGGGAGAGGGTTTTTAAAGATGGTAAACTCTTTTTTTATTTTCAAGATAGGGTCTCACTCCAGCCCAGGCTGACCTGAAATTCACTATGGAGTCCCAAGGTGACCTTGAACTCACCGTGATCCTCTTATCTCTGCCTCCTGAGTGCTGGGATTAAAGGCATGCACCACCATGCCAGGCTATATGAGCTTTTCTTTCTTATTTATTTTATTTATTTATTTATTTATTTATTTACTTATGAGACAGAGAGGCAGAGAGACAGAGGGAGAATGGGCATGCCAGGGCCTACAGCCACTGCAAACGAACTCCAGATGCATGCGCCACCTTGTGCATCTGGCTTATGTGGGTCCTGGGGAATTGAACTGAGGCCCTTTGGTTTTGCAGGCAAGCACCTTAACTGCTAAGCCATCTCTCCAGCCCTACATGAGCTTTTCTTGACAAGGCACATTCTTTTCTCACATACTGAGTAGGCATAACAACAGCAGGAACCCATATTTTAGCTTTCTCTTATTTTTATTTGGGTACCCATATTTTAATAGACTGATCCTCAAGTCTGTCTTCTAAATGGAATAGCTGTAAATGTTTTTCTGCTTCTTAATGACCATCCAGTATGGCTTTTAGAAGAGTAATAATCACCGTTGGAGCTTGCCTGAGTTTCCTTGACATGACCATTTTGAGTCTTCTGGTACTTAAGGAGGAAAAATATGTAAATAAAATTCCTTTTATGCAAATGCTTTCTGCAACTCTCATTGCCAGCCAAATTCTTGTAAATCAAGATAAACAGATGCTACTGAACTAAATGACTAAGTAAAATTATGGAGATGGATTCTATTTATCCTATTTTTCAGTGTTGGGGAGGGAGAAAAAGATATTAAGTAAATTTTATCCGCTTGCATGATGATTAGGGCAGACACCAAGAACTCTATTAATTGATTTCAGCTGGAGAGATGAGGGGACTCTTGCGCACTGGAGAGCTGCCCATGGGGGGTGGGGGGGGGCAGGATCTGTTGCAATTTAAGCAGACTTCTGTTGCACAGAACTGGGTTTCAGAAACAATCTAATATCAAGCTTGTTGGATCTCTGGCTAGTGTTTAGCTTTTCATTACTATTTTCCCTTAACTCTTAAAAAAAAATCGGAAGTAAAATTTGCATAACAAAATTTGCCATTTCAACCATTTCAAAGTGTATGATTCATTGGCTTCCGGTACATTGACAGGGCTGTGTAACTGCAGCGTGTTATCTCCCTCCCCCAAACTTATTCATTTAAGAGCCCCTCCCTCTTGCCCCCCCCCCCCCAGTTCATGGCAGCCCATCTGCTTCTGTCTGTCTCCTGATTTGGAGTTTGGATGTCTGAAATTTCTACTGTGTGGTGGTTTGTTTCTGGCTTCTTCACTTAGCACGTTTTCTAGGTTCATCCATGTTGTGGCGTGTTCAGTACTGCATTTCCTATATACGGCCAAATAATAGTCCTTGGTATGACTAGATCACCACTTACGCATATGGGATTAGGTGGTGAATATTCTGTTGTCTTTTTTTTTTCTTCTTCTTCTTCTTCTTTTTTTGTTGGGCTAGTGTGAGTTCACTGTTGTGAACATTTGTTTATAAGTTTTGTTTGAGCACTTGATTTTATCTCTCTGGTATATATCCAAGAGTAGAATTGTTAAATCACCTGGCAATGATTTAATATCATTGCATGGGAAATTTTGGCTTTTTCACTGGTTCCTTGTTATATATAAAGTTTTTTATTCTTTTTCTTTTGATGTGTATTTTTGTGTGGTGTGTGTGTGTGTGTGCACGCATGTGTGTGTGTGTTCACAGTGCACACACACGAGGAGGCCAGAGGACAACTTTGGGTATCATTCCTCCACTTCTGCCTTGTTTCAGGAAGGGGCATTTAGTATTCACTAGACTCGTTGGCAGAACTGGGTGATTTTCCCGTTTCCCCCTCCCTTCTTGCTGTGGGTGCACTGGGATTAGAGAGCAGCCATCTTTCTGTGGGTTCTGGGGGTTAGAAGTCAGTTACTCAAGGCTTATATGGCAAATACTTTATCCACTGAGCCATCTCCCTAGTTTCAGAGGTTTTAATGAAGTCCAATTCATCTGCTGTCCTTTTGCCACTTGTGTTTTTGATTTTCTATCTAAGAATTCACCACCAAACCCAAGATCATGAAGCTCTTCTCCCTCTCTTTCTCTCTTTTCCTCCTTTCCTCCCTCTCCTGTCATGCATCCAGGCTCACCTTATACTCCCAATGTAGCCAAGGATAATCTTGAACTTCTGATGCTCCGGCCTCCATCTTTTAAGTGCTGGCATCATAGGCATGTGTCACCACTCTGGTTTATGCATGGAACTCAGGGCCTTGTGCATGTCAAGTAAGCACTCTACCAACGGAGCTCCATTGCCAACCACGCCAACTCTTTCATCTGCTTGTTCCTTTTTTCTCTGTCCTGTGTGGCATCTTCTTCATTCACACGAAGTCACCCAGCCATTCTTCTGTTTAGCAGCACGCTTGTCTTCCTAGGGTGGGTCAGGAAGAGCCATCGTTTCTCTGACCTTCATTTCCCCTCTCATTTTGCTGGGGTACAACTCAGGCAATTTCCCCAGAAAGGGTAAGAGAGAATTATTTAGTTTGCCTAATTAGTAGCTTGTTTGGAAAGAGAACGTGAAGTCAAATGATTTCTATGTGTCAAGATTTTTATTTTGTTCCTTTGCCACTCAGCACTGCTTCTGCCAGTGAGAGATGTTTCTAGTGGAATCCTGTGTTTTAATCTCTGGCGGCTTTTGAGATCTTTGTTTTTCAGCGTGCCAAAATGTCAGAAAGATGTGTTGGTATATTTTGCTGTGTTGTCTTTTTTTTTTCCTTCATTTGTTCTGATTAGCACTTTTCAATTAAAATTATCCAATTGTACTAAGGTAAATTATTTTTGTTATTTAGAAATAATTTCCTCATTTTTGTTATTTTTATGTTAATTTTTTGTGCTTGTTTTCCCCTGGAACTTTTGTTTATTGGCTACAGTTCTTCTGCACCAATCGTCTGTGTTTTTTGTCTTTTTTTCTCAGAGTCTATGTCTATCTGTAACCCGTGAGTCTTCCTTGACTCTATCATTGAATCCATAAGATTGAATTATGCAAAATTGCTACTTACATATCGAAACATGGCTAAGTATCAGTGAGTTCATATGGTTCAATAACCTGATTTTTAAATTTTTATTTATTTACTTACTTAGCTGTGCTTGTGGGGGGCGGGGTGCCAGGGCCGCTTGCCAATGCAAACAGAATGCCATATGCTTGTGTCACTTGTCCCTCTTTACAAGGTGGGTGGCTTGGAAATTGAACTCAGGCCAGCAGGCTTTGCAGATGAACACCCTTTATAGCTGAGCCATCTCCCTAGCCCCTAATGCTTCATTGTATAGCTATATTTTAACTTCTAAGAATTTATTCCTGCAATTGTTTCTTTTTCATAGCACCCCATTCCTTTTATGTGTGTGTGTTTTGGGGGAGGGAGAGACAGAGAGAGAGAGAAAAAGAAAGATAAAGAGAGAGAGAGACAGATAGAGAATGGGCACACCAGCAGCCTCTCAGCCACTGAGAATGAACTCCAGACACGTGCGCCCCCTTGTGGGAAAGTGTGACATTGTGCCCTTGCGTCACTTTGCGTCTGGCTAAATAAATGTAGGACCTGGAGAATCGAACGGGCGTTCTTAGGCTTAGCAGGCAGGCGCCTTAACCACTAAGCCATCTTTCCAGCCCTGTGCATGTTTCTTTAAGGATACTCTTCTTCAGCTCCTTCTTCTACAGTGAAATTTTATCCTGTTTCAAATTGCAAGCTTTTTGTTTCAGCATTTGTTAAACTTGGAGACAGCATGGATTTATGAACACTGGAAGACTGACTCTGGACTCTGGATAGCTGAGCCAGGCTGGACTTCAGGCTGAAGACCTGGGCAAATCTTTCTGTAGGAGACCCAACCTACAGCCCGAGTTGGGATTTACAAGGAGGGCCAGCATACATGTTAGTTAATCTAGATCTCCCTGGACAGTCCAATTCTGTTTTTCTAGGAAAAACAAAACACAAACAATAACAGCAAAAACCACCAAATCGTCCCGTAGGCAGAGTTCTCTGAGTTTCTACCCGTGGGAAAATTCCTGGTTCCTTTTCATTTCCACCCACAGGCTGGAGTTAGAAGGGTTGGGTGACTGATTCACATACATGCCTTGTAAAAGTTTCCATTTTTAGCTCCAAACTCTTATTGTTCTATATCATATGGGTATAGTTTCCTAAAATTTCCACAGTCTGCTTAAAATTTGATTCTCCAGGAATATACTATATTAATGACCACTAGTGTATGCACATCTTATACCACACTCCAGTTTGAAAAATGAGTGTCTAGTATAACTACCTAGAAGCCATGGGAGCTTTTAAAAGGATTTTTAAAATCCAAGGAAATCAGATGATCTGAGGAAAGCGATCCCATGAGAGTCAGTTGAAGAGGAGAACCACTGACTTCAAAGGGCACCCTTTTTCCACAGCATCAATTCTACCATTTATTCATTTACGTTAACACCCTTAAAGAAAGAAAATGGGTTTTTTTTGTTTGTTTTCCTGATTACAAAGTTAATCTGTGTTTATTGTAGTGAACATGGTGAATACTAAAAGCACAAAATAGAATAAAGGAATCTCATGACTGGATTTTTTTTTTTTTAACATTTAACATTTTAAATTTTATGTGTCTGGGTAGTACACGTATTTTGCTTAACAAAAATAGATCATAGTGGAGATACTGTTTTGCAATGTACTTTCAAATTGGGTTTTTGCCTGAGACATTCTCTCTTTTACATAAGCAAATACCCCTGAGAGGGCTGAGTCATGAGAGAACTAAATTAATTAGTAGTGACTGTGGAGTCCTAGGTTCCCATCTCCAGATGATTGCTGTGAAGGCATGGGGGCAGTGTGGTTCTGGGAGAAGAGAAGGGCAGAGGCTGGGTTTGGAACAAGGATGCTGTGTCTGGACAAGGGAAGGATGAAGGCATGTTCTGACTCCAGGCCCTTGAGTGCAGCCTGTGAGGCTTTGAGCATTTCAAGGCCTGGCCAGAATAAACACGCTGGCCCCAAATAGTATGATTAGGATTTTCTAAGTCCTTGCTGTGTGTCAGGCTCTGTTTTCTAGAGTTTCCATTTTAACCCTCTCACCAACCAAGCAAGGTACTTCGCACGGTTTCACCTTAAGAATGAGCAAACCGTGGTTTGAAGAGCTTAAAAACATGTGTCTGAGTGTGGCAGATGGCAAAATTATATTCCTGGCCCTACCTGCTTTCCAAACACTATCATTTGTTCCCTTTGCCATGCAGTCTGTTTCCTGTGTCCTGGAATGTGGACAGGCCTGGGTGGCTGCCTTGACTAGAGCACTGTGGAAACACCCTGGAGAGAAGGACCCCACAGCGCTTCTGTGAAGAGCACGGGAGTTAAGGAGGTCAAGGAAAGGCGACTCTTAGCAGTTACAATGTGAAATTCCATTATGTGACATTAGTAAAGGACAGGGAGGAGCAGGAAAATAAGATATTTCCTGGAAGTAAAGGAATGTATGATTAAATACTTAGGGTTTGGTGAGAGACTTCTATTCTGTTCTCTTTTCACCTTTTATTTTTTTGTTTGTGTTTATTTTTGTTTGTTTGTTTGTTTTCCGAGGTAGGGTCTCACTCTGGCCCAGGCTGACCTGGAATTCACTATGTAGTCTCAGGGTGGCCTCGAACTCATGGCCATCCTCCTACCTCTGCCTCCCAAGTGCTGGGATTAAATTTAGGCTTGCACCACCACGTCCAGCTTTCATCTTTTTTTTTTTTTTTTTTTCTTCCCTCCCCACCCTGCACCTGAAGTAGGGTTTCCTCCAGACTGACCTGGAATTCACTATGTAGTCTCAGGATGGCCTCCAACTCACAGCGATCCTCTGCCTCCCAAGGGCTGGGATTCAAGGTGTGGGCCATCCTGCCCAGATGTGATCTTTTTACTTTGGAAAATTTCACCTGAGAATTCATTGATTCCATGTGTACAAATGCAAAAAAAAAAAAAAAAAAAAAAAAAAATCAACTCCAGTTTTGTGGTCCACTGAGAGCTCGCTATCCCAGGTATCGGGAGGCGTCAGTTCCCGACTGACGGTAGCACCCAGCTGTCCACACATAGCCGGTCTCTTCTTTCCCTTTTCCCCTCCGCCATTTCTGTGGCTAGATGTTGCTCTTGAATTGACACCGGGGATGTAGCCTATTCCTGAAGTCATTTATATTGGTATTACTACAGTAAATTCTTTATGAAATAAAAATCAATAGTCACCGACATCCTGAGTACTGAGGAAAATAATTGTTTATGGCACTCAGCTTAAGCTGTTCTGGTAATCACGTTGAAAAATACAATATTTATTCATTAGATCAAATTTAATGAGGCCTCCTGGCAGTAATTATAAAAATTACTGTAGCAGTAAATTACTAATGAGTTGTGATGTGCTTCCTACCTGTGAAGAAGGACTGGGGGTTGAAAAAGCCTGCTACCCAGATGAGTAGCAAGGGAGGGAGCCCCATGGGCCCAGGCAGGAAAGGATCAGTGTATCCGGACCACAAAAGCAAACAAGAGAAAAGACAGAGGACGACGCACAAGCAGGGGCATTCTTGCAGTCCTGGGAACAGGATCAAGATTAGAGCAGTCCTTCTCCCAAAGGTGAGCGTGCTGTCAGCCTCGCGGTGTGCGGCGTGCTGAGGTCACGGAAGGGCGCTCATCTGCTGCCTGGGAAGGACAGAGCTTCTGATTAAACCCGGGAAACCATTCCAGACACACGCACAGCCCGGCAAGTGCGAGGCCTTGACTTGACCGCAGAGGTTGCCAGTTCCAATCGGCTCTTTGAAAACCAGCGGTAGGGCATGGTGCCCGCACAAACGCAAAGACACAGATCAGGGTGTTTGCAAAGCTCCTCCTGGGCTCTTCCTCCTCCGAAAAGGAGCAAAAAATGGCAGGATTTCTGCTCTTTTATTTCTAGCACGGAGCTAAGTTTTCTTAAGAATGCTTGTAATTAATTTTGACCAAGAGCTGATGTGTAAATAGGCCAGAAAATAGAATGTTCTGAGGGCAGGCATGTTGTTAAAAATACATGGACAGGGCTGGAGAAATGGCTCAGTGGCTAAGATGCTTGCCTGCAAAGCAAAAGGACCCAGATTCGATTCTCCAGGTCCCACATAAGCCAGGTGCACATGGTGGTGCATGCATCTTGAGTTCATTTGCAGTGGCTAGAGGCCCTGGTGCACCCTTTCTCACTCTCTATCTTTTTCTCTCTCAACCTCTCTTTGTCTCTAATAAATAAATAAAATAAATCTTTAAAAAAGCATGCCTTTAATCCCAGCACTTGGAGACAGAGGTAAGAGGATTGCCATGAGCTCAAGGCCGCCCTGAGAATACAGAGTGAATTCCAGGTCAGCCTGGGCTAGAGTGAGATCCTACCTCAAAAACCAAAATAAATAAATAAATAAATAAATAAATAAATAAATAAATACGTGGACAGAGAGGTGGGGCGTGGTGGCACATGGCTTTAATCCCAGCACTTGGGAGGCAAAGGTAGGAGGATTGCTGTGAGTTCAAGGCCAGCCTGAGACTAATAGTGAATTTCAGGTAGAGTGAGACCTTACCTTGAAAAACAAACAAACAAACAAAAACAAAACAAAACAAACAAAAAAAAACCAACCATGGACAGAGCTAAATCACAGGTCTTGGGGAGGCTTCAGTGGACAAAGCTTGGGTGTATGCAGTGTTCTGGCCTAAGACAGCCTTACCATATAACCCAGCTACCCCAAGTTTACCGCCTGAGCCTTTGTTCTTCAGATGCAGAGCCATGGCCGATGAAGGACCACCCACGCTAGGTGAGGATCTCCCACCCCACCAGCAGCTAGAATCTGGTACCCCGCATAAACAGTCTCTACAGCCCCAGCTTAGCACCCCTCAAAAGCAACTCCTCTGAACTGCCGGCAGGCAGGCAGGCTGTCTTCTGGAGTGACAGCTATCTATTCAGGCAGTGGCTGCTATTGTCTTCTCACTTGTAACACCAAGAGGGTTTTTGTTTAACTTTAAGAATTCTGACAGCATCTCAGAATGTAGTACTCCAAGCGGGTCCAACCCCTCCTCTTGCAGGGAGGGCGCAATGACATTAGAGTGTACATTTTTTTTCCTTTAAATTGCAGATGCCTTAAAATGAGATTGTCAGGTTTGTTGGCTTGTCAGACGCAAGTATCAAGATTGTCACAGTGTATTATATCACTATAATATGATCATTGTACATGAAACTAATGAGTAATATTGTACTTAGTGGTGGGACCGAGTCACAGTAACATGCAAGGCAGTGTGCAGCATTACATTCTATCTAGGAGAATCTAGGGAAGATGGCTGCCCTGTGGGATGGGAGTCGGGAATCTTACCATGCAGGAAAGGAGCGCTCTCTTCAGAAGAGGGTGGCAGGCTGAGGGCCTGTCCTGGGGAGACCAATGCAGAAGCGAGGCTAGAGGCTCCTCGAGGTGGGGGGTGGGGTGCTGACTGAGGTATCTATACTCTCATGCGTATCTAGAAAATGGCTTGTGAGGAGGGAATACATGCCAATTATGAGTTTCCTGTACCATCGGAACCCTGTCCTGCTAGACTCGAAGCAATTTGAAGACATAGTGGAAGCTACAGTGTTACTTCAGTATCCCCTTGTGTAGGCTCCCCCTGGACCATGCATTCATTCTCTCACTCATTTGTTACATGTTGGTTAGTCTGACTACATACCAGACACTAGGTACCCAGTGGTCTGTGTGACGGACACAGTTCTTCCTTGTAAGGCTCACAGTGTGGCAGTGCAGATGATGAACAAAAACATGCACAGAACAACACACAGCACCATGGGGAAGAAGGGAAACTGAGCCAGGAGTGGTGGTGCACGCCTTTAATCCCAGCACTTGGAAGGCAGAGGTAGGAGGTTTGCCGCGAGTTCCAGGCCACCCTGAAACACATAATGAATTATAGGTCAGCCTGAGTTAGAGCGGAGACCCTTTGAGACTACTTTGAAAAACCAAAGAAAAAGAAAAAAAAAAAGATGGGAAACAGAACAAGAGAGGAAGTCGACCCTAGTTGAAGGAGTAAGGATCCACAGGATGAGGAGCATTCAGAAGGGGGAAGCACCATCTTGGCAAAACAGCAGAGGCTTAGAGGCCCCAAGAATTGAAGGAGGGTGAGGGAAACAGTAGCTCTGTCATCACTATGAGCAATGTGGACCCTGGTATGGAGAGATGGCTTACCAGTTAAGTCACTTGCCTGTGAAGCCTAAAGGACCCAGGTTTGATTGCCCAGAACCCACATAAGCCAGATGCTCAGGGTGGTGCATGCATCTGGAGTTAGTTTGCAGTGGCTAAAGGCCATGGCACACCCATTCTTTCTCTCTATCAAAAAAATCAATAAAATATTTGTAAAAATAGCCGGGCGTGGTGGCGCATGCCTTTAGTCCCAGCACTTGGGAGGCAGAGGTAGGAGGATCGCCATGAGTTTGAGGCCACCCTGAGAATACAGAGTGAATTCCCCTGGGCTAGAGTGAGGCCCTACCTCGAAAAATCAAAAAATCCAAATAAAAAAATAAAAAATTGTAAAAATACAAAAGAAATGTAGACCCTGAGTTTAGGCAGAACTGAGCTTGCCAATTTACCTCTTGTAAGGAGTTGTAAAGAACTGAATCTGCCAGGCCTTGGTTTATAGTAGAAATTAAATACATGGAAAAAAATCATTATTCCTGAGGGGCAGGCTGTTGAGCTTTTTGTCATGTGGCAGTGAAAGACGTCCACACCCTTATTTTGTGGTAGAAGGGCTTTGGGGGCATAAGACAAGAGGATAGGCATACATGCAGGCCTACGTGACCATTCAGATGAGGGCAGAAGAGCAAGTACTGACATAGATTCAGGATGCCAGCATCACAGTCCACATTCATTGCCTCAGTAGCACCAAGCAATTCATTCTCCCCACCAACGAATAAGTTCCCTACCATAGCATATCTGAGAACTGCCCTACGGATTTATTCAGGGCACAAATTGCACAGCCATACTCAGAGGTCCCACATCCAATACAACACTCTGGTGTTTTGCATACAGGATGAAAACAAAAGTGGTAAAGTTGAAATCTGTATTTTTTTCCAAAGCTGACTGATCTTATGTCTCCTGTTCCAGCAAGTCTATTTGCTAAAGTGGACAGAATTTATTGCATTTACCTTTTCCAAAGGATGCAAGTACATCCCTCTCACTAACATTAGTGCAAACTGCACTTAAAAAACAAGATTTTATAGTCATTCATTCATTCATTTCCTTATTTATTAGAGACAGAGAGAGAGGGAGAGAGAGAAAGAGAGAGAGTGAGAATGGGCATGCCAGGGCCTCTAGCCACTGCAAACGAACTCCAAACGCATGCGCCACCATGTGCATCTGGTTTACGTGGGGCCTGGAGAATCGAACCGGGGTCCTTGGGCTTCGCAGGCATGTGCCTTAACCACTAAGCCATCTCTCCAGCCCCAAACTGTATTTTGTTTGTTTGTTTGTTTGTTTGTTTGCTTGCTTGAGGTAGGGTCTCACTGTAGTTCAGGCTGACCTGGGATTCACTATGTAGTCTCAGGGTGGCCTCAAACTCACAGCAATCCTCCTACCTCTGCCTCCCGAGTGCTGGGATTAAAGGCGTGTGCCTCCACGCCCGGCTTCAAACTGCACTTTTATTTGAAGGAGACTGTCTACCAAGAACTGCAAGAGAAGTTAAACATCAGTCTATAGAGTTGGCTGTGTTTCTCCAAACTTATTTCCCCTACTTATGCACAATATCGAGGACGTTCAAGATTCACTGTGGTGAACATCTTTGCGTATGTATGCATGAATGTGGAGGCCAGAGGGCAACCTTGGGTGTTATTCCTCAGGCATCAGCCACCTTATTTGAAACAGGCTCTCTCATTGGCCTGGAGCTCACCAAGTAGGCTAGACTGGCTGGCCAGCAAATCTCAGAGATCTATCTACCTCCACCTCCCCAGTGTTAGGATTACACATGTGCCACCATATCTAGCTTTCTGTTACTGGTCTCTAGGAATTGAACTCAGGTCCCTATGCTTGCAAGGCAAGCACATTATGGACTGAGCTATCTTGCCAGCGCATCACAAACATCTTCATAAAGGATTGGTCTGGGCCCAGTATTCCAGAAGAAGGATTGGGTGAGTACATTTCACTCCATTTGTCATTATCTATATCTTCCCTAGTTATTCTTGCCATTAGTCTTTGGCATGGGGAGTTAAGGTACATCCCTAGCACTCCTGGGAAGTATGATAGCACTTTTCCTCTACCCATTCTTCCAGATCATAAGCCCTTGTTTGCTGAGTACTGTTGTTGAGAGGAAAGGCATGGGTTGAGTGAGCTTTCTAACCAAAATGGCTGAACAAATGAGATGTGGGAATTCTAAACTGGCTTATCACTTCAAAATGCATAAAACTGGGGAGTGCTGGGGAGGACAGAAGTTGAAGAGGAAGAGAGCAGAAATAGGCTGGAGACTCACCAGTCCTGCCAGGTGGGGGCTTTGTTTGGCCCGCACTGCCTCTGGTATGTGAGGGCACACGCACATTCTCACGCAGCTCCACTCTGCCTTGCCTGCAAGCCTGCTGCCCCTGAACTCTTTTTAGAGTGCCAGCTCTAAGTGGGGCTTAAAGAGCCATCTGCGGAGCCTGCTCCATGCACATGGTCAGCGCTTTGTGGAAGCCGCTTACTGGGGGGGCTTTAGAACTCAGATTCTTTGTCCGGCAGACCGCACACTTCTGTTGGTTTTTTTCCCCCTAAATTGAACCACTCCTGTCCCTAATTGTGTCACTCCTGCTGTCCCCTCTAGCCATCAGAGCCTGTGGCATGGTTCTGATTGTGTTGCAATGCGTCCTTGAAGCATCCTTTTTGTTTGTGTTCAATGGCTGTCCTTCAGCTCACAACACAGTGGTGGCAATGGTTTCCTAGGGTCACCCATTCTCCTCTGAGGACCAGCCCAGAAAAGCCCCGTCGTAATGAACGGGGCTTCAGACGGACAGACACACACACGGGCTTGAGAGCCCTCCTGGCTTTGGCCACTCTTAACAAGATTTTGTCATTTGTGGCTTTTGCACGTTGGAAAAACTTTCATCTCTGAGTTTCTATGGGCTATAAATACTTGGTAGGTTAAAAAGGAATCATTCAGAACATGAAATAAACAGAGCCTGGCACGTACACAGCAACACACCTCAACGGAGCCCTTCAACTTCTAGGCCAGAACGGCAGGAATCTGAGACAGGGCCTTCCTTCATCCCTTCTCCCATTCACTTCCCTCCGGGGCCGGACACTGCTCTGGTGTGTGACCTCTTTGGGCTGGATATTTTCCTAATGAGGCAGGAGGATTAGGTCTCCATGTTGCTTACACTTTTAACCACGAAGTGAAAACTTGATCTCATTGGGGTTAGGGGGCATTTTTAGAATATGTGGAAAACATGATACAGATATTTTATACCTCAACCAGAAATTCAGAAAAGAGATGGGCAGAGGAGCTAGTCTATGTTGATTTTGAAAGGTTATTATGATCCTGATCTTCGTGTCTTGAATTTAAAAAAAAATTGCTTTTTTTCATTATATTTATTATAAAATAAATACATATATGATTATCGAGTAAAAGAGAAAGGACAGGCTGAGAAAAGTAAAAACCAGCCATAACTTCCAGAGAGAGCTTGGCTCTCTCTATACTTTTTCTTAAAATCAAAGTATAATGTGCCTACCAAAAGGTGCACAAATCACAAGGGGATGTCTTAATGTTTAAAACAGCTTTAAAAATCGTACATACTGCCAGGTGTGGTGGCGTACACCTTTAATCCCAGTACTTGGGAGGCAGAGGTAGGAGGATTGCCATGAGTTCAAGGCCACCCTGAGACTACATAGTGAATTCCAGGTCAGCCTGAGCTAGAGTGAGACCCTACCTGAAAAAACCAGAAAAAAAAAAAATCATACACACTCCTGCCCCATTACCTAGGTGAAAATCTTTCTTGCACTCTAAGAAACTGTCATCCCATCACAGTAATGCTACCTCCGAGGTCCCTCCCCAACTGGTGACAACTTTCTGATCTCATATTTATTGTTTTATATTTTTTGATATAACACAAAATAGTTCACACAGAACTCTCAATTTGTATTTTGCTTTCTGTGTATTTTACCTTTTATACTTTGTTGTATGCATGTCGCACAATTTTACAGAAATGGATCAGATCATCAGATAAATTGCAATCTGATCTCACTTTGTATGTCATACTAGAAATATGCATTTTAATTATGTAATAGTAGTACCATTAAAATCTCATTCACATTATATAAATTTCTGTATATTATATGCTAGTATATACTGTATACTGTTACATACTTGTATTACTATAAGAATAAACTTTATATAATTATCATTTTATATAATATCTTTCTAGAGATAAAACTAAATTATTATTTTGTGTGTGTATGTGTGTGTGGTGTGTGTATGGTGCTGGAGATTGAACCCAGGGCCTCATTCACAGCAGACAAGTGCTCTGTCACTGAGCGACATCTTCTGAACCATTACTTTTCATGGCTATATTTCATTGTTACATTTAGCACAATTTTTAAGCTACTTTGCCTACTGATAGACACTTAGCATCATTTTCTCGTGATTATATTTAAAAATTGTTCTCGGGTAACATTCATGAGCAAAATTATTCCAAAGGTTTTTCTTTGAGATGCCTAGGCTGGCCTTCAGTGGTCGTGAACTCTTGGGCCTAAGGAGAGTTCCCTGCCTCAGTTTCCCAAGGAGCTAGGACTACAAGCATGTACCACCTTGCCCACTGATTATAAGCTTTTGTTTTTGTGGTACTGAGGTTTGAACCCAGGGCCTCATATATGTTAGGCAAGTGCTCTACTACTGACTGAGCTAAACTCCCAGCCCCCAGTTAAAGGTATTACTGGGCTGTTAATGCACTTGCCTGCGAAGACTGAGGACCCTGGTTTGATTCCCCAGTACCCGTGTAAACCAGAGGCACAAGGTGGTGCATGCATCTGGAGTTTGTTTGCAGGGCTAGAGGCCCTGGTGTGCCCATCCTCTCTCTCTCAAATAAATAAATAAATGAAAAAAATCAAAAAGTATTACCAAATACTATATTTTATAATATCCATTTAATGCTCTTTTTCCCTTCCTTCCTTCCTTCCTTCCTTCCTTCCTTCCTTCCTTCCTTCCTTCCTTCCTTCCTTCCCTCCTTCCTTCCTTCCTTCTTTCCTTCCTCTCTTCCTTCCTTCCTCCCCCCCCCCCCTCCTCCCTCCCCCTCCTTCCTTCCTTCCTTCCTTCCTTCCTTCCTTCCTTCCTTTCTTTCTTTTGCATATACCCACATTGTAGAGAACAGTGTATATGTGTGTGTGTGCACACATGTATGGGTGTACAGGTTTGCTTAGTAGTCCCAGTCTAGCTCAACCTTGGACCAGGAGACAAAGCATGTTTAGGCTCACACACCATGGATTCTTTTATCACTACTACTCATTTAAAAGTTCTCACCAGTTTTCATTTGTAATTGTTGGAGAATTTCTTCACAGATTATTCAATTCCACCAGGTCACAGAAGTTTTAAAAAAAAAGAAAGAAAGAAGAAAGAAAGAAAGAAAGAAAGAAAGAAAGAAAGAGAAAGAGAGAAAGAAAGAAAGAAAGAAAGAAAGAAAGAAAGAAAGAAAGAAAGAAGGAAGGAAGGAAAAGTGTCTGGCTCCAGTGCTCTGGTTGAGTGAAGTTCTCATACTGTCATCTCTTCCACTTGACTGGCAAGCACCCCATGACCACTCAGTGCATTTCTTTCCACTCTGATCCATGAATATCACTGCCCTTGTTCCTCGGTCTCAACCCAGGCTTTTTTGTGTATTACTCCACGTTTCTTATTAGAGTGAGATTCTCTTACCACACTCCAGTGCCGTGGTTGGCATGTTTGCTGAATTTTCATTCAGGGTTCATTTTCCTGATCAGTTATTTAATATATTTTTTAAAAGCTTTAAAAATATTTCCGTCAAAAAGACAAGGAAAATAACTCTCAGAGATATATGTGTTTAAAGTAGGGTTTTATTAGGATGCTTGTTTATATCCATGCTGCAGAATTCTTTTTAGTCTAGAAGCAACAGGGATTATTATTTCTTTGTCATGGAATCCCTAGATCTTTGTGGGAGGCCTAGAAGCACCAGTTTCTCCTCCATTTAAACAAATCTAATTCCCTTGTATTGGCAGAACACACCAAAGCCTTAGTTTTCTCAGCCAAGGAGAGTAAAGTTGGCCTGGGAGCTTTTTAAACATGGATTTAAAATTTTTCCATCCTAACACGAGCCCAGAAAACACACACACACTCTCTCTCTCTCCTCTAAAACAAAGAAGGCACATGAAGTTTCCTTCTCCAAACCTTTTCTGGCTAGGAGATTATGTGTGAGTGAAAGTAAGGAGCTCCTTCTTATTGTTTTAAAAATAGGTGCCAAGGAAATAGATACTTGTTTTTCAAGCCTTCAAATAAGCATCTGAAAAAATTTAAAATGCAAGTAGTATCTTAAGGTCCCATCACTTCAGCACTATTTAGTAGCAGTCGGCAGCAGGCTTTAGAAACAAAAGGTAAGGACTGGGGATATGGCTCAGTGGTGGCAGGTGTTTGCTTACAAATCATGCTGGCCCGGATTCAATTCCTCAGTACCCAGGTAAAGCCAGATGCACAAAGTAGCACATGCATCTGGAATTTGTTTGAAGCAGCAAGGGACTCTGGCATGCCCTTTTTCTCTCTCTCTCTGTTTGCAAATAAATAAAAATAAAATATTTAAAACTATTTTTATTTATTTATTTGAGAGAGAGAGCCAGAGAGAGCATGTGCACACCAGGGTCTCCTGCCGCTGCAAACAAGCTTCAGACACATGCATCACCGTGTGCATCTGGCTTTATGTGGGGAATGGGGAATTGAAGCCAGGCTGTCAGGCTTTGCAAGCAAGCACCTTTAACCAATGAGCCATGTCTCCAGCCTCAATAAAAATATTAAAAAAAAAATGCAGGGGCTGGAGGGATGGCTTAGCGGTCAAGGCATTTGCCTGCAAAGCCAAAGGACCCAGGTTTGATTCCCCAGGACCCATGTTAGCCAGATGCATAAGGGACGCATGTGTCTGAGTTCGTTTGCAGTGGCTGGAGGCCCTGGCTTGCCCACTCTCTCTCTTTCTCTGTCAAATAAATAAATAAATAAATAAATAAATAAATAAATGAATAAATAAATAAATATTTTAAAAAAGAGAAAAAACGCAGGGTAAGCTGCAGTGCCCATGCCAGACAGCAAGCTTTGTTCCTTCCTGATACTGGAAGCTTCTCCATGGCAAAGCACAAAGATCCTGGTCAGTTTTGAGTGTGGCAGAGGACCCCATGGCATGCATCTCTATAATTTTGTAATCCTTTTCTGTCCATGGACAACTAGGTTTCCTACAGATTTTCCTATTTACAACCCTAGCTGTGGAAAGTAGCTGTGTCATAGACCTAGTTCTAGTGCAGGCTGCAGACCATAGTCAGGCTTGGGCACACTTGGAATCAGTGGTTGGTGGCTGCTTGTTCCATTTCTATTTCCAGAAAAGAAGGAACGGGACTGTGAGCCAGTGACAAGTCTGCCTACTTACACACAAAAGTAAATAGAAAACCTCTTTTCTCTCTGCAATTTCAGCACACAGGAGGGAGGACACCGTAGGAAGCTTGTGGGTTTGAGTCCAGGATGGGCTACATAATAAGTTCTAGACCAGGTATGAGAACTTGTCAAAAAAAAAAAAAGATAGAAAGAAAGGAAGGTTAAAAAGAAAAAGAAAAAATAAGAATAAATCCTCTTCTCCCCTATCCCTGGCCCCTTCCTCTTACATAATTTTCTTCCCCTATCATCTGGGAAATGTTTTTGAGAAAAATTTTGGGTCCTGGACTTGTGTAGAAATGACTTCATTACATTCTTCGGTTTTGTATTCCTAGAGTTTTTTTCTTTTCTGCAGGTTTTCTGGATTGTTCTGCACCAAAGAAGTGAAAACTGTTATAAATGGGAAGATTTCCATTGACTGGAAGGTGGTGGCTGATGAGACAACTTAGCCACAATTTCACAGCGAGCCCAGCGTTTCCAATTCCAACAAGGTGCTCTTGATCCAAACTTGTGGCATTTCAAGCCTCCTGCTTGTGGTCCCCCCCCCCCTTCTGTCACGGAAAATAACAGAGTACACCCAGTACATCGAAAACAGTGCAAAGGGCTGCTTCCACACTTGCATGTTAAAAGGGCGCAGTCCCGTGTGTTGTGTTTGTGCTGTCAGCCTACGAAAAACAGACAAGACTTAGGAAGAAGGGAAGGCTATTTACTAGAACAAAATACATGGTAGTTCACATTCCATATTTTCCTGATGGACACAAAGTGACATCCACACTGATTGACTGTTGGCACGTGCCTCTCCCCTGAGTCTGGGTTCTAAGTGATGGATAAGCCAGTCTCAGGCGAGTGTCAGGAAGATTATCAAAAGAAAGAGCTGTCTGTAGTTGCTCCCTCTCTCTGGAGATTGACAACTCACCCTAACAAAAGGAAACATTAGTGTGCTATTTGCGTCTCCCAAAGCGACTGTGATAAGATGACGTGATAAATGGTGGGGTAGGGGTGGGAGGGAGGTTGCCCGTAAAAACACATAAGGTAGCTGAATCGTGAAATGCAAAGAAAATCTCAGCTGGCACAATTGATAAGGCTTGTTTATTTATTTATTTCTTTTAAAAGGTGAGCTGGTTTGAACAATGAAAACGCCTGCAAATATCTTGGGTGACAGCATAAGGTCTCTTAACAGTTGTCCTTTCCAACAGCCTCAGGACACATGGAAAACACTGCAGGCTTCCCACCCAGTCCTGCTTTTCCTTCACTTCTTCAACACGATCTACCGTCGCTTGTATCAGAAGACACAGTTTAGCAGGGAGCAAACCAAGTGGAGGCAAATCTCGTTCCTCCTACCAAATCTCCAATGGGTTCCGGGGCTGGCAGAGCCCCAAGGGTAGAGGTTTGTGTGCTGGAGTCCGAACGTGTTTCTTTTGATGCGAAAACAAACAGGAGGGGCTTCAGTGTACCCTGATAGGACACTGTCCCCCCAGAGAGGCTTTACTCAAGACTGCAGCCACTGTCACCTCTCATTAGTTGCAGGGAGGGCACCAACTTCAAGTGACCTCAGGTCCTCTTGGCAGGTTTGCTTCTCAAGCTAGGTGACACAAGAAGGAAGTCCACAAGCTTGTTTAGGGGTCATCCCTTTTCCCCCTTGCAGACAATATTCTCAGCCCCCACATACTTTTGGGGAGTACCTGGACAGTCCAAACCGGAGATGTCTAACAGGTAGGAAGCTCCAGAGGTTGACCTGCAATTCACTATGTAGTTTCAGGCTGGCCTGGAACTCATGGCAATCCTCCTACCTCAGCCTCCTCAGTTCTGGGATTAAAGGCATGAACCACCATGCCAGGCTTGCAGACAGGTTCTTACAGGTGGCATGGAAAGGCTTGGTCTGGCAGAAGTGGTCATGAATTTCTCAAGCTTGGGCTGAGTGATTAAGGCATTTACCTACAAAGACAAAGGAACCAGGTTTGATTTCTCAGGACACAGGTAAAGCCTGATGCACAAGGGAGCACATTTGCCTGGAGTTCATTTGCTATGGCTAGAGGCCTTGGTGAGTCCACTCTCTCCCTCCCTCTCTCTTACAAATAAATGAATAAACAACTTTAAATATTTTATTTTTATTTATTTGAGAGAGAGAGAGAGAGAAAGATACAGAAATAGGCAGGTAGAAAGAGAGAGAGAGAGAGAGAGAGAGAGAGAATGGGCGTGCCAGGGTCTCCAGCCACTGCAAATGAACTCCAGATGTGTGCGCCCGCTTGTGCATCTGGCTTACGTGGGTCCTGGGGAGTCCAACCTGGTTCCTTTGGCTTTTCAGGCAAGCTCCTTAACCACTAAGCCATCTCTCCAGTCCTAAAATATTTTTTTTAAGAAAAGAATTTGCCAAGCTTTATGCAAGCACTGACCAGGTGAAGATCCTCACATTCTGCCCGCAACTTGATGTCAGGAGAAAATGTGGTCACCGAATCACAAAATGATACTCCACAAGGGGAAGCCGTTCTGAGGAGGCTTTCTCCCTGTGCATGCCAGCCTCTCCTATTACATCCTTTGGATGACCCACTTCACTGTATTTTAAAAATGCCTTAATTTCTACTGAGACTTAAAGCAGTTTGAATCTTCATGTGGCTAATCTTTAATTCTGTAGTGGTTTGCACTTCATTTGAAGCTGTCCCAGAAGGATGACTGGAAGAGAGACTGCGGCGATCTTTCCATTAGAGTGTCCAGGTGGTGCAGGGCCACACTGAGCAGTGAGACCAGCCCTCACCGCTCTTCTGCCCTTGGTTAGTGGAGATGACATGATCAGGTGTGCTAGTTACTATGAAGCCCTGAGGAGACCAGGTACAACTGAGGAGCCTGGCACATTGAGGTGCCCACCAGGAGAGAAACGGACTCTCCTTGATACCAATCTTTATCTTTTTGTTGTTGTTGTTGTTGTTGTTGTTGTTGTTTCAAGGTGGGGTCTCCCTCTAGCCCAGGCTGACCTGGAATTCACTATGTAGTCTCAGGCTGGCCTTGAACACACAGCAATCCTCCTACCCCAGCCTCTTGAGTGCTGGGATCAAAGGCATGCACCACCATTAATTAATTAATTAATTAATTTGCAAGCAGAGAGACAGAGAGGAGAGAGAGAGAGAGAGAGAGAGACAGAGAGAGAGAACGGGCATGTCAGGACTTCTAGTCACTGTGAATTCCAGATGCATGCGCCACTTTTTGTATCTGGCTTTATGTGGGTACTGGGGAGTCTAACCTAGGCCATTGGGCTTTGCAGGCAAGCACTGTAACTGCTGAGCCATCTCTCCGGCCACCAATCTTTATTTTTAAAAATATTTTTGTTTATTTATTTATTTTAGAGAGAGAGAGAGAGAATGGGTACACCAGGAACTTGAGCCACTGCAAATGAACTCCAGATGCATGCACCACCATGTGCATGTGGCTTATGCAGGTTGTGGGGAATCAAATCTGGATCCTTAGGCTTCACAGGCAAGCACCTTAACCACTAAGCCATCTCTCCTAGCCTCGATCTTTATCTTTTATTCTTTCTTTCTATCTTTCTTTCTTTCTTTTTTTTGGTTTTTTGAGGTAGGGTCTCACTCTAGCCCAGACTGACCTTGAATTCACTATGTAGTATCAGGGTGGCCTTGAACTCATGGCGATCTTTTTACCTCTGTCTCCTGAGTGCTGGGATTAAAGGCGTGCACCACCACGCCTAGCTATCTTAAAAAAAAAAAAAAATATATATATATATATATATATATATATATATATATATATATATATGAAGCAGATAGAGAATGGGCATGCCAGGGCCTTCAGCTGCTGCAAACCAGCTTCAGACACATGAGCCACCTTGTGCATCTGGCTTACATGGGTCCTGGGGAATCAAACCTGGACCCTTAGGCTTCACAGGCAAGTGCCTTAACTGCTAAGCCATCTCTCCAGCCTGATCTTTATCTTTTAAAGGCTTCTTGGACCTGTCTGAGCTCCCAGAGAACCCAGATCACAGTGACATCTTTTTGTCTCCTCTTTTTAAAATTTTTTGACAATTACATACATGTTCATAATGTGATCATATTCATCCCCATTACCTTGTCTTTCCCTCCCTTCCACACCAGTCAAACCTCTTCTTCCCAAATAGTCCTCTTTTTGTTTGTTTGTTTGTTTGTTTGTTTGTTTTTCTCTCTTTGTGGCCCTCTGAGATTCCTTAGGGCTGCTTGCATGAACTTGGAACTTGGGTGGAGGTTATTTCTGGGGCATGGCCAGGTAGCTACATCACTGAAGATCACTCACCTTCCCCCAAAGCTGTTAACTGCCAATAGTCACCACTTAGTTTTCTTCCTGCTCATGTCCATGGGCACCCATGTTGTTTAAATAAGACCAACATGAGTGATAGGGCAGTAGCTCACTGGTAGAGCTGGCATGCATAAGGCCCCGGGCTCTATACCTGGCATTGAAAAAAAAAAAAAAAAAAAAAAAAGCAAAAGTACTCTAATCTCAGGAATATCAAGGCAAACTCAATTTTCAAGGAGACTTAGATGTAAAGCAACTTAGAGACAAGCAGTTGAGGGAAATGGCAAAGTAAGCAAAAGTCACTGCCAAAAGAAATGTTGGCAAGGACTAGGGAGAAGTGAAGCAAACCATCCAACTAGAAAGAGGAATCAGGGATACAGGATGGGAAAGAGAGAGACTTTAAATGTGTGTTGGGAGAGAATAGAGCAAGAAGATACAGAAGTGGGGCTGAAGAGTTGGCTTAGAGGTTAAGGCGCTTGCCTGCAAAGTGTAAGGATCCTGGTTCGATTCCCCAAATACCTATGTAAGCAACATGCATAAGGTGGCACATACATCTGGAATGCATGTGCAGTGGCTAGAGGTCCTGGTAAACCCATTCTCTTTCTCTCTGCCTCTTTCTCTCAAATAGATAAATAAATAAATAAATAAATAAATAAATAAATAAATAAATAAATAAAATATTTAGCTGGGTGTGGTGGTGCACATCTTTAATCCCAGCACTCAGGAGGCAGAGGTAGGAGGATTACTGTGAGGTCGAGGCTAGCCTGAGACTGCATAGTGAATTCCAGGTCAGCCTGGACTAGAGTGAAACCCTACTTTATGAAAAAAAAAAAAATAGAAGCAATACCAAACAACACAACAGAGAACAGAGTCTTGTCCCAGTTTTTTTTTTTTTTTTAATTAAACTTATTTTTGTTTTTGTTTTAAAGGTAGGGTCTCACTGTGGTCCAGGCTGACCTGGAATTCACTATGAAGTCTCAGGGTGGCCTTGAACTCACGGTGATCCTCCTACCTCTGCCTCCCGAGTGCTGGGATTAAAGGTGTGTGCCAATATGCCTGGCTCGACTTTTTTGTTTTTATACATACACATATATATAATATACATGTTTATATATAATACATTAAATATATATGTATATTTTTGCCCTCATATTATGTAGGTCTTCTGTAGGTAGAATCAGCCACTGCGAGACGCATGTAATGGCCACTTTGTGTCTGGAAGACAGCATTCTAAAGCACTCCGTCCTTTGCTTCTTGCCTTCTTGCACCCACCACTTCTGCTTTGGAGGGTGGGAAAGAGCTGTCTCATTTAGTGCTGAATAGTCCACTGTCACTTCATCTCAGCACTTTGCTGAATGCCGCATCTTCCCAGTGGTCATCACCATCTGCAAACCAAGAGTGAGAGGAGCATTAATATAAGGGTATAAGCATAAGTATTTAGAGGGCAGTTTGGTGCTGATTCAGTTTTTTAAGATAAGCAATATCTACCAGGTGATGTGACAGTGACACTGGAAGGCTGTTGAGGCCATATGTAAGAGTCACCTTATGTCCTTTTAACCCCAATAGCTAAGCTTTGTTTCATAAACCAGTCATTAAATGGAAATACAGTTGAACCCATCTAGAAAGCACGCTTTGCAGCTTCCTAACCATTTTTTCAGTTAAGGGTACCATATCTTGAAATGATTAACACTAACCAAGCATCCAGCCACTGACCTACTCACCATATATTTAACCAACTCTACCATTCCAGCTTTTTGGCAGTTAATCTTTTTAATTTTTTAAAAATTTTATTTATTTATTTATTTGAGAAAGAGAGAGAGAGAGAGAAAGTGGTAGAGAGAAGAGAGAGACAGAGGAAGAGGATGGGCACACCAGGGTCTCCAGCAACTGCAAACGGACTCCAGACACATGAGCCACCTTGTGCATCTGGCTTACGTGGGTCTTGGAGAATTGAACCTGGGTCCTTTGGCTTTGCAGGTAAGTACCTTAACCGCTAAGCCATCCCTCCAACCCTAATTTTTTTTTGTTATTTGAAGCAAGTTCTTGTGAAGCCCAGGCTGGCCTTAAAATTACCATGTAGCTGAGGCTGGCCTTCCTACCTTCACTTCTCAAGCACTGGGGTTCATAGGGATGTGCACACTGATATTTTTGTTATTCATTTTTAAAAACAAAGCCACCTTAGAGTTAGTTGTCTCAGAGTTATTTCTCCATAGTGGCTAACTAATATTAAACCACAGTTTGTTGCCGGGCATGGTGGCGCACACCTTTAATCCCAGCACTTGGGAGGCAGAGGTAGGAGGATCACTATGAGTTTGAAGCCACCCTAACACTACATAGTGAATTCCAGGTCAGCCTTGACTAGAGTGAGACCCTACCTCCAAAAACAAAACAAAACAAAACAAAACAAAATGATCCTACCCGCCCCACAATTTGTGATAAGCCAGGCATAATACGTGACTAATTCAGGTGTACTTAGGTAATTATTATAGAAATGTATTCATGGGGGAAATGACCACAAACACATGCATAGTGCCTGTTTGCTTAAAACACAGTATTGAAGGAAAATGTCATTTAACTAGTAGTTCTTTTTCTCTATATTCTTGAAAATGTAACAAAAATCACAGATTAATATCAGCTATAGACTAAACATTTTTGTCAGTTTCTAATGAAAATCATGCAGTAGGGTTATTATGTGTAAGTGACATCAAAGGAATCCCAAATAGTTTTGGTGTTTTATAGAGTAAAGCAGAAGGTAGGAATCTATTTTCCCCAGTCATGTCTGGATATGGTGTTCCTAAATTATACACCAAAAGAAACATTTGAATTTAAGAAAAATTCAATATTAGTTTGTGAGTCAGCAAGTACTGAGCATGAGAAATAGTATCTTTGATCTTGGAAAGGAATAATAACTCTAATAGGGAGGCAAATGAAATTATTTGGTGATAGTTATAACTGATAATGATCTTCTGAGAACTGGTTCTCTAGCCTAACAAAATACCCTACAAGGCTAAGTTAGAAATGACTGAAAATAAGAGGAAAAGTCTGTAATTTTAGAGTGGTTTCAGTAATTTGATTTGTTTTATTGGCTAACTTAAAAAAACAAAACCCTGTAAAACCATTTCCTGCTTTGCTTTGGTCAAATTAAAGGGGGAAAAAAAATCAAACAAGGAAACAGTTATGTTAAGTGGGATTGATGACCATATAGGATTATATAAGCTTGTCACTTTTGTGAACAGTTTTGTACCCCTGCCTATTCATGACCCCTTCCCTCTGAGCACCTCTACTTGTTTACTGACTGCTAGTGATGTCCTTCTCATCAGTGATGGGCACCCAGGAGACCCGAAGTCGCAGCCAGCAATGTACTGTGTGCCTCGGGGTATTGAGGTATGGGGCACGGGGCACACAGGGGAAAGCCCTCAGAGGCAGCAGTCTTTCATTCCTAGACCTAGGTCAGCTGTGGAAATGAGAGCGCATTACTTAGCCAACACTCCTAACAAAACGCCAGTTATTTTCACCATTGCTCACAGTTGGTCAGGTGTGATTGTATGAAGACTTGTTGTGTTGAAAAAGACCCAGCCTTTATAAGGCTTCCATTCTGCCTAAAGAAGTCCATATCATGAAACAGTCTGGACAGATGCAGTGACAGGTTCTCTGTCCAGATATGTTCACCAGGCTGCTGCTGGGTCTCAGAACTGTCTTTTGGCTCAAATGCTATAAAAATATAAATATTTTTAAAGCACATTTCCCCTCTAATTTTTGAATCACAGTCTGCTGGCAAAATATTATTATTCCATTTATCCCAAATTAAATAATTTAATATTTTGGAACAGTACTTTTTCTTATTTAAATGAAAACAAGTATTGTAGTTTGCAAAGTAAAAGGCAGGGTTTCATCTTTTAAACAAAAAAAAATTAAAAGAGAGAGGAAGAAAGAAAGACATGCATTGTCTATTTAACAATCAAAACACTACACTAAAATAAAATAAAATAAAATCGTAGTATCATAATAATGAGTTCTCTTTCAAATGGTTTTCACTGAACAAAACCGGCTTCTTTATGTAATAGAATGACAATTTGTTTAATTCAGTATCAAATATTCATGAGCTGCAAATGTGCTGCCTCACCAGAACGGGTGCGAGACCATCAGCAAATAATGCAGTGTGAAAGAGATGTGGAAGTGTACACAAGTGGACACAAGGGGATGTGTGCTCAGGTTTTCTGCATTGCTAAGGCTTTGAGTGTGAGGTGAGAGAAGAGAGGAGAGGGAACTAGGACACCTCCTTCTCTGACCACCTTAAAGTGTGGTAGGGGGAGGATAAAAGAGTGAGATGGGAGCCTGGATGTGTGTTCTCCTAGCTCCTGCTCTCCTGCAGTTCTGAAAGCTCAAAGCAAGCCTGAAATTAGACCACAATACAAGAGAAATTCCTAGACTTCTCAAAACGGGGCAGGGTAGTACTTCTCTATCAGAAAAGAGAGGATATGTACTGTTTTATTAAGTTTAGAATGGTTAATTATTCGGTCTCTATATAAAGATAAAGTGGGTTTTGGTGATTCAGGGAGAGCAACATGAGAAATTATGATACACGTTGCCCATATGACCATTTGTGTGTTTTGCACTCGGCAAACTTCACAGGAAAGACCAGCCTGGAAGCGGTGGAAATGGCAAGGAGGGAACACGGCTTTAGTGTGCATACTCTGAGAGTCTTCTTAGCTGAACCTGGAACACATGCATTAATTCGGAATGATAGATTTCTTCTTTCATTCATAGTCAAATGCACCCAGCGCCATCCAGGGCTTTTCTGCCTGTCTTTTCCTAACAGTATTTCGCCTCATAACAGAGGGAAGGACTGGTGTTCTGGCAAGAGGAGGATGAGTCTTTCTGGGTCCTTTTGCCCTACAGGGGGCAGACCTCACCATTTTTCAGCTAGCTGGCATTGGCTCATTGGCTTTTTTTTTTCTAGAACTCACACATTAGGAAAGGTTGAACACCACCCATTTTACAGAGCATCCCTTGATAGGCATTCCATTCACATCATCCCTGTTAGCTGTCATTTGGTCTTGCTCAAGAAATCTCCAAGAACTCCTTAAAATTGACATCAGATCTTTCAAAGGGCAGGAGTGTTTACTATGAACTCTCTCGTCCCCTGTTAACCAAACTCATTTGTTCTCTCTTCCTAAAAGAGTTCTTGCTGCATGTAATCACACCGAATCATTCTGCAAAGATGTTTTCCTTAAAAAGAAAAAGTATAAACCAAGTTTTTATAAATCTAATCATATGTTTTATGCATCAGGGGAGTTAGGGATGTAGAGGAAGCCCATGTTTCAGCATGCTATAAAATGAAGATCTGCTCCCTTATTTATCTTTGTAAATGTGAATAATTATTCAGGGAGTGGAAGGAGTCATGCCTTCATTTAGACTTCTGAATTTAGTATCTTTCTACCTTTCTCCCCCCTCCCTATCTCTCTTTCTTTCCTTCTTTTATTTTTATTATTTTATTTTTGGAGACAGGTTTCACGCATGTCAGGCAGCACTTCTGATCCTCCTGCCTTCTTCACTTCCCGAGTGCCGGGATTCCAGGCATGTGCCACCACGGCTGGTTTATTCTGTGCTGGGGAGCAAACCAAGAGCTAGGCAAACACTCTACCAACCAAACTACTTCCTCCAGCCCTGCATTTCTGATTTTCAATGAGCCCCAAGTCAGTACACATTCCATCTTCAAGGAAATGCAACAAACATGCTCCTGGAATTTTCAAACCTTAATTCTAGGTTGAAAATTCTAAGTCAGTGCATCATAATGGGTCATCACCTGACGGGAGACAACAGCAGAAAACCTTCCTCTAGCCCACATAAAGCTGGATTTCCATTTCAGAGGGTCTTGGCTCTCTATGCCTGCCACGTTTTCCTTCAGCTTTGGCAAGTGCAAAGATGCACGGGCTTCTCAATTTCAAATAGGTATCATCTATTAAAGAATTACTCAGATAGAGGGCCATGAAATTTCTCAGTCACTGGGGATTGTGAGACTCGGGTCTGTAAAGATAAAGCTAGAAAAAAGGCAAGATTTACTGTTGTTTTTTTCCACTGACAGGGACCCTAGGGGCCTACGGCAAGAACAGGCTCAGAAATCAGAACAGAGAGAAACCAGGCTCCCTCACGCTGCAGACCTCCCCCGAAAGGGAACTTCCTTGAAGTGTTTTTCACCTTCCACCCTCCACATCCTAATTAGACAAATCATTTTTAGACATGTCTTTTTCCCGTGATGGAAAAGCAGTTCACTCACTCACTCACTTAAACACACACAAACTCTCTCTTTCTCTCTCCCCTCCATATGAGTGATACAAAAAGGCCTGGTGTTCAGATTTGTAAAAAAAAAAAAAAAAAAAAATTAATTTTTTTTTTTTTAGTGAGAAGCTTGTTGTTGGATCTCCTTGTTTTATTTAGGAAATTCCCCAGGCCTGACTTCCCAGCTCAGGAGAGTTGTAGTAGACCTGGGACAAGCAAGTTGAAATATGCTGCAGTAACGCGGAAGGAAGGCTCCACCGTGATGTCAGCTCAAGTCCTCGGGAAAAGCCTCGTCCCAGGGTGAAGCGGCTGGCTGAAGGCAGAGGCTCTCTCAGGGTTTTCAGTAACCTTGCAGAGACAGAAAGCCAGCTTCGTTCCAAGTTGCTTCGGATTCCAGCAGGGGGAGCTCTAACTCTGGGAACCCGACAGTTGGCCACTGAACGCTGGTTAAGCGGGTCTAGACCTTTCCAGGTTCATCCGTCTCTGTCACAGAGGTTGGTAACAAGGTCCATAGATGATGCCGATGAACCAGAAACAGAGGTCTCCCTCTGCAAGGTCCCTCGCTGAGGAAACGAGTTAATACCTTTGTCGAAGCACAGCTGAAAGACACGCGAGGAGCAGGTGGCTGGGCAGCAGAGACAAGAGCAAACCAGCACCCCAGTTACCCCACTTTCCATTCACACCCCTGTTGCCTATCAGGGGCTGCGTTGGGATTTGGCATCGGTGGGCCTGGCAGGGAGATCCTCCAGATTGTACGAGCTGCCTGGGCTGGGCGATGTCTTCAGGCAGCACAGACTTTTATTGCTCTCACTTTGGGTTCCAGGTGGGAGAAATAAAAAAAAGTAGCTAGCTACAGTGTAATAAGTACTTACTTACGCTGTAGCTACATCCATGTCAAGGGACCCCACTTCCTACGTCCTCTAGGCTCTTCTCAGAAGGACGAGCAGAGAGATGTAGGAAGCCCCACAAAACATGGTCCAGTGCACAGACAGGTCTGAGAGGCAGCGTGCTCAGGGCGGATTTCCAAGTTGCGCGCGGGAGATCTCACGTACGTTTGTAGTCACAGGTGGGGAGACGCTGAACACACCACTTTCCCAGGCTTGGTGAAGAGAAGCTTGTTGTTACCAGTTCCACAAGTTCTATTCAAATAAACGAATAAAACCCACTTTGTTTTGGGTCACCCAGCATTTCCCAAATTTATCTGATCACGAGCCCCAGCCCACTACACCCACAGGGTTTCTATATTCCAGGCACTAGTGTTTTTTGCGGCCCTCGTGGAGAAATGCCAAGTTCCAGAGGGAAGAAACGTGTGTACGTCTGTAGATTGGTTCTATACCCATTGCTCATTTTGAATGAGTCCGGTGGCTTCTCTGGACCCCATTTTACTTGTCTATGAAATGAGGCTTCCTGTCTTTCTATATACTTTTGGGATGTCTGGCTGGTGGGAATGGGAGTGGTCTAATATATTCAGAGCATGTAAAACCCGGGCTTCTGACCAAACAGTAACTGACCACAACTTTATGCCGAAAGTCCATTGTAGGCTTTGGTCTTCAAATGGACAAAGTCATGTGGCAAGATGATTTCTTGGTATGTGGTTTATGAATCACAGGGAACATCAGTCCCCCGCCGGCACCTCTGCTTTGCTTACTCTATAGGATCGAGCTGTAGCATTGCTATCTCTGCTGTTCCCACGCAAGGCCACGGCTTTTCAATTCATGTAATGAGTGGATTTTATTGTGAGGAGATTTATTCAGGACTTTAATATAGATTTCGTAGATAGCAAGGACTTACTATAGAATAGCCAGAGCCAAAGTGCCTGAGTGGGGACTGAATGGTACAAGTATAAGGGAGGGTTTATTTCTAAGCAGTAGTGGAAATGGTCAGATCCTCGGCACTAGCAAGGCATTTTTTTTTTTAAACTCTTTTCCCAAATCCCCAACTGTCCTTCACTTGGAGTGGAAATGGAGAAGGGAAATGAACTTCCATGAATGCCTTTCCTTGGACATGCTGATCAGCTGTATTGGAAGGAAGACAGATTTTGCAGTATGTCATTGGCCACCCACCTTGCTCATGTGTGTCTGCATGGGCTTGTTCAACAGTGCTTATCCAACATGCATTGCATGAACACTTTTGTGGCAAGTGTTTACTCTCATCAAGTAGAAAGTCATCCTTTTAAACTTCTGGCTCCTTCCACCTTAATTGACTATCTGCCAAATTCCAGATCGTTATAGCTGGGGTTCCACAATTTAGCCCTCATCATATACTGCTCTGCTGCTGCTGTGACTCCTAGGAGTATGCCATTAGGATGTGAGATGTGCGAGAGCAGGGGCTCCATTCTAATAATCTTTACCTTGCCAGAGGTGCTGCTGTAAATACAATCACCAGATCATCAGTCTGAGGGCTCCTTCAGATTCAGGTCTCTCTCCCGGAATCATAGCACATGTTTTTGAGTAAATAGTCCATGTAGTGCTGTTTGTGGCTTGGCAACTATCTGTGAAGTCTACTGTCATGATTTCTGTTTTGTCTTTGTTTTTCAGAATTAGACACTCTGATTCTGGGTTTACTTTTCACTATTTGTTATTGATAATGTTGTGCATTAAGATTCGTTGAGCTTGACATAATTAAGTGCCTTTCTGGGTGGTCTCAACCGCCGCCGATGTGGTCTTTTCCGGGGCTCTCTGTTTCACCACTTGGTGGCTAATTATGAGAGCTACCGTCAGTTGGTATAGTCACAGATGGTACTAGCACCCCAGGTGGCCCAGGGAAGATGTGTGGGTTGTGGTGTCTGGGACTCTCAACACAGGACTGCTGGGAAATGAAAATGTGGTTGTGGATGTTGTCAGCTGCTCTCTCGTGGACAGCCTTCTCTCATTTCTGGATGCTCTACCTCCGGCCATCCTAGAATTTCATCTAAGGAATTTCTGCCACAAGACTGTTGCCTAAGCAAAGTGGTTCTGATAAGCGTTTACAGCTACTTACCCAAGTGTGTACTTGCGTGAAAAATTGAGTATGAATATCCATAACAGTTTCCTAAAGCTGAACTTGGCTGATCTCTCCAAGTGCTCACAAACTATAACCTTTGTCTTGTTTCTAGTCTACAAAATGCTCCTGAAGTATCAGGTGAGCTATAAAATCACCCCAGGAAGAGGGGGTAGTTGAGAAGCAGGGAGCAATGTGCCTTGAACTGCAGTCTCAGAGTTCTTGTGGGCTGGGCCTATGGTGTAGCAGAAAAGCAGCCAAGAGTCCAAGATTAAAAGTAAGCCTGCCTTTCAAAAGCAAGCAGATGATAATGACAATGGCAATGATAATAACAGCCCTCTCTAAGGAAGAGGAATTATACTCATACCATATCATTTACTGCCCACAGAAGCCCCTAGAAGCCTGCATCACTGTCCCATCCGACAATGCAGTTCAGAGCAGGGCTTCACTGGCTGATCTGTTTCATGGACAGCCTTATTTTGTCTGTTTCATGTCCACATGATCCTGTTTCAGCACTTGTTGCTGAGAGGGTTAAGTAGTGTCACATGACACCAGATTGGTGTGTGGAAAACTCACCATAAGCATTAGGTGTTCCTCTTCTTTTCTGGGAGTCGGTGGCCACACCACCCTTCCCATGTAGGTGTTCCTGAAGCATGCTGATTTCCATAGGTTAGTTCTCAGCAGAGATCAGAGTTGAGGAGGCTAATGGTCTGCTCTCCTAAATAGCTAGGGCAAAGCAACCACGGCCACCCACTGGCATGGGGGCTGGGCAGATTGAGACCAGGGCTATGGCTTTGGCCCAAAACTGCTGTCTCTTGATTGTCCCCCCTTTTAAAAACTTTTTAAGCTGGGCGTGGTGGTGCATACCTTTAGTCCCAGCACTGGGGAGGCAGAGGTAGGAGGATCACTGTAAATCTGAGATTATATAGTGAATTCCAGATCAGCCTGGGTAGAGTGAGACCCTACCTTGAAAACAAAACCTTTTAGTGACAATACATGTACGTAATGTATTTTGCTCATAATCTTCTCCCATTACCTTCTTTTGTCCCACATCTCCCATTCTCTTTCCACTGAATCCTTTCTTTTCCATCTAGTGCCTCTTTGATTTTATGGGTTTTTCCCCCTTCTCCACTATCCATGATGGAAAGTTGATGGGTCCAGTATTGTGCAGGTCTTGCACAAGTAACAATAGTCACTGTGAGGTGATGAATGCACCAACCATTTCATGTTTGGAAGACAGTGTTGCAAAGCACTCCTTCTCATCCTTAGGCTCTTTCTTCCTTCCTTCCTTCTTTCCTTCCTTTTTTAAATTTTTTAAAAATTATTTTATTTATTTTTGGAGCGCGACACAGAGAGAAACAGATAGAGAGGAGAGAGAAAGACAGATAGAGCTGGGTGAGCCAACAGTCTCTCAGCTGCTGTGAATGAAATCCAGATGTGTGCACCCCCTTGTGTACAAGCGCGGCATCGCGCCCTCGTGTCACTTTGCATCTGGCTAAACATGGGACCTGGAGATTGGAACCAGCGTTCTTAGGCTTAGCAGGCAGGCACCTTAACCACTAAGCCATCTCTCCAGCCCCTTCCTTTCTTTTTAAAATTTAAAATATTATTTATTTCAGGGAGAGAGAGGAAGGCAGAAAGAGAGAGAGAGAGAATGGGCACACCAGGGCCTATAGCCACTGCAAACAAACTCCAGATGCACATGCCACCTTGTGCATCTGACTTATGTGGATCTTGGGGAATTGAGCCTGGGTCCTTAAGCTTTGTAGGCAAGCTCCTTAACCACTAAGCCATTTCTCTAGCCCACCTTCCTTCCTTTTTTTAAAAAAAATATGTTATTGCAGCTGGGCGTGGTGGCGCACACCTTTAATCCCAGCACTTGGGAGGCAGAGGTAAAAGGATTACGGCAAGTTCGAGGCCACCCTGAGAATACATAGTGAATTACAGGTCAGCCTGGGCCAGAGTGAGATCCTACCTTGAAAAACAAAACAAAACAATGTCATTGCAAGGAGAGAGAGAGAAAGAAAGAGAACAAGAGAGAGGGAGAATTGGCACACCAGGACGTCTTGCCACTGCAAATGAACTCTAGTTGCATGTGCCACTTTGTGCATCTAGTTTATGTGCATACTGGAGAATTGATCCCCAGTTGTGAGGCTTTACAAGCAATTACCTTTAACCATTTATCCATCTCTCCAGCCCTCTTACATTCTTTCTTTCTGGCCACTCTTCTGCAATGTTCCCGAGTCTTACAGAGGACATAACTCAGATGTCTCATTGAGCACCCAGCCCTCATCACTTCTTTTCAGCACTTTGACAAGTTTCCAATCTCCTCAGCAGTCACTGCATTCTGCAGAAGGTAGCTTCTTTGAGCCAAGGGGAGAGCAGCACTAACATATGCTAAACTGGGAAGATGATTCCTTCCTTGGCTCTTGCCTGGATTGGGCAGGGCTTCCTATCAGCTGATGTGGGTGCTGTGTGGGGTTGGATGGCCTGGGACCCTCTAGCTTCCTGCGATGTCCAGTGTTCCCCATGTTCATATATGGGGAGGGGAGGTTGTGAAATGCTGCCTGGGGGTGCTCTCACAGAATTCAGCTGGTCCCCTGGCCTTTCCTTCCCCGACTTCTGATTTTTGCAAGGCTGGTGTGAGTGGGGAGAAAGCCCTTCCCAGAGGTTTCTAAGGCTCTCACTGGGGTGGGCAGGCAGGCCTATTGTGAGGAGAAGTACTTCCTGGCAGCTGGCTGGAGTTGATCCACACTGATTAGCATAGCCCCCCCTCCAGCCCCGCCCCCAGCTTCTCCATGGGAATCTCACCTTGCTTAATACGTTTGTTTACAGATCTTATCTTTTGCTTAAAAAGAGTATGTTGTATGCTACCTTGCCCTCCCTGCTCTGTAATTCTCTGCCCACCTCATGTCACTGCCGATGCCAAGACCTCACAACTGCCGGGTCCAGTGTTGATTTCACTCCTGTCAGTACACCTGTGTCTCCACAACTACTCAGCCTGGAGCCCCAGATCTCACACGAAGCACATCTTGTACTGAATTCATTATCCCCTCATCCCACTCACCGTTCTCTCTTTTAAGCTTATTTGAATGATTTTAAGTTAATGATGGTTTTATTGGAAGGCTACCTACGCGGGAGAAGCTACTTAGAGCTGAAAACCTCAAACCCCCAAAATCAAGCATCAGGGGAGGGGAAAGCACGGCGAGTGAGAAGCAGCTCCCGGGCATGGCTCTTGGAAGGCTGGCAGCAGGAGGGAGCTGGGCTTTAACCCTGGGTGTCATTGCTCACCTTGCTCAGCTGTTGTTCAGTCTCTGCCCCCCAGGAGCTTGTTACTGAGAGGCCCGTCCATCTTGGAGGGTGTGAGCAAGTTCTCTTTACTTCATGGCTTCTGTTAACTGGCAGCAGCAGCAGCTGCCACTTCAGCTGCCTTTCTCCTCTTCCTTCTTCCTCCTCCTCTTTTGTTTTCATAAAATTTGTTCTTTGACAATTTATACAGATGGATTGTAGTTTGATCCTGTAGACCCTCCGTAGTCTCTTGTATCCCCTTCCAACTCCCGCTGAAGGCCTTCTCCCCTCCACTTATGATTATACCATCGAGCAGAATGATTCCCCCTTGCCCAGAGCCCACTGACTACTATTAGCTCCCCAGGGAGGGGTAGGGCTTCATGAATGCCTTCCCCACCCATGACTAACGTTGACTGGCCGTATCCGGTAGGTCTTATGCAGGTAACCTCAGCTGCTGTGAGTTTCTGAATGCAATAGCTGTGTGATGTCCAGACTACAGAATTCCACAGCATTCTTCCCCACCTTGGCTCTCTCTCTCACATTCCCACTCCCTCTTCTACCCTGTTTCTTGAGCTTGGAGGAGTTGATATAGATGTCCTGTACAGGTTTTAGGACTCAATAATCACTTGGTGAGCTGGAGAGATGGCTTAGCGGTTAAGGCGCTTGCCTGCAAAGCCGAAGAAACTAGATTTCACCAAAACCCATGTAAGCCAGATGCACAAGGTGGCATGTGCATCTGGAGTTCACTTGCAGCGGCTGGAGGCACTGCCATTCTCACGCTTTCTCTCTCCCTCTTTCTCTCTCTCTCTCAAAAAAAAAAAAATCACTTGTTTTCATTATGATTAACCACTGCCCACTGGATAAAAAAAAGCAAGCTTTTCAGACCAAGGCTGAGAGTAGCACTAATCTGTGGGTATGACCATAAATATTTAGAAGCAGTTTGATAACACATCCATCTTAGTGAAACAATAGTAAGAGATTCACCCTTTCTTTTTTTTTTTTTTTTTTTTAAAAGTATCTTTCTAATCTTTTATTTTTATTTATTTCTTTGAGAGAGACAAAGAAGCAGAGAGAGGGAGAGAGAAGGAAAGAAAGAATGAGCGCACCTGGGTATTCAGCCACTGCAAACAAACTCTAGATTCATGCTCCACCTTGTACATGTGGCTTACATGGGACCTGGGGAATCAAACCTAGGTCCTTTGACATTGCAGGCAAGTGCCTTAACTGCTAAGCCATCTCTCCAGCCCTGTTTTTTCTTTTTAAAAAAATATTTTTATTTTTATTTTCAAGCACAGACACACACACACCACACACACACACAGACACACACACATGGCGGGGAGAGAATGGGCATGCTAGGGACTCCAACCATTGCAAACGAACTCCAGATGCATGTGCCACTTTGTGAATCTGGCTTTACATAGATATGGAGGAATTGAACCTTGGTTATTAGGCTTTGCAGACAAGCATCTTAACCACTGAGCCATCTCTACCGTCCCTTTATTTTTTATGTTTAAGTAGGATCTTGCTAAGTATCCCTGGCTGTCCTGGTACTTGCTGTGGAGCCCAAGGCTGACCCTGGAGCTTGAGATCCTCTTACCTCAGGCTCATGAGTGCTGGGACTCACACAGGTGTGTTCTGCCATGCCTAGCTCAAAGAGCTTATTCTTCCTCGTCCTGCTCATGGTCTCTGCTGCACAACTAGGCTTGCCTTACTCCCCAGCTGGCCAATTCTGTCTTGAGGACTGTCCAGGCTAGCTTTAGATTCCCGTTAAAGGTCATTCTAAGTATTTTCACAGTTGAAATGGGGGAGAATATGATTGTTGAGTACATCTTTCTTGCCAGACCATGTTCCTGATTGTGGACCAGTGTATGGATTGGCAAACTTGGCTCAAGAGCATGTTGAATCAACCTAAGCAGTGGCTGCAGGTAGGCCCTTGGCTGCCTCGTTCAAAAATATTTCACTGACTCTGGTGACCTATGCTAAATGAAATGATCTAATCACATGATCTGATTTAGTTTGTATGAAATACTCAGGATAGGCAAGCATATATATAGGTAATATGGATGAATGATTGCATAGGGCTGAATGTGGAAATAAAGGAGTTTAGACTTGCCTTTTGGGGTGATGAAAATGTTCCGTAGTTGACTGGTGATGGTTATAAAACTCTGAAAATTTACTAAAAGCCACTGGCTTGTACACTTACATGGCAAGTGAATTATATCTCAATAAAATGAATGTTTTTCTAGAAGTAGTTTTGTCAAGATGGGTCCAGATCATGGCAACCATCTCCCTTAATTGTTTATCTTGTTAAATGCCTTCACTTTAAAGCCAGCCTTGATAAGCAGAACCCATGGAATGCATTTTCACTTGGTTTTAAGTTCCAAGGCCACCTTGTTCTATGACCCTATTAGAGTACTAGCTGGCCTCAGTTGGGGTCAGTTGTCCCTGAAACATCTCATACTAAGCTGGTAGTCTAGACTATACCTGGTGCCTTGCTGACAAGTCCTTGCTATTGGACTCTAAACCACTTAGAGGCCTTTCCCTGAATATAACTGCATTCTGCCTTCCCTGTAGGGACCTAAAGACATTTTTAGTGTGGCTGGGATGAATGCATGGATTGGGAGGAAATGAGGAACTGGAGAGAAGGCAAGGGCCAGTTATCATCTGTAGCTATGACTAGTGCCTGCTTTTAGAAATCCTAGCACTTGGGTGAAAATGAATGTTAAAGGCAGCATGAATGAGAGGTTGACGATCAGTACAGCTCCACCATTATCATCTCCTGGAGAATTCTAGGCACAAACACTGCTCATGGGGGTTAGCCCATGACTGTGGGAGGAGCAGTGACAGGGCAGCTGGCAAATTCACAAGAACTTCACTTCCACTTATTGTGATTCAAGTTATTTCTGATGTGCCTTGTAGTATGATAGGTTCCTTTGAGTAAAGGCAGAACTCATTGCTCATTAGCACGTCAGAAACCCAGTTTCCGGTCATTCTGCTCTGTGCCAAACCCTTTGGATAAAAGATTTGGGGCAGTGGGGAGGGCAGAAGGGCAGAAGGAGGAGAAACAGGGAGAGGAAAAGCCTTCTCAGAAAGATGGATTCGAAGTATGAAACTCCTTATTGATAAAAAGCAAAGCCCAGACAGAAGGAAGCAGTTTGATATAGTGCACTGTTTGAAAACCATCATGTGCATCTGTTTAGCACAATATACAACATAATGACAGCAATCTTCCCTGTTTGTATCTATTCATCTGATTATGCAGAGTAACAATTCTTTTAGTTGCACATTTATTTACCCAGGGATTTTTTAATGGATAATAAGTTAGTAAATCTGATAGCATGTGTTCCGGATAATACTTTAGTAAACTGTCTACCACACAAGGCAGTTGCAATTCACATTTCATATGATATCCAGTGTTCCATTAACACACACAACACAATGTGAAGCTATGAGTAGCTCTTCAAGAAGGACAAAGCAGATTTTAATGATTATTTAATACTGTTTGATCTAGACACATATTATGTTGAAAAGCTAGATTTCAGTCCTGCAATGAACCACAGATGTAACAAGAAATGGGCTCTCATTTGAAGTATAATCCAATGTCCTTCTTTTGAAGCAGTTGCCATGGCTATCATGCTAAAGTTTGTTGGTTTTCTTTGTTTTGCTCCGTGGTGCTTGGGATCAAACTCAGGGCCTCATGGATGCTAGGCAAGTGCTGTACCATGGAGCTTCACCCCCCAAGCCCACGTTTTCTGTGATTCAAGGGCACATCACGAACTTCTGATTGGTGAAAATCCAAACTTGAACCCTCATATGTATTGTTTTATGGCAAAATAATGAACACTAAGGAGGAAGAAAAGAGTGTATTTTGCTTAGGCCATTGAGATAGGATAAAAAGTACAAATAATTCTTCCTCTCTTTCTGCACTGACACTAGAAGTCAGCAACATCCTTCATCCTTCCTGAAGGCGTGAGTGGACCAGGAGGTCCTGGGTGAAGGTCGAAGAGCAGTGTTGACGAGAAGGCTCGTCACTGCCTAACTCTTCATGCTCCACAGGGTGTGGCTATGGAGACGTGCCCCTGGGACTACACAATGCTATCATGTGTCCTGGCGACCTCAACTTCATCCAGCAATGCTGGCTTGCAATGTGTCCATCTGCTCTATGCCTCCTGACATAGTTCCCAGGGGTTCTCATGGTCATGAAGGTGGGATCTGTTGTAGTCCTAAGACCACGTTATGGATATATATATATATATATATATATATATATATATATATATATATATGAAATTATTATTTTTGGTTTTTCAAAGGAGGGTCTCACTCTAGCCCAGGCTTACCTGGAATTTATTATGTAGTCTCAGGGTGGCTTTGAACTCACATCAATCCTCCTACCTCTGCCTCCCAAGTGCTGGGATTAAAGGCATGTGCCACCACGCCCAGCTATGGAGATAGTTTTAAGGAACCTTCCTATGTGAGATTCCTACCGCATGTCATGTTTGTGGGGTACAATTAGGAAAAACAGTCAGATTCTATATTATTTAGTGGGTTATGAACACAGAATACTAGCAGGCATGCTGTAAGCTGCTTCAAAGGGAGAAGAAGATCAGATACAGATAGCAGTAGGAACTTTCCACTCCTCTCATGGTGAGCACGTGACAGTAGTATTCACTATGGACTCATGTCTGCTTAATGTGGAGCTCATACTTCCCTTGTTCTTGAACAAAGCCACCAGACAGCTGCTTAGCAAGATTCCACAATTTTTGGAAAGTCAGTTCCCTGGGATGGAATGAAAAAACATTGGATATTTGAGTAACTTTCTTGAAATGATTTAACAAAATTAGATTTATTTCAGAGTACAAAAAAATATCATTAAGGAATAAAGGGAGGGAAACTTGCCTTAATATCCATGATTACCAAGCATTTCCCACATATTTTCTCTTCTAATAGTTACAATTATGTTTTGAAGGAGAAATTAGCATCTCCCTTTCCAAGAAAAGGTAGCAAGACTCAAATTTGTGCAGCTGGTTTTGGACAGAGCTGTGATCTCAACTCATTGCCAGGGCATTCTAAAGGCTGTGCTGTTTTTGTACACCAATGTGTCACAAACTGCAGTGACCCACCACTGCCAGTGCTCCACATGCAGAGATTCTGAAGCAGTTGATCTGAGCTGGACCAGAGTATCAGTATTTTGTGGAAACCCACTCAGAGATTCTAACACTGAGTGGTTAAGAACCCCGGGGTTACATACCATCCCACTGCAAAGTTTCAGACCCACTGCTGACTTAACAATGGTTTGACTTAGAACTTTTGGATTTTATAATGGTGCAAAAGCAATACACATGCAGCAGAAATTGTGCCTCAATGTTTTTATTCTTCCCTGGGCTAGTGACACACACTATCATAATCTCTGATGGTGCCTGGCAGTGGCAGTGAGCCACTTGGTCATTAGTTAGGGGAAGTAACTGATGCTCTGGTTTCTCTTGCTAAGCTGGGATGGTCAGCAGGTTAGGTACATTAAATACATTTCTGACTTACGATATTTTCAATGTACTGGGGGTTTATCAGGATATAACCCCGTCTTATGTTGAAGAGAATCTATCTAGATCACATTTTTCATAACCAATGAATATCCTGTCGTTGTACTATAGGGCATACAGTAACAAATGGATGTCCTTGAACACAAATTCTCTGCCTTTCCTTTCTGCCCCCCTCCCCCGGTCTTGTGCATGCTATGCCAGTGCTCTCTCACTGACTGAGCAGCATCCCTAGCTTGTTTACTTATTTTGAGATAGTGTCTTACTAAGTTGTCCAGGCTGGCCTTGAACTCACCATTTTCTTGCCTCTGCCTCCCAAGTGCTAGGATTATGAGTGTATACTATACATGGATTCAATTATCAATCTTTTTCATGTTGTAGCCACATTGGCTGTACTGGCCTCTTTTGCTTTCTCACTTCAACATCTTCAGATGTTTTATTTTATTCTATTATTATTTTTCATCTTCAGATGTTTTAAACAAGTTCATTGAGCTATATCTGGTAGTGGTTATATACGCCGAGCACATTAAAGAACTTAGGAGAGGAAATGATCAAATGAAGCTGTACCTCAATAAGGGTTAAAACTTGGGTTAAGCGTGTAAAACTTAGACATTTCCAATGGTTAATTTCCTTTGTTCATTTTCATGATCTTAAAAACTCTTTTGATTTGATTCTTGTTTGAGTCTGTAACTAGAATCTAGCTCTTTGCCTGGCAAGTTGCTCTGGTAATTCAGGGACCCATGCTGTGGAGGAGGAATGGGGAAACCCAAGCCCAAGACATGAATGTGGACTTAAATCAGAGCTGACTCATTCAGGGAGCTTTCCGCTATGTGGGTACCATGTGTACTCACTTTTAACATATTAGCACATCACTTTCTGTCTCTTTTGACATGTTAATGCGATCTCTTCCCCCCCCCCCCCCGCGATGAAGATTTTCTTAATTATTATTATTTGGCTAGGATGTGGCTGGAACCCAGGGTCTCCTGCATACTAGGTAAGCACTCTCTCACTGAACTCTATGCCCTGCCCAAAGAAGGACATTTATTAGACACCAAATCCTAGAAACAAAAAGCAACAATTCTCCCATCAGCACTTAGAGTATACAATGACATGATGGGAGTGGCGGGGTTGTGGCTGGGACTAATTAGTGGTCACTGTAAACAGGACTCCACAGTGCTGACGACATCTATCCCAGTCCATTAAAGGTACATGGACAAAAGATCCAAACTCATCTGTCTTGAGATTTATTTACTTATTTATTTACTTATTTGAGAGAAGGTGAAGAGAGACAGAAGTAGAGAGACAGAGAGAAAAAGAGAGCGTGCGCGAGAGAGATAATGGATGTACCAAGGCCGCTAGCCACTGCAAACAAACTCCAGATGTATGTGCCACTTTGTGCATCTGGCTTTACATGGGTACTGTGGAATTGAACCTGGGTTCTTTGGCTTTTCAGGCAAATGCCTTAACTGTTGAGCCATCTCTCCAGCCCCTGTTTTGAGATTTTAAAAATGGCTTCACAGAATGGTCAAAACCATTTCCTTTCAGAAATAGAATTGTTCTTTAATATCTTTCCAAAATGACTTTGGTTAAATGGACCAGATGTATATTCGTTAAAATTTAGGGATAAGTTGGTGATATTCTTTGAGTTTACAAGTTAATCCTTATTGGAGATGTGCCAATATATGGTAGAATATCATTATTTGCACTGTTTGGGGACCCCATTTAAGAATGCTGAATTTTGCCAATTAAAAAGTAAGCAAATGCAATTTAAAAAGTGAATTTAAGCATTCTGTATTAAACTGTGCAGTTATTATCATATGAAGAAGCGCAGTGTGTTGGCCTGTAACATAACCATATTTGCTGTCATGTTCTCCCATCTCCATGCCGGGAACTCACCATGTGGAAACCAAGCAAACGTGCTGTGCATCAGCCGGCTTGAGTTTGTTCAATACCAAAGCTGAAACTAGCGAGGTCTGCTGTACTGCTTATTGAAGTCTTGTGATTCTTTTAGGCATTGATTCTTACAAAATATATACGGTAACAGTATACTTTGTACAGATTTAAATTTTATTTGAAAAAATGAAATAAAGTAGGCAAAAAATAAAGATGTTTATTTTCATGTGACTATATAACAGAAATAACAGAAAAAAAAAAAAAAGGCTTCTACCTATGCCCCATTTATCATTCTCTTCCTAGGGTCATTTCCAGAATTGCCTTTTCCTTTTTTTTTTTTTTTTAAACAAATCATTTGCATCTTAGCTCAATAACTTACTCTAATGAAAGCCTGTTATTTTAAACATGTGGAAGGAGAGATGAAAAACACTAGCATTTTTGCTGAAAAAATATGTTAAAATGAATAAAATGTTTTCAGAGCTTTCTCAGACTTGAATTTCTTTGAACTACTCTCTCTCCACACACACACATATATATATGCATACAGTTATTTATTTATATGTATTTTTAATATGATTCTAATTCCAGATTTCATTGAAGACATAAAAGAAACATTGCAGATGGCTGAACAAGGGAGAAGATAAACTAAAATAAGGACACTTCATTTCAGCATGGAACTTCTAACACCATGCAGAGTAAGGGTTAAGAGACAGATGCTAGAGCCAGAACATGTGTGTGGTTGATTCTGGTCACATGACCTGGGCAAGCCTCCTAATCTCATTGTTTCATCTGAAAACATGAGGCTAGTATTTAGCAACTCCCTATAGAATCCTTGTGAGGCCTCAACAAACAATTATGTCTGCAACCTGGTTAGACCACTACGGAAGTGTTCACTATGTGGAGTGATTATTTGAGATAGAAAGACGCTGAATCCGGTGGCAAAGCTGGTGTAAATGTGTGTCTAATGTGGATAGTCTGTATTTAAAGAATTTGTTTTCTCTTTACTGAATTTTTCTAAGCAAGGAGAGGCTGCATGAGGCTGTTGGGGAGAAGGGCAGAACTACTAGTTCATGGTATACTTCAGTGCCATCAAAAACTCATTTGTTTTGTTTTGGTTCATCCTTGGATGCTGTCCTAGGAGCTACAACAGTTCCGGAAGGCAGGTGCATCATTTTTCCGTGACAGTACTTAGTTGTCAGCTCTCTTGGCCAGATACGATTTTATACTCTTCTCTCTTCCCTGTCTATTCTTATCCTATCTCTCTCTCTCTCTCTCTCTCTCGTTCTCCTTTTTAGAGACAGGGTCTCACTAAGTAGCCCCAGCTGGCCTGGCCTGGAATTCACTAAGCAAACTAGGCCTTGAACTTGAGGAAATGCTCGTGTCTTAATTTCCCAAGTGTGGGCATTATGTGTGCTCCATCATGCCCAGCCTTCTCTCTTCCTATTTTTTTTTCATTAAAAAAATATTTTATTTATTTATTTATTTATTTATTTATTTATTTGAGAGAGAGAGAAAGAGAGAGAGAGAAAGAGAGAGAGAGAGAGAGAATGGGCATGCCAGGGCCTCCAGTCACTGCAGTCGAACTCCACATGCACACGCCCCTTGTGCAGCTGGCTAGAATCAAACCAGGATCCTTTGGCTTTGCAGGCAAACTCCTTAACCATTAGCCATCTCTCCAGCCCCTATTTTTTTTTTTTAAGTGATCAGTCCTTTAAATAATAATCCCTTTATTTAAACTTAGGTAACTGCCAATTTATCAGTAAGCGCAGTGAATACAAACAGGATCAGATAACGAATGGCAACGTAACAGTTCACTTGGTTACCCATGCCGCCCACCCCGTGCACTGCTCACCCAGTACTAGACTTTGCAGCTTGCTTCCCAGCCCTGTGAGGCTGTTCCTAGGATTTGTCAAATCCTTCTTTCTCCTCACCTCCTAAACAGGCTCCCACACAGCTCCTTTCCCAGCCTCCTTTTGCTCCTTCCTAGTCTCTGGGGAACTCTCCCTCAGCAATTTTGAAGACCAGGACTGTGCCAAGGGGAGAGGCTGTGGGTCCTCGCCTGGCTGGGATGTACTATGGGCAGCTTTTGTCTAGAACTTCTCACCTTGGCTTCAGCTTCTCTGAGCCCAGGGACTCTAAATAAGTGCATTTCTTGTGTCTCCGTTGGCTTTTACTTAACTACTGCACAAGACTATAATACTCTTTCTGGAAAAATTAACTATGAGGATTAATGCTATTTTCTAAAGCACTCTTTCTGTTCCTAAGTTGGACCACATTTTGAGTGCATTCAGTTAACTACAAGGCATTCTTTCTCTGACTTTAAGTTCACGTGTCTTTTCTTCATTATAACACAGGCCCACGCAGGCCTTGAGTTGCTCATATTTCACTTTTGTATATTTTTTTTGTCACTTACTCTATTACTCTTAAGTCATTTATTCAAATTCTTAACTAAGTTCCTTCTTCTTTTCCTCTTTCTTTCTTTCTTTCTTTCTTTTTTTTTTTTTTATTTCTTTTTTTTTTTTTTTTTTTTTTTTGGTTTTTCAAGGTAGGGTTTCACTCTAGTCCAGGCTGACCTGGAATTCACTATGTAGTCTCAGGGTGGCCTTGAACTCATGGTGACCCTCCTACCTCTGCCTCCTGAGTGCTGGAATTAAAGGCGTGCACTACCACACCTGCCTCAACTAAATTTCTTTTAATTCTGGCCTCTGCACCTTAGACTCCCCACTTCCTAAAATTTTCTCATGAATAAAAGCAACAGGGATAGACACTTCGGCGTCTTCATGCCTTGCCACATCCATTAAAGTTGTATTTTTGGAGATTTCTATTGGTGGGCTGGCTGCTGGTGTAGGGTAGAGACACTTACATGCCACTTCCCATGTTTGCATAGAGGGCTGGCTAACCTGCTCAGTCAAGGAAAAGGGCTTAAAACTGTCTGGACAGAACGTTTTCTTTTTAAAAAAATTTAAAAAAATTTATTTATTAGAGACAGAGTGAGGGAGAGAAAGAGACACAAAGAGAGAATGGGCATGCCAGGGCCTCTACCACTGCAAACAAAGTCTAGATGCATGTGCCACCTTGTGCATCTGGCTTACGTGGGTCCTGGAGAATTGAACCTGGGTCCGTAGGCTTCGCAGGCAAGCGCCTTAACCATTGAGCCATCTTTCCAGCCCAGAACCTTTTCTTATTAGAAGATAGACTTTTGGATGCAGACAAATGTCAGAAATACATTTATTTGTCTGGACATTTTCTAGATGAAAAGACCAAAGACCAGAAGTTTACTTTTCTTGGGCAAGTGCCATGTGACCAGATAATGAGAAAGTCAGAGCTAAAGCCTCAGGCTTGTGAGTCCCCTGCTTAGGATTAACCCTCCCCTCCCCTCTCCTCTTTTCCCTCTCTCCTTCCCTTTTCTCATTATTTATTCACGCCTACCATGTTATTTGTTTCATAATAAGGGATTTTTAAAAATCTTTTTACTGATTTATTTCTGGCATCTAAAATCTGGTGACAAATGGTGTGACAAGCAGGGGTGTACTAATAGACATAGGACATTTGAAGCGGGACTACCCTGGAATATCTTATTTGTGTGCTTTTGTCAACGTGGATGCCACGTCCAGCATAACACACCACATCACCTCTGTGAGATGGTAGAATCCCGGTTCAGAACCAGGCAGCTTGCAAGAAGCAGTGCACAAAAAGAAAGTAGCAAACACTCTCCAACCCACCCCTAGACATGGAGCCGCCTCAGATGTGATTGTGCACACAATGACAACACTGACATTTTGGCAAAATTTCCAGGCATTTCCATAAATCCTTTTTAGATTCATCTTCCCTCCAGCTCAGCAAGACAGTCACATTTCTCTGGGTCTCTGACAAACAATAGCATCCAAATGATATTTAAGACCAACTTCGTCCCACCCCCCACCAGCATAACAACTGAGCTCAACCCATCAGAGAAAGGAAGGTCACCATATGCCCCTTGTTCTTTGTGTCCGCCTGGCTGCCATCTTACAGCTGCCCTGGCCTCTTTATTTGACTTGGGAAGACAAGAGCTCTACTGACACGTACAAAGGGGATTGGGGATTAAGCGTTGTCTTCTACCTCTCTAACCTACAGCATCTTTCATCCTCACACAGGTGGGAGGAGCTGAGCAGAAAGACCGGCTCACAGGGGGGAGGCTGGGGAAGAAGCCAGGCGATGAGGGGGGCAGGGGTGAGGGGAGGCTGCGCTGTCCCTCCCACCCTCATGTTGTCTTCATTCTACAGAAGCACCATCTGTCCTCAGACTTCATGTGCTCGCATTTGGTTTTCATTCAGTGACAGCTTATGGATAGGAAGTGAGCAAAACAGGCCTGCTAATTGGATCAGCAACTGTACTTTGGCCAGAAAGGTTGGTGGACACGCTGGGGCTGACCAGCTCCCCAAGCCAGGAACCAACGCTGGGGGACGCCCTGCTCTGCTAGTCCCTGCCCTGCTTCCAGCCTGCCAGTGTCTAGCCATCCATTTGTACTGTGTTGTATGGAACCCTCAAGGCATGGGTTCAAAATATTTTCTAGCATGCAACGACAGAATTACATCTAGGTCTTCATATATAATTATGTATATGTGTATATATATATAACACACACATACACACACACACATATATATATAATTTTTTTTCAACGTAGGTCTCCCACTTGCCCAGGCTGACCTGGAATTCACTATGTAGTCTCAGGGTGGCCTTGAACTCACAGTGATCCTCCTACCTCTGCTTCCTGCATACTGGCATTAAAGGCGTGCGCCACCATGCCTGGGCTGCTTTTTTTCTTTTCTTCTTCTTCTGGTTCTGTAAGAAAATTTATTCAACATGACTATACAACTCCACATACACCCAAAGAGCGAAGCCTACTTCACCTCTAACTCAGTGATCTCCTACCTCTGCCTCCTGAGTGCTGGGACTAAAGGTGTGCACCACCATGCCTGGCTATGTAAATTTATATGCATAATTAATATATCTATAAGTTAGGGCTGGAGAGATGGCTTAGCGGTTAAGACGCCTGCCTGCTAAACCTAAGAACCTGGTTCCAATCTCCAGTGATTCCAATCTCCAGGTCCCCCGTTTAGCCAGATGCAAAATGATGCAAGGGCGCAATGATGCACTTGACCATAAGGGGGCGCACACATCTGGATTTCATTCACAGCAGCTGAGAGACTGCTGGTGTGCCCATTCTCTGTCTCCCTCTCCCTCTCC